>CM066032.1:401915692-403205645 GCA_033557465.1 Ichthyophis bannanicus | reverse complement strand
TCAAGTGGAAGAGGTTTGCAATCTGGTGTGAGGGAAAGGCCTTAGATCCCTTTTTGTGCCCTACACAAAAACTGCTTGAATACCTTCTGCATTTGTCTGAGTCTATCTTGAAGTCCAACTCTGTAAGAGTTCACTTCAGTGTAATTTGAGCTTATCATTGTCACATAGAAGGTAATCCTATCTCTCTATAGCCCTTAGTTTCTATTTATTTATTTGGGGCTTGCTGCTTCTAAACCTTCCTCTGAAGCCCCCTGCAGTGTCTTGGGATCTCAATGTGGTCCTGGCACATCTGATTAAAGCTCTCTTTGAGCTGCTCAGTTCCTGTACACTGAAGTTTATGATGTGGAAGGTCTTGTTTTTAGTGGCAGTCACATTAGCATGTAGTTAGCAAACTTCAGGTTCTAGTGGCTGATCCACTCTTCATGAAATTATTCAGTAATAGCGTGGTTTTGTGTACACATCCTAAATTCCTTCCAAAGGGGGAAAGTGCGATGTACAGGTTGGATTGTAGGAGAGACTTGGCCTTCTACTTGGAGCAAACTAAAACCCATAGAAAGTGCCCCCAACTTTGTTCATTTGACCCAACAAGTTAGGTGCTACTGTCTCCAAATGTACTCTTTCAGTTTGGCTTAGAGATTCCATCTCTTTCGCTTATGCCCAAGCAGGCGTGAGCCTTGAAAATCATGTCACAGCTCATAATGTCTCAACTATGGCTGGGTCAGTGGCCCACTTACACTCAGCCTCCATGGAGAAGATTTCCAAGACTGCAACGAGGACTTCCATCCACACATTGACATCTCACTATTGTCTGGATGCTAATTTCCAACTCAACAGCAGATTCGGTCAATCAGTACTTCAGAATCTGTTGGGAGACTAGAATCCAACTCCTCCTCCCAAGTCCATTTCTTTTTCAGACTGTCTACAAAAATGTTCTTAAAAGGCCTGTTGCCACCAAAAATGCATTTTTCTTATGGCCTATGGTTCAGGCACAATGTTCATTCCCCTTTAGAGGCAACCTGTAGCTAGAGATTCCCAAAAGTATTGACTTTATCCTGCATGTCCATGGAGAAAGCAAAGTTACTCACCTATAGCACATTTTCTCCATGGACAGCAGGATAATTCCTCACAACTCTTCCACATTTGACTGAGGCAAAATGGCACAGAGACGGCAGGTGGGAAGATGTGTGCTTGTGCTGTGAAGCTTTTCCGAAAGCTTCTGGAAGGCTCCCATGTGAGGGCTCCATGTGCCTCCCATTCGTGAGAACTTATCCTACTGTCCATGGAAAGCACCTGCTACAGGTAACTTTATTTTGCTATACGTTGCACTTATTTGGTATTTTGAAATATTAGATTTTGTTTGTGGTTTTTTTTTATGTTATTTATTTATTTGGGGGGGGGGGGGTGTTGCAAATCCTTTTCAACCTTGGAAAGGATATTCTCCAGGAACAAGCAAGAAGTCAGTCCTCACATATGGGTGACGTTGGTGCCGACGGAGCCCACGTGCGGACCAAATCCCCAGCTTTCAGAGAAAGCCTTTGGGAGTTGCCATCATGCATGCGCGGTCCCCTTCCCGCCCAAGGGTGCCATCTGGCTCAGTCTCCTTTTTTCCGCAGAGCCCTTCGGATGTAGTCCCTGTGTCCCCGAAAAAAACATGATTTTTCTCTTGCTTTTTCGACCGGTCGACACCGGTACCTCTTCCCTTCGGCTTGGTATGCCAGTATCGAGTCCGTCTCTATTTTCGGCCTTTTTTTCTTTATCACTGGCAGCCCGGGTCTTCGACCTTGCAGGGGCCCTTTTTCCCCCGGTGGCTGCCAGCGCATTTAAGAAATGTGATCGATGTGTGAAACATATGTCCCTCACTGATACGCACGACTGTTATCTCCGGTGCCTCGGGCCTGACCGTGACCCGTCGGTCTGTGACCTGTGTAGGAAAATGTCCTATAAGGCCCTGAAGAGCTGCCAGCAGCAGCATGATAGGATTTTTTCTGAGTCCTTACCTCCGAAAGCCCGGACCTCGTCCGAGGCCTCCACGTCTCAGGGGGAGCATTCCGAGCCCGAGCAGCATTGAAGTTCCTCAGAAAGGGGGTCTCCTTCGAGGGAGCACAAGAGAAAGAAGAAATCCTCGAAGGCAGCGTCTCTGGATGGCTCCGAGCGACCCGGCTACTCCCGGGGCCTGTCGTGGAGACCCAAGCGCCGGCTGGGATCATCAGAGAAGGAGCAAAGATGCCTCGTCAGGAGACGGATCAGCTGAGGCAAGTACCTACTGTCCTCATCGAGGACTCACCTCTGGGGGAACCGGCATTGGGCCCGACCATGTCGGAGCCTGAGCCGGTGGCTGCGGAGCCTTGAAGCGCAGTTTCACTGTCTTCATGGAGCAGCAGCGGGCGCTGATAGCTGGCCTGTCCGGTTCGTCAGCCCCGACCACCGGACCCTCTTCGAAGTTGACCCCGGAGGCCAAGCTGATCCTCGAAGCCTTTCGGGCTCAAGTCGATCCTCGGCCAAGGTCTCACTTGGCCTCCCATTCGGGACCAAGGTGGTCGCCGCTGAGCCTGCCGGCATTGGGGCTGTTGGCACTGGGGCCCTCTATGCCTGACGAACCCCTTGCTTCCTCCTCGGAGGCGTCGGCATGGGCAGCCGAAGACGAGGAGTCCCCGGATACCTGCCGGCATAAGGATGTCCCTTCCAATTCCCTGGTATCTGAGCCTCAGAGAATGTCCCCTCCGGAGGACATGAGGTTCTTGGACTTTTTGCGGGATATGTCCAAGGCTTTGGCGTTCCCCACGGAGTCAGAGGAGGATCCTCGAGCCGACGGGCTGGAGATCCTCCAGTATGAGGCCCCCCCCCCTCGGAAGGCCCTTACTGTACCCGTGCCTCCGATCCTGGAACAACTGATGCTCCTAATGTGGGAGACACTGGCGTCGGTGCCAGTGATCAGCAAACTGCTCGACTCAATGTATTGAGTCTGCCAGAGCCCTGGGTTTCAAAGGTCGCAGCTGCCGCACAACTCCATGGCTGTGGAATCGGCCAAGCGCAGGCTGAAGAGCCAGAAGACGCACTCCTCGGTGCCTCCCAGCAGGGAGGAACGCAACTTGAATGCCCTCGGCAGAAAGTGCTTCCAGGGTTCAATGCTGACTTGTCAGATCCAGGCATACCAGCTGTACATGGACATGTACCTAAGGGACCTGGCGAAGGAGCTCGCCGGGTTCTCGGCTGGTCTCTCCAAGGAACCTTTGCAGCGCTTCAGGGGCCTGTCCAAAGCCGTCCGTGAGTGCTCGAAGTTTATGTCTCGGGTGGCCTATGACGGCTTCGAGTCGGCGGCCCGGGTAGCTGCAGCTGGCATCAGTGCACACCACCAGGCATGGCTGCAGTCGTCGGACCTCGAGTAATGGGTTCAGGACAAGTTGGTCGATGTCCCATGCTAAGGGGAGAATCTCTTTGGAAAACCCATGACCGACAAGGCCGCAGAGCTGGAGACCGAGTACATGGCGAGGACACGCGCTCCAAGAAGACCTCTGCCCCTTCTCGCAAGAAGGGCTCGGGTTAAAAGCCCTTTTACCCGAGGAAGGGTGCTGCTTACCGAAGCTACCCACATTTTCAGGCCTCTCCGGCTCCCCAACAGGGGCAGCAGGCCAAGGGACAGGGGCATGGCCCGCGTAAGCAGAAAGCCCCCAAACCGCAGGCACCAGCTCCGGCCCAGCCTTGCAGTGGCTTTTGACTCCTGCAGTATGGCCCCTCTTCCCACAGCAGACACGCAGATCACAGGAGGCCAGCTTGCTCTGTATGCCCACAGGTGGGACAGCCATTACCACCGATTCCTGGGCCTTGCAGGTGGTCCGGGAGGGCTATCTTCTTCCCCTGGCCCAGGTGCCTCCTCATTACTTCCCGGGAGAGCCCTTCAGGTCTCCCCTTCACCGGGACCACCTTCTGAAGGAGTTGGCGGGTCTTCTCGAGGATCAGGCGATAGAACCAGTGACCTGCCACATGCAGGGTAGGGGCTTCTACTCCAGGTACTTTCTGGTGCCAAAGAGGACAGGAGGCCTCAGACCCATTCTCAACCTGTGCAACCTCAACAAATTCCTGGTGAGGGAGAAGTTCAAGATGCTCTCCCTTGGAATATTGTTGCCTTACCCTCCGCCAGGGAGACTGGCTATGCTCCTTAGACCTAAAGGATTTGTATACACACATCCTAATACACCCCAGCCACAGGCAGTATCTGCGCTTTGTGGAGGGAGGCAATCACTACCAGTATAGGGTACTCCCCTTTGGCCTGGCCTCGGCCTCCAGGGTGTTCACAAAGTGCTTGGCAGTGGTTGCAGCCTTTCTCAGGCTACAAGGGGTCTTTGTCTTCCCCTATCTGGACGACTGTCTCATCAGAGGCACTTCAGCCAGTGAGGTCCACCAGGCCACAACTCGCATCATCCAGGTGCTGCAACACCTAGGGTTTGTAATCAACTACCCCAAGTCCAGCCTCACTCCGACGCAACAGCTGGAGTTCATTGGGGCCAGAATCGACACCCTTCAAGCAAAGGCCTATCTGCCTGCAGACAGAGCAAGCAGGCTTCTGGCTCTGGCAGGACAAGTGAATCGCAGGTCTGCAGTGTCCGCAAGGCACTTCTTGCGCCGCCTCGGCCATATGGCTTCCACAGTCCATGTAACCCCAGATGCCCACCTTCACATGCGGACCGCTCAGTGGTGTCTCAGAGACCAGTGGTCTCAGGCCACAGGGTGCCTCCGGGACAGGATCAAAGTGTCCCGGCGTCTGGTACGGTCCCTGGCCTGGTGGCTTCAACTGCAACACTTGGAGGCGGGAATGCCTTTCCAGACTCCTTTGCACACGAGGATCCTTACCACAGATGCATCCCTGCTGGGCTGGGGGGCCCATTGCCAGGGTTTCCATACCCAGGGTGTATGGTCTCAGAGCCAGAGGATCCAACAAATCAATTTCTTGGAACTCCATGCCATCCGCCTAACCCTGGAAGTTTTCAGGCAGCTCCTGGCCCATGAACCTGTCTTAGTGCAGACAGACAACCAGGTGGCCATGTTCTATGTGAACAAACAGGGTAGTACGGGGTCCTGTTCCCTATGTCAGGAAACCCTGGACCTATGCTCCTTTGCAGCCCGGCATGGCATTCATCTCCAAGCAGTATACCTGCCGGGCCAGGACAACTGGCTAGCTGACAGGCTCAGCAGGATTCTTCAACCCCATAAATGGCAGTTGGACAGCGCGGTAGCCAATTGGCTCTTCCAGACCTGGGGGCTGCCGGTGATGGACCTGTTTGCAAGTTCGGACAATCAGCAGTTGCCCCATTTCTGCTCCAGGCAGCCCCACCCACACAGGGTGGCCGCCGATGCGTTTCTGATATCATGGTCCGGGGACCTTCTTATGCATTCCCCCCAACACCTCTGGTGGCCAAGACGCTGTTCAAGATTCTCCAGGACAGGGCCTCGGTCATCCTCATTGCTCCACGGTGGCCCAGACAACCCTGGTTTCCACTTCTTCTGCAGCTAACGGTGGAGGCTCCCATTCCCTTGGGTTCCTCCCCAAGCCTCCTATCTCAGGAGGGGGGCTCTCTTCTGCACCCCAATCTCAGCTCCCTCAACTTGATGGCGTGGCTGCTGAAAGGGTAATTCTCGCTCCTCTCCTCCTTCCAAAGAATATTGAAGAGGTCTTGCTGGCCTCGTGGAGGCCGTCGACTAGACGGACTTATGCCTTGAAGTGATGCAGGTTTGCGTTGTGGTGCAAGGAGCAGAAGGTAGATCCTTTCTCTTGCCCGATAGGGGTGGTTATGCAGTACCTTCTCCACCTCTCTGATTTGGGCCTCAAGTCCAACTCTGTCAGGCTACACCTCAGTGCCCTTGTGGCGAACCACTTTTTGATGGATGAGAAACTTCTCTCTGCCCACCCCTTGGTCTCTCGGTTTCTGAGAGGCTTACTTCTCTTGAAACCCCCGGTCCGCCCCCCGGCGACCGAATGGGATCTGAATGTGGTTTTAGGGCAGCTTATTAGGCCGCCCTTTGAACCGATAGCTACCTGCCATCTATGCTATCTCCCTTGGAAAGTGGTTTTCTTGGTGGCACTCGCATCCGTTCAGAGGGTGAGTGAGCTCCAGGCCTTAGTGTCAGAAAGACCTTACACCAGGTTCTATAGGAACCGGGTGGTACTTTGCACGCACCCCAAGTTCCTTCAGAAAGTGGTATCCTCGTTCCACCTCAACCAGGAGGTGGTTCTGCCTACCTTTTTTCCCAGGCCACATGCCAGTCAGGCAGAGTCGGTCCTGCATACCCTGGACTGTAAGAGGGCGTTGGCCTTCTATATCCAGCGTATGTAACTGCATCAGAGGCTTCTCAGATTTTCGTATCTTACGACCCCAGTAAGCTGGGGGTAGTGGTATCAAAGCATACGCTGTCCACCCGGGTAGCAGACTGCATTGCCTGGGCATACAAGGCAGCCGAGCATCCGATGGAGGGTCGTGTTACAGCCCATAGGGTCAGAGCATGGCGACATCAGTGGCTCATTTGTGCTCTGTTCCTTTGACAGACATCTTCCGGGCTGCCACCTGGTCTTCGAGTCAGACTTTCCCAACCCATTATTGCCTGGATAGGGAGTCCTGACGTGACAGTGCCTTCGACCAGGCAGAACTCTGTAACCTTTTGGAGGTCTAGGCAACTCCGACCCTTCTGTGTTCAGGCTACCGGAGTGCTGTTCCCTTAGTTTGGATTTCTGTTGCGGCTGCTTGCAGCTCTCATAGAGGGAGCCTTTTTTAGCTATGGGTTCTCGGTAGCCTATAGCTGGGAAGTCCCATATGTGAGGACTGACTTCCTGCTTGTTCCCAGAGAAAGCGTAGTTGCTCACCTGTAACAGGTGTTCTTCGGGGACAGCAGGAATCAGTCCTCACAGCCCTCCCTCCTCCCCTTGGAGTTGCAGTCCTATTATTATATTGTGGGGTTTTTTGCCGTTTTTTTGGCTGTCATTTGACTGAGGAAGATGGCACCCTTGGGCGGGAAGGGGACCGCGCATGCGTGATGGCAACTCCCAAAGGCTTTCTCTGAAAGTTAGGGATTTGCTCTGCACAAGGGCTCCGTCGGCGCAGACATCACCCATATGTGAGGACTCATTCCTGCTGTCCCCGGAGAACACCTGTTACAGGTGAGTAACTACGCTTTTAGTCAGATGAATTTAATTTTTACACAGCATAAGTTTTGTGACTTATTAAAATAACATAAATTTGACCCAACATTTCTTTCCGCTTAATGGATATTTCCAATATAAGGGCAGTGTTTTAATACACTTTAGGAATACAAAGAGAAGTCAGAAAAGTTTTATAGGTGATCCACTATGATACTGTATGGAAGGGAAATAATTATAAGATGTCCACCATGTTGGGCTTTTTCCCACATGATGATAACTGATTGTAAAAGCGAGAAATTTTGTGTGAAGATTTTTGAAAATCATTTTTTAGAGATTTTATGATAGATGGAGGTTGTATTGTGGAATGGGTGTATTGTCATATTGGTGAAATCTTTACTTGTTAAGAGATGGTGTTTTCTCTATAGACAAGCAGGAAAAAAGTCCTCACATCAGGGTGATGTTATTGAACAGAGCCCACAAGGAGCTTTCACAGTAACTAGAAGCTTTTGGAAGCTCGACCATGCATATGTGTGCCGTCACAGCACCATTTTGCTTTCAGTCCTTTTCTTTCCATGGAGCTCTATGGACGAGTTTCTCAATTGTTACCTGAGTAACCTCTCCTATGGCATGTTTTCACTATTGTACATTTTCCCCACCTGCATTTGCAGTTTTCTGTGGGTGGGTTTCCCATATTTTCCTTAGGGTTTCAACCTTTGGGTACTTGGCGATCCAGCTGAGTTATTTTTGTAAAAATTAAGCCGTTTGATTTCACTGTATCTATTTTTCTGGATGATATGTCTCATAAACTTGCCAGTGAGTCTAAGAAGTATGCCTGGTGCTCGAGAACCATATCCATAACAGACCCTCACAAACAGTGCCTCCAGTGCTTGGGACCCGACTATAAGCCCTCTTTTTGTAATTTGGTCTCCAAATGATAACACAAGGGCTTACGGGTTGAGAGAAATGGCACAGAAGGATATTTGGTGCTTCTAAATCTGATCTATCAGCATCAGAAACATCAGTGTTGACTTTCCAGGCTGCACCAGACAATGGCAGTGCATCAGTATCCAGGAGTTCTCAAGCCAAAATCCCAGCTAACTCCATCTCAAAAGCTCGAGTTCATCAGAGCTCAACAGTTAGCTGGGATTTTGGAAGTTTATCTCAAATCCCAAATGTTGTAGTATTGTGCTATCTCGACTGCCCTCCAGGTGTTTCAACACCACCACAGAGCACAACAAGTCCTATTCAGAACGGACAATCCAGTTGCCATGTTCTATGTGAACAAGCAGGGAGGAACAGGTTCTTGGGCCATCTGCAAGAAGGCTGTACACCTGTGGTCCTTTGCCATTGCTTAGTAAATATACCTCTAAGCAGTGTACCTCTCAGGGGAGTTCAGTATCTTGGCAGACTGAATCACATCCTTCTTCCCCACGAATGGTCTCTCCATCCAGACACAATGTCCTACATCTTCCATACCTGGGGAATTCCAGACATAGATCTGTTTGCAACTCTGCAAAATGCCAAGCTTCTTCACTTCTGCACAAGAACTCCGACATCCAGCAACCAACAGACAGATGCCTTCCACCTATACTGGGTTCATGGTCTGCTTTTTTTCCCTCCTATACCCCTCACTCCTAAGATGCTTTTCAAGCTTCAGTCCCACAAGAGCCCCATGATTCTCATAGCCCCTCACTGGCCACAGCAACCACAGTTTCCACTGCTACTACGTCTGACTCATACTCATCCTCTGCGATTGGGATATGCGCCCAATCTCCTCTCCCAGGACGACGGCTCACTACTCCATCCCAAATCCACAGTCTCTCCACCTCACAGCTTGGCTGATGAGAGCATAGTTTTACAAGGCTTTGAGATTACTCAAGAGGTTAAGAAGATTCTTTTGGCTTCTAAGCCCTCCAGCAGATGTTCATTCACTTTTAAGTGGTGTAGATTCTCTGTCTGATGTTCCCAGAAAGATCTCACTCTCTTTTCTGCTCCAGTGGAGTCACTCCTCTAGTATCCTCTCCACCTATCCTCGACAGGTCTAAAGACAAACTTGGTGAGAGTCCACCTCAGTGCCATTGCAGCCTCTCACCACTTACTGGATCGACAGCCCATCTCCACGCAACCGCTAGTAGCTTGTTTCATGAGAGGTCTCCTGCTGTGCAAACCGCCCATTAAGCCACCTCTGGTAGCTTGGGACCTCCCTGTTGTTCTAATGCAGCTTCTCAAGCACTGTTCCCTCTAAGCTGTGCGTGTGTGCGCGTGCGCACACCTCGCCGAGTGAGCGCACATACTTTGCAACAGAGCGCACAAAAATTATGGTTCTGATTCTGATAGAAAACAACACAGACGTCTTAAAATTTAAAAGTTGTTGTGCATTTACGGTTTTCACAAGTTCTACAATATTTTCTAGTGCAATCAATGTGGTGTACATACTGTATTCTGACGTGTAGTCAAATTTTAAAGTATATAACTCCGAGTGTCATTATGTGGCACACAAAAATTTAACCTTCCTTCAAAAGCTGCACAGCTGATATTTTATGCGCACACAGCCTACAGAAAATTAGAGGGAACATTGTTCTCAAGCCATCCTTTGAACCATTAGCCACAACCTCACTTAAGTTCCTCTCTTGGATGGTAATCTTCCTAATTGCCCTCACTACAGCTAGATGCATTAGTGAGCTTCAGGCTCTGGTGGCGGATCCACCCTATACCCGGTTCCACCATGACAAAGTCGTCCTTCGGACTCACCCACACTTTATGCAAAAGATGGTGTCTCTTCATTTAAATCAGTCGATTTATCTTCTTTCCTAATCCGCATGTGTCTCGAGTGGAAGCAACTCTGCATGCTCTTAACTGCAAGCGTGCATTGGCTTTTTATCTCCAAAGGACACAAGGTCATCATAAAGCCTCACAGTTGTTTTTCTCATTTGATCCTAGTCACCTGGGCCTATCTGTTTCTAAGCGTATACTCTCCAAATGGATAGCAGACTGCATTTTGTTTGCCTATGGCAAAGCAGGACTCTCCCTGGAAGGGCATGTCACTGCTCACAACATTTGCGCCATGGCAACCTCGATGGCAAACCTACGTTCAATAGCCATTGATGAAATCTGCAAGGCAGCAACTTGGTCTTCTGTCCATACCTTTGCTGCCCAATATTGTCTGGACATGGACATCAGTCAGGATGCCATGTTCGGGCAGGCTGTACTCCAGCACCTTTTTCAAACTTAGATGCAACTTCTACCCTCCATCCCAGACTTTGATGATACCAGAAATCCATTTAGGATCCATGACCTCTTCATGCCTACTTCGAGACAAACCTCTACCAGTTCTGAGGTCACTTCATCTGGGAGCTAGGGAGTCCCCATATGTGAAGACTACATTCCTGCTTGTTCCTAGAGATAGCATAATTACTCACCTGTAACAGGTGATCTCTGGGAACAGCAGGAATTTAGTTTTCACAACCCGTCCTCCTCTTCTAGGAGTTATAGGGTTTCATTTACTCTTTTCTCAGCTACAAACTCAACTGAAGAGAGGGAGTTGGGAAGGTGGGAAAGCAGTCCTGCAGGCACAATGGAGTGCTCCCAAAAGCTTTCCAATTGGACACTGGGGAGCGTTCCCACGCAGGCTCAGTCAGTACCGATGACATTCATATGTGAAGATTAAATTCCTGCTGTTCCTGGAGATCACCTGTCACGGATGAGTAACTATGCTTTCCTTGCCTCCTGCTATATCCAATCCAAGTAGATTACTTGTGCTCATCCTAAGCAGGAGACGTCACAGAAGACCCAGCCTGCAGCCCAGTCAAATCTAGGAACAAGGGTTTTGACCAGTCCTGAAGAGCGTAGCTACTTTTCCTGTAGCCTTGAAGGAGGACGTGCTGTTAGGGATGAAGTTCTCACTTGTTACTCAGGGGTGGCCCCTTATAACCTCCAACTCTTGGGTTTTACAAATTATCCAAAAGGGCTACAAATGTCATCTGTTCAAACTCCCTCCAAAATGCCCTTGAAGGGTTCAATCCCTAAACCTTCAGCATCACGAATTACTTCTTCAGGACATTTCTACTCTTCAGACCAAGCCCTCTACATCAGAAAGGAAGGACAAGAATTTTACTCACGGTACTTCCTGGTCCCCCCAAAAATGGGGAGATGCCATCCCATCCTAGACCTGAATGATCTAAATAAATATTTGGTTAAGGAAAACTTCAGAATGATTTCTCTAGGTACCTTTTTTCCCTTTCTAAAAAAGGGATTGGCTATGTTCTCTGGATCTCAAGGATGTGTATACCCACATCCAGGTACATCCCAGTCACAGGAAGTATCTTAGATTCCTTGTGGGGAAACGGCACTTCCAGAACCAGGTACTGCATTTTGACCATGCATCAGCACTTCGAGTATTCACAAAATGCCTTGCCGTAGTAGCAATATTTCTATGCAGTTGGGAGTGCACGTATTCCCCTACTTGGCCAATTGTCTGCTCAAGATCATAACTCCAGAGTTACTCTGTAATCTCTACAAGTCTACATCCAAGCGCTAGGACCTGCTAGGGTTTGTAATAAATTACCCAAGATCCCATCTCTACCCCTCCCAATAATTGGAGTTTATTGGAGCTCTGCTTGACAGGACTCAAGCAAAGTCCTTCCTCCTGCATGACAAATTATCCAGATTGACAGCAATAATGCAGAAGGTTTGAATGAGACATCAGGTTATACCATGTTGAGACTGCTAGCCCACATGACCTCAACTGTTCATGTAACACCCTTAGCACGTCTCTATATGAGTCTAGCTCAATGGACTTTGAGCGCTCAGTGGGTTCAGGCCACCGGGAAGCTCAATGATGCTCTATCTGTCACTCGTCCACTCACAGAATCTCTCATCTGGTGGACTGTCCAAAATAAATTGGCCAGAGGACTCGCCTTCCAAATCCCTCCTCCTCAAAAACTTATCATGAGAAATGCATCCAAAGTGGGATGGGGTGCTAACTTCAATGGGTTCCATACTCGGGAAAATTGGTCCCTCCAAGAAAGTCTCCATCAGATCAACTTCCTGGAATTATGAGCAATAGCAAACACACTAAGGGCTTTCAGGGATAGGTTAGCAAACCAAATTGTCCTAATCTAGACCAGCAATCAAGTTGCCATGTTTTACACCCACAAGCAGGTTTCTACCTCCTATAAGGTTTAGGTTGTGGAACTTTGCCATCTCTCATAGGATGAAGTTGAGAGCCACTTATCAACCTGCTAATCAGAATACCCTAGCATATGGACTGAGCCGAGTCCTTCAACCTCACAAATGGACCCCGGACAGGGATGTTACACAGCTCATTTGGGAGTGGAGCCACCCCCTCAATAGCTCTCTCTGCCACTTCTCAGAATGTTCAGGTGCCTCAGTTCTGCTTCAGGGTGGGGTTACACAGCAAACTAGCTTCAGATGCTTTCTTCCTTGATTGGGGGCAGGGTCTTCTGTGTGCATATTCTCCAATAACTCTCATTACCCTCCTGACCCTCAAAGCAGACAGAGGTATGGCCAAGCATCACCACAGATACTTGGGTGTTGCAGGTGGTCAGGGAGGGCTTTCTCCACTTTGCCCAGCTGCCTCCTCCCTTCTTTCCAGGGGAATTACCCATGGACCCCTTGCACAGGGAGTTTCTCCAAAGGGAGCTCAAGTTCTTGCTCAAAGATCAAGCGGTGGAGCCCGTCCCCCAACCTCTTCAGGGCCAGGGATTCTACTCCTGCTACTTCCTTGTCCCCAAGAAGACACGGACTTCCGGCCCATCCTGGATCTGCGGGACCTCAACTTCTTCCTGGAACCTTGCTGCCTTACCTCCTGCAGGGAGATTGGCTATGCTCCTTGGATCTCAAAGATGCCTATATCCTCATCCTGATCCATTCAAGGCACCGTCAGCAATGCCGATTCGGCAGTGCCGGCAGCGGACAACATTATCAGTACAGGGTATTCCCCTTTGGCCTAGCCTCAGCTCCTTGGGTATTCATGAAATGCCTGGCAGTTGTGGCTGCTTGCTTCAGGCTCCTAGGGGTTTTCATCTTCCCCTACCTGGACGACTGGTTCATACAAGCCAGATCACCGGAGGACGTGCACAACACAGTACAGCGCACCATAGGGCTGCTCCAGTGCCTGGGCTTTGTGGTGAACTTCTCAGTCTCACCTACTGCCCACCAAGCGCTTGGAGTTCATCAGCGCCCTACTGGATTCCACTTTCTGCCACTGGATCAGACGCAGCGCCTCTTCACCCTGGCGCAGTCTGTGCAGGGTGGGTCAGTGGTGACAGCCAAGCAGATGCTCCACCTCTTGGAGCACATGGTATCTACCATCCACATAACCCCTTTGCCCACCTCCGCATGTGGCAGGCTCAGTGAATGCTCAGCGCCCAGTGGACACAAGCTTTAGGCCATCTGGAAGACTGCATCCCAGTCACGCCGACCCCTTCAATCTCAGAGCTGGTCTGCCCTTCCAGGCTCCCCCATTACAATGCATCCTGACAACAGACGTGTCCAAGTTGGTCTGGGGGGCCCAGTGCGATCACCTGTAGTCGCAAGGCCCATGGTCGTCAGAGGAGAGTGCCTCACAGATCAACCTGCTGGAACTCAGAGCAGTCTCTCACACCCACAGGATCATCTGGAAGGACTGGTGGTTTAGGTCCAGACAGACAACAAGGTAGTGATGTACTACATCAACAAGTAGAGGGGTACAGGCTCGTACCACCTCTGCTGGGAGGCAGTGTGTCGCTGGGAGGCAGTGTGTCTCTGGAAACTCGCAATGGGGAGGAATATCTCCCTCAAAGCTGTGTACTTGCTGGGCCAGGACAACGTACTGGCCGACCTCCTGAGCCTGAGTCCTCCAGCCCCACAAGTGGAGGCTGAACCTGGCCGTGCTGTGGGAGGTCTTCTGGCATTGGGGGACCCCGGAGATGGACCTCTTTGCCAGTCCAGAGAATGGGCAGCTGTCATGCTTCTGCTCTCAGAAGCTGGCCTGGAGATGGGAGGCAGCAGACGTCTTTCTCCTCCCCTTGTCTAGGGGCGTCCTGTATGCTTTTCCACCCATGCCCCTGGTGCCATGGGCCCTCCTCAAGATCCAAGCGGAGGCAGCCTTAGTCATTTTCGTTGCACCCAGGTGGCCCAGGCAGCCCTAGTTCCTCCTGTTTCTACAGCTGTCCCTGCGGGACCCATTGCCATTGGGGAGCTCCTCAAACCTGCTGCCTCAGGAAGATGGGGCACTGCTGCTCCCCAACCTCCAGTCCCTTACCCTGATGGCCTGGATTCTGAGAGGCTAGCTATTGTGCATCACCGTCTCTCCAGGTCGGTTGAAGATGTACTGCTTGCCTCGCGTAAGGACTCCATGCATCAGGTGTATGCCTTTAATTAGCACAGGTTTTTGCTCTGGTGTGCAGACCAAGGTCTTAACCCCTTCTGTGTGATGCTGGACATCTTACAATACCTATTGCATCTGTTGGGGCTGGTCTAAAGTCCAACACAGTCAGAGTGCATCTTTGTGCCATCTCGGCTCACCATCACATGGTGGAGGGTCAGGCTGTGTCAGCGTACTCTCTGGTGTGCCGGTTTATGTGAGGCCTCATTTCCCGGCCCCCGATCCGTCCACCGCCAGTGGTGTGGGACCTCAATGTGGTATTGGGGAAGCTCATGGCTCCACCCTTCAAACCCCTACCTACCTGCCATCTCAAGTACCTTTCTTGGAAGGTCCTCTTCCTTGTGGCACTCACCTCGGCCAGGCATGTGAGTGAGCTACAAGCACTGGTGGGACACACACCCTACACTAGGTTCCACAGGAACAGGGTCGTCCTTCAGACTCATCCTAAGTTCTTGCCAAAGATTGACTCGGCCTTCCACCTGAATCAAGAGGCGGTGCTACCCACCTTCTTTCCCAGGCCTCATTCCTCTAAGGCGCGGGGACCTCCCTACACATGCTGGACTGCAAGCGTGCATTGTCCTTTTCAATCCAGACGACTCAGCCCCATCGCCCCTCAGCACAGCTCTTTGTCTCTTTTAACCCCAGTCGACTGGGGGTTGCAGTCTCCAAGTGCACTTTTTCATGATGGGTGACCAATTGCATTTTCTTTGCCTATCAATAGGCAGGGCTTTCTCTGGAGCATGATGTAATGGCTCACAATGTGCATGCCATGGCTGCCTCCAAGGCAAGCCTGCACTCTGTGCCCTTACTAGACATTTGCTGGGCTGCCTCCTGGTTATCTGTGCACACTTTCGCTGTGCACTTCTGTTTGGAAGAGACCTCCCAGAGGGGTAGCGCTTTCGGCCAGGCCGTACTCCATCACGTTTTCAGGGAATAGTGCAACTCCTTCCCTCCAGCCCGTGATGTCCAGGCTACCAGAGTGAGGATTGCATCTTCAATGCCGCTACTGCAGTGTCAGACTTCCACCCAATCAGCACCCCCTGCTGTCCTTCAAGGTCCACCTTTTGGGTCACCTATGGCTCTTAAAGGTTTTTTCAGTAGCCTGTAGCTTGGGAGTCCCATATGTGAGGACTGACTTCCTACTTCTTCCCATAGAAAGCGTAGTTATTCATCTGTAACAGATGTTCTCCAGGGACAGCAGGAATCAGTCCTCACAACCCTCCCTCCACCCTGTGGAGTTGTTTTTTCTTTTTCTACTTGGTTAAGCTATGCTATGCTGAGGTAAGATGGCACCTTTGGGCGGGAAGGTGATCAGGTGTGTGCAGTGCAAGTCTCGAAAGCTTTCTTTGAAAGAGAGTGGATCCACGCAGGCTCTGTTGGTGCTGATGTCACCCATATCTGAGGACTGATTCCTGCTGTCCCCTGAAAATACTTGTTACAGGTGAGTAACTACACTTTCTCAAACCTCTCTATAAGCCACTCTCGGTGCTGGGACCACAATGTGGTTCTTGCATATGTGATGAAAGCTCCTTTCAAGATGCTCAGTCCCTGTCCTCTGAAATTCTTGACCTAGAAGATCTTATTCTTGGTAGTGGTCACTTCAGCACACAGTGAGCAAACTTCAGGCTCTTAGTAGTTCATCCACCTTACACAAAATTCTTTCACAATAGAGTGGTACTTCATACTTGGCCCAAGTTCCTTCCAAAACTGGTTATGGATTTTCATCTTAACCAGTCAATCGTCCTTCCACCATTTTTTCCCAAAACCACCTTCTCACAAAGGGGAAGCTGTGCTACAGATGTTGAACTGTAAAAGAGCTTTAGCTTTCTACTTGGAGTGGATGAAACCCTATAGAATGTCCATTCAGATTTGTGTTTCTTTTAACCCCAGCAAGCTAGGAGCTGCTAGCTCCTAAAGCACTTTGTCAGTTTGACACGCAGACTGCACCTCTCTCACTTATGTCCAAGTAGGCCTAAGCCTTGAAGGTCATGTCATGGCTCATAATGTCAGAGCCATGACTGTATTGCTGGCCCACTTGTGCTGGGCCTTCATGGAAGAGAGATGCAAAGCTGCAATGTGGACTTCGGTTCACACTTTCATTTTTCACTATTGTTTGGATGGGGATTCCTGACGCGACAACAGATTCAGTTAATCACTACTGCAGCATCTTTTCAGCAAATAGAATCCAACTCAACCCCTCCTAGGCCCATTTCTTTCTGTTCAGACTGCCTTTAAAAAAATTCAGAAAAGGCCTGTTACCACCAAAATATTTCTTTATCGGCCTAAGCTGGATTTATGTATTCTCCCCTTTTTTGTTCGAGGCAGCCTGTAGCTAGGGATTCCTATATGTGAAGACTTTTTTCTTGCTTGTCCAAAGATAAAGCATAGATCTCCAGGAACAAGCAGGCGTTCAGTCTTCACATATGGGTGAACGTCACTGACAGAGCTTGTGTGGGAACGCTCCCCATCGTCCAATAAGAAAGCCTTTGGGAACATTCCACTGCACCTTCGTGCCTGCCTTCCCCCCTTCTCAATTCCTTTCCTCAGTTCTTCATTTTCAGCTGAGCCAACAGGACACATCATCCTGTCACCGCCGAAAAACTTTTATTTTTTTGTGCCCTTCAGGGTACATCATGCTTCTGCCTTTCAGTTGACACCTGTTCCGTCGAATCCGACACCAGTCCCAATAATTTTCCTTTTTTATTTTCAATTTTTCTTTTCTCTTCATTTTAACCATGGTTCTCACTGCTAAACTAGGCCTCTAGTCCTCCATAGTCTTATCTTCAATCTTGAAAACAAATTTTCAGGCATGGAAAAAGCAGTCAGTGGTTTTAAAAAAAATGTACCAAATGTGCTAGTACCATTTCAGCCACTGATAAACATGACTGGGGTCTAATATGTTTGGGTCCTGAACATGAACCCACTTCTTGTCCTTTGTACCATCAAATGACAGAGGCCTCAAGAACCGAGCCAGACAGTTTGGATCATTGTTCCCCTTGGACTCGGACTCAGTCTCAGTGGCTTCTTTTCATCGAGGGCATTGACTTCTTCTCAGGCTTCTTCAAAGTGCAAACATAAGAGTAATTCAAAATCCGGGGCCGTTTCAAAATCTTTGGCATCGAAGACCGATTCAGAGGCCAGAGAAAAGTCCCAGCATAAGCATCGAGACTCCCCTAGAGGTGCTTCTGATGCAGCCCAGCCAGCCAAACAGTCCTGGTGGGAGTATCTGTCCTCCAAAGCACAAATGGGGCTCCAGGACGCTCCCGAGGCATCGACCTCAAGAGAGCTACTGGTTCCATGTTTTGGGATGATGACTCAGATCCCGTATGTGATTCCACCCAGACATCGGCCATCTCCCTAGACCAGTGCATGCTGGCTCTCGAGAGGAGTTTGACAGCACTCCTGGCATCCTTGGTACCGATAACATAAAGAGCTTCAGGAGTGCAGGCTTCGGCACCGAG
Source organism: Ichthyophis bannanicus (assembly GCA_033557465.1). NCBI lineage: Eukaryota > Metazoa > Chordata > Amphibia > Gymnophiona > Ichthyophiidae > Ichthyophis > Ichthyophis bannanicus. The sequence goes on along the minus strand of CM066032.1, from coordinate 403,187,668 downwards.
CCTACAACCAGGTATATCGGGCTCAATGCCAGCCCTTGAACCAGAATCGTTGGAGCACCCAAGACTGATTCCTCCATTGGAACCACTCGATGCCCCCAGTATCAAACAGACTCAGGATCCCGTGCCTCTCAGTTCCGATGCCTCAGAGTATCGTTATTAGCATCGACCATCAACTTCCACAAAGCATCAATGTTAAACCCAAGACCACTGATACTTTGATTTCTTGCCGGACTGTGATTCAAGTTCTTCAGAATCTGATGGAGGGTCACTTGATTCCCAAGAACTTTCTGACATCCCTTTGGACCCTTCGCTGCCTCAGGAACGGCGTCAGTCCCCACCAGAAGATATGTCCTTCAGGACTTCATACGTGGCATGGCAGCAGGATTCTCCATCACAGTAGCTTTGGAGAAGGAACCGAGGGTGGAGGAATTGGAAATATTCCAATACCCTCCGATGCCCAAGGAGGCAGCTACAGTACCTTACCGGTGCATCATATCCTGTAAGACTTTATGCTCCGCATGTGGAAGGCCCCACTCATGGTTCCACCTGTCCGCAAGAGACTCAATACCATGTATCAAGTATCAGAGTGTCCAGGCTTCCAAAAATCTCAACTCCCCCACCACTCAATGGTGGTGGAATTGGCAATGCACCGAATAAAGAGCTCAAAGAACCATTCATCCATGCCTCCTGGCAGAGACTTGAAGACACTCGCATGTTGGCCTCCAGAATCAACTCTTACATGCTATACATGGGCATATTTCTAAAGGATGTCACCAGGGATCTGGAGACTTTCACCCCCCCCCCCCCTCCTCCCTGCTTCCTGAGGATAAGCAGAGTGCATTCCAGACACTCATTAATCAAGTCCAGAACATTCCCAGAGCCTCTTTTGATGTTTTCAAATACACAAGCAGAACATCAGCAAATCTGCATTGGGGCTCGCAGAATGGCATGGTTACAGGCATCTGATCTCGAGCAATGGGTCCAGGATAAACTGGCCAATATGCTATGTACTGGAGAAAACCTTTTTGGCAAAGATTGGAAGGAAAAAGTAAGGAAGATTGAAACAGATGATCTCACCCTAAAACGTCATTCCAGGAAAACAGCTGACCCATCTAAAAGGAAGGCTTTCCCAAGAAATCTTTTTATTCTAAACAGAAGAGATACTATCCTCCTTACCTGCCTTCAGATGCCTATCAACCTCAGCATCGGCAGCAGGGTCCTCACCAACCAAAGAAACTCAAGGCTCCTACGCCTCAACCAGCTGCACAGGCACAGTCTGCACCTGGTGTTTGACTCCATGTCGTCCACTATTCTCGATTATACATGCGACAACCGCAATGGTCTCTGTCTTCTCAATGGACGCAAGCGAAGGGTTGTCTCAGAGAAAAAGATCCACATCACCCCTCAACTGATCAAAATCCCTTCAGTGGTGGTGTCTCTCCCAAAACCTACTCGTTGGGTCACCTTTTCAGATGCCTCTACCTTGATGCACCCTGACGGTGGATGCTTCCAAGCTGGGTTGGGGGTCGCATCTGAATGACCTGACCACACAGGAACTATGGACACAACAGGAATCTGCCCTGCAGATCAACCTGCTAGAACTACGGACAATGACAAATGCTCTTCTGGCTTTTCAACCCCAACTATCGGGGCAACCTATTCTAATCAAAACGGACACCCAAGTTGCCATGTTCTACATAAACAAACAAGGGGGAACAGGGTCCCATACCCTCTGAGAAGAAGCAATTCGCCTATGGTCCTTTGCCATCTCTCATCGCATCCACTTCAGAGCGGTGTACCTCCCTGGTGAACTCAATGTCCTAGCAGACAGCTAAGCCACATCCTTCGTCGACGTGAATGGACCTTACATCAGGAGATGGCTGCTTGGATTTTCCAGACGTGGGGAACCCCACTCATAGATCTTTTTGCCACTTCACAAAACACACAGCTTTCACTCTTCTGCTCCAGGGTTCCATCGATGCACCGACAGGCCCCTGATACCTTCCTTTTCCATTGGGGACAGGGACTGCTCTACGCATTCCCTCTCATCCCCTTGATACCCAAGATGCTGTTCAAGCTAGAGGCCAACAAGCACTCGATTCTCATAGCCCCTTTTTGGCCCCATCAACCATTGTTTCCTCTGCTTCTTTGCCTTGCACAGACTCAGCCACTCAACCTGTAATGTGTGCCTGACCTCTTCTCTCAGGACCCTCCTCCATGCACTCTTCACTCCCTACACCTAACAGCATGGCTCACCGACCTCGACCTACCCCAGGCGGTCAAGGATGTCCTCCTTGCATTTCATAAAGATTCCACCAGGCGATCTTATGACTTCAAATAGCATAGGTTTGCCCTCAGGTGCTCCCCAAAGGACATTTACCCCTTTTCTTGCCCAGTGAAGTCACTTCTACAAATCTCCTCCACTTATCCTTGACAGGTCTTAAAACTAACTCAGTGAGAGTTCACCTTAGTGCCATTGCGGCCTCTCACAGACCAGAGGATGGTCATCCCATCTCCTCATACCCCTTAGTAGCACACTTCATGCAGAGTCTCCTGCTGTTCATGGCACCCATTAAGCCACCTCCGTTGGCCTGGGATCTGAATGTGGTTCTGGCACAGCTTCAAAAGCTACCTTTCAAACCTTTAGCCACTATTTCCCTGAAGTTTCTATCTTGGAAGGTATTCTTCCTTATTGCTATCACTTCAGCTCATCGTATCAGTGAGCTGCAAGCTCTAGTGGAGGATCCTCCTATACTCGTTTCTGCCATAACAAGGTGGTTCTGCATACCCATCCGCATTTCCTCCCGAAGGTGGTTTTCTCCTTCCACATAAACCAGTCAGTAATTCTTCTGATTTTCTTCCCCTAGACTACATGCGTCTCAGGCTGAAGCATCATTACACACTTTAGACTGCAAGCAAGCGCTGGCCTACTACTTGGATAGAACTAAAGCTCATAGGAAATCCTCTTAATTATTAATTTCCTTTGATCCTAGTCACCTGGGCCTACCCGTGATGAAACATACTCTATCTAGATGGATAGCAGATTGCATTTCTTTTGCTTATGCACAAGCAGGACTCACATTAGAGGGTCATGTCACTGCTCATAATCTATGGGCTATGGCAACATCTGTAGCTAATCTCCATTCAGTAGCCATTGAGAACATTTGCCGGGCAGCTACCTGGTCCTTCATTCACACTTTTGCTGCACACTACTGTCTGGACAGAAACTCCTTTCGGAACGCTGTCTTTGGCCAAGCTGTACTCCAGTACCTCTTTGGGATTTAAACTCAACTCCTCTGCTCTCTCCCAGACTTCTACAAGATACCAGACTATCATTGGGGGAGTATCGCCTCCTGGAATAGAGTCCAATGGCCCACCACTCTTCCAGACTCTTAGGCTATACGTTTTTTTGCCTCAGGAATCGCACTACTCTCTACCCCATACCAGTCTGATACCTGAGAGCTAGTGAGTCTCATATGTGAAGACTGCATTCCTGCTTATTCCTAGAGATAGCGTAGTTACTCACCTGTAACAGGTGATCTTCTGGAACAACAGGAATCAGTTCACAACCCACCCTCCTCTCCTAGGAGTTATAGGTTTCCTTTATTTTTTTTCTTCTCAGCTACAAACTCAACTGAGGAGAGGAATTGGGAAGGCAGGCATGCAAGCACAAGTAGAGTGCTCCCAAAGGCTTTCCTATTGGTTGCTGAAGAGTACTCCTGCGAGGACTCTCTGTGACGTTCACCCATATGTGAATACTGATTTCTGCTGTTCCCGGAGATCACCTGATACTGGTGAGTGAGTACGCTTCACCTGTAGCACGTGTTTTCTGTGGACAGCAGGAAAATTCCTCACAATCTTCCCTCCTCCTTTTGGATTTCTATTCTCCTCAGCTCTACATAGGACTGAGAGTAAGATGGCACTGCGGTGGCAGGCAGGAAGGTGCGCACATTGCGTGGTCAAGCTTCCAACAGCTTCTAGAAGGAGCTGGGAAAGCTCCCACGTGGGACTCCATCAAATACCATCACTATATGTAAGGACTTTTCCTGTTGTCCACGGAGAACACCTGCTACAAGTGAGTAACTGCTTTCTTCAAGGACAAGCAGGAGAGCTTGTCATTGTATGGGGTCTTCTCACTCTCATTTTTTCTATAGAGCCATTCTGATGTACGTGCTCTCTATTTCATTTTTCAAATTCAGGACATTTTTTATCCATGTACAAGCAGGATGTCGTCTTCACACATGGGCAGTATCACTATGCCATATCCACACAGGATTTACCTCAGAATTTTGTTTTCCACAAAGCCTGTCAGACATGCCTTTCTGCGCTATAAGACTCCTTATTTTTTCTTTACTATTCACGAGTCATATTGCTGTGACTCCCCAGTATTTCCTTCCTGCTACTGCTGCGTGAGTTCTCTCTCTCCCTTTTTAGGTTCCTTAGTCAGGGTTTTACAGATTATATTACTTTTTCTTGTTTTTAGTGTGTCGCCACTATAGGCCTCATTTAGGTTTCGGGCACCTCAGCCAGAATTTCCTTTTTTCTTCAAAATCAAGTTGTTTGATTTTGCTGTGGCTATTTTTCCTGACATGTCCCAAAAACTCTCCAGCAGGTTTAAAAAGTGCACTCAGTGCAGTAGGATTGAATCTGCTGCAGATACAGAAGGTACCTGCAGTGCCTGGAGCCCAATCATGAGCCGTCTTCTTGTATCTTGTGTTCACAGATAACATAAAAGACCCAAGGGTCAAGACGACAAGCACAGAAAACGTTTTGGTGCAGATAAGACCAGTTCATTGCCTTTGGCATCAGAGGCATCAGTCCCCATAGCTCAGGGAGCTACATCAGATACTGGTGGTGCATTGACATAGAGGAGTCATCAAGTTCATTCAAAGTTGAGCATCAATAGGATGTTCTGGGATTGATCATCCACCACATTCCACCTGAAGCAGAGAGAAGATCTGTAGGCTTTGAGACACCAAGAATCGGGTGCAAGACCAGCTACATCGGCGTCAAAGTTCATCTGAGCATAATACAGAGAGCACTAAGGTATTGAAGGTGTTAGTATTCTTAAAATAGCCCAGATGCGAGGAACACTTATTCTCCTTCGCATCATACGGGCTGCAACAGTCTCAAGGGGCCAGGACCAGCCTGTTGATACGCCCTGCCAGTTTCCACCTATGGTGACTGAATTTGCTATGGCCCCCTTCACCTTTGTCAATGGCAGCCTTTAAGAACATAAGATGTGCCATACTGGGTTAGTCCAAGGGGTCTATCAAACCCAGTATCCTATTTCTAACAGTGGCCAATCCAGGTCACAAATTCCTGTCAGGTTTCCAAAAGGTAGACAGATTCCATGCTGCTTATTCCAGGGGTAAGCAGTGGATTTCTCCCACTTGGCTTTAATAATGGTTTTAGGACTTTTCTTCTAGGAACTTGTCCAAACCTTTTTTAAACCCAGCTACACTAATAGCTTTTACTACATCCTCTGGCAACAAGTTCCAGAGTTTGATTACACATAGCATGATCGCACTTGATTTAATTAGTGGAGGAGGGATAGTAAGGAAATCCACAGTACTACTTTTTAACTTTCGAAAGGGAGACTATGATAAAATGAGGAAAATAGTTAAGAAAAAACTAAAAGGAGCAGTTGCAAAGGTTAAAAACTTACATCAAACTTGGGTGTTGTTGAAAAATACTATCTTGGAAGCCCAGATCAGCTGTATTCCATGCTTTAAGAAAAGTGGAAGGAAGTCCAAAAAACTGCCAGCATGGTTTAAAGGTGAGGTCAGAGAGGCTGTTGCCAAAAAAGCATCTTTCAGGAAATGGAAAAAAGAGCCATACAACAAAACCTTGAAACAGCATAAGCACTGGCAAGTTAAATGCAAGGCATTGATAAGGCAGGCAAAGGGAGAATTTGAGAAGAAGCTTGCTGCGGAAGCAAAAAACACGTAATAAAGACTTTTTCAAGTACGTTCATAGCAAAAAACCTGTGAGAGAGTTAGTTGGTCCATTAGATGATAGAGGGGTTAAAGGGGCACTAAGAGGCGACAAGGCGATAGTGGAGAGACTGAATGAATTCTTTGCTTTGGTCTTTACTGAGGAAGATGTAGGGATGTTACCCATGACTGAAGTGGCATTTAAAGGTGCGGAAAAATTGAAGGAAATATTGATACATCGGGAAGATGTATTACAACTATTAGATAAACTGAAGAGTAGCAAATCACCCTGGCTGGATGGTATACATCCAAGGGTGTTTAAAGAACTGAAATATGAGAATGCAGACCTGCTATTAGTAATCTGTGAACTATCATTAAAATCATCTGTAATACCTGAAGACTGGAGGATGGCGAATGTAACGCCAATTTTTTTAAAAAAAAATTATTTATGCAAATTTATAATTATAATCAAGCAACACGCTTGTACAGAAAAAGACACAACTTGTTCAATAATAATACAGAGACAATTTTTTTCAAAAAACATTACAACAAGAGTGTCAGTAGTCCACCATAATAATAAGGGGGAGTAGAAAGTAAAAGAAATACCAGGGATAGGTGTCTCCCCAGTATTCATCACACTGAAGAAATAAACCCAAGTGAGAAAAAAACAAGTAGGGATAGAGAACAGAGCAATCAAATTATTATGGGGTCTTACTCACAAAGGAGAAGATGTCACAATATGAGAACTGATAAAGGAGGGCAAGTCCTCTGGTTGAAAAAACACATACTTATGCGATTTAAATACAATTATACATTTGCAAGGAAACCTTAATAGAAATGAAGCACCAATCTGAGTAGCTCCAGGACATAATAAAAGAAAAGCTTTACACCTTCTTTGAGTCTCTCTGGCCACATCCAGGAAAATCGAAATTCTCTTCCCCATAAATAAGCTGGTACATTTTTTGAAATAAAGCTTGAGGATCCAGTCTCTGTCCAATGGAATCGCAAAAGTCACTAACATAGTGGACACAGTTTGTTCCTCTTCCTTAGGTGTTTGAAGAAGGGCTGATACATCTAAAATATCCATTTCTAACGTCCCAATAGCCATCTTCCCTTCTTTCTTACCAGTTGGCAAAAAATAAGCTTTAGAAACCAGAGGGATTAGGTCAGGTGGTACCAATAAAACCTCCTGAATATACTTTTTAAACAACTCCAAAGGAGTAATCACTGGCACTACTGGAAAATTAAGTAATCGAATATTGGAAGCCCTGACAATATTTTCTAAGGATTCCATTTTCATTTTAATAACCACATTTTCTTTTACTAAAGAATCAGATACCTCCGAGACTCGAGACAATTTCTGTACCCCAGTATCCACATTTACTTTAACTTCAGCCAATTCAAATTTTAAACCAGAGTAGGAATCCTCCAGCTTATCCAAGCGTGTCATAGTTAAAACCAAATGTTGACTCACAACACTAGGTAATTGAGAAATCGCCTCCCAAATGCTCTCCAGGGAAAACTCCGTCAGGCGTTTCAAAGAAAAACCTTTTGGCAACTCAGACGTCGAAGTTACAGCCAGATGGACTTTCCTTCCATCAGCCTCATTAACTCCCTGAGGGGAGCTCAGCCGCCTCCACAGATTGAACATCGACCACATCCGCAGCCCCAGATTTCCTAGGCTGCTCATTGGGCCTCTCCTCGAGCAAAGCCTGCTCACGAGGATCCACTCCCACCTCTTTGGGAAGGACTTCATCTCCTCTTGCAGAAGGAGTCACCAGGAGGGTCGGAGCAGAAGGTGGCTCACGCCCATTAGGGGAGAGAGAAACATCATGAGCAGATATTGCCGAAAACACCTCAGCCGGCGACATCAAGCCCGCTCGAATTTCCCCAAGCTGCTGCTCTGTTAGCCGAAAGAAACGATCCATGGGTCCCTCACTGGCAGGTACAGGCTCTACAGGAGGAGCCTTTTGCTTGCCCTTACGCTTAGGCATGTTCGACTCGTGAACGCTCCGTCTCCATCTTGAAATTAACTACTCCCCCAGTCGGGAGATCTTGGGTGTAACACCAATTTTTAAAAAGGGTTCCGGGGTGATCCAGGAAACTACAGACTGGTGAGCCTGACGTCAGTACTGGGAAAAATGGTAGAAACTATCATAAAGAACAAAATTGCTGAACATGTAGATAGTCATGGCTTAATGGGAGACAGCCAACATGGCTTTAGACAAGGAAGATCTTGTCTTACTAATCTGTTATGTTTTTTTGAAGGTGTGAATAAACAGGTAGACAAAGGTGAGTCGGTTGATATAGTGTATTTGGACTTTCAGAAAGCCTTTGACAAGGTCCCTCATCAGAGACTTTTGATAAAACTAAAGAGTCATGGGATAGGAGTGTACTATTGTGGATCAGGAACTGGTTAAAAGATAGAAAGCAGAGGGTAGGGCTAAATGCCCAATTTTCCCAATGGAGAAAGGTGAATAGTGGTGTACCCCAGGGATCTGTGCTGGGTCCGCTGCTTTTTGACATGTTCATAAATGACCTGGAAAAGGGAATAACGAGTGAGGTTATCAAATTTGCAGATGAGACAAAACTATTTAAAGTTGTTAAAACCCAAGAGGATTGTGGAAAATTGCAAGAGGATCTTGATAAATTGGAAGACTGGGCATCAAAATGGCAGATGAAATTTAATGTGGACAAGTGCACAGTTATGCACCTAGGGAAGAACAACCCAAACTATGGTTACATGATGCAAGGTTCCACATTAGGAACCACCACCCAGGAAAAAGATGTAGGCGTCATTGTGGATAACATGTTAAAACCCTCAGCCCAGTGTGCAGCGGCGGCCAAGAGGGCAAATAGAATGCTAGGTATCATAAGGAAAGGAATGGAAAATAAAACAAAGGATATTATAATGCCTCTATATCGTTCCATGGTGAGACTGCACCTTGAATATTGTGTGCAATTCTGGTCGCCGTATCTTAAAAAGGATATAACGTTATTAGAAAAGGTTCAGAGAAGAGTCACCAAAATGGTAAAGGGTATGGAAGGATACCCCTAATGAAGAAAGGCTAAAAAGGTTAGGGCTCTTTAACCTGGAAAAGAGACGGCTGAGGGGAGATATGATAGAAGTCTATAAATTAATGAACGGAGTGGAACAGATAAATGTAGATCAATTGTTTACATTTCAGAATATAGAAAGACTAGGGGACATGCAATGAAGCTACAGGGTAAACTATTTAAGACTAATAAAAGAAAATATTTTTTCACTCAACGTGTAATCAAACTCTGGAATTTGTTACCGGAGGATGTAGTAAAAGCTGTTAGTGTAGCTGGGTTTAAAAAAGGTTTGGACAAGTTCCTGGAGGAAAGGTCCATAAACTGTTAAGAAGGGACCCAGAATATCAATGCTTGACCCAATACAAGCATTGTGGAACATGTGTCTTTTGGGGAAACTGTTAGGTAGGTATGACCTAGATTAGCCACTGTTGGAAACAGGATACTGGGCTTGATGGACCTTGGTCTGACCCAGTATGGCATATCTTATGTTCTTATGTTATGAAGGGACAGACTTGCGCAACTGACGGAGGGAAAAGAAGGCATTACGAGAGAAAGAAGAGATATGATCTGAGAAGGAGAGGGAGGAGTCAAGAACAACACCAAGATAACAGAACGAGGACACCAAAGGAATGGCGGTGGAAGCAAATGAGGGGGCCAGAGACGGGGATGTGGACCCAAAAGTAACCCAAGTGGCAGTGGACCTGAGGGGATTAAACTGAAGAAAGTTAGCAGACATCCAGTCAGAGATAGAAGACAGACAAGTGTTGAGGGATGTAATTTCAGGAGCAGTTGGAGTGGTGTGGTAGCGGAGGAGGATATTGTCCTCATAATAATATGCGGAGATACCAGCCTGCTGCACAAGAAGGGCGAGAGGGGCCAGGAACACGTTGAAGAGGAGCAGAGACAAGAGAGAGCCCTGAGGGACACCACAGGAAAAAGGCATAGGGGGCGAAGTGGAAGAAGGGGACACGACGGAAAAGGTGCGAGCCGAGAGAAAAGAGCAAAACCAGAGCCAAGGAACACCAGAGATCCCAAAGTCAGCAAGACAACAAAGGAGAGTACGGTGGCTGACAAGGTTAAACACTGCAGAAAGATCCAGAGAAACAAGAAGAGTAATATCACCCCGGTTGTGTGCAACATGCAACTCATTAAGAAGAGAAAGGAGGATAGTTTCAGTGCTGTGCTCAGGGTGGAAGCCGGATTGACGGGGGGTGAAGTGCCTTAGTAGACACAAGGTGGGCAGAGATTTGAGTGAAGATGAAATGTTCAAGAATTTTAGAAAGGAATGGAAGATTTGAGACTGGACGCCCACTAGAGAGAACAGTAGGATCAAGAGAAGGCTTCTTAAGGATGGGACGAACCAGAGCGTGCTTCCAGGAAGAGTGAAAACAACCAGTGGACAAAGAGGAGTTCAGCATAGTAAGAACCGAGGGAAGGAGACATAGGCAGGGTTCTAGCAGCCATTTGGAAGGGATAGGGTCTAGAGAGCACCAGGTCTTGCGGGAGGAGGAAATGATGCCCAAAAGCTTGGGTGCTGTTACAGGCTCAGAGGACCAGGCATGGGGAGGAGGGGGACAGGAGCATGCGAGACGGGAGTGGGAAAGGGGGGGGGAGGACAAGAGGTAAAGGAGACACAGAGTGAGAGAACCTTATCAGAAAAGAAGTTGGCCAAGTCAACAGGGTCCGGGCAGGGGGGTGGGGGGGGGGCGGGCACTGGACGGGTGGTAGTAATGGAAGAGAGAGAGCGTAGAACGGAATACAATCGGCCAGTGGAGTTAGAGAAGTTGTGGATAAGATTAGTATATTATTTCCTCTTTGTAGAGCTTAATAACTCCCGATATTCCCTATGACACTGGTGGTAAGCGGATAAGGTATCAGGGGAGGGATGGTTACACCAGAGACGCAGTGCATGACGCAGTTAGGAGCGCTGAACACGGAGCCCTGGGGTGAACCAAGGATGGCGAGTGGGAGGGGAAGCAGATGGGATAGGAAGAGGAGTAGCCAGAAGGTCAAAGGCAGTAGAAAGGACAGAGTCCCAGGTGTGGGCCTGAGAGTCAGGAGAAAGGGAAGAAAAATCAGGGGGAAGGAGTTGATCGCTAGATGGGAAATTCTGCAGGCTACCTGGAGTGATGCGCCTGCGACAATGAACGGGCTGCGAGGGAGAAGACGGAAGACCATGAGGTGGAGGCAACTGTAGTGAAAAGGAGACACAGAAGTTGTCCGACCAAGGCAACGCATGAGGTGACAAGACTGAGAGAACTATGGGGGAGGAGGCGGGAGAAATAAGGAGATCCAGGGTATGGCCAGCGGAGTGAGTAGGAAAAGGGACATGCTGGAGGACAGAAAAGTCATCCAAGAGTGAGCAGAAGGCCTTATCGCGGGGGTGAAGGGGAGGTACAAGGCAGAGATTAAAGTCCCCAAGAAGAAGAAAATGTGGATAGGCTGAGATAGTCAACAGAAGGTCGTCCCAGCCTGGAGTAGGAAGAGAGGGAGGAACATAGACCAGAAAGAAATATAGTGGGGGAGTAGAGGCCAGGCGGAGAAGGAGAGCCTCCTGGTATTGCAATGCTGAGGAGGGAACAGGCTGGAGACCGAGAGAGGAACAATACAGAGCCATGACCCCACCATCTGCATGCCCTATCCGAGGGGTGGAGGAGGCAAAGTAACCAGGAGGAAAGCACCGTGTCAGGAGCGGATCCTCCCTATCCCGGAGCCAGGTTTCAGTTAAGAAAAGAATATCCAGAGAGAGATCAAGGGTTAGGTCATGGACAAGTAAGGTCTTAGACCAAACTGAGCAGCAGTTGAGAAGAGCCCGGGACATGACAAGGGAGGGGAGAGTGGAAGGGGCCCAAGGGCCACGAGGAGGAGGGGCTGGCCTGGGCAGGCAGGGAAGCAGATCGACAGGGGCTCGAGACAGGTGAGGGAGCGGAAGGTATCGAAGGGCCAGGACACCAGCCCCAATGCACTGGTATGGAAGCCATAGGCAGGGACAATGAGAAAGAGGCAAACAGAAACCAGGACAGAACCAGGGGGGGCCTAGGAGATCCTATCTTGGGACGCTCTGCGAGGAGTCGAGCAACCAGATAACAGAAGGGGCTCAACAGGCCAGAGGAGGTGAAGGAGGCGGGAAATCACGGCCACCCCCTGAAGTCGCCCCAAGGAGCACGACCTGCTTCTTGGGTGCGTGCCCGCAGCGTGGAATGCCGTAGGTAGCAGCTTTATGTAAGGTACTGGCTCATAGGAAACTCGGTCGTCAAGCAGCCGTGTCACTTCTGTGACATAGCGAGTCCTTTTAGTCAGGGAGAAACTCCCAAAGATCAGCAAAAAAGTGCAGGGCTGCAACGTAAACAACAGCACATGGCTGGTTGTCAGGGAAACCAAGCCCCAGAGAGAGAAACAGGCCCCTGCTATCAGTTCAGCAGAGAGTCACGAGGTAATTATGAACACCTGCTAAGGGGTGGAGTCAGGCTTGACCCGAGGAAGCTGACTCATAAGGAGACCCCAGTTAACACAGAGGGCAGCGCAGGAAACACGGAGAGAAAGGCAGAAAAGAGAGCTGAGAGCAGAACAGAGAAGGAAGAGAGAGACGGAGACGAGGAAAGGTCAGAGGCTCTGTGTGAGAGGTACAGCAGGAGCAGACCTTGTCAGTGGAAGTCCTCTCTGGGTTCTGAACAGGAGAAAAGGCCAGGAAAGCCATTGAATTATACTCTGCACAAGTCAGGTTGGGAACCGACAGCAATTTACAAACCTCAGAGAAAACCTGATACAGCCAGAGTAAAAGGTAGGCCCAAGGGCTGGAAGTACAATAACTACTGTGGGTTTATTGCCCAGGAGAGTTGGGGCTACGGTACAGAGGACTGTAATGAGAATGGTTATTTAGAGCTGTACCAAACCCAAGTGCTAATCCCAAGGCCTTGCGTGGGAACGGGCGTGGCTCCAGAAAGAAAGGAGCAAACAATTCCTGCCTCAGAAGAGGAGGGCAGGGGAATTGAACTGTCTTTTGTAAATAATTCTTTGGAAGCAAGGAACTGTATTATTTCTATGGCAGAGGGAATAATATCTCTGTGTTAATGTTTGATGCTGAAGGAAGCTGCTTTATTTTGTTCTTTTGTCTGCCAGAAGTGCAAGAATTTATGTTACCTTTCATCCTGGTGAAATCCACCCCGGGAGGGGAATAAATCCCTTTTTGCTTTACCAACTTGAGTCACACTACTCTTCATTGAGCTATCAAAGGAAATACATTTCCCTACATGCAGTTCTACAGGAAATAGTAAACCTCAGTTCAAGAAGAAAACTTAACCTCCTTAAGCCCTACCTACCTATGGGTACTGGCAAGGGGGAACATCACACTTCCGAGTAGGCGGGACTAGGTGATCTTGCCTTCCAAATTTCTTGGCAGAGCCTTGTAAGTATGGTAACAGCTGCATCCGATTGCTGTAATACTTCACTGGGAATGCCATCAATGCCAGATGCTTTGTTCTTTGATAAAGCTTTAAATGCTGCTTTGACTACTTCTTTCATCACCAATGATTCCTGATCATAAGATACAGGATAAAACAGCTGTTGAGCCACTTGATCTTTATGGTATAATGACTGTATATTCTTTCCATCTTTTCTTGATCTTCTCAGCATCATTCAACATGAGTCCTTGAGCAACTTGTAACATTCCAATTTGAGGCTGGAATTTTTTCTTTAACTCTCGTAGCTTTAGGAAAGCTGATTTTTTTCTTCCTTTAATAGTTTCTGCTTTTATTTCCTTGCATGTACCATTGTAGTACTTCTTTTCTTGTCTTGTCTTGCTGCACATTGTAAATCTCTATTGAGTTCTGTGATTGCCTCTTTCTCCTCTGGCTTTAGCTTCTCTGCATTTCTGGGCAATTTTCAGAGTTTCTTCGGTCATCCATTTTGGCTGTTTTTGCTTTTTTACCTTTTGTAGAGACTTCTCACTTTCTTCCAACACAATCCTCTTGATGTCATCCCATAACTCTTCTGGAGCTCTGTCATTTGCATCTAAAGCAGCAAATTGATTTTGCAGGCAGTCTTTAAATTCCGGTGGTATATTCTCAAGGCCATATTTTGTTACATTCATGAGTGGCTTGTTCTTTTTCAACTTTAGCTTGAGTTTGCATACTAGTAGTTGGTGATCTGTTCGTCAGCTCCAGGTTTTGTCTTTATTGATGCTATAGAGCTTTTTCATCATTGACTTCCACAGATGTAGTCAATGTGATTTTTGTACAATTCATTGGGTGAAGTCCATGTGTGCAGTTGCTGTTTGTGTTGCTGGAAGAAAGTGTTTGAGATAAACAGATCATTGGTATTGCAGAATTCTATCAGTCTATCTCCAGCTTCATTTCTGTTGCCAAGTCCATTTTTTCCAACAACTTTGCCTTCTTTTTTGTTGCCATGCCTTCCAGGCACCCATGACTTTCAGGATATCCTGTTTGCATGTTCTGTCAATTTCAGCTTGGACTTGTTCGTAGAACTCATCAACTTCATCCTCTTTTGCAGCTGTTGTTGGGGTATATACTTGAATTATAGTAGTGTTGATGGGCACTCCTCGTAAACGAACAGAAATTAAGTATTTACCGATTTCATTATATTTCATTACAGTTCTTGCAAGTTTTTTCTTAATCGTAAATGCAACACCATTTCTTCTTTGGCTTTCATTTCCAGTATAGTAGACCATGTGATCATCAGATGCAAAGTGCCCGATGCCAGTCCAGTTCAGTTCGCTGACACCCAACAAATCGAGTTGTACACATTCCATTTCATTCTTGACCCCTTCCAACTTCCCTTAGTTCATGCTTCATACGTTCCATGTCCCAATATGTAAGACATCTTTGCAGCTTCTGACTCTCATTTCATGCGCAGCTACATCAGCAGTTAGACGTCCCGAGGGTTTTGATCCAACCACATCATAAATGCTGGCTTTATTCTGATAAGTCTTCAGCTCCTCCCCAGTAGCTAGTTGAGTGCCTTCTGATCTGGGGATCTTATCTTCCAGCACTATAGTACAATTTGTTTTGTTGGGTTTTCGTGGCAAGTTACGGAAGTAGATTGCCAGGCCTTTCTTCCACACAATTTAATTCTAATTTTGTTGCCATTGTCACAGAAATATGATCCTCTGCCACCAACACCATCCCATTCTGCTGCTGCCCAGTTGGGTGGTTTGTCTTGGTCTGGCACCTCAGCTAAGGCCTGTCCATCTTGAGAGACCCTGCCAGTAGTTAAGCTACCGATAGCTTAGCCCTCAGCATTACTGATGCACACAAGCCCTCACAGCGTGACAAGCTGCAAACCATGTGAGGGTTTAGTGATACGCGTGATATTAAAGAAAAAATGTTAGATTAGGTATTAAGCTAACATATTTTACAAATCACAACACTGGTCAACAAATTTTTACAAAAGTCATGTTACTGAAATAAAAATAGTCATTTCTTATCAATTTTTATATGCTGAACACGAATATGACAGTGAAATTGCAAAGTTGGCTCTAGTTTTTTTGTAATCTACAAGAATTAATGTTTACATCACGAAATGCATGTCAATAGTAAATATAATAGGCCTTCGGTTAATACCTGCAAAAAAACAAGTCATAGACTACTTCTTAGATTTTTTCGCCTGTCTCTTGTACAGCTGTTCGGGAGCTTCTCTGGGGAGTGTCCAGCAGTAGTCAGCCAGCATTGTAGTGGACCATTTTCCCTGTATCTTTGCTCCATCGTTGTGATATCCTGGTGAAAACGTTCCCCTGTTCATCACTAACCATACCACAGTTGTCAGGAAAGAAATCGAGATGGGAATCAAGGAAATGGATCTTTAGAGACATATTGCAGCCAAGTTTCTGATACTGCATCAGCATGTCTTCTACTAGTTCCTTGTAGTTTTCTGCCCTAACATTCCCGAGAAAGTTTGTTGACACTAGGCGAAAAGCATTCCATGCTTGTTTCACATCACCCTGCAGCAAGTTGTTGAACTAGTCATCTTTGAAGAGCTCTCGAATCTGAGGACCCACAAAAACTCCCTCTTTAATCGTTGCTTCACTGAGTCGAGGGAATTTTTCATGCAGGTATCGGAAAGCTGGCGAAGTGCAGTCCATGGCTTTCACAAAGTTTTTCATCAAACCTAGTTTGATGTGAAGGGGTGGAAGCAGGATTTTGTGAGCCTCAACCAGAGCTGGGTGCTGGATATTCTTCTCTCCAACTGTTACATTTTGTCTGCGATTCCATTCCTTCTGCAAGTAGTGCCAATCCCTTGCTCAGCTATCCCACTCACATAAGAAACACATGTATTTTATATTTCCCTGCTGCAGTCCCATTAAAAGGGCAACTACCTTCAAGTCACCACAGAGGTACCAGCTGTACTTGTTATAGTTAATGGAAGTCAGTAGATGCTTTAAGTTATCGTATGTCTCTTTCATGTGGACGGCATGCGCTACTGGAATAGATGGAAGACGGTTTCCATTGTTCAAAAGCACAGCCTTCAGACTCAGTTTCGAAGAGTCTATAAATAATCTCCAGTTTTGTGGGTCATGAGTGATTTTTAAGGCATTCATGAGGCTTTCAATATCGGAACAGAATACCAGATTACTTTCCTTTCTGACTGCATATAGTACACTGCTGACGTCAGATGGCTTCAGCAGCTGTCTGGCAGTAGTATTGTATTGCATCCAGGGCCGGATTTACCTATATGCCATGTACGCCATGGCGTAGGGCCCACAGCTGGCAAGGGCCCACCCACTGCAGGGCTTCAGAGGGAGCAGGGTAAGCTCGCGCGAGGCCCCGGCTCCCTCTGTACAGCCGCCAGCATGAAGAGCCTTTTCCTTCATGCTAGCGGCTGTATCTGTAAAGCCGCGATTGCTGGGAAAGGTTAAAGGGTATTGCCCTTTAACCTTTCCCAGCATTCGCAGCTTCACAGATACAGCCGCCAGCGTGAAGGAAAAGGCTCTTCACGCTGGCGGCTGTACAGAGGGAGCCGGGGCCTCGCGTGAGCTTACCCTGCTCCCTCTGAAGCCTCTCAGACAGCCGCGATGCTGGTCGGGGGGGGGGGGGCAAGGACTGCATGGGCTTTGATTGGGGGGGGGGACCTGGACCGGAAAAGGGCTGGGGGGGGGGACTTGGACTGGAAAGAAATGGGCTGTGATATGGGGGGGGGAACCTGAACTGTAAAAGGGCTATGGGGGGGGGGGGGACTTGGACTGGAAATGGGTTGTGATGGGGGGGGGGACCTGGACTGAAAAAGGGCTATGGGGGGCGGTACATCGACGGGAAAGAAATGGGCTGTGATGGGGGGGGGGACCTGAACTGTAAAAAGGCTATGGGGGGGGGGGACTTGGACTGGAAATGGGTTGTGTAGGGGGTGACCAGCAACGGAAAAGGGCGAAGGGGGGGGACGTGGAATGCAAAGAAATGGGCTGTTATGGGGGGTGGGACCTGAACTGTAAAAGGGCGAGGGGGGGGGGACATGGACTGGAAATGGGGTGTGATGGGGAGGGGGACCTGGACCGGAAAAGGGCTGGGGGGGGGGGACATGGACTGGAAATGAGTTGTGATGGGGAGGGGGACCTGGACCGGAAAAAGGGCTATGGGGGGGGAGGGGACTTGGACTGGAAATGGGTTGTGATGGGGGGGGGACCTGGACTGGAAAAGGGCTAGGGGGGGGGGACTTGGACTGGAAAGAACTGGGCGGTGATGGGGGGGGACCTGAACTGTAAAAGGGCTAGGGGGGGGGGGGGACATGGAAAGGAAATGGGTTTGGAGGGGGACCAGGACCGGAAAAGGGCTATGGGGGGGGGGGACCAGGACTGGAAATGGGTTGTGATGGGGAGGGGGACCAGGACCCGAAAAGGGCTATGGGGGGGGGGGGACTTGAACTGGAAAGAAATGGGCTGTGATGGGGGGGGGACCTGAACTGTAAAAGGGCTAGGGGGGGGGACATGGACTGGAAATGGGTTGTGATGGGGAGGGGGACCTGGACCGGAAAAGGGCTATGGGGGGGGGGGGACATGGACTGGAAATGGGTTGTGATGGGGAGGGGGACCGGGACTGGAAAAGGGCTATGGGGGGGGGGGGGGGGGACATGGACTGGAAATGGGTTGTGATGGGGAGGGGGACCTGGACCGGAAAAGGGCTATGGGGGGGGGGGTTAACTTGGAATGCAAATGGGCTGTGATGGTGGGGGGGGACCAAGGACTGCAAATGGGCTGTGATGGTGCAGGGGGACTCGGACTGCAAATGGGATGTGATGGTGGGGGCTAGGACTGGAAATAGGCTGTGATGGGGAGGGGGCTAGGACTGGAAATGGCCTGTGATGTGAAGGCTAGCACTAGAAATGGGCTGATGAAGAGCTAGAATAGGACTGGAAATGGGCTGATGTGGGGCATGGGAGAATGGGACTAGAAGGGAGTGGATGCTGGGTGGGTCTAGAACTATAAGGGAACTGATTTTGGGGGAGGACTAGAATGGATGGGGAATGAGAATGGAGAGGGGAAAAATATTTTGTGTGGAAGAAAAGTCTATGATGGGCTGGGTATTGGGAGAGTAAGAGGGGCTTGAAAATGGAAGGGTGAAATTTAAATGGATGATAAAGGAATAAGGAAAGAATTGGGGGAAAGAACAAAAGGGAAACAATCTGTATGTTAAAGCAGAAATAGAGAGAGAATGGAAAACATCTAAAAGAGAAGAAAGGACAAATGGATAGCTAGCAGAAGACACGAAGAAACCAGAAGAAAGTGACTGGAGCAATTGCAACTGAAAAAATGCCCAAACAGAAGGTAGAAAAATACTTTTTATTTTGAATTTATTAACTGGAATATGTCTTTTTTTAATGTATTTCTTGAATTCCGATGCTGATTTTGTCCCTATTGCCTCTTTATGTCAGGCAATTCTATACATCTATTGCCATTTCTGTTTTGGTACGTTGATCTCGTTTTTATTTTTTCTGGGGGCCCACAATTTTTGTTGGCGTAGGGCCTCACTCAAGGTAAATCCGGCCCTGATTGCATCAGAAAATTATGCAATCAACTCTGGATGATGTGTGCATGCTGGTATTATGCAATGTGATGCAATATTACATCATTCAAGGCTTATTTGGGATGTTGTTGATGTCCTACTGGATAAATTTACATGGTGAAACGTCAAAAATGAACTACATGCAATATCTTCAAAACGAGAGCCAATACAACTTTTTTAATGTTATATTCGTGTTCAGCTCACCAAGATACTACAGATTAGGGCCTTTTAAAGTCAGTAATGATTTCAATGTTGACCAGTGTAATGAATAATACAACTTCATTCTTACAAATAAATTAAGCAATTAAACCAAGGTAGTAAACGTATTATATAATGTTTTATTCTTTATGTTAGTAGATTACATATAATCAAATAATTTGGGATAATTTAGTATTAATAGTAGATGTATTGTAATTAATTGGTATTAGGTAAGATAATCTTGTTCAACAATTCTATATTGCCATTAGGTATAAGTAGTCGTCCTTGTTTGCAATTGCATGGAATCAGAAGGGTGTTGTAGTGATGAATTTTGGTTCTGCAAATTATATTCTGCATTCAGTAGAATCCTGTGGGTCGAAGACAATGACTACTGTGAATGAAAGGAAGTCTGTAGGTCTACTGAATGTGTGGGCTCTGAGTAGGAGCAAAGATCAACAATTCCAGCAGGTCTACTCATATATTGGCAAGACAGACTACATTACACGGGTATCTCAACCAACTGCACTGGCTCCAATTCAAGCCCATGCCAAGTTCAAGGAAATACTGAATATCTTCAAAATCCTTCACCACTCCACAGCAGACATCCTAGAGAGCCTAGTCACAAGAGAAACTGGCACCCACCCCAGGCAAAACAACAACAGACATACGATCAGTGTGCCCACAGACTACCAAAAAAAGCAAACAATCCACTTCCAAAGGAGCCTTCTCACTAGCTGCCCCCCCCCCCCCACTGTGGAACACCCTTCCTGATATAAGAACATAAGATATGCCATACTGGATGAGACCAAGGTCCATCAAGCCCAGTATCCTGTTTCCAACAGTGGCCAATCTAGGTCATACATAACTAGCAGTTTCCCCAAAAGACACAGCCTCCACAATGCTTGTATTGGGTCAAGCATTGATATCCTGGGTCCCTTCTTAATAACGGTTTATGGACCTTTCCTCCAGGAACTTGTACAACCCTTTTTTAAACCCAGCTACACTAACAGCCTTTACTACATCCTCCAGTAACAAATTCCAGAGTTTGATTACACATTGAGTGAAAAAATATTTTCTTTTATTAGTCTTAAATAGTTTACCCTGTAGCTTCATTGCATGTCCCCTAGTCTTTCTATACTCTGATAACGTAAACCATCAATCTATGTTTACCTGTCCCACTCCATTCATTAATTTATAGACTTCTATCATATCTCCCCTCAGCCGTCTCTTTTCCAGGTTAAAGAGCCCTAACCTTTTTAGCCTTTCTTCATAGGGGTATCCTTCCATCCCTTTACCATTTTGGTGGCTCTTCTCTAAACCTTTTGTAATAACGCTATATCCTTTTTAAGATACGGTGACCAGAATTGCACACAATATTCAAAGTGCAGTCTCATGATGGAACGATTTAGAGCCATTATAATATCCTTTGTTTTATTTTCCATTCTTTTCCTTATGATACCTAGCATTCTATTTGCTCTCTTGGCCGCTGCTGCACAATGGGCCGAGGGTTTTAACATGTTACCCACAATGACGCCTAAATCTTTTTCCTGTGTGGTGGTTCCTAATGTGGAACCTTGCATTGTGTAACCATAGTTTGGGTTGTTCTTCCCTAGGTGCATAACTTTGCACTTGTCCACATTAAATTTCATCTGCCATTTTGATGCCCAGTCTTCCAATTTATCAAGATCCTCTTGCAATTTTCCACAATCCTCTTGGTTTTAACAACTTTAAATAGTTTTGTGTCATCTGCAAATTTGATAACCTCACTCGTTATTCCACTTTACAGGTCATTTATGAATATGTCAAAAAGCAGCGGACCCAGCACAGATCCCTGGGGTACACCACTACTCACCTTTCTCCACTGGGAAAATAGGCCATTTAGCCCAACCCTCTGTTTTCTATCTTTCAACCAGTTCTTGATCCACAGTAGTACACTGCCTCCTATCCCATGACTCTTTAGTTTTGCCAAAAGTCTCTGATGAGGGACCTTGTCAAAGGCTTTCTGAAAGTCCAGATACACTATATCAACCGACTCACCTTTGTCCACCTGTTTATTCACACTTTCAAAAAAACATAACAGATTAGTAAGACAAGATCTTCCTTGTCTAAAGCCATGTTGGCTGTCTTCCATTAGGCCATGACAATCTACATGTTCAGCAATTTTGTTCTTTATGATGGTTTCTACTATTTTTTCCGGTACTGACGTGAGGCTCACCGGTCTGTAGTTTCCCGGATCACCCCTGGAACCCTTTTTAAAAATTGGTGTTACATTGGCGATCTTCGAATCTTCAGGTATTAGAGATGATTTTAATGATAGTTCACAGATTACTAATAGCAGGTCTGCAATCTCATATTTCAGTTCTTTCAACACCCTTGGATGTATACCATCCGGCCCAGGTGATTTGCTACTCTTCAGTTTATCTAATAGTTGTAATACATCTTCCCGATGTATCGATATTTCCTTCAATTCTTCTGCACCTTTACATACCACTTCAGTCATGGGTAACATCCCTATATCTTCCTCAGTAAAGACCGAAGCAAAGAATTCATTCAGTCTCTCCGCTAATGCCTTGTCGCCTCTTAGTGCCCCTTTAAACCCCTTTATCATCTAATGGACCAACTGACTCTCTCACAGGGTTTTTGCTACGAATGTACTTGAAGAAGTCTTTGTTACACGTTTTTGCTTCCACAGCCAGCTTCTTCTCAAATTCTCCCTTTGCCTAACTTATCAATGCCTTGCATTTAACTTGCCAGTGCTTGTTCTGTTTCCAGGTTTCGTCATTTGGCTCTTTTTTCCATTTCCTGAAAGATGCTTTTTTTTTGGCAACAACAGCCTCTCTGACCTCACCTTTAAACCATCCTGGTAGTTTTTTGGACTGTCTTCCACTTTTCTTAAAGCGTGGAATACAACTGGTCTGGGCTTCCAAGATAGTATTTTTCAACAACACCCAAGCTTGATGTAAGTCTTTAACCTTTGCAACTGCTCCTTTTAGTTTTTTCTTAACTATTTTTCTCATTTTATCATAGTCTCCCTTTCGAAAGTTAAAAGGTAGTACTGTGGATTTCCTTACCATCCCTCCTCCATTAATTAGATCAAACGCGATCATGCTATGATCACTATTGCCGAGTGGCCCCAACAACCTTATCTCTTGCACCAGATCTGGTATTCCACTAAGGACTAGGTCCAATATGGCTTCCCCTCTGGTCGGTTCATAAACCAGCTGCTCCAAGAAGCAGTCATTTATTTCATCTAGGAACTTTATCAGGAAGAAACTCAAGACCCTTCTGTTTATGGAACATTATGGAAATATCACATAGTCTAGCAACCACACCGGCTCCTCAGTCTAAAGCCCCTAGACCATTAGAATGGCTTCTAATAACTCTGCCCAGCTGTAAATAGTCCGAACCAACTGTAAATAAGTTAAGTAATTTGTAAATAGGTTATTATTCTGTTAAGTACCCTGCATGCCAACCTCGATTTTAGTTCACTGTATCCTTTTTAAGTTTGAATTGCAATGCTTTGATTTCAGGATAAGACGATATAAAAATCTTGTTAAATAAATGAATAAAATAAAGTACATACAGCCATGAAGCCTGGGTGGATAGTCACTGAAATTCTGTCCAAGATGTGCATAATTTAGCCTACAGTAAAAAGAGATGCTGCTGAAGAATTTGAAGTTATGACCCATGTCATTATGTGATTGTGGCTACAAATATCTGAACTATTGAAAGATCTGTGGTGGGCAGTTGGCCACTGCCAGCAGATAGTGCTTGCAAGAATAATCAGCAGAGCTTTGCTGTTTGTACACATGCTTCTTGAGACCTAGCAAGGGCAAACAGTGTCATATCACTTCGGTTAATTTCTAGGATGATTGTAATCCTTTTTATATATTGTCAAAGCACAGTTATAAAGCAATCCATTCATTGACTTCTCCCAACCAGCAAGATGAAGTTCACCTACGGACCAGATATGGTGGTGGGACTTTGAAGGTGGTTCCCCGCCTCTGCAAATTGAAGTGGAAGGCATTCCCCACTGTGGCAGAAGACTTATTCTGGACTTGGACATGTCTGAACTACCTTTCTTTTGTAGTGATTCTTTAGAGAATCATAAGGGAGGCTGGGGTCTCTGGGAAAAGTTTAGAGTGTGAGAACAGCTCTGAATATGCTGACAGTTTCACAGGGGGTGTTTATGAATAAGTGAGACACTCAAGGTTACTCCATGCAAGACAGGGAGCTTCTGTTTGCAGAAAGCTTGTCCTGATTAAGCATGAACAATATGTTTGTGCTTGGCATGTAGATATAGATAAACAAAAAGTAAAGCAAAAAGCATGACACAGAGTGATAAGACAAAATTGTACAATGTGGCAATTTTTTTTCCTAATAAAAATAGATGCTGCGACCGACCAAATTAAGGGAGTTACGGGAGACTGCTCAGGTTTGCTGGCCTGTGACTTTCTACCTAAAACTTTAGCAGAACTTTGTTATTATTAAAGTATAATTCTGTGTGTGTTGTGGTTTCATTTATTCTCATATGCTTCTGGGACCAGAGATAGAAAAACCAAGGGCTGAGGAAAAATTCCAGTGTTTGTTGCCCCCGGCCAGGCAGTTAGGAACAGAGGACACAAATAATTGCCAGACAACTTTCCAATAATAGGGAGGCTATAGTTTTATGTAAACTGTTAGCTCCTTTGTTTTCAAAATGTATAAATAATATTTTTTCAAAAGAGCAATAAATAAAATATACACGAGTAAGCCCCTGCCCAGAGCTTCACCCAAAGAAATCAACCAGCTGAGGTGGCTCTAGTCTCCCAAATGCTGTGGGTAGTTCTGTCCATGCTCCCATCAGTAGCTTTGTCCAAGGATGAGATAGGGCTTCTGTTGTTGTTGTTGTTAAGTGCCGTTGAGTCAGTGTCGACTCCTGGCAACCCTCTGGATAGTTCACCTAAACTTTGTTCGGTCTTTAGCCAAGCAGCTCATTGTCAATAGAATGGCATCCATAGCTACTCTTATTGTATTGATCTATCTCATTGCCGGCCTGCCTCTTTTATGGTGACCTTCTACCTTGCCAAGCATTATGTCTTTCTCCAGTAATATCTCTCTTCGCATGATGTGTCCAAAGCATGAGGTTGAAGTCTTGTCATCTGAACTTTATTTTTTTTAATTTTTATGTTTATTGAAAATGTTCAATATGTATCCAAAAATATATACTATAAGAAACATGATGATACAATATAATTCAGGAAATTTTGCAAATCAAACAATTCTCATCCATTTAGACCACAATATTTAACAGTCAGGGCCTCAGGAAAAAACAAAAAACCTTAAGGTATAAAATTAAACCTTAAACAGAGCAATATAAGTAAAAAAACAGGGTGGAGACTTAAGTGTCAGCCATATGGGATTCCACATTGACTATCAACCCCTTTCTCGCAACTAGGAATTCCAAAAGCTGCCTTGGCTCAAAAAACACAAACGTCTTAGCCTGATAGGAAATTATACACCAAGAAGGAAATCTCAAATCAACCCCCCCCCCCACCCAGGGAGAGGACCCTTGCCCTAAGTTCAAGGAAATCCTTCCTCCTCTGTTGGGTTACATGTGACAAATTGGGGAAAATACGTACATGAGAGCCATAGAACTGCAAATTAAAATTCCTAAAATAAGAACGAAGAATAGCGGTTTTATCAGATTCCAAAGCTAGAGTTACAAGCAAAGTGGTTCTCTCAGTGACTACCTTTAAAGAGCTTTCCAGGAACCCTGTCAGGTCCCCCGTGCCTTGAGAGGTTTCACTGAGCCATGACTTCGAGGACTAGGGCCCACGGACAAATACTGAGCCCTTATGAGTGGAGGTAGATGTTCAGGAGGAAACAAGAACCTCCCAAAAATATCTACATACTATCTCTAAGGCAGACAGAACAGGTGACTTAGGAAAATTAAGCAATCTTAGGTTGTTCTGACATTCTGTCTTTCTTGAGAGCAAAGTTTTGTCCTTAGCTTGGGCCAGCACAAAGTTGTGCTAGCTCTTCTTCCATATGAACCAACCTTCCCATTTGCTCCTCTGGCAGCTGAGAAGCCTCCAAAACATTTGATTTCATTGAGTTCAACTCCATACTAACAGAACCAACGACACTTTGAAGAGAGGTGTTCATCGTAGCCAAAACTTCTCATAGCGCTTCCAATGTCATCTTACCGAGTTTTACTAAAACTCCAGACCCTGGAAGCAGTTCCACTCCACTTGTTGCTCCCAAGGAAACCACAACTGTGGAAGCTGATCCTGCTACCCCAGCTCCATCCCCCAAAGGCAGCGTGGTGGGGGAGCTGTTCACTGGCAAAACCATGGAGCCCTCTTCCCTTCCCTTCACTGGTGTGCTCACCAGCAAACCAGGGGGAAACACTCCATCTGCTGCAACTGAACTTCTGGGTCTTGATGGGGGGGGGGGGGGGGGCTCGCTGCTCCAGCAAAAGCCAAACCCCAGATGCGTTTAGGTCCACTGCAGCACCTGGCAGATCTGCCGAAGATGCAACTCCAGCCTCGCAGAGGACAAATCCACAAGCCGCCAAGGTCTTTTGCTGAGCAAGGATGTCAGCTGCCATGCCCAAGGGTAGGCTGGCTTGTTTCCTTTTGTGCCATCCCATCTCATCAGCGAAAAGTCCCACTCTGCTTCAAACCAGCAGATCAGTGGAAAACCGTCACCTGGAGACTGCTTCCTGTTGCTATCTTGCCCCGTCTTGTCATCTGAACTTCTAAGGAAAGCTTAGGTTAGATCACCTCTAGCATTGACTGATTTGTTCTTTGGGCAGTCCATGATATACACAGTATTCGTCACTAGCACCATAATTCAAAAGCATCAATTTTCTTCCTCTCTGTCTTTTTCACTGTCCAACCTTTGCATCTGAAGGCCTCTTATTTAGTTGCTATTTTTACTTGTTTTTATTTGTGTGCTAAGGTGATTGTGTGTTCAGTAATTGTGCTATATTTTTTGCAGAAATGTGAGGTGGCTCTGGCCCCCCAAATACTGTAGATTGTTCTGCCCACACTCCTGCCCATAGCCCTGCTAAAATTGACATAAGGGCTTCTGAAGGCCTCTTATTCAGTATAAGGTGCGGTGTGTGTCTAAGGAGCAGGACATGCTCCTTTAGGCACTCCTTTGGTTGCCTATGTAAGATTAATGTCCCTTCTTGTGCCAAGTTTTTTTGACTCCTTTAACTTCCCTTTTATTTCTTGATTAATATGGGTCCAGAAATGCTACCCACTCAATCCCTCCTCATTGCTGTTTTTTGATGAAGAAAGCAGGCTTTTTGAATTTGAGTGGAAGAGTAGTCTACTGATTAAAGTAGCCACCGGGTGACCACTTCTTGTGGCTTTGGGCAAGTCACTTAACCCTCCATTGCCTCAGGGACAAACTTAGATTGTAAGCCCTTCAGCGATAGCGAAGTACGTACTGTACCTGAATGTAACTTATTTATTTATTTAACTGATTTTACTATACCATTTTTCTACAAGGGAAAATGGTTTACAAGGAACAGATTGAAATATAAACAAGCAACTATAAACAGTAAGAAAACTATAAATAACGTTTGAAAAGGGGAAGGGAAGTAATACAGGGGAGGTATGAATTAGAACCTATATTACAGAATGCTGTGAAATAGAGAGGGATTGAAGGACGGAAAGGGTGATGGAGGATGGGCTGGTGTTGAGGTGGGGGGAGAAGGAATGCTTCTAAGGTGTCTAGTATGTGAAAAAGGGGGCTGGGTAGTTTTAAATGGTTAAGGGGGGACAACGGAATGGTATGTGGGAGTGGAGGATGTTCTTGCTTGGGGGTTGGTTGTGGTGGAAGTACCATAGTGTTCCTCAAAGAGAAGCGTTTTGAGGTGCTTTTTGAAAAGAGTGTGGGATTGAATGCAGGGTAAAGTGGGGGTAGTTGGTTCCACATTGTGAGAACATAGAATTCAAATGCTGTGGTGCATATTCATCGAGGTTTCTTGCAGATCTGCGATGGTGAGAGGAGAAGGTTTGATGTGTTCTGTTGACGGAGTCTGTTGCTGTCAGGGTGTCTGATTAATGATTGAAGCTGCTCAGTAGAGGTATTGAAGAAAACTCTATGGGTGATGGTGAGTATCTTGAACTTGATTCGGGATACAATGGGGAGCCAGTGAAGAGATTTTATGTTTAAATTTGTGAAGAGATTTTAGAGTAGGGGTGATATGGGAGTGTCTGGGGACTCCATCTATAATGTGTGCAGTAGTGTTTTGGGCAAGTCGTAGAGGGGCAATGGTGGCCTTGGGAAGTCCATGGAGGACGGAGTTACAGTAGTTGAGTAGAGGTGTGATGGAGGCTTGGCAGAATACACAAAAGCTGTCATGTGACAGGAGGGGGCGTAGGTTGCAAAGAATTTGGAGTTTGAAGTAGATGTTTTTGTTGACATTCATAATGTGAGATTGGAAGTTTAGATGCTGGTCCAGGGTATCACCGAGGTCTTTGATCTGAGTTTTGACTTGTATATCAGCATCTCCAAGTTTAATTCAAGGAGGAGGTGTGAAGTTGAGGTCTCTGGAAACATGAAGGATCTCTGTCTTGTTGAAATTGATTGCAAGATTGTGATGCTGTAGCCATTAGATGATTTCTTTGAAGGAATCGGTGAAACTAGAGTAGTCAGGGGAGGAGATGTGGAATGGGGTGAAGATCATTATATCGTTGGCATAGAGTTGGTAACTGACTTTGAATCTCTGAATGATGTAGCATAGGGGCCTGATATAAATGTTGAATAGGAGGGAGGAGAGGCAGAACCCTGAGGGACCCCTGGGAAAGGATGTAAGGTGCTGATGATTGGTTGCCGAACCTTACCATTTGACTTGTAAAGGTAGGAGTGGATCCATTTGAGCAGGGCATCCTGAACACCAATAGCATTGAGTTGGTTGAATAAAATTTGGTGGGATACAGTGTCAAATGCTGCAGACATATCGAGAAATAGCAGCACGAAGCCAGAGAGGGGTTTTTCAGTTCCAATGATGAGGGTGTTTAGGAGGGGAGATAAGTAAGGTTTCGGCATTGTGGTAGGGATGAAGGCCATGTTGACTGTGATCGAGTGGGTCAAGTCTGTCAACGTGCTCCTGAAGCTGAATTTGAACTGCTTTTTCAATAATTTTGGAGAGGTAGGATATGCTGGCTATGGGTCGGTATGAATCAGGAGAGTTGGGGTCGAGATTGAATTTCTTCAGTAAGGTTCTCACAGAGGCTTGTTTGAGAGCAGGTGGGAGGTAGGCTTGGGTGAATGAAGCGTGAAGGATGATGGAGATGAATGGTAGCATCATAGTCCTCGTTATCTTGATCCAGGTTACTGGGCAGGGATCAAGAGGGGAGGTGGTGGCATTGATGCAGGTGATGATGTATAGGAGCTCTTCAGGAGGGACATCTCTGAATGTCGTCCATGGCGTGATAGAAGAAACTGGGGGAGGGGTGTATGATGAGGGTGGAAGAGCCAGGAAGTCTGCTATTACTTGAGGGTGGATGTTCTCCTTGTCATGAGGCTGAGATGGATCGCTTGTGAGGGATCTGATGATGTTGAAAAGTTCCTTTGGTTTATTTATGGAGCATAGGAGGATGTTGCTGTAGCTTGGTGTTGAGGGTGTTGTTGGAGTAGGCAGTGCGTTGGTCTAGATTGGCGGCTTGAATCTGCGGGTCCTTAGATTTTCTCCACTTTCGCTCGAGTCTTTGGAGGGAACATTTCTCTCTCTGAGGAGGGATGAGTACCAGAGAGCATGAGACTGATGAGTTTTGGAGGAGGTGCGTGGTGGAGCTTTAGTAGCTTCAGTGATGGTAGTGTTCCAGGAATGTACCAGTGTATCGAGGTCTGAGTGGAGCAATGCTTGCTTCAGGGTGGGGATGGTCTGTTGAATGAAAGATGCCTTGTTGAAGTTTATGAATCTTCTTGTTGAGGGAGGTCTAGGAGGGGGTGGGTAGGATAAATGTTAATAGGTAGTGGTCGGACCACGGAACAGGGGTAGATGTGGGGGAGAGAGGGGCTATGAGGAGAAGAGAAGGTTGTTGGGGAGGAAGAGTAAATCAAAGGCACCACCCTTCTGATGAGTTGAGGTGTTGATTAGTTGTATGAATTGCAGATCATCCATGGCTTGAAGGAAAGCATTGCTTTAGTGACATTAGCTGAGGGGAGATTGAGGTCACCAAGGAGGATGAAATGTTGTCGGTGGGAGGTGTGAGGATGTACAGCTTCAAGAAGTGAGTCGAGCTGACCTGCATTGTGATGGGGTGTCCTATAGACAAGGCAGGTGGTGAATGCTGATGATGAGGGTATCCAGTCCATGGGAGGATGTTGTGCTTGTAGTGGTGAAGCTGAGTTGCTTGTTTGATAGGATGCATACTCCACTACTTCTGCTGCTGGTTCATGGGCAGTTGTGGATGTTGTAGATGCTGGTATTCAGATAGTTGAGTAGGACATTGTCGGTTTCGGTGAACCAGGTTTCTGTGATGCAAAGGAGATCTATTGCATCATCACTGATGTGGTCAGCAAGAGTTTGTAGTTTATTACAGGCAGAGCGAGTGTTGATTAGACTGCATTTGATTGTGTGGACAGGGTGAGTGATATGAGAGTTGTGTAACTCAGTATGGGATGAAATGGGGATGTAAAGGAGCTGAGAATGTCTCCTATATTGGTGGGTGTGCTGTGGGATTAGGGTAGCAGGTATGATGAGCCTCGGGAGGTGGATGCTTGGGATAGGGGAGGGGAAGGCAAGTTGGGTTGAGATGCAATGTGTAAAGAGGGAGACCAGCATCTACAACATCCACAAATGCCCATGAACCAGCAGCAGAAGTGCTAGCCAGAAGTGCTAGCCAGTTAAGGAGGAAAAGCATGATTAAGTGATGTTATGTAGAGGGGGTATTAAGATGATACAATGAGATACAGCAATGCCTAAGATGCCAATAAACACAACAGTGCCTAAGATACAGTGAGAAACATCAGTGCTCAAGTTATAATATGAAACAGTGGTGTTCGAGATATGCTGTAGTACAGTAATGTCAGCAGGTAATTTGTTATCGCAGGGCATGAGATAGATTATGTTGTATCAATATTTGAAGTATGGTGAGGTACAATGTAATCGGTGGTACAATAAAGTCAGTTGTGTGGAGGAAACAGTGCGTGGGAAGTGTTCAACGAGGCTTGGTAGACTGGGCGAGTGCCAATGCGTTGAGATGAGCAAGATGTCCGTATGAGAATGGAAGCGCACAGTTGAAGGGTATGGCTGGTGTGGGCAGAGTTAGCACCAAGGGAAATATTGGCTGAGAGGGCAAATATTGATATGTGAGAAGAATTTACATGAAGTAGGCTAGAAGTGAAAGGCAGCTTTCAACGTCTCAGTTCCACACCTAAGGACTAAGTCATACAGTTCCTTCTGAAGTTTTAACATTGCAAGCAGTCTCCCAATTGGTCCTGTTGTGGAGGAGCGAGAGGAGCACATCTACCCGTTCCTTTTCGGCAGCACTGATCAGGAGGTGAGGCTGGTGGTGCTCGGTATGTGTTGCAGCAGAAACTTATGATGCCGTTGGGAGGTATCTTGAAGATGGTTTGGTGTCCCTGCCTAAGGGCCACACCAAAGGGCCCTCTGGAAAAGCCCTCAGGCACTTCTTTTTTAAAGCCCTGCTCAGTGGTTTCTATTGGTGGCTCGTGGTGGGGAGCAAGAGGAGCTTACCTTCTGCTCCCTGCTGCAGCAGTTGAGCTACTACTTGCCTTGAGCTACTACTGAAAAGCTTTGAGCTAAATACTAAGAGCCCAATATTAAAAAAAAAATCTGATCTCCTAAATTTGTGCCCTATTTTCAGGCACACATAGGACCCTAGGTTTTCAGCT
The DNA here is from genome assembly GCA_033557465.1 of Ichthyophis bannanicus. Lineage (NCBI taxonomy): Eukaryota > Metazoa > Chordata > Amphibia > Gymnophiona > Ichthyophiidae > Ichthyophis > Ichthyophis bannanicus. The sequence continues at coordinate 403,156,608 of CM066032.1, read as the reverse complement.
GAAATTCTAATTTAGGGGCTTAAAATTTATGCTCCTAAATTTAGGCCTGACATTCATTTGCCTAGACTTATGCGCCTAAGTTAGATGCCTAGTGCTGGAAATCAGTGCTAAGCTCCTAACTTTTTATCCCCTCCCTTAATATGCCCCTGTTGCCATCCATCTCATATACTCCTAAATTTAGACGTTTAGGGAAATTTTAAGTAAAAAAAATGTGGGCACTCAGCCCTAGTAAATTTTCAGAGGCCACTTTAAGAGTATAACTTGAATATCCGGGTGGATGCCCATACGAGCAGCAGTGATCACCACACGTTGTGGTTTGAGATGAAACCAAGGCGGAGTCCAATCACAGCAAGCTCAAAGTCCTAGACTTAAAAAATGCTGACTTCAGTAAAATGGCCAAGTGCCTGAAGGAAGAGTTGGCAGGATGGGAGGGGATAAGGGAAGTAGAATTGCAGTGGGCTAAATTAAAGGAGACAATAAAAGGGGCAACAGATACATATGTAAGGAAAGTAAATACAAGCAAGAGGAAAAGGAAACCTTTTTGGTTCTTCAAAGAAGTGGCTGCACATATAAAGACAAAAAACACAGCTTTCACAAAATTCAGAGGTTCACAAACAGAGGAACACAGAAAAGAATACAGGATAAAACGAAAAGAGACAGAAAGAAAAATAAGGATAGCAAAATCCAAGGCAGAAGAAAAGATGGCTAAAGATGTGAAGTGTGGCGACAAAACATTTTTCAGGTATATTCGGGAAAGGAGGAAAATCAGAAGTGGAATTGCAGGACTCAAAAGTGCTGGGAACAGATTTGTGGAAAGTGACATTGAAAAAGCACAAATGCTAAACAAATACTTCTGTTTTTACTAAAAAAAAAATCTTGGAGAAGGTCCACCTGTGATTGACAAGTATACAAATGGGAATGGAGTAGATACCACACCATTCACAGAAGATGATGTGTTAGAACAGCTTGCAAAACTGAAAGTGGACAAGGCCATGGGACCAGATGGCATACATCCCAGAATACTGAAAGAGCTCCGAGAGGTTCTTGCAGGGCCGTTAAAGGATGTTTTTAGTAAATCTTTGGAGACAGGAGAAGTTCCATGGACTGGAGAAGGACTGATGTGGTACCCCTTTACAAAAGTGGTGATAGGGAAGAAGTGACAAACTACAGGTCGGTAAGCCATACCTCGATGGTGGGTAAAGTAATGGAGGCACTCCTGAAAGAGCGAATAGTGGACACGTTGCATGATCCGAGGCAACATGGTTTTTACCAAAGGACGATCTTGCCAAACAAATCTTATTGAGTTCTTTGGGTGACCAGAGAACTAGATCTACCTAGATTTCAGCAAAGCCTTTGATACTGTTCCTCATAGGAAGCTTATCAATAAACTCAACAGCTTGGGGAATCGGTCCCAAGGTGGTGAACTGGATCAGAAATTGGTTGACTGACAGACGACAGAAGGTGATGGTAAGCGGAACTCATTCGGATGAAAGGAAGGTGATTAGTGGTGTGCCTCAGGGTTCTGTCCTGGGACCGGTACTGTTCAATGTATTTGTGAGTGATATTGCTGAAGGACTGAATTGAAAAGTTTGTCTTTTTGCAGATGACACAAAAATTTGGACTTCCCAGAGGGATTGGATAACATGAGAAAGGTCTACAAAAGCTGGAAGAATGGTCTAATGCTTGGCAGTTAAGATTTAATGTGAAGAACTGCAGTGTCATGCACTTAGGAAGCAGAAACCCAAGGGAACTGTATGCGATAGGGGGCAAGAGGTTGGTGTGCACAGACCAAGAGAAGGACCTCGGAGTGATTGTTTCAGAGGATCTCAAGGTGGCAAAACAGTGTGACAAGGCGGTGGCAAAAGCCAGAAGGATGCTGGGTTGCATACAGAGAGGGATTACCAGCAGAAAGGAAGAGGTGCTAATGCCACTGAACAAGTCGCTGGTGAGGTCTAACTTGGAATATTGTGTTCAGTTTTGCCGACCATATCTCACAAAGGATATAAAAAGACTGGAAACGGTTCAGAGGAAGGCAACCAAAATGATTTGGAGCCTGCATCAGAAGACATATGAGAAGAGACTTAAAGACCTAAATATGTACTCTCTGGAGGAGAGGAGGGACAGGGGAGAGATGATTCAGACCTTTAAATACTTAAAGAGTATTAACAAACAAACAAACTTCTTCCAAAGATGTGGAAGCCGTAAAACTAGAGGCATAACATGAAGCTGCAAGGGGATAAACCGAAAGGCAACGTCAGGAAATACCTTTTCACTGAAAGGATGGTGGATGCTTGGAATGCCCTCTTGAAGGAAGTGGTGGAGGCAAAGACAGTGACGGAATTCAAAGTGGCTTGGGACAGACACAGTGGATCCCTTTATAGCAACAGAATAAAATCAAAATAAACATAACTATCTCTTATATCTGAACAAATAGGGGTGATCTACATGGAGTGGTGGGTGCACCCTTAAACAAAAGCATGGTGAAGGATGACCTGCACGGAGCGGCAGGGGCACCTACTCTTACCGCCTGGCTGGGCAGACTAGATGGACCATACTGGTCTTTATCTGGCGTTATAAACTATGTTACTATATGTTACTATGTAACTCTCAAAACGAGAAGCATAAATCCTTAGAAAATAGGGCCCTAAATCTCTTGGCCTCCAAGTTTTTGGTCTGGCCCTTGAAAGCCTACTCTTCAGATCTTAGTTCACCTACCATATGTGTTACAGGACATCTCAACCTTTTTCCTCTCAGCTTTAGATAGATCTGCTTAATTGCCAGTCTACTAGGAATAATCACCTGCTAATGATTTATTTTAATGACCCCTAGCTGCACCAGCAAAAGCCTTTGAAGAATTATGTTTAGCAATTGCTGACTTTCCCCTTCCACTGACTTTCCCCTTTTTGTGGGTTATTTTAACATTCATGCAAACTCTCCCTCAAATACAATGCTGAGAGAATTTTTATCATTTTTAGAAGATATGGAACTAATGAAAAATATATCCTTTCTCCCCTTGAGACCGGTCACAGGTGTAGATGCTAGAGGAACAGTCAAAGGTAATGGATAACCCAAACATAGATGCTTAAAAAGCATCCACAATGCACAAAATTCAACTCAACAAAATTTCATCAGCAGCCATTGAAGCTTCTGTAGCAGTGGAGAAATGTGATTGAAATGCCTCAATCCAATAACTATATAAGCAGCCACATTTTGAGCCATCTGCAGTGCATGTAAATAGGACACTGGGACCACGTGATGTGGTGAGCTCGAACGGACGTGTCCGGTCAGAGCTCTGGGCCCCCTGCCCCCTAAACCGTGAAAATCCGCCGTGAAAGACTGCCATCTGCTACCCCAGTGTGAGGGGTGACTCGACCATTCCCCGATGTTGCATTTCGCCTCGAAACTGCCATGGCTTCAGCGGTCAAACTGGGTCGCAGGGAAAAGGACCACGGCGCCGGGGCATCCAAGATGGTGGACTCCCCCCCGAAACGGGCTGGGTCTCCTCCACCACCGACCCTGACGGTGGAGGCGGTGACCGCTGCGCTGTCGGGACAATTCGAAGCCCTGCACATGAAAATGGATGCGATTCACAACACCCTGGGGGGGTTGGGGTCCCGCATGCAGGAGGCCGAGACCCGCATCACACAGACTGAGGAAGACCTGGCAATACTCCAGCGGGAGCTTCGAGCAGCGCAAAAATTAGCCGAGGACCAGGCACTCAAACTGGATGACTTAGAAAATCGGTCCAGACGGAACAATTTAAGATTTTTGGGTGTCGCTGACTCAATACCCGATAAAGATCTTCCGGGGTTTGTGGAGGCTTTGGCGACATCTTTACGAACTGAAGCTGGAACACATGGCCCTATTACAGTGGAGCGTGCTCACCGGATCGGGCCTAAGCAGTCGGCGAAAGACCGCCGTCCCCGAGTAGTCCTGGCAAGGTTCCTCAGCTTCCCGCAGAAGGAGGAGCTGCTTAAAACAGTGCGGCAGAAGGGAGCGGTGGAATGGGAGAGTATGCGCATCCGAGTCACACAGGATTACTCGGCCGCGCTGAGTCATCGCCGGAAAGCCTACGCCTCCCTCTGCCAAAAACTAATAGCGGCTAACATTCGCTTCCAGGTACAGTATCCAGCGCGCCTGGTGATTTGGAACGAGGGGACCCGCCGGAGCTTTGAATCAGCGGGCGAGGCTGCTGCATATGTGGACCGGCTCACACTACCTGCGGCGGACCGGAATGATTCGCCTAACGAGTGAGGAACTGCCCCCTGAAGTGAAGTTTGGAGTGGGCCGTTAACTACCTGCGTTCTCGTATGGGCTGTCTGTAAGTTGATTCAATATTGCCCTGACTGAACCCGGGACCCTACAGTTTGTTCCATGGGCTTGCGGGACCTTTCAGCACTCATTCTACCCACGTTGTTGAGGCTCACGTGAGGCCTAGGGGAGAGGGCCCTTGGCTAGCGGAGAGTGGGAGTGCAGGCCCCAATATTTGTTCTGACGGGTCAGTGAGGACGGGAGCCAGCGGACTACCTCAAGACTTTTTTCCTCCCCTCGGAAGGCAGACTTGAAGCTGGGAGCGCAAGATTGTGTCTTAGTGTAGCAGATGTCAGGCAACTGTGTTACTATGTAAAAGTTAACAAAAAAAAAAAAAAAGCTACAATGTTTGCACTTTCCCTTGAGGCTAAAGTTACTGCAACATAAAAGCTGCTTTGTGTTGGACAGGCAGGAGGCTTGGTTAGACCCTCGGTGTCCATTTAAACAGCCATATTCTGGTTGGAAATATTTCTGTTAAGGGGGGGGGGTTCTCGAGGGAATTCATCTATATGGGATAACGGGGTACAGTGAATGCACCGAGTCCTGTAGTGGACACCCACATCTCTCTGGGATTATTATATTTCCGGGACGATGGGGGCCTCCATGACCCGCGCAGTCTGAGCCTCGGTCTCAAGTGTTTGGGGAGAGCCCGATAGGTCCTGAGATGCTTATGTGGCCTCCCTACTTGGACCCCCCCATGCGAGCTGCCATTGGCCAGAAACTTATTATGGGTCGTGTGTGTGGGGGGGGGGGGGGAGCATTCCACACTGGGCTATGTTGGTGTAGCCGCTGCAACGCCTAGGACGCGCCCTTCAGGGGCTAGGCGGGGGAGGGTCATCTTTTGCAGTGTAACAATAATCTTCTCTGCTGTTCAGTTGCTGCATGTGGAGTGCTGCCCGCCCAACGTATGTTCTCAGAGTTGATGTGGTGTTTGTAGCAATTGGATACGGGGGGGAGTTTTACTTTGTTCCCCCCCCTCTTTTTCCGGCTTTTCCTTTTGAGTGGTGGTAACCTGTGGTATTGCTGGGGTAATCGGGGGGAGTGTAATGTAGTTGGGGCAGGGCGGGTAATGACGGGGTGGGTTAAAGGGTTCCTTAAATGGGGGTAGACGGTGTGGGAGAGGTTGCTGTATAGGGGAGGAGGGGGTCCTGTTCACATCCTAAGATCTCTTATGGGTAGGGAGAGGAGTTTATTCGGTTGGGGGAAAGGGAAGAAGGGGCGAGGGCAGGAGGGGGTGGGGGGAAGTAGGGAGAAAGAATTGGGTAAGATAGGGGAAGGGCAGCAGGGGGTTTGGCGTGCATGGTCAACCAGGAGCATCTTTCTATTCAGGGGGGGACCTCAGGCTGGGGAGGTCCGCCTTTATTATATTAGATGGTTAATGTTATACTTGCTGCGAGTCTACTATCCAGCCTGAGGATCATCTCCTGGAATGTTTGCGGGATAGGCAATCCTATTAAAAGATCAAAAGTATTACAAGTTCTGGCGCGATTGAAATGCGATGTCGCATTGTTGCAAGAGACCCACCAGACAGCCGATGAGCATGCAAAATTACTAAGGGCGTGGGTGGGGCAAAGTAGAGGAGCCCCGGCCAAAGGCAGAAAGGGTGGAGTGGTCACACTCATCAACAAAACGACACGATTTGACCTAATTAAAGAAATTGTGGACCCTGAAGGCCGCTACCTTTTACTATATGGTCACTTAGATGGTAAACCAGTTGTTCTAGGGAACCTTTATGGCCCTAATATTTTGGATCGTGCATTTTATGCCCGCTTGGCGTCCCAGGCGGAGCAGTTACCGGATGTCCCTCTGATACTGGCCGGAGACCTGAATGGGGTCCTAGATGTAGACATGGACACTGCCACAACGGGAGGTGAGAGAGGGCGAGCCCCTACTACGACGACGCTTCGGGAGTTTTGTCGACGTTTAGGTGTCGTGGATCCGTGGCGTTTGTTGCACCCCCTGGAGAGGGATTTTACCCATCAATCGAGGACTCACGGGGCCCATGCCCGCATAGATTATATATTGGTTTCGGAAGGGATTTTTTCACAGGTGGATGAAGCGCAGATTGGTCCCACTGAGGTGTCAGATCATGCCCCGATTTGGGTGGACTTAGCGTGGGGGGTAGTAGCTGATACGATGTGCATTTGGCGGTTCCCCACTGGTCTGGATCGCGATTTGGAATTTCAAGCCCATCTGCGGGGCTGCTGGGATGATTTTATGCTCCATCACGAAGTACATGCTGCCGACCCGGAATTGTTATGGGAGACCGCCAAGGTGGTGCTGAGGGGCAACATTATTGAATATGTGGTGCGAAAGCGTCGACGATTGGCGCAGCAAATAGTGTCTTTGGAAAAACAGGTGGTCAGGGTGCGTCGTCGTTGTGCCGGAGACCCCTCAGTGGGCAACCGTAAACGCTTTTGGGAACTGCAAACATCGCTGAACGAACTCATACATCAGCGGACGAAAAAGTCCCATTTTTACTATCGATACTGTTTGTACCAATTTGGGGACAAACCAGGCCGTCTCTTAGCTGGCTGCCTTCGCGGCAGCCGGGGTGTCCGATCGGTAGCCGCCTTACGAGATGAGACAGGTCACTTGCATAAGGATAACCGGGCAATTGTGGGGCAATTCCGTTCCTTTTTTCAAAAGCTCTACGCACGCCGGGAGGGGACTATATCCGAGATGCAGGGTTATCTGCGAAAATTGACCTTACCAAAATTGTCCACCATACAGCGGGCAGCTTTGGACGCCCCGATCACTATGGAGGAAGTTCGTGCTGTCATTCAGAGAGCACAGTGTTATAAGGCGCCCGGGCCTGATGGATTTGGGGCTGAGTTCTACAAAGTGCTTGAGGACGTGGTCTCTCCGGTTCTCGTAGGCCTGTACGGTCGCAGGGCGCAAGTTGGGCATTTCACCTGGGGATCTAACCATGCCTATGTTACTCTAATACCCAAACCCGGGAAGGATCCTACTCGGGCGGCTTCATACCGCCCTATCTCACTGTTGAATTTCGACATAAAAATATTGGCGAAAGTACTGGCGGATAGATTGGCTTTGGTGCTAGATGGGCTGATTCATGAGTCGCAAGTGGGTTTTGTGAGAGGGCGCCACGCTGTCCGTAATTTACGCAAGATTTTGGCATCTTTAGAATGGGTCAGGGAACGGGAGTTGCCATCTCTACTGGTCAGCTTCGACGCAGAGAAAGCCTTTGATCAGGTGCATTGGGACTATCTGAGAGATTTGTTGCCGTATTATGGAATGGGAGACACGTTTTGCAGATTTGTGACGCTGTTATATGCCGACCCGACCGCGGGCATCCTTTGCAATGGTTTGCTTTCCGATCCTTTCCACATAGAGCGGGGCACACGTCAGGGCTGCCCGCTGTCACCTTTACTTTTTGTTCTATCATTAGATCCCTTGATACGGACCATGGAAGAATCCACGTTCATCTCGGGGGTCCAGATTGGAGCAGTGGGTTTTAAAATGGCCGCCTTTGCGGATGATATATTGGTTCACCTCACATCTCCCCAGCGTTCATTACCACATTTGTTAGAAGCCTTTTCAAGCTATGGGAGATTTGCCGGATTATGTATTAATACAGAGAAATCGGAGGCCTTAGATGTGGGGGGGGGGGGGGGGGGGGGGGGCCCGCTGCGGGCTCAATGGTCGGGCGCCTTTCCCCTCCGATGGGCCGATGAGGCCTTTGTCTATCTAGGTATAGTGTTGACAAGGCGGCCTGCGGCGCTGTATAAAACAAATTTTGACCGGGTGTTTCTCAAACTTCAGACGCAGTTGCGGGCCTGGATGCCGCTGCCTTTGTCACTGTTGGGTCGGGTGGCGGCCTTACAGATGGTTATCCTTCCACGCGTACTTTACTGGATTCAGACCCTCCCAGTGTGGTTGTTGCGATGCGATGCGATGCGGATGGAACGTGAAATTCGACGCTTTTTATGGAAAGGGGCCCGAGCGCGCATACCGTTATCTCGGCTAGGGGGGGGTTGGAGAACCGGAGGGGTGGGAGTTCCAGACTTTTGGAAATATGCGCTGGCCTGTCAAGCACGACATCTAAGCGATTGGTTGGGGGACACAGCTGTGTATACCCCTAGGGAGTTGGAGCGAGCCTTTCTGGCGCCACATGCCCTGGAGGCGGCTTTGCAATTACCGGGGGTGCAGCTGCCGATTCGGCTGACCAATAGTGTCTTACTGCAGGCGATGCGGCGCACGTGGCAGCAGCTCAATAAACTCTGGAACAGCAACCCCACGGTATCATCGTGGTTACCAATACAAGGCAATGTTCAGTTTTCCCCTGGCTCCGATTCGTCCGCTTTTCGGCAATGGGAAAGAGCCGGGATCACTCGCTTAGGAAATGTAGTTGATGAGACAGGGAAATGTAAGACATTGGTGGAGCTTGCTGCGGAATATGGTTTGAGTCGGCCTGCTACCGGTTTTGCTTATGCCCAACTATCCCACTGTGTAGGCTCTCTGCCCCAGTCGGAACGCCGGGTGGAGCACTCGACCCAGATCTTGGAGTTTTTGAGTTTGGGAGCGGAGGGCCCTCCAACCATTGCCGATCTGAAAAAGCGACTGGATTGCCTGGAACGCCCCACAGATTTTTCAGCTGTGGAGCAGGCGTGGGCACGGGACCTGGGCCAAGTGGTTAACCCAGGCTCTGTATTGACCGCCCTATCACAGATTCAACGGTTAGTGGAAGGGGGCCAGATGGCGGGAGGTGCAATATAAGTCCATCCTTCGTGCACACTTTTCCCCACGAAGGGCGCTGCGGAGCCATCTTGCCGAATCTGGCGGCTGCCCTAAATGTTCATGTTCCTTAGCTGACCTAGGTCATATGTGGTGGACCTGCCCCATGATACAATCCTACTGGCAGCGTATCGGAACTTACCTCGGCGGGCTTTTACGACAGCGGGTTAATTGGACAGGGTTATTCGTGGTGCTGGATTGCTTGGGACCACTCCACCCTAAGGGGCGATGGGAGCGTTTTCTAGTACGTAAGGCTTGTCTGGTGGGGAAAGGCCCTATTCTTCGTAGATGGAGAGAGGCATCGGCCCCTACATTTTGTGAATGGCGCAATTGCTTCCATCAACTCATGCTTTTTGAGCGACGCCGAGCACTAGGGTCCCCCAAGCGCTGGGCCTCTTTTTTATTGGTCTGGATGCCCTATGTTCAGAACTTGGGCCCTATCGCCCGCAGCGAGGTGCTTAAGGTTGGATAGAGATGCTCCTGGTTTAGTAGTTAGTGATTAGACAAGGCTTGGGGATGGGGGTTATGGGGGGATTATTAGAGATAGTCCTCACCGTATTGTTTTGCCTTGTGTGAGGTACCTGGCCTCCGGCGGTGGATCAGACACAACCACGCCTGGAGGGGTCATGTAATGGATAAAAGAAAAAAGAAAAACATTTTTGTTGTATTTTTTTTTTTTTGCTGTTGTTTTGTGAACCTGTTGGTTGTTTTATATTGTATGTTTTCTTCAATAAACAGATTATAAAAAAAAAAAAAATAGGACACTGGGAAGCCCAAGTATAGTGTATTACAACAATTCATTGGCAACAAGACAAGCACCTGTAAGATAGTGTGAAAATCATAATTGTCAAGTTTAAGTCTCCAAAGCTGTTGCATCTTCAGGAAAACAATCTTGACAACATTCCTCAATTGAGGACGAAATGTAACTTTCAGATCAAGAAGGAAACCCATATAATGCACCTCCATTCTAACATCAATCAAATAACCCCCAATCATTCTTGTTTGAGGCAGCTCTTCTGAGCTATTGCCTTGCAAGAATATGAGTTTGGACTTTTGAACACTAAGGCTCAGTCAACGTGTCTATAACCACTAGATACCCTGCAAAGTACCTGGATGTTTGTTATTGCCACATCTATTTTATCATATGAAGGCATGGACAGCATGATATCATCGGCATAAATCCTGTAATCTAAGCTCATTGTTCTAAATATATCACAAATGGGCCTAAAGTACAAATTGAACAGGAGAGTTAACAAAGCTGATCCTTGTGGAACGCTATTTGCCAGTAAAAATACAGCCAAAAACTCCTCAGTCAGACAAGATAAGAATTAAACCACTCTGAAGCTGTTGTCGTTATTCCTACTTGTTCTAGCCACCTCAGTAGTAGCTCATGATTCATAGAATCAAAAGCTGCTGAAATGTCAGGAAAGGCAACCGAAAGGGAGCCAGAAGATTCAAGTTGGAGAAGCCATTTGGAGGAATGGCCTAGTGGTTGGGGCAAGGTACTTCAGGCTGGAAGGTCGGGGGTTCAAATCCCACTAGAGGACAGCAACCTTGGGCCGGAAGGACTGGGGTTTCTAGTCCCACAGGTGCTCCTTGTGGTCTTGGGCAAGCCACATAACCCTCCATAGCCCATGTTCCCTGTAAAATAGTTATCTCCAAGTTATAATGCCCTGTTCAATGTAATTTCAGTTTGTTCAATGTAAACCGCACTGATGCAGAATAGCGCGGTATATAAGAGAATTAAATAAATAAATAAATAAATAAATTTATCAGCTATAGAAGTCAAAAGCAATTCCGTATTATGTTTTGGCCGAAAGCCATACTGATGCTCATCCAACAACACATTAGAATCAACATAGTATCCTGCAACTGAGATAGAACCACCCTCTCCATCACTTTACTTACTAAAGGGAGACTTAAAATTGGGCAATAATTTGTAGGATCTGATATATCCAGAGAAGAGTTTTTCAACACCTGCCAAACTATGGCCCGCTTCAGATATGCTGGAACAATACTTTGAGCTAAAGACAAGTTGACTAATTTAGTGGTCCTTTTACTAAAGGCCAGTAGAGTTTTGCACCTAATGCATGTTTGATGCAAAAATTAATATGTGCTAAGTGCAAATCCCTCTCCCTACCCCAGTAGCTGTCGGGAAAATGCCCAGAATGTTCCCTTTAATGCAGCCTAATGCATGGTGCTATCACTGTGGGTGCAGTTAACTGCACCTATTTCGATAGCATTAGGTGAACCCGCTCAAATGAAAACATTGACAGCACAGCCTGTGAATGAACTGAGAGCAGCTGAGGCCTGCATAAAAGGCTTCAGAACCCTGCCCTGTTGAGGCATTCCAAACAGGGTCTCTACAGGTCAAACAACGGTAAGGATTTGAGGGTTTATTTTTATTAAATTGCTAGCTCTCTGACTGGGAGCTCTTAAAAGGGTTCTGGTATATTTTTAAAGCAAAGTTACATTTTTTTTGGTGGTCTAGTGGCAATATTTTCTTTAGCAGAGTAGGTTTTAAACTCTAGTAACCACCTCAGCTTTTGAGAACTGCTGACACCTAATCAGGTGTTAGTTCCCTCCCTACCCACCCTAACTCCCACCCACCCCTAGTGAGCAGTCTTGCTTTATAGGGCACCTCCCCATTTAACAAAGCACAGGGACTTGGAACAGCACATTTTGAATATAATTAAAGTGATCTAACTGCTTTTTCTCTGAAAGGATAGCTGGGAAGCCTGGCACTTTTGTAGGTCTCTCTCTTTTGCTTTAATAGATACCTAAGCTCCGCGAACAGAACAATGGCTGGGAAAAATCATATCGCTAAAGCTGTTGCCCTCGTTACAGCTTCTGCCTCTGTCCCAGACAGAGGTCCCAATGCCAGTTGAAGGACCGGTTCCATGTGCAGGGTGCCTGCATGCTGAAACTCTGAGGAAACAAGTGAAGGAACTCAGAGAGGAGGTGGCAAGGCTGAGGAGCATTCAAGACAGTGAGAAGTACATTGATGAGATGCTTCTTGAAACATCCAAGCTCTCTAGATGGGTGCCAACAGAATGACGAAGGTTAGACACAAGTCACCAGGGCCTGCAGAAGCACACATCCAACTTCTCCAGCCCTTGAACTGGATAACCATTATGCAGCCCTGGAAGTGGAGGAGGTGAAAGTATCCCTGGAAAGGGAAGAACCAGAGCTTAAGTACCCCAAAGTTGCAGAATCAGTGACCACAAGGAAGCAACGGGTAGTGGTGGTTGGTGACTCTCTTCTGAGGGGTACTGAGGCATCCATCTGCCGACCAGACTTGCTGTCTGCCTGGTGCCAAAATCCAAGATGTTACGGAGAGTTTGCCGAGACTCATCAAGCCCACTATTACCCAATGTTGCTAATCTATGTCGGAACAAATGATACTGCCAGATATCCCTCTGAGCGTATCAAAAGTGACTTCATGGCTCTTGGACAGAGGGTGAAGCAGTTAGGTGCACAGGTTGTGTTCTCTTCAATCCTCCCTGTTGAGGGTAAAGGCCAAGGCAGAGAGGCTCACATACTGGAGATGAATGCATGGCTGCATGGATGGTGTCATCGAGAGCATTTTGGTTTCCTAGACCATGGTATGCTGTTCCAAGGGTTGCAGAGCATAGATGGCATCCATCTGTCCAAGAAAGGTCAACACATCTTCAGTAGTAGACTGGCTAATCTACTGAAGAGGGCTTTAAGCTAAATTTGTTGGGGATGGGTGAAAAAAGCCCCCAGGTAAGTGAAAGCCCCCAGGTAAGTGATGCATTAAATATCTTTATGGAAATGGGTAACCCGGGTAACATATGGAAAGCAGTGTGTATAAATGCCCATAGCATGGGGAATAAGATTCTTGATGTTGAAGCTTTGGTGGGAGTGGTCGAATTGGATTTAGTGGCAGTTACAGAAACATGGTTCACAGAAAACCATGACTGAGATGTAGCTATACCTGGCTATACTTTATTCAGAAAGGACAGGGTAGGAAGAAGGGGAGGAGGAGTGGCACTACATGTAAAAAATAATATTAAAGCTTTGGAATTACAGAGCTTAAAAGGGAGAGAGGAGGCCCTGTGGGTTAAACTAGAAAGAGGGAAAGAGAAATCTATTTGCATTGGCGTGATATACAGACATCCCTCACAAGAGGAAGAGGTGGACAGAGAGTTAATTGAAGACATACGCAGCATTGCTAGGAAAGAGGATGTGCTACTGATAGGGGATTTCGATATGCCAGATGTTGATTGACACATTCCTGCTGCAGTATCATCTAGAAGTAAAGAGATCCTGGATTCTCTACAGGGAGAACTATTCAAGCAATTGGTAAGAGACCCCACACGTGAAGGGGCCATACTGGACTTGGTGCTTACCAATGGTGAAAGTGTTTCTGATGTTAAAGTAGGAGATCATTTTGCATCCAGTGATCACCAGATGGTGTGGTTCAGTATTAGGACTAGGGTTGTTAGAATCCATTCAAAGGTGAGGGTCTTAGAGTTTAGGAAGACTAACTTTGCCAAGATGGGCCAATACCTCAGGGAGTCGTTAGTGGGATGGGAACAGCTGGGGGATGTAGAAAAACAGGTGGGCAAAACTGAAAGGAGATATTTTAAGGGCAACCAACCTTTTTGTTAAAATGGTAAATAAAGGTAAAAGGAAAAGGAGACTGCTATGGCTTTCGAAAGAGGTAGCTGAAAAACTGAAGAAAAAGAGGGAGGCCTTCATGAAATACAAGAGATCACAGAGAGAGGAAGACAGGCATCTATATTTGGAAAAACTTAGAGAAGCTAGCAAAGTAGTCAGGAAAGCAAAGATTCAAAAAGAGTAGGAAATAGCCAATGCAATAAAATGGGGAGATAAGACATTTTTCAGATATGTTAGTGAGAAGAGGAAGGGCAAAAGTGGTATTGTCAGACTCAAGGGTGAAGAGGAGGAATATGTAGAAGCTGATGAGGATAAAGCAGAATTGCTTAACAAATATTTCTGTTCTGTGTTCACAGATGAAGAACCAGGAGCAGGACCTCAGAAAACACCCAGAAACAGGAACAGAAGCGAGGGACATCTTGAACAATTTTCAGAAGACTATGTTCATGAGAAACTAGCTCAACTTAAAGTAGACAAAGCGATGGGACCGGATGGGACACACCCTAGAATACTGAGGGAACTTGGGGACGTTCTAGCAGCTCCACTGACTGACCTTTTCAATGCCTTGTTGGAGTCGGGAGTGGTGCCAAAGGACTGGAGAGAGGCTCATGTGGTGCCTTTACACAAAAGCGGAAGTAAGGATGTGGTTGAAAACCACAGGCCAGTTAGTTTAACTTCAGTGGTAAGTATGGAAACGCTACTGAAAGAGAAAATAGTGAGGTTTCTGGAGTCCAGCAGATTACAGAATCTGAGGCAGCATGGATTCACCAGAGGCAGGTCTTGTCAGACAAATCTGATTGATTTCTTTGACTGGGTGACCAGGGAGTTGGACTGAGGGAGAGCCCTAGATGTGGTGTATTTAGATTTCAGTAAAGCCTTTGACACTGTTCCTCACAGGCGACTTATAAACAAACTGAGCACCCTAGGGATGGACCCTAAAGTTACTGCTTGGGTTAGAAATTGGTTGGGTGGGAGGCGACAAAGAGTACAGGTAAATGGGGCTCACTCTGAGGAGAAGGATGTTACCAATGGTGTGCCCCAGGGATCTGTCCTTGGTCCGATTGTTTTTAACATCTTTGTTAGTGATATAGTGGAAGGGCTGTCGGGTAAGGTTTGCCTTTTTGCGGATGATACCAAAATCTGCAATAGAGTAGACACCCAGGAAGGTGTAGATAACATGAGGAGGGATCTAGCTAAGCTTGAAGAATGGTCTAGAATCTGGCAGCTGGGATTTAATAGAGCTGAATGATATAATACATCTCTAAGAAAGAAAAACAAAAACACCACAATCACCAACTGTTTAAGAATGCTGAAAATAATTTTATATATGTAAATAAACAAATATAAAGAGGAGACCTCAGCATGGAGAGTGCACCAGATTTTGCAACTACTGTGTGCTATGCCCATCAATCTCATTTATCGGTCTCCCCTTAAAGCATTTATGTTTTTTAAGTGTTCATTTTTTCAGTAGTGTTGTTAAGTGCTGTTGAGATGGTGTTGAGTCATGGCAACCCAATGCATAGATGTCCTAAACTGTATTCGGTCTTCATTCAAGCCGCTCATTGTTGATAGAGTGGCATCCATAGCTGCTGTTAGTCTATCGATTCATTGCTGGCCTTCCTCTTTTGCAATGACTATCAACCTTGCCACGCATGATGTCTTTCTCTAATGATCTCTCTCTTCGCATGATGTGTCTGAAGTATGAAAATCTAAATCATGTCATCTGAACATCTAAAGAAAGCTTAGAGTTTGATCTCCTCTAGTACTGACTGGTTTGTTCTTTGGGCTGTCCATGGTATACACAGTATTCTTCGCCAGCACTATAATTCAAAGGCATCAACTTTCTTCCTGTCTATCTTTTTCACTGTCCAACTTATGCATCCTTATGATGTTATAGAAAATATTATAGCTTGGACAAATTGAATATTTGTATGAAAAAAGACATCTCCGCTCTTGAGAATCTTGTCCAGGTCCTTTATAGCCATTCTGCCAGAGCAATGTGTTGTCTGATTTCATGATTGCTTATCATTTCTTTATTGATTATTGATCCAAGCAGGTTAAAGTTGTCCACTACTTATACTTCTCCATCAATAAGGAACTTATTGATTTTGCCAGTTGTCAGGATCTTTATCTTTTTCATGCTAAGGTGTAGACATATTTTAAGACTATGTTCCTTGATCTTGAGAAGTGAATGTTTCAGATCATCTTCACTTTCATCCAGAAATATGGTATCATCAGCATAAGAACATAAGATATGCCATACTGGGTCATACCAAGGTCCATCAAGCCCAGTATCCTGTTTCCAACAGTGGCCAATCTAGGTCATACGTACCTAGCAGTTTCCCCAAAAGACACAGGTTCCACAATGCTTGTACTGGGTCAAGCATTGATATCCTGGGTCCCTTCTTAATAATGGTTTATGGACCTTTCCTCCAGGAACTTGTCCAAACCTTTTTTAAACCCAGCTACACTAACAGCCTTTACTACATCCTCTGGTAACAAATTCCAGAGTTTGATTGCACGCTGAGTGAAAAAATATTTTCTTTTATTAGTCTTTCTATATTCTGATAACATAAACAACAGGTTCTACGTTTACCCGTTCCACTCCGTTCATTAATTTATAGACTTCCATCATATCTCCTCTCAGCCGTCTCTTTTCCAGGTTAAAGGGCCCTAACCTTTTTAGTCTTTCTTCATAGGAGTATCCTTCCATCCCCTTTACCATTTTGGTGGCTCTTCTCTGAACATTTTTTAATATCGCTATATCCTTTTTAAGATACGGCGACCAGAATTGCACACAATATTCAAGGTGCGGTCTCACCATGGAACGATATAGAGGCATTATAATATCTTTTGTTTTATTTTCCATTCCTTTCCTTATGATAACTAGCACTCAATTTGCTCTCTTGGCTGCCGCTGCACACTGGGCCGAGGGTTTTAACATGTTATCCACAATGACGCCTAAATCTTTTTCCTGGGTGGTGGTTCCTAATGTGGAACCTTGCATCGTGTAACCATAGTTTGGGTTGTTCTTTCCTACGTGCATAACTTTGCACTTGTCCACATTAAATTTCATCTGCCATTTTGATGCCCAGTCTTCCAATTTATCAAGATCCTCTTGCAATTTTCCACAGTACTCTTGGGTTTTAACAACTTCAAATAGTTTTGTGTCATCTGCAAATTTGATAACCTCACTCGTTATTCCCTTTTCCAGGTCGTTTATGAATATGTCAAAAAGCACCGGACCCAGCACAGATCCCTGGGGTACACCACTATTCACCTTTCTCCATTGGGAAAATTGGCCATTTAGCCCTACCCTCTGCTTTCTATCTTTTAAACAGTTCCTGATCCACAGTAGTACACTGCCTCCTATCCCATGACTCTTTAGCTTTGTCAAAAGTCTTTGTTGAGGGACCTTGTCAAAGGCTTTCTGAAAGTCCAGATACACTATATCAACCGACTCACCTTTGTCCACCTGTTTATTCACACCTTCAAAAAAAACATAACAGATTAGTAAGACAAGATCTTCCTTGTTTAAAGCCATGTTGGCTGTCTCCCATTAGGCCATGACTATCTACATGCTGAGTAATTTTATTCTTTATGATGGTTTCTACCATTTTTCCCGGTACTGACGTCAGGCTCACCGGTCTGTAGTTTCCCGGATCAACCCTGGAACCCTTTTTAAAAATTGGTGTTACACTGGCGATCCTGCAATCTTCAGGTATTAGAGATGATTTTAATGATAGTTCACAAATTACTAATAGCAGGTCTGCAATCTCATATTTCAGTTCCTTCAACACCCTTTGATGTATACCATCCGGTCCAGGTGATTTGCTACTCTTCAGTTTATCTAATAGTTGTAATACATCTTCCCTATGTATCGATATTTCCTTCAATTCTTCTGCACCTTTAAATACCACTTCAGTCATGGGTAACATCCCTACATCTTCCTCTGTAAAGACTGAAGCAAAGAATTCATTCAGTCTCTCCGCTATCGCCTTGTTGCCTCTTAGTGCCCTTTTAAGCTCTCTGTCATCTAATGGACCAACTGACTCTCTCACAGGTTTTTTGCTATGAATGTATTTGAAAAAGTCTTTATTTTGCGTTTTTGCTTTCGCAGCAAGCTTCTTCTCAAATTCTCCCTTTGCCTGCCTTATCAATGCCTTGCATTTGACTTGCCAGTGCTTGTGCTGTTTCCAGGTTTCATCGTTTGGCTCTTTTTTCCATTTCCTGAAAAATTCTTTTTTGGCAACAGCCTCTGTGACCTCACCTTTAAACCATGCTGGCAGCTTTTTGGACTTCCTTCCACTTTTCTTAAAGCGTGGAATACAGCTGGTCTGGGCTTCCAAGATAGTATTTTTCAACAACACCGAAGCTTGATGTAAGTCTTTAACCTTTGCAATTGCTCCTTTTAGCTTTTTCGTAACTATTTTCCTCATTTTATCATAGTCTCGCTTTCGAAAGTTAAAAGGTAGTACTGTGGATTTCCTTACTATCTCTCCTCCACTAATTAAATCAAAGGCGATCATGCTATGATCACTATTGCCAAGTGGCCCCAACACCCTTATCTCTTGCACTAGATCTGGTGTTCCACTAAGGACTAGGTCTAATATGGCTTCCCCTCTGGTCAGTTCATGAAACAGCTGCTCCAAGAAGCAGTCATTTATTTCATCTAGGAACTTTATCTCCCTAGCATAGCAAAGGTTGTTGATGAGTCTTCCACCAATCTTGACACCTTGGTTGTCTTCATACAGTCCTGCTTCTTTGATGATTTGTTCTGCATATAAATTAAACAGGTAGGGGGAAAGTATGCAGCCTTGTCATACACCTTAATTGATTTTAAACCATTCTGTTTCTCCTTGTTCTATTTGAACTGTTGCTTCTTGATCAATGTAAAAGTTGTGCAAGAGAACTATCAAGTGTTCTGGTATACCCATGCTTCTTAATGTTGCCCATAGTTTCTCATGGTTTACACAGTCAAAAGCCTTGCTGTAGTCAATAAAACACATATAGATATCCTTTTGGTATTTTTTTGTCTTTTCAAGGATCCATCTCACATCCGCGATGTGTCTCATTCTTCGCCCTTTCCTGAACCCTGCTTGCACTTCAGACAGTTCTCATTCCAGGTATGGTTGTAGTCTCTTCTGAATGATCTTGGGTATAATTTTGCTGTCATGTGGGATCAGAGCGTTTGTGCGATAATTTCTACAGTCATTTGGATCACCTTTCTTCAGTATTGTTATAAACACAGATCATTTTTAGTCAGTTGGCCATGATGTTGTCTTCGATATTTCCTGGCAGAGCCTTGTAAGTATGGTAACAGCCACATCTGATTGCTGTAATATTTAAGTTGGCCGGGGGGAAAAGGGGGGAGGGGGCCATAAACATATTAAAAAATGTAGGGGAGAGAATGGAGTCTCGAGGGACTCCACATTCTAAGGGAAAAACAGAAGAGAGAGCTCCTTCTAAGGTGACTTCAACGGAGTGTTTTGCAAGGTAGAACTCAAATCAATATAATTCCTGGTCTTCTATCCTTGCTTTTTTAAATCTAGAAAAAAGAAGTTTGTGATCAATAAGGTCAAATACAGCAATAAGACCTTTTTTCCTGTATCTAAATGTTGAAGCACTTCATCTCGCATCGAAACCAATAATGTTTCTATGCTATGAATTGTTTGAAAGCCTGACTGTTTGGGACGCAAAGAATTATTTGATTCAAGGAAGGCTAATAGATAAGAGTGGGGCTTTTTTGTTCTTTTTGCCACCAAAGGTAAATTAGATATTGGTCTACAGCTGGATGCTAAAGCAGGATCTAACTTAGTATCCGTCAGTGCTGGCTTAATAAAGACTGTCTTCCACAGCAATGGAACTATTTCCTTTGAGAGATTCAGGTTGATTAATTCTAATATATTATTGGTTAAAAAGAGAGTAAATCCTTCAAGAGCAATGAGGAAAGTGGATTAGCCACTGAAGGTTTTAAACTCATTGATGTGAATATTTTCTCTAATCCTATTCTAACAAAAACCAGAACCAGAACACTCCACAGTATGTGTACAAACCTTAGCTTCACATTTTGCAGAGAAACTAAAAAACAAATCCTCCAGCACTATCACTGCAATACATGTAGGCTCAAAAAACCCCAACAAATGGGAAAGCTTTCACGTAGTCGATCAAAAGCACCTCCTTAAGATCATAACACTGATCAACACCAAAACCTCCCCCCTTGACCCATGCCCCATATCATGGATCAAGTCCACCAAAGCTGAACTCACCACAAACATCATACACATAATTAATCAATCACTCTCACAAGGCATCATGCCAGATGCCCTCAAACTCACTTCCATCCGCCCCATCCTAAAAAATAATACACTGGACCCATAAGACCCAAGCTCATACAGGCCCATAGCCAGTATACCGTTCATTGCTAAGTTAGAAAAAAATTATCCAACTCCAATTGCAAGACTATATTGACCTCCATGCCCCTCTAGACTCCCACCAATTCGGGTTCCGCCCCTTCCACGGAGTTGAAACCTTGTTAATAACACTGATGGACAACCTCATTAGAGGTACAGATTCATCCTCCTTTTCATAGATACAACCTCTGCATTCGATAACATCAACCATAACACATTAATTGAAAAACTGGCAAATATGGGAATAGGAGGCACTGTCCTTAAATGGTTTATGTCATATATATCACACCGGATGCTACGTGTCCAATTAGGCAAAGACACCTCAGAAACATTCCCCCAAGGACAGGGAATTCCACAAGGCTCGGCACTCTCAGCCCTTCTTTTTAACCTATACCTACATATTTAGAAAATTCAAAATTAACCATTACATTTATGCTGACGACATCATGCTCTCTATCCCCATAAATACTAGCAACCCCTCATACCACAATCTATCGGAATGCATTAGAGAGGCAGAATCTTGGCTAGAGACCAACTACCTCAGCATTAACTTCAAAAAAACTAAAGCTATGTTCGTATCAAGAAACCACAATGCAATCCATCCAAAAACCATCATAATCAACAACACAGCCATCCCTGTTAAACAAGAGGTAAAATACCTAGGGATAATATTAGATCACACACTCAGTATGCTCCCCCACATAAAACAAACAGTAAAAACTGCATTCTTTAAACTAAGAACCATACAGCACCTAAGACCCCTTCTCGATACCCATGATTTCAGGTCTGTAGTCAACTCATTAATTACCCCCCACTTCAACTATTGTAATAGTCTACTGAATGGCCTACCACTTAAAAACACAAATATACTACAAAGAGCCCAGAACATCACCGCCAGGGTGGTCACAAAAGCTCGCCTAGCTGATCACATAACCCCCATCCTGCATGAACTACACTGGCTCCCAATAAACAGCTGGATAAAATATAAAATACTCCTTACAACATTCAGACTGCTCAATGACATCTCCCCCTCCTACCTAACCACCTTCCTACACTCCCCACCAGAATCCAGATCATGCAGACAAAATGCAAGTCACTCACTTGTCATACCCAAAACCATCTGCAGGACAAAGAAAACCACAAGCTCCAGAGCCTTTTCATTTGCTGCTCCCACCCTCTGGAATGAACTTCCACTAACTCTCCGCATGACAAAAGACCTCCAACTATTCAGAAAAGGACTCAAAACACTCCTTTTCACTGAACACTTTGAAAACCCAACTGAACCCCCCCCCCCACCTCCCATGAACAATCTCTCAACAAATACAAAACCAACCTACTAACCTACCCCCTCCCTTGCCCCCTACTTAAACAACCCCAGAGCCTTGTCCCACCCATCCAAAGAAGAAGCTAAGAATAGGCTAACTCCTGTACATATGCAAATAGAAAGTTGACACACAAGTTTGTTTGTACAATATGTTCCCTGTAAATAGTTAATACCACTGTTCCATGTAAAAGTTGTTCAATTGTTAACTGTCCTTGATCTCTGGAAGGGGCAGTATACAAGAAATGTATAAATAAATAAATATTCTAAAGGAAGACAAGTTTTTAAAGTATTACAAAGCACTACTTCTACTTTACCGCCCTAAATGAGCCTCATCTTGGCTGATCTAAGAAGCTAAGCAGGGTTGGGCCTGGCTAGTCCTTGAATGGGAGACTACCTTTGAATACCAGGTGCTGTAGACATACTGTGTGGCAGAAAGGCCTGGCAAGCTACTTCCCGGCACACTTTGCCAAGAAAACCGAGGAACTGGGGTAGTCACCATTGACTTGATGGCATACACACACTTGTGTCTGAGTAGGATGGGTATGGCCTGTCTTTGAGTTAATAGGGAAGGTGTGGGGGACTTAGAAGATTATATATCTTCAATGTTCTATAATGGCCATATAAGGGAAAACGTTTGTACTAGCTTAAAGAGTTGATTGGTAAAATTGCGATTAGACGAGATATGTTTTATGAAGTGCTTTTTTAAAAATTTCATTATTAGGGCTTTATGTTTACTGTGGCATAATCAGCACTCATTTTTATTCTGAATGGACTTATCTTTGATCCATTTCCTTTTGCCTCTATGGAGCTGCTGTTTTGCCTTCTTTACTGTCACATTATACCTTGGTTGATACTTCTCCTTTTTGAAACTAATTTCTCTTTGCAGGGCTGTTTGGTCCTAAGAGCTTTTTAGTACACTATTCCAATGACTAACTTTGGAATTGGAAGAATCAAAAGAAGAAGAGATTTAAAGCAGATTGAGGCATTCCTGTGCTAATACTTCTCTATTTACCTTTTCCCAGGGTCTAATTTTTGTATTATAGTTGATGGTTGACAAGAAGGATATGAAGTTAATAAGCAGTTGAAAAACACAAAATAGTGATCTGACCATGAAAGCGGAAAAGCATTATGAAATTCATAACTATACTATTACTACTTATAAAAACTGAATCTAAGCAATGGCCTGCTGCATGAGTAGGTGTGGTGAATAAAAGATTAAGATTTCAAATCCTTAAAGTTGAGTTTAAAAAGTTCTTTCCATCTCCATAGAAGGGAATTCTGTATGGATGTTAAGGTCCCTAAGTAAAAGCAGATTTATTTTATTTATTTATTTATTTATTTATAGTTCTTATATACCGCACTCTTAAAAATCAGTGCGGTTTACATACAACGGATTTGTGCCAGATAGGTTCACTTTTAGGTACTTACAAAGAACAGGGGGTTAAACTTGGGTTTCAACCAGGGGGACAATCTACATCATTTACATTTGATTTAATTTACAGTATGTACATACGTTTATAGTAGCTTATGTGTTCTAGACTGGGTGTGAGATAGATGTGTTAAACTGGTGTGTTGAGAGTAGTGCATAAGAAAGAGATGATGTTTTAATGCCTTTCTGAATTGGGCTAGGTCAGTTATAGCTCTGATGGTGGTTGGAAGCGCATTCCAACAGCTGGGAGCATAGAACTTGAAGGCTCTGTTCCTTGGTGCATTTTGTTATTTCGCTAGGGATCTGTAGGGTGTTGGCTCTGCATGTTCTCCTTGCTCTGCTTGCTGAAATGGGGTGAACAAGGTCTGTTAGGGATGTGGGGGCTATTTTGTTGATGGTCTTGAAGGTTATGATGATTACTTTATAGGATAGTTGGCAGTTGATTGGTAGCCAATGTAAGTCCTTGAGGATAGGGGTGATGTGATCGCCTCTGGCAGCTCTGCTCAGTACACGTGCGGCAGCATTCATAGCCAACTGTAAAGGGTTTAAGGTGTTTTTGGGTAAGCCATACAGGATTATATTGGCATAATCGAAGTGGGGGGTCACCAGTGCCTGAAAAACTGATCTGAAATCGTCAGGTTGCAATAGGGGTCGAAGGTGTCTTAAAGTTTGTATCTTGTGGTATATCTGTTTGACGGTGTTGCTGATGTTTATTTATTTAGCTGTATTTATATCCCACTTTTCACCGGGTCAAAGCGGTCAATTGGGGGATACATTTAACACGAGGGGATATGAAACACATATGCTAATACTTACAGGGAACATGGGCAATGGAGAGTTAAGTGGCTTGCCCAAGACCACAAGGAGTGCCTATAGGACTAGAAATCCCAGTCCCTCCAGCCTGAGATTGCTGTCCCCAGGTGGGACTTGAACCCCCGGCCTTCCGGCCTGAAGTACCTTGTTCTAACCACTAGACCACTCCTCCCTAAGTGGACTTTGAAATTGAGCTGCTGGTCTAATGTAACACCTAGGTAGCGGATGCTGGGTCCACCTGAGAGTTCTGCATCTCTTGTCTTTAGGGTTGGCGGAGGCGAGAAGGATTGGTTTCTTGTAACGAATAGTATGTCAGTCTTATTAAAGTTGATCTTGAGGCTCTGTGAATGGAGCCAGTCGGTTATGGCATCGAAGCATTTTACCAGTTGAGTGAAGTCCGGGTTCTCAATCGTGAATGGGGTGAAGAGCAATACGTCGTCAGCATAGAGTAGACATGAGATGTTGAATGAGCGGATTATCTTGCATATAGGTTGCATATAGATGTTGAATAGGAGGGCAGAAAGAGACGAGCCCTGTGGTACACCATGCTGTTATTGGAAAGGCTGAGAGGTATTGGTTCCTGTCCGAACCTGTTGCCATCTATTGGTTAGGTAGGATTTGCACCAATTCCATGCTGATTCACATATCCCTTTATCTTGGAGCCTAACTAGGAGTTGCTCGTGGTTTACAGAATCAAATGCGGCTGTGATGTCCAAGAAAATTAAAGCGTACCCTTGTTTGATGTTATCAGTCCCAGTGATAAGCGTATTAATGAGTGGTGAGAAGCGTTTCAACCCCATGAGATTCCCTGAAACCGTGTTGGCATGGATCAAGGGGAGCTATAGTGTCAACATGATCCTATATTTGACGTTGGACAGCCTTCTCAATTATTTTTGCCAGCAGCGGGATGCTCGATATAGGTCGGTAAGATTCTACCTTCAGAGAGTTCAGTTTGGCGTTCTTCCCTAAAATTAGCTATTACGGCGCTAAGCTCATCAAAGCCCACCACTTTGAGGCTCCTTTAGATCCTGGCCCTTACTCTCCTGCTTATCACCCATGTGTGTTGGAACTATCTCTTGTCTCCTCTTTGTTGTGCTTGTCTTGGTTAGATTGTAAGCTCTATTGAGCAGAGACTGTCTCTCATGTGTATGTGTACTACGTTGCATACGCCCTTATAGTGCTATACGAGTACAAATGATAAGATATAGGGGTATGTTTACTAAACTGTGATAAGTAATGTTAATGTTACCTATCGCGTGATAACGTCTCCGGCGGCGATGTGCCGCAGAGGGTGGAGAGAGGGCGGAGAGAAGGGGCCAATGGGTGGGGAGAGGCTCCTGGTATACTAACGCCAGGAACTGAAGGCTCGAAATTTACCGCGAGTGAAAACCTGGCGTTAGAGGCAGATTTGCAGGAGAGAGAAACCATTTCAGTGTCAGCAATGTATAGCATAGGCAGGGAGCCCAAGAAAAGTGATAGCAGTGCTACATGTGCAGCAACCAAATCCCACAAAATAACAATCACTCAACACATCTGATCCCTAAACAAAAGAAGAGTGAAAAACGTCCAAAAATTGAGCGAGCGCATAAAAATATTGTGTATCTCTGTGTGTTTTTGTCGGAAGGTCAGCCATGAGGTTAAAAGCCTCTCGAAGCCATTACTTCCATTTTACTCAGTTTTATTAAAGTCCAATTAAATGAGCTCACATCAGAGCCAAAAAATAAAGGTGAAAAACACCACAACTTGGTGCCACCTACAATGGCATAAACATACTTGTATGAGTGTAGATTTCAATTTAAAAACTCTACTTATCTGAACCGCTGTCTGCCCACATTTAGTTGAGTTTCACATAAAATGGACTGCAGCAGCACATCTCACAACGTCCTTCTTTGGGAATTGCTCTTCTTTGGGAATTGACACTTCTGTTCGTCTTTTTGATACTCAAGGAGGACGTTGTGAGATCTGCTGCTGTAGGCAATACACACAGCTAGTGTGTTCTGGGGCAGAAGGTCACAGTTTCAAGTCCCAGCTGTGGCTTTTGCAGACCATGTCCCTACATTTTACCCTACAGAGCACATACAACATAAACATGTGCATTCCCTTAGAGCATCGGCCAACAGGAGCACAAACACCCACACCCACAGGCTCCACTATCCAAAGCCTCACAGAGAGCCAGGCTGTTGGGCCCGGCGTGGAGCAGCAGGTACCACCAAAGTACTACTACTAGCACCTGCATACCATAGCAATTGCTGCACCGTGCTCAGGACTAGTGTGGCGGGCAGGGCTGCCAATCACCCCTATCTTTGCACAATGCTGAAATAGGAGTGGGAGCGTGTGTATGTCTAGCCATTGTTTTGTGGCTGCCTACTCCTCACTGGGCCCACAATGCTTACACTGTTTCCAGCGTTAGCCTGCCAATGTGCATAAAGGGGAGCAAGATATTGTGGGTATGGGCCGGACAGGGCAGACTGGGCAGGATGCATCTGCACAGGGTGTGGAGCAATGGCTGAACATAAGAACATAAGAAATGCCATACTGGGTCAGACCAAGGTCCATCAAGCCCAGTATCCTGTTTCCAACAGTGGCCAATCTAGGTCATACGTACCTTGCAGTTTCCCCAAAAGACACAGGTTCCACAATGCTTGTACTGGGTCAAGCACTGATATCCTGGGTTCCTTCTTAATAATGGTTTATGGACCTTTCCTCCAGTAACTTGTCAAAACCTTACACTAACAGCCTTTACTACATCCTCCGGTAACAAATTCCAGAGTTTGATTACACGTTGAGTGAAAAAATATTTTCTTTTATTAGTCTTAAATAGTTTACCCTGTAGCTTCATTTCTATATTCTGATAATGTAAACAATCGATCTATGTTTACCCGTTCCACTCCGTTCATTAATTTATAGACTTCTATCAGATCTCCCCTCAGCCGTCTCTTTTCCAGGTTAAAGAGCCCTAACCTTTTCAGCCTTTCTTCATAGGAGTATCCTTCCATCCCCTTTACCATTTTGGGGGCTCTTCTCTGAACCTTTTCTAATAATGCTATATCCTTTTTAAGATACGGCGACCAGAATTGCACACAATATTCACGGTACGGTCTCACCATGGAACGATATAGAGGCATTATAATAGCTTTTGTTTTATTTTCCATTCCTTTCCTTATGATACCTAGCATTCTATTTGCTCTCTTGGCCGCCACTGCACACTGGGCCGAGGGTTTTAACATGTTATCCACAATGACGCCTAAATCTTTTTCCTGGTTGGTGGTTCCTAATGTGGAACCTTGCATCGTGTAACCATAGTTTGGGTTGTTTTTCCCTAGGTGCATAACTTTGCACTTGTCCACATTAAATTTCATCTGCCATTTTGATGCCCAGTCTTCCAATTTATCAAGATCCTCTTGCAATTTTCCACAATCCTCTTGGGTTTTAACAACTTTAAATAGTTTTGTGTCATCTGCAAATTTGATAACCTCACTCGTTATTCCCTTTTCCAGGTCATTTATGAATATGTCAAAAAGCAGCGGACCCAGCACAGATCCCTGGGGTACACCACTATTCACCTTTCTCCATTGGGAAAATTGGCCATTTAGCCCTACCCTCTGCTTTCTATCTTTTAACCAGTTCCTGATCCACAGTAGTACACTGCCTCCTATCCCATGACTCTTTAGTTTTGCCAAAAGTCTCTGATGAGGGACCTTGTCAAAGGCTTTCTGAAAATCCAGATACACTATATCAACCGACTCACCATTGTCCACCTGTTTACTCACACCTTCAAAAAAACATAACAGATTAGTAGGGTTTGGGTTTGGGTTTGCGCTGTGGTAATTTGTTATATTGGGATAAGGTCTCCCTTACCATCTATCAAGACACCAGTGGAAGGTTAAAGAACAGCCAACCTAGCCCCTGAAGAAGGTGTTGTGAAACACAGCCTGTGTCGGGCCTTGGCTGATTTTATCCAATTTAATAAACAGTTTCCTTCCATTGCTATCCATGGTCTTGTTGGGTCTTTATTATTGCACGTGGATTTGTGCTTTCGTGTTGGACTCGGTGTTGCACCTAGAAAATAAGGTACTCCACTGAAAATGTTCCCTATATTTTTGGGAACAGGGGCCTGGCACTTTGCTTGTACTTTGTTGGACTTCCAGCATTTCAACCTCCCGGGAATCTTCCCCATAACTCTGTATCCTTCTCTCACCGCGGCCCAGCTATTGCAATGGTGGTAGCCCTCAGCTTGAGGCCACAGAGTACAGTTCTTTCTGAAACCCACCTCACGTGCACCGACCCTAAAACTAGACTCTAGATGTCATATTGCATAATGACTGAGATTCCCTCCCCACCCCAGGACTGTAAGCACCACCTATGCAGCAATCCTGGCCAATGTGGGGAATGAACTCAGGTCCCTCACATATCGGGGCACAGCGGCAACCTGTCATTGGCCTTATGGACACATTTACTAAATTTGCAGCACTGCTAATGCTGGTTGGGATTCTCATGGTCCGCAGTTTGCCTTAACTATTAATTGTAAACTGCCAAAACTATATCTGATCTTCTTATGTTGCCTTCCAGGTGCCTATGAGGGGCTCTGTGGGTGACATTCTGGGAACTTCAGGTCTATGTCTGCCTATCCAGAATCTTTCTAGCTGCTCACTTCCCCCACCAAGTCATTACAGGAGTCATTTCAGGTAGACCTCAACTGCTTTTGTTACCCAGTCAGATGTACACTGCTGGGGATAATCGTATTACAAAGCCAGATCTGTTATTTCTCACTCCTAAGCAAAGTGTTTTAGAACTGGGTATTTGAAGGCTTACTGACAGTATCATAGCAAGCTGCCAGGTTACTCAGTTCCAGGAGGGAGATTTTGGCCCAGTGTTGATTTCTGACAACTTCATCCTGGTGCGTTATGGTAATTGCAGCACTGATTTCAATGGGTAGAATTAGGGACTCCAAATACTATACCGCTGTAGGATGTAAGTTTAAAACCTTCTTGAAATTGGGCAACATAGCATCTCTGTATAACAGTGAGGTTACCAAATGTCCCCAATTTTTCGGGATAGTCACCGGTGGCAGCCCAAAAGTTATGTGGGACCTCATTTGCATAAATATTGCATATTTACAGGGCCTCATTTGCATAAACATATTTAATTTTATTTTAAAATGTACATACTGAAATAGTTCAAAAGACGTTTATTTATTCACCCCTAGGGGGACTGCGAGAGGCCACCTGACATGGACATGTTTCGGTATTGCCTTCGTCAGGGGATTGGCCTATATAAAAGATAAACATAAACCAAAATCATATAAAAATCATATCATAAAACATATTCATAAATATGTTAAAATACTATTAAAATGCCCATGTTCCCGTAAAATAGTTATCTCCAAGTTATAATGCCCTGTTCAATGTAATTTCCGTTTGTTCAATGTAAACCGCACTGATGCAGAATAGCGCGGTATATAAAAGAAGGTAAATAAATAAAATAAATAAGATCTTCCTTGTCTAAAGACATGTTGGCTGTATCCCATTAGGCCATGACTATCTATATGCTGAGTAATTTTATTCTTTATGATGTTTTCTACTATTTTTCGCGGTACTGACGTCAGGCTCACCGGTCTGTATTTTCCCCGATCACCCCTGGAACCCTTTTTAAAAATTGGTGTTACATTGGCAATCCTCCAATCCTCAGGTATTAGGGATGATTTTAATGATAGTTCACAGATTACTAATAGCAGGTCTGCAATCTCATATTTCAGTTCTTTCAACACCCTTGGATGTATACCATCCGGCCCAGGTGATTTGCTACTCTTCAGTTTATCTAATAGTTGTAATACATCTTCCCAATGTATCAATATTTCCTTCCATTCTTCTGCACCTTTACATACTACTTCAGTCATGGGTAACATCCCTACATCTTCCTCAGTAAAGACCGAAGCAAAGAATTCATTCAGTCTCTCCGCTATCGCCTTGTCGCCTCTTAGTGCCCCTTTAACCCCTCTATCATCTGGACCAACCATAATGGACCAACTGACTCTCTCACAGGTTTTTTTGCTATGAATGTACTTGAAAAAGTCTTTATTTCGTGTTTTTGCTTCCGCAGCAAGCTTCTTCTCAAATTCTCCCTTTGCCTGCCTTATCAATGCCTTGCATTTGACTTGCCAGTGCTTGTGCTGTTTCCAGGTTTTGTCGTTTGGCTCTTTTTTCCATTTCCTGAAAGATGCTTTTTTGGCAACAACAGCCTCTCTGACCTCACCTTTAAACAATGCTGGCAGTTTTTTGGACTTCCTTCCACTTTTCTTAAAGCGTGGAATTCAGCTGGTCTGGGCTTCCAAGATAGTATTTTTCAACAACACCCAAGCTTTAGTGAAGTCTTTAACCTTTGCAACTGCTCCTTTTAGTTTTTTCTTATCTATTTTCCTCATTTTATCATAGTCTCCCTTTTGAAAGTTAAAAGGTAATTCTGTGGATTTCCTTACTATCTCTCCTCCACTGTTGTTGTTGTTAAGTGCCGTCGAGTCGGAGTCGACTCATGGCGACCCTCTGGATAGCTATCCTAAATTGTGTTCGGTCTTCAGTCAGGCGGCTCATTGTTGACAGACTGGTACCCGTAGCTGCTGTTATTGTATCGATCCATCTCATTGCTGGCCTTCCTCTTTTGCGTTGACCTTCTATCTTGCCAAGCATAATGTCTTTCTCTAATGATCTCTCTCTTCGCATGATGTTTCCAAAGTATGAAAGTCGAAGTCTTGTCATTTGAGCTTCTAAAGAAAGCTGAGGTTTGATCTCCTCTAGTACCGACTGGTTTGTTCTTCGGGCAGTCCATGGTATACACAGTATTTGCCGCCAGCACCATAATTCAAAGGCATCAATTTTCTTCCTATCTGTCTTTTTCACTGTCCAGCTTTCACATCCATATGATGTTATTTATTTATTTATTTATTTACATTTCTTCTATACCGCACTATTTGCGATCAGCGCGGTTTACATAGAACTAACAGTTTCCGACAAAAAACATGAGTCAGGTCATTACAAAGAACAGGAGCATCAACTTGGCTAACCAGGGAAAACTATCTACATGTGAGGAACATTGAAATAAGTAATTGTATGCCTGTGGGATGGAGTTATTGTGTGTTAGTCATGCATGGTGGCTGTGGTTCGGAGGAGTCTATTAGGTACTTGGTAAAGAGGAGGTGTTTTAAGGCCTTCCTGAACTGGCTCAAGTTGGGGATAGCTCTGATGTGTGGTGGTAGGGAGTTCCAGAGGCTTGAAAATACCATGGCTTGAACAAGTCGAATCTTTCTATGGAGAGAGACATCTCTGCTCTTGAGAATCTTATCTAGGTCTTTCATAGCCATTCTGCCAAGAGCAATACGTCGTCTGATTTCTTGACTGCTTGTTGCTTCTTTATTGATAGTTGATCCAAGTAGGTTAAAGTTGTTCACAATTTCAATTTCTTCTCCTTCAATGATGAACCTGTTGATTATGCCAGTTGTCATGATCTTTGTCTTCTTTACATTAAGGTGCAGGCCCATTTTGAGACTATGTTCTTTGATTGTGAGAAGCAAATGTTTCAGATCATCTTCACTTTCAGCCAGTAATGTGGTATCATCAGCATAGCGAAGGTTGTTGATGAGTCTTCCACCAATCTTCACACCTCTGTTGTCTTCATACAATCCTGCTTCTCTGATGATTTGTTCTGCATATAAATTAAACAGGTAGGGGGAAAGTATACAGCCTTGTCTTACACCTTTGCTTATTTTAAACCATTCTGTTTCTCCTTGTTCTGTTCGAACTGTTGCTTCTTGATCAATGTACAGATTGCGCAAAAGAACGTTCAGGTGTTCTGATATACCCATGCTTCTTAATGTGGCCCAGAGTTTCTCATGGTTTACACAGTCAAAAGCCTTGCTATAGTCGATAAAGCACAAATAAATATCCTTTTGGTATTCTTTAGTCTTTTCAAGGATCCATCTCACATCTGCAATGATGTCTCTCGTTCCTCGCCCTTTCCTGAACCCTGCTTGCACTTCAGGTAGTTCTTGTTCCAGGTATGGTTGTAGTCTCTTTTGAATAATCTTCAGTAGAATCTTGCCGGCATGTGGGATCAGAGCGATTGTGCGATAATTTCCACAGTCAGTTGGATCACCTTTCTTTAGTATTGGTATAAACACAGATCTTTTCCAGTCAGTTGGCCATGATGTTGTCTTCCATATTTCTTGGCAGAGCCTTGTAAGTACGGTAACAGCTGCATCAGATTGCTGCAATACTTCTATGGGAATGCTATCAATGCCTGGTGCTTTATTCTTTGATAAGGCTTTCAATGCTGCTTCAACTTCTTCTTTCATCACCAATGGTTCCCAATCATAAGGTACAGGTTGAAACGGCTGTTGGTCCACTTGATCTTTATCGTATCTCCTCCACTATTTAAATCAAATGCGATCATGCTATGATCACTATTGCCAAGTGGCCCCAATGCCCTTATCTCTTGCACTAGATCTAGTGTTCCACTAAGGACTAGGTCCAGTATGGCTTCCCCTCTGGTCGGTTCATGAACCAGCTGCTCCAAGAAGCAGTCATTTATTTCATCTAGGAACTTTATCTCCCTAGCATGTCCTGCCGTGACACTGACCCAGTCGATACCGGGGTAATTGAAATCACCATTATTACTGTGCTGTAACTTTTGTTAGCTTCCTTGATTTCTTTGAGCATTTCATCATCCATTTGTTCATTCTGGCCAGGCGGTCGATAGTACACCACCACTGCCATCGCCTTCCCCTTTTTACATGGAATTTCAATCCATAGAGATTCTACAGCAAATTTTGTTTCCTGCAAAACTTTAATCCTTTCTGACTCAATGCCCTCTCTAACATAGAGCGCAACCCCTCCACCAATTTGATCAGCTCTCTCATTACGATATAGTTTGTACCCAGGTATCACAGTGTCCCACTGGTTGTCCTCCTTCCACCATGTCTCTGATATTCCAATCATATCTAACCTCTCATTTAGTGCTATATATTCTAACTCTCCCTTCTTAGTTTTTAGACTTCTAGCATTTGCATACAAGCATTTTAGAGACTGCATTTTATTCATATTAATTTGGCTATTGGTAGACATGGGTAATTTGGGATCTTTAAGCTGTGTCTGCTCCATACTTGAGGGCATTTGGGCTACTTTATTCTTTTTTGGAACCTCTCTGCTTTTGGTAGTATCCTTCAAGGATACATTCTTCCGAACCATCTGCTCTTGGGCGACTGTCGGCTTTCTCCTATTATCTAGTTTAAAAGCTGCTCTATCTCTTTTTTAAAGGTTAATGCCTGCATCCTGGTTCCATCCCAGTTAAGATGAAGCCCATCCCTTCGGAAGAGCCCCTCCTTTCCCTGAATGTTCCCCAGTTCCTAACAAATCCAAAACCCTTATCTCTGCACCATTGTCTCATCCACGCATTGAGACTCCGGAGCTCTGCCTGCCTTTTGGGTCCTGGGCATGGAATGGGAAGCATTTCGGAGAACGCTACCCTGGAAGTTCTGGATCTCAATGTCCTACCTGAAAGCCTAAGTTTAGCCTCCAGAACCTCCCTACCACATTTTCCTATGTCATTGGTACCGACATGTGCCAAGATAGCAGTCTCCTCCCCAGCACTATCTAAGACCTTATCTAGGTGGCACGTGAGGTCCGCTACCTTCACACCAGGCAGACATGTTACCAGGCGATCCTCACGTCCACCAGCCACCCAGCTATCTACATGCCTAATGATCGAATCACCAACTATAACGGCTGTCCTATTCCTTCCCTCATGGGCATATGGCCCTGGAGAAACTTCCTTGGTGCAAGAGGGTTTTACATCACCTGGAGGACAGGTCCTACTTACAGGATCACTTCCTGCCACACCAGGAACATTGTAGTGGCCGACCACCACCTGCATGGACGGGTGGACATAGCATGTCATGCTGGGAGGTCACTCTCACTCTGACTGAGCAGTGACCATAGCATGTCTAGGTTCCCACATAGTGCTATACAGTGTTTCTCTCAAGTGATATTTGTGTGTTTCCTGTTCTGGGGCCCAGTCACTGAGATACCTGCTTGGTGTCTGTGCTTACATCCCCCTTCAGGGTGCACATAGTTCCTCTGGGAACATGCACTATAGACTGTCTAGCGGATTGTCTGCAGTTAGCATGTGCATGGTTGGTACACCTTGCAGGGTGCAGCAGGTGCACACTGACTGTGCCCTCTGCTGGTGAATGTTAGATCGTGGTGGGGGGCAGCTGAGTTTTTCCAGGCCTACCGCCTGTCTGCCATTGCCCTTGTGACAAGTACAGAGCTGCATCAACTGCCCTGGATGGCACTCTTTCGCCAGCCAGACTGGGGTTGCTGATCTCACTGCCCTTCATCATGTCCCTCTACTGCCTCAATTGCAAAGATGTAGAGTGTGGGTCTGTTGGGGCCAGATCCTGTCC
Source organism: Ichthyophis bannanicus (assembly GCA_033557465.1). Lineage (NCBI taxonomy): Eukaryota > Metazoa > Chordata > Amphibia > Gymnophiona > Ichthyophiidae > Ichthyophis > Ichthyophis bannanicus. The sequence continues at coordinate 403,122,463 of CM066032.1, read as the reverse complement.
ACCACCTCGACCCAGAGAGGGCGGGTTGGTAGGTGGTGCTACATAATCCGCATGTGGGTCCAGACACCCCCCTGCTCCTATAACAAGTGCTCATGGCAACCACAGTGGATATGCACTATTCTGGGTGCGTCATGGTCCACAAGGGCTCGATGAGACTGGGGAATACAGATGGACACAGGATTATCTTAGGTGTGGCTGCAAGGAATACCTGTCATACACTGGCACTGAAGGGAACTTGCAGCAAAGCCTATCTCAACCAACCTGGGTACTGCGGACCTGGTGCTGGGTGCCCCATCTCACCTTCAGGGTGAGCATGGAACCCACACAATGGCATGGTCTATATGTACTCTGTGCCATTATCACACACGGTCAGTTCCCCCTACCAAGCTGAGGTGCTGTAGAGGTGCATACCCTATCTGGTAAGCAAATGTAGACTGCTATTCTGCATGTGAATTGCATTATGGGTACTGGTGGGTTTACTCCATCCTGGTAACCACAGCAGACATTTTGTCCGGTGACCTGCAGTCTTTCTGTAGCCAGCCATTGCTGTGGTAAAAGCCGTAGAGATGTAGCACAATGGTTAATAGAAGGACTTCCATGGCAGAGGTCATGGGTTTAATCCCTCAGTGGTCTCATTTTATTAAGCCTGTCCCAGGCAAGTCCTTTTCATTCTTGTGACAGTCATATCTCTGCAGATCTGTGCTGCCAGCACATAATACCCTCATCACAGTTGCCAGCCATCCTTCTGTCCATCTATCTGTGTCTGCCAGCTGTGTAGCGTCCTGTCCTCATGTGCAGGGTCCTACTCCATGTTCTGCACTGGTACCCTTTTCTGCATTGCGGCTCTTCATGCCAGCCTCTCCTATGTCTGCTCTGCATGGCACTACTACTCCTCTGTCCTCTTGTCATTGCACTTATCATGCCACCTCTTCTTCCACTGGTGGACACGTATTCCCATCCTCTACCACCCACTGTCATTGTAGCACTTTAAATTGCCAATACCCTGTGCATCGGTACAGCTGCCTCCATTATGTTTGTCCTCTTTACCGGCTGCCACATAGGCTGCACGCAGATTTGGCTGGTCCATCAGCTCCCACCTCTACTTCCTTCCATCACTTGTTCATTGCCTTTCCTTGGTGCTCTGTGCAGTGTTAAGGTTACATCTGTCTTTTGGCCATACATTTCATGCTTGTCAACTTGGAGCACCTTACTGCCCTTGGGTACCATTTCTTGGGTCACCTTAACATCCTTAGGGCACCTTATACGGCACCTTAACCTAAGGCACCACATGAGGCGCCATTTGGGGCGCTCTATAAGGCGCCCTAACCTAGGGTGCCTTATAAGGAGCCCTATACGGCACCTTATAGAGCACCTTGTCATCCTTGTAATGTGCTTGGTTTGTCAGCTTTAATATGCAATGTTCCGTTAACGTGTGATAACTGGCAAGGCGCCCTTTACTGCGTGTTAAACGGTCATTGCTACTTGAACGCCGGTACGCCCACGTCCTTATATGGCATTGCTCACGTTAGCGCTGCACTTTTCACCGGTAACGTTTTCTCGGTTTAGTAAACATACCCCATAGTAGTAGAAGAAATGACTGTGAAATCGACAGTGGGGGGGGGGGGGGGGGGTTGATAAAGTCAAAAAAGAGTAAATAGTAGATTCAAATTAAGTTGAATTGAAAAAAATGTCCAAATATTTCAATGATGGGAGTGGGAGTTGCGTACATGTATAATAAGAACATAAGATATGCCATACTGGGTCCAACAATGGCCAATCCAGATCACAAGTACCTGACAGGTTCCCAAAAGATTTCCAGATTCCATACTGCTTGTCTCATGGGTAAGCAATGGATTTTTTCAGTCCTTTTTAATAATAGTTTATGCAAATCTCTTTTAAATCCAGCTACACTAACAGCTTTTACTACATCCTTTGGTAACGAATTCCAGAGTTTGATCACACATTGAGTGAAAAAATATTTTTTCCAATTAGTCTTAAATGTGCTACATTGTAGCTTCATTGTATCCCTAGTCTTTCTACTTTTTGAAGGAGTAAACATCCGACCTACATTTACCCGCTTCACTTCATTGATTAATTTATAGACCTCTATCATATCTTCCCTCAGGCGTCTCTTTACATCTTTCTTTGTAGGGATATCCTTCCATCCCTTTTACCATTTTTTTTGCTCTTCTCTGTACCTTTTCTAATTTGTTATATCATTTTTAAGATATGGTGATAAGAATTGCACACAATATTCAAGGTGTGGTCACATCATGGTGCATTATAATATCTTTCAGTTTATTCTCCATTCCTTTCTTTAAGATTCCTAGCATTTTATTTGCTTTCTTGGCCACTGTTGCACACTGGGCAGAGAGTTTCAACATATACTGTACATATTCATTAATTTTGTTTTTTTTTATAATGGTTTCTACCATTTTGCTCAGTAGTAACAAGAGTCTCACCAGTCTGTAGTTTTCCGGATCACCCTTGAAACCCTTTTTAAAAATTGGCAATACTTTGGCCACTCTCCAATCTTTGGATACTACAGATGATTTTAATGATAGTTCACAGATTACTAATAGTAGTTATGAAATCTCATATTTTGGTTCTTTCAGCACCCTGGGATATATGCCATCCAGTCCAGGTGATTTGCTGCTCTTCAGATTATCAATTATCTGTATTTCAACTTCCCAATTTATCAAGATTTGTTTCAATTCCTCTGACACATCACCTTTAAATATCATTCTCCATGAACAAGCAGAAAATAAGTGCTCACATATGAGTGACGTCACCGATGGAACCCCACACAGAATGCTTCCCAGCTTCCGAAGGAAGCTTTTGGAAGGTATACCACGCATATGCACCTGCCTTCCCACCTGCCGCAGTGCCATATTCTCCGGTCTTCTTTTTTCCATGGAGCCCTTAGAATGTGTTTCTGCAGTATAGAAAAAAGTTTTCTTTCTGCCCCTCATGGTTGCGATTTTTTTGCTTATTTTCCACTTGTCATCGGTTAGCTGTTTTTTCCTTTTCCTTTTAGGGTTTATTTTTGTGTTTTTCAACGCTTTTGCATTTTGTTTCCCCTTCGGGGTGGTTTACTGACCACAGCAGTTTCTTATTTGACTTTGCAAGGTGGTCTTTTTTGGCATGTCTAAGCCAACTAGCGGCTTTAAGAAATGCACCAAGTGTGGCAAAACTATCTATGTCACAGACCATCATAATTGGTGCTTGCAATGCCTTGGCCTTTACCATGAGCTGGCATCTTGTGAACTCTGCTTACAGATGATACACAGAAAGGTTGGGAAAAGCAGAAGGAGTCCCTCTTCAGCTCATCTGATTCAGCATCCTCAGCCCTGAAACCCCTCACCTGCAAAAGATTCTGAGGCAGTCAAGAGGAAGGAGCAGAATGCTCAGTTGGAGCTGAAGGGTCAGAATGGCTAGGGGAGGCTCCCTACAGAGACCCCATCGATGTCAAAGGGTGAACATCAGGAAATGTTCCTTGTGCAGTGCCCCTACAACCCTTTTCAATGAGATGTGGACAGCGATGGCTGGGAGCAGCCAGCTAAGCTTCCCCAGTGGGAAGATCTGACCAGAATGGCAGAGTCTACTCCCAGTGTCCAGAAGGGAAGCTGGATGTCTCCCGATGCTCCTATCATCATGGAGTCCTCACTCAAGGTGGCATTGCTGATGTCCACAGCTGCAGCATCAGCCCACTCATAGGTGGAGGTTCTGGAGGAATGCTTTCGAGCCTCGGAAGCTCAATTGGCGATGATGGAAGCCTTGCAAAATGCAGGCTTTGTGACATGGAATGCATTGACACTGCATTCCTTACAACCTATCCTGGAGACCCTTGCCTTGCCTACAGAGGCTGGGACATCGTATGGGAGATCAGTATCAACCTTGGTCACTGCAGCCATCTCCCTCTCCAGTGTGTCAAAGTCAGAGGCCAGGGACATCGCCATTGGCATGCCGAGCGGCACAAGAATCATTGATGCCCTCCCTCTCCCAAGTTGCAGAACCAACGGGACGAGGAGACTCAACATTATTTTGACTTCCTATCAGAATCCGAATAAGAATGGGAGACCGATGCGGAATCAACTGAATCAGACATTCAGTCCCCAGACCTGCCGTCCAATCCATTGCCCTCGCCTGAGTGGTCACAAGTTGCCCCTGGAAGTCATGTCTTTCCAGGACTTCGAGACATGGCCAAGGCCATTCCCTTCTCCCTGGAGTCAGAGGAGGAACTGAGGGCAGAGGAACTGGAACTCCTCCAGTACCCCTTGGCCCCCTGGGAGGTGGTGATGGATCCCGTCCAACATGTCCTGGGAGGTGCTGGTCATGCTGCCTGTCAGTCATCAGCTTAATTCCCTATACCGAGTCCAGAAGAACCCAGGGTTTGAAAAGCCACAGTTACCCCACCATTCCATCATGATTGAGTCAGCCCTGAAACATGCAAAGAGTGCTGAAATACATTCCTCAGTTCCACCAAGTCAAAAGGCTCAGACCCTGGACTTCTTTGGGAGGAAGTGCTTCTAGGAGCCCATGCTGATTACCCAGATCTTGGCCTACCAGACCTATACGAGCATGTTCCTCAAAGATGTCATGCTGGATCTGGAGGACTTTGCCACCCTTGTTCCTAAGGACTGTCACGAGTCCTTTCAGAGCTTGGTGGCTCATAGGAATGACTGCTCGAAGTTCATGGTGCACGGTTCCTATGATGCCTTTGAATCCATCGGTAGATATGTTCTGCCTGAAATCAGGTACCAGTGTGATACAATGTATAGAATTAAGAATGTACATAGTTTCCCCCAGTTACTTCCAAGTTGATCTCCCTGTTTATTGTAAATACAACTCAAAGTTCCTTGTGTTGTATAGTTGATGTTAAATGTAAACCGCTCTGATCTAAAATAGAGCGGTATAGAAGAACTGTTAAATAAATAAATAAATAAATAAATAAATAAAATAGAGTGGCAGCGGTGGACATTGCTGCCCACCGGATGGTGTGGTTACAGTCCTCAGACCTGGTACAATGGGTCCAGGACAAGATTGCTAACATCCCTTGCAGGGGCAAGAACCTCTTCAGCAAGCCCGTGGAGGAGAAAGCCGAGGAGCTGGAGAAAGAGCAGCTAACTCCCACCATGCTTTCCAGGAATACTGCAAACCCAGCACAGAAAAAGCACTATGCCAAGAAGGCCTTCTATCTGTGCCTGTGCCGATACTTCACGGCCCAGTTGCAGATGCAGCCTAAGGCGCAGAACCCCCCCCCATGCTCACACAAGGAGGTGACCCCAAAGGCCCAACCCACCCCTCCCCTCAGCCCAAGCTGGGTCTGGGATTTTGATGGGTTTCTCAGGAGCATAGCCAATTGTCCATTGCCCGTCTAGCTGCCCCTGCAGGTCAGGGGCGGCTCGTACACTTTGCCAACTGGTGGCCCCTTGTCACCTCAGATACCTGGGTATTGCAGATCTTCCAAAGCGGATATTGGCTACACTTCAGCTACCCCATGGATCCCACGCACTGGAGCATATTGCACACCAAGGTCAAAGCCTACTCTCTGACCTCACCATCAAGTCTGTTCTCCTGGCCCAGATTGCGCGGGACTTCTACTCAAGGTACTTCCTGGTACCCCAAAAGACCAGTAGGCTCCGTTCAATTCTGGATCTGTGAAATCTCAACCGATTTCTGGTGCGCAAAAAGTTCAAAATGGTCTTGTTAGGGACACTACTCCCATATCTCGTACAGGACGATTGGCTATACTCCTTGGATCTGAAGGATGCATACATGCATATTCTGATCCACCCGCATAATACCTTTGATTTGTGCTGGTGCGGCCGGCACTACCAGTCCTGTGTGTTTCCCTTCAGGCTGGCCGCAGCCCCTGGGTCTTCACAAAGTATTTGGTGGCCTTGGCCACTTTCCTCCGGACCCGGGGGGGGGGGGGGTCCTTGTCTTCCCGTATTTGGACGACTGGCTTATCAAGGCTACCATGACTGCCGTTGTTTGGCAGTCTGCTATGCTCACAATTCAAGTGCTTGAGGACTTCAGCTTCATTGTCAACTACCCGAAGGGGTGCGAGCCTTTCTGCTGGTGGGCTGCCTACAGCATCTCTTCAAGATGATGGATGTGCTGCAATGCATGCGCTATACCCATGGACTGTGGGCTATTAAGGGTCCTCGGACACATGGCCACCATGGTACAGGCCACTCCTCAGGCATGCCTTTCCATACAGCAGGCCCAGTGGACCCTGTCCATGCAATGGAGGCAAGCATCAGGCCATCTGCGAGACAGAATAGTGGTCACAGAACTGCATTTATAATCAAGAAGAAACTTGCAAGAGCTGTAATAAAATACAATGCAATCAGTAAACGTTTCATTTCTATTCGTTTACGAGGAATGCCCATCAACACAACTATAATTCAGATATTTGCCCCAACAACAGCTGCAGAAGGAGGATGAAGTGGATGAATTCTATGAACAAGTACAATATAAAATTTGACAGAACATGCAAATAGGATATCCTGATAGTCATGGGTGACTAGAACACAAAAGTTGGCAATAAAGTAGAAGGCAAAGTGGTTGGAAAATATGGACGGTTACAGAAATGAAGCTGGAGAAAGACTGATCTATTCAGCTCAATCACCTTCTTTCAGCAACACAAGCAGCGACTGTACACATGGACTTCACCCAATGGGTGCCTCTCATTCAATAATGCCTGACTGAAGACCAAAAACAGTTTAGGACAACTATCCAGAGGGTCGCCATGAGCCAACACCAACTCAACACCACTTAACAACAACATCAACTACTCTCTCTGTTAAGATATACCCTAACTGACTTTAATTTAACTGAAAGCTGGCTTGTTATACTAAACCCTAACTAGCTTTAATTTAATTGAAAGCTGGCTTGTAGTACTGTGCCCTAACTGATATAATAAAACACTGAATTTTAAAATACACAGATTTTATCAGTTTAAACCTAAATAATTCCCCTTTTCCCTAGATTTAGAGAATATGTCAGGAGGTAAGTATTTAGAAGTGCAGAGTTCTTCCCAGCAGTAGCAGGGATCTTGGTAGTCCTTCAAGACTCAGTCTGGAAATAAATAATGTAAAACCTCCTCCTCGCCCAACAGGCCAATTTGTAGCAAACACTTGATAGCCTTTTGGACAGGCTTGTATCATGTAATGAATTTCCCCATATTTTAGCCAAGTTTCTGTCACCACCATAAAGTTGACCTGATGTCTATGCATATTGCATAGGTAATATTTTGATTTAATTGAGCGTGTATTAAGCAATCCTACCTTAGCTTTAAACATAGTACTTGTTACAGGTGGCGTTGGCAAAACAAAGTAGGGCTTCAATACTGGAGGGGAGCAATCTGAGAGCACCAGACTAATGATGAGGTGAAGTTCTCAACGATACAATGTTATGAGGCCTGTGGCCCCAGTGAACTGGAATAGCCTCCATAAAGGAAGTCAAAAGAAAAATGAAGGACAATACAGGAAATAAAACATGATTGATAAGTAAGGGCACCTTTTAGGGTATTCTCAGAGGCACTCAAAGGAGCATTAGGTACATACCAATGGCAACTGTCCGCCACTAATGCTCAGTATTAAAAGACCTTCCTGGAGGTGTCATCTGTGATATCAGAATAGTTGGTGGAAATTCAGAATTGCAATGCAATCAGGGGGAGCAGCAAAAACTACAAAAACAGTAAGCTAAACCTACTAAAAAGAACACAAAACAGAAAAGATTAATTTAAAATATTAAAAAAGTGTTGTTGCTTTTGGTTGTGCACTTATGTTTATGTTTATTCAATTTGATATACCGCCCTTCCGTGACAAGCAGGGCGGTTTACAATTCATAAAAGGAACAGTAGAGGCAAAAGGCCTGGTAGAAAAGGAAAGGAACTACAATCAGTGACAGGACAGAGGAAGAACAAGGAGAGGAGGACAAGACATAGGTAAGACAGCTCAGTAGAGGGTGAGGGGACAAAAGTAAGACATTTAAGTAAGGGGTGAGGGAAGGTCGAAGGCCAGGGAGAAGAGGTGGGTCTTGAGGTTGCGCTTGAAGGAGGCATAGTCAGGGTCTAAACGGAGGGAGGGGGGGGAGGGAGTTCCAGAGGGCTGGACCAATAAAGAAAAAGGCAGAGGAACATGTGGAATGTAAATGAGAAAGGGAGGTTGAGGCGGTTGAGGTGAAAGGAGCGAGGAGTGTGTCTGGGGGTGTGAAATGCAATAAGATCAGCAAGATATTGTGGGGTGCTGGTGTGGAGAGCCCGGTGCACAAGAGAGAGCAGTTTGAATTGAGCACGGAAGGGGATTGGTAACCAGTGAAGGTGAAAGAGGAGGGGCGTAACATGGTCTCTGAGGGAGGAGTGGGTGATGAGGCGGGCGGCAGTATTCTGAATTCGTTGAAGTCGTGCCTGTTGGAGTTTGGAAAGGCCAATGAGAATAGAGTTGGAAAAATTGACGCATGACATGACAAGGGCAGATGAAGAAAGGAAAGGGCGGACTGCACGGATCTGACGGAGAAAGAAAAAAGAGGACTTAGTGATATGAGAGATGTGGGTCTTGAAGGAAAGGTCAGAGTCAAAAAGCACACCCAGGTACCGAAAGGTAGAGACCACTGTTCCCTCTAAGCTGTGCGCATGTGTGCGCGCACACACCTCGCCGAGCGAGCGCACGCACATACTTTACAACAGAGCGCACAAAAATTACGGTTCTGATTCTGATAGAAAACAACACAGACATCTTAAAATTTAAAAGTTGTTGTGTATTTACGGTTTTCACAAGTTCTACAATATTTTCTAGTGCAATCAATGTGGTGAACATACTGTATTCTGACATGCAGTCAAATTTTAAAGTATATAACTCTGAGTGTCGTTATGTGGCGCACAAAAATTTAACCTTCCTTCAAAAGCTGCACAGCTGATATTTTATGCGTACACAGCCTACAGAAAATTAGAGGGAACATTGGTAGAGACCAGAGGGATAGGGGAGCCAGAAAAAGAGGGGGCCAGCGTAGGGGAAGGGGCACCGTGGGAGAACCAGATAGCGATAGTTTTGGTCAAGTTGAGATGAAGGCAATTCTGGGTTAGCCAATCAGCCACAGTGGAGAGGCAGGAGTTTAGTGCGGAAAGATCAGGACAAGAGGGAGAAGTATGGTGGAGAAGAACTACATCATCAGCGTAATAAAAAGCGGAGACACCAGTCTGCTGGACTAATAGAGCGAGGGGAGCCAGGAAAAGGTTGAAGAGCAAGGGGGCCAGAACAGAGCCTTGAGGGACCCCACACGGGAGAGGGAGAGTGTCTGATGCAGGAATAGACGGAGAGGGGGAGAGAACAGCACAAGACCGGGAGGAGAGAAAGGAATGAAACCAGCGATAGACGTGCTGCAGAGGCCCGCGTCCCGTAGACAAAGAAGAAGGAGGGAGTGGTCAACTAGGTCAAAGGCAGCAGAGAGGTCAAGAGCCACCGCCACCGAAATGTCCCCGTGATCATGAGCCACATGCAGTGCATTAGTGAAAGCAAGTAACACCGTTTCTACACTGTGACCTTGTCGGAATCCAGATTGGTGAGGGTGCAGAAAATTAGTAGAATCCAGGTGATGAGAGAGTTGTGCAAAGACTATTTTCTCTAGGAGTTTAGACAGAAAGGGAAGGTTAGAGACAGGGCGATAGTGTGCAGGAACCAGCGGATCAAGAGAAGGGTTCTTAAGCATAGGACGGACCAAAGCATGCTTCCAGAGATGGGGAAAAGATCCCGTTGAAAGGCTAGAGTTAAAGATAGAAAGGATATAGGGAAGAAGGGAAGGGGTAAGGAGCCAAGTGGAAGGAATAGGATCAAGAGGACAGGAAGTCTTTCTGGAGGAGGAGATGAGTTGATGAAGCTCTGCAGAGGAAATTAGGGAGAAGGAAGACCAGGTGTGTGAAAGCTGACAGGAGGGGGGAGGGGATGCAGCAGGGGGTGGGGAGAGGATGGGGTCTGGGCAGGAAGGCAGAGATGCTCTCAGGGAAGAGATCTTATTGTTGAAAAAGGATGCCAGTGGCGAAGGGAAGGGGGATGGTCGAACGGGTGTGGTAGATAATGAAGAGTGAAGGGAAGTAAGTGATCTGAGTGTAGCATAGAGGTGTCGGGTCTGATTAGGGGCATGAGAAATCGCATTGGAAAAATATGTACGCTTAGCAGCGTGGACTTTGGAACGATAATACAGGTGTGCTTTAAAAAACGCTAAAGTAGATGGGGAAGGAGCTCTTCGCCATAGCCATTCAGCTTGGCGGAGATGGGAGCGTAGCAAACGGAGCCCGTTATGGTACCAGGGATGAAGAGGGCGACGAGATGGTGGGCGAGGGCGCAGAGGTGCAAGACCATTAAAAGTGGCAGAGAGAGTTGAGGTCCAGAGGGTAGTTTGGGAATCAGGAGAGAGAGAAGAGAAGTCAGATGGCAGAAGCTCGGATGCCGGGGGGAATTGTTGAATGGTAAATGGAGTGATAGCGCGTGAGAAGCGTAAAGGGGGAGGTGATGAAGGAGGAGAGGAGGGGGAGAGCCTAGTTGAGTGGAAGCAAGAAGCAGAGAGGCAGACATGATCAGACCAGGGGAGACGAAGAGAGTGTAGATCGCGGAGTATGAGTGTAGAGGAAGAGGAAGTCAGAAGTAGATCAAGGGTATGACCTGCAGAGTGGGTGGGAAAGGGAACGTGTTGCACAAGAGATAAATCATGAATGAGAGAGATAAAGGAGTGATCCCTAGAGGAGGAAGGGGAGTCAAGGTGAAGATTAAAGTCGCCTGCAATGAGTAGGTGGGGAAAAGTCAGTGAGAGGTCAGAGATGGTGGAGAGAAGAGAGTCCCAAAGATCAGAGCGAGGAGCTGGGGGGGGAGTAGACAAGGAGAACGTGTATGGGGGGAGAAGTATGAAGATGGAGAAGAATGGATTCAGGGTAATGCAAAGAGGGAGGGGAGAGCTGGGTAAAAGAGATGGAAGAACGCAGAATGGCTGCCACGCCACCGCCTGAGCGGCCGATACGGGGAGCCAAGATTGTGGAAAAGTCAGGGGGGAGAGACAACGGGCAAGGAGAGCATCCTCCCCCTCCTTAAGCCATGTTTCTGTAAGAAGGATAAGGTCATAGGACTCCTGTAAGATAAGGTCCTGAACAAGGAGAGTCTTTGATCTCAAGGATCTACAATTTAGAAGACCTAATTTGAGGGGAGCAGAAAGAGGTGTGGAGGAGGTGGGGGGAAAGGAAAAGGTAAATGCAGAAGGCAGGCAGGGACGAAGGTTGGAATAGCAACGAAAGCGCAGGCTGACGACCTTGTCTGGACGCCTACCCCACAGTACGGGTATAAGGGCCATGGAGGAGCAAAAATAGAGAGAGGAGTGAACAGATGAGCAAAGTAAGAACTTTACCTGGGACGAATGAGTAGTAAGGCCAGACGAAGAAGCAGGCAGAATGGGCAGACAGTCTGTTCCTGTTCCAGATGCTGAAAGAGCCAACAGCACTTCTAGTGCTCAGTATTAAAAAGTTTTCGAGAAGATGTCATCTATGACATCAGAGTGGTTGGCAGAGCTTGAGAATCACAATGCTATCTGGGAGAGCAACAAAAACTAGCATCTGAGTAATGGTCATTAAAGAAGATTGCGACTACCAGAAAAATTGAGGGCTCTAGTAATAGCAGAGGACATAACCCTGCACAAGAAGGAGTGCCAGTCTTTTGTTTTAATAACTAGCATAATAACCACAGAGCGAGGCATCCCTGTGTATGCATGGAAGGCATTTCTCCAGTCAACTTATTAACTAGCCAGATCAACCTCTTTAAGTGATTACCAATTTGCCCGAGCAATACTGAGTAAGTAGTATTTAGATTTCACCTTCATAAACGAATGTGCTGTAAGAATGCATTAATTCAAATAAATCTCCAAATTAAGCGGGTCCAGAACTGATTGCCAGTAGTGCTCTGTTCGCTGTAAATGGTGTTTTCTGGTTCTCATGGTCTCAGTATACCACAAGCTCATTCATGTTGATTCTTTAAAAAATGGGTCCAAATAAGGCTTTGTAGACCCATTTAAAAAAAAAAAAAAAAAAAAGCCATTTTTTAAAGGAAGTGCATGGCCCTGGCCACAATACCTTCCCCCAGCTGATGGTCAAATACATAGTGAGTCAATGAGCTAAGTGATGCCATCTCTCCAACCCTTGCATAGCCCCAAAATGGCAAGAAAAGTAGCTTCAAGGGCAAGGTCTACCCTTAGAGAGCCTTTCTTCTCCCCTCCCCACAAGCTTGCCCAAAGTTCAGAAGAGTCTGTAGGGAGTCAGGAAATTAGGCATGATGTTGTTTAGTTAGCCTCTCAATGTAAATTTGTCTCATAAAAAATTTTAGGACAACCTAAAGACCTGAGCAGCTTTAGCTCCCAAGGACTAGAGTGTGGCAGCATTAGACAGGCCTTTGCCAAGATACAAAACCCATAACCATGGCAAACCTCCAGTAAATCCTAAACAATCCTGTCTAAGAGTTCTGTCCTCTGGCATTGTCTCAGTTGCTAGAATTAATGGAGTATGCAACTAGGGCAGCTGCTCCAAGTATGACTAACTCAATTTGCCTTTATGTTCCGCTCCATACTGCACACCAGTTCTGACTGATTCACTTTAGCATCCATCACCTGCCAGTTGCAAATAGTGAAAACAGAGAGACAGCTGTGGTATGCTAACCCAAGCTTGTTAATTAATGGGGGTGGGGGGAGGGGAGGTTTATTATATACTTCTGCTAATCAGTCTAACCCAATCCCGAGATTCTGAATGTTACGATTTTCTTAAACTAGGACATGTGTAGACTTCAGCTCGGCAGTCTACTGAATGTGATTGTTAACATGAAAATCAGTATAGTAACAGGAGTTGCCTGCTGGTTTTAACATTGGGCTTAATTAAGCACAATGAATAAAACTAACGATATGCAGAACGCGGCAACATTACCCTATCAGTATTACAGAGTATGTGGTCATAGTAAAGCGGCCATGCCCAACATACAAGGTTTCCTTGTTTTGAATGGCCCAAAGTGGAAGGACTGGTTAATATGAGAGAACCTCCCCTTCTGTCTGCCAAATCAAATTAGTTTATTAGTTTTATTGCATTTGATATACCACCTACATTTTTTTAATATGCTTTTTATTAGCCATCCAGGGAAAAATAAAAGACACAAAGCAAAACATAACAGTGGCAAATAGTATCTATGAAAAAGGCACAACTAAGAAATCCAATTCCTTCAGTTTATACAAATGGCTCTGTAACCGAAAATTATATACAAAACATATATGTTCGGTAATTTTGTTCTTTATAATGGTTTCTACCATTTTGCCTGGTACTGAGGTCAGACTCACTGGTTTGTAGTTTCCCAGATCAGCCTTGGAACCCTTTTTAAAAATTGGTGTTACGTTAGCCATTCTCCAGTCTTCAGATACTATAGACGATTTTAATAACAGTTTACAAATTACTAATAGTAGGTCTGTGAATTCATTTTTGAATTCTTTCGGCACCCTGGGATGTATACTGTTTAGTTTATTAAATTGCTGTATTACATCTTCCTGGTTTTTTATTTATTTATTTATTTTATTTATAGTTCTTTTATACCGCACTCTTTTTCGTCAGCGCGGTTTACATTAAACAGAATACTCATTGCACGCAACAGACTGTAATGAGTTTACATATAACAGGCATATACAACTAGGAATTTTAACCATGGGAAACTTTGTACATATTTGTAAAAACTTTGTAAAACTTAGTACATATTTGTAAAGAACCTTTATATTTTGAGAAACTTTGTACATATTTGTAATAAGAATCTATATACAAAGGATAGAATTTCTTAGTATGAGGTATTTACAATTTTACTGTGCATTTTAGAAGGATGATAATGAGCCTTGGAAATGTAGAATGAAGAGGTGATGCTTTATGGCTTTTTCTGAAATGCTTGAGGTCAGTAATAGCTCTTATGTTGGGGGGTAGGTTGTTCCAACATCTAGGAGCGTAGTATGCAAAGGCCCTATCTGTAGTTGAACGTTTGCATTTTGTGGCCTCAGGTGGTGTAACTAGGGTGTTTGTCGCTGCTGACCTTCTGGCTCTGATGTCAGGGGTGGGATGGAGGAGTTTAGACATTGAAGAAGGAGCTAAAGTATTTATCACTTTAAATGTCATGAGAAGAGCTTTATATGCTATTCTGCAGTATATGGGGAGCCAGTGAAGCTCCATTAGGATGGGTGTTATATGTTCGTTCTTTGAAGCGCCATATAGTAACCGGGCTGCGGCATTCATTGCAAGTTGTAAAGTATTTAGGGTGTTTTTAGGAAGACCATGGAGTATTATGTTCGCATAGTCGAAGTGGGGTGTGATTATGGTTTGGAATATGGTTCTGAAGCTGTCTGGTTCAAGCATGTTTTTCAGATGGCGTAGGGTCCTTATCTTTATATAACTGGATTTCACCGTGCGGTTGATATGTTCTTTAAAGTCCAGGCGATGGTCCAGTATTACTCCAAGGTATTTTATGGCGGGCTTGATTGGGAGGTCTGCATCTCGTACTTTTAGGGTCTCAGGGGGTGAGAATTCTCTGTTTTTAGTGACTATCAGTACCTCGGTTTTTTTATAGTTTATTCGCATATTCTGGGTTAGGAGCCAGTCTGCTATTGCGTTAAAGCAATCTACTAGTGTTGTGTAGTCTGGGAGCTTGACATTGATTGGTGTGAATATTAGCACATCGTCAGTGTAGATTAACGAGGATATGCCAAAGGACCGAGTGATGTCGCATATAGGCTGCATGTAAATATTAAATAGCAGCGCGGATAGGGATGATCCCTGAGGTACTCCTTGTTTTAACTGGAAAGATTGTGAGGTACCTGTAACAGTCCTGACGTGTTGTAAGCGATCTTCGAGATATGATTTGCACCATTGCCATGCTAGCCCGTGGATTCCTTTGTCATATAGACGGGTTAGTAGTATTTCATGGTCCACCGAGTCGAATGCTGCAGATATGTCGAGAAATATTAGGGCAAAGCCTTTCTTAATGTCGTCTAATCCACTGATGAGTGTGTTGGTTAATGTGGTTAACAGTGTCTCTACACCGTGGGCTTCCCTGAATCCGTGCTGACTGGGGTCGAGGGGGGAGGAGGTGTCTATGTGTTGTTGTATCTGATTGTTGGTTACTTTCTCGATTATTTTGGATAGCAGCGGTATACTAGATATCGGGCGGTATGATTCTTCCTTTGTTGGGTCTAGTTGGTTGTTCTTTAGCAATGGTCTTATAGAAGTCTGTTTTAGTGCCGATGGGAAGATGCCAGTTGAGAAGGACATCTTTATTATTTCTGCTATGACTGGGCTAAAGTCAGATCGCATAGTTCTTATCCAGTGCGCTGGGCATGGGTCGTTAGGAGCTGTGGTGGTATTCATTTTGACTATAATGTCTTCCACGTATTTAGCTGAGGGTGATGAGAGCTTCAGTAGTGGGAGAACTCTTACGTGTTGCTGGGGGGGACTTGGAGATGAAGAAGTTGTTGTTCTGATCGCTTTGGATTGTATAAAGTTGGCATATTTCTGCGGGTGTATGGGTTCCTGTTGAGGTGGTGATGGTTCTGTAGTTAGTGACTTTACTAGATTGAAGAGTTCACGAGGTTTATTTAGGGAGCGGTTGAGGAGTTCAGCGTGGTAGGTTTTTCTTGAGTTCCATATTGCTTCACGATGGGCTCGCAGGTGGGATAAGTATGTTTGTTGAACTGTTAAATTATGAGATTTACGCCATTTTCTTTCGAGCTTCCTCAAGATAGTAAGGGACTTCCTTAAATCTTGGGAGAACCATGGTGCAGATGGTTTCTTCACTATATTATTCTTTGTTGTTGGGTTTTTATGGGTTGGTGGTAGTATGGCGTATTGGTTGATGGTTTCATTCCATGTGGTGACCATGTCATTGATGTTGGTAGAGGGTTGATTGAGTATTGGAAGTATATGTTTCTTGATTTTGGTTTATCAAGATTGGTTTCAATTCCTTCAGTACATTTCATTTCATTTTTATTAGATATTTCACCTGCCCTTACAAAAAGCCTAAGGCAGGATGCAATAAAAACATGCAAAAATACATCTAATTATATAATATTATAACAACAAAACATATTAGCAGCAGCCTCAAAAGCATCCACAGGACATCCTGCAGAATTCTATTCAGCCACTCTGAGGGAATAAAAATGTTTTCACTGCCCTTCGAAGCCCCATAACATCATCCAGGAAATGGATGCCTACAGCCAAACCATTCCACATAAATGGAAAAGAGCAAGTCTATGCCCTGGACTGCAACCTAACAGAATGAAACAAATTAGTCTTGGGGAGTGTAAACAAATGGGCATCCTGAGACCGGGTAACCTGAAAAATAATATGTAAACACAGATAAGCCAGCAAATAACTAGGACACAATTGATTAGAAAATGTTTAAAGGCAGTAATCAGCAGCTTAAATTTAATTTGTTGCACAATAGACAGCCAATGTCGAGCTTCCAGGATAGGCGTCACATGCAGGGCTGGCCTGTCCACTAGACAAACCAGGAGGTCGCATAGGGCAGCAGACCTTGCTGGGTGACATCACTAACCCCACCCCCCAGAAGTGACAGTTCCAGTGCCACAGCGGGTTTTAAAATGCCCGTGAGTTCTGGCCTGCTGCTCCTACCCCTCCAAGTAAATTGGCATCGGAGGGAGGGCAGGAGTGGCAGGCCAGAGGAGGGGGGGGGGGGGGTGTCGGCATGGAGGTCTGTCCAGGGCAGCAGAAAGCCTTGAGCTCACCACTGGTCACATGATCTCTAAGACAAGCCTCAAGCAGTAACTTTGCTGCTGCATTCTGGACCCTCTGCGATCAACCCAAAGTGTTTGCAGGGAGACCAGTAGATAAAGCATTACAATGGTCCAATCTTGAAAAAGTCAACGGCTGAATGAGAGTTGCCTTATCCTTGTGACCAAAAAACAAATGCACCCTTCTCACTTGCTGGAGGTAAAAAAAAACAACATACCCTCACCATCTAGAAATCTGTGACTCCAACATTAAAGCACTATCAAGTTTCAACTCCCAAACTATGTACCTGTTCTTCACTTCCTAGCTGAAATCCCTAGCAAGACAAACAAGGAGGATTGTGTCCCACTCCCAACTACCACAAAATGGCTACACTCAGAAAGAAAGGATTCCATCCACTACCAACTCCGAACAACACCTACCGCCGCAACAAAATACAATGGTCTTTAAATATCATTTCTGGCACGGGTAACTTCTTTACCTCTTCTTCAAAGACCAAAGCAAAGAATTTGTTCAGTCTTTCCACCATTTGGGAGGAGAGGGAAAGCAAATGGCAGGGTGATATTTTCATATTCATTTGCATATATGCATCTCATTAGGCATATATGATAATCTAAAAAACAAACAAACCCTTCCTTCCCCCCAGAACAGCATAAAGGGATTTGGTGACTCCACCATACCGCCTTGAGCTTCCCTCCCCCAAAAGGCATAAAAAGGGCTTGATGACCCCTCCTTAGAACACCCAAAGCACAGAGTATCCCTTCCCAATTCTCCTTTCCCCTTGAGGATTTGCACAATAGCTTCCCAATCTTTCACCCTTGTCCTCCACTCTGTCTCCCACCTCTTCAAGCCATATCCCCCTGTTTACCCCAGCATCTTTCCCTGTTTTCCACGTCCCATGCCATCACTCCAAACCATGGATTCTCAGTCCAGTCCTCGGGACACACCTAGCCAGTCAGGTTTTCAGGATAACCACAACAAATATGCATAAGAGAGATTTGCATGTAAGGCCTCCATTGAATGTAGATCTCTCTCACGCATATCATTATGGTTATCCTGAAAACCTGACTGGCTTTGTGTGTCCCAAGGGCTGGATTGAGAACCTCTGCCCCAAACCCTTTGCTTTCTCAGCCTTCCCCCCCTGCCCTACTCTCTGCCTCCCACTTATTCATTCCATAATCACCCTTCTCTCTCTGTCTCTCTCACCCTGCCTCCAACTCCTCACTCTCTGTCCACTGGCCATTCTCTCTCCTCCTGTCTTCACTTCCTCCCCTAAACCCATTCATAATGCTTATCTCTTCCTTGCAGCTTTCCTCCATTAATTTTCTGCTTCTCTATCCAGATTTCACTCCTCCTTCTTACCAACCAGTCCTAAATCTTCCTTTTATTACTGCCTCTACTTACAGTTTTCCTTCTTTTTCCATCACCCCAGTCCTCCCATTCTCCATCGCTCTCTCCTTCCCCAATCTCTCACTAACTCCCCCTTTTCTCTCCTCAACCCCAGATTCAGCATCTCCCCTCATCCCATCCAGTCTTACCTCCAGCATCCCTTTCTGTCTCCTATCCCCCCCAGTCCAACATTCCTTTTCTATCTCCCCAGTACCCTTCCCCCTTTTTCTCTCTAGTCCCCTTCCCCAGTGGGACATCCCCTCTCTTTCTCCTTAGGCCCCTCTATCCAGGAGGCCCAGCGTGTGCCGTCTGTGTCCCTATTTCCCCTTCTTTGTGGTTCAGCATCCTATTCCTTTCTCCCTCGGTGGTCCAGCATGTCCTCTATCTATGTTCCTATTCCCCGCTCCTATAGTCCTATCATTGGTTTGCAGCTTGTCGTGCTGTGAGGGCTTATGTGCATCAGTGATGCTGAGAGCTAAACTATCGGTAGTTTAACTACTGGCAGGGTCTCCCAAGATGGACAGGTCTCAGCTGAGGTGCCAGACCAAGACAAACCACCCATCTGCACAGCAGCAGAATGGGATAGTGTTGACGGCGGAGGATCACATTTCTGTGACAACGGCAACAGCACCAAACTTAAACTGCGCGGAAGAAAGGCCCGGCAATCTACTTCTGTATCTTGCCATGAAAACCCAATGGATAGTTACAACAAAACAAATTGTGCTATAGTGCTGGAAGATGAGACCCCCAGGTCGGAAGGCACTCAACTAGACGTAATGTAAACTTAAAGAATATGCTTGTTCCATCTGCATTGACTGAGAGGGCCTTTTTATCATCCCATAAAGGTCATTTTCAGTGCGGTGCATGTTCTATATGTATTCATACTGTTACTGTCCGGGGTATATTTGTTCATCCAATAAATGGTCACAAATTTTATTTAGATGATTTTTCAAATTGTAATACGAGTAATGTTATTTATGTAGTGCAATACCCATGTAAGAAATTGTATGTGGGCATGACTACTCGTTCAGTACGTGTTAGAATCATAGAGCATAGGAGTTGTCTCAGGAGAGGAGTGGTTGATAAACCCCTTGTCAGTCATTGGCAGGAATTGAAGCATAAAATTTCAGATTTGAAATATTTTGTGATTAAGAAGGTTAAGATGAATTGGAGAGGAGGAAATAGTGAGAGAACCATCCGTAGAATAGAAGAACGGTATATTTTTGCGTTGAATATGGACAGTGATCTATTCGTATTTTTGTGATGATGTCCTTTTTCATGCAGTAGTGAAGGTCTTTTTAGAGGAATTAGCTGTGATGTTTATGGTTATACCTTGTATAGTGGTATCATTAATGAGTAGTGGCTCATAGAATGGGGCTGATGTTTTCTTGTTTATGTTTGTTTATGCAATTCTTGATATACCGCCCAGGCTGAGGGCATCAGAGCGGTTTACAATTACTATATATGCAAGGTACTGGATACATTCCCTCGTCCCCAAAGGGCTCACAATCTATGTGTACCTGAGGCAATGGAGGGTTAAGTGGCTTGCCCAAGGCCACAAGGAGTGCCTATAGGACTAGAAACCCCAGTCCCTCCGGCCTGAGATTGCTGTCCCCAGGTGGGAATTGAACCCCTGGCCCTCTGGCCTGAGGTATCCTGTCCTAACCACTAGGCTACTCCTCCCTCATAAAAAAAATTATGAAAATTTATAAAAAAAAAATTTTTGTGATTCTTTTGTAAATACGTTTAACAATATCATGGAGCATATTTAGATATGGATGGAATTGGTAAGCTAGTAATAATGGTTATGAAATGGAACATCTGAATAGACAGGTACCCCAATAATAATGTTAATTACCTATGGGTTTGTGGTGTGATATAGGAGTTTACTGATAAATTGTAAGAAGTTTGTCTTTGCTGATTTGAAGCATACAGATAAGGGGGGTTCCGTGTGGTTTTCCATTTAGAAGATATGTATAAAGGTAGTTTAGATGTACGATCCTACGGCATTAATGGAATCGGCAGAGTATAAGCTCCGACAGTCAATTTGATGTGCCGGTGGGTTAGCTAACATGGTTCCTTTGGACAATTTAACAATCTGGATGTTCATTGGTAGCTGATTGTTTCGGCCGGATAATTGTTAGATCATCTCAGTGCATAAAGAAAATCTAATGGCGTTTCTCTGCATTTTCTTGGTATCAAATATGTATGAGGGTATTTAAATGGATTACTTCGTGTAATATCCCATGAGTCTGTGTGGCGATTGTAGAGCGCAGGCGTCGGCGTTTATTTGTGTGGCACGCCGGCGGACACGCTATAGGAGTTGATTTTGGACAATGAAAACAGTCTGTAAGTTGTCTTATAAATGCAGTTTTTATGGTGTTAGTCATTTTAAATATGGTGTTTTTACCCATGGAGGGTGTGTATGATATCGGAGCTCCCACGATAGATCGCCGTGGTCTGTATAATGAAATATGGAACAAATGTAGGGTTTAGATCTGTGGATAATTTTGTAAGTCGCTTGTAACTCTGGTTTTTATGTTGGAAGTTTTTAAGTACGGTGGATGATTTGTATGATATTTAGGCATGTGTAGACTATGTATACTTTTGTATGGTAGTATAGTTTATATTTGAGTATATGTAGAATTAATATCTATAAATCAGACCCGTGGTGGCTACCCTTATGTATGAAGATTCATGTACCCTTCAAATCTTCTTTTTGTATCATTGTCAGAATCAGCATTTGATGAAGTTCACGTTTTGAAGACAGTGACTCACAACTTGCAGGTAGATGGAGCTTTTCAGTAGTGTTTGATTCTTTTAAAGAATTTTTTAGAGAGAAGAGTTTCCCCTGATTCCACTGAATGTTGCCCAAGTATTTTTAAGCGGTTTTTGAGGTTGACTCAAGCACATGAACACAAACTGTATAATCCTTCAAGTCTCCCTGTTTTAAGTGTATTATATATGGACATATTAATTACACAGGTACACTAAAAAAAAATTTTTTTAAACTGCCTCTAATGTTTCGATTGATTTTTACGTTTTTTGGTGCGCTGAATCCAAATCTGGTAACCAATTTGCTCCATCACGTACAGATTTTTTGCTACATTGGGTTAGCAGTTTGAGGTGAACGTTTCAGATTGAGTGCGATCGAGATAAAGGTTTCTTGGATGAATTCTTTATACTAATTGTTTAGTAGTTATTCAAATAAGAATAAAGAAAATTGTAACAAGGCAGCACATAAGAATAGAGTAATGTCAACAAAACACACTGTGATGGTAGCAAAATTGTCTGCACTTAAAACAGCCACATACATGTGCACAAACATTGAGCATATAAGAGCGAGGTTAGACACAAAGCAAAGCAAAGAAATGTGCAAAAAATGTTGTACAGGTATGTATGTAAGAATAGAAAACGCAAACCGCACCATTGCAATACATGAAGACAAACACCCGATGGTGTGAAAATAAAATTCTAATAAATGAGATCCGACACTGTGGTAATAACTAGCAAATTTTATTTCAAAGTTTAGTAAAAACACGATATTTGTCAACACAGTTTAGATTTTAAAGTCATTCTTGGGTCAATCAATCTCCTGGTGGGCCCGTTTCTTCTTCCCCTGAATGCTTCTCTTGGTGCGCTGCTTGGCGTATTTTTCATCTGGGGTTTCCCGCAGCAGCAACCAGCCGAAATCAGCCATCAAAGTGGTGTTCCATCTTCCTTGGTACCTTCTCTCTGCGTCCTTGATGTCCTGGTGAAACCTTTCACCTTGTTCTTCACTGTACGCCCCCAAGTTTTCGGGAAAGTAGTTCACATGGGAGTGCAAGAAATGGACTTTCAGGCTCATGTTACAGCCTTGTTCTTTGAAGGCATTGAGCATCCTGGCAACAATATCCTTATAGTTCTCATCCCGCCTGTTCCCCAAGAATTTGAGAACAACATCCTTGAAGGAATCCCAGGCTTCTTTTTCCTTCTCAGACATCGTTTCAGCGAATGCTCCATCTGAAATGAGTTTCCTTATATCAGGGCCAACAAACACTCCTTCCTTTAGCTTTGCTTCAGAAAGTCGGGGGAACTTTGAGCAAAGGTACCGAAAGCACTCACCATCTTTTGGAAGGGACTTGATGAATTGCTTAATGAGACCCAACTTAATGTGGAGAGGTGGTAATAGAATTTTATCACGAGGTACCAAGCTCTCATGAAGAACATTTTTCTCACCGGGTCTCAAATACTCCCGAATTGGCCAGTCTTTTTTCCCCCAGTGTAGGTCGCGGGCCCGGCTATCCCACAAGCAAAGGAAGCAGGGATATTTGGTGAAACCGGATTGCTGCCCTAATAGCATGGATAGAATTTTAAAGTCTCCACAAATCATCCACTTATGCTCATCATAACGAATCTTCTGAAGAATCAGGGCCAAATTCTCGTATTTTTCTTGGAGAAGAACAGAGTGAGCAATAGGAACTGAAGCGAATGTGTTGCCATTATGAAGAAGAACACCTTTTATGCTGTCTTTTGACGAATCAATGAACAGCCGCCATTCAGCAGGATCATACTTGAGTTTAAACTTTTCCATCACTCCGTATATATCGTTGCAAAATACCAAATCTTCCTCTTTGCTGAAATACTTCAAAAATTGTGTCTCGCGGTTGCGGTACCAATAAAAAGTTGTTCCTGGTGACAATAGATTTTTCTGTTTAAGCCGAGAACCTAGCAGTTGGGCAGCATCTTTTGGGAGTCCTAAATCCCGGACTAAATCATTCAATTCAGCTTGAGAGAAAAGTTCAGGTTTCGGCTCTGGTTCAGTTTCAAACTCGGAAGTACTGGACTCATCGGGAAAAGCCATCTGATGAGTCTCATCATGATGAGAACCGTCCACACAAATATGATCCAAAGATTTTGGTGGTTCAGGCACAGGTACTTCGTTGCTATGAGGCATAGGCCTAATTGCTGTGGGAAGGTTGGGGTAACTTATTACGTTCTTATTTTTTAAGTTGTATCCCTTCACAATGCAAGAGCAAAAATAGCAGTCACTGCTGTGGTCTCTTTGTTCACATCATAGGTATTCCGAAACAAAATGCTTGTTTTTTACCTTTCATCCATAAGCGTAGATCTTCCTCACATGTCTTGCACACTTTGTGAGGAGCCCACGGTTTGTCTTGATCACCTAACTTCAAACCGAAATAGGCGAAATATACTTTTTTAATAAATGCAGAAATGTTCCTCTGCCGCTTTTTCACGGTATATTCCCCACAAATAAAACAAAAACTGTCCGGAGAGTTGACGCAACCTCTGGCTCTGTGAGCCATCGCAAATACACAGCACTGCAAACTACAACTGTAGTGAACCACTTTGGAATAAAGCTGGATTACGACTGAGCAAACAAAAGGTAATAATGAACTTGCAAGAAACTGAAATTTGACAGGAACGTTCATGTCGCAACCACCGTGTTTGAGCGAGCGAACGAGGCAAGGCGAACAGGAAAGAACATGCGCCAGCGCGAGTACTGGATTTAGCCCCCCGCCTCCCAATTGTCCTGTTAATGTATAAAATGAATACAAAACACTCTAAAATATCATGAGGGAGTGTTTCTAGTTAACCATTACAACCTCTATTTTGGGCCAAGAAAATAAACTGCAGTCGGCTAAAAAGAAATTGTGTGAACATTCCTTATATGGGTAAGAAATCTAATTTTGCAAGAAAACGTGATGTGATGGAACATTTTGGCTATTTTTTCTGGATTCAGCACCCCAAAATCTATAGGAATCAGTTGCAAAACTGGAGGCAGTTTTTTGGTAGTGTACCTGTGTTATTTATTATTTATTTTTTATCCATGTTTTTATTATATTTTTATCATTAGATTCTTATTTAGATGTTTTAATTTCATATATGTGATTGAGAGATAATGTATTTGTTTATTTATCGATTTTATGTGTTATTTAGTATCCATTAATTCATATTAGTTTTATTAGCTGTGCTGGTCTATGTAGTGCTTGTGTATGTAGACACAAGCAATGATCATAGTATGTTTTCTGTATTTAATATGTTAATTCGTTTTATATGTTGGACACTTTGGGTATCAACTCTTAGTTTTATGTTTATTTAATTATTTATGTTTTTAACTATGATGTCATTATTTATTTATTGTTTATGTTTTTAGTTTAGCCTGCCCCTGAAGAAGGTAGCGAAACACGGCCTGTGTCGGGCCATAGGCTAAAGGTGACTGAATAAAGAATTTCCTTCCATACTGCTGTCCACGTTGTCTTACTGGGTATGAAATACAATGCAGTCAGCGAACGCTTAATCTCTATTCGTCTACGAGGAATGCCTATCAACACAACTATAATTCAAGTATATGCCCCAACAACAGCTGCAGAAGAGAATGAAATTGAAGCGTTCTATGAACAAGTACAAGCTGAAATTGACAGAACATGCAAACAGGATATCCTGATAGTCATGGGTGACTGGAACGCAAAAGTTAGCAACAAAGAAGAAGACAAAGTAGTTGGAAAATATGGACTTGGCAACAGAAATGAAGCTGGAGAAAGACTGATAGAATTCTGCAAGACCAACGATCTATTCATCTCAAAAACCTTCTTCCAGCAACACAAGCGGCGACTGTACACATGGACTTCACCCAATGGACTGTATAAAAATCAAATTGACTACATCTGTGGAAGTCAACGATGGAAAAGCTCTATAACCAACAAAGACAAAACCTGGAGCTGACTGTGGTACAGATCATCAACTACTAGTATGCAAACTCAAGCTAAAGTTGAAAAAGAGCAAACCACTCATGAATGCAATAAAATATGAGCTTGAGAATATACCACTGGAATTTAAAGACTGCCTGCAAAATCGATTTGCTGCTTTAGATACAAATGACAGAGCTCCAGAAGAGTTATGGAATGACATCAAGAAGATTGTGTTGGAAGAAAGCGAGAAGTCTCTACAAAAGGTGAAAAAGAAAATAGGCCAAAATGGATGACGGAAGAAACTAAGAAAATTGCCCAGAAACGCAGAGAAGCTAAAGCCAGAGGAGAAAGAAAGATAATCACAGAACTCAACAGAGATTTCCAACGTGCAGCAAGACAGGACAAGGAAAAGTACTACAATGACGCATGCAAGGAAATAGAAGCAGAAACTATTAGAGGAAGAACAAGATCGGCTTTCCTGAAGCTACGAGAGTTAAAGAAAAAGTTCCAGCCTCGAATTGGAATGTTACAAGATGCTCAAGGTTCTATGTTGAATGATGCTGAGAAAATCAAGAAAAGATGGAAGGAATATACAGAGTTTTTATATGATAAAGATCAAGTGGACCAACAGCTGTTTCAACTTGTACCTTATGATCGGGAACCATTGGTGATGAAAGAAGAAGTTGAAGCAGCATTGAAAGCCTTATCAAAGAACAAAGCACCAGGCATTGATAGCATTCCCATAGAAGTATTACAGCAATCTGATGCAGCTGTTACCGTACTTACAAGGCTCTGCCAAGAAATATGGAAACAACAATATGGCCAACTGACTGGAAAAGATCTGTGTTTATACCAATATTAAAGAAAGGTGATCCAAATGACTGTGGAAATTATCGCGCAATCGCTCTGATCCCACATGCCAGCAAGATTCTACTAAAGATTATTCAAAAGAGACTACAACCATACCTGGAACAAGAACTACCTGAAGTGCAAGCAGGGTTCAGGAAAGGGCGAGGAACGAGAGACATCATTGCGGATGTGAAATGGATCCTTGAAAAGACTAAAGAATACCAAAAGGATATCTATTTGTGCTTTATCAACTATAGCAAGGCTTTTGACTGTGTAAACCATGAGAAACTCTGGGCCACATTAAGAAGCATGGGTATACCAGAACACCTGATCGTACTCTTGCACAATCTGTACATTGATCAAGAAGCAACAGTTCTAACGGAACAAGGAGAAACAGAATGGTTTAAAATAAGCAAAGGTGTAAGACAAGGCTGCATACTTTCCCCCTACCTGTTTAATTTATATGCAGAACAAATCATCAGAGAAGCAGGATTGTATGAAGACAACAGAAGTGTGAAGATTGGTGGAAGACTCATCAACAACCTTCGCTATGCTGATGATACCACATTACTGGCTGAAAGTGAAGATGATCGGAAACATTTGCTTCTCACAATCAAAGAACATAGTCTCAAAATGGGCCTGCACCTTAATGTAAAGAAGACAAAGATCATGGCAACTGGTATAATCAACAGGCTCATCGTTGAAGGAGAAGAAATTGAAATTGTGAACAGCTTTAACCTACTTGGATCAACTATCAATAAAGAAGCAACAAGCAGTTAAGAAATCAGACGACGCATTGCTCTTGGCAGAATGGCTATGAAAGACCTAGATAAGATTCTCAAGAGCAGAGATGTCTCTCTCCATACAAAGATTTGACTTGTTCAAGCCATGGTATTTTCAGTAACATCATATGGATGTGAAAGCTGGACAGTGAAAAAGATAGACAGGAATAAAATTGATGTCTTTGAATTATGGTGCTGGCGGCGAATACTGTGTATACCATGGACTGCCTGAAGAACAAACCAGTCGGTACTAGAGGAGATCAAACCTAAGCTTTCTTTAGAAGCTCAGATGACAAGACGTCGACTTTCATACTTTGGACACATCATGCGAAGCAAGAGATCATTAGAGAAAGACATCATGCTTGGCAAGATAGGTCAGCGCAAAAGAGGAAGGCCAGCAATGAGATGGATCGATACAATAACAGCAGCTACGGGTACCAGTCTGTCAACAATGAGCCGCCTGACTGAAGACCGAACACAATTTAGGATAGTTATCCAGAGGGTCGCCATGAGTCGACACCGACTCGACGGCACTTAACAACAACATGGTCCTATCATGTCCAGCATATCCCTTCTTCCCTCTCTCCCCTCTGCCCAAGTCCTGCATCTCTCTCATCTATGTCCCTTTCCCCCTTCCTATGGCCCCTGCCATATCCAGCACATCCCCTCCAACATCTCCATCACACCCCCTAAGTCCATCTGGGTTCCTATTGCTACTCCCACTTACTGGCAGCTCATATCCAGCACACCCCCTCCAACCTAGCTAATCCCTCAGTCCAGCATCTCCTCTATCTGGGTCCTTTTCCCCCTCCCACTGATTACCTCTTCATATCCAGCATGCCTCCTCCAATTCCTCCATCTCTCCCCAAGTCCAGCCTCTCTCCCACCTGTATTTATTTTATTTATTTAGACAGTTTTGTATACCGCCTTATCCTTCAATCAAAGCATTCACAGCACAATTGGGGGATACATTTAACACGCGGGGATATGAGACACATACACTAATACTTACAGGGAACATGGGCAATGGAGGGTTAAGTGGCTTGCCCAAGACCAGAAGGAGCATCTGTGGGACTAAAAACCCCAGTCCTTCCGGCCCAAGGTTGCTGTCCTCTAGTGGGATTTGAACCCCCGACCTTCCGGCCTGAAGTACCTTGCCCCAATCACTAGGCTACTCCTCCCACCTGTATTCCTATTCCCTCTCCTATAGTCCATCATATCCATCATTTCCCTTCTTCCCTCTCCCCCTAAGTCCAGCCTATTCATTTTCTGCCACCAGCTCTGGCTGCTTTCAAACACTCTCACTGAAAGAGCTGCGATGCTGATTCCACCCCCGTTGCAAACTTCCTGTATTGGGGATTGGGGGGAACTGGCATCGCAGTGCTTTTAGTGCAAGTGTGTGAAAGCAAGCCCTGCGCTGTTCTTGGTTTGATCAGAGCAGCAACTTGAACCTGTCTGCAGCCCCAATCAAACCGAGAAGAGCTCTGGGCTTGCTTTCACATACCTGCACTGAAAGCGCTGCGATGCCGGTCTGCCCCCCCCCCCTCTCTGCCAATACAGGAAGTCTGGTATTGCAGTGCTTTCAATATGAGTATGTGAAAGCAAGTCTAGAGCTCCGATCAAACCAAGCTGCAGACTTGCTTTCACACGCTTTGGCTGAAAGTGCTGCCGTGTCGGACACAGGACGTTGGCACTGCAGCACGTTCAGCTAAAATGTGTGAAAGCAAGCCCCGAGTTTTTATTAGTTTCATTGGGGCTGCAGCTGGCTGGTGGTGGGAGCAAAAGGGAGACAGTCTGGCGTTTTTGGATGTGCAATGCCCCCCCTTGCCTCTCAAACTATGCCCAAGCCTTATGCTATGGCCTTGTCCTTCCTTAGTGTCCCTTTTACTCCTCTATCATTTAATGGTCTATCGGTTTCTTGCTATAAACGTACTTGAAAAAATTGCTATTACTGTATGAGTTTTGCTTCCATGGCAAGCTTCTTTTCAAATTGCCTTATCAATGCCTTGCATTTAACTTGCCAGTGCTTATGCTGTTTCCTGTTTTCATCATTTGGCTGCTTTTTCCTTTTTCCAAAGATGCTTTTTTTGGTTGTAACAGCCTCTCTGACCTCACCTTTAAACCAGTTATTTGACCTTCCTTCTACCTTTCTGATCTGCGTTTCCAAGATAGTATCTTTAATCTGTTCCCAGGCTTGATGTAAACCTTTAACTTTTGCAGTTACTCCTTTTTGTATTTTTCTTAACCATTTTATCATAGTCTCCTTTTTGAAAACCTAATGCTAGCACAGTGGATTTCCTTGTTGTCCTCCCATTTATTAAATCAAATGTAATCTTGTTATCACAATTGTCAAGTGGCCCCAATACCGTTACCTCTTGCACCAGATCCTGTGTTCCACTGAGGACCAGGTCTAAAATAGCTTCCCGTCATGTTAGTTCCTGAACCAGCTGCTCCATGAAGCAGTCATCTATTTCATCTAGAAATTTTGGACTCCTTCTATTAACATTTAGCTTTAGTTATCTGCCACACAGCTCATAGGATTAAAATGGGCCATGCATTAGATAGCTTGAGCTAAGTGTTAGTAAAAGGGGGCCATTTATCTTCCTAGCATGTTGATACAACAGTTGATACTGGGGTAATTGAAATCATCCATTATTACTGTTTTGTAAACTTCAATAGCTTCCCTAATTTCTGTTAGCATTTTACAATCCGTCTGTTCATTTTGACCAGGTAGATGGTAGTAATTCCCCACTGTCATTCTCTTCCCTTTTTTACATGGAATTTCTATCCATAGAGATTTTACAGTGTAGTTTGTTTCCTGCAAAACTTTTATCTTGTTTGACGTAATGCCCTCTTTAACATATAGTACCACCCTCCATCAATATGATCTACCCTCTCACTGAGATATAGTTTGTACCCAGGTATCACAGTGTCCCATTGGTTGTCCTTCTTTCACCAGGTCTCTGAGATGCCAATTATATTTAACCTTCCATTCAATGCTAAATGTTCTTATCATCCCATTTTATTTTTTAGACTTCTAGCATTTGCATACAGATATTTCAAAGTTTGTTTTTTGTTCATATTAACAATCTGGTTATCAGTTAAGAGATGTAATTTGGAATCTTTCAATTCTGCCTGCTCTTTACTTAAAGGCACTTGGGTTACTCTTACCTTTTTTGGAACCTCTCTATTGGGATTCTCTAACTTCCCTTGTTGACTGGTATCCTTCAAAGATATATCATTCTGAACCATGCGCTCTTGGGGGACTGTTGGCTTTCCCCCATTATCTAGTTTTAAAAAGCTGTTCTATCTCCTTTTTAATAGTTAAAGCCAGTAGCCTGGTTCCTCCCTGGTTAAGGTGGAGCCCATCCTTTCAGAAAAGAGCCCCCCCTTTCCCCAAAATGTTGCACAGTTCCTAATAAATATAAAACCCTCTTCCATGTACTATTGTCTGATTCACACAGTGAGACACCACAGCTATGCTTGCCTCTGATGTCTGAGAATGCTAATGGAAGGTCTCCAATTCAACTTTCTACTTAAAAGCCTAAATTTGGTTTCCAGGTCTTCCCTCCCACACTTTCCTATGTCATTGGTACTAACATATACCAAGACAGCAGGCTCTAGTCCAACACTGTCTAGAACCTTATTTAGGTGGCGCGTGAAGTCTTCTACCTTCGCACTGGATAGATAATCTTCAGATCTACCAATCACCCACCTTAATGATTGAATCACCAGCTATAATGGTCGTCCTAAACCTTGAGGGACACATGCCCCTGGAGACATGCCCTCTTTGTGAGAGGATATTACATCACCAGGAATAATCATAGTTACAGGATTATTTCCTGCCACACCAAGGTGATGCTCTCTTTTCAGGTGACCTCTCTTCTCCATGGCAGCAGATAGGCTGCCAAACCTCTCTACCCTGTCCCTGAAGATCTCCTCCATATACCTCTTCAAGGATTTTGGATCCTGATGCTCCTCACTCTCTTGTCTGCAACTCTAGCCTCCAGAAATTGGACGTATTCCCTGAGAGCAAGACTTTCTTTGCACCTAGTGCTCACATATCCTCTCACCAACTAGGAGATAATCATACATGTGATACTCATCTCACTTTCCAGTCTTGTGCACTGAGTGTCCCCCTCACCCAAGTATCCAATTAGCTCTTCCCTTCCCTACCTTCCCCCCTCCCCACCCCTGGCATCCAGCATCTTCTCCCTTCCCTTCTGTACTCCCTCACCCTAATTGAAGACATCAACAGACCTTGGAGGGGGGCATTGCTGCCCCTTCACATACTTAAATCAGTGGCAGAGAAAGCTTCTTTGGGGCTGTTGCAGGCCTTGAAGGACCCTCCTGCAGGTGTGCACTCCTGGCTTGCTGCTCTTGCCCCCTCCAATAGGAAGTTTGCTTAGGAGGGGGCAGGGGTGGTAGGCTATGAGTGCATGCATGCAAGCACTCACACACGTATGTGGGTGCATACTCACTGTCTTCTCACTTTTTAAATAATGAAAATTCAAGCACTCTTGGTGGAGACTGAAAGCTGTGACAAAGGCACAGGAGGGAAATGTCAGAAACTGAGTAGTCTGTAAAGATACTGCATGGGTCAAGCTGGCCTTACTTGCAGGCAATGGTTCCCCCTTCATAGCAGCTATATAGAACTGGTATGAGGTTTGAATGTGTACCTCTTATTTGCATAAACACGTGCATTTACTACTACTACTAATCATTTGTATAGCACCACAAGACATATGCAGCACTGTACATATAGATGTACACAGTCCCTGCTCTTCAGAGCTTATAATCTAATCAAATATAACTTCCTCACCAGTGTACACAAATTACATGCAATTTAAGAACATCAAATGTCCATCAATCTCAATATCCTGTTTCCAACAGTGGCCAATCTGGGTCACAAGTACTTGTCAGGTTCCCAAAAGGTAGATGGTAACCTCTGGATGTACTCTGCTAAGCGGTATTCTTTTTTTTTTTTCTTTTGCATTTAAGTTTGTATTGAAATTTTTATACGCAACCCATATACAATGCAAACCTGCAAGCGAGATGTAGCAACCAGCTAATGATACAATACCTTATAGTACTACAACCTGATCATGCAACTAATACTATTACGACTACTATCCACCCCACCCTCCCTCTCCTCCTTTCGTTTGGAAGAGAAGATTTGCATTAACCATATTGCAAAAAGGACACACAACTAAGAACATAAGAACATAATATATGCCATACTGGGTCAGACCAAGGTCCATCAAGCCCAGTATCCTGTTTCCAACAGTGGCCAATCTAGGTCATACGTACCTAGCAGTTTCCCCAAAAGACACAGGTTCCGCAATGCTTGTACTGGGTCAAGCATTGATATCCTGGGTCCCTTCTTAATAATGGTTTATGGACCTTTCCTCCAGGAACTTGTCCAAACTAGAGCAAATATCAAATATATATCCCCCTCCCTTCCACCCTCCATGCCCCCATTACCCCCTAAGAGGCCCCCCTTCCTGTCCCACAGGCATTGGTCACAATTATAGCAACAGTACTATAGAACTCCAGATACAAGCTTTATAATTTGAACTTAAGTGCAAAGGGCTCCCACACTTTATCAACTGCTGCAGTCTATCTCTAGGGGTATGCTATATATGGATTGCATTCAGGTGTACCAGTTACCCACACTGGAAGGTGCATCCGCCTTCCAGTGATCAGCTATTTCATATTGAGCCACAATCACAGATATACGCATAACCTTAGCGCCCTCCCCTACCCACCAGGCTCCCTCCACTCCCAAAAGTAAGTTCTCCATATTCCATCCCATTTTCTGCCCCACCATAGACTCAACCTCGTGGTGTACCTGATCCCAAAAGCCTCGCAACCCAGGACACCCCCACTACCTATGGGAAAAATCCCCCACTACTGAACAACCCCTCCATTTTGTCGGTGTAATCTTGCTGAGGTCATGTACCAACGGTACAACACCTTATAGCTATTCTCTACATGGCTGGATGCTACGAAGCCCTGTATCATCCCAGCAAAAACGTCTGTCCCTTCCTTATCCTCTAGCACTCTCCTCAAATCTTGTTTCCTAGTTTCTTGACAGAGCAAATTCCCCAAACTGTGTACAGCCAAGAACAAGCGATTAAATCTTTGAAAGCCTCTTGCGCTGAGCATAAGGATGCCAGCAAATGGCTTCAAAGTCTGCCAAACCATGAGTTATCACCATGTCCCACCCTCCCCCAGTTAACCAGTGATGCACTTGAAGATAGTCATAAAAACCCCTCTGTGCTAGCCCATAACTTTCTTGGAGCTCCGTAAAGGATAAAATCACACCTCCTGGGAAAATATGTATAGCAAGGACAATCCCATCCCCTCCCATCTTTGAAATAAATGGTCCTTAAGGCCAGGAGGAAAAGCGGATTATAACTGATAGGTTGAATGAGAGAGGCCCCTTTCCTCATATTCCTCCCAATCCCAGTACTCCACAACTGCTCCATTTGACGAAAGAAGGGACTCAGGATCTGTACACCTGGTCACTCCAGCAAGGGTAGGAACCTAAGAGGGGGAGTCCTTTAGTGTAGGCCTGTAATATCTGTACCCATTTATGATCGAAACTTTCCTGCCAACTAATGATATTAGTCAGCTGGGCAGCCATGTAATACCAGTATAGATTGGGAACCACCAGCCCTCCAGCCTTTCTGGTGCGATAAAGTGCATTCCTAGCTACCCTCGGGGGGTCTATGATTCCATATGTATCGAAACAATTTGCGTTGCACCATGTCCAGCTCTCGCCTGGGTACAGGCACCAAACAGCGTCTGAAAGAAATAAAGCAACCTCAGCAGAATCACCATCTTAACGCGAGCAATTCTATCCAACCAGAACAGCGGGTAGCACCGCCATCTCTCTAAATACGCAAACACTTTGCGCGAAATCTGCTCATAATTTAAGCTATACAGATGCTCCACATTTGTGCACAACTGAACTCTCAAATACCACAAGGATCCCGCAGCCCATTTGAAAGGGCAGAAGCTTTTGAAATTTTTCTCTAGCTCATCTGACAGGGAGAGGTTAAGCACCTCCTTTTTATCTAGGTTGACTTTAAAGCCTGATAGCCTCTGATACACCTCCATCTCCTCCTGTAAACTCTGGAGTGACTTTGCAGGATCTGTCAACATCAGCAGGATGTTGTTTGCAAACAGCGAAATCTTGTGCTGAATGTCCTGAACCCAGACTCCCTCAGACTCCCAGAAAGTTCCACAGAAAGGGCAAACAACAGGGAAGGAAAGGGGGTAGCCCTGCCGGGTCCCCTGCTGTAAGTCAAAAAAACTCAAATACTCCTTAACCGCTGCTGTTGGTTTGGTATACAGGGACTGAACCCACTGCAAATAATACTCTCCTACCCCAAATTTCCTCCCAAAGGAAGCTCCACCCCACTCGATCAAACACCTTTTCAGCATCGATTGCGAGTGCCAGGGCCGGTATACTCTCATGTTGCACCACCCAGCAAAGATGAACCACCCACTTGACGTTATCTGCTGCATACCACCCTTCTATGAAGCCGGTTTGATCAGTATTAATCAGCTGAGGCAGGAAGAGACACCAAGCTGGGCTGCCAGAATCCTCACCAATACCGTCACATCCAGATTCAAAAGTGAGATAGGGCAGTAACAAGCGCAACTTGTAGCGTCCTTCCCCGGTTTGGGGAGAACGCTTATCCCAGCCTGGCCCATAGAATCCGGTAAGCACCCTCCTATTCGCACACCGTTAAGCACCTCAGCCAACTGGGGCGCTAATTGTACACCTGCGCAGTTAGGCTGCCCAGTCTTGGTGACTTATCATTTGCCAAGGCAGCTATTGCCCCCTTTACCTCCTCTACAGCTATAGGTGTATTCAAGCTATCCCTGGCCTGAAGGGAAATTGGCTGATAGGTATGTCTAGTATGGCTGCATCCTTGCCTGAGGCTGTAATACATGGCACGGAAGAAAAGCATGTGGGCTGAGAGAATGAGTACCCAGAGCCCAGCACAACAAGAGTAAAACCAGAGGGAACCATACCCTGAGCAGAAGTGCACAGAGAATGGACCCAGCTAAGAAAAGACAGGTCAGGCCTGAACAGGCCTGAGCAAGTTGGGCAAGCCTGGACAAGTTAAACAGGCCAAGCAAAGCTGGTGATACAAAGTACTCATAAGCCCTGAAGACTACGATGCCGGAAGCTACAGTGATTAATGAAACAAAGGGAATGGCAGGGTGTAGTCAGAATGACTCAACATTAGCAAGAATAAAAGCCATTAATATGCTAATGAGGGTGGATCCCAAGGAAAGAGCCTCTGCAAAAGTTTGCAGACAGCTCTGCAGACTTTTGCAGATGGCTTTAAGTGTTTTGCAGACAGCCCTGCAGACTTTTGCAGACGGCTCTAAGTTTTGCAGATGGCTTTTCAGCCTTTTGCAGACAGCATAGGAAGTTTTGCACACAGAATAAAACTTTGTGCAGAAGTTGCTGGACATTTGCTACAGAGGGTATATAAGACAGCAACTATAGAGAATCAGGTGGGCAGCCTTCCCTCTCCCCATCCGGGGGTGGGGAACGTTGCCTGCCATCTCTCAGACAGACATTTCCTATTCTGCATTTACAATTATTTTTGCTATGATGAATAAAAGTTTTTATAGCCAAGCAACTGTTGTCTGAACTATTCATTGGTAATTGGTAATATTTGGGGAACTTTTGTGGGGAAATCAGGCCCACAGGACAGACAGCCAAATACTGAGCAATAATGTTCCCAGAGGGGCCCCCTTCCACACCATATAAATCGTGGTAGAACCCCCTGAATTCCTCCTTAATTGCTGCATCACCTAACGCCCAACCCCCCTCCTGCCCTGCTGATCTTGGTCACTGCATATTGAGTCTGTTGCACCTTGAGACTATGGGCCAGAATATGGTCTCGTTTATTTCCATGTTCATAAAATCTTTGGCAGGCACACTGTGGCTGAAAAGCTAACGCCTCCATTTTCAAACTTTGCACCTGGTAGCGGGCAACCTCCAAATCTCTAACTAAAGCTGAACTTCTCCTTGGCCCCTGCTGCCATTCCAAATCCCTAAACTTTGTCAATGCCATCGCCAAGGCCTTCTCTCTCCCTTTCTTTTTCTGGGCTCCCCATTTAATAAATCGTCCCCTGAGGAAAGCCTTAAACGCATCCCAAACTACCCCCTCACTAGTTTCTATCCCAGAATTTTGCTCAAAGTATTCCTCTATGTCGGAGGTAATCACCCCAATGAGCTGTGAGTCTCGCAGTAAGCTATCATTCATGCACCAATATCTCAGTCGGGGGTGCTGTCCCCGTTTCTTGAGGTCCAGCCATTCCATCCCATGGTCGGACCAGGTAATGGATTTGTAATCTACTTTATCCACATTTACCAGGAGTTCTGAATGCACCAAAATCATATCTATGCGAGAGTGTGATTGATGGGCCATGGAATAATAAGAATATACCCTGCTCAGAGAGAATTTCTCCCTCCAGCTGCCAGTCCATCATACATTGCCTCAGACGCTGTCGGTGCCCCCTTTCTCCAGCACTCCTGCTCCCTGAGCTATACATGCCCAGGTGAAGTACGGTATTAAAATACCCGACCACCACCGCAGGACCCCCCCTCCCAAAAAATGGAAAGCTCCATATTGAGCTTCTCAAAAAAAAGCACCCTGCCCCTGCTTAGGAGCATACACACTCACAAAGGTTAAGTGCTTCCCGTGTATCTGCCCTTTCACTGCAACATACTGGCCCTCTGTATCCCTGAGGACGCCCTCTTCATCAAATGGAACAGAATTATGAAGTAAAATAGGCTGCCCAGTTCCCCCTGCCTTCCCTCCACCCCTTGGAGATGCACAATAGCCCCTAGTGTAGTTCCTATCCTTTAAAATACCCTGATCCCGAAGGCGCAAGTGCGTTTTCTGTACACAGATAATCTCAAGTTGCAGACGATTAAGCTCTTTAAAGAAAAGCTTACACTTGTGTAGGATATTAAGCCCCTTGGCACTGATAGTACCAATCCTCAATCTGCCAATCCTAGCCCCTTCCCTTTCCCCTTCTGCCCCATCCTATGCCTCTGATACTCCCTCCCTCCAAATGCCCACTTTCCTTCTCCCCCACCTTCCTAGCTGCCCACCACACCCTGGCAGCACCTCCTACTTGAGAAAGTGACGCCCATCCTTCCGTAGAGCTCCCTGCCCCCCTGTGTCCGACTCTCATTAGCCTCCCATATAATCTTATCACATGTTCACTCCACCAACCTCCCAAGCGATGCTAGTCCCCATGCCCTCATCCAATCCTCCCATACCCCAATCTCACCATCCAACTCACTATCAAGCCCGCATTCATACAACTCTCACCCTAACCTGGCATCCCTATCTAATTACCTACATTCCATCCATCCACTGTTGCACACTCTCCCCTCCGCTCATGCAAACAACCAATTCCCCCTCCCTGACATTTGATAGTGTCAGGTAGAGTTATGCTGACCAAGAGCAGTGATCGTTAGAATCAGTCATTCGAGTCCAGTGAGCTCCTGCTCCTGAGCTGATCCTGGTTCTTCCACTATCTCTTACTACCATCCACCTGCTGTCACGTCACTGACACATCTGCACTAGTGGGATTCAAAACACCTGACAGTATTTGATGGTATCGGGGGATTTTCCCAATGCCGCGATCCCTATGATGCCATGAAAATACTGTCTGGTGTTTCGAATCCCGCCAGTGCAGATGTGGCAGTGACGCGGCCTGTTGGGACTGGTTCAGTGAATGCGGGAAACGCTAGGAACTGGTTCATGAGAGCCAGTGTGAACCGGCTAAATCCCTCCACTGATTTCTGCCCTTAAATCTGCCGCCATAGTTGTAAAGTCATCTTGCAGGCTCTGCATTTTCTCTTTTACATCCATCAGACAGTGCTGAAGTTTCTCCGCTCCCATCGCCGCTTGCTCTTCTCCATCCATATCGCTCTTTTCACCATTCTCAGCTGCCATGCAGCGCCACATTGAATCGCCAGGCACCATATTCACTGCCTCTCTTCAAGGAGGTGCCAGCCGTTTATATGCAAAATCCTTTAGATCTGCCTGCTCTTTCTTGCTCACCATGTTTCCTTTGCACAGCCAGGAGTACACACTATCATTGTATCCCCCTCGGAAAGAGCATGGCAAATAGACTGCTAGGAATCATAAGGAAAGGAATGGAGAATAAAACAAAGGATATTATAATGCCTGTAAGGCCCTGTTACTTACAAGAGACCGATTACTAATTATCACTAATTTCCTGTATAGTCCAGATCCAAAAGTCAATACAGGTGCAATCAGAATCTCTGTTTATTAGATAACTGATGGACAAATACAGGCAGTAGTAAGGAGAATTTCTGACAGTCATCAGACACCAGACAACTCCAGAATCCCTCCTCCCCCTGAGTATAATAAATCATATTACTTATATAAATTTTTTGCTTCCGTATATTACTTCCGTATATGCATACAGTCTCCACATTCATCCCTCTGTGAGGCCCCTCTGTGTCTTTTCTCCCCCCTCCCTTCGTTTCCTGTCATTGATCTTTCTGACCCCTCTGTTCCTGTTTCAACATCCCTAAGGCCTCTGTCTTGGTTATACTCACCACCTGTCAACCGTCTACTGTCTTCAGGACTAATGGCCCAGCTTTGCATGGTTTCCTGTGTATTTGCCTTCTGCAAAAAGTCTCTGCATGGATCCTTCAATCCAAGCATACACTTTGCTAAGGCTTATAATATATGATATTTCCTTATTTATTTATTTATTTTATTTATTTATTACAGGCTCTTATATACCGCTCTATTCAGCATCAGCGCGGTTCACAATAAAACAACATACCATAACAACACATTGTTTGGTTTTTACATAGAACAAGGTCAGAGAACTTGGATAAAACATGGGACATCATTAATGCAACTATTTACAAGGATATATACATGTATACATAACAAGATTTGTTCTTATTTTGGGTAGTGATTAGGAATGATTAGCTGGTCAAGTAATATTGGGGGAAGAGGTGGGATTTGAGAGCCTTTCTAAAAAGGGATAAATCAGTGATAGCCCGAATCTCTGGGGGTAGGGCATTCCAGCACTTAGGGGCATAGAATCTGAAAGCCCTGTTAGATTTCACTGATAGGCATTTTGTCGCTGCTTTAGGGATGATTAGATTATTTGTTGATGTCGTTCTCCTGCATCTGTTGGGTGGAACGGTCTGAATGAGGTCTATTAGAGAGGAGGAGGTGATGCATTTAGTGGCCTTAAAAGTTAGTAATAGGGTTTTGAACAATATTCTGCCATGTATCGGGAGCCAGTGGAGTTGCTGTAGGATGGGTGTTACATGGTCTCTTCTTGATATTCCGTAGAGGACTCTAGCAGCAGTATTCATGGCGAGTTGCAAAGGGTTTAATGTGGAGTGTGGGAGGCCTTGGAGAATGGCATTGGCATAGTCGAGGTGTGGTAAGGTTAAGGCTTGAAATATAGTTCTGAAGTCATCGGGGTCAAGCAGGGGGCGAATATGTCGAAGAGTCCGGATCTTGAGGTAGATTGCTCTGACTACGTTGGATATGTGTAGTTTCAGATCCATGCGTTGATCAAAAGTGACTCCAAGGTAACGAATGGAAGGTTTTGATTGGAGCTCGGCTTCTTTCACCTTTATATGGGATGGAGGGGTGAAGAGTGGGTCCCTGGAAATGAAGAGAACTTCGGTCTTTTTGTGTTGAATTCGGAGGTTCTGGGATTGAAGCCATTCGGATACTGCATCAAAACATTTAGTTAGCGGGGAAAGGTCCATATGAACTGTGGAGAAAGGCATGTATAGGAGGATGTCATCTGCGTATATCAAGCATTCAACCTTGAAAGACTTGATGATGTTGCAAACCGGCTGTATGTATATATTGAAAAAGAGTGAGGATAGGGATGATCCTTGCGGTACGCCTTGCTTTTGGTGGTAAGGTGTGGAAGTTGCGGTCC
Organism: Ichthyophis bannanicus; assembly: GCA_033557465.1. NCBI lineage: Eukaryota > Metazoa > Chordata > Amphibia > Gymnophiona > Ichthyophiidae > Ichthyophis > Ichthyophis bannanicus. Next base: position 403,082,948 of record CM066032.1, on the reverse strand, counting down.
CTGAGGTAACGTACTGCCATCTCTGATCAAGGTATGATTTGCACCACTCCAGGGCAGTGTTATTGATGCCTTTTTCTTTTAGTCGCCCCATTAACAGATCATGATGTACAGAGTCAAAGGCTGCAGCAATGTCTAAGAAGATAAGAGCAAAGCCTTGGCGGATGTTATCAATGCCTGTGATGATGTTGTTGCAGAGAGTGGTAAGGAGGGTTTCAACACCGTGGAACTCTCTGAAGCCATGTTGGCAGTGGTCCAGAGGGGAGACGGTGTCAATGTGGTCCTTATATGGTTCTTTATGCTGGCCTGTTTCTTCCTTTGTCCACTGTATAGTAGTTTGGTTGACATATTTTTATTAGAGCAGAACAGAATAAAGGCCATTGAGTGATTATGAACCAGGAACATATACCTAAACCTTATAATTCCTACAATTCTCCCATTTTTATTTATTTCTTTTTTTTATTGTGGAGGAGATAAGACCAAATCAGAGAATTCTGAAGTGGGGACTGCAGCATAAGAAACATTCACATGTGTATGGCATGTTTGAACAGGCATAAGGGAAGTGGACACTTTGGTACACTGTTTCTTACAACAGGAAATGGCAAGAGAAACAATACAACAAAAGGACAAGGCAAAAATTAAAAAGATGCCAGCAGAAATTAAAAGGCCTTTTAGGCCAGCACTGAGCGAGTGAAACCAGGAGGTAAGGGATGAAAACCAATTACCTACATTCAGTCCTCCCTTAAAGTCATCAATATGTAAATCTGATAGGTGGCGTATCTTATCCATAGCATTATGCACAAACACTGAATGATTCGCTATAACCGTACAACAAATAGTGGCATTAATAAAAGAACAAAGGCCTCCCTCAGAAGCAAGGAGCAAATCTAGCGCTTGTCTATTTTGTAGGGTCATTTGGGTATTTTGTTCTAGGGACTCTGATAGCTTAGTTATAGAATCAGTAACAGCTTTCATTTGTACATGAAGCAAACATTGTAACCAGCGTATAGCCATTCCTAATTCAGCAGTGAGGGGAGGGGTAGCAAAAGGAATCCATGCTGTCCATGAATAAAGCATCTAATCGTGTTTTGGTCAAGGGGTAAGTAGAATTAATATATTCAAAAGATGCCTGTATGGCCTCATCTTCAGAAACTTTCGCATCCCATGGACCTGATCCTACTAGAGAGCGTTTAACTCGCTGGAGGAGTGAATGAGTTTTGTGTGAAACATTTAAAGGAATAAGGGCAGAATAGAGAGATACACGGACAAGGGTACAGGGCAAGTGAGAAATATTAATTTTCTGTAATAAGGCTTCCCCACAAAGAAAATAGTGACCTGTTAAAGCAGAAATTTGTGTAGAAGAACGCCATTTTCTTGGAAATGTATTAATATTACCCCAATAAAGGTTAGATTGTAACTTCCCATGACTGTAGGTAGAGCGCTGAGACTGGGGAGTATAGCAGGAACTAAAAGGGACTTTACCTCCAAGCCAGTAATCATAATGACCAGAAGGTAAATAGGGACCCACAAGTAGGGCATCCTGCCAATAATTGGAATCCACTAGCAAAGGCACTAGGGTGATATTATCTGATGGGGACAGGGTGGAGGGGTTAGCAGTAAATTGTGACAAATACGTAGAATTACCATGGCGAGGAACAAAAGTTCCAGCAGCTATATGCCAAGAAGCATTTTGGACATTATAAGTAATATTGCAGCGAGAGGAAAATGAAAGAGATGCATTAGTCACAAGACAATAAGTAAATCGCATCTCTAAAGGAACATAAACAAAGAAAGGAGGCATTCACAGACTCCCATGTGTCAGTACAGTCTATGGATTCAAAACATGGAGAAGTAAAGTTTTTGTTGTCCTAACAAGAGACCTTTCCCATTAATTTCGAGAGGGACAAAGGATAAACCGCTACGGGAGGATATTTTACAGCTTTAGGGATGGGGGTACATATTAAACAATCAGAAACATTAGTTAAGCGTAAAATATCCAGAACAGATGATTGCCATAAATTGGAGGCAGATGCTGTAGCTCTAGGATGACGGGAAAGGACAGAAGGACTTTGATTATTTAAAAACATAGCTAACTGACCATCAAGGACAGATGATTTCCAGGAATTGGGAAGAGGGAGGGACCTAAGGGAACAATTCAGGGAGGAGGTGGTAGTGGTGGGGGGTGACTTAGGGGCAGGGACACAAATGAAAAACAAAAGCCATGCTAGGAGAATCGCAAATAACATGAAACAATATAAAAAGGCATACTTAAGAGCTGGAGAGGCAGACATGTTATAGAAGATTAATCAAAGTCCAAAGCACAGTTCAAGGAACCCAAAGGTGGGCAATATAAGTCCAGGTTTGGCCAGAATCCAACAGAACAGCAAAAGGAGTGGACGCAGAAACAATATGGGGTCCTGAATATGTTGGATCTTGCTAGGAACTCCGATGAGGATTTCTGCGATAAACTTTGGTCCCAACTGGAATCAAACTTTCCTTGTGAAGAGACGGATGTTGATCATGGATGGCACAGCATCGGGAGATTTCTGCTAAGGCTAAACGCAGACCTGCAATGTAAGGAGATATAGAGTCTGGTAAGGAAACAGACGTTTCAGACAGATTGTATAGCAACAATCGCCTGCCAGTACATATTTCATGTGGTGTTAGAGCAACATTCTTCAGTGGGCGATTCATGAGCTGAAACAAAGCTAGAGGCAGGGCCTGTAACCAGGAAAAACTTTTGTCTGATTGAATCAAACGCAGGGCAGTCTTGAGCAGGCCATTGGTCCGTTCGACGAGACCATTAGAGGTGGGGCGATAGACTGAAACATACTTCCAGTGCAGGTTCACTGCTGTAGAAAAAAGATGCATTAATTGATTCCGGAAGTGAGAGCCATTATCAGAATAAACAGTTTGGGGAATGCCAAAATGGGGAAACAAATGTTGTGAAAAGCATTTGAAAACTTCAGCTGCAGTTTCCTGTTTACAGGGAAAAGCCTATACCCATTTGGAGAATGAACAGACACAGACAAGAAGGAATCTGTATCCATCTACACGGACCTGTATATCTGTAAAATCTACATACCAGGAAATGAACGGACCTTGAACAACGGGGAGATGACCTTGTAGCATTTGTTTGCCCTTCACAGGAGAATTCTCTAAACATTGGGGACACTGCTGGCACAATTCCTGCACCCTGGCCCTAAGACGGGGGTACCAGAAGAGCCCAGAAATTTGTGCACAAATGCTGGAGGGCAGGGGCATGAGCTACAGAGTGTAACAAGTGACACAATTGTTGTAAAGACCAGAGTGAAATGCAAGCCTTTCCGGACGGGTGAAGCCACAACTGTTTGTGCTCTGAACATCCTAACAATTTCCACTTCTGCACTTCATCTTGCAGAAGATTCTGCTGATAATCCCAGAGTGATGGTAAGGGATAAGTCTTTGCTCATGTAGTAACTAAAATGGGGACAGCATCTGTAACTTGTCTAGCTGCTTCATCAGCCAGAGCATTGCCGAAATTTAAGAAACCATAATGTCTGGAGTGGCCAGGGACCCAGTTACAAGAAGTTAGAATACCTTTCTGCTGGCGCTGCAGTAACAGGTCATACAAGTATAGAATCAATGATTTGTGTACAAGCTGACTACTAGATGAAGTAACAAATCCCCGCTGTAACCAAATCTGGAGGTACTCCCCACACAATTTTTTAACATACTGTGAGTCAGTGTAGAAAATCAGGGGCGTTTCCGGACGTTCCTCTAGGACAGCTAATATAGCACACAATTCAGCTGCCTGTGCTGAATATCCCCGATCCGAGTCCAGAGCATACTGTAAGCGATGCTCAGACACTCCATCAGGGGTCACCAGCACAGCAGCAAATCCCACAGCACCTTTCTGTTCTGATCCATCAGTAAACCAAATTTCACTATCTGGTGGCATGTCAGAGGGTGATACCATAATGGATAAAATTTCCTCATAGGGGGAGTCACATACTGGGGTATGAACATCTACCGCTGTCTGTAGCCAACTTAGTGGGCACGTGGAGGCAGTGAGAGGGCGGAAAATCACTCCACTGTTCAAAATAGATGCACAGGCTTGCTGTAATTTGGTCGGGGACAAATGTAACGTGTCTTTGTTTAGAATAGCCTTCAGTTCAATGGACTGATAGAGAATCAGGGTAGTGGGGTGAAAATAGACAAAACTTTCTCTATTGCTGCTGCGACCGCAATGACTACTTTTTCAAGATCAGGAAGGGGGAGTTCTGTACACCCAAAAGTACCAGACAAGAACGCTAAGGTAGAAACCCTGTCCTGAAATAGTATGGCTGCCCAAGCCTGAGAGCCTGTCACTACCATCAATTGAAAGGGTTTGTGATGATTCGGCAAATGTAAGGCTGGAAGACACTTTAAATCTTCCAAAATGGACTGAAGCACGCTTACAGCACAAGGGTCTAAAGTAATTTTGTCTGAATTTTTTACACCACCCTTCAAATAAGGGCGGAAACAAAGAGTCCGAGAACTAAAAGCTGGGATCCAATTTCTACAGAAATTCAGGGTGCCCAAAATGGAACGAAGTTCTCTCACTGTACTGGGGACGGGTAACTGTAAGCCATGTTGTACTGTCTTATCTCCCACCTGAATAGATCCTTGGCTTAACAGGAACCCCCAAAAGGTAACTGTTATCTGCACGAGTTGTGCTTTCTCTGCATTTAGTTTGTACCCTTTCTCATGCAGTTCCTGTATTAACTTCTGTGTGTACTTCTGCATTTGTGCATAGTCTGACCCAGACAGTAAAATGTCATCTACATATTGTAGCAAACACATTTCTCCAGGGAGATGTGAATTGAAATCCTGTAAATCTTGTGAGAGAATCTGGGAAAATATACTAGGACTATCGACATACCCCTGAGGTAGTCATGTCCACTGGTAATGTACTTGATCAAAAATAAAAGCCAGTAAGTGTCTAGAATCAACATCAATTTCTACACTAAAAAAGGCATTTTTCAAATCTAATACTGTAAAATATTTGTACAGTTGTACTGTATTCAATGTGGTGGCTGGATTTGCAACTGCCGGAAATTGGGTTTCCACTACTTGGTTAAGTGCACGAAGGTCATGCACAATGCGCCACTTGCCATTAGGTTTACTAACTGGAAAAAGAGGGGTATTATATGCCGAAGTACTGTGTTCTATTATGCCATGTAGTTTAAGCTGATTAATTTCCTCTCGTGCACCCTCTATAGCTGCCTGCTGCAAGGGGTATTGGGGCAATTTTGGACCCTCTTTCCCTTGTTTTAATCGTATGTGAACCGGTGTACCTCGTACCCGCCCATATGGACTAAGGAGGTAAGTGCCAGTTTCACTTATCCCTGCGGATTGAAATGCTCCTGCCACTAAGGTGACTTGGGCTTTCACAATTAGATCTCGTCCCATCAAATTTATAGGACAGTGAGAGGCATACAAAAAACTATGGAAGATGGCAAATTGTGGCCCTTCCACCCAAATTGGATTAGTCACGGGGGTTTTTACTGGCTTACCATCGAACCCAGTAGTCATTAGTGTCTCTGCCAATGGTTCCACCTATGGGCATGGTGTTCATAACAGAAAGTGTAGCTCCAGTATCAATTAGGAATTTCATTACTTGGTCATTCAAAGTTAATTAAATATGGGGCTCCTCTGTTCCCAGTATCACCTGCATATTATATATACCTAGTCATTGTCTATTTTCCCTATTGCCATAGCCTGTCCTATTTGGGGGCTGCCAGGTAGGGTATTGGCGGGGTCTTGCAGGTGGTGGGGGACCTTGGTCATATCGTCGCCGCCCTCCTGGTAGTGGGGCACGGCAGACCCGTTGCAGGTGACCCCTCTCACCACACCGCCAACAAGTGAAATCTCTCTCCCTGTCCTGCTCTTGTCTGGGGAAGGATCGTGGTTCCTGACCCGTGAGCTGACCATGCTTTTGAACATTCAAAACTCGCATGAATTGTCTATACATGTCTTCAGAATCACTGTCTACACTACTGTCACTCTCACAATCGTCATTGATTTCATCAAGTTGTTTCTGCTGCTCTTTTACTTGTTGGCGTAAAGCCTTTATCAATTTTGTATCAGCCGCAGATCTGCTGACCTTTTCTCCCTTTTTCTTCTCCTGTTCTATTTCTTTCAATTGTAAATTGAATAAACGAGCTTGGGCAGCCTTTCTGTCCCTCTCTGGTTTATTCAATTCTTCCTCAGCTTGTCTGACAAAATGAAAAATATGTGCCTGTTGTTTCTGCCATGGTTCGGATTCTAATGCTACTATGTTTTTTAGCTTTAACTGGATAGGCAGAGGTAAGGTATTGCAGAGAGTCTGAAAAAACATGAGAGCCATGTTAGGGTCATTGTGGGGTACACCCATCTGGGCCTCCCATAAATCTTGAAATTTAGCCAAATAAGCGCTATCTTCCCCAACCTTAAATTGCATTGAAGTAAGGGATCCCATACTTCGTTGGGTGGGATAAATGTCCCTCAAGGAGTCCCATACCATATTACGATAAAGATTGAAAAGTGCCCCATCATACTGGGGATGATGTACCATAACCAATGTTCCCTCTAATTTCCTGTAGGCTGTGTGCGCATATAATATCAGCTGTGTGCAGCTTTTGAAGGAAGGTTAAATTTTTGTGCGCCACATGACGACACTCGGAGTTATATACTTTAAAATTTGACAACACATCAGAATACAGTATGTACACCACACTGATTTTAATCAAATTAAATGAAAATAGATGATTACTAAAAGAAGCGGGAAATTTCTAGTAATTACAATTATAACTTTTAAATTTTAAGATGTCTGTGTTGTTTTCTATCAGAATCAGAGCCGTAATTTTTGTGCGCTCTGTTGTAAAGTATGTGCGCTCGCTCGGCGAGGTGTGTGCGCGCGCACATGCGCACAGCTTAGAGGGAACAGTGACCATAACACCTCTGATATGGGCATTTTGAAAAACTTGATTAGCCGCATTATCACCCAAAATTCGGGCTAGTAGGGCTTTTACATCTCCAATTGCTAAAGTATAACCTGCTGTTAATCGTTCAAATTTTTGTATCCACGCTCCCGCTCCCTGATTCAGGGGAGGGAGTTGCTCGGCCAGATTAGTCATATCGGTAAAACTCCAAGAAATATATATTTCTTGCCCGTGGGGAGTATGCCGCACGGGAAATATCAAATGATTAGGTGTTTTTGGGTTATTGGGATCTTGTCCCTCATACTTTTCCCATACCCTTAAACCTGCTTCCATATACTTATAGTCCCATTGTGGATCTCCCTCCCCTCCACGGATACATCTATGAGCTAGGTTTAAATCTGTAGTATTCAGTGACCCTTGTTCTGGCCAAATTCTCATTTGCGGGGCACAGGCTGTAGTCCACCCATGTAAGTTTGAACTCCAATGATATACATAAAATCCTTCTCCTCCTTCTTCATTAAAAACAAAATCTACAGGGGTTTTCTTAGATTGAACTGGTTCTTTAGAACTCTGTACGGGCATTAAGTGATATTCATGGGCTCTGGTCGTTCGGTTCCTAACATTCTGCCTACTTTCACATGGTTGTTTAGAAAAATAATCACGCTCCCATTGACCTTCTGGTAAATCAATACTATCAGGGAATTTGTCCGCTGACATCACGGGAAACGTATCGCAATTAATGGCGTCAAGGACAGAGGGAGTGGACTGTACTTGGGTTTGATCACCCCCTGTGGCCCCCCGCAACGACTGGTCACACACCGGGGGCTCAGGGATTGGATCAGGGGTCAAATGTAATTTACCTGCTACCTGGACCCATCCCGTATGCTGTTCCCGGCGGGGAGATGCAGACTGGGATCTTCTACGTGGTTGGGAGTTATTATTTCGCATTATGTCTTCCAATTCCCGATGGGGATATATTGGATTACATGGGGGAGTCTCAATAAGAGATGGTGTTTTTTTCTCATCCCAGTATCTAACTCTTTCCTTGTATATTTCTTCTGATCTTTTATCTTTAATTTTATCTTTAGGTCTGTCCTCTAATTCTGTCTCCTTGGGGTCTAAATCTATGGAAGGGTCTGCATAACCTATCGCTGCCATTGTATGACTCTCTGTCGTCCAATAGGGGGGTGGATCATCACTACTGAGGGTTTTTGGATCTACCTGTTTCATCCACATGGAAATGTACCTTAAGTGTTTCAGCTGACTAGCCCCAGTTTTATGAAATAAAACATAATCCCTAATTTTTACTAAACAACGACCATCAAAGGACCCCTCTGGTGGCCAGCCAAGAGGAGTTCCAGGAGCAGCGCTCCATTTTGCCCATTTAAGGCAAACTTTCAATATTTCCTTTCCTAATAAGGGATTATCTCTCATCATCCGTTCAACCGGAGTCACTGGGGAAACTAGATTTACCATTATGTCCTGATTGCCATCTTTCTTTCTCCTAAACAGAGACATGATTCCTACGTGCAACCTTTTATTTAAGGATCTCAAATATATCCACCCTCTTTATTTACAGAGGAAAGAAGTGCACGAAATGTCCAGGACACCTTTCAAACAAAAATTCGCTTCGTTCAAGCACAGCCAATCTCCTCGCGGAGGTATGGAACCGTGAGCAAGAACACACACACGCTTCGTGTCAGACGACACGTACTGTCTCAATCACTTATCATTCAGTCCCAGTTTATAACAGCAAATTATTCTTACACTTTATTCATATAACAAAAACAAAAATTCATATAACAAAAACAAAAATTAAACAACACTTACCAAGCTTGGTTAAAAATACTTATACTCATGACGCCGTCGTTACAGCCGCCGTCTTCCTAGGGAATCCGTCACTCACTTCTTCTCCTCCAGTCTCTACTATTTACCGGGAACGTACCTCCCTCTTCTTTCTTGAGGGGAATCCAAATCTTTACGTACCTCCCTCTTTTTTCTTGAGGGGAATCCAAATCTTTAAATTTGTATCTTGGTCATAAAGACCCACCCGTACCCCAATCCCGGGTTTCGGCACAAATTGTAAGGCCCTGTTACTTACAAGAGACCGATTACTTTATCACTAATTTCCTGTATAGTCCAGATCCAAAAGTCAGTACAGGTGCAATCAGAATCTCTGTTTATTAGATAACTGATGGACAAATACAGGCAGTAGGAAGGAGAATTTCTGACAGTCATCAGACACCAGACAACTCCAGAATCCCTCCTCCCCCTGAGTATAATAAATCATATTACTTATATACATTTTTTGCTTCCGTATATTACTTCCATATATGCATACAGTCTCCACATTCATCCCTCTGTGAGGCCCCTCTGTGTCTTTTCTCCCCCCCCCTTCGTTTCCTGTCATTGACCTTTCTGACCCCTCTGTTCCTGTTTCAACATCCCTAAGGCCTCTGTCTTGGTTATACTCACCACCTGTCAACCGTCTACTGTCTTCAGGACTAATGGCCCAGCTTTGCATGGTTTCCTGTCTATGTGCCTTCTGCAAAAAGTCTCTGCATGGATCCTTCAATCCAAGCATACACTTTGCTAAGGCTTATAATATATGATATTTCCTTATATGGTTCTTTATGCTGGCCTGTTTCTTCCTTTGTCCACTGTATAGTAGTTTGGTTGACATATTTTTATTAGAGCAGAACAAAATAAAGGCCATTGAGTGATTATGAACCAGGAACATATACCTAAACCTTATAATTCCTACATGCCTCTGTATCATTTCATGGTGCAAACAAACCTTGAATATTGTGTGCAATTCTGGTCAAAGTATCTTAAAAAAAGGATATAGCAGAATTAGAAAAGGTACTGAGAAGAGCCACCAAAATGGTAAAGGGGATGGAAGGATACCCCTATGAGGAGAGGCTTAAAAGGTTATGGCTCTTCAATCTGGAAAAGAGACAGCTGAGGGGAGATATGATAGAGGTCTATAAATTAATGAACGGAGTGGAACAGGTAAATGTAGATTGATTGTTTACACCATCAAAATATAGAAAGACTAGGGGGCATGCAATGAAGCTATAGTGTAACCCATTTAAGACTAATAAGAGAAAATATATTTTCACTCAGCGTGTAATCAAATTCTGCAATTTGTTACCGGAGCATGTAGTAAAAGCTGTTAGTGGAGCTGGGTTTAAAAAAGGTTTGGACAAGTTCCTGGAGGAAACCATCATAAAAGAGGACCCAAGAAATTCACTGCTTGCTCCAATACAAGCATTGTGGAACCTGTGTGTCTTTTTGGGAAACTGCCAGGTACTTGTGACTTAGATTGGCCACTGTTGGAAACAGGATACTGGGCTTGATGCACCTTGGTCTGACCCAGTATGGCATTTCTTATGTTATGTTAAGGGTACAGCAGCCACATAAACTGCACTTGTATGAAGAGGTTTGGAAGAGCTCTCCTATTACACTGCTATTGCTCACCACTGATGTCACTTCCTCCCCAAGCCGTATTCTGTATATCCTCATGACCACAATCAAGCTGTTTTAAAGTGAACTAGATGTTGCCATGCTTATGCAGGTGAATAAAGCTAAATTTCAGGGGGACCTGATTCTGCATCTCCCCCATTCAGCTAATATAATGAATTGTTAGACAGGAAACATCAAACAAACCCAAAACTGGATAACTCAACTCAATCAGGAGAAAAATCAACACCCCCAAGAGACAACATTTCCTTTGTCGGACCATAGCACATAGAAACAAGCTCAGAAATAGCCAGTTCAAGCAAGGTCTATTTTAATAACGGAATATTTTTTTAAATCACTTCACTTTTTTAAATTCAAAAACTACTTTTTAAGATAGTTCAAAACCAACAGAGGAGTAGCCTAGTGGTTAGAGCAACAACCTAGTACCCAAGCAATCAGGGTTCAATTCCCTTTAGTACTCCTTGTGACCTTGGGCAAGTTACTTTACCCTCTATTGCCTGGGAAGAAAAGGCCTGGCAGTCTACTTCCAGTTATACCTTGCCAAGAAAACCCAGGGGCTGCTGGGTTTCCAGGAGTCAGCATTGACTTGATGACACTTAAATAAAAACACATAATGTCAGTCTATAGTTTATTAGCTTCTCTCACTCATCTGCACCTATAAGGTCCATTGAGTGACTGCTTGAGCAGCCGGCAGGATTCATGTAGCTGTGATGGGATTGGCCAGTGTACATTAGGGTTTGGCTACGTAGGCTGCTGGGTATAGGCCTGACTTCCCATCATTCTCATTTGCATCTGCATAGGATACTGTGCTGTCTCCTTCATAGCGACAGGGTTGCTATGGTAAGTGCTATTCATCATGGTCTGTGTCATTCGATAACTGTTCATGGCATTTATGGTGTTTGTATTCATGAAATTAACATTATAGGGAGTCATTGACATTAGGTTGGCACCCATATTCATCCCAATCTGAAAAACTAGTGTACAAGGATCTGCCTGCATGGCCACTGCTGGAGCACTGCGACCACAGAGCTGTTGCTGGTGAGACATTGCAGAAGGCACTAGTACTGATTTGGAGTGAATGGAAATATGGCCCTTGACTGGCATGTGCCCCTCTAACCATTGAGTGTGGGGAATTCCAATGTTGGTGGCAGACATGTTACACTGGGGCAAGAGGGGTGTGAGGTTCATTGTGGTATAAACCAGGTTTGGTGGGGGTGTCATAGTGGATTGTGCTTAGGGGCCCCCAGCTAATGGATGCAATGGAGATAGCTGTGATAGCCCTGTATTGGACAAATAAACACTAGTTGCATAGGAAGTCACTGCAGGAGAGTGACTGTAAGGCATGGCATGCGTGTGCATAAAGATATTTGTCAGTTGCTGCAGCTTGACTAGGCTAAATGCGACTGATGGCTGGAAGTAGCTGACAGCACTAAAATCTCCTGGATATATGCTTGTATTACCAATACTTCCAGTTTCTGGAATTTCCATTATATTCATGCTGCACTTTGACAAAGGTGGCTGTTACAGGGGAGAGGATGGAGGTGGAAGCTGTTGCGATGGAGGTGGTGGCTGCTGCTGTGGTTGTGGAGGTAGTGGCTGTTGCTGCTGGTTACTTGGAGGCCTTTCTACAGCACAACTCTGAGGAGATTTAATATTGCAGTTTGCAGTAAATGTCACACTGTTCTGTTGCATCATGCTACAGCTGTTGCTGATATTCACCATTTGTTGAATGACAACACAACTGTTCTGTGTAAGGCTGCTGGAGGAAGATATTCTCTCATAGGAACAGCTGCTTTGAGAAGAGCTGTTTCCACAAATGCAGCTTCTCATTGTAGAGTTATAACTGCTTGGATTTTCATAATTCTCAGTGGTGTTTTTAATGCTGCCCTGATCACTGAAGCCACTATCTACCACCTGCTGCGAGTGGTCTGAAACATCCATCATGGGGCTAGTCACCGTATTCTGCATAGAGGATGCAGACAGAGATCCTTGATCTGGGCTTATCTGGGTATAACTACTGTACTTTCAAGAGATGGTACATTTGGACTATTAACAGACCATACTGACTGGCTTGGGTGAGACTTCGGACTAAATGACATCACATAGCTACATATACCATGCCTTCATACACACACTGCTGAAATCTGTAAACCCCCAAGTGTTATATCCAAGTTTGTATCCTCATGAGTTCTATGTAATTTCAACTCATATGAGTTTGTTATTGTTGTTCTATGTAAACCGCCTTGGCATAAAGGTGGTATAAAAAAACCCCTGTTAAATAAATAAATTAAAATAAAATAAAATAAAATAAAGCATGATGCCATTTGCATAGATGTGGTATATTAGTTGTAAGTAAATAATGCATGAGTGAGGATAATGCTGAGACTTGTGGGACTCCTGGTTTATGAGGGAATGGAGCAGATTTATGTGGCCCTGTCTTCCCTTGTTGACGTCGTGTTATGTAAAAATGGAACCACTCTAGTGCTGTATTTTATATTCCTAAAGTCTGTAGGCATGATATTAGTATAAGACATAAGACATAAGACATAAGACATAAGACATGCCATACTGGGTCAGACCGAGGTCCATCAAGCCCAGTATCCTGTTTCCAACAGTGGCCAATCTAGGTCCTACACACCTAGCAATATCCCCAAAAGACCACAGGTTCCACAATGCTTGTACTGGGTCAAGCATTGATATCCTGGGTCCCTTTTTAATAGTGGTTTATGGACCTTTCCTCCAGGAACTTGTCCAAACCTTTTTTAAACCCAGCTATACTAACAGCCCTTACTACATCCTCCGGTAACAGATTCCAGAGTTTGATTACACGTTGAGTGAAAAAATATTTTCTCTTATTTGTCTTAAATAGTTTACCCTGTAGTTTCATTACATGTCCCCTAGTCTTTCTATATTCTGCTAGCGTAAACAATTGATCCACGTTTATCCGTTCCACTCCATTCATTAATTTATAGACCTCTATCATATCTCCTCTCAGCCGTCTCTTTTCCAGGTTAAAGAGCCCTAACCTTTTTAGCCTCTCTTCATAGGAGTAGCCTTCCATCCCCTTCACCAATTTGGTGGCTCTTCTCTGTACTTTTTCTAATAACGCTATGTCCTTTTTAAGATACGGTGACCAGAATTGCACACAATATTCAAGGTGCGGTCGTACCATGGAGCGATACAGAGGCATTATAATATCCTTTGTTTTATTCTCCATCCCTTTCTTTATGATACCTAGCATTCTATTTGCTTTCTTGGCCGCTGCTGCACACTGGGCGGAGGGTTTTAACATGTTATCCACGATGACTCCTAAGTCCTTTTCCTGGGTGGTGGTTTCTAATGTGGAGCCTTGCATCGTGTAACTATAGTGTGGGTTGTTCTTTCCTAGGTGCATAACTTTGCATTTGTCCACATTAAATTTCATCTGCCATTTGGATGCCCAGTCTTCCAATTTATCCAGATCCTCCTGCAGCTTTCCACAATCCTCTTGGGTTTTAACAACTTTAAACAGTTTTGTGTCATCTGCAAATTTGATAACCTGACTAGTTATTCCCTTTTCCAGGTCATCTATGAATATGTCAAAAAGTAGCGGACCCAGTACAGATCCCTGGGGTACTCCACTATTCACTTTTTTCCATTGGGAATATTGGCCATTTAGCCCTACCCTCTGCTTTCTATCTTTTAACCAGTTCCCGATCCACAATAGTACACTGCCTCCTATCCCATGACTTTTTAGTTTTGTCAAAAGTCTCTGATGGGGGACCTTGTCAAAAGCTTTCTGGAAGTCCAGATACACTATATCAACCGACTCACCTTTGTCTACCTATAGTATGTTGTAACAGACTGGGTCAAATGCTGCTGCTGTGTCTAGGAATATAAGGATAAATCCCTGTTGTGGCTTCTTGATGTATTTCATTAGTCTATCTATGAGTGCTGCTAAGAGGGTCTCAGCTCTGTTGTGGGGGTCTGAAGCCATGTTGCTGTGAGTCTAGTGGTGCATGTGAGCTAATGCAATCTTGGAGTTTGTGCTGGACTATCTTTTCAATTTTTGCTAGGAAAGGTAGGCTGGATATGGGTCTGAAGAAACTTGGATTATTTGGGGGGATATTCAAAGCAATAACGCGGTTAGCTGACCTGATAACTGCGTTAATCGAGCTGATTGGGATATTCAGCAGCACTAACACGGTTAGTGCCACCAAATATCTGCAGGTGCCGATGCTGCATGCCCTGATGCTAGCTGGCTAGCTCTGGGGTGTTCCAGCGATAACTAGGCAATGGTGATATGGAGTCACTTTGGCCCGATTATAACAAAGTGGTGAAAGACTGACCTAACCAGGCAGCAGCTGAATATCGCCACTGCTCTGTTAGCTTTCTTGCTATCCAGCTGATCAACATATTCAGTGCCAGTGGCCAGATATGAAACTGGCATTGAATATCCGGATCTTAGGTTCAGTGACAATGACTAGCTACCGCTGCTGAATAACCTCCTTCCCTCCCCCTTTGTGTCTAATGAGGCGCTCTTCGCTACTGGATGCACAGATGGTGGGCATGTAACCCTGCATAAGAGATAGTTGAGTAATCCTGGTTAGTGTAGGACTTAGCAGAGCTCGGGCTATTTGATCCAGTTGACTGGGCATGGATCAAGTGGGGATGTAATGGTATTGAGATTAATGATGATGTTCTCTAAGTGTGCAGGAGAGACTGACTCAAAGAACTGTTAGTGAGACTGTTGTTTGAGATTACTGATGCTTCGATGTTGTCTTTGCACAATTTGCTTTGAAAATAGTCAGTCAGTGCTTGTGGGTAGAGGTCATTGCCCCCTTTCTTTTGATTGGAATCTTTCACTAGAGATTTTACTATATCAAATAATTCTCTAGGGCAGTTTACAGAGCTCATGATAAGCTTTATGTGGTATTCCTTTTTGCTCTTGTCTATCATGTCATGATATTCTTGTAGTTTGGATATGTAAGTGTTTCAGTTGTGTAATTCTTTTGAGCAACGCCATTTTTGCGTTAGATGTCCGAGTCTATGCTTAAGTTCTTTAGCTCTATTGTGTACCATGTGTGCACTTTGGTGTCTTCTTGTGGCTCCTGTAGTCTGTGGTGCCAGTGCAACTTCACTTATTACCTTATGCCAGTTGTTAATTAATGTTTCAATGCAATGCAATGTGTGCCTTTGAGTCAGTCCTGACTCCTGGTGACCCAGAAGCTCCTGGGTTTTCTTGGCAGTGTCACCGGAAGTAGATTGCCAGGCCTTTCTTCCAAGGCAATGGAGGGTTAAGTGACTTCCCAAGGCCACAAGGAGTGCTAGTGGGAATTGAACCCTGGTTGCTTGGTTACCAAGCCAGTGTTCTAACCACTAGGCTACTCTCCTCCATTCCTATTTCACTTCTTTTTTTAGATCCAGTTATGACATGATTTCTTTGAGAAATGTCAGCTTATCAAAATGTTGAAATTAATGGCTTGTAGGTTGTATATGATCATTAATGACTACACTTTGCTTGTGGGGTAAAAGGAATGCTATTATGCTATGATCAGACCAAGGCACTGGGAATAAATTGGGGTGAGGGATGGTAATTAAATCTCAGCATTTCTTTAGGCGCAAATATGAGATGTTCTTCCTTTCTCTTAGGTTGGTTTGTTGGTTATCTGCTTGTATTCTAATGCTTCTATGGCCGTAGGAAAAGACTTAAATTGCTTGGGGGGAGCTGATGAGAGATTTAGGTCACCCAAAAGTGCACACACTACTTCCAGAAGAGCTGATAGCTCATCAGCTTTTGCAGCTGGTGATCTGTAAATTAGCCATAACGTTAACTATTTATTTGATATTGTGATCATGTCTAGATCGCTTATGCTGTTAGAAGCTATGTTGTAAAGATTTTTGGTGACTTTTCACTAAAATAAAGACCACGCCAAACCTGTATGGCCAATTCTTGAGCAGTTAAAGAGATCATAATTTGGTACTAGTAATTGGTTTATTAGTATGTTGTCGGAGTTGGTGATTCAGTCAAGCACATACTATCAGAGTTGTGGTCCTTGAGAAAGTCAATTAATACTGGGCCTTGATTTGTGTTGAGCATGCATTGATGAGCAGACACTTTAGGTTATAATCATAAAGGGTCATTTTAGAATAGACATCTAGGTACTATCTGGGACGTTCAGACCAAAATGTCCCCAAAAACAGCTGGTACATTTAAGTTTGGAGCCACTTGCAGAATCATAGATGTCACCATTATGGACATTTCTGGGGGCATCTACATAATGTCCCAGCCCGCCATTCAAGTAGTGGAGACGTTTTGCAGCACAACCACATAACAGGAATCTCCAGATCATATCACTTCCCTTTACTAGTATGGACTTCACTGAGGGTAAGAGACTTCCATCTCCTCTACACCCTCCAACTGCTTTTCTGAGAAAACAAGCACTTTTCAGATTCTTATTTGTGCCCTGGAACATAGAAACATGATGACAGAAAAAGACCACATGGCCTATCTAGTCTGTCCTTCCATATTAACCACTACAACAGTACCCTTTTTTCATTTAGAGATCCTCTGTGTTTGTCCCATGCTTTGAATTCAGATGCTGTCATCTCTACCACCTCCCCTGGAAGACTATTCAATGGATCCACCACTCTTTCTGTAAAGAAATATATCAGCATATCACTCCTGAATCTATCTCATATCCCCTCGTAGCAGAGCTTGCTTTCAGTCGAAAGAGGTTCTCCTCCTGTGCACTTATGCCACGGAGGTATTTAAACGTCTTTATCATATCACCTCTATCCCGCCTTTCCTCTAAGGTGTACATATTAAGATCCTTAAGTCTGTCCTCAAAAGCTTTATAATGAAGACCACTAATCATTTTAGTGGCCACCCTCTGTACCAACTCCAGCCTGTTTATATCCTTTTGAAGGTACGGTCTCCAGAATTGCACACAATACTCCAAATGAGGTTGCACCAAAGACTTACACAGAGGCACTATTACCTCCTTTCTTCTGCTGGCCATTCCTCTCCCTAGGCACCCGAGCATCCTTCTAGCTTTTGCTGTCGCCTTTTCTACCTGTTTAGCTACTTTAAGATCACCCAGACACAATCACAACTAGTCCCGCACTTCTTTAGTGGACAAAAATACTTCACCCGCTATACTATATCGTTCTCTTGGATTGCTGCAGCCCAAATGCATGACCTTGCATGTTTTTATATTAAATTTCGGATGCAAAATTCTAGACCATTCTTCAAACTTAGCTAGATCCCTCCTCATGTTATCTACACCTTCCTGGATATCTACTCTATTGCAGATTTTGGTATCATCTGCAAAGAGGCAAACCTTACCCAACAGCCCTTCCGCTATATCATTAACAAAGATGTTAAAAAGAATCAGACCAAGGACAGATCCCTGGAGCACACCACTAGTAACCTCCTTCTCCTCAGAGTGAGCTCCATTTACCTGTACCCTTTGTTGCCTTCAACTCAACCAATTTCTAACCTAAGCAATAACTTTAGGGTCCATCCTTAGGGTACTCAGTTTGTTTATAAGTCTCCTGTGCAGAACGCTGTCAAAGGCTTTACTGAAATCTAAATACAACACATCTAGGGCTTTCCCTCGGTCCAACTCACTGGTCATCCAGTCAAAAAAATCAATCAGATTTGTCTGACAAGACTTGCTTCTGGTAAATCCATGCTGCCTTGGATCCTGTAATCCGCTGGACTCCAGAAACCTCACTATTTTCTCTTTCAGCAGCGTTTCCAGTAATTTACTCACCACTGAAGTTAAACTAACTGGCCTGTAGTTTTCAACCACATCCTTACTTCCGCTTTTGTGTAAAGGGACCACATGTGCCTCTCTCCAATCCTCTGGCACCGCTCTCGACTCCAACGAGGCATTGAAAAGGTCAGTCAGTGGAGCTGCTAGACTGTCCCCAAGTTCCCTCAGTATTCTAGGGTGTTTTCCATCCGGTCCCATCACTTTGTCTACTTTAAGTTTAGCTAGTGTCTCATGAACACAGCCTTCTGAAAATTGGTCAAGATGACCCTCGCTTCTGTTCCTGTTTGTGGGTGTTTTCTGAGGTCCAGCTCCTGGTTCTTCATTTGTGAACACAGAACAGAAATATTTCTTAAGCAATTCCACTTTATCCTCATTGGCTTCTACAAATTTCTCCCCTTCACCCTCGAGTCTGACAATACCACTTTTGCCCTTCCTCTTCTCACTAACATATCTGAAAAATGTCTTATCCCCCCCATTTTACTGCATTGGCTATTTCCTCCTCTTTTTGAATCTTTGCTTTCCTGACTACTTTGCTACCTTCTCCAAGTGTTTTCCAAATATAGATGCCTGTTTTCCTTTCTCTGTGATCTCTTGTATTTCATGAAGGCCTCCCTCTTTTTCTTCACTTTTTCAGCTACTTCTTTCGAAAACCATAGCGGTCTCCTTTTCCTTTTACCTTTATTTACCATTTTAACAAAAAGGTTGGTTGGCCTTAAAATATCCCCTTTCAGTTTTGCCCACTGTTTTTCTACATCCCCCAGCTGTTCCCATCCCGCTAATGATTCCCTGAGGTATTGGCCCATCATGGCAAAGTTAGCTTTCCTAAAGTCTAAGACCCTCACTTTTGAATGGATTTTAACAGCCCTAGTCCTAATACTGAACCACACCATCTGGTGATCACTGGATGCAAAATGATCTCCCACTATAACATCAGAAACACTTTCACCATTGGTAAGCACTAAGTCAGTAAGGCCCCTTCACGTGTGGGTTCTGTTACCAGTTGCTTGAATAGTTCTCCCTGTAGAGAATGCAGGATCTCCTTACTTCTAGATGATACTGCAGCAGAAATGTGCCTATCAACATCTGGCATATTGAAATCCCCTATCAGTAGAACTTCCCCTTTCCTAGCAATGCTGTGCATGTCTTCAATTAACTCTCCGTCCATCTCCGTTGGAAAAACACCACATACAACATTCAAAGGGCTTAAAGTTGACCTGGAGCAATATGGAGTGGTGGTTTCAACCGGCACCATATGCTGCACACTAAACAAAGAAGAACTTCATGGGCGAAGGCCAAGGAGAACCCCACTGCTCAAAGACAGACATAAAAAGGCATGCCTGATCTTTGCTCAAATCCACCTTGAGAAACCACAAGCCTTCTGGAAAAATGTTCTGTGGACAGACAAAACTAAACTTGAGCTCTTTAGCAATGCAGAGCAGTGATACATTTACAGGCAAAGAAATGAAGCTTATAAGGAAAAATAAACCCTTCCTCCAGTTAAATTTGATGGAAGTTCCATAATGTTGTGGGGCTGTTTTGCTGCCTCAGGAACCGGAGGCTATGAACATATTAAAGGAATCATGAAGTCCGAGGCCTACCATGGTATTTTGGAGCAAAATGTGCTACCTAGTGTTAGAAAGCTAGGTCTGGGTTGAAGGTAATGGGTTCTCCAGCAGGACAATGACTCAAAACATACATCCAAAAGTACAAAAGAATGTTAAAAATGAACAAATGGACTGCTTTAAACTGGCCATCAATGAGTCCTGATCTCAATACAATCAAGAACCTTTGGAAAGAGCTGAAATCTGCCATTGATAAAAGGAATCCTGGAAACATTCATGAGCTGGAACAAATCAGAGTTGAAGCGTGGGAAAAACTACCAGCATTTAGATGTACAAAACTTATAGATGGCTACATTTGGATGCTGTCATCACTGCCAAGGGTTGTGCAACCAAATGAAGGGTTCCATTATTTCTGTCCAGGTCATATTTTTTTTCTCAGAAATTACTAAGTTGCACAGACATCTCTTTTTATTTTGTTGTATACCTTTGAACATGCTATTAAAATATTATGATGACATACAGTTGGAATATTTCCAATTATTTCTCAAGATAATTGTACACAACATACCTAAAATGCAAGGGTGTCAATAATGTTGACCACAACTGTATGTGTATTATTAAACAAGTGAAGCATGGTATGAACAGTCATAAGGTACTGTTGAACTTCCTTAATAAGTTGATCATTCTGCCAATATTTTTCCATAGGCCTCGTGCCACAAAGGTGAAAGTGCATTGCACACATTGGACTGGAAGAGAACTTTAGTCTTCTAATTGGAATGGACTTAGGCCACCCAACAGTTTGTTTCTTTTGACCCTAATAAACCTGGTGCTGCCGTCAGCAAAAGCACTTTACTTGGCAAACAGACTGCATTTCCCTTCCTTATGCCTTGAGGGTCATGCCATAGCTCATAATGTCAGAACTGTGGCTGTATCAGTAATTCACTAGCGATCAGTCTCTATGGAGGAAATTTACAAAGCTGCAAGATGGGCTTCAGTCCATACATTCACATAATACTGCTGTCTCGAAAGAGTCTCCCTGTGTAACAGTAGTTTGGCCAGGCTATCCTCCAGAATATTTGGGGATTGGAATCCAACTGCATCCCAATAAGGCCCATTTCTTTTCATTTCTAGACTGCCTTTCAAGACAAAGAGAAAAAAAATAAAAAAGATGTCTATGCATTGCAGCACCTTCCATATTATTTTTCTCTTTTTCTGTGGAAGGCAGACTGTAGCTAGGGAGTTCCACCTTGTGAGGACTTACTATCCTGCTTCTCCTCAGAGAAAACCAAGATACTTCCCTGTAGCAACTGTTCTCAGTGGATAGCAGGATACATGTCTTCATATACCCTCCTACTTCCTGAAAGAGTTCCATTCTACTCTAAGCTGTAGTATTAGACCCAGGTTGTCCCACATGACAACAGAAGGCAGGAAGTGATGCACATTGTGATAAGGAAGCTTATCATAGCTCAGGAAGGAGCTATAGAAAAGGTGAAGTGACTCTGAACAAGCAACCTGTCAGTTCTGGTAGAAATAAGAAAACAGAATTTTCCCATAAAAGACTACCAGTCCCAGAATGCACCAGGTTTCCAGCAGCCATTAGAGGAACTGAAGTGGGGAAACGTGTGTTCAATCAGGAGGGCTATGAGGTAATCCCTAAGCACTCATCTCAAAGGGCAGGGCCTGATTCAGCACAGCTGCGCTGTGTTAGGGAGGAGCACTCATCTAAGCAGAATAAAGGTAGAGTTTATTCTACAGAGAATCAGCTTGAGCTTGATCATCTTCATCATCAGGAGGATCATCAGAAGCAGAAGCCAAACCAGACGGACAGAGAGGGAAAGAGACCCTTTGGAAGAAAGAGGAGAAAAGCCTTTGAGAGGTCTAGAAGAGTCCAGAGCAGTACGTATACTGGGAGGCATTCCAAGGGCCAGCATACACCATTGGACTGGGGAAAGCCAGAGGAATGGTGCTGCAGAGCTAGGAATCTCCAGACGGTACCTGTGAAGGAGACGGCTGCACGTGGAAGGGACCCTAAGACCCGTGCCAGAAGGTATGTGAAGAGAGATCCAGTGTCCAGGGATCTGGATTGGAAGGCTGGACATAAGAACTGGACTACATACTGGCCAGGCTATATAGAGAGGAACTCTAACAGCAATGGAAGCTCAGGTATGAACACTGATCTATGCCCTAGCTATAACCTTGAAAGACAGCAGGGAAACAAGTATTCTCCTGAAAGTGCTCCATTGGGAGATTCATCTGTGCCAATCCATGATATTGAACCTATGCTTGTTGAAGAAGAGGGGGTGATAGCAGATGAAGAATCTGTTTACATGGACTGCTCTCTTTCTAAACTCCTTTGGTGATTTTCTGTTATAAAGTACAGCAACCATCACAAAGAAATACAAACTTGTTCTTGAATCTACTCAGAAAAGCTCCTGTGTAGGATTTCTAGCCACACAGTAGAAAGCAAGCCAGCTAAGGGGTTTCAGCTGGATAACTGCTAGCAATTGAGCCTTACCTAATTGCTTGTGGGCTCTGAGAGAATCACTTCTGAATCTATGTGGGAAGATACAAGAAGTTAACCTGAGAAGAACAGTTTTTCCTTTCTTTGTGGCTTTTGTTTGTTGTTTGATATATTGCTAAGAGAATATTAGCTAAAGCCTACAGAAAAGACCAGTTTGTTGCCAACCAGGTCTTATTTCTTTTGCTTTGATTGCCTGACAAGTTCAAATGTTGTTTTCTTAATTTTGTTTTTCCAAGTTTAACACTGAAAGCAAGTAACCTGATTTATGTGCTACCAAGCATATCTGTGTTGGGAGAAATAACCCCATAAATAAATATCTTATTGGCTTTACCCAAAAGCACAACTAATTATTGTGAGCAGCTGTGTCTGGTGTGAATGAACTGCATTGCCCACAATCCCTTGCAAATCATATAGATATATGCACTTGCCAGGACTGTGAAGATTCTCACCCAGGCAGCCGTCTGACAACATGCACGGTAAGCCGATTCAAAAGCTGCCAGAGTAATGTGAGCTGGAGTAGCATTCCCACACCAGGATCCTTGGATGGTGTCACCCATGTTGTGAGGACTTATATTCTGCTGTTCACAGAACATAAGAAATGCCATACTGGATCAGACCAAGGTCCATCAAGCCCAGTATCCTGTTTCAATAATGGCCAATCTAGGTCACAAGTACCTGGCAGGTTCCCAAAAAGGTATACAGATTCCACAGTGCTTGTCCTGGGGTAAGCAGTGGATTTTCTGGGTCCTCTTTAATATTGCTTTATGGACCTTTCCTCCAGGAACTTGTCCAAACCTTTTTTTTAAACCCAGCTACACTAATAGCTTTTACTATATCCTTCGGTAATGAATTCCAGAGTTTGATTACGCATTAAGTGAAAAAAATAATTTCTCTTATTAGTCTTAAATGGGTTACACTATAGTTTTATTACATATCCCCCTAGTCTTTCTACTTTTTGATGGCATAAACAACCAATCTACGTTTACCCGTTCCACTCCATTTGTTAATTTATAGACCTCTATCATATCTCCCCTCAGATGTCTCTTTTCCAAGTTGAAGAGCCCCAATCTTTTAAGCCTCTCCTCATAGGGATATCCTTTCATATCCTTTATCATGTTGGTGGCTCTTTGTACCTTTTCTAATTGTGATATATCCTTTTTAATATATGGTGACCAGAATTGCACACAATATTCAAGGTGCAGTCGCACCATGGAGTGATACAGAGGTATTATAATATCCTTTGTTTTATTTTCCTTTACTTTCCTTATGATTCCTAGCATTCTATTTGCTTTCTTGACTGCTGCTGCACACTGGGCAGAGGGTTTCAACGTATTATCCACGATGATGCCTAAATCCTTTTCCTGGGTGGTTGTTCCTAATGTGGAACATTGCATAGTGTAATCGTAGTTTGGGTTGTTCTTTCCTAGGTGCATAACTTTGCACTTGTCCGCATCAAATTCCATCTGCCATTTTGATGTCCAGTCTTCCAGAGAACACCTGCTACACGTACCTTGTTCTATGTCATTGGACCCCCTCCCCAAGAGAAACACAATAATACATACACATGCTCTTGCTCATCACACACTTTCTCTCACTTCTGGTGTTGTGCTGCTGCCTGCTGCTCATGTACTCACTCAGTGAATGTGCCCCACCCCATTATCAAGAAAATTCCTGCAGTTTCTGATAGTTCCTTTTCTTCAGTCTGCAGCAGCTCAGATCCCCATACCTCATGCAGAAGCTTGCTTGTACAGCAGCGGAGCTTCCCCCTCCCTTCTAGTGCTCCCATCCCCAATACTTTCCCATTGGCTAGATCTTAGCCACAACCTCTGATTAGAGCTGCCTTCCAGAGTTCCTGCTCTTGCTTCCTTCCCATTGGCTGGTTCCTACCCATAAGAACATAAGATATGCAATACTGGGTCAGACCAAGGTCCATCAAGCCCAGTATCCTGTTTCCAACAGTGGCCAATCTAGGTCATACGTACGTAGCAGTTTCCCCAAAAGACACAGGTTCTGCAATGCTTGTACTAGGTCAAGCAGTGAAATCCTGGGTCCCTTCTTAATAATGGTTTATGGACCTATCCTCCAGGAACTTGTCCAAACCTTTTTAAACCCAGCTACACTAACAGCCTTTACTACATCCTCCGGTAACAAATTACACGGTGAGTGAAAAAATATTTTCTTTTATTAGTCTTAAATAGTTTACTCTGTAGCTTCATTGCATGTCCCCTAGTCTTTCTATATTCTGATAACGTAAACAGTCGATCTACGTTTACCCGTTCCACTCCGTTCATTAATTTATAGACTTCTATCATATCTCCCCTCAGCCGTCTCTTTTCCAGGTTAAAGAGCTCTAACCTTTTTAGCCTTTCTTCATAGGAGTATCCTTCCATCCCCTTTACCATTTTGGTGGCTCTTCTCTGAACCTTTTCTAATAACGCTATATCCTTTTTAAGATACGGCGACCAGAATTGCACACAATATTCAAGGTGTGGTCTCACCATGGAACTGTATAGAGGCATTATAATATCTTTTGTTTTATTTTCCATTCCTTTCCTTATGATACCTAGCATTCTATTTGCTCTCTTGGCCGCCGCTGCACACTGGGCAGAAGGTTTTAGCATGTTATCCACAATGACGCCTAAATCTTTTTCCTGGGTGGTGATTCCTAATGTGGAACCTTGCATCGTGTAACCATAGTTTGGGTTGTTCTTCCCTAGGTGCATAACTTTGCACTCTTCCACATTAAATTTCATCTGCCATTTTGATGCCCAGTCTTCCAATTTATCAAGATCCTCTTGCAATTTTCCACAATCCCCTTGGGTTTTAACAACTTTAAATAGTTTTGTGTCATCTGCAAATTTGATAACCTCACTCGTTATTCCACTTTCCAGGTCATTTATGGATATGTCAAAAAGCAGCGGACCCAGCACAGATCCCTGGGGTACACCACTATTCACCTTTCTCCATTGGGAAAATTGGCCATTTAGCCCAACCCTCTGCTTTCTATCTTTTAACCAGTTCCTGATCCACAGTAGTACACTGCCTCCTATCCCATGACTCTTTAGTTTTGCCAAAAGTCTCTGATGAGAGACCTTGTCAAAGGCTTTCTGAAAGTCCAGATACACTATATCAACCAACTCACCTTTGTCCACCTGTTTATTCACACCTTCAAAAAAACATAACAGATTAGTAAGACAAGATCTTCCTTGTCTAAAGCCATGTTGGCTGTCTCCCATTAGGCCATGACTATCTACATGCTGAGTAATTTTATTCTTTATGATGGTTTCTACCATTTTTCCCGGTACTGACGTGAGGCTCACTGGTCTGTAGTTTCCCGGATCACCCCTCGAACCCTTTTTAAAAATTGGTGTTACATTGGCGATCCGTCAATCTTCAGGTATTAGAGATGATTTTAATGATAGTTCACAGATTACTAATAACAGGTCTGCAATCTCATATTTCAGTTCTTTCAACACCCTTGGATGTATACCATCCGGCTCAGGTGATTTGCTACTCTTCAGTTTATCTAATAGTTGTAATACATCTTCCCGATGTATCGATATTTCCTTCAATTCTTCCGCACCTTTAAATACCACTTCAGTCATGGGTAACATCTCTACATCTTCCTCAGTAAAGACCGAAGCAAAGAATTCAGTCTCTCCGCTATCGCCTTGTCGCCTGTTAGTGCCCCTTTAACTCCTCTATCATCTAATGGTCCAACTGACTCTCTCACAGGTTTTTTTGCTATGAATGTACTTGAAAAAAATCTTTATTTCGCATTTTTGCTTCCACAGCAAGCTTCTTCTCAAATTCTCCCTTTGCCTTCTTTATCAATGCCTTGCATTTGTCCTGCCAGTGCTTGTGCTGTTTCCAGGTTTCATCGTTTGGCTCTTTTTTCCATTTCCTGAAAGATGCTTTTTTGGCAACAACCCACATTCTCTACTGCTAGTGACAGTAGAAGTAGGCAGGGCAGGTTCACTCACACGGGGGCGGGGACTAGAGAGCTGCAGATAGAGGCTCTATTCTCTGAAAAATGTCCAGACACATTAGCCATTCTTCTGTCATTAATGCAAAAATCTGTAGAATCCTAAAAAATACCCAAAACAATGGAAAGCCTTCTGTATCCTGAGCACATATGAAAGTTGCCCCCCTCTTAATATTTGGCCCTAGTCTTGAACCTAGTTTGCCTATGCCTTAATGTGGCTTTGCCCACAGCAAGAGGAATTAGTTGACAGTATACATAGCAACCGTTAAGAAATCTGTATGGTTCAGTTAATAGGTTTCCTAGTAGAATTTACAGCAACGAAGGTAAAATACATATATGAATCGCTAAAAGTTAGCCGATCAGGTATAGTGGTGTAGCAGCACTGGGGCAGAGGGATGCAAAGTGGTGAAAGCATGCAGAATATCATCACTGAATAACCAAAGATAATATAATGCCTCTGTATTGCTCCATGTGAATATTGTGTGCAATTCTGGTTGCCATAACTTAAAAAGAATATGGCAGAATTGGAAAAGGTACAGAGAAGAGCAACTACAATTGTAAAGGGGATTTAAGGATATCTCTACAAGGAAAGTCGTAGATTAGGGCTCTTCAACTTGGAAAAGACATGGCTGGGGGGGGGGGAGATATGATAGAGGTCTATAAAATAATGAATGGAGTAGAAAGGGTAAACATAGATCAGCTGTTTACTTCTTCAAAAAGTAGCAACACTAGGGGACACACAATGAAGCTACAATGTAGCACATTCAAGATAAATCAGAGAAAATATTTTTTTTACTCGATGCATAATCAAACTCTGTAATTCGTTGCTAGAGAATGTAGTAAAAGCTGTTAGTGAAGCTGGGTTTAAAAGAGGTTTGGACGAGTTCCTGGAGGAAAAGTCCATAAGCCATTATTAAAGTGGACTGGGAAAATCCACTGCATACCTCTGGGATAAGCAGCATGGAATCTTGTATGTACTTTTTGGGAACTTGACAGGTACTTGCGACCTGGACTGGCTGCAGTTGGAAACAGGATGCTAGTTTTGGTGGACCCTTGGTCTGACTCAGTATGGCATATCTTATGTTCTTGTGAATTGTTTTCAATTGCTGTATGGGTATCTGTGTATGTATACATGCCAGTGTGTGTGTGTGTGTGTGTGTGTGCTGTGTACATTTGTGCCTGGGAGAGGGGATAAGCAGGAGCCTTGTTTTACTGCATCAAAGTTTTTATACTGCAGAAGTTGGAACTGTTTCTCCCATAAAAATGAACTGGACCATTTTTTGGGGTGCTTATCTCTCTGGAACCCCCAGTCTGACATGGCCCGTTTGTAAACTTGATGTGTATTTTCATTGGCTTTCCCCTCCCCAGGCCAAATGTGGTCCTGTTCTGTTAAATTTTCAGTTATTTTGACCCTAGAAAGACTTTCTTAACCCTTTGTGTATAATTTCTCTCCAACATCTGATAAATAGGAAAGATTTATTTACTCTTGTGCAAATTATACAGGCAAATATATACAGGCAGGTTTATTTACTCTTGTGCAAATATATCCATAGGATTTATAGGGATCTCGCAGGTTATCTTTTTATTCCAGAAGCAACAAACAAAACTAAGAGGGACTCTTTAAGATTACTGTTCACTTTTTTTTCACAAATAATTTTAAGAAAATTAAAAAATTCAATTTAAGTAAAAAACATTCTGATTATTTTATTTAAAAAATAAATAAATAACCATTTTTAATCTATCCTGGTGGATCCTAGATATGGCCATTAGATGTCACCATAGAGCAACGGCAGAGATTCCTTCCCCACAGGGCTGTAAGGTTTCCTCCGCATACAACATCCCCAGTACTAGTCATAAGATCTTGTGACACAGTCAGCTTAGCTTTCTGAATTGTACTGTCAACATTTAGAACTGTCACACTCATATTTACTTCTGCTAGGAAAGCTGCTAATTTGCTGACTACAGAACTGAGTGAATATAAACAACTCATGTGACATCTACCAACCTCTACTAATGCTCAAGGCCATGACAACTTTCTCTATTTTCCCAAAACAAGGGTGCTGGTAAAGACACAACTTTTTGTGGGAAACTTCGGGGGGAAAGTCAAACAAATTGTCCAGATTTTGCAAATCACCTGTGATGGACAAGCATACTAGCCAAAGAACTGTGTATACATCCTAACACTTCTTGAGTGAAGAGTGATCTGGCGATGCTGAACAAATTGCAGATGGTAATGACCCAGGGATTGATTCAACCATCAGATGTTTGGGTTCTGGAGGGTAAACATCTAGAGACAGAGAGGTGTTCCCAAATAGTAATTGTTGAAAAAGGAGATATTCATAAAAAATGTTGATTTGCCGGGACCTAAAAGAAGATATTCAGAATAGATCGGAAAAAGAGTGAGCAAAAACATTCTATTACCACCTTCCACTCGGTCAATGAACCTGCCTACCAATACCTAGTCGTCAACAGAGAAGCAGTTCTTTTATACAGTTGACATTTGCAAGTGTAGGATAGATATACTTATGTTTACTCATCACTGAAGAATTTTAGCCAGAAAATCTTCCAAATTAATGAATGAACTCCTTAGTCACTGAGAAACTGAACTAGACTTGAACTGGTGACTAAACTTTAGCTGTGATTTTCTTGATATAACCTAACAGAAATTTGTTGGTGTTAGCTGATCACAGCTGTGGATATGTTGAATGTGTACACCACCAAAACAGCACGCTGCCACGCAGGCAACATCTTTTGTACTGTTTTATGTTGAATGTGTATGCACGCTGCATTTTGTTACTGATTCTCTTTAATACTGCCTATTGTGCCTGTAGGCTTCTCTACGATTCCTTCTCTCTTAACAAAGGGAAACACAGCTGGTTTGTGTGTATGATCAGCTCAGCTGCACACAACTGTTTTTCGACAAGTCCCGTGATGTCGCAGCATGAATAATCTCAGGCAAACCAGATTTTCTCTGACTACATAATACAACAAAGTCACATTTAAATCCAAAGTCTCTGCTGTGCTGCTGATGTAAATATCAAGCTACTAAGCAAAAACAATGAAAATCTACTGAAGGTGTTGGGGGGGATTATCAGTGGCAGCAAGTAGTGCTGATTAAGTGGTTAGCAATGCCACTAAACTCTAAACCTGCATATTCAATGCTGGGGCCATATCCGGATCAGCTGCAGCCCAGTTAGCTTCAGCGGCAAAAGTAAGGCGAGTCTTTCAGGTGCCTAACTTTTGCCACTTAGGAATAACCGGTTAGTGAATGAATTTCATCACTAGTAGGTTATTCCTGAGTGCTGGCTCGGATTAGCCCCCACAACACCCCCCAGCTCTAGCCGGCTAGTGGCGGTAGCACTAACTGCCTAAATGGCTTTGAAAATGCCCCCACTGTTTAAAAACTGGATATCATATTTTTCATATAAAGTAATGCTCGTTTTAAATATTGGTTATGGCAATTATTTTAGACCAGGGGTTTTCAACCCAGTCCTC
This sequence comes from Ichthyophis bannanicus, assembly GCA_033557465.1. Classification (NCBI taxonomy): domain Eukaryota; kingdom Metazoa; phylum Chordata; class Amphibia; order Gymnophiona; family Ichthyophiidae; genus Ichthyophis; species Ichthyophis bannanicus. The sequence goes on along the minus strand of CM066032.1, from coordinate 403,053,201 downwards.
GGACACACCTAGCTTGTCAGGTTTTCACGATAACCACAATGAATAAGCATGAGAGAGATTTGCATTCTTATTTCCTTACCTCCGCCACTATATGCAAATCTCTCTCATGCATATTGATTGTGGTTATCCTGAAAACCTGACTGGCTAGAGGTGTCCTGAGGAATGGGTTGAGAACTCCTGTTTTAGACTCATAAAACTTTCCACAGTTGGGTTTTGTTTTGAACTTTAGATTTATTCCATGGTTTTTAGGGGTGTGCATGGTCAAAAAACCCTTAGGTTTGGGTTGATTTAAAACAAACTTTTCCCCATTTGTAGGCATTATTTTCAGTTTCTTTGCTATATTAATTTTTGAGGTATTCATTGTATGTGTGCAAGAAATTTTTTAATCATGCAAATTGTTGTACATGCATTAATTCATAGGTCTATACATATACAAGTGATTTGCATGCACTTAAAATTTTTAGGCACCCAAACAAACTGAATTCATGCTCTCAAATGCACACACATCGCTTTTTCCAAATCCAAGCTCAAGGCAAGCTGTAATTAGGCACATAAGCAATTTCCCTGCACAAGTGAGCTTACAATCTAAATTGTATCTGTAATTTTAGTTTAGATTTTTTGCAGACTGATTATATATTAAAGGATCAATAACAAGGGTTTTGCTATTATGAGCATCAAAAGTCTCGAAAGCTATCACAGTGGTTCTAAAGCCTCTTATGAAGGAGAGCCAGGCTTTCAGAATATCCACAATTCCTGATCGTCCCTCCAGTCTAGTCTCGGAATCTCTGGGGTTGTCAACCTCATCTAGCAGCTTTGGAGACTGAGAAACTTCAGTGCTGTGATGTCACCAGTATATAGGAGCTGGCACCGCCTTCTCACCTCAGTTTATCAGTCTCCAAAGCAGCTAGAGGTGTGGTGAGCCCAGGGGTCTAGGGGCTCACTTGAGGAACGATTAAGTAAAGCTAGAATAGGTGGTTAGATAGGTTGCTAAATCTAAGGTGGTTAATTTCTATACCGGCAGTGGCTGGGTGAGCGTTTTGCTGGTATTGCCCTGAGATCCCCTGCTCCCCCCCCCCCTCCCGTTCATTGCTCTGAGAGGCGGTAAGGAGTCTGGACAGGGCTCTCAGTGACTCCGGGGGAGAGGATCTACAACCGGTTACCTGTCCGGGTGGAAAGGATAGGAGCCGGTTTGCTTCAGAGCGCAGCGAGTGCAGAAGACTTTGCCTGCCACAGCTGTCTGCTCGGGAAGTCACTCACAGCTGGTTTGTGTTTTCGGGTGCAGGGCACCGGCGGGACTACGGAGTCCGGTTCAGCCGGACAGAGGTAAGAGAAGGCGAGTCCTCAGAGCAGTTGCGGGTGATAGCACAGAGAGTCGGCCCTTGCGGCTGCACTTTCGGCGGAAGGCGGCGGTTGCTGGAACAGGCCTGCCCGCGTGTGTGAAAGGCGGAAAAATCGCGGTTTACAGCGTTGGGGCTTTGGTGCTGCTTTTCTCAGCCCAGGGGCTTCGTTTTTAGTTCCTTCCTGCAGGGTTGGGCAGGGGGAGTAATTCTGGGGCTTCTGGTGTAAAAAAAGAAAAAAAAAAGAAACAAAGAATATATTTTCTGTTGCGGGGGGGGGGGGGGGGCTTGGCTGCCTGTGAGTACAGAGGCAGCATGCCTTCAAAATAGCTTTGTTTATTATGTGGGGCAAAGAGGAGCTCAGTGTCACAAGAAGGGGTTTGTAGAGGCTGCGCTCCAGAGTTGGAAGCCAGAGACGCAGGGGCTGAGGCTGAGAGAGGGCAGGAGGTTTTGGAGGGCCCCATGGATCCTAGTCTTTCTTCCCTACCAGCTCTGGATCCTGGGCTTGGTACTCTGTTGTCTCCGGCTCCTCAGCTCTCGCAGCAGCCTATAGCAGGCAGTTTAGCGGCAATTTTTTCGACGGACTTTATAGCTCTGCTCCAAAGGACTTTGACGGGTCCTCAGGGGGGGCCCATTCCCAGTACTTCGGGAACGGAGCTGGGGCAGAAGAGACCAGGTTCGCCCGGATTGGCGGTGGCGTCGGGCATCAGTGCCAAGAGAGCCAGGTCCGCTAAAGAACAGTTAGCTCCCTCCGTGGGGTCAGAGGAGGCGGATATGGACAGGGACTTGGATGATTTCGAGGAAGGAGAGATCCGCGATCAGGAAGATCAAGCTCGAGTAGTGCAGGTATTTTGTAGGGAGGAGCTACCGGCACTTATTGCAGAGGCCCTCAAGGCCCTGAATATGCCCGACGCAGGGCCGTCAGAAGACTCTACACTGGAGGATCCCTTGCTGCAGGCCTTTCAAAAGAATCAGAGGGCCTTTCCTGTGCATAGGGTATTTAGGGAGATGATTCAGGAGGAGTGGGATATGCCGGAAGCCACGCTTAAGGGAGCGAGAGTCATGGTGCGGCTATATCCCCTTTTGGATCAGGATCGCGAGTTGTTTAAGGCACCGAGGGTGGATGCGGCCGTATCTGCGGTAACAAAGAAAACTACCATCCCGGTAGAAGGTGCGACGGTGCTTAAGGATGCGCAGGACCACAAGTTGGAAACGTTATTAAAGCAGATTTTTGAGGCTAATGCATTGTCCTTACAGGCATCTATTTGCGGGGCCTGGGTAGCAAGGGCCTGTTTGCGGTGGGCGCAGATGGTCCGGGGCGACCACTTGGGGGAGGTCACCGAGGAGGCGGCCCGGTTAGAGTCCGGTGCGGTGTATTTCGCCGATCTTCAGTATGACTTGATCCGTGGTTTGGCCAAAAGTATGGCTTCAGTGGTCGCAGGACGGAGGTGTCTGTGGCTACGAAATTGGGCAGCTGATGGTTCGTCCAAGGCGAGGCTGAGTAAGCTTCCATTCCGGGGGAAGCTGCTTTTTGGTGAGGATTTGGAGAAGTTGGTGAAGGATTTAGGAGAATCAAAAGGAGGACGGTTGCCGGAGGACAAGCAGAAGCAGAGCCATTCGGTTCCTGGGCCTAGAGGGCAGCAGTGTGACTTTCGCTGCTTCGCTTCCCCGAGGGGTGGCCAATCCCAGCGAGGGCGGTTCCCTAATAGGTCCCAGGGATTTCGGGGGTTTCGAGGAGCAAACAAGGGGTTCGCATCTGCATCCTCGTCCTCCTCCTTCAAGAAACCACAATGAAGTCAGGGGGGTCCAGGGGGAGTTAATTCCTGTAGGGGGTCGGCTACGGGATTTTTACCCTGCCTGGGCCCAACTCACGTCCGATCAGTGGGTACTAGAGGTGGTTCGAGAAGGTTATGCTCTAGAGCTGCTACGGCCGGTTTCCGAGTCTTTCGTTCAGTCCCCTTGCAGCTCTCAGGCAAAACAAAAGGCGGTGCAGGAGACGGTGCAAAGGCTTCTCCGGCTCAAAGCGATTGTCCCGGTTCCGGCCGACCAGTTAGGTTGCGGTCGATACTCGATCTATTTCATAGTGCCAAAGAAAGAGGGCACCTGGTGTCCCATTTTAGACCTAAAGCGAGCGAATCGTTGCCCGCGCGTATCTCATTTTCGGATGGAGACTCTGCGATCCGTTATTGTAGCGGTGAGGAGAGGGGAGTTTCTGACGTCCCTGAATCTATCGGAGGCGTATCTGCACATCCCGATACGCCAGGAGCATCAGAAATTCCTCAGATTCGCGGTGCCCATGGGACATTTTCAGTTTCAGGCACTCCCGTTTGGCCTAGCAACGGCGCCGTGAACTTTCACCAAGGTCATGGTGGTGGTTGCGGCGGCTTTGCGGAAGGAGTGAGTCTTGGTACACCTGTATCTGGACGATTGGTTGATCAGAGCAAAGTCCAGAGAAGAGAGTGTTTCCGCTACAGCACGAGTGATCGCGTTGTTACAGAGTCTCGGTTGGGTGGTCAACATGGCAAAAAGCAAGTTGGAGCCGTCCCAAAACCTGGAGTATCTCGGAGCACGTTTCGATACGAGAGTGGGGCGAGTGTTTCTGCCTCAGCAGAGAGTATTGGGTCTCTGGGTTTTGATACGGCGCTTTCTAGGCCAGAGCTGTCCCACAGCCTGGGAATATCTGCAGGTGCTAGGGACTATGGCGGCGACTCTGGAATTGGTTCCGTGGGCTCGGGCCCACATGAGAACCCTGCAACGGGCCCTGTTAAGAAGGTGGTCACATCAAGACGATTCTCTCTCCCACAGGTTGTCCTGTCCTCCGCAAACCTGGTTGGCGCTGCGGTGGTGGTTGAGGCCGGGGGGCCTAGAGTCAGGAATGTCGTTAGAGGCACCGGATTGGATTTCGCTGACGACGGATGCCAGCCTGTACGGCTGGGGAGCCCATTGTCAAGGTCGCTGGGTGCAAGGCCAGTGGTCCGAACTGGAAAGGTTGTGGGCGATCAACAGACTGGAGTTGAGAGCGGTGGTGTTGGCGCTTCAGAAGTTTGGCCCCGCGCTTCAGAAAAAGGCCGTTTGGGTGTTCTCGGACAACGCGACGGCGGTGGCGTACATAAATCACCAAGGGGGCACCAGCAGCGTAGCGCTGGAGGCCGAGGCAGTTTGTTCGAGTGGGCCGAGAGAAACCTGGAGGCTTTGTCGGCCGCTCATGTCGCCGGAGTGGAAAATGTGGAGGCTGATTTTCTGAGTCGAGTAAAGGTGGACCCAGGCGAGTGGGTTCTGCATCCGGAAGTGTTTGTGATGATAGTGCAGCGTTGGGGAACGCCGGTGATGGATCTGATGGCGTCGTTTCAATCTGCACAGGTCAGTCGTTTCTTCAGCAGAAGAAGAGAGCGGATGTCGGAAAGCCTAGATGCTCTCATCCAAAGGTGGCCAGAGGGGCAGCTGCTGTATGTGTTTCCGCCGTGGGTGTTAATCGGGCGGGTGATACAGCGTATAGAGAGACACCGGGGGCGAGTGGTTCTCATTGCTCCAGATTGGCCGCGAAGGCCCTGGTACGCGGACTTAGTCAGACTGTTAGGGGAGAGGCCGTGGAAGCTTCTGAAAACCAACAGATCTCCTCAGCCAGGGACCTCTCTGCATGCCGCAGGTGGATCGGTTCTCGCTTACGGCCTGGCTCTTGAACGGGCGAGGTTGAAAGCGAGAGGCTATTCAGTGGCAGTGATTATTACCTTTTTGAAGGCGAGACGGACATCGACTTCCTTGGCTTACGTCAGGGTGTGGCGTGTCTTTGAGGCTTGGTGTGCGGAAAGGGACTGTGTTCCTTTAAGAGCGTCGATTCCGCACGTTCTCTCTTTTTTGCAGGATGGTTTTCAGAAGGGCTTAGCGGCAGCTTCTCTGAAAGTTCAGCTGGTGGCCTTATCCTGTTATAGGGGAAAGGTGCAGGGGGGCACGCTGGGCAGTCATGCTGATGTTAAGCGTTATTGATCATCGCACCCTTCTCACACGTCTGTCTGACTCTGGTATTCGCGGCACTGTATTGCATTGGTTTCATTCTTTTCTCTCTCACCGTTCTTTCTCTGTTCACTCTGGTACTTCCACTTCGGTTCCCTCTCCCTTGCACTGTGGTGTTCCACAGGGTTCCATTCTTGCTCCTTTACTCTTCAACATTTTTCTTGCTCCCTTAGCCCTCCTCATTCAGCAATCCGGTGTTTCTTTCTATTTTTACGCAGACGATATCCTTCTTGTTCATCATACCAGCTCCCTTTCCCCTGATCTTTCCGCCCTTAACACCTGTCTATCCTCTATTGCCTCCTGGTTCTCTGAAAATTTCCTCTGTGTTAACCCTTCTAAATCCTCTGCCATCTGGTTTTCTTTCTCTTCTTCCCCGCCTAGTCTAGCCCCCGTGATGTCTTCCCTTCCCATTCCTGTTGTCTCTACCCTCCGCTATCTGGGTGTTACCTTGGATTCCTCTCTCTCTTTCCATCCTCACATTTCCTCCCTTGTCCGTACCTGTCACTTTCATCTGCGCCGTATTCGCTCTCTTCGTCCTTTTCTTTCCCCCCAATCCCTCACCACTTTGGTTCTTTCTTTTGTAACTTCCCGCTTAGACTACTGCAATTCCATCCTATCTGGCCTCCCTTCCTGTCAACTCCATTGCCTTCAGCTTCTTCAGAATACTGCTGCTCGTCTTCTCACCTCTTCTTCCCCCTTTGATCATATTACCCCCTGCCTCTTCTCCCTTCACTGGCTTCCCATCAAATTCAGACTCATTTACAAGTATATCATTATCACTCATAGGGTTCTTCATTCCAGCACTCCTCGGTATCTCTCTGACCTTATCTTCCACCAGCCCGCTCCCCGTCTTCTTCGCTCATCTCATACCAATCGCCTATTCCTTCCTTCTCCATCCCAGGCCCACCTCGAACTTACCCGCCGCTCTGCCTTCTTTTTCATGGCCCCTGTCCTCTGGAATTCCCTCCCTCACACCCTTCGTATTGAACCCTCCTTCCCCCATTTCAAAACTCTCCTCATCTTTTCTCTCAAGCGTACAACCTACAGGTCTCCCCCTGATATGCAGTCAACATACCTATTCATGCCCCTCACGTTACATTCAACTGCCACTCAACCCAGTCAACATACCTATTCATGCCCCTCACGTTACATTTAACTGCCACTCAACTCTTGTCTCCCACATTACACTCAACTCCCACCCCCTGTCCTCTTTCCCTCCCCACGTTCCTGTGTTTAGCTCGTTAGACTCTATTCTATTTTTCTCTCTTTCTCTCTCCTATTCTTTTCTATTATCCAATGGCGTTCCTTTCTCTCTTTGCTTTTCCGTAGCTGCCTTTTATTGTACACCGCCCTGATACTTCGGTCTTGGGCGGTATATCAAGCCTAAATAAATGAAAAAATGAAAAAAAAGCATTTTTTGAAGGCGGTATCCCTTCTCCGACCACCCCGTATGTGTACAGTTCCAGCTTGGGATCTACCGTTAGTTTTGGAGGCCTTAGGGAAAGCGCCTTTTGAGCCTTTAGGGGAGGCTTCTTTAAAGGATCTTACTCTGAAAGTGGTGTTTTTAGTGGCCATTGCCTCGGCTAGGCAAGTGTCGGAGTTGCAAGCGCTGTCATGTAGGGAACCCTTTTTAGCGTTCTTCGATTCAAAGGTGGTGTTGAGGCCAGTCCCGTCGTTCTTGTCTAAGGTGGTCTCGGCTTTTCATTTGAACCAAGTGGTGTCGTTACCTGTGTTTCGAGAAAAAGGAAAAGGGTGCTTGGCGGAGCGGCTTCATAGTTTAGATATTTGGCGGGCGTTGAAGAAGTATGTCCATAGAACTGCGCCGTTCAGGAAGTCCGACAGGCTGTTCGTGCTGTTTGCCGGACCCAGGAAAGGGGAGGCAGCGTCGAAGGCCTCCATTGCTCGTTGGGTAAAGGAGGCTATCGCTTCAGCGTATCTTCTGCGTGGTCGCGTGGTGCCAGAGGGGCTAAAGGCTCATTCCACTAGAGCGCAAGCGGCGTCTTGGGCGGAATGTAGTTTGGTGCCAGCAGCGGACATCTGTAGAGCGGCTACGTGGTCATCGTTGAATACTTTTGTGAAGCATTATCGTCTGGACATACAGGCGGACAAGGACACCTGTTTCAGATCGGCTGTGCTTCAGGCCAGTCTAGCGGATCCCTCCCGTTCATCATAATGTACTGATCTGGTACATCCCCAGAGATTCCGGGACTAGACTTGAGGGACGATCAGGAAAGTTAAATTAGACTTACCTGCTAATTGTAGTTCCTGGAGTAACTCCAGTCTAGTCCCGTGTCCCACCCTGGCTCATTGGTGCTCGGACCTGAAGCAGCAGCGGTGTTACTGGTAAGCAATATTATGTTGAGTTTTCTTCGGGGTTATCATGAATTGGAGGAAAACCAGGGTACCTGATTTCGGGGTGCTGGACGGGGGATGTCGCGGCACTTCAGCCGCATAGTTCATGTAGTCAGTGGGGGGCGGCTGGCGGACCATTGTAGTTTAGTTGTGCAGTGATTTAATTCTGCAGTGTATTACTTACTTGTTGCTCTGGTGAGTCTGCTTTGTCAATAGGTAAACTGAGGTGAGAAGGCGGTGCCAGCTCCTATATACCGGTGACATCACAGCACTGAAGTTTCTCAGTCTCCAAAGCTGCTAGATGAGGTTGGCAACCCCAGAGATTCCGGGACTAGACTGGAGTTACTCCAGGAACTACAATTAGCAGGTAAGTCTAATTTAACCTGAATCTGCATGAGATATGATTTGCAGATGAGGGTAACTTTATAGCAGACTACCTAGGTATGAAAATCAAGAAGGCATCTGTTCAAAGTCTGTTTTATAAAGAAACTTAGGTGCTCATCCTAAAATAACTCAAACCATAGCAGTTAAGATTGTATTTAAAATGAAGCCGTAGACATGTAGGCCTGCTTGGCAGCAGGTGGAGTTATTCACATGGAAAATGCAGGCCTATTTTCTAAAATATGCATGTAAATCGTGGCTCCACCAGAGCTACACCTAAACACCCATGCAAATGTGTATACCCAAGTCGTGTAAAAGTGTGTATATTCTGCTCATTGCACATCGTTTGACACATGGGTAATTTTATAAGAGATCTTTTAGCACCATGCCGGCATATAGTTTAGTTTAGTCTATTATTTGATAAACCGCCTTTTGGCTAATTTTAGACAACAGGGTGATTTGCAACACCAACATTATAAAATTAGACACCAATTTAAAATAAGAGAAAACAGAAACATGTGAAGAAGCTATAATAAAGTTACATTCGTGCCATCTCCACTATCTCATGCATATTCATTGCACACATCCTGAAAACCGTCCAGCTGGTTCTTCCCCAGGGCAGGTTGCAGAACTATTGCATTGAAAGCAGCATTCTCTGGCACTGCTCCAGTAAACTGGGTACTTGAAGAATGCTCTTGTATTCGGGTGTTCCGGAATGAGTTCTGGCAGTGTATTCATGATATTCTGCACCTGAACCAACACGGCAAATGATATTTAGCAATTGGAAAAATGCAGCAGTGCTGAATACAAGCCTGTTTTGGAACACAGATAATGTGACCTGTAGATACGATATGAGAGCAGCCAAGAAGTCAAATAGATTTCCTTTCGTTGGCCAGATGTGGCAATCTGTCAAAAAATGTTGCCATTTGCAGGATCTCATTGATATTCAGGTATAATCTAAATTTGTGTAACAAATGTGCTAATGCTTTAAAGATGTTCCCTTCTTGTATTATTCTCGTTCTCATGACTATTTATTAGACCATTATACATTTCTTCTTTAGTCTTGTACAACTTTAGATTTCAATAAGATGTTTGAAGCAAGAGAACTATTGTACTGTTATATCTTTTTTAGTTGGTCCTTTAAAAGATCCCACAACTTACTGTCAGACTGATAACAGTAAACTGCACTAGTCTTACTCCCAATGCAGAAAGCCATTTAGCATAGATAAATCTATAGCAAAACTAGTGCACTAAGGGATCACACAGTGGGCTTGCAAATCATCTGCAAACCACTGAATATGAAATTGTTTCCTATTTTAAAAAACTGTGCTGAAAATCAGAGCTGGCATAAAGAGACAGCAAAAGGGTAATCTGAGGCGATGTATGATACTTCATCTCAGATGACTCCAAATCCCTGGTGGCTCAAGTGGGTTCCCCACCCTACCACCACAATCCCCCCAAAATGTCACTGTGGCCCCTGAGCACCCCTAACCCACCCCGCCCTCCATATCTTTAACATTGGGAGGCAGCAACGATGGCCACATGCTCCTGTCTCAGAAAAATGTCAGTGCCTGACCCTGCATGGTGCATCCTGGGATGTATAATGTGGGGTCAGTCTGCCAAGTAAGACAATAATTGATTTATTTGTCAGACTGACTCCATACAGTGCATCCTGGGGCATACTGTGCAATGACAGGTATAGTCATTTTTCAAGATGGCAACGAGCAGGCAGCAGCTTGTGGACATCACTCTGCCTCCTAATGTTGGAGGTATGGGGGGAGGGGGCAACAGGGTGGGATCACTTAGGCCACCAGTAAGATTTCTTAAGGATTTGGGGGTGGGAGACTATCAGTAAGGTTTCTTGGGGGTTTGAGGGCTGAGGGGGGAGCCACTGGGTCACCAATAAGATCTCATGGGAGTTCAGGGATGGAGGCTACCAATACGTTTTCTTGAGCTTCAGGGAGGTCTCTTGGGGGAACCAATAAAATTTCTTGGAGCATTGGGGAAAATCAGGTTGGAGAGGATTAGGAGACCAGCTTATCTTTTTTTTTTTAAATCTCCCTTCCTACCACTGCATGAGCCAGGCCCTGCTCACATACAGACAGGAGGGAGGTTTCTATTCCTGTGCAGACAGATTCTTCAGGCGCTTCCTGTTGTCCCGGAGGGATGGCTATGCTAACCGTGCTAACTGTGCTGATCGGGATATTCAGCAGCATTAACATGCTTAGTGCTAGTGAATATCCGCGGGTGCCACCACTGAATGCCCTGATGCTAGCCAGATAGTATTGGGGCGTTCCGGGGGCGGAGCAGAGGGGGCACCCAGGGATAACCAGGCTGCGGCGATATTTAGCCACTGCCCGGTTATCCCTGAGCAGCAAATGTTAGGCACCTTAAAGGCTGGTTGCCACTGCCTGGTTGGCTTCCACACTATCCTGCTGACCTAGATATCCAATGCCAGCGGCTGGATATGGCCCCAGCATTGAATATCCGGATCTTAGGTTCAGTGGCAATGGCTGGCCACTGCCACTGAATATCCCCCCAAAGGTTTTCATCAGAATTAGGACATTTGTATTTTAAATGAGCATTGCTGTCAGTCTGTCATTCCACAGTTGATATCAGCACGCCTCTGATGCTCTTCCCGTTGCCTCCTCACAAGGACTGACTGCTGTACAGTGACATGACAAACAAGTGCTAGCTGTTCCTTTTTTGCCCCCAATGCACTTCCTGCCTAGAGATTTATTTATTTTATTTGGCAGGTTTTATATACCGTCTTTCCAAAGGTCAAGGCGGTTTACAAAGAACTGAACACAACATTACATTGAACTTGCAGGGAACATTTAGAGGCTAAACATAGCATGTAACATTATAACTTAATATATAACAACTAATTACAGATTGTGGGTCTGTGGGAGAGAGAAAAGGCCTAGATCAGGTGACATTCACAAAGAGTTCTTCAAACGGGAAGGTCTTCAAGGACTTGTGGAAGGCTTTGAGGTCAGGGGAGTTGCGAAGGTCCAGTGGGAGCGAGTTCCCTAGGCTGGGTGCATATAGTGAAAAAGCACAAGAACATGTTGCCTTAGATCTTGAGGGGGGGGGGGGGGCAGCATGTTAGTAGCTGTGCTCCTTCTGAGGCAATTTTCTGGAGGTCTATGTAGGTGGTTCTGAAGGTATTGCAGGTCAGAGCTGTGGAGGAGTTTGTATGTGATTACAAGCGTCTTGTAAATAATTCTAGAAGACAAGAGTGGCCAGTCCAGATCTTTCAGTATTGGGGTAATATGGCTAGATCTGGGTGTGCTTGTGAGTATCTGATCAGCAGCAAGTAGTGCAAGTTTTAAAGGATTAAGAGATGTGGGACTGTAGCAGTTGTGGACACCAGGAAAACACACATCTTGTGTCTTTGCATTGCTACTTTCTACTAGGGCCCATAGAAGAAAGTGGTGGAAGACAGGCAGAGGCTGGAGAGAGAGCAAGGTCATCTTGGGGAAAGAATGGGCAGGGAGATGAGGAACCTTGAAGAGGGAGATGGGAAAAATCAAATGAATTGGAGGGTGGAAAAGAGGCACCAGCAAGGGGACTAGGTTGAAGAGGAACCTGACATCTGTTTTTTCATACCTTGCCTCTTGTCTATATACAGTAGCAATATCAAAGGCTCTCATTTGTATGGATGTTTTAGGGCAATAGTTCCAAAGCTATCTGTCCTGGGGACCCTCAGCCAGCCAGATTTCAGGATAGCCACAATGAATATGCTTGAGATAAATTTGCACACAATAACGAAGGAGGTGCATGCAAATCTATCTCATGCATATTCATTGTTGATATCTTGAAGATCTGATCAGTTGGTTTGGGCATTTCCAGTTTTAATTTTGCCGGAAAAAAGGCAAAGACTAAAGAAGTCTCTGTGATGCTTCTTACACTGGTCACTGTGAAAAAAAACCAGGTAAAAGGTGGCTACCACATGTTGTACTCAGATACCTGTGTCCATTGTGGTCAGTGTGGACTGGGGCGTATAAATGAGTTAATATGGACCAGGCTCCAGGAGATGAGAGTGCAAGGCAAGAGATCCCCTTCCCAGAACACTATCTGATGGGATGATCCTAGCTACAGAATCATTCCTACCACACCAAGATGATGCTCTCCTTTTATAAGACCCTATACTGTACCGCTCCCTTGGATATTTGCAGCCCAATTCACGACCCTGCATTTTTTAAAATTTATTTATTATATATTTATAGAATTTATATACAATCAGCAAGAAAAGAAAAATACAATCTTGCAGGAAAAGAGAATAATCAGGTGGAAACAAACCAAGCATTATAACAATCATTAAGATATATCCCCAAAAATCTATTGTAGTCCACAATTTGGAAGGAGAGGAGAAAGAAACAAATCCAAGGAAGGAGAACCTTGGACACCAAGGAAATTAAACTATCTAATAGTATTTAGCAAGAACACCAGGTGGCCACAAAGTATCCTGAATATATTACTTAACAAGAGGCAACATTATACATTATTCTGGCACATTAGCGGGTAACTTGGCATTAATAAAAGTACCAAGATCAGTAGGTTGAGAAAATACATATCTTGTGGAATTATGTAATACCAAGCATTTATAAGGAAATCTTAGAAAAAAGGACCCCCCCAATACGTAAAACACCCGCTTTATGAGTCTCTTTAGTAATATCAGGAAACATGGAAATAATAAGCCATAGAAAGTCTCCAAATGCTTCTTAAAGAACATCCTTAACAGCCAGTCTTTATCAGAAACCAATGCACATTGAATCAATAAAGTAGATGGAACACAGGAACCTCCACCAGTATCCTCAAGAAGACCCAATACATTCAAGACATCAAAATCAATATTGGACACTTCTACTGGAACCGCAGATTCCTTCTTCCTATGTGGGAGATAGTAAACTTTCATCATAGGTGGCATTAACTCTAGAGGGACTTTCAAGATCTCATGAAGATACTGTTTAAACATATCGAGTGCTGTAACACCTCTCAACTTAGGAAAATTTAAGACCCGCAGGTTCACGGCTCTCATGGCATTTTCCAGCACCTCCACTTTATAGCGAAGAGCCCCATTATCTTTAATCAGTGGAGAAGTCGTATCAGATAAAGTTCCCAATTGAGTTCCATGATCATTCAACTGCAATTTCACTTGTTCACAAGCAGAAACTACCAGATATTCCAGGGCGCGGGCAGGGTCCCAGGGCCCGTTTGTAACTGGGTGCACGGCCCGGCGCGGGACCCTGCTCGGCGGCGGGATCGCGCGTGACGTCGGGACGTCGGGGGGCAACTTTGAATTGATTGGCTCTGCTGCGATATGGACGAGCAGAGCCAATCAGGTGGGCGCAAACTCCATGTGCTCCGAGGCTTGTGGCTTGCCCGGAGCACATGGTAACGGGGCGCGCACTGGGAAGGAGAGGCTGCTGTGTCTTCGGGTCCTGTAAGGCCTAGGATTCCCCTGCTTGCGGGCGAGCCGGCGCTCTGCTGAGTACCGCGAAGAGAAGCGGCGGTGTGGTCGCGGTCATCCCAGGCCCTGAACTTTGGCGGCTTCGGAGCAGCGCGATCGGGTAACCGGCATTCAGCGGGGCCGGCATCTCCGGGCACGTGAGCTGAGGGAGTGCGAGCAGCTTAGCTGACGGGGGCGGGGTATAGCGGAGGATTGCGAGCCGCGAAGGGGGGGGGGGGGGCGGCAACGAAGCATCGGCGGCCTGACCAAGTTGGTGGGGGAGTTTAACGAGGATACTTTAGGTGCGGGGAAACTGGGGCCTAAGCGGCTTGCGGGGGGTAGGGCGGCTGGGAGGTCAGCAGCCTCGAGGGGGGCTGGAAAAAATGGTAAAAAAGGAGGGGGTAGCAGGGGGGGGGCTGCAGCAGGGAGGCAGTGGAGAGGGGCATGCATCTGGGGTAGCGAGGGGCAGGGGGATAGACGCTGGCACAGCTTCTAGGGTGGGGAGGGGTGCTGTAAGGGGGCGTGCGGCTAGGCCCCGGAGAGCGCGGGTAACAGGGGGGGTGGGCAGAGCCGGCGGGATGTTGCCTGAACCGGCCCCTGTCGGGGGTGATCCGGGTAGCGGTCCAGAGGGGAGTAGCGCGGGAGCAGGAGGTCCTAACAGTGGGACCCCCCAAGGCAGGGGTGCATGGGGTAGCATGGCGCCATGGGAATGGAATGGTATGGGGAACAGCCCAGCTTGTGGGTGGGCAGGGGAGGAGGATGGTTTAGGGGGTACCCCCTCTCGCCCGGGGTTACAGGTCCTCTCGAGCAGCATACGGCTTGGGATAGGTGGCAAGCCAGTGGCCAAGGCTCCTCGGGTAGGGATTGGATGGGGGCATGGCAGTCGGCGTGGCCCGCGTTTTTCTCCCCTTTGTGTCCCCCTTTTTTATCTCCACAGGTATCCTTTCCGGTAGCGCCTCGGGGTGCGCCGCTTCCCAGCGAGTCGGAGCGAGTGATGGATAGCGAAGCTGGTGGCGGTGTTGCGGAGGTGAACACGTCGGCGGTGGAGCGGGAGCGAGACACACGTGATCAGCAGCGGGTGCTGGACCCTCGTGGGGGTGTTCTGGTGGCTCCAGAGGGCGCCGTGCCTGGCGGAGCTGCGGGTGAGTCATCAGTGCGGGGAGTTGAGGTGAGGGGGGGGGGTCGCGGGGGGAGCGTTCAGAAAAGGCGCGCAAGAAGAGGAAGCATGCTTGTCGGCGGAGGCATAGCTCCAACTCATCGTCCTCTTCTTCGTCGGAGGGTTCGGATTCTTCGTCAGGCGGAGCACAGAATACGGTTGTCTCGGGTGACGGGGGGAGCGCCGGGATGGGAGGTGTTGGTTCTGCATCATTGGCGGCAGTCGCTGAGTTGTGGGAGGGTGTTCCGAAGAAGTTGCGGTGTAAAATTCTCAAACGCAAGTACATTGACATTTTCCGTTTGCTCGAAGGCCGAAAACGTTCGGGGGATAGTAAGAAGAAGCGTAGGGAAGACGAGAAGGCCGGACGGGTACGTGCCGTATCGCGCAACGTGGTCAACTGGGTCCGATCATTCTTGCAATTGGCAAGTGTCTGGGGGCATCAGTTTCCGGAGCATTACGGCAGCTTGCTGTCCTATGCTGATTCTATTTTGGGAGCGTCTCAAGCGCACGACGGATGGTCGTGGCTTAACTACGACGAGAAGTTTCGGGACAAGATGGAAGAAAACAAGTCACTAACGTGGGGGACGCAGGACATCAATCTGTGGTTGATGCAGATGTCTGTCAAGACGGGTATGGGGGGAGCTAATGGAGCTAAGATAGGGCCGGGTTATACCGGTGGAGCAAACCGTTCCTTTCGTGGAGCATCTTCAGTGGGACTGTCAAAGCCAGTCCTCGGGGCTGGGGCAGACCTTTGTTGGAGATATAATCGAACCACCTGTCCGTTCCCGGATTGTAAGTTCCGGCATGCATGTTCGTCGTGTGGAAGTGCCCATCCCGCGACAAAGTGCCTTAAGAAAGGTGTGGCCCCTACGCCACTGCCTGGAGCCAAGTGATGTGTCGCATCACGCTTTAGCGCCTTCCCCAATTCGGAGGCAGGTGCTCAGTAGTTGGCTTCTGCGGTATCCGAAGAAAAAGGAAAGTTTGACGTTGCATTTAGGTTTTAAGTTTGGTTTCATTATTCCCATACGAGGCGAGGTGGTCACAGGGGCGGTTAGGAATGCGGTGAGTATTCGGCGCTGGGCGGCTGTGGCGCGGACAAAACTGACTGCGGAATTGCGTTTAGGGAGGATTGCGGGGCCTTTCCGCATTCCACCATTTCGGAATTTCGTCGTGTCTCCGTTAGGAGTGATTCCCAAGAAAGAGCCGGGAAAGTTCAGATTGATACACAACCTCTCATCGCCGATGGGAACTTCCGTTAATGACTCCATACCGCGTGAGTTCTGCACTGTGCGGTATGCTTCCTTTGATAAGGCGGTGGAGTTAGTATCCGAGGCTGGTCGCGGGGCGCTGTTAGCGAAAGTCGACATTGAATCAGCCTTTCGATTATTGTCAGTTCATCCATCGGCTTTTAGGTTGCTTGGGTTTCGGTTTGAAGATGCTTATTACTACGACAAGAGTCTGCCGATGGGGTGTGCGATATCGTGTGCCTACTTCGAGATGTTTAGCTCCTTCTTGCATTGGATGTTAGTGCAGAGGGTTGGTGGCTCTGAAGTGGTGCATTATCTAGACGATTTCCTCTTTGTCGGTAGGGCGGGGTCGGATGGCTGCAAGAGGCTGCTCGAAGGTTTCGAAGGAATGGCGGAAGAGTTGGGGGTGCCGCTGGCGGAAGGCAAGACGGTGGGGCCTACCACGCAGCTTACTTTTTTAGGTGTGGAACTCGATTCGGTGCATATGGTGGTGCGTTTGCCGCGAGAGAAGGTGATAAAACTCAGGGTCTTAGTGGCCAACGTGCTCGCCTCGCAGAAAGTGACATTGAAAGAGCTGCAGGCGCTATTGGGGTCCCTTAATTTTGCCTGTAAAGTCATTCCGATGGGGCGTGTGTTCAGTTGGCGCTTGGCGGCGGCGACGGCTGGAGCAAAACGGCCGCATCATCGCATTCGGGTCTCTCAGGTTATGAAGGAGGATCTACGGGTTTGGGATGCCTTTTTGGAAGGATTTAATGGAACGACTGTGCTGCGCGAGGTGGAGGTCACCAGTAGTGACATGCATCTTTACACGGATGCTGCAGGGGGAGTTGGCCTGGGTATCTATTTCGGGGGCGCATGGTGTTCTGCAAGATGGCCGCAGTCCTGGGCGGAAGGGGGTTTGTTGAGCAATATAACGTTTCTGGAGCTCTTTCCAATATTACTCGTGTTGGAATTGTGGCCGGATCGGTTGGCTAACCGCAGGGTGGTGTGGTGGTGCGACAACGAGGCGGTGGTACATGTCGTAAATCGTTATTCGCCCCGGTGTGCTAAGGTGGCTTCGCTGATGCGGCGGGTGGTGCTTGCTTGCATGCAGTTGAATATTGATTTGAAAGCGCGTCATATCCCAGGGCATATTAATGAAATTGCTGATGCTCTCTCCCGCTTGCAGATGGAGCGTTTTTGGAAGTTGATGCCGGAGGCGGATGAGGAGGGTCATGTGGTCCCCTCGAGCTTGTGGAGCGTTGGCCTGCAGAGATGAGGCAACTTTTGAAGAGCTCTGTGGCGTCTAACACCTGGGAAGCCTATCAGCGTGGTTGCGCAAGGGTGCAGCGGTTCTTATGTGAGCGGGGATGGAGAGGGGGGAGGGCCCCTGCTTTGTTGCTTGGACAGTATGTAGCGTGGGCCAAAGGAAATGGGGCTGCGCAGTCGGCGGTGCGTGGACATTTGGCAGGCTTTGACTTTTTTGCTAGGGCGGTAGGGTTGGAGTCCGGAGCAATGTTCCCTCTAATTTTCTGTAGGCTGTGTGCGCATAAAATATCAGCTGTGTGCAGCTTTTGAAGGAAGGTTAAATTTTTGTGTGCCACATAACGACACTCGGAGTTATATACTTAAAAATTTGATTACACGTCAGAATACAGTATGTACACCACATTGATTTTAATCAAATTAAATGAAAATAGACGATTACTAAATGAAGCGGAAAATTTCTAGTAATTACAATCATAACTTTTAAATTTTAAGACGTCTGTGTTGTTTTCTATCAGAATCAGAGTTGTAATTTTTGTGCGCTCTGTTGTAAAGTATGTGCGCTCACTCGGCGAGGTGTGTGCGCGCGCACACGCGCACAGCTTAGAGGGAACAGTGGTCCGGAGGTAGGGGTTTGCTGGCGCGGCGGCTTTTGCAAGGGTGGGAGCGGTCGCACCCGGCTCCACGGGATCGCCGACGGCTGATTACGCACGAGTTGCTCGTGACGGTGTGCCAGGAGCTGGGGCAGGTGGCGAGAGATACCTACGAAGCAGTGCTTTTCAGGGCAGTGTTTTGTCTGGCTTTTTTCGGGGCGTTGCGGGTCAGTGAGATGGCGGAGGCTTCGCGTCGATGCGATAGCGGCAATAGTCTGCGGCGGCAGCACGTATGGATTGAGGGAAAAAACATGCGGATTCTACTGGCTAAGTCCAAAACGGATCAAAAGCGAAAAGGGTCATGGGTGGTCCTAGTGGCGACGGGTGGGATTACCTGCCCACTGTCAGCTATGCGGGCGTACTTGGCCATTCGCCCGGCGGGAGGGAAGGGGTTGTTTGTACACAAGAATGCTTCCCCGCTGTCGCGTTTTCAAGTAACGGCGGTATTGCGTTTAGTTTTGCGGCGGATGGGTGAGGACCCTTACCATTTTTCATCGCATTCTTTTCGCATCGGGGCAGCCACCAGTGCGGCAGCGGCGGGCTTGTCCGGTGCGGCGATACAGAATATTGGCAGGTGGCGCTCGAGGGCTTTCGAGGGCTATGTACGCTTATAAATTCAGAAAGGGGGGGGGTTGGGGGGGTTAACTAATGTTGTGTCTTTCTGTTACAGATGGGGGTGTGAGTCTGCTGGGATGCTGGCTCCTGGGGCATTCCTTCGTCTATTGGGCTGGCCAGCGGGCGGTGCAACGCCCAGGTGGAGCGAATTTGCGACTTGATCCGGCAGTGGTGGCTGTGTCATGGCTGGGCGAGCGGGGTCTGCGGTGGTCGCAACTGCTGCCTGTGCTTCGCCACCACCAGCACGTCAGAGGCCAGCCAGCGATCCTGTTGGTGCATCTTGGGGGGAATGAACTCTCTTCGTGGACTTGCAAGCAGCTGATTAGGGCTGCCAAAAAAGACTTTTCCGTTTTGCTCCGGATGTTTGATGGGGTAGTCCTGCTGTGGTCTGACATCATCCCGCGGCCTGCGTGCTGGGGGCAGCGGCGCTGGTCGCGTGGGTTGATCAAGATCAACAGGCAGATCGGGAGATGGGTCGGTGAACAAGGCGGATTGCAGGTGCAACACCCCTGGGTGGAGGTGGCCTGCTCCGGATTGTACAGGGATGATGGTGTGCACCTATCTCCAGTGGGTACAGATTTGCTATTGAATGATTGGCAGGAAGCGCTGGAGAAGGTGGTGCAGGAGAGGCCACACTGGTCGCAGCTTGGGACTTAAGGGGGCGGCACAGGGAGATATGATCCCCCGTGCCGGTGGCGGGATCCCGGAGGTCCGGGGTCCGGAGCCTTGGGTGACTTGGGGAGGGGGCGGGGTGCCCTCGACCCGGGCAACCCCTGGAAGACTTTTGCTAGTAACATGGCAAAGTTGGATAGGGGGGGCCGAACTGGGCCGTTGGTGGGGACCACGGCTTGAGCGGAGGTGTGGCCGCTTTGCTAATAGCACGGCTGGCAGTCCATCAACCCGCGGGGCCGGTTGGCTCCATTTATGTATATATAGTTACATTTACCTGTTAAATGTTTCATGGGTTGTTAAATAAAGCTGCGACCAGTTTCTCCCACCAAGAACGTGTTTGTGAGTTATTTGAGGCATTGAGGGGGGGGGGGAGCGTGCAGGATATATGACATAGTGGGGGAGGGGGGGAGGGGCAAAGGGAGAAGGGAAGCCGGGTCCGGCTACCCGGTTAATTCCAGGGCGCGGGCAGGGTCCCAGGGCCCGTTTGTAACCGGGTGCACAGACCGGCGCGGGACCCTGCTCGGCGGCGGGATCGCGCGTGACGCCGGGGGGCAACTTTGAATTGATTGGCTCTGCTGCGATATGGACGAGCAGAGCCAATCAGGTGGGCGCAAACTTCATGTGCTCCGAGGCTTGTGGCTTGCCCGGAGCACATGGTAACGGGGCGCGCACTGGGAAGCCCTCCCACCCACCCTCTTGGAGGGCTGGAGAGGAGGCAATGAGGTGTCGCAGCTGGGGGAGGGGGCGGGTTTCGGATGGGCGGGATCCTGGAGGTCCGGGGTCCGGAGCCTTGGGTGACTTGGGGAGGGGGTGGGGTGCCCTCGACCCGGGCAACCCCTGGAAGACTTTTGCTAGTAACATGGCAAAGTCAGATAGGGGGGGCCGAACTGGGCCATTGGTGGGGACCACGGCTTGAGCGGAGGTGTGGCCGCTTTGCTAGTAGCACGGCTGGCGGTCCATCAACCCGCGGGGCCGGTTGGCTCCATTTATATATATATAGTTACATTTACCTGTTAAATGTTTCATGGGTTGTTAAATAAAGCTGCGACCAGTTTCTCCCACCAAGAATGTGTTTGTGAGTTATTTGAGGCATTGAGGGGGGGGGGGGGGAGCGTGCAGGATATATGACATAGTGGGGGAGGGGGGGAGGGGCAAAGGGAGAAGGGAAGCCGGGTCCGGCTACCCGGTTACTATTTTTCCAACATCTCTTAAATGTTCACCGCATTCTCTTGGATCCTAGAAGATAAAGCCTTAGTCTGAGATTGCACAACTTCGGAGAGACTAACTTTGGCCTCCCAAATAATTTCCAACGTGAATACCTTTGGTCTTACTAAGGAAGGAGACACAGGCATGGAGGGCGTAGAATAAAACTGCTCGGATAGCCTTTCATCCAAACATGAGGTTGCCAGAACATCTGCCAGCAGCAATGCACTGGAATCCTCCCAAAAACTCTCTGGAGCCAACGAAGCCAAACCTCCTGCTGACTCCCCTCTACCATCGCTTTCAGTCCCCACGTCGGGAGACATCAGCATCATGGCAACTGGGATTGGGCTCGAAGCAGCAGTGCATTGCGGAGGCATCCTCTGCTCAGGAGAGAGAGAGATCTCTACATCCGACGGCAACGCAGAAACCTCCTCCATCGGCGCTGCCAAGCCAGTTCGAATCTCCTGTCTTTGATCCAGGGTAAGCTGAACAAATCGATCCATGGGGCCCACAGATGGCAGCTGGGACTCCGATGGGAAAGCCCTGGGCTTCCCTTTCCGCTTAGGCATCCGTCAAGGAAAAGCACTCCATAGCCATCTTGGAAAGTCTCCTCTACAGATTTGACTCTGCATTTTTTAGCGTTAAATGTCAGCTGTCAAATTCTTGACCATTCTTCAAGCTTTGCCAGTTCCCTCCTCATGTTATCTACACCTTTCTGGGTATCTAACTTATTGTAGATTTTGGTATTATCTGCAAAGAGGCAAACCTTATCTGACAGCCCTTCTACAATTTTACTGACAAAAATGTTAAAAGGAATCAGACCACGGACAGATCCCTGTGGCATACCACTAGTAACTTCCTTCTCCTCAGAGTGAGCTCCCATGTATCTGTACCCCTTGTTGCTTCCACTTAACCAGTTTCTAACGTAGTCAGTCACTTTAGGGTCCATCCCTAGGATGCAAAATTTATTTATAAATCATCTGTGCGGACGAGTGTCAAAAGCTTTATGAAATCTAGGTACACCACATCTAGTGTTCTCCCTTGGTTCCGATTTGGTCACCCAGTCAAGAAAAATAATCAGATTCGTTTTACAAGACCTGCCTCTAGTAAACCCATGCTGCTTCGGATTCTGCAGTCTATTGTATTCCAGAAAACTCACTATCCTCTGTTTTAGCAGTGTTCTATTAATTCAGTCTCCACAGAGCTCATACTAATGTGTCTGTAGATCCCAACCTCACCCTTTCTTCCACTCTTGTGTAGGTCTGCATATCATACCAATATAAATGGATGCACCATTTTCTCTTTCCAGTATAACCCACAGTGCCTTCTCCTTCCCTTGTAAACCCTGCAGTTCTGTAGTTTTAATGCTATATTTTATATATAGTGCCACTCCTCCTCCCTTTCTTTCTAACTTGTCTCTCCTGAAAAAATTATAGCCTGGTATAATTACATCCCAGTCATGGTTCTCATTGAACTATGTCTCCATGACCACCACTAAATCCAAACCAGCCTCTTCCATCAAAGCCTCATGGACTAGAACTTTATTTCCCCATGCTACAGGCATTAATACACATAGCTTTCCAGCTACATAGTAACATAGTATGTGATGGCAGATAAAGACAGCAAGGTGGCAAGAGTAGGTGTACCCACCGCTCTGTGCAGGTCACCTGTACTTGTTAAGTTATCAGAGACAGTTAAGTTTATTTTGATTTTATCCTGTTTCTATAAAGGGATCCACTATGTCTGTCCCATTCCGTTTTGCCCCCACCACTTCCATCGAGAGGGCATTCCAAGCATCTATCACCCTTTCAGTGAAAAAGTATTTCCTGATATTGCCTTTCAGTTTACCCCCTTCCAACTTCGTGTTATGCTCTCTAGTATTACAGCTTCCCCCAGTATTTAAAGGTTTGTATCATGTCTCCCCTGTCCCTCCTCTCCTCTAGAGTATACATATTTAGGTCTGAAGTCTCTTTTCATACATCCTCCAGCACAGGCTCCAAATCATTTTGGTTGCCTTCCTCTGAACCGATTCCAGTCTTTTTACATCCTTTGTGAGATATGGTCTTCAAACTGAACACAATATTCCAAGTGAGGCCTCCCCAGTGACTTGTACAGTAGCATTAGTACCTATTCTTTTCTGCTGGTAATTCCTCTCTGTATGCAACCCAGCATCCTTCTGGCTTTGGCCACTGCCTTGTCACACTGTTTCGCCACCTTGAGATCCTCTGAAACAATCACTCCGAGGTCCTTCTCCTGGTCCGTGCACACCAACCTATTGCCCCTTATCTCATACAATTCCCTTGGATTTCTGCATCCTAAGTGCATGACAGTGCACTTCTTCAAATTATATCTTAACTGCCAAGCATTAGATCATTCTTCCAGCTTTTGCAGATCTTTCCTCATGTTATTCACTCCCTCAGGGGAGTCCACGCTGTTGCAAATTTTCGTATCATCTGCAAAAAGACAGATTTTTCCATTCAGTTGTGTGATATCTTGCATGCCACTCTTTCCGGGAGCTGGTATCCATCCAAATGTCTACACCTCATCTTGGTTTCATAAGATTTTGACATGGCATCCTTTTCTTAACAACATATTTTATGTCTAGCTGGGGCAGGCACTTGAACTCCTTCAATTTGTAGCTTGGTTGAATACATGGGAGGACAACATTAAGTTCACTGTCAAATATCACCCTGCATCTATTGAATATCTGGACATTACTGTGAACCATCAAGGGGTGACTTTATTTACTACTCTTTACAGGAAGCCAGTACAATGTAATACCCTTTTGGATTTTCACAGTTTTCATCCTCAAGTCCTGACACGGGGCTTACCTTATGGTCAATTCTTGCGTATCAGAAGAATTTGTTCCACGATCCAAGATTTCAAAATACATGCTTATGAGTTAAGTCAATGTCTTTTTAAACATGGTTGCCCTTAGTCCATTGTGTGGACTACTTATAATGGGCGCTCAACGACCATAGGGAATGGCACTTATCGCCTCATTTTTGGTCAACTGATCTCTCTTCAGCGAACATAGTGGGCATTTTATCTTTCAGTGACCGTTCCATTCAGGTCACTCAAATTTTATGGAGGTTCAGCAGATTCTCAGTGTGCATTCATGTTTTCAATGCTTATACTAGAGGCAGAAATCTTAGGGATCATTTGGTACACATGGTTCCCATACCTCAATCCCTTACAGGGCAGGTGGGACATTTTCCTTGTGGGAGTTGTTCATTCGACTCTGGGACTTTGGAAGGTGAATCATGGGTGGATACCAGTTCCCAGAAAGAGTGGCAAGCAAGATACCACATAACTTGTGACATCACTTTTGTGGTGCATTTGGTCATATGCCCTTGGGCCATACCACTCATCCTCTAAGGAAACATATGAGCATGCATTGCGACTCCGCACAAATATTCTTGCAGCACCTATGGTTCAACATAGTGTCCAAATGGTTCACTTTTTTTCTCAATTTGTATGGCATGCGATTGATTGGATCCCACCATCTATGAGGAGTGGTGATCGTGAGGCTCTTCTTCAATCATGTGAACAAAGGTGGATTTTTACTCTCCATTCTGTTTTTCCCCATGGATTGAATTTAGAACTTGATTGGCAAAGCCTTTTTTGAATGGGACTTTTGGTTGATTGGTATGGTGACTGCATGGTTGCTTTTCACCATCCAATCGCAGTGCGGTAAGCAACTGCAATTTCTGATGTCAGATGCTGGTATATAAAAAGTGTGTTCCTCCCAGTATTTTGTACTCATTAGCAATCTTCTACTCATGTTCAATGGGGTATTTTGTCTGAAGTAGGTCTTTGGAATGTGGATAGCCCCGAAACGCAATGCTGTGTTATGGAGAACCCCATTTTGGCATTCATATCATTTTTGGAGATTGTCAACTGGGCAAAAGTGTCTGTTTTATTTTTGGTTACTTATCTTGGAATTGGTCTGTTTAATGTAAACCGCGCTGATGAAAAAGAGTGCGGTATAAAAGAACAATAAATAAATAAATAAATAAATAAATCTTCAAAATATTGATTAAAATGATTCCTCACGCAATCGTTGTCCGACAAAAAAATCTTCTTTGGGAAAGAAGTTTTTTTAGAGGGGTTGTGCTTTGTTTGTTTGTTGAACTGATTTGTTAGCTTAAGCCTCCCCTCAGGGTTTTTTATTTTATGATAGGACATAATTATTGGCACTCTTATAAACAATTCAAATCAATTTGAACAGAAGAACCACATTCCCACTGCAGTAAAATTAGATGCCCCTGTGATCAATTGTCAGTACTCACATGACTTGAATCAACTAATGAATGATGGTTCTAATGTTTAACATGACCACATTCACTCCCTGTTCCATTTTCACAATGGTGAAAAAAGGAGAGCTGTCTGAGACCATCAGAAAAGCCATTATCACCAAACATCAAATTTCAAATGGGTACAAGGCCGTCTCCAAATACCTTGGGATTCCTGTGTCTACAGTTCACAATATTATTAAGATTTCTGCTCATGGAACTGTCAAGAACTCCCAGAACGTGGTGGGAAGAGGAAAATTAATCCAAGAGGTTTTCAAAGGTTACTGCAAACTGTTGGAAAAACACCATGTACAACATCCAAAGGGCTTAAGGCTGACCTGGAGCAATCTGGAGTGGTGGAACAAGGGAGGACTTCATGGGCAAAGACCAAGGAGGACCCTGTTGCTGAAATATAGACATAAAAAGACATGTCTGATCTTTGCCCAATCCCACCTTGAGAAAACACAATCCTTCTGGGGAAATGTTCTGTGGACAGATGAAATCAAACCTGAGCTCTTTGGCATACATTTACAGGTGAAGAAATGAAGCTTATAAGAAAAAAAAAAAACACCCGTCCTACAGTTAAATATGGTGAAGGTTCCATAATGTTGTGGAGCTCTTTTGCTGCCTCAGGAATTGAATGCCTGGAACATATTAAAAGAATCGTGAAGTCAGCAGACTACCAAGCTATTCTGGAGTGAAATGTGCTACCTAGTGTCAGAAGCTAGGTCTAGGTCGAAGGTCATGGGTCCCCCCAGCAGGACAATGACCCCAAACATACATCCAAAAGTACAAAAGAATGGTTAAAAAGGGACAGTTTTAAACTGGCCAGCAATGAGTCCTGATCTCAGTCCAATCGAGAACCTTTTGAAAGAGCTGAAATCTGCAAATGGTAAAAGAAATCTTGGAAACATTCATGAGCTGGAACAAATTGCAGTTGAAAAGAAGGGAGAAACTACCATCAGACAGATGTACGAAACGTATAGATGGCTACAAGAAGCATTTGGAGGTTGTCATCAATACCAAAGGTTGTGCAACCAAATATTAGTGAAGGGTGCCATTAATCCTGTCCAGATCATATTTATTTATTATTTTTAATGTTTTTTTAAATCACTTTATCATTTCAGTCAACGCGGTTTACATTGTAACTTAAACAGGTACATTGATAACTTGGATTTTTCTGAGGCAATGGAGGGTTATGTGACTTGCCCAAGGCCACAAGGAGTGCTAGTGGGAATTGAACCCTGGTCTCTGGGTTCCCAAGCCAGTTCTCTAACCATTAGGCTACTCTTAACATAAGATATGCCATACTGGGTCAGACCTAGGTCCATCAAGCCCAGTATTCTGTTTCCAACAGTGGCCAAACTAGGTCATATGTACCTAGCAGTTTCCCCAAGAGACACAAGTTCCACAATGCTTGTACTGGGTCAAGCATTGATATCTTCGGTCACTTCTTAATAATGGTTTATGGACCTTTCCTCCAGGAACTTGTCCAAACCTTTTTTAAACCCAGCTACACTAACAGCCTTTACTACATCCTCCGGTAACAAATTCCAGAGTTTGATTACACGTTGAGTGAAAAAATATTTTCTTTTATTGGTCTTAAATAGTTTACCCTGTAGCTTCATTGCATGTCCCCTAGTCTTTCTATATTCTGATAACGTAAACAATCGATCTACGTTTACCCGTTCCATTCCATTCATTAATTTATAGACTTCTATCATATCTCCCCTCAGCCGTCTCTTTTCCAGTTTAAAGAGCCCTAACCTTTTTAGCCTTTCTTCATAGGAGTATCCTTCCATCCCCTTTACCATTTTGGTGGCTCTTCTCTGAACCTTTTCTAAAATCGCTATATCCTTTTTAAGATACGGCGACCAGAATTGCACACAATATTCAAGGTGCGGTCTCACCATGGAACGATATAGAGGCATTATAATATCTTTTGTTTTATTTTCCATTCCTTTCCTTATCATACCTAGCATTCTATTTGCTCTCTTGGCCGCCGCTGCACACTGGGCCGAGGGTTTTAACATGGTATCCACAATGACGCCTAAATCTTTTTCCTGGGTGGTGGTTCCTAATGTGGAACCTTGCATCGTGTAACCATAGTTTGGGTTGTTCTTCCCTAGGTGCATAACCTTGCACTTGTCCACATTAAATTTCATCTGCCATTTTGATGCCCAGTCTTCCAATTTATCAAGATCCTCTTGCAATTTTTCACAATCCTCTTCGGTTTTAACAACTTTAAATAGTTTTGTGTCATCTGCAAATTTGATAACCTCACTCGTTATTCCACTTTCCAGGTCATTTATGAATATGTCAAAAAGCAGCGGACCCAGCACAGATCCCTGGGGTACACCACTATTCACCTTTCTCCATTGGGAAAATTGGCCATTTAGCCCTACCCTCTGCTTTCTATCTTTTAACCAGTTCCTGATCCACAATAGTACACTGCCTCCTATCCCATGACTCTTTAGTTTTGCCAAAAGTCTCTGATGAGGGACCTTGTCAAAGGCTTTCTGAAAGTCCAGATACACAATATCAACCGACTCACCTTTGTCCACCTGTTTATTCACTCCTTCAAAAAAACATAACAGATTAGTAAGACAAGATCTTCCTTGTCTAAAGCCATGTTGGCTGTCTCCCATTAGGTTGTGACTATCTACATGCTGAGTAATTGTATTCTTTATGAAGGTTTCTACCATTTTTCCCGGTACTGACGTCAGACTCACCGGTCTGTAGTTTCCTGGATCACCCCTGGAACCCTTTTTAAAAATTGGTGTTACATTGGCGATCCTCCAATCTTCAGGTATTAGAGATGATTTTAATGATAGTTCACAGATTACTGATAGCAGGTCTGCAATCTCATATTTCAGTTCTTTCAACACCCTTGGATGTATACCATCCGGCCCAGGTGATTTGCTACTCTTCAGTTTATCTAATAGTTGTAAGACATCTTCCCGATGTATCGATATTTCCTTCAATTCTTCCACACCTTTAAATACCACTTCCGTCATGGGTAACATTCCTACATCTTCCTCAGTAAAGACCGAAGCAAAGAATTCATTCAGTCTCTCCGCTATCGCCTTGTCGCCTCTTAGTGCTCCTTTAACCCCTTTATCATCTAATGGACCAACTGACTCTCTCACAGGTTTTTTGCTACGAATGTACTTGAAAAGGTCTTTATTTCGCGTTTTTGCTTCCGCAGCAAGCTTCTTCTCAAATTCTCTCTTTGCCTGCTTTATCAATGCCTTGCATTTGACTTGCCAGTGCTTGTGCTGTTTCCAGGTTTTGTCGTTTGGCTCTTTTTTCCATTTCCTGAAAGTTGCTTTTTTGGCAACAACAGCCTCTCTGACCTCACCTTTAAACCATGCTGGCAGTTTTTTGGACTTCCTTCCACTTTTCTTAAAGCGTGGAATACAGCTGGTCTGGGCTTCCAAGATAGTATTTTTCAACAACACCCAAGCTTGATGTACGTCTTTAACCTTTGCAACTGCTCCTTTTAGTTTTTTCTTAACTGTTTTCCTCATTTTATCATAGTCTCCCTTTCGAAAGTTAAAAGGTAGTACTGTGGATTTCCTTACTATCCCTCCTCCACTAATTAAATCAAAGGCGATCATGCTATGATCACTATTTCCAAGTGGCCCCAACACCCTTATCTCTTGCACTAGATCTGGTGTTCCACTAAGGACTAGGTCTAATATGGCTTCCCCTCTGGTCCGTTCATGAACCAGCTGCTCCAAGAAGCAGTCATTTATTTCATCCAGGAACTTTATCTCCCTAGCATGTCCTGACGTGACACTGACCCAGTCGATACCAGGGTAATTGAAATCACCCATTATTATTACTGCACTGTAACGTTTGTTAGCTTCCTTGATTTCTTTGAGCATTTCATCATCCATTTGGTCATTCTGGCCAGGCGCTCGATAGTACACCCCCACTGCCATTGCCTTCCCCCTTTTATATGGAATTTCAATCCATACAGATTCTACAGCAGATTTTGTTTCCTGCAAAACTTTAATCCTTTCTGAGTCAATGCCCTCTCTAACATAGAGCGCAACCCCTCCACCAATTTGATCAGCTCTATCATTACGATATAGTTTGTACCCAGGAATCACAGTGTCCCACTGGTTGTCCTCCTTCCACCATGTCTCTGATATTCCAATCATATCTAACATTTCATTTAGTGCTATATATTCTAACTCTCCCATCTTATTGTTTAGACTTCTAGCATTTGCATACAAGCATTTTAGAGAATGTATTTTGTTCATGTTAATTTGGCTATTGTTAGACATGGGTAAATTGGGATCTTTAAGCTCTGTCTGCTCCATACTTGAGGGCATTTGGGCTACTTTACTCTTTTGTGGAACCTCTCTGCTTTTGGTAGTATCCTTCAAGGATACATTCTTCCGAACCATCTGCTCTTGGGCAACTGTCGGCTTTCCCCTAATATCTAGTTTAAAAGCTGCTCTATCTCCTTTTTAAAGGTTAATGCCAGCAGCCTAGTTCCATCCCGGTTAAGGTGAAGCCCATCCCTTCGGAAGAGACCCTCCTTTCCCCAGAATGTTCCCCAGTTCCTAACAAATGCAAAACCCTCATCTCTGCACCATTGTCTCATCCACGCATTGAGACTCCGGAGCTCTGCCTGCCTTTTCGGTCCTGCACGCGGAACAGGAAGCATTTCGGAGAATGCTACCCTGGAAGTTCTGGATTTCAACTTCCTACCTAAAAGCCTAAATTTTGCCTCCAGAACCTCCCTACCACATTTCCCTATGTCATTGGTACCGACATGTACCAAGACAGCAGACTCCTCCCCAGCACTATCTAAGACCTTATCTAGGTGGCGCGTGAGGTCCGCTACCTTTGCACCAGGCAGGCATGTTACCAGGCGATCCTCATGTCCACCAGCCACCCAGCTATCTACATGCCTAATGATCGAATCACCAACTATAACGGCTGTCCTAACCCTTCCCTCATGGGCACATGGCCCTGGAGAAACTTCCTCGGTGCGAGAGGGTTTTACATCACCTGGAGGACAGGTCCTAGTTACAGGATCACTTCCTGCCGCACCAGGGTGATGCTCTCCTGTCACGTGACCTCTCTCCTCCATGGCAACAGGGGTGCTGCCAGACTGGAGGTGGGACTTCAGGACTATATCCCTGTAGGTCTCGTCTATGTACCTCTCTGTCTGTCTTATGTTTTCCAAGTCTGCTACTTTAGCCTCTAGAGAATGGACTTGTTCCCTGAGAGCAAAGAGCTCCTTGCACCTAGTGCACACGTAAGAGCTCTCACCAACTGGGAAAAAATCATACATGTGACACTCAATGCAAAAGACTGGAAAGCCCCCATCCCGCTGCTGGACTGCTGTCTGCATCTTAGTTTTAAGTTTGTGTCTAGATCTTTAAGTTCTTACTTACTAGGGGTTGCTATGGGTATTTATAACAATAAAACTGTACCTAATACGTTTAATATACCTTGTTCACCTGAAGCTAAATTAATCTCAGGTCCTTAGTGTATGACTGATTTAGGTAATGAGCTTCACCTGAAAGCACCTCCTGTCCTTTAAGATGTGTAAGTACCTATAAAGCTATGATTATCCCAGGGGAGGGTGGGAGTGGGGAGGGAGGGAGGGAAATAACACCTATTAAAAGAGGGCTGCTACACAGTATCCTGTCTTGTGCTGCTGAGGTAAGCTAAATTCTGATTTGATTTAAATTATAGCTCTTAGCTGCTGCTGCTAGGCTCTAACTTCTTATGAAATTTAAACTACAAGCTCTCTGCTGGATTCTAAATTTAACCAGAAAGCTCTCTTCTGTGTGTTAAATTTAAACTAACAGTACTTTGCTGTTACTTGGCCCTGAGTGTCTATTAAATTTAAACTACAAGCTCTCTGCTGGGTATGAAATATAACCAGAAAGTTCTCCTCTGTGTTTTTAAATTCAAACTTTAATTGCTGCTACTAGGCCCTAACTGATCCAACAAAAAAACAAAAAAAACAAAACAGTGGGTTCACAGATTAAGTAGCTATAATACAAAGAATTCTTTTTAGAAAATTACCAGAAGTATATACTCACAGTTGCAGATTTCTCTCCAGAAGAAACAGCCCCCCTTTCTAGTCCTTCAAGACAAAGACCACTCTTCCACTCTGCACACTATATTTTGTTTTTTTCTCAGAAATTACTATGTCTAAGTTGCACAGACATCTTTTTTGCTGTATATCTTTGAACATGGTATTACAATATTATGATGACATACAGTTGGAATATTTCCAATTATTTCTCAAGATATTGTACACAACATATCTAAAATGCAAGGGTGCCAATAATGTTGACCACAACAATAGGAGATGCAAATGAGCTCTTGGGTCATTTATATTATTAATTAAAATTTCATTAATTTTTTATAAGATACCACAGCTAGGGAACTTTGCATATTCCAGGCTGTGGCAACATATGAGAATCTTTTAATAAGCCCCTTTGCATGGCAGTACCTAAAAATTAAGGGCCCTCTGACCCTAATCAGAGGTGCTCTAGATCTGAGGTAAGTTAAATTCTCTGGTAACCCATATTCTCCCTGGCCCCACTGTTAGGCTAAAATATTGTAAAGTCCCCCTTCCCTAAAGCCTCACCCCATTTCGAAACTCATTCTCAAAGTAAAGAGCCACCCCCCTCAACCCAATTCACCCCCCGGTGGTTCGGGAGTGATGGGACAGGAGTGATCCCCACTTGTTCCTGTCTGGGTAGCTGCCTCTCTCAAAATGGTGCCAGCTGACCTGATTCTCTATTCCCTAGGGTGCCATGGACAGGAACAAGAGGGGATTGCTCCTGCCCCCTGGGGCATGTTGGGGTGTGCTGGGGTGATGTGGGCTGGCTCTTTTTTTGGAAAAATGCTGGGCTTTGTGGAGAGTAGACTATAAAATGTTTTAGTCCACATCAGGGCTGAGGTGGGGTCAGATAGGGGCCACTGAGGGAGAAGGTCAGGGAATTAAGGCCCCCAGGGAGATGGTGGTCAGAGGGCTCTTTAGTCTTTCAAATGCTGCTGCTCAGAGGATGCAATTTTTTTTGACAACATAGGAAAATAACTATATCTTTTGAGCTGTGGTTAATTTTCCGATGAAATAAGGCGTGGCAAAGCAGTTTTTGCATGCTTGTTTTTGCGTTAAGGTGCTGCTTTGCTTGATTTTGCACTGCAGCAGCTCATTAATACAAAATATACATACATTTTCATGTGATGTATGCTTTGCAAGAAAGTTTACGATAGTGAAGTATACTTTATTTATTTAAGAGGTTTGCTTTTTCTAAATTCTGCTTTATCATTTCAGTCAAAGCGGTTTACATTGTAACTTAAACTTGGTAATGTACATTAAACTGGGACATTGATAGCTGTGACTTCACAAAAATTCACTTTGCACAAAAAATAGCACAAAATGCATTTCAGGGCATTTTATGCTATTTTTCATGCAACGTGCAAGTCACTTCACATTTTA
Source organism: Ichthyophis bannanicus (assembly GCA_033557465.1). NCBI lineage: Eukaryota > Metazoa > Chordata > Amphibia > Gymnophiona > Ichthyophiidae > Ichthyophis > Ichthyophis bannanicus. The sequence continues at coordinate 403,021,093 of CM066032.1, read as the reverse complement.
GTACGTAGGGCCCTTAGTGAGGATTTATGAATTTGGAAGAATTGTCCTATGTGTACATGAGGCTTGGTGGCCCTTTATTTTTCCTATTGGATGGTATCCAAATTGTTTTTTTGTGATATAGTTTTATTTTTCTGTTGGTCCCCTGCCATAATTAAGGTTACAATCTTTTTATTGTTAAATCATACAATACACAGGCATGCGTGGGGTTCCTTACACACGCTGAGCGTCAAGAATTTATCCAAGCATTTTCTGTTTTTTACCTCCCCCTTCGTCTCCAGCTGTCTGAGTACCCTCCATATTAAAAGCATAACTACAAGATATTAATTCAAATTTGATAATCCAACACCAGCCATTTCTATAACCTGATATCCCAGACCATATCAGAAATCCATTGGGCATGTATTCTCCTATTCTCCCTTAATACACATTCCCAAAATCTAGAATTGAAATAAATATATCAAATACTTCATGAAAATGCAAGCCATCCTTGTACAGGGGTCATGCTAATCTTTGTATTATTTCAATTTTAGTACATGTGCTGCCGAAGTGAGCACTCTCCTGCCATAATTCAACTATGTTACTATTTAAGTACGCTGGGAAAGTTTAATGTATGTGACGTGCTTCGTGCCAGTACATAAAAATCTACGTTTCTTTCAAACAGCAAGGCTCTTAGTTGTTAACAAAGCTCTGAAATATTCAGAATTAATCTTTCCTGATCTTAGGGGTATGTTTACTAAACCGTCTTAACATAGCAGCGGTGACGTTATTGCGCGATACGTAACGTTATCACGTGATAATGTCTCCGGCGGCAGTGAGGTGCGCAGAGGGAGGAGAAAGGCACCACAGAGGGTGCAGTAAGGCTCCCCAGGGGCGGAGAGAAGGGGTCAATGGGTGGAGAGTGGGCGAGGAGTGGATCCATGCACACTAACGCCGTGAAATAAAGCTCTGAAAATTAGTGCCAGTGAAAACCTCGCGCTAGAGGCACATTTGCAGGACAGAGAAACAATTTCAGTCAGCAATGTACAGCAAAGGCTGGGAAACCCAGAAATGTGATAGTAGTGATACATGTGCAGGAACCAAAAAGGCAAATAAACATAGAAAATGACCAGAACCACATCTGAAATCACAATAACCAAGCTGGCCAATAGTGATATTAATGATAAACATAAAGCAATACTACAGACAAAGCATAAAAAGAAAGATGATATGTTTGGAAGGGTCTATGCTCTGTCCCCCTACAAAGTGAAGATCCCACATTGAAATAGCGGTGATCAGGGTTTTTGTCATTTATATTGGGCATGTTTGTTATGGCGTGCACATGTGCAGCAACAGCAGAGTGGGCACGTAGGCAAGGGCAACTGTACTGATGCTGTAAATGGGATACAGGGGGCTGCAGGCGACACATGCTGTGGTCCATCTGGAGCACAGTGCGGACTAGGCAGATGCCTAGGTGGCACATAGGAATGCTGAAACTGTAAAGCAGCAAGACAGCAACTGGCGAGGGTCCAACATGGGCACGAGTGTGTGTCCCACAGTGTCACAGGGGAGATTACCCAGCAGGTACCCCCGAGGTACATAACATTGGCACATAACTGGGGGGAAGCGCGCATGTCCTTGTAGGCACCCCTACCCGACAACCTACACCATAGGCAGCTGCCTACAGGCACACTGGATGGCCTGGGACTGCGCACCACCAGCACCACCGGCATAAGGGCATGTCAGCATGATGGCGGAGGGGGCAGTAGCATCTGCCCACACCAGACCACGGCCAAGCCCTGTTTAGGTGGGTGCTGTGAACTGCAACAGACAAGGTCTGCCTGATGAACAGTCATGGTATCCTCAGGGAATGACCTGCCTCTGTGGCAACAGTTTGGTGCAGTACACACAACCAGTGTGTTCAGGGGCAGAAGGACACAGGTTCAAGTCCCAGCTGTGGCTCCTGCCAATCTTGTCCCCATATTTTACCCAGTACTAAACCGTGGTAATAAAGATGGAACCTTTATTGCAGATAGAATAAACATGCCTGAAATGCCAATATTTTACCCTACAGAGCACAGACACCATAAACATGTGCAATCTCTAGAGCAGAGTTTCCAAACTGCAGTCCTGGAGGGCCAAACACCATTCAGGTTTCATGCTGTCCCTAATAAATATGCCTGTGCTGCATTTGTATGCACCACCCCCATTGTATGCAAATGTACCTCATGCATATTCATTAGGGACAGCATGAAAACCTGAACAGTGTTTGGCCCACCAGGACTGGAGTTGGGAGCCTCTGTCCTAGAGCAGTGGCCAACAGGGGCACACACCCACACCCACAGGCTCCACTATCCAAAGCCTCATGGAGAGTCAGGCTGTTGGGCCCTGCGCGGAGCAGCATCTCCCAGTACTGGCACCTGCATACCTTAGCAATGCCGTCCTAAACTTGGGAACACGTTCCACATATATCAAAAGGTTGCTATGATTAATGTCAGCTAACAAATCCTAAGTTAAACACGATTTGTTGATAGAGATTCATCATAGCAACCTTTCTGATATCTGTGGAGTGTGTTTCAGTTATTGCTTTTGACAGTGTTTACCACCCCGGGGAGTGACCCCAACAGTATTGCGTACCATAGCAATGCCCGCACTGTGCCCAGGACTGGTGAGGTGGCCAGGGCTGCCACAGACCTCCATATTTGCACAATGCTGGCATAGGTGTGGGAGTGTGTGTATGTCTATCCAGTGTGTTGTGGCTGCCCACACCTTACTGAGCCCACACTGCTTGCACTGTTTCCAGTGTTAGCCTGCCAATGTGCATAATGAGGAGCAAAGTACTGTGGCTATGGCCCGGACAGGGTGGCCTGGGCAGGATGCATCTGCACAGGGTATAGGGCAATGGCTGGGACATTGTAGTGCCCGACCACCACCTGCACGGACAGGGTGGCCACAGCATGTCATGCTGGGAGGTCACTCTCACCCTGACTGAGCAGTGACCACGGCATGGCTAGGTTCCCCCATAGTGCTATGCAGTGTTTCTCTCAAGTGATATTTATGGGTTCTCTATTCTGGGGCCCAGTCACTGACATACCTGCTTGGTGTGTGTGCTTACATTCCATTTTTGGGTGCACACAGTTCCTCCAGGAACATGTACTATGTACTAGCTAGCAGACTGTCTGCAGTTAGCATGTGTATGGCTGGAACACCTTGCAGGGTGCAGTGGTAGGAGACTGACTGTGCCCTCTGCTGGTGAATCTTGTACTAGACAATTCCATGTTAGGGGTTTTTTAGAGCAATAATGCCAAATTATCCTAGAGAAATTGCTCCAATTGTAGCAAAAAGCTAATGAATCTTATTGTTCTTGTTTTTTCTTTGGATGTGAGTCTCAGAATGAATGGAGGAGGATAGCTACAGGCCACAGTGATTGAAAAGCCTGAGAAAGTCCTCGCTCCTTCCTTACATCAAGGACACCACATTCCAAGTTTTTTATGTTTGAATAAAAGTTCACTCTTGAAAAGCCATTAAGGTGAAAATCCGATACTAATTTCAAAATTGATTCCCAATCAATTGATTCAGAATTGGTCACTGGTAAATCTTGAGCCGTGAAAGGGGTCGACTCTTTACATATGTCTGATATATAAGCTTCAGTGAAGCTCAGTGTATCTTTCCATACCCCGGCTGACCTTGTACTAGACAATTCCATGTTAGGGGTTTTTTAGAGCAATAATGCCAAATTATCCTAGAGAAATTGCTCCAATTGTAGCAAAAAGCTAATGAATCTTATTGTTCTTGTTTTTTCCTTGGATGTGAGTCTCAGAATGAATGGAGGAGGATAGCTACAGGCCACAGTGATTGAAAAGCCTGAGAAAGTCCTCGCTCCTTCCTTACATCAAGGACACCACATTCCAAGTTTTTTATGTTTGAATAAAAGTTCACTCTTGAGAAGCCATTAAGGTGAAAATCCGATACTAATTTCAAAATTGATTCCCAATCAATTGATTCAGAATTGGTCACTGGTAAATCTTGAGCCGTGAAAGGGGTCGACTCTCTTTACATATGTCTGATATATAAGCTTCAGTGAAGCTCAGTGTATCTTTCCATACCCCGGCTGACCTTGTATGTGGTGTCCTTGACGTAAGGAAGGAGCGAGGACTTTCTCAGGCTTTTCAATCACTGTGGCCTGTAGCTATCCTCCTCCATTCATTCTGAGACTCACATCCAAGGAAAAAACAAGAACAATAAGATTCATTAGCTTTTTGCTACAATTGGAGCAATTTCTCTAGGATAACTCTGCTGGTGAATGTCAGATAGTGGTGGGGGCAGCTGAACTTCTCCAACATTCTGCCTGTCTGCCATTGCCTTATGTGATGCATACAGATCTGCATTGACTGCCCTGTAGGGTGCCTGTTCCCCAGCAGGACTGGGGTTGATGGTCCTCTCTACTGCCTCCATTGCAGAGATGTACAATGTGGATCTGTTGGTGGGAGATCCTGTCACCCCCCCGAGCCACAGAGGGCAGGTTGGGTGGTGCTATATAACCCGCTTTTGGGTCCAAACACCCCCCTTCACCTATATCATGTGACCATGGCACCCAGACAGGATATGCACTATTCTGGGTGCATCATAGTCCACAAGGACTAGACATGACTGGAAAATACAGATGGACACAGGTGTATCCTAGGTGTGTCTGCAAGGACTACCTATCACACACTGGCACTGATGGGGACCTGCAGCACAGCCTATCTTAGCCAAGCCCGGTGCTGCGGACCTGCTGCTGGGTGCCCCACCTCACCCTCAGGGTGAGCACAGGACCCGCACAATGTCACGGTCTGTAGCTACTCTGTGCCAGTAACACACATGATCGTTTCCCCATACCAGGCCTAGGTGCTGTGGGGGTGCATACCCCATTATGTGATCAGCTGTAGACTGCTGATCTGCATGTGCAGTGCATCATGGGTACGGGTGGGTTTGCCCTATCCTGGTAACCACAGCAGACAGTTTGTGTGGTGACCTGCAGTCTTTCTGTAGCCAGTCAGCCAGCCAGCCAGCAGTGTGGTAGTAGCTATAGAGATGTAGCCTACTGGTTACTTCAATGACTGTGGAGGCAGAGGTCATAGGTTCAATCCTGCAGTAGTGTAATCTAAAAAGGCTGTCTGAGGCATTTTCTTTTAATTTAAATCAGTGCTGCCAGCAGAAACACCCTCACAGTGCTCTAGCCTACTGTGCAGGATTCTATTTTGCATGCCATTGATCTCACGCAGGGTAGAATGCGCTTTCACTTTTTTCTGGTTTCATGTACTGTTATGCTAACAGGATACTGTCTTTGTCTGAGGTTGATTATTTTTGCTGGTCTTTGGTTCTTCGTATTGTATGTGGTCTATTGAAGATACGATCTGCTTTAAATACGGTGTCTATTGTTCATTTGGCTCTTTCACTTGGTCTGCTTAATCACGCATCCATTAGATAGTTTTTCATCAGATATTATTCTCACTCCTTTTACCTCTCTTTTTTGCTTTTCAGTGCTTTCTGGTAGTTTGGTTTACTACTCCAATAGCGCAATAACTTACAGATACTTATGAGGTTTTGTCTCTACAGTATTGGCTTTCCAGATATACAATTTTCTTCTGTGAGTACATTATCAACGTATGTATTATGAGATTTATGGAGTTTGTTCCGTTTATACGTTTAATCAGAATTTATTTACTTTACGTTAGGGCATCCTTTTAATGGGTCTCGGTATGGTGTTTTTCTTTTTCTGTTATAAACATATGAGGGCACAATTTTGTGCTGCATTGTCTGTGTTGTGTATAAAACGATTAATTTACATTTGTTTTATGTCATGCCCATGTTCCTGCGCCTGTACAATTGTTTTTTGTGCTTTTTATTGTGTTTCTTTATTATATAATTTGAATGTTTTATGCTTTTCTTCACTATGTAATATTTATCTTTTTATTGCTATGTATTATTATTCATGTTTTTAATATTTTCTTTGGGGTTTTTTGTGTATTCAATTGATTATTAAATTGTATTTTATTGTTTTATATGTTTTTAGCTGTATACCCCCTGAAGAAGGCGGATACGCCGAAACGCATTGGGGTTGGTCAATAAACAGTGCTTACCATCCTTGACGACCCGTCTCTTGCTCTTTGTGTACCTGCTGTCTTTGCAAGAGCGCTGCTCTCCCTTGTGTTTGAATTAAAATGCCTCAGACAGCCTTTTTAGATTACACCACTGCAGGATCAAACCCATGACCTCTGCCTCCACAGTCATTAAAGTAACCAGTGGGCTACATCATTATAGCTTCTAACACTGCGCTGGCATGTACTTAAGGTTAACGCGCGTTAACATGCCACGGCGCACACTATCGCGCGATACATATTCTTGCTACCTTAGGACTCGAACGCCCACTCCTTATATGGCATTCTTCACATTATTGCTGCAACTAGCACCGGTAACATTAGGACAGTTTAGTAAACATACCCCTTATTGTTCAGTCCTAGACCTAGAATTACGTATTTACTTTCATTAACAATGTAAGTAGCAGTTCATCCCTGTTGGAAATTGTTACAAACTTCCATGATAAAATTTTCCTTGCTAAGCTCACTCGTAACCTATTTGCAAGTCTAATATTTTGGTCTTTCCCACTTTTTCTCTTTGATGTTCATCTACTTTTCTCATCTGTCTTCATCTTTCCGACTGTTTTTGCCCCGTATAGCAACCTTCATGCTGTCATGGCTTTAGACAGGGAAGATCTTGTCTTACTAATCTGTTATGTTTTTTTGAAGGTGTGAATAAACAGGTGGACAAAGGTGAGTCGGTTGATATAGTGTATCTGGACTTTCAGAAAGCCTCTGACAAGGTCCCTCATCAGAGACTTTTGGCAAAACTAAAGAGTCATGGGATAGGAGGCAGTGTACTACTGTGGATCAGGAACTGGTTAAAAGATAGAAAGCAGAGGGTTGGGCTAAATGGCCAATTTTCCCAATGGAGAAATGTGAATAGTGGTGTACCCCAGGGATCTGTGCTGGGTCCGCTGCTTTTTGACATATTCATAAATGACCTGGAAAGTGGAATAACGAGTGAGGTTATCAGATTTGCAGATGACACAAAACTATTTAAAGTTGTTAAAACCCAAGAGGATTGTGGAAAATTGCAAGAGGATCTTGATAAATTGGAAGACTGGGCATCAAAATGGCAGATGAAATTTAATGTGGACAAGTGCAAAGTTATGCACCTAGGGAAGAACAACCCAAACTATGGTTACAAGATGCAAGGTTCCACATTAGGAACCATCACCCAGGAAAAAGATTTAGGCGTCATTGTGGATAACATGTTAGAACCCTCCACCCAGTGTGCGGCGGCGGCCAAGAGAGCAAATAGAATGCTAGGTATCATAAGGAAAGGAATGGAAAATAAAACAAAAGATATTATAATGCCTCTATATCGTTCCATGGTGAGACCGCACCTTGAATATTGTGTGCAATTCTGGTTGCCGTATCTTAAAAAGGATATAGCGATATTAGAAAAGGTTCAGAGAAGAGCCACCAAAATGGTAAAGGGGATGGAAGGATACTCCTATGAAGAAAGGCTAAAAAGGTTAGGGCTCTTTAACCTGGAAAAGAGATGGCTGAGGGGAGATATGATAGAAATCTATAAATTAATGAACGGAGTGGAACGAGTAAACGTAGATCGATTGTTTACGTTATCAGAATATAGAAAGATTAGGGGACATGCAATGAAGTTACAAGGTAAACTATTTGACTAATAAAAGAAAATATTTTTTCACTCAACGTGTAATCAAACTCTGGAATTTGTTACCGGAGGATGTAGTAAAGGCTGTTAATGTAGCTGGGTTTAAAAAAGGTTTGGACAAGTTCCTGGAGGAAAGGTCCATAAACCATTATTAAGAAGGGACCCAGGATATCAATGCTTGACCCAGTACAAGCATTGTAGAACCTGTGTCTTTTGGGGAAACTGCTAGGTACGTATGACCTAGATTGGCCACTGTTGGAAACAGGATACTGGGCTTGATGGACCTTGGTCTGACCCAGTATGGCATATCTTATGTTCTTATGTCTTCTGCTCTCTTTCATATTAGTTCATTTTCCTTCCCTACCATTGCTCTGTTTTAATAACGATGGATAAACAGATTTTATTAATTGTTGCATTTGCACAATATAGCATGACTATAACAGAAAAAAAGCTGAAGGGATAGAATAAAATTGAATTTATTTAGCTGCGGCTTAGGTCACAGAGGCTTCAGAAACATAGATGATGTTACCAGTAGTAGGACCCCCCAAGCAGTCAGGTTTTCAGGATATGAATATGCATGAGAAAAATCTGCAAGCAATGGAGGCAGTATTTGTGTTAGTCCCCACCTTTCCAGTGGCAGTTCAAGGTGACTTACCTTCAAGTACAGTAGGTATCTCCCTTCCCCAGAGAGCTTAAAATCTAAGTTTGCACCTGAGGCAATGAAAGGTTAAGTGACTTGCCCAACGCCACAAGGAGCAACAATGAGATTCAAACCCTGGTCTTTCTGACTCCCAGATATGTTGCTGTCACCTCCATGTCAGGGCGTACAAATCTCATGAATATTTATTCTGGATATCGTAAAATCTTGATTGGCTATGGAACCCCCGGACAGGCATGGGAACCTCTGTTTTAGATTACAAAACTTTGTACCTAAACATGGAAGGGAGGAGGGGGGCAGGGAGGCTGGGTATGATTTAAATTAAGTATTTTTCAAGGTTATCTATCTGAAATATTAGAGTACCTAGGAGGAAGAGGGCAAAACACTAACTTATATATAGCTAACAACTGATATATTCTTGTCCACACTGTTAAGAATATAGTTGTGCAAACTGGATGGGTCTGTTGGTCTTTTCCTATTGTCATGTACTATGTTAGGAAGCTCCATACAGCATCTGTTAAAATGTATTCCATACAGCCTAACTGATAAAAGGGCTCTTTTCAGGAATGAGAAAACCTTTTGGGTTAAATGTAAGTGCTTCTTCAGTGCATCCCAATTAAGTCTTATAATTTCAGTAATGTATAACAGAAATGGAAACTTGCTTTTTCCTTCAATCCTCCCCTGCAATATGCAAAAATTGTTTGCAGGTTACAGCTGTTAATTGGCTTTAGGGGGGGGGGGGGTGGAATTCAGGTACAATAATCCCAACCATCCCATGATACTTCTTGGAAAGAATGCACCACAGTCCGGGTCTGTGTACACTTTCAAAAAGTAGCAAATAAATATTATGTCAACAGGGTACTGGTACTTAAGAAACCAAGCTGGATGGGTAAGGTATTTCCGGATAGCTAATAGCTGGTTCGTGCACTAAAACGCCCGAGGCCCTAAACCAGCCATACATCAATGACCAGGAAGAGCACCGTCTGGAGGCCATTATGCTAATACAAGTTGTAGTTTTAACTTAATTACACAAATTCTTATTCAATTTCAGATGGCAAAAAACAAGGGGGAGACTTTTTCTTGTGATGGCAGTTATTTCAGAATACTTACACAGGAATGCATTTTGAATAAATATTTCATTAAAACGGATTTTTTAGAAAAAATATTTCAACAGGCAAAGAAGAGGATAGAATTGATAAGACTTTTATTTATCCACAATGTGGAGCAGCTGCTAAATTTATGCTACATTTCTGCAGCTTTGTAACTTTTCAACTTATCTTCCTCTTTAAAATTGCTCTATGGAATATTCTTCGGATTAAAAGCCATATTACAAACTTAAGGCTTTCTTAATCAGCCTTTCCATAAACATGCTTTACAGATAAAATGAGAAGAAATGTAATTCCTTTCAGATCAGATTCTACTTCTTGAGCCAGTATGGCAGAGAGCATCTAATGAACTTAAGCTCAGCTGCTTTTTCTCACCGCTTCTTTTGAGTTTTTAAGCATAGTATTTATTTGATTTCTAGCTTGCCCTTCTTATTTGTGGGCACAATACCACAGGATATGCTTGCTGTATGCATTTTAAAGCAGTTGCTTGTCTGGCACGTCATTCAGAGAACACTCAAATTCATTCTGCTTTTACCCAAAAAGAGGAAAAAGTGTAATTACTCACCTGTAACAGGTGTTCTCCAGGGACAGCAGGAATCAGTCCTCACTTATGGGTGACGTCAGCAGCGACAGAGCCCGCGAAGAGCAATTCCCCATCTTTCAAAGAAAGCCTTTGGGATTGCTGCCACGCTTGCGTGGTCCTCTTCCTGCCCAAAGGTGCCATCTTGCTCAGTCAGGCCCCATAGTTAGAGCCCTACTCAGCAGATGGCAAGGGAAGAAAAACAAAAATGTTAATGCTTAAGGGAAGGTGGGAGGGTAGTGAGGACTGATTCCTGCTGTCCCTGGAGAACACCTGTTACAGATGAGTAAATCAGTCCTCACTTATGGGACTCCCCAGCTACAGACTACTGAAACCTGCAAGCAAAAAATGCCTCCGCGAGGCTGTGAGCAGAAGCCGATGACCGAAGGAAGCCAGAGTGCTTGTGCCCAAGTTCTCGGTAGCCTCAGAAGAAGGGTCGGAGGGCAGGAGTTGCTTATACCCCAAACAAATTACAGAGCACAGCCTGGCCAAAGGTGCTGTCCTGGTGGGACTCCCTCTCCAGGCAGTTGTGCGACGTGAACGTATTCGCGGAGGACCAGGTCGCAACCCAGCAGATGTCCGTCAGAGGCACAGAATGCAGCGAAGCTACCACAGTTGACTTGGCCTGGACACCGTGCGCGGTGACTCAGCAATCCGGCAGGGTCTCAGCCTTTGCCTGAATGAAGGCGATGCAGCCCGCCACCCAGACGGAGATGGTGCCTTGGTGACTGCGAGCCCCAGGCGATTAGGATCATAGGCAATGAAGAGCCAGTCGGACCTGTGATGACCCTGGGTGCACTGCAGGTAGAAGGCGAGAGCCCTCTTGCAGTCGAGCGTATATAGGACCACCGATGCCCAGTCGGCGTGGGGTCTCAAGAAGAAAGTCGGTAAGACTATCGCTTGGTTGAGATGGAAATCTGAGACAACTTTTGGTAGGAACTTGGGGTGAGTTCAAAGGACCACCCTGTTCCCATAGAACCTTGTGTAGGAAACTGCTGACTCGCCATGCCAGGAGAGGTGCTGAAGCGAGCACGTCACCATCGGCTCGAAGGGCAGCTGCATCAGCTGCATGAACATGAGGTTCAGGTCCCACTCCACCAGTGGAGGACAGACGGGGGCTTGGAAAGTAAGAGGCCCCGCATGAAGCAGGAGACCAGAGGGAAGTGGTTGGCCGAGATGGCGCTCAGGTGAACCTGGATCGAATTGGATTTCAGTCCCACCTACGAGAGGTGGAGGAGGTACTGGAGAACCCACCGGGTAGAGCAGGAGAATGGGTCGATATGGAACTCGGAGCACCAGACCAAGAAGCGCTGCCACTTCAGGGTGTAGGCCCGTCACATCGAGTCCTTCCTCGATGCGAGGAGGACCTCCTTGATCTCCTCTGGAAGGTGGAGCGAGGCTAGAGACACCCGTTCAACCACCAGGCTGTCAGGGATACCGAAACTAGGTTCAGGTGAAGTACCCGTCCCTCCTCCCTGGGGTACTGCCCCAGGGGGACTGGAGGTTCTGACAGGAGCCAGAGTAGAAGCGGGAATCAGGGCTTTTGAGCCCATGAAGGAGCCATGAGAATCACCGAGGCTTGGTCTTACTGAATCTTGTGGAGGGTCCTTGCAATGAGAGGAGTGGGAGGGAACACATACAGAAGACAAGAGGTCCAGCTCAGGAGGAATGCATCCTGGGCCACCCTGCTCGGGTGCGGTATCGGCCCACAAAAGCGGTGAAGCTGCGTGTTCGCCGGGCTGGTGAACAGGTCTAAGGACAGAGTCCCCCAGCAGCGGAACAGGTGGAGAACCACCTCTGGACTCAAGTGCCATTCGTGTGGGTGAAGGAGCCTGTAGAGTCTGTCCGTGAGTTCATTGTCCTGGTCCAGGAGGTAGACCGCTCTCAGGGTCATGCCCCAGCATATGGCAAAGGAGCAGAGAAGGACTGCCTCCCGACAGAGGAGGCAGGAGCCTGTACCCTCCTCCTTGTTGATGTAGAACATTGCGAACTTGTTTTCGGTCTGCACGAGCACTGACTTGACTCACCGGTGGTACTCAAAGACCTTCAGGGGGCGTCGGACCTCTCGAAGCTCGAGCAGGTTGATCTGCTGGTGAGATTCCTCGGGTGACCACCACCTCTGGGTACGGAGGTTGCCGCAGTGGGCTCCCCAGTCCAACAGTGATGCATCCGTCATCAAGATTAGCTCGTGTTGATGAGTCTGGAAGGGTATGCCCCGAAGGAGGCTTTGGGGGTTCTGTCCCCAATCCAGAGAACTGGTGAGGCTGCGGGAGCCCAAGATGGGATCCCGGAGGTGGCCCAAGGCTTGGGCCCATTGCGCTCTGAGGCACCACTGAGCCGCTCGCATGTGCATGCAAGTGTGGGGGATGACATGGATGGTCAAGGCCTTGTTCCCCAAGAGGCGCAACATAGCCTGAGCCAATACCCTGGACCGGCTTTGGGCCTCGGCGGCCAGGGCATGGAGCCGATCCACATGTGCTCGAGGGAGGAAGGTGGTCGCCTATCCCATGTCGAGAAGAGCGTCAATGAACTCCGGGGTCTGCACCGGCTTGAGGTGGGACTTGGAGTAGTTGATCAGGAAACTGAGGTGCTCGAGGAGGACCGTGCGCAATGTGGAGAAGTGAGCCTCCTCTGCCAATGTGCCTGTGACGAGCCAGTCGTCCAGATAAGGGTAGAGATGGATATGCCCTGTAGCTAGAGGTGGGGTGCAGCCACTGACAGGAATTTTGTGAAGACTCACAGACGCGAGCCCGAAGGAGAGCACTCTGTATTGGAAATGCTCCCCTTGCACCCTGAAATGCAGGTACTTTCCTGTGCATGGAGTGAACAGGAATGTGGGCGTATGCATCTCTGAGATCCAAGCAGCATAGCCAATCACCCTGCTGGAGGAAAGGCAGCAGGACGCCAAGCAATAGCACGCACCAGAAGTTTGTTCAGATTTCCGAGATCGAGGATGGGGCGCAGGCCTCCCCGTCCTCTTGGGGATGAGGAAGTACCGGGACCTCGGAAGTGTGTCTGAACTCTCTCAACTGCCTGCTGACCAAAGAGGTTGTTCAGCTCTTGCTGCAAGCAAGCCTGGAGTGAGGGAAGCCGAGTAGGCTCCGCTGGGGAGAAGGGAGGAGGGAGTCTGTCCAGACGAAGATGATAACCGTCCTGTATTATCTGAAGGACCCAGGCGTCTGATGTAATGGCCTCCCATTCAGGGGCAAAAAGGGAAGTCACCCTCCCACAGGCGGAGGTGCTGCCGGGAGGCGAGGGGCTATACATTTGGTGTCAAAACCCTGGGGCTAACTGGATATTTTTCCTTTGGGATAGTCAGCGGCATTAAAGGCTCAGTATGTTTTAACTAGTTGGCAGGCCTGCTAAATTGCTTTGAATATTCCCCCCATACTTTTAAAAATATTTTCAAACATTTCTGTAGTCTGAAGACTATACTAGTTTTAAATAAATGACTGGCAAGTAGATTTTAAAATGGGAGCGTGTGATAGGTTCCCAACTTGTGGTCCACGCACCCCGAGAGTCCATGAGACTATTACAGGGAATCAGCAGGACACAGAAAAGAGAGAGAGAGAAAAAAAAGAAAGATGCAAATGGGTATTGGTTATAAGAAAGAAAATAAATTGGTTGGGGACAGACTAGGGAGAAGGACTGATTGAGGGAGAAAAATCTGGTGGAGTGGTGAGGATGAACGGGGGGTGGGGGGGCTCCTTGGACATTTTGGGTATTACTAGAGGGTTAACTTTGCTCTACGGGATAATTGCAGCCAGCGCTCCTTAAAAAGGTCTCATAGCTCCTTTTAATTTACCATAAACAGATGGCACCAAAGGAGGCAGAGAAACCGATTAGGGCTGTGCATTCTTTGCATGCATTTGGTTCATTAGCGTGCCTTAAAAAAAGTAGAATGTACAGGGAGGGAGGAGTGGCCTAGTGGCTGGGGCAAGTTACCTCAGGCCAGAAGTTCAGAATCCCACTAGAGGACAGCAACCTTGGGCCGGAAGGACTGGGGCTTCTAGTTCTACAGGTGCTCCTTGTGGTCTTGGGCAAGCCACTTAGCCCTCCATAGCCCATGTTCCCTGTAAATAGCTATCTCCAAGTTATAATGCCCTGGTCAATGTAATTTCAGTTTGTTCAATGTAAACTGCCTTGATATCATGAAAGGCAGTATATAAGAAATGTTAAATAAATAAAAACTGATTTAAGGCATGTTAAGCTAGGAATTAATGTTTGTTAACAAAAATCTTTAACATACACCAATCAATTTATTAAAATGAATGTATGAAACAAACTGACAAAATATGTTCAAAAATTTTGGGAATGAGCAGAAAATGAACCAAAAACAATGCAGAACACCTCAAACAGGTTTGAGTGGTGGAGAGGATGGTTGGTTAGGGTACCTACCTCTGCTGATTTTGAAGGATTTATTACTTTTCATTTAAGTCACTTAAAACAATGGACACAACTCCTGGCTTCCTGCTGCAAGTTTTTCACAATTCTGTGACAATTACTCTGGCTAGTTACTAAAAGGTGTGCTAATGTTAGCAAGCATTATTTTAGCACAGTATCTAGTTACTTTTTGTTTTTAGTGCCATCAAGCCAGTGTTGACTCTGCAACCTCTGGGTTTTCTTGGTAATGTATCACCAGAAGTAGATTGCCAGTCTTTTCTTCCAAGGCAATGGAGGGTAAAGTGACTTGCCCAAAGTCACAAGGAGTGCCAGTGGGAATCAAACCCTTAATCTTCTGGGTACTAGGCAGTTGCTCTAACCACTAGGCTGCTCCTCCACTCCAGTGCTAGTTACTAATAAGATGCATTGTTCCTATGCATCCATTTGCATTAGTTAGTGCAACTTAGTAAATAGCCCACTTTCATGAATAGTTGTATATTCAATCATGCTGCTTTTTTTATAAATTATTTTAGCAAAGCCATTTTCTAGCATTTTTTGTGTGCCTAGTTATTTGACTCTATTTGAGAGAAGAGGCATCTTTGTGATCACTCACCATTTCCTTACTTGGTCACTCTCTTTGACTCCTATCCACTCGTGCGGTTTCTCCTTCCCTGCATTCAGTCCTTCACTCTCTTCCCCTTACTTGCTCATGGTCTTTGTTTCCCATCCATTTTCTCATCCTTACCGCTTTTCCCTACACATGCTTCCCTTTGAGTCCCTCTCACTCTCTTGAGCACAGCAGGAAGCATTAGTGCTCATGACAAGCTGAAACCTCAGGCCACATTCTCCACTTCTGCTTCTGTCGCAGGCTGTTGGACTCTGATCCATATGGTTTAGAGCAAAATAGTCCAGCCAGAAGCAGACTGGAAGAACGTGGCTTGAGATCCTGGGCTACCACTAGAATCATGGTGCCACACAATGCTGTACAAGTAGGGAGACGACAGCTGCTGTTGTTACCACTGACACTCCAGTCCTCGCTCTTTCCTAGCAGTTTAGCAGGCACTGAGGGATTCTGCAGGAGCTATTGGATTCCTTCCCACAGCTATGGAATTGCAGAAGACCAAGGGATCCAGCTGTAGATGATGTATATTCACTATGAAATAAAGCAGCACACAATCACAGAAACAGAAATACTGTAATATGAAATAAACAGTAAAACAAACTAGCACTAACACAAAAGCTTGGAACTTTACACTAAGTTCTAGGCATGCACAGAGTTTCACAGCAGAGGTCCTAATAGATTTGGTTCTTTTCAGGTAGTAGGTGAAGGCCCGCTAACAGTCCAGAAATGGACGGTGCTCTTGTGTGGATTCTTGAGGCTTTGGACAGAATTTCAGAAGCACTATTTCCTTGGCGATATGGATAAAGTAGTGTGATTGCTGTCTTAGTCTACTTTAATGGTATATCATGGACTGCTCGAAGAACAAACCAGTCATTACTAGAGGAAATCAAACCTAAGCTTTCCTTAGAAGCTCAAATGATAAGACTTCGACTTTCATACTTTGGACACATCATGCGAAGAGAGAGATCTTTCGAGAAAGACATAATGCTTGGCAAGGTAGAAGGTCAACATAAAAGAGGAAGGCCAGCAATGAGATGGATTAATACAATAACAGCAGCTATGGATGCTACTCTATCAACAATGAGCTGCCTGACTGAAGACCGAACACAGTTTAGGTTAGCTATCCAGGGGGTCACCATGAGTCAACACAGGTTCAATGGCACTTAACAACAACAAAAGGAGAATAAAGTGATATATTTTTTATTCGACTAACTGATGGATGGTTTTCTTGCAACTATTTGTATGTCCTGAATTGGTGTTGAGAATAAAGACTAAATGCTGCTCAATTTCCAAGCTGTGATGGTTAGTGTCCAGATAGAATGAAGGAGAGTCCTCTTGCCCTGTGTGATTAATGTTGGAAACATTTCGAGCCTGTAAAAGAGCAGCACTGCTAGCCTTTGTAGAAGATGAAACCAGTTCTGTCTAGACTAGCATAGAGCTATGAGAATCATGGCGCTTGGGCACTATTAAAATTTGTGCAGAGTTTTGCTATGAGTGAAATGGATAGATATGCATATAGAATCCAAGTCCAAGGAACTGCTAGGGTATCTGGGGCTTGGTGGTAGGACAAGAGGAGGATCAAGCAGTAGAGAGGTGGCTTCATGTTCTCACTGCTGGCAAAAAGGTTGACTTGAGATGTCACACCAATATGATGATCTGCAAGATTGTTGCATATAGGGACCACTTGTGTGTCTGCAGAACTCTGATAAACTTGTCTGCCATATGGTTCCAAGCTCTAGGAAGATAAGCAGCAATTAGCTATTACAAAATCCTAGATCTTTGCTACTTCTTAGCAGAGATGGAGGGAATCCATTGCCCCTTGTTTCTCGATATAAGTCATAGCCACTTTGTTTACTCTTTCAAAAAATACAAGGACTAGGGGACAATCAATTCATATCTATCCATTCCCTTCGCTTCAGGATTTTATAGACCTTTATCATATCAGGTGTCTCTTCTTCAGGCTGAAGAGCCCTAATCTCCTTAGCCTGTCCTCATAGGAGAGCCATTCTATCACTTTTATCATTTGAGTTGCCTTTCTCCATTGCTTTTCTAATGCCGCTGTATCTTTGAGATGCAGAGACCAGAACTGAACACAGTACTCAAGGTGCATACATACCATGGAGCAATACAGAGACATTATGAAACTGATTTTTTTCATATCAAGAGAATGGTGTGGGTTTCAGGCAAGTGTAGTGTAACTATACTCAGAACCCAGGAACCTGTAGTGACAGTCTTCCAGGATGGAATGAAAATGTGAACTTTACCCTCACAGGAAGGGGGAGAACAAATGTTTTTTAGAGGTATTGGCTGTGATGGGTGGGTTTAGTCAAAAAGGAGACTACTATTTTGACTGAGCAGGCATAGTTTGCTTTGGTTGAGTTCTCGCTTTTTGTCAAGGTCTGACCAAGAGAAGAGGAAGGAGTATCAAATTTCTAATCTGCTACCATAATCATCTAGAATATCATTACTGAGCTGAAGTGTCACACAGTATCAGACTCTCTCACAGCATACTCACCTACACGCTGTCACTGGCTCTCACTCAAATCCTGCTAAAGGGTTCTCACTTTTTGTTTTTGGCCCTCTGCATTCCTTGTATGATGCCAATTTATTTTTATTTTTGTTAAAGAAGCCTCTACTTCCTTAGATCACTGAAACTCATCAGTGTCCATACATAAAGCTTTTAGAAGACACTTTCAGTAAAAAGGACCTTTACATACTAAGAATTTGATCTCAGACTGCAGCAGTTCTACTAAAAAGCATTCATACAGTGAATCACACTGAGAGCTTATTAATTCTGCGTAGCTTTTCCTACAACAGTTTCAGTCACTCATTCTTACTGGCATGACAGGATAGCATTTAAATATATATATGTATTCATCAGTGAAACCTCACCTCATCTAAAGCATAGTTACTCACCTGTAACAGATGATCTCCGGGAACAGCAGGAATTTAGTCTTCACATATGGGTATCATCGGTACTGACGGAGCCTGTGCGGGAACGCTCCCCAGCGTCCAATTAGAAAGCTTTTGGGAGCATCCCACAGCGCCTGCGTGCTGCCTTCCCGCCTTTCCCAACTGCCTCTCTCCAGTTGAGTTTAAAGCTGAGACAGAGAGAGAGAGGGAAAGAGAAGAGATAGAGAGATACAACTCCTAGGGGAGGTGGGTGGGTTGTGAAGACTAAATTCCTGCTGTTCCCGGAGATCACCTGTTACAGGTGAGTAACTATGCTATCTCCAGGAACAAGCAGGAATGTAGTCTTCACATATGGGGACTCCCTAGCTTTAGATGCCAGGGAGAGACCCCAGAAGTTGTGTGTCCCTGTGAAAGGGCTCCACTTCCCCCCATGGATCTCTGGCATCCAACCAGGGATGGTGGGTAGGAGTTGATTAGGTATGGAACAGGTGTTAAAGAACAGCCTGACCAAACAAGGCATCCCGGCGGGAGTCCTTGTCCAAGCAGTAATGGGCTGTGAAGGTATGAACCGAGGCCAAGCGGCTGCTCGACAGATGTCATCGATAGACACAGAGTGCAGATGAGCCATTGAAGCTGCCATGGCTCTCACATTGTGAGCTGTGATATGGCCCTCCAGAGGAAGATTCTTACTCTGATAGGCAAAGGAAATACACTGCAAAATCCAGTTAGAGTTCTCTTGGAGACTGGAAGTCCCAAATGAGAAGGATCAAAAGCAACAAAGAGTTGAGAGGACTTTCTATGTTGCTGTGTTCTTTGCAAGTAAAAGGCTAAAGCTCTTTTACAGTCCAAAGTATGAAGATTCTTTTCCGCATTAGATGCATGAGGCCTTGGAAAAAACACAGGCAGGTAGACCGCTTGGTTTAGATGAAAAGGCGAGACCATCTTTGGCATAAAGTGTGGATGAGTCCTAAGGACTACCTTGTCATGATGGAACCTTGTATAAAGTGGATCAGCTACTAGTGCCTGAAACTCACTGATGCGGCGTGCTGATGTGATTGCAATGAGAAAGATAACCTTCCAAGAAAGGAATTTCAATGAGGTAGTAGCTAAGGGTTCGAAAGGTGGCTTCATAAGCTGACCAAGAACCAGGTTTAAGTCCCATGCCACCGGTGGTGGCCTAATGGGAGGCTTAGTTAGAAGAAGGCCTCTCATAAATCTTGCTATAAGAGGATGGGAGGAAATAGGTTGTCCATTTAGAGGCTTGAAAGAAGCGGCAATAACACTCAAATGGACTCTTACTGAGTTCGTTTTAAGTCCTGCATTGGATAAATGAAGGAGATAATCCAGTAATGATTCCAGAGGTATAGCAAGGGGGTTAAGACCCTTCTGCAAACACCATATGGTAAACCTTTTCCACTTGAAAACATAAGAGCGTCTTGTGGAAGGCTTTCTTGAAGCATAAAGGATATCCTTTACTTGCTGAGGGAGGTTAAGATCATGGAGATCTAGGCCTTCAGCAACCAAGCCCTGAGGTGCAGAAACTGGGGATTGGGATGCCATAACATTCTGTCCTCCTGGGACAGATCATCTGGAGCAGACCCTAACTCCAGAGAGGGAGCTTGAGAGAGATGTAGAAGCAGAGGGTACCACACTTGCCGTGGCCAATGTGGAGCTATGAGAATCATACGGCCTCTGACTCTCTGAAGCTTGAACAGGGTTTTGGGAATTAGGGGAATGGGTGGAAAGGCATAAAGGAAGTCTTGACCCCAGTGAAGGAGGAAAGCATCCCTGGCCTGAGAGCCCTGAGCCAGAATTCTGGAACAGAACCGGGGAAGTTTGGCATTCAACGGACTTGCAAAGAGGTCTATGTCCGGGGTTCCCCAAATTTGAAAAATCTTGGCCACCTGGTCTGCATGTAGAGACCATTCGTGTGGAAGCAGAACTCGACCGAGTCTGTCTGCCCAAGAGTTTTGTATGCCTGGAAGATACACTGCCAGGAGATGGATCTGATGCTCTCTGGCGAAGGCCCATAGTCGCAAAGCTTCGTTGCAAAGCGACAGAGAGCTGTTCCCCCCCTGCTTGTTCATGTAGAACATGGCTACTTGATTGTCCGTATGAATGAGGACTGTCTTGTAGCTGAGCAGGGTGTGGAACACTCAAAGAGCAAGGAAGATTGCTCTGAGTTCTAAGAGGTTGATATGTAGATGAGTCTCCTGTGGAGTCCAAGTGCCTTGGGTAGAGAGGTCTTGCAGATGAGCTCCCCAACCCATTGGTGAAGCATCTGTTGTGAGAGTTGCCTGGGGTAAAGGTTGTTGAAATGGGGACCCCAGCAACAGGTTCTGAGGGGACTGCCACCATTGGAGAGACAAAATAAGGCGATTTGTGTTTGCTATTTTGTCTGCCAGGCACCCTGATGCCTGGGTCCACTGAGTGGATAAAGTCCACTGGACTGCTCTCATATGGAGGCGAGCATAAGGAACCACATGCAGTGTAGATGCCATGTGGCCTAGCAGTTGTAACATTTCTCGGGCAGTGAGATGAGGCTTTAGCACTGCTTGAGAAGCTAACTGCACCATTCGAAGGCAACGGGTCTGAGGAAGATAGGCCCTTGCTTTTCTGGTATCCAGCAAAGCTCCTATGAACTCCAGAGACTGAGTGGGAGTTAGACTGGAATTTGGGATGTATATGACCAGACCCAAATACTGGAGGATACGCATTGTGCAAGATAGAGAAATCCTGGCCTCTGACTCTGATGGGGCTCGAATGAGCCAGTCGTCTAAGTAGGGGAAGATGAATATTCTTAGAGTGCGGAGAAATGCTGCTACCACAGCCATGCACTTCGTAAACACTCTTGGTGCTGAGGCCAGGCCGAAAGGAAGCACCCTGTATTGGTAGTGCTTTCCTTGAAAAAGGAACCGAAGGAACATTTTGTGAGTTGGATGGATGAGAACATGAGTGTACGCATCCTTGAGATCTAGAGAACAAAGCCAATCCTGACTCTGAAGGTATGGCAGCAGAGTTCCCAGAGAAACCATCTTGAATTTCTCTTTGAACAGGAATTTGTTCAATTCTCTGAGGTCTAAAATAGGTCTGTGTCCCCCTGTTTTCTTTGGGATAAGGAAATAGGGGGAGTGAAACCCTTGGGCAAGAAGCATAGTGACCTCTTGATCCAACAGGTTGACGAGAGAGGTCTGAGAATTGAACTGTCTTACCATTGTGGGAGGGGGCATGCTCAAAAAGTGAAGCTTGTACCCCTCTTTTATAATGGAGAGTGTCCAATGTTCTGCTGTTATCTGCCCCCATCTGGGGGCAAAATGATACAACCGTCCTCGAATGGTGGAAGGCTCTGGTCCATTGAGGGCCAGGAAGGCTAAGTTCTCTAGATGAAAGTCAAAGGCCTTGTGGAGGCTGAGACTGCTGAGACGGTTGAGGCTTAGCAGTCTTTGCTTTCCTTTGTTTAGGTGGTTGCTGACTCTTTCGGGCAGGCTGACCTGCAGAACGTCCCTGCTGGGAATAAGAGGGGTAAAACCTCTTCTTTTTTGAGAAGAATGTTTTTTTGAAAGATTTCTTTCTTGCAGGATCATCTGTTGCTTTGGATAACCTATCCAAAGTGGAGTTGTCAGCATCCAACTCATTGGCTTTCTCTTGCCAATTTTTGCCAAATAGATTCTCACCTGTACAAGGGATATTGCCCAGTTTGTCCTGCACCCAGAGCTCCAAATCGGATGCCAGGAGCCAGGCAATTCTATGTGCACCTATGGCAATGGCAGAGGTTCTGTTTATGCACTCAAAACAGTCAAAAGCTGCACGATTGACAAACTTAGAAACATCCTGGGCATGTTTAACCAGTGTGAGAAAATCCTGCCTCTTGTCATCAGGAAGGAGAGGGCTTAAAATCTCCAAGTCTCCTGTGACCTCTTTAAGGAACATTCCCATATATAAAATATATGAATTGATCCTGGCAGAAAGCATGGAAGCCTGGAAAGTATGACGTCCAAAGGCATCCAAAGTTCTACACTCACATCCTGGAGGATTAGAGGCATGCCTCTTTGCACTCCTGATCCTTCTCATAGCTGATTCCACTACAATAGAGTGGTGAGGAAGCTGAGTTTTCTGGAAACCAGGACAAGGAGGGACTCGATACATGGTATCCAGTCTGCGAGAGTGAGGAGAGGTGGTAAGAGGTGTCTCCCACATTCTCAACATGAGATCATGTAAGATCTCATGGATAGGCAAGGTAGCTGCTTCCTTAGGAGCCTTGGGATATTGTAAAATTTCCAACTCCTTTGCCCTGGGCTCTGTTTCAGGAGTCACAGTAATGGACAGACCTCGAGCCACCTCCCTGATAAAATCCTGAAAGGAGATATCCTCTGGAGGAAACATCCTGCGTTTAGGAGAGGAAGGCTCCTCTGGGAGAAGTACTCCGGTACCGACAGAGCTATCAGAATCCTCAGATTCTTCAGAGGATTCAAAGTACCTTCTGTCTGGATGCTCTTGTAGAGCCCGATACCCATACCGATCGAAGTCGGTACCGGTGTATCGGTACCGGAAGGCATGGCAAGACTGGGTGCCGGCAAAGCAGGCACCGATGTTGATGCCGATGCTGTCGGTACCGGTTGAGCTGTCTGACGTGGTTCCGAGGGTGTCGATGCCCCAAGGAGAGCCGCCAGACTGCGTTCAATAGCCAGGAACCTCTGGTCTATCGACGCTGCCGATGCCTGGGTATCGGTACCGGAAAAAGCAGCCGGTACCCCAGAGCATGGCACCAGTAGTTCTGCCGAGGTCGAGGCCTCGAGAACATCCTGGAGCCCCGATAATGCTTTGGAAGCCGAAACCTCCCGCCTGGTAATTTTGCTGGTGCAGAACCCTCAAGGGCAACGCCAGAGGCATCTCGATGCTTGGAAGGAGATCTACCCTTTGAGGACCGGCTAGACTTATGTTTAGTTACCTGAGATCCATGGGAGGAAGACGAAGCCCTGGAAGACGTCGATGCCACAGAGGCTGCATCGGAGGGAAAAAGGGTGCTGAGCTTAGCAGCTCGGTTCTGTCGACCCCTCTTGGACATCATGGCACAAGCCATACACTCCGAAATGGAGTGGTCAGGACCTAAACATTTAAGACACCACTCATGGGTATCGGTGACGGAGATGGTACCGCCACACTTGCTGCACTTTTTAAAACCCGAAGCGGGTTTTTCCATAGTTGAGGAAATTTAGGGCCTAAGGCTCAAAATGGCGCGTGAATCTGGAGGGAAAGGTTTGGAAAAAAACTATAGTATTTTTTTTTTTTTTTTTTTAAAGAAAGAAAGAAGAACCGGCTGTACCGGTATAGTGTCGAGGAAGGCAGACGCGACCACAAAAAGAAAGAATAAGGAAAACATTTTCTGCGGTGACAGGAACAACGACCTGCTGGCTCTGCGGAAAACAAAGAACAGGAGAGAGGCAGTTGGGAAAGGTGGGAAGGCAGCATGCAGGCGCTGTGGGATGCTCCCAAAAGCTTTCTAATTGGATGCTGGGGAGCATTCCCACGCAGGCTCCGTCGGTACCGACGATACCCATATGTGAAGACTACATTCATGCTTGTTCCTGGAGATAGTCACTTTCAACCAGCTCACACCCATTAATATCCCCCTTTACTTCTGGCCTGAAGGTGCAACATACTCATACCCCATTCCTATGCGGTGTCGTGTTCCCAACTGCCATTTTTTCCTTAAAAAATGTTCCTCTGGCTTGAGCCCATTTCAGTGTCATCATGAGCCTGTCAGTTCCCCCCTCCCCACCACGTTCCAGTGTCAGCTGCAGCTGAACTTGTCAATGGCTCAGCTGCCAGTTACTGCTCATGTACACCTAATCTCCACCCATTTCTTCTCATAATTCCGCCCCAGGTCTTTCATTTAATGCACAAACTATGTCACAAATTCTGCCCAGCATCAGGGGCATGGAAGAAACGTTTTTAAAATTCATTTTAATAGCAAGCCCCAATGCTCAGTGCCACTCAGCAGCACTAGGAAGTGAAGCCAGTGGCAGTGCTAGCTCCACGTCCTCATGACCTGAACTTTGCAGTTTTGCAGTGGCATGAGAGTAGCAATAATAGTCTGAACGCATCCCACCAGCCACATGGTTGCCTGGAGCATTGCATCCCTCACAGCAGTCCAACTAATGCTCCTGCTATGTTCATACCTTCCTGCTCATCCTTATCCTACCCATATCTGACTTGAAGCTGTCCTGCCCCTATATTTCTTGCTGATTTATGCTCCCCCCACCTTGGCCCCCATCTCTGGGACTGCCACCTACACACTGTCTCTGAGGCCTCACTTCTCTATCCCAACCTTGTGGTCCTCGATGACTTTAACATCTATTATGCTTCCCCAATCAAATCTGAAGACAAAGCCCTTCTTCAATTTTTCTCTGACCTTTCACTCTCCCTAGACCTGGTTCTTTCCTCACCACCTTTACATGCAGCACTCTCCTCTTTACCGATCCCCTGGTCTGACCAGTGCTGTATTTTCTTTTCTTTTCTATAATTTCCAGCCATTTTCACCCTCTTCCAGTCTTTCACAGAGTGCTGCATATCCCTCAAACGCTTTCCCCCAGCTAATAACATTTTTCCACCCGATTTCTCTTCTCTTCCTGTCGATATGCAGGCCCAGCTTTGGTATTCTTCCCCTTCCTCAATTCTGAACAATATTGTCCCTCTCTGTCCCCGTAATCATCCCCTGGTTTCACTATGGTCTTCACCAGCTTCGCTAAGCCGAACACCTATGGCGGAAGCATCCCACTCCAACCTCTCTACAACATTACAAAGACTTGCACCACCAATACAAATTGCCTGACACATGCCCCGAAGCACAAATACTATTCCAATGTTATATCCTATTTGGTTGACTCCTCCCATTGTCTATATTCTGTTCTGCCTTCACTCTCAATGCCATCAACTGCAGCTCTGTCCTCCAGTGTGCACACTTATCCCCCTCTTCATCTTCTTGCTGACTTTTCATAGTAAGGTTCAGTCTCTCAGGACATTCCCCCCCCCCCATTCCTCGCCTGCTCCTTCTGAGCTGACCATCCCTACTGAGAGTCCTGCTACTCCTAGCCTTTCCTTTTCTCATGTACAGTCATCCTTTTCTCCAGTTTCTGCAGCCAAACTTCTCAAAGTCATCAGTTCCTCTCATAAGACCACCTCCACTGCTGATTATATCCCCTCATCGTGGCTTACCACACCCTATCTAGCATTACCACCCCTGATCTTATCAATTCTCAATAGTAGTTTATCCACTGGTATCTTCCCTGCCTCCTGGAAACATGCCATCATCCGTCCTACTCTGAAGAACTCATCCTTTGATCCTTCCATTGCTGCTCATTATCACCCAGTCTCCACTCTCCCCTTCCTCTCCAAGTTACTTGAGAAATTGGTCTCTGCTCAATTCTCTTCTCGCTTGGATTCTACTCGCAACCTTCACCCACGCCAATCTGGTTTTCGTCCTAGGCACAGTACAGAGACTATTCTTTTCTGAGCAAGCTTCATCAGTTTCATGACCATGGGGATAACTTAGCTACCTGTAACAGGTGTTCTTCAAGTATAGCAGGAATCAGTCCTCACATATGGGTGATGTCAGCACCAACAGAGCCTTGTGGAAGCATCTCCCCAGCTTTCAAAGAAAGCCTTTGGGAAATGCCACCACACATGCGTGGTCCCCTTCCCGCCCAAGGGTGCCATCTTGCCTCACTCAGATGACTTAGATAAATTCATGTTGTTTTCCTTTAGCATTTCCTTTCCCACAGTGGCCCCTGTTCTTTCTAGTTCACCTATTCCCCTAGTCTTCTTTCTGCTATCTCAGGGTGATTCTTGACTCTAACTTAACATTTCATGACCATATCTCATCACTCACACGACATTCTTTTATCTCCGTCAGATCCATACTTTCCTATCCACTACTGCTCTTACCACTCTTTTGTTGTCTCTGTTTTGTCCCGTCTTGACTTCTGCAACCTTGCCCTCACCGAATTTCCTCAGTCTCAACTATATTGATTGCAACCGACACAAAATACTGCTGACTCCTTCTATGCTTCCTGTCATGATTATATTACCCCACTACTTATTCAATTACACTAGCTCCTTATAGATTACCACATTCACTATAAGGTTCTCATTCTTGTTCATCATGCCATCTACACTCAGACTCCGCAGTATCTATCTGACCTTTTACAATTCCACATTCCCACTTGCATCTTCCGTTCAGCTCATGTAAACCACTTATATTTCCCTTTCCTGTCATGTGCTCACCTACAGTCCACCTGTCATTCTGCTTTTTTCTTTCTGGGTCCTTCCCTGTGGAATTCCCTTCCCATCACCCTCCGGATAGAAACAGTTTGTCCAAATTCAAAGCATGTTTGTAAACTCATCATTTCTGTTCCACCTTTGATCTTTCCCTCTCCTCCCCCTGAGGATATCGTCCTTCCAGAAACCTCTATCTGTTTTATATATGTCTTTTGTCTCTGTGTCTCTTTCCTATCCAAGACTGTAGTTCCTTTTCCATTTTGACATTACCCATTCTCTAATTAATTTGTATATTGTACACCACCCTGGTTTTATGAAGGGCGGTCTATCAAGTAACAAAATAACAAACATCATAAACAGCAAAAAGAATAGAAAAGCAACTCCATGTGAAGGAGGGAGGGTTGTGAGGACTGATTCCTGCTGTCTCTGGAAAACACCTGTTACAGATGAGTAACTACACTTTCTCCAAGAACAAGCAGGAAGTCAGACCTCAGATATGGGACTCCCTAGCTACAGGCTACTGAAAGCCCGTAGAAAGCCACAGATGCCCAGAGCAGCAGCAATTGAGTTCAAGTATACACATTCCAGAAGGACCCGTGTCTCCAGTGAGTAACTAACACTGCGATAGCCTGAACATAGAAGAGTTGGAGGGTAGGAGTTGCTTAAACCCCAAACAGATTACAGAGCACGGCCAGCCGAAGGCACTGTCCCGTTGGGACTCCCTCTCCAGGCAGTAATGAGCTGCAAAGGTATGGACTGAATACCAGGTAGCGGCCTGGCAGATGTCCACCACTGGGACAGAACACAGGCTTGCCACAGAGGCTGCTATGGCCCTGTTGTTGTGAGCCATGATCCGGCACTCCAGTGAGAGCCCAACCTGTTTATAGGCGAGGGCAATGCAGTCCGCCACCCAGGTGGACAGAGTCCGCTTGGTCACTGCCTCCCCTAGTCTACTGGGGTCATAGGAAACGAAACGTTGAGGAGCTTTGAGGTGGCCTTGGGTACGTTGAAGGTAAAAGGACAGGGCACTCTTACAATCCAGATTATGGAGGACAACCTCCGCTCTGCTGGCATGAGGCTGTGGAAAGAAGGTGGGGATCACCACCTCCTGACTGAGGTGGAAAAGGGACATCACCTTCGTGAGGAATTTGGAGTGTGTGCAGAGCACAATCCTGTTTTGGTAGTACCTGGTGTAACCAAGGCTTGAAGCTCACTGACCCTGTGAGTGGATGTCAGCGTCACCAGGAAGATTACTTTCCATGAAAGATACCTCAAGTGGCAGATAGCCAGGGGCTTGAATGGCAGCCCAGTAAGCCGGGATAGCACATTGAGGTCCCACTCCACCACTGGTGGGTGGATGGGGGGGGGGGGGCTTAGACAACAGGAGACCCCGCAGGAAGCAGGTGACAAGAGGCTGCACCAAGAGAGGTTTGCCCTCGATAGGGCGATGGTGTGCTGCAAGAGCACTCGTGTGGGAGAGCTTACCTGCCTAGGATTCAGACGCGGCTTTTGCGTGCCGCGGGAGCAGCTTGCAGGTGCCTGGAGGCCCTGCCCGGATTCGGCCAGGCAGTGCGAGGGTCGTCCCTGGCTGAGGAGGACCCCCTCTTCACTCCTCTATTTCATCGGGCGGCTGCTGGAGGTTCAGTGGAGAGCTTACCTGCCTAGGATTCAGACGCGGCTTTTGCATGCCGCGGGAGCAGCTTGCAGGTGCCTGGAGGCCCTGCCCGGATTCGGCCAGGCAGTGCGAGGGTCATCCCTGACTGAGGAGGACCCCCTCTTCACTCCTCTATTTCATCGGGCGGCTGCTGGAGGTTCAGTGGAGAGCTTACCTGCCTAGGATTCAGACGCGGCTTTTGCGTGCCGCGGGAGCAGCTTGCAGGTGCCTGGAGGCCCTGCCCGGATTCGGCCAGGCAGTGCGAGGGTCGTCCCTGGCTGAGGAGGACCCCGTCTTCACTCCTCTATTTCATCAGGCGGCTTTACACGTGGCCGCGTGTCACAGCCTGCGTGGCGCGACCTAAGGGGTGTGATACAAGGGGCAGGACACGCCCCTTTGGCGCCCCTTCGGCGCAACTGAGAAGCCGAGACAACTGTTTAACATGGGCAAACGCAAAATGAAAGTTTTAAAATCCGGAGATAAGGCTCCTGGAGAGAAAGTAGTGGGGCCTATGGATAAACATTTAGTTTCCCAGCTGTCTGCTCTATCGTCACCTGAGGGAGCTTCGTTGAGCCCCCATTTCAGGACACCACCCCCCTTTTCCCCTTCCTCCTCTTTCATCGACGGTGTTGGAGATATCATCGGAGCGTACCCCACCTATGCCACAGCCTGTTTTTCCAGGGAAGCCAGAAGGAATATCTAAGAGTCCAGGTTCCGGTGAGGTAACTCTAGCAGATATTTGGACAGCTATTAATGGCATAGATAAACGTTTAACTGCCACAGTGTCTTCCCTATGTATGTTTACCTCTGATGTGGTCAGTAAGATGCAAAGTACAGACAAGCAACTGGGTACTTTAACTAGTTCATTGGCTAACACAGACTCTCAACTTCAAGTTAGTTTAGATAATCATTGTACTTTAATTCGGGATTTTACGTCCCTTAATTATCGTTTAGAGATGCTTGAGAATCAGTCGAGGGCCAAAAATTTGTGTTTTCTAAATTTTCCAGTTACCCATTTGCTGTCTCCTGCTATTTTACTTAAGAAATATTTTACTGATGTTTTGAAGTTAGAAGGAAGCATTGAAGTTTTGTATCTGTACTACTTGCCTATACGTTCACCCCCCCCCCCTTACAGGGTGGGGATGATGTTTTTCCTCTAGTAGATGTTACTGCTGGCCAAGACTTAACTGCCTTTTTAGAAGACTCAGCTGATACTATTTCCAAATGTAGCACCCTGATAGCTACTTTTGGTTCAGAATTTGTTATATTAAATGTTCTTCGTGCTTACTTTAAAAATCGGGAATCCCTTTTTTGTGGCCAGAAGCTGCAGGTCTTCCCGGATGTCAGCAGGGCGACCCAGGCTCGGCGCAAGCAGTTCCTGGGGTTAAAATCATCTGTGTTGGCTATTGGAGCATGCTTTTATTTAAAATTTCCTTGTAGATGTGTGATTACCTTTGAGGGTCAGTCCTTTGTGTTCACGGACGTGGCCCAGCTTAAGTCGTTCTTGAATCAGAAAAAGGTGGTAAAGGATTCGGGTGGTGAGATTTCTGGTCCTTCATAATGGAGTTAGTTTACTTCTGATTTCCTTATTTTTTTTGGTTTGTACAATGGGTATTTGCTCTCCATTGATGTGTTATGGTTATGTGATGTATAATTTTCTTCTTGAATATTGTTAAAATGTGCAGGATTGAATTGCTTTAATGTTGTGTTGTTATTCAAGAAATTCAATAAATAAAAATTTTTTTTAAAAAAAGAGCACTCGTGTACCCTGATGGAATTGGATTTGAGCTGGGATTGCGACAAATGAAGTAGGTATTGTAGCACCAAGCACGAGAACAGGTTCGCCTGTCACTCTGCGCTCCACAATGAAAACCTTCACCACTTGAAGGCATAGGCTTGTCTGGTGGAGGTCTTAAGGGAGGCCAAAAGGACCTCTCCCAAGAGGTTGAAAGGGGCCAAGGCTACCCTCTTGGCAGCCAAGCTATCAGAGACAGGAAACCCAGATTGGGGTGCAGGAGGGAGCCTTCCTCCTGGGACAATAACTCCGGGGCATTGCCCAGGGGGACAGGGCCTCTGCCACCAAGTGGAGAAACAGAGGGAACCACAGTTGCCTAGGCCACCGTGGAGCCACCAGGATCAGTGACGCTCTGTCATTTGGAACCCTGAAGAGGGTCTTGGCAATCAACGGCATGGGCGGGAAGGTGTAAAGAAGGCCCTCCAAACAAGGGATGAGGAAGGCATCCGAAGCTACCAGAGACAGGTGGGGCTGCCATGGGCAGAAGTGGGGCAACTGGAGGTTGTCCAGGCTAGCAAAGAGATCCAATAGAGGGGTACCCCAGAGTCAGAAGAGCCGATTGGCCACTCTGGGGTCCAGCCACCACTCGTGTGGCTGGAGGACCCTACTCAGTCTGTTCGCAAGGGTGTTGTCCTGTCTCGGCAGGTACACTTTCCACAGGAATATCCCTTGGTGGATCGCATAGGAGCAAAGAGCCACCAGTTCATGGCAGAGGGTGTGGGACCCCGTGCCCCCTTGTTTGTTCACAAAGAACATTGCCACTTGATTGTCTGTTTGGACCAGCACTGACTGGTGCTGCAGATGGTGGCAGAAGGTCTGGAGCTCCAGGAGGTTGATCTGCTGCTGGCTTTCCACCTCAGACCAACTGCCCTGAATGCAGAGTTCCTTGCAATGTGCTCCACAGCCCAGCAAGAAGGCATATGTAGTGAGGACCCTCTGGGGGGATGGGGTCTGAAAAGGCATCCTTGCTCAAAAGTTCTGTATGTTCTGACAACAGTTCAGGGACTCCGCCAGCTGGCGGGTCACAGTAGTATCCACTGGGCGCAGAGACACCACTGGGCCACCCTCATATGAAGACGGGCGTCTGGGGTGACATGGACCATGGAGGCCATGTGGCTGAGTAGTTGCAGCAGGAGACTAGCGGATACCGAAGGTCGGTGCTGAATGTCTGCAGCCAGTGCCCTGAGATGGTCTGCCTTGTCCAGGGGGAGAAAGGTTCTGGCCTGAACTGTGTCCAGATATTGTGTCGAGAGGATGTGAGATTTGGGGCGGTTTATCATGAACCCCAGATGTTGCAGGACATAGATGGTGTGGGTCATGGCCTGTTGGGAGGTAAGGCAGCAATGTTCCAAGGGAGAGCATCTTGAACCTCTGCCTCACCAGGAACCTGTTCAGGTCTCGCAGCTCTAGGATGGGCCTTAGGCCCCCTGTTCTTTGTGGCATTAGGAAGTACCTGGAGTAGAACCCTTTGCCCAGAGGTGCTGTGGCACCAGTTCCACTGCCCTGCCCTGCCCTTGTGGAGACCTGTGATTTCCTACAGTAGTAGATCCTGGTGAAGGGGAGTCCTGGGAGGAGGGCTCTCCTGAGAAGAAAGGGTCTGTGTCAGGTGGAGAAGGTAGCCCACCTTGACCACTTGGAGTGCCCAAGTGTCGGTGGTAATGGCTGGCCACCGTTAGGCAGAGTGGATCAGATGTCCCCCTGTGAGCTGCTGACCTCCTGGGGGTGGAGAGGCTATGCCCAAGGAGTCAAAAAACTCTTGCCATGCTGGGACGGGGCCTGGAAGCCTTCTGCTTACGAGGGTCATGCCCGTGTCCCTTGGCCTGCTGACCCTGCTAGGGAAGTCTGATGCTGTGGGTAATTTCTGTAAGCAGCTCCCTTCCTTGAGTAAAGGGGCTTTTTACTGCTACCATCAGGGGAGGGTAGCGGTCTTCTTGGAGAGCCTGGTCCTCATCATGAACTCGGTCTCCAACTTTGCAGCCTTATCGATCATGGGTTTGCCAAAGAGGATCTCTCCCTGGCAGGGGACATGAAACAATTTGTCCTGAACCCATTGCTCCAGGTCGGAAGACTGTAGCCAAGCTTGGCGTCAGGCATTGATGCCTACCACGGCTATTCTAGTTGCCGACTTGAAGCAATCATAGGCTGCTCGAGTCATAAACTTGGAGCACTCATGGACAGCTTTGGCCAGGCTCCAGAACCGCTATAGGGGCTCCTTGGAATTACTAGCAAAGAACCGGGAGAGTTCCTTCACCAAGTCCCTCAGGTATATTCCCATGTACAGCTGATGAGCATTGAGCCCTGGTAACACTTCCTGCCGAGGGCATCCAGGGTGCAGGCCTCCCTACCTGGGGGCACCGAGAAGTGTGTCTTCTGGCTCTTGAGCCAACGCATAGCCAAGTCTACCACCATGGAGTTATGCGGCAGCTGTACATTCTGGAAGCCCAGGCTTTGATGGACTCGATACATCGAGTCGAGCTGTCAGCTCATGATGTGCACCGATGCCGGTGTCTCCCACATTCGGAGAAGCAGCTGTTCTAGGATAGAAAGAATGGGTACTCAGTGGGGGCCTCGTACTGGAAGATCTCGAGCTCCTCCGTGCGAGGGTCCTCCTCAGACTCAGTGGTGAATGCCAACACCTTCAACATGTCCTGTATGAAGTCAAGAAACGTCATGTCCTCGAGAGGGGATCGGTGTCGAGTCTCTGAGGGGGACGGGTCCAAGGGTATGTTGTGGTGGCGACGGGTATCCAGGGACTCCTCGTCCTCGGTCTCCCAGTCCAAGTAATTGGTGGAGGAATCAAGGGAGGGCCGGGCTGGTGATCTGGCCCCGAGCCTGGCCCGGGTCCCATGGAGGCTCCACGACTGAAACCTTGGGCATTCGCCAGAGAGGACCTCTGTCTTGTGGAATGGGACCGGGATTGAGACTGCTATTGAGGATCGAATCGAGGCTGCATGCTATTGAGGATCAGCTCGATGTCCGGGGATGTCCTCTATGTTGAGGGCCTAGTGGTCTGGTAGATGACCCAGTGGAGCCGGGCATCAGGACCCGCTGTTGGGCCATGAAGGCAGACAAATTGCACTCCAAGGCCACTATTTCGGTCTCAAGTCCGGAAGGCTCCGCAGCCATCGACATAGACACCGGAGGACTTGGGCCCAGCGCCAGTTCCCCTGAAGGGGAGTTCTTGACGAAGATGGCCTTGGGGTCCAAGGCCGATCACTGGAGGATTCTTTTTGGACAACCTTGGCAGGCTGCTCCTGCTCTATGCCCTTGGATAAGTGGCATGGACTGAGGGATCTGGCTCGGGACGTACCTGCCTTCCCGGATCATTTTACGGACGCGGCCCTCAAGGTTTCTTTTTCTTCTCATGTTCCCTGACCAGGGAGCCCTGTTTGGAGCCTGCAGAGTTACCACGAGAGTCCAAGGCTTCAGAGGGGGACTTGGAGCGTTGTGTCACTGGAGACTCCGGGAAAAACTTCTTGTACTGCTGCTGATGGCTCTTGAGGGCCTTGGATGACATTTTTGCACAGGCCACAGTCCACCGGTAGTGGTCCGGCCCAAGGCAATCACGAAGTGCTCTCAAGCCACTAGATCCAGAGCCTTCTCTTACTTCGCACCATTATGTTGGAATGCCCTACCAACAGACATCAGAACCATCAGTGACCTTTCTCAGTTCAGGAAGGCACTGAAGCACCACCTGTTCTTGCTTCACTACAATGTTTCCGACACCGTCTCACACCAACCCACCTCTACATCCCAGGTCAACACGTTAAACCCATGCGCTCTATAGTCTTAACACGAAGAGCGGCAATCTCACCTTGCTTCCGCTCTCATCAGGAATCATATAGCTGCACTTAGCGGCCTTGTATATAGTTGCCTTTTGTACATAGTTTATTATGTTCGCTGTTTAAGAAACCTGTTTAATGTAAACCTGTTTAATGTATTGCCCTGTTCATTGTAAGCACTGATCAATGTTGTGAAGTGTAATTTCTGTTCACTGTAAACCGCGCTGATGTCGAATAGCGCGGTATAAAAGAAACTTTAAATAAATAAAATAAATAAATAAATAAGGCAACAGAGGCAGCAGCTGTGTGTGTCAGTGAGGGACATGACCTTTGAGCACTGATCACACTTCTTGAAGCCACTGGAGGCCATGGGGGGAAAAAGGGTCCCAGCTAGGTCGAAGACCCGAGGCTCTGTCAGAGGTTAAAAAGGTGTGAACCGCACAGAAAAATAAAGAAAATTTTTAAACGAACCCGAAACGTGATGCCAAGGTAGCATGCACGGGGGTGGGAAGAGTACCAGGTGCAAGACCTGAGAAAAAGAGTAAAAGACTCAAAAAAAGTGATACTTTTTCCAGGGGAAACAGACAGACGTCTGGTGGGCTCTGTGGAAAAAAGGAGATTGCGGCAAGATGGCACCTTTGGGTGGGAAGCGGACCACGCAGGCGTGGTAGCATCTCCCAAAGGCTTTCTTTGAAAGTTGGGGAGATGCTTCTGCGAGGGCTCCGTTGGAGCCGACGTCACCCATAAGTGAGGACTGACTTCCTACTTGTTCCCACAGAAATCTCTATTGTGGTTTATTTGGATATCTCCTCTGCTTTTGATCTTGTGGATCACATCACTCTTCTCTCACGGCTCTCTGACTTTGATGTTCATAGTACAGTTCTTTCTTAGTTTCGTTCCTTTCTCTCACAGCAGTCTTTCTCCATCTCTGTTGGTACCTCCCCCTCCCCCTCTTTGCCTTTTCTCTTTGGTGTTCCCCGGGGTTCTGTACTAGCCCCTCTTCTGTTTAATATTGTAGAAAAACAGAAACATAGGGGTATGTTTACTAAACTGCAGTAATGTAGCAGCAGCTATGTTAATGCGCATTAAGTAACGTTAACAAGTGTTAACGTTACCCGTTACCTAAAGTGCGTTAACGTCACCGACCGCGGTAAGTCCTGAAGAGGGTGGAGAGAGGGCGGAGAGAAGGGGTCAATGGGCGGGGAGAGGCTCCTGCTACACTAACGCGGGGAAATGAAGGGCCGAACATTACCGGGACTGAAAACCTGTCGTTAGATGCACATTTGCAGGCGGGTGAAACCATTTCAGTGTCAGCAATGTACAACATAGGCAGGGAGCCCAAGAAAAGTGATAGTAGTGCTCCATTTGCAACAACAGCATAGTGCCCAAGTATGAAAGCATATGGTCATGTCGGCATGGCACGGGGTGTGTGTGTTTGTGCTGGAGGGGGCAGTGGACCTAGGCCATGCCCTGTACCAGTACGTGGTGTGCTGTGCACCAGAAAAGGTCTGGCTGAGAAAAAATAAAGGTAGTCCCAGGGACTGCTGTGCTTCTGTGGCAACAGTGTGGTGCAGTACACACAGTCAGTGTGTCCCAGAGCAGAGGGTCACAGGTTCAGGTCCCAGCTGTGGATCCTGCAGAGCATGTCCCTATATTTTACCCTACAATGCAGATACAACATCAACATGTGCAAACGCCAAAGCAGCGGCGAACAGGGGTACAAACACCCGCTCACACAGTCTCCACTATCCAAAGCCTCATGGAGAGTCAGGCTGTTGGCCCCAGCACGGAGCTGCAGTTCTCACTAGAGCACTACTACTACCTCCTGCACAGTTTAGCAATGTCGGCACTGTGATCAGGACCAGTGTGGCGGGCAGGGTTGCCAACCACCACTGTCTTTGCACAATACTGCAATAGGAGTGTGTGTGTGTTTATGTCTATCCATTGTTTTGTGGCTGCCCACACCTCACTGGGCCCACAATGTCCCACTGTTACCAGCATATGTGCATAATGAGGAGCAAGGTATTGTGGGTATGGCCAGGATGATTCTGCACAGGGTGTAGGGCAATGGCTGGGGCACTGTAGTGCCAGACCACCACCTGCATGGACAGGGTGGCCACAGCATGTCATGCTGGGAGGTCACTCTCACTCTGACCAAGCAGTGACCATGGCATGTCTATGTTCCCACATAGTGCTCTACACTATCTGTCTCCAGTGATACCTGTGTGTTCCCAGTGCTGGGGCCCAATCACTGAGATACCTGCTTGGTGGCTGTGCTGTATATCCGACCTCTTGGTGCACATAGTTCCTCTGTGAGCATGCACTATGGACTGGCTAGTGGACTGTCTGCAGTTAGTCTGTGCATGGTTGGAACACCTTGTAGGGTGCTGCAGGTGCAGTCTGACTGTGCCATCTGCTGGTGAATGGCAGACCGTGGTGTGGGGCAGTTGAGGTTTTCCAGGCCACCCCAGCATTACAGCTGGTCTACCACTGTCCCAGTCACAGGTATGGCTCTGGCCCACCAACCCTGGAGGGCTGTCTTTTGTCAGAAGGATGGGGGTTGCTGGTCCTACAGCCATTCTTCAGGGCTCAGGCACCTGTCCCTCCACTCCCTCACCTATAAAAAAGGTGATTGTGGGCCCTTTGGGGTATATAGTGTATACCACTTTGACCTGTAGAGGCACTGCTACATAAAACTCATGCGAGTCTAGACACCCCTCTGCCCTGATAACAGGTGCCCATGGCAGCCAGACCTTAACACTTGGTACGCACTAATCTGGGTGGTGTCTGGTCCCAGAGAGCCACATGTGACTGTGGAATACAGATGGATACAGGATTACATTTGGTTGCACTGCAAGGAACACCTGTCACACACTGGTAGTGATGAGGATGTACAGCAGGACCTATCTCTAGCACCACATGTACTGCAGACCAAGTGCTGGGCACCCATCCTAACCCTCAGGGTGAACACAGAACCTGCACAATGGCATGGTTTGTAGCTCCTCTGTGCCAGTATCACGCACTGTCAGTACATCTTACCAAGCTGAGGTACCGGAAAGGTGCAGACTCCATTTGGTGATCAGCTGTAGACAGCTATTCAGCATGTGCATTGCATCATGGGTACTGGTGGGGTTACTCTATCCTGGCACACAGAGCAGACAGTTTGTGCGGTGACCTGCAGTCCTTCTGTACCCAGCCATTGCTGTGAGACAAGCCATGGAGGTATAACCTACTGGTTAGTACATTGACGTTCTAGGCAGTAGTCATGGGTTCAATTCCTCGTTGTTCCCTCCTTTCATGCCTGTCCTACTCAAATAGTTTGCATGCCTGTAACAGTCATATTTTTGCAGATCTGTGCTGCCAGCCCATAATACCCTTGCCACAGTTGCCCACAATCCTTCAGTCCGTCTATCTGCATCGAGTCCTGTCTTCCTGTGCAGGCTGCCACCCCATCTCCTGCACTAGTACCCTTTCCTGCATTGCGCCTCTTCTTGCTTGCCTTGCCTGTGCTGATCTGCATGGCACCACCACTCCTCTGTTCACCCATCATTGTAACTATCCTGCCACCTCTGCCTCCACTGGGGGACACGTTCCCACCATCTGCCACCCACTGTCATTGCAGTACTTTACATTGCCAACACCCTGTGCTGTGGGGTACAGCTGCCCGCAACATGTTTGTCAACATTACTGGCAGCCACATAGGATGCCCGCAGATATGGCAGGTCCAGCAGCTCCCAGCTCTCCCTCCTTCAGTCACCTGTTCATTGCCTTTCCTTGGTGCTCTATCCAGTGTTAGGGTTACATCTGTTTCTATGCCTAACAGGTCATGCATGTCAACCTGAAGCACCTTGCAGCCCTTAGGGCACACTAACCTAGGGCACCGTAGCATTGTTAGGGCACCTTAACCTATGCTACCATAACCCAAGGTGTCTTCTGAGGTGCCTTAACCAAGGGTGCCTGATAAGGCACCTACCCTAAAGAGCCCTATAAGGTACCTTAAGCTAAGGCATCTTATAGCCCTTAGAACGCCTTATATTAGGACGCCTTATAAGGCACATCAGCCGAATGTGCCTTATGAGGCACACCAGCCTAATGTGCCTTATAGGGCGCTTAGCCTAGGCACCGTATAGGGCACTTTAGTCTAAGGCACCCTTTAAGGTGCCTTATACGGTGCCTTAGCCTAGGTGCCTTATAAGGAGATGTTAATACGTGGTCGATCCAAGGCGCACTGTACCGCACGTTACGCACCTTGTAATGCGCGTTACCCGACAGAGCTTGCCGTAACAATGCACCGCCCACTCCTTTATATGGGCATCTGTAACATTACTGGGGGACTTAGTGACGGTAACATTACCGTGGTTTAGTAAACATACTCCATAGAAACATGACGACAAAAAAAACCAAACACATGGCCTATCTAGTCTGTCTTTCCATATCAACCACTATGACAGTCTCCTTTTTTCCTTTACAGATCCTCTGTGTTTGTCCCATGCCTTTTTGAATTTAGTTACTGTCCTCATCTCTACGAGCTCCACTGGGAGACTATTCCACAGATCCACCACTCTTTCCATAAAGAAATATTTCCGCATATTACTCCTATCGCCTTTCACCCTCATCCAATGTCCCCTCGTAGCACAGCTTGCTTTTAATCGAAAGAGGCTCTCCCCCTGTGCATTTATGCTACAGAGATATTTAAACATCTCAATCATATCACCTCTATCCCGCCTTTCCTCTAAAGTATACATATTAAGATCCTTCAGTCTGTCCTCATATGCTTTATAATGAAGACCACTAATCATTTTAGTAGCCATCCTCTGTACTGACTCCAACCTGTTTATATACTTTTGAAGATGCGGTCTCCAGATACTCCAAATGAGGTCGCACCAAAGACTTATACAGAGATACTATCACCTCCTTTCCTCTGCTGGCCATTCCTTTCCCTATGCACCCAAGCATCCTTCTAGTTTTTGCTTTTGCCTTTTCTACTTGATTAGCTACTTTAAGATCATCAGACACAATCATGCCTAGGTCCCACTCTTCTTTTGTGGACAGAAGTACTTCACCCACTATACTATATCGCTCCCTTGTACTGTTGCAGCTCAAATTCAAGCTTAGCTAGATCCCTCCTCATGTAATCTACACCTTCCTTGGGTGTCTGCTCTATTGCAGACTTTGGTATAATTTGCAAAGAGGCAACCCTTACCTAACAGCCCTTCCGCAATATCACTAAAAAAGATGTTAAAAAGAATCAGACCAAGGACAGATCCCTGGGGCACACCACTGGTAATCTCCTTCTCCTCAAAGTGAGTTCCATTTACCTGTACCCTTTGTCGCCTCTCACTCAACCAATTTCTAACCCAAGCAGTAACTTTAGGGTCCATCCCTAGGATGCTCAGATTGTTTATAAGTTGCCTGTGCAGAATGGTGTCAAACGCTTTACTGAAATCTAAATACACCACATCTAGGGCTCTCCCTTGGTCCAACTCCCTGATCACCCAGTTAAAAAAATCAATCAGATCTGACAAGACTTGCCTCTGGTCAATCCATGCTGCCTCAGATGCAGTAAACCGTTGGACTCCAGAAACCTCGCTATTTTCTCTTTCAGTAGCGCTTCCAATAATTTACTCACCACTGAGGTTAAACTAACCAGCCTGTAGTTTTCAACCACATCCTTACTTCCACTTTTGTGTAAAGGACCACATGTGCCTGTCTCCAGTCCTCTGGCACCACGCCATACTCTAACGAGGCATTGAAAAGGTCAGTCAGTGTTGCTGCTAGAACATTCCCAAGTTCCTTCAGTATTCTCGGGTGTATCCTATCTGGTCCCATCGCTTTGTCTACTTTAAGTTGAGATAGTTTCTCACGAACACAGTCTTCTGAAAATTGTTCAAGATGCCCTTCACTTCTGTTTCTTTTTGTGGGTGTTTTCTGAGGTCCTGCTCCTGGTTCGTCATC
This sequence comes from Ichthyophis bannanicus, assembly GCA_033557465.1. Taxonomy (NCBI): domain Eukaryota; kingdom Metazoa; phylum Chordata; class Amphibia; order Gymnophiona; family Ichthyophiidae; genus Ichthyophis; species Ichthyophis bannanicus. The sequence goes on along the minus strand of CM066032.1, from coordinate 402,981,637 downwards.
TGTAAACACAGAACAGAAATATTTGTTAAGCAATTCCGCTTTATCCTCATCAGCTTCTACATATTCCCCCCCTTCATCCTTGTGTCTGACAATACCACGTTTGTTCTTCCTCTTCTCACTAACATATCTGAGAAATGTCTTATCCTCCCATTTTATTGCATTGGCTATTTCCTCCTCTTTTTGAATCTTTGCTTTCCTGACTACCTTAGCTTCTCTAAATTTTTCCAAATATAGATGCCTGTCTTCCTCTCTCTGTGATCTCTTGTATTTCATGAAGGCCTCCCTCTTTTTCTTCACCTTTTCAGCTACTTCTTTCGAAAACCATAGCGGTCTCTTTTTCCTTTTACCTTTATTTACCATTTTAACAAAAAGGTTGGTTGCCCTTTAAATATTCCCTTTCAGTTTTGCCCACTGTTTTTCTACATCCCCCAGCTGTTCCCATCCCGCTAATGACTCCCTGAGGAATTGGCCCATGTTGGCAAAGTTAGTTTTCCTAAAGTCTAAGACCCTCGCTTTTGAATGGATTTTATCAGCCCTAGTACTAATACTCTCCTTATATAACACGGCATCTCAACCCATTATTATTCTGATTATATTATTTTACTTATCACACTAATCCAGTTATACCTAACCTTGCCCCTCTTAATGCCTGTCTCTCCAGCATCTCCTCCTGGCTCACCAACTACTTCCATCTAAATCCAAAAAAATCTGCTGCAATATGGTTCACTTGGCAGCCCTCCCTCAACTCTTGTTCCTCTTCTTTCTGGTTCACCTGTCCCACTTGCTGATTCCATTTGTCACCTAGGGGTCACGCTGGTTTCCTCTTTATCTTTCCATGACCATCTCTCTTCTCTGATCTGTCGCTCCTTTCTAGCACTTCGTCAGATCAGTGCCATTTGCCCCTTTCTTTCTACCTCATCCCTGACCACTCTCCCACTCACCTTGTTAATGTCGAGGACTGGCTATTGTAATATCAAGGATTGGCAATTGTAATATTGTCTTCATCGGTCTCCCTTAGTACCATCTTCACTGGCTTCAACATATTCAAAACACTGCAGTCCATATCCTTGCCTATTCTTCACAGTTCGAACACATCACTCAGCTCCTGGTCCACTATCACTGGCTCCCTGTTCGATTCAGTCTTCAGTTCAAGCTTCTTACTTTAGTTCACCGTGTACTACACACAGGCTGTCCACACTAACTTTCTGATTCTCTGCTCCCTCATTCCCCACACCACATGCTTCACAATATCCATGCCAATCGCTTACATCCTACCCTCTGTCTACCAGGCCTGGTTACTATTGACCCGCTCCTCTGCCTTTTAATTCATTGCTCCTGCCTCCTGGAATGCACTACTACCTGCCCTCTGACTTGAACCATCATATCTGAAGTTCATATCCCTTTTAAAGACTCACCTCTTCAATACTGCCCACAACTTGACTCCCCCTTCCATTGTTCCTTATTTCTTTCCCTGTCCTCTGCCCCCCTCCCTCCTGGCCAGTGTGAGGGTTTTTAATCTCTCCTATGATAAAATGGCATTCTTTTCTATCTTTATTTTTAATCTATGGTTTTAGCTTTGTACACCACTCTCCTGCACTAATGAAGGGCGGTTAATCAAGTCCAGTAAACAAACATGACCCAGCTTTTTTACTTCTGGGTTTGCAGTGTGGCAAAAAATGGTCCCACTGTGCATTAAACCTGCCCCCCCCCCCCCCCCCCCCCCGGCCAGGCTTTTGAAACTCCTCTTTTCATTTTGCATGCATTATGGGACATTTTGCAACACCCAGACCTTTCCAGGTCAGGGTATGTTTCTCTCTTGTTTTCAAACATGCCACGTTATTACTGTATGAGGCATGATCTAAACGTATTGAGACTTGAACAATAATACAAGAGGTAGAACACTGACAATTATTGCATTCAGTCTCCTTCAAAGTAGTCCCCTTCCAATAAAACACACTTCCTCCAGCGTTCCTGACACTGCTGGAAACAATTTTGAAATGCCTTTTTTATGCTGTGAAACTTGCTGTGTCTAATTTTGATTAATGGCCTCCAAGTCGTCGAATCTCCTTCCTTTCAGTGGTAATTTCAGTTTTGGAAACAAGAAAAAGTCACAGGATGTGAGGTCAGGTGAGTACGGAGGTTGACAGACTTGCTCATTTTGGTGTTTGGCCAAGAACGGCTGGACAAAATATGATGCGTGAGCTGGGACGTTATCATGATGAAGCAACCATACACCATTCCTGTGCAACTCTGGCCTCTTACAATGAACTGCATCTCTCAAACAAATCAGAACTTGGAAGAAGTATTTCTTTATTGATGGTTTGGCGTTTTGAAGCATGCGCATGATGAACACTACCCTGGTAATCAAAGAAAACTGTGAGCATGATCTTGACATTGCTCCTCACCTGACAGGCTTTTCTTGAGTCTGGGAGAGTTTGGCATCTTCCATTGTGAGAATTGAGCTTTAGTTTCCGTGTCATAACAATAAACCCATGAGTCATCACCAGTAATAATCTTTTAGATGAAATCTGAGTCATTTTCAACACATTCCAACAACTCCCTAGTTGCAGACAGTCGATTATCTTTTTGGTCAGGGGACAGGAGTTTTGGCACGAATTTTGCACACACGTCTCATCCCCAAATTGACAGTAAGAATGGACTGTTATTGACTCAAAACTTATGTCCACGTTTTCAGCAATCTCCCTGATAGTCAATTGATGATTTGAGCATATTGTGGCATGTACTGCTTCAACTTTGTCTTCATTCTTGCTAGTGAGTGGCCTTCCAGAACATTTGTCACTGTCAATACTTTGGCAGCCTCTTAGAAATGTGTGTACCAGTCAAACTCTAGCATGACTTATGCTTTCATCACCATGCACTTGCTATAACTTGTCATAAGTCTCTTTGCATAAATCTCCAAGTTTCTGGCAGAATTTAATGCTAATTCGCTGTTCAATTTTTTCACCAATTGTAAATCTGACAAACTGCTTTTACATGATACGAATTACCAAACATCATGTGATTTTAAAAAAGTACAGGTGTGCTGCAGTCACACTACACTTTGCACATGCAGAGCACATAACTAGGTCACTGCATGCTTAACAGCAACATGGTGCGACATATTGTTATATAGCTACACAAGTCTCAATACTTTTTGATCACACCTTGTATGTTGCTATGTTTCAAAAACACAGAATATAAATTGCAAAAAGCAACCATATGGTGATCAGTCTACTCATTCAAACCAACAGCCCAGTCTCTAAATTCCTCATCTAACCAAAAGAAAAATATTCTTGTCCCATGCTTTCTTGAATTCTGTTTACTGTCCTCATCTCCACTACCTCCACATGACTGCTCCTCTTTTTGGACAGCAGTGGTTCTAACCCAGTTATTGGGATGGTCTCCTCTATATACACCTCTGTCTGTGTCAGCTACTCCAGGTCCACCACTCTAACCTCAAGAGACTGAACTTGCTCTCTGAATTAGGAGCTCTCTGTACAGAATGCACATATATAAACTCTCATCAACTGGTAGATAATCATACAAGTGGCAATTGGCAAAAGGCCAGATAACTCCCCCTCTAGTGGCTGGGCTAGTGTATGTATTATAATTTTGTTGAGTTGTTAGTTACATTTTCTAAGCAAGCAAAGATTTTTCAAACTAATGTAAACTACTTCTAGTCTACTGGTGTATTTTGAGTTTTGTTTGTGAAAGATCAATTTATAAGGAGCTGGTTACTCACTTGCACATGCAAATACTTTAATTCTTGTTTGGAAAATCTGATGTTGCAATGACGACACACGTCTTCTGATTCTCTGCTGCTGGAAAGAATACAGGGCTATTGAAGTTGAAGCTTAGATGAGTTTTTTCTCCTCTAGACTCCTTTGCTGGGGCTACTGACAGAAATATGCAGATGACCCTTCTGGATTTCTGCTGCTGGAAAGAGTGTGGGGCTGATTGTTAAACATTTCCTCTTTTCTCTAATCATCATATACATATTCCTCTCCTTTACCTCAGAGCCTAACACTGCCACTTTTGCACTATCAGCTCTTATTTGCGTATCACAAAAAAAAGTCTTGTCCTGTTTAACCATTTTTGTTATTTTTTCTTCCATTTGCATTTCAGCTTTTCTACTTTTCCAGTTTCAAATAATCTTTCCAGATAGGGTTGCTTGTCTTCCTCTTTCTGTGATCTCTTGTAGTTTATAAGCACAAACCTTTATTTTTCCTTATTCCCTTTTTCCCCTTATTTCAGTCACAATGAATATGCAGGAGAGATTTGCATACAATGGAAGTCACGCATACATTCATTATAGGGATTCTGGAAACCCAACTAGTGGGGTGTGTTCCAAAGAGTGGGTTGAGAAGTATTCGCCTAGACTTTATATTTGTACTTCTTGTGATTGAGAACATGAAACATTAGCATTGAAAGTCCCAGTAGAAAGCTGAACATCTCCCCCCTCCCCCAGCATTACTCACCTGTAACTACGCTTTCTCCGGGAACAAGTAGGAAGTTAGTTACAGGCTACAGAAAGCTCATAGCAAAAGCAAGGCTCCCTCATGTGGAGCTACAAGCAGCAGCAATTGAGTCTGTGCCCACAGACCACAGTAGGACCCCTGTGTCCGATGAAACCAGCACTCCGGTAGCCTGAACACAGAAGAGTTAGAGGGTAAAAGCTGCCTAATCCCCGAAAATGTTAGAGCACAGCCTGGCCGAAGGCACTGTTCCATTGGGACTCTCTTTCCAGGCAGTAATGGGCTGTGAAGGTATGGACTGAAGACCAGGTGGCAGCCCGGAAGATGTCCACTATTGGGACAGAACGCAAGTTTGCCACTGAAGCTGCCACGGCCCTGACATGGTGTACTATGATGCAACCTTCCAGCAGGAGCCTCAACTGCTCATAAGCAAGGGTGATGCAGTCCACCACCCCCAAGGACATCATATGCTTGGTCACCACCGCCCCCAGCCTACTGGGGTCATAGGAAATGAAAAGCTGAGAGGCTTTGCAGTGGCCCCAAGTGCGTTGGATGTAGAAGGACAAAGCCCTCTTACAGTCCAAGGTGTGGAGGCCCAACTGGAGTGAGGGCTTGGAAAGAAAGTAGGGAGCACCACTTTCTGGTTGAGATGGAAGAGTGACACCACCTTCGGCAGGAATTTGGGGTACATGCAAAGCACCACTCTGTTCTTGTAGAACCTGGTATAGGGCACCTCGGTCACCAGGCCTGAAGCTCACTAACTCTGCAGGCAGAGGTGAGTGCGACCAGGAAAGCCACCTTCCACGAGAGGTAGCATAGGTGGCAGGTAGCCAGAGGTTCAAAGGGTGGGCAGGCGAGTGAGCTGCCCCAACACCACGTTGAGATCCCATTTGGTTGCCAGAGGGCTAACCGGGGGCTTTGATAAGAGTAGGCCCTGAAGGAAGCAGGTCACTAACAGTTCGGCTGAGAGGGGTTTGCCATTCACCTGATGGTGGTGTGCCGCCAGGGCATGAAGATGCACTTGGGACAGAGTTAGACTTGAGCCCGGACTGAGAGAGGTGCAGAAGGTACTGTAACACCAGAGCTACCGGGCTGGAGAAAGGGTCAGCTCCATGTTCAGCGCACCAAACCAAGAACCAGCACCATTTGAGGGCATATGCCTCCCTAGTAGAGGCCTTGTGAGAGGCCAGCAGAATGTCTTCCACCTAACCGGGAGGTTGAAAGGGGCTAGAGTCACCTTCTCAGCAACCAGGCAGTCAGCGACAGGGACCCCATGTTGGTGTGCAGGAGAAAGCCCCCTCCTGGGATAGGAGTCCCAGGGAGGTTGCCAAGGGGATGGGGGGTCTCCACCATCAACTGTAGAAGTAGCAGGAACCACAGTTGCCTGGGCCACCAAGGAGCTATCAGAATGAGCGAGGCCCTGTCACGGAAGGTCCTGAACAAGGTCTTGGCAATCATGCATAGGAGGGAAAGCATACATGAGGCCTTCTGATCATAAGACCAGGAACATTCGCTATCACCCTGGAGAGGTGGGCCTGTTGGGAGCAGAAGCAGAAGCAGGGCAACTGAAAGTTGTCCAGGTTGGCGAACAGGTCAATCACGGGTTCCCTCCAGAGCCGGAAAAGCCGACTGGCTACCCTGGGATCCAGTTACCACTTGTGCGGCTGGAGAACTCTGCTGCGCCTGTCAGCCAGCAGGTTGTCCTGGCCTGGCAGGTACACTGCCTGCAGGAGGATATCCTGCTGGACTGCATAGGAGCAGAGGCCCAGTGCCTCCCAACAAAGGGTACGAGACCTCGTGCCCCCCCGTTTGTTCATGTAGAAAATCGCCATCTGGTTGTCAGTCTGGACTAGCACCGGCTGGTGCCGCAAGTGGTGACAGAAAACCCTCAGGGCTAGGTGTATGGCCCAGAGCTCCAGGAGGTTGATCTGATGGATGCCCTGGCTGCAGAGATCTCCACAGTGGGCTCCCCAGCCAAACAGGGAGGCGTCAGTGGTGAGGACCCTTAAGGAGGTTGGGGCCTGAAAAAGCATGCCCGCCTTGAGCTGCTGGGGTGACTGCCACCAGACCAGGGAGTCTGCCAAGTGGCGGGTCACAGAAACTATGTCTCGGAAGTGGCCCGTGGCCTGAGACCACTGGTCCTGGAGACACCACTGCGCCGCCCTCATGTGGAGGTGAGCGTCTGGGGTGACATGGACCGTGGAGGCCATGTGTGCAAGGAGGTGCAGGAGAGGCTGAGTGGTCACCGAGGGATAGTACTGCACGTCCTGAGCCAGAATCCTGAGATGATCGGCTCAGTCCCTGGGCAAGAAAGCCTTCGACTGCAGAGTGTCAATCCTTGTCCCAGTGAACTCCAGACACTGCGTCACGAGGAGGTGAGACTTGGGGTAGTTTGTAACAAACGCCCAAATGTTGCAGAACCTGGATGGAGCGTGTGGTGGCCCGCTGAACCTCTGACGCCGTGCCTCCCTTTATGAGCCAATCATCCAGGTAAGGAAAGACGAAGACCTCCTGGAGCTGGAGGAAGGCAGCCATGACCGCCAGACATTTTGTGAAAACTCTTGGGGTAGAGGCTAGGCCGAAGGGAAGCACCCTGTATTGAAAGTGCCTGCCCCCCACTACGAACTGCAGGTACTGCCTGTGGTTGGGGTGGATGAGGATGTGGGTATAAACATCCTTGAGGTCTAAGGAGCATAGCCAATCTTCCTGTTGGAGGTATGGAAGCAAAGGCTCCAAGGGAGAGCATCTTGAACTTCTCCCTCACCAGGAATTTGAGGATGCGCAGGGAGGGATGGGCACCGTGAGCAATTCCCACGGAAGGGCCTCCTATTGGAGGATTTCTAACTCATCCGCCTGAGGGTCCTCCTCCGATTCGGTCGTGAATGCCAGGGCCTTAGACATGTCCTTGACAAAATCATGGAAACCCATATCCTCTGGCGGGGACCGCCATTGAGGCCCCGAGACAGGGGAGTCAGATGGGACGTTGCGGTGGCAACAGGTATCAGGGGACTCTTCGTCCTCCATCTCCCACTCTGAGTAGTCTGTCAAGGACTTGTAGGAGGGCTGCTCTGCAGGCCTCGGGGCCCCCAAAGCCCTGCGGTCAGTGCGCAGTAGACTTGCCGGGGATGACTGCGGTCCCGTCAAGCAGGACTCATATCGCAACCTCAGCCAACATAAGATATGCCATACTGGGTCAGACCAAGGTCCATCAAGCCCAGTATCCTGTTTCCAATAGTGGTCAATCTAGGTCATACGTACCTAGCAGTTTCCCCAAAAGACACAGGTTCCACAATGCTTGTATTGGGTCAAGCATTGATATCCTAGGTCCCTTTTTAATAATGGTTTATGGACCTTTCCTCCAAGAAGTTGTCCAAACCTTTTTTTTTAAACTCTATTTATTAATGTACAACATCGTATGACAACAACAATTTTAAAGGCACATTACATAACTTCCCGGGCAGGGCTGTCTCTTGTCCTCCGTGCCGGGACCCTAAACAAAGCAGTGTCTTGATACATCCATTATTGATATTGACTTTACTCCCCTCCTCCAGCCCTCCCCCTCCCCCTTCCCTGCCCCTCCCCACCCCCTCCCCCTCGCAGCCCCTCCCTTCTAATCTACCCTCTCTGGGAACTTCCCTAATGATATTGTCGAATTATTATCTCATACAACAGTAACAGTAATACAACAAGCCCCCTATCTGTCTATCAAGACCCCGCTTTAGTTCATGTGTAATACTTCATTGTGGGTACCGGGCCTTAAGGTTTGAATATATGGCTCCCAAATCAGCAAAAAAGAGGTCCAGCGACGAACCTTTCCTCTGGCTCCCCTCTTATCCAAAAGCATCAACTGATGAAAACAGTTACGCCATTCCCAGAAGGAAGGAGGCGTGGACTCTCTCCATCTATGGAGCAATGGGCCTTTACCCACCAGACATGCTTTCCTTACTAATAAGCGCTCCCACCTCCCCTTTGGGTGGAGTGGTCCAAGTTGATCGAACACAAGAGACCCCGCCAACAGATCTGCTGGTGCAGTACCCTACTGATATAATTACTAATCTGCATCCAGTACTGGCGGATTTTCTGACACCCCCACCACATATGTCCTAAATCTGCAAGAGGACAAGAACACTTTGGGCAGCCGCCATCTAACGTGAGATGACTCCGCAGGTCACGTCTTGGGGAGAAATGTGCCCGAATGATACACTTAAACTGTATCTCTCTCCATCTAGCCCCCTCTACCAACCCTGTGATCTGACCCAGGGCCCTATGGATAGAGCCCAGCGCCACCTCCTGGTTCAGCTCCCTTGCCCATGAGGCCTCTTCCGCAGAATAATCTAGCGGGGAGACATACGCATCCAATCGTCTCTTCAACTCAGCGATTGTGGGCGGGGAGTCTGCTCCCAATGCAAAAACCTCTAAGATCTGTGCTGACCGCTCCACCAAAAGCCCTCTCTGTGGGAGCGAGGCAACATAATGGGATACCTGGGCATAAGCAAAATAATGCCGGTTATTCAACTCATATTCCCTGCAAAGAATCACAAAGGATTTGCACTTCCCTTCCTGATCTACCACATGCCCAAGATTCCGTATCCCCAGCCGTTCACAGAGCCTAAACATAGGCGTGTCCGATCCTGGGATAAACCGTACATTCCCCTGCAGGGGCAGCCAACTTGAGACTTCAGGTGGCTCATCCCACCATCTATTCAAGTGTTGCCACGTGTACTGTGCCAGTGCCATCAACACGCTGCTAGTCACCCTGTCAGGCAGACTAGGGCCCTACAGGTGCAATACCGCCGTCAAAGTCTGCGGGGTCACAAAAGCCTCTTCTAATGCCCGTGGAGTATACACCTCCATCCTCCCCAACCAGTCTCCAATGTGCCGTGCCTGACAAGCCAACACATATAACCGTAGGTCTGGGATCCCAATCCCTCCATCTCTCCACTTCCTCCGTAAGCAATGTAATGGGATATGAGCCCTCGCCCCCCTCCACAGAAACCATCTCAGTTCCTGATCTATGAAGTTTAAGTCCCGTTTCCGTAGCCACACTGGAAGGGTCTGCAACCAGTACAATATACGTGGCAGGATTACCATCCCCAGTGCAGCCGCTCTACCCATCAGAGACAACGGAAGGGGGGCCCAGGCTTGCAGCTGCGCTCAGGTTTTAAGGAGAACCCATTCCAGGTTTTTCTTGTATAATTTCTTCGGATCTCTAGTCAACACAATGCCTAGATATACAAAAGAATCATCCGTCCATTTGAGTGGGAAGGTTCCGTCCCAGCTCCCTCTAAGTGTTCCTCCCACATCTAAAGCCTCTGACTTGTCTACGTTAATTCACAGCCCTGCAAAGCTCCCAAAGCGAGAAAATTCCTCCAGCAGGCTGGGCAGCGATATTTGTGGGAATAGCAAATGTACCAACATATCATCAGCAAAGGCGACCACCTTAAATCCGGATCGCCCAATACCCACTCCCCGTATTTCTTCAGTCAGCTCTATCTTCCGCACCAAAGGGTCCAATGACAGCACAAATAACAGGGGGGAAAGAGGGCACCCCTGCCTCGTGCCTCTCTCCAAGCAGAAATCATCGGATATTACCCCATTGCAGAGCACTCCTGCCGTGGGCTTCACATAAAGAAGCTCTACCATTTTGCAAAAGGGAATCCCAAGACCATACTGCGGCAGAAGAAACTTCAGGTATGGCCAGCTCACCTGATCAAATGCCTTCTCCGCATCGAAGCTAATTAAAAGCAATTGCAACCCGTGCTCTTGGACCCACTCTAACGACGCTAAGATCTTACGCAGATTCCGCACGGCATAACAGCCTTTCACAAACCCCACCTAGGAGTCATGCACTAACTCCCCTAGGACCTGGGCCAACCGCTCCGCCAATACCTTGGCAAGTATCTTCAGGTCAAAATTGTGCAAAGAGATGGGTCTATAAGACGCCGCCTGCGTATGATCTTTAGCCGGTTTGGGTATCAAGATAATGTGCGCATGATTCACACCCCATTTAAATGTCCCCTGCTCAACCCTACGGTGGTAAACAGCTACTAGAGTTGGGCGTACCATATTACCTAATAGCTTATAAAATTCAGCCCCTAGGCCATCCAGTCCAGGTGCTCTGCAACAGCTCGCCTTTTGGATCACCTGACAGACCTCGTCGGCAGTAATCGGTGCGTCCAACTGTGCCCGTTGAGTTGCCTCCAGCCTGGGCAGCTGCACGTCTTGCAAATATGTCTCCATAGCCGTCAAGGAGCACCCCCTCCCCCTTGAGTACAGCTTTTGATAGAAAGAGCGAAAAACCTGGGCAATCACCCGATTCTCCATTTGCAGTCTCCCCTGGTCATCCCGCAATGCTGCGACTGCACGAGTACCCCTCCTGCCCTGGAGGCATCTTGCCAATAGTTTCCCCAGCTTATCCCCAAATCGGTAAAGCTGATATTTATAATACATAAAAGATTTCTTAGCCCTCTGGTGGAGCAGTTCATTAAGAGCCGTTTATGTCTCCAAGAGCTCTTTCCTATTTACCACCGATGGATTGTTTGCTTGTCGTCTTCGAGCCCTACTCACTTGCTTTTCCAGTCTAACAATCTGCTGCGCGATTCATTTCCGCTTATGTGCCATATAACCTATGATGTCGCCCCGCAGGACCACCTTCGCCATCTCCCAAAACAGCTCAGGATCGTCTTGATGATGCTCATTATAAACTACAAACTCTTGCCACTTCTGCTTTAAGTAAATGAGAAACTCAGCATCTCTATACAAATACACTGGGAATCGCCAAGTTCTTGCCAGTGTGGCAGTATCATGCCACTCCATCTCCACCCAGATTAAGGCATGATCAGAGATCTCTGAAGGGCCAATTTGTGCATCTGTTATGTGGGTAAAAAGTCTTTCTGAGACCAGCACATAATCGATTCGGGCACTCGTACCATGCGCTCAGGACTGATATGTAAAGTCCCTGTCGCTCGGGTGCAGTAACCGCCAAGGGTCCGCTGTCCCCAATCTATGCCGCAGGCTCTGCAGAGCTCTTGTGATCTGTAGCCGTGCCACACTCTGCTCTCCCTAGTTGTATCCATCTTCGTATCTAGCACCTCATCAAAATCACCAGCCAAGATCAGAGGGGCCTCAGGCAACTGCTCTACCCGCGAGCCCAAGCGGGCATACAATGCACGATCTAGTGCATTCGGGCTATAAAGGTTACCCAGCACAACAGGCTTCCCCTCTAGCATCACATACAACAACACATATCTACCATCTGGGTCCATGTACTCACGTTCCTTGACAAACCTAATCCGTTTGTGTATCAAAATGACCACCCCACCCTTTTTCCCCTTCGCCGGGGCCCCCACTCTTGTCCCACCCACTCTCTCTTTAGTTTAGCATGTTCCTCAGCATTCTGGTGGGTTTCTTGCAACATAGCAATATCACACTTTTGTCTAGCCAGGGCCTGCAACACTTTGTATCGCTTGATAGGGTTGCCTATTCCACATACATTCCAAGAGATAATCTTCATGTCAGCAAATAATAATAAAATACAATTTTCTCAGCATACAGCAAACAATCCATCGGTGGTAAATAGGAAAGAGCTCTGGGAGACACAAACGGCTCTTAATGAACTGCTCCACCAGAGGGCTAAGGAATCTTTTATGTATTATAAATATCAGCTTTACCAATTTGGGGATAAGCTGGGGAAACTGTTGGCAAGATGCCTCCAGGGCAGGAGGGGTACTCGTGCAGTCGCAGCATTGCGGGATGACCAGGGGAGACTGCAAATGGAGAATCGGGTGATTGCCCAGGTTTTTCGCTCTTTCTATCAAAAGCTGTACTCAAGGGGGAGGGGGTGCTCCTTGACGGCTATGGAGACATATTTGCGAGACGTGCAGCTGCCCAGGCTGGAGGCAACTCAACGGGCACAGTTGGACGCACCGATTACTGCCGACAAGGTCTGTCAGGTGATCCAAAAGGCGAGCTGTTGCAGAGCACCTGGACTGGATGGCCTAGGGGCTGAATTTTATAAGCTATTAGGTGATATGGTACGCCCAACTCTAGTAGCTGTTTACCACCGTAGGGTTGAGCAGGGGGCAATTAAATGGGGTGTGAATCATGCGCACATTATCTTGATACCCAAACCGGGTAAAGATCATACGCAGGCGGCGTCTTATAGACCCATCTCTTTGCTCAATTTTGACCTGAAGATACTTGCCAAGGTATTGGCGTAGCAGTTGGCCCAGGTCCTAGGGGAGTTAGTGCATGACTCCTAGGTGGGGTTTGTGAAAGGCTGTTATGCCGTGCGGAATCTGCGTAAGATCTTAGCGTCGTTAGAGTGGGTCCAAGAGCACGGGTTGCAATTGCTTTTAATTAGCTTCGATGCGGAGAAGGCATTTGATCAGGTGAGCTGGCCATACCTGAAGTTTCTTCTGCCGCAGTATGGTCTTGGGACTCTCTTTTGCAAAATGGTAGAGCTTCTTTATGTGAAGCCCACGGCAGGAGTGCTCTGCAATGGGGTGATATCCGATGATTTCTGCTTGGAGAGAGGCACGAGGCAGGGGTGCCCTCTTTCCCCCCTGTTATTTGTGCTGTCATTGGACCCTTTGGTGCGGAAGATAGAGCTGACTGAAGAAATACGGGGAGTGGGTATTGGGCGATCCGGATTTAAGGTGGTCGCCTTTGCTGATGATATGTTGGTACATTTGCTATTCCCACAAATATCGCTGCCCAGCCTGCTGGAGGAATTTTCTCGCTTTGGGAGCTTTGCAGGGCTGTGAATTAACATAGACAAGTCAGAGGCTTTAGACGTGGGAGGAACACTTAGAGGGAGCTGGAACGGAACCTTCCCATTGTTTGTTTATTTGAGAAAGGAACCTCCCCAGCCTGAGGTTCCCCCCCCTCCCTACATAGCATTTTTTCCCTAGTTCGACCCTACTAAACTCTATTGGGCTGCCGTTCCCCCATCCCTGCCCCTCCCCCCCCTGCCCCTCCCCCCCCCCCTGATTTCCCATTCCCCTGAATCCCTGGCTCCCCTCTCTTATTCCACACTCTCCTCCAGTAAGTGATCACCCATGATGTGTACGGATACCTGACTACAAACTATATCGTAATGATAGAGCTGATCAAATTGGTGGAGGGGTTGCGCTCTATGTTAGAGAGGGCATTGAGTCAGAAAGGATTAAAGTTTTGCAGGAAACAAAATTTGCTGTAGAATCTCTATGGATTGAAATTCCATGTATAAAGGGGAAGGCGATGGCAGTGGGGGTGTACTATCGATCGCCTGGCCAGAATGAAAAAATGGATGATGAAATGCTCAAAGAAATCAAGGAAGCTAACAAAAGTTACAGCACAGTAATAATAATGGGTGATTTCAATTACGCTGGTATCGACTGGGTCAGTGTCACGGCAGGACATGCTAGGGAGATAAAGTTCCTAGATGAAATAAATGACTGCTTCTTGGAGCAGCTGGTTCATGAACCGACCAGAGGGGAAGCCATATTAGACCTAGTCCTTAGTGGAACGCCAGATCTAATGCAAGAGATAAGGGTGTTGGGGCCACTTGGCAATAGTGATCATAGCATGATCACGTTTGATTTAATTAGTGGAGGAGGGATAGTAAGGAAATCCACAGTACTACCTTTTAACTTTCGAAAGGGAGACTATGATAAAATGAGGAAAATAGTTAAGAAAAAACTAAAAGGAGCAGTTGCAAAGGTTAAAGACTTACATCAAGCTTGGATGTTGTTGAAAACTACTATCTTGGAAGCCCAGACCAGCTGTATTCTACGCTTTAAGAAAAGTGAAAGAAGTCCAAAAAACTCCCAGCATGGTTTAAAGGTGAGGTCAGAGAGGTTGTTGTTGCCAAAAAGGCATCTTTCAGGAAATGGAAAAAAGAGCCAAATGATGAAACCTTGAAACAGCACAAGAACTGGCAAGTCAAATGCAAGGCATTGATAAGGCAGGCAAAGGGAGAATTTGAGAAGAAGCTTGCTGTGGAAGCAAAAACGCGAAATAAAGACTTTTTCAAGTACATTCGTAGCAAAAAACTTGTGAGAGTCAGTTGGTCCATTAGAGGTGTTAAAGGGGCACTAAGAGGCGACAGCGGAGAGACTGAATGAATTCTTTGCTTCGGTCTTTACTGAGGAAGATGTAGGGATGTTACCCATGACTGAATTGGTATTTAAAGGTGCGGAAGAATTGAAGGAAATATCGATACATCGGGAAGATGTATTACAACTATTAGATAAACGGAAAAGTAGCAGATCACCTGGGCCAGATGGTATACATCCAAGGGTGTTGAAAGAACTGAAATATGAGATTGCAGACCTGCTATTAGTAATCTGTGAACTATCATTAAAATCATCTCTAATACCTGAAGATTGGAGGATTGCCAATGTAACACCAATTTATAAAAAGGGTCCCAGTGGTGATCCGGGAAACTACAGACCGGTGAGACTGACGTCAGTACCGGGAAAAATGGTAGAAACCATCATAAAGAATAAAATTGCTCAGCATGTAGATAGTCATGGCCTAATGGGAGACAGCCAACATGGCTTTAGACAAGGAAGATCTTGTCTTACTAATCTGTTATATTTTTTTGAAGGTGTGAATAAACAGGTGGACAAAGGTGAGTCGGTTGATATAGCGTATCTGGACTTTCAGAAAGCCTACGACAAGGTCCCTCATCAGAGACCAGAGGGAAAGGCTCCGCTTGATGACCACGAGCCCCAGACAGGCAGGGTCATAGGAAATGAAGAGCTGCTCAGATCTACGGTGGGCCTGCATGCACTGCAGGTAGGAAGGAGAGAGCCCTCCTACAGTCGAGGATGTGGCAGATCGTCGACCCCAGTTGGCATGGGGCTTCGGAAAGAAGGTCAGTAGCACTATTTCCTGGTTGAGGTAAAAATTCAAGACAGCCTTCAGAAGAAACTTGGGGTGCATTCAGAGGACCACCCAGTTCCCACAGAATCTTGGGTAGGGAGCGTTGACCATCAGGGCCTGGAGCTCACTGACCCTCCGGGCCAAGGTGAGGGCTACTAGAAAAACCACCTTCCAAGAAAGGTGCCAAAGTGAGCAGGACGCCATCGGCTCAAATGACAGTTGGGTTAGTTGCTTGAGGACGAAAATGCAATCTGACCACCTCCCGCAGAGTGGGAAGGGAGACCTGGAGAGAAGCAGCCTGCGCATGAAGCGGGAAACCAGCGGCTGGCCTGAGAGGGGTCTGCCCTCAACTGGGTGGTGGTTGGCTGAAATCACACTCAGGTGGATTCTGACTGAGTTTGACTTCAGGCCCGCCTGTGAGAGATGTACTGCAGGACCAGGTAGGTGATGGGGCAAGAGAATGGGTCGGCTAATACCTCCAAGCACCACACCGAGAACAGACCCCCCACTTAAAGGCGTTAGCCCTCCTAGTCGAGTCCTTGCGTGACACCAGCAATATGCCCTCAATCCCCACTGGGAGACAAACAGGGGCTAGCGTGACCCGCTCAGCTGCCAAGCTGTGAGAGATAGAGACCGCAGGTTTGGGTGAAGCAGGAGATCCTCCTCCTGTGTCAACAAGCCTAGCATGCTGCCAAGGGGAACCAGAGGCTCTGACAAGAGACAGAGCAGCAGCAGCAGCAGCAGCAGCAGGAACTAGGGTTGCAGAAACCACCACGGGGCCACAAAGATCAGTGAGGCCCTATCCCACTGAACCTTGAGGAGAGCCCACACTATGAGTGGGGTGGGAGGAAACACATACAGAAGGCCGTGCATCCACAGCTGCAAGAAGGCATTGGAGGCTTCCCTGCCCGGGTGGGGAACCAGGCCACAGAACCTGAAAATTCATAGGGCTGGTGAAAAGGTCCAGGACCAGAGTCCCCCAGCGCCGGAACAGCCACTGCGCTGTCTGTGGGCAGAGATGCCACTTGTGGCTGGAGGATCCAACTCAGTCTGTCTGCCAGGACGTTGTTCTGATCTGGGAGATAGGTAGCTCGTTGGGCTATGCCTTGGCGGAAGACATAAGAAAGACAGAGAGGTACATAGACGAGATCTACAGGGATATAGTCCTGAAGTCCCACCTCCAGTCTGGCAGCATCGCTGTTGCCATGGAGGAGAAAGGTAACATGACAGGAGAGCATCACCCTGGTGTGGCAGGAAGTGATCCTGTAACTAGATCTGTCCTCAAGGTGATGTAAAACCCTCTCACACCGAGGAAGTTTCTCCAGGGCCATGTGTCCATGAGGGAAGGGTTAGGACAGCCATTAAAAGTTGGTGACTCGATCATTAGGCATGTAGATAGCTGGGTGGCTTGTGGACATGAGGATCACCTGGTAACATGCCTGCCTGGTGCAAAGGTAGCGGACCTCACGCGCCACCTGGATAAGGTCTTAGATAGTGCTGGGGAGGAGTCTGCTGTCTTGGTACATGTCAGTACCAATGACGTAGGAAAATGTGGTAGGGAGGTTCTAGAGGCTAAATTTAGGCTTGCATGTAGGAAGTTGAAATCCAGAACTTCCAGGGTAGCGTTCTCCAAAATGCTTCCCATACCACACACAGGACCCAAAGGGAGGCAGAGCGCCTGAGTCTCACTGCATGGATGAGACGATGGTGCAAGGATGAGGGTTTTGGATTTGTTAGGAACTGGGGAACATTCTGCGGCAGGGATGGGCTTCACCTTAACCAGGATGGAACCAGGCTGCTGCTGTGATAGGCGATGGCCTAGTATGTAGCAGAGCTAGGCCTGAAGCCCTTTCCCCTGCTTTAGAGTACTATTGCTGACTTTGGAAAATTACAGAATGCTGTTAGCTGTTAGAAAGAAATACCGCTCTATTCTGGCTTGATAACATGTTCTGCTCTCCTGTAGATAAGAGAATAAAACTTCTCCACTGTTATTGTTTAGGTAAGCCAGATGTCTGCTTCAGTAGAATGCTGCTCCACTGTATCTCTGCTAGATGTGCTCTGCCCTTGCAATTAGGATGAAAAACAGCAGAAAAAGCAGAATAGTGTAGAATATTTTGTCTAGCGTTTTGAGCCAGGGCTAGAGAACTGTGCACAGAGGGAGGGCAAGGGGGTATGCCCGGTCAAAGATGGCTATTGGATGAAGGTATGTGGACTACCAGAACCAATGAGGAGTTTGGCCTATATTAGCTTGAAGAAGAAATGTATAAATGCTGTTGTTTGACTGAGCTCAGGGCTCAGACATTTTGTATGCTATTGCTGAGACTGTATATACAATAAAAGGGAGTTGAATCCTCGTCAATAGACTCCAGGTATTATTGGGTTGCGGGCGCTTTGCTATTACACTGCCATTAACCTTTAAAAAGGAGATAGAGCAGCTTTTAAACTAGATAACAGGGGAAAGCCGACAGTTGCACACAAATCCTTGAAGGATACTACCAAAAGCAGAGAGGTTCCAAAAACAAGTAAAGTAGCCCAAATGCCCTTGACTATGGAGCAGACAGAGCTTAAAGATTCCAAATTACCCATAGTCAAATTAATATGAATAAAATACAGTCTCTAAAATGCTTGCATGCAGAAGCTAGAAGTCTAAAAATAAGATGGGAGAGTTAGAATATATAGCACTAAATGAGAGGTTAGATATGCTTGGCATCTCAGAGACATGGTGGAAGGAGGACAACCCGTGGGACACTGATACCTGGGTACAAACTATATTGTAATGATAAAGCTGATCAAATTGGTGGAGGGTTTGCACTCTAGGTTAGAGAGGGCATTGAGTCAGAAAGGATTAAAGTTTTGCAGAAAACAAAATTTGCTGTAGAATCTCTATGGATTGAAAGTCCATGTAAAAAGGGGAAGGCGATGGCAGTGGAGGTGTACTATCAACCGCCTGGCCAGAATGAACAAATGGATGATGAAATGCTCAAAGAAATCAAAGGAAGCTAACAAAAGTTACAGCACAGTAATAATAATGGGTGATTTCAATTACCCCAGTATCGACTGGATCAGTGTCACGGCAGGACATGCTAGGGAGATAAAGTTCCTAGATGAAATAAATGACTGCTTCTTGGAGCTGCTGGTTCATGAACTGACCAGAGGGGAAGCCATATTGGACCTAGTCCTTAGTGGAACACAAGATCTGGTGTAAGAGATAAGGGTGCTGGGGCCACTTGTCAATAGTGATCATAGCATGATCACATTTGATTTAATTAGTGGAGGAGGGATAGTAAGGAAATCCACAGTACTACCTTTTAACTTTCAAAAGGGAGACTATGATAAAATGAGGAAAACAGTTAAGAAAAATCTAAAAGGAGCAGTTGCAAAGGTTAAATACTTACATCAAGCTTGGGTGTTGAAAAATAACTATCTAAGAAGCACAGACCAGTTGTATTCCACGCTTTAAGAAAAGTGAAAGGAAGTCCAAAAAACTGCCAGCATGGTTTAAAGGTGAGATCAGAGAGGCTGTTGCAAAAAAAAGCATTTTTCAGGAAATGGAAAAAAGAGCCAAAAGACAAAAGCTGGAAACAGCACAAGCACTGGCAAGTCAAATGCAAGGCATTGATAAGGCAGGCAAAGGGAGAATTTAAGAAGAAGCTTGCTGCGGAAGCAAAAACATGTAATAGACTTTTTCAAGTACATTTATTTATTTTATTCAGTATACATTTGTATACCGCTACTTCCAGCGATCAATAGCGGTTTGATTACATGTTGAATGATGTCAATCATGACATAAAATTTGGGTTATAAACACATTGATTTGAAGGGAAAAGCACAGCACACAGGAAGATGGTTTAAAGGAGCGGATTCAGGATTTACATATCTACATTTTTACATTTCGTATCACAGTTCTTATTGTTTCGTAGCGAGGCAGCTTGGGGTCCCCTGGGAGTTACATCATATTGTATTGACACTGGAATAGATGTGTCTTGAGTTTTTTTCTGAAAACTATTAGGTCTTTTATTGCTCGTATCTCAGGTGGTAGTTGGTTCCAGAGGGTGGGGGCAGCGTATGAGTATGCTCGGTGGCTAGTACTGGCTTTGACAGATCTGATATCGGTTGGAACATGTAGGGTGTCCGAGTTGACGGTTCTTCTGTCTCTGTTTGAGGGTTGCATGTTGATAAGGGTGGAGAGAAAGGATGGCGCTGTGTTATGTATGAGTTTGAATGTGGTTATCAGTGTTTTATATTTTATCCGAACCGTGATGGGGAGCCAGTGGAGTTCAATTAATACAGGTGTGATGTGTTCAGTAATGTTTTTTCTCATGATGATCCTGGCTGCCACATTTTGGGCCATTTGCATAATGTTTAGAGTTTTCTTTGGAAGCCCTTGTAAGATAGCGCTGCAGTAGTCGAAGTGTGGCATAATGAGTGCTTGCGCAACAGTCCTGAAGTCGTGCGGTTCAATGATGCTCCGTAGAGGTTGTAGTACTCTGAGTTTGTGGAAGATTGCCTTATTGGTTTTTCGTAGGTGTTTTTCCATCTTTAGGTTGTTGTCTAACGTGACCCCTAGGTATTTTATCTCATTCTTAGTGTTGTATGTATAGCAAAAAAACTGTGAGAGTCAGTTGGTCCATTAGATGATAAAGGGGCACTAAGAGGCGACAAGGCAATAGCGGAAAAACTGAATGAATTCTTTGCTTCTGTCTTTACTAAGGAAGATGTAGCGATGTTACCCATGACTTAAGTGGTATTTAAAGGTGCGGAAGAATTGAAGGAAATATCGATACATCGGGAAGATGTATTACAACTCTTTGATAAACGTAAGAGTAGCAAAGCACCTGGACCGGATGATATACATCCAAGGGTGTTGAAAGAACTGAAATATGAGATTGCAGACCTGCTATTAGTAATCTGTGAACTATCATTAAAATCATCTGTAATACCTGAAGATTGGAGGATGGCGAACGTAATACCAATTTTTAAAAAGGGTTCCGGGGTGATCTGGGAAACTACAGACTGGTGAGCCTGACGTCAGTACCGGGAAAAATGGTAGAAACCATCATAAAGAACAAAATTGCTGAACATGTAGATAGTCGTGGCTTAATGAGAGACAGCCAAAATGGCTTTAGACAAGGAAGATCTCGTCTTACTAATCTGTTATGTTTTTTTGAAGGTGTGAATAAACAGGTAGACAAAGTTGAGTTGGTTGATGATATAGTGTATTTGGACTTTCAGAAAGCCTTTGACAAGGTCCCTCATCAGAGACTTTTGGCAAAAACTAAAGAGTCATGGGATAGGAGGCAGTGTACTATTGTGGATCAGGAACTGGTTAAAAGATAGAAAGCAGAGGGTAGAGCTAAATGGCAAATTTTCCCCAAAGGAGAAAGGTGAATAATGGTGTACCCAAGGGGTCTGTGCTGGGTCTGCTGCTTTTTGACATATTCATAAATGACCTGGAAAAGGAATAACGAGTGAGGTTATCAAATTTGCAGATGAGACAAAACTATTTAAAGTTGTTAAAATCCATGACGATTGTGGAAAATTGCAAGAGGATCTTGATAAACTGGAAGACTGGGCATCAAAATGGCAGATGAAATTTAATGTGGACAAGTGCAAAGTCATGCACTTAGGGAAGAACAACCCAAACTATGGTTACACAATGCAAGGTTCCACATTAGGAACCACCACCCAGGAGATTTAGGCATCATTGTGGATAACATGTTAAAACCCTCTGCCCAGTGTGCAGCGGCGGGCAAGAGAGCAAACAGAATGCTAGGTATCATAAGGAAAGGAATGGAAAATTACACAAAGGATATTATAATGCCTTTGTATCATTCCATGGTGCGACCGCACCTTGAATATTGTGTGCAATTCTAGTCACCGTATCTTAAAAAGGATATAGCGCTATTAGAAAAGTTTTAGAGAAGAGCCACTAAAATGGTAAAGAGGATGGAAGGATACACCTATGAAGAAAGGCTAAAAAGGTTAGGGCTCTTTAACCTGGAAAAGAGACAACTGAGGGGAGATATAAAAGTCTATAAATTAATGAACGGAGTGGAACAGGTAAATGTACATCAATTGTTTACATTATTGGAATATAGAAAGATTAGGGAACATGCAATGAAGCTACAGGGTAAACTATTTAAGACTAATAAGAGAAAATATTTTTTCACTCAACGTGTAATCAAACTCTGGAATTTGTTACCGGAGGATGTAGTAAAGGCTGTTAGTGTAGCTGGGTTTAAAAAAGGTTTGGACAAGTTCCTGGAGGAAATGTCCATAAAACATTATTAAAAAGGGACCCAGGATATCAATGCTTGATCCAATACAAGCATTGTGGAACCTGTGTCTTTTGGGGAAACTGCTAGGTATGTATGACCTAGATTGGCCACTGTTGGAAACAGGATACTGGGCTTGATGGACCTTGGTCTGACCCAGTATGGCATATCTTATGTTCTTAACGCAAAGGACCATAAGGCCACCACCTCCAGGAAGAGGCTGTGAGAGCCAGTGTCCCCGTTTGTTCATATAGAACATTACCACCTGGTTGTCTGTCTGGACAAGCACCGACTGATGGTGAACATGGTGCTTGAACGCCCAGAGGGCGAGGAGAACCAACCAGAGTTTGAGGAAGTTGATCTGCAGTCGGGACTCCGAGAGGCCATGTCCCCTGTGTGCAGAGCTCACCACAGTATGCTCCCCAGCACATCAGAGAGGCGTCCTTGGTCAAAACTATGTCGTGCTGTGGAGCCTGGAACAGCATGCCTTGAAGCAGATTCAAGATGTCCTGCCACCAGTCAAGGGACTCAGACAACTGTGAATTGACCAAGACAGCATCTCAGAGACAGCCTGAGCCCACTGAGTGTGAAGGCACCACTGAGCCGCTCACATGTGTAGACGGGTGTTGGGGATGACTTGAACCATCAAGGCCATATGGCTGAGAAGATGGAGAATCGTCCGAGCTGAGACTACATCGCAGCGCTGGACTGCAGAGGCCAGGGAAATGAGGCGGTCTGTCCTATCCTGTGGAAGGTAGGCCACTGCCCAATGGGTGTCGAGGCACACACCGATGAACTCCAGGGACTGGACCGGAGCAAGGTGGGACTTCGGGTAAACCACGAAACAGAGGTGCTCGAGTTGGATGGTGCAGGCCGTGGCCCGCTGTGCTTCATTGGCCTTCTCCCTGTAACGTGCCAATCGCCTAGATAAGGGTAGTCGAAGGTGCCCTGCGACTACCATGAGGCACTTGAGGAAGTGTCGCGGGGTCAACACAAGGCTGAAGGGAAGCACCCTGTATTGGTAGTGGTTCCCTTGTACTCTGAAGTGTAAGTATTTTCTGTGCTTTGGGTGGACCAGGATATGAGAGTACGCATCCCAAAGGTCCAAGGAGCATAGACAGTTGCCCTGCCGGAGAAAGGGCAGCAAGGTGCCAAGGGAAAGCAAAGCATTTTGAACCTCTCCCACACCAGGTATTTGTTGAGATTCCTTAGATCGAGAATGGGTTGAAAACCACCCATCTGCTTCGGCACAAGGAGGTAACAGGAGTATTTATTTAGCCATATTTATATACCGCTTTTCACCAGGTCGAAGCGGTTACAACAAACAAGGAGTGGATACAATGAACAGACACAAGGGGGGAGTGGGATACCATCACCCGGGAGGGGGATATAGCATATTTACAATGTTATAGTATGGAGGCATAGCATCTACATTCTTTGACATTACTGTCCTCCTCTTCAGTCATATTTGCAGTTCAGTAATATTTACATTTCAGGCTCTCTCCGTTATCTCAGCCTTTCTTGTGTAGTTTTGTTGTGTTGTCCCAAGCTGCTCCCTGCAGAGGGGAGTTTTTATCTGCTTTCTAAATGCAGGTAGATCCTTGTTGTTGCGGATTAGGTTTGGGAGGGAGTTCCAGAGTGAGGGTGCATAAAGGTCAAATGCACGGTTACAGGTGTGGCAGGACCACTTCCACTGCTCGCGGAGGTTGGCAAGCTCCTGCACCAAGAAGACCTGGTGCACAGGGAGCCGAGGGGGCTCGACTGGGCAGAAGGGTGGAGGAAACCGGTCTAGATGAAGGAGGTAACCCTCTCAGACGACCTGGAGGACCCAGATGTCTGAGGTGACAGACTCCCATCGGGGAGCAAAGTGGACCAGGCACCCTCCCAATCATAGCTGGAGGGAGAGCAGCTATGCATGTGGCATCAAAAACCTGGGGCCGACTGGGCTGGTGCCAGGGTCTAGCTCTTGAGGCCCTTTGGCTTACGCGGACCCTGATGGCTGCTCTTGCTCTGTCCACCTTAAGGTGGAAGTGGAGCCGGCGCTGGAGGATAAAGTGGGGTAGCCCCGATAGGGGAGACCCTGCCTTTCAAAGAAAGGCTTCTTGCCTTGTTGTTTCTTCAGTGGGAGGGAAGAAGACTTCCGGGAGAGGCATGTGTGGGTTATGTACTCCGTCTCAATCTCCGCCACTTTGTCCTCCATCGGTTTGCTGAACAACTGTTCGCCCAGGCAAGATACATCAAGCAGCTTTTCCTGGACCCATTGTTCGAGATCCGAGGACTGGAGCCAGGTCTGCTACCCGAGCAGAGGACTTGAAGCTGTCATATGCAGCGCGAGAGAGGTACTTCGAACAGTCTCCCACTGATTTCAGAAGGGACTGGAAACAACGGAGGTAATCACCATCGAGGCCTGCTTGGAAGTCCCTGAGTTCCTTCGTGAGGTTATGAAGGAACATACTGATATATATAGCTGGTAAGCCTGCACGCGGCAAGCCAGCATGGAATCTTGGTAGGCCTTTCACCTGAGGGCGTGAGACTCCCTACCCAGTGGAACCAAAGAGGGTTTTTGGGCTCTTCTGCATGGCCGATTCTACTACCATTGAGGTATGAGGGAGCTGGACCTTCCGGAAGCCAGGCCCCCCCACTGAACCCTGTACATGGTGTCCAGGCGCTTGCTGACCATGGGGATAGATGCAGGCATCTCCCACATGCGGAGGAGCAGTCGGGTCAGAATGGGTGGGACTGGAACCATGAGGTATTCCCTTAGCGGGGCCTCGTATTGCAAAATATCAAGTTCCTCCGCATGGGGCTCCTCATCGCATTGTGTAACGAGCGCCAGGGCTCGAGCCATGTCCCACACAAACTCCAAAAAGGAGGTATCCTCAGGAGGCAACTGCCGCTTCTGAGCAGGCAGGGAAGGATCCAAAGGGAGGTTCCAATGAGTCTGGGATTCAGGGGAAGTATCCCCATCAGACTCCCAGTCCGAAATCTCCGAGGGGGACTCTGAACTGGGCTGCTCGAGCAGTGGGAAGGTGAAGGGAAGAACCACCTCCTGGTTGAGATGGAAAGGAGAAACCACCTTTAGGATGAATTTGGGGTGAGTGTAGAGCACCACCCTGTTCTTGTAGAATCTTGTATACCAGGACCTGAAGTTCACTTACTCTCCGAGTGGACATGAGGAGCACCAGGAAGGCAACCTTCTATGAAAGATACCACAGATGTTAAGTGGCTAGCGACTCAAAAGGCGGTCTTGGTGAGCTGTGAGAGCACCAGGTTGAGGTTCCACTCCGCCACCAGCGGGTGGACAGGGGTCTTAGACAACAGGAGGCCCAAGAACAGAGACCAGGGGCTGACCCGAGGGGTTTGCACTCAATAAGGTGGTGGTGTGCAGCTATTGCACTCAGGTGCACTTTCACTAAGTTGGACATCAGCCTAGTGTGCAACAGCCGCAGTAGGCACTGGAGCACTAACTCACCTGGCAGGAAAATAGGGTTTCCCGTCTTTCCGCAATCCATACAGAAAATCTTCACCATCCTGTTTGAGAGCTTTCGGGAGGCTAGCAGGACTTCAACTTCCTTTGGGAAGTTGAAAGGGGCCAATGCTATCCTTTCAGCAGCCACACAGTTAGCATTAGAGATCCCAGATTGGGGTGCAGGAGGGAGCCCGCCTCCTGTGCCAGGAGGTCTGCGGCATGACGCAGCAGGACTGGGCGTGCTGCTGTCAGAGAGAGTACCACCTTTAGGATGAATTTGGGGTGAGTATAGAGCACCACCCTGTTCTTGTAGAATCTTATATACCAGGGCCTGAAGTTCACTTACTCTCCGAGTGGACATGAGGAGCATGCGCGGCGTCAAAAAGAACCCTAAGGTAGACGTGGGCAGCATTGTCATAGTAAGTGAAAGATTTTAAACATTTTGGGATAAGTGGGAATTTTTAATAACATGGGGATGGGTATAAGAGGGTGTTGAGACAATAGCTGTTTTGTGTTTTACTTTTAGATCGCTGTGGAAACGATCGCCTGATGAAACTGTGGCCGTGAAATGCCTCAGTGGTGCCCAGGTAGAACGATGAGATCGAGATCATCATAGAGCATTGTACAGGTGTGGGAAGCTCCCGACTGAACGGCATTTAAGATGCACGAAATTTTTGTTGTGCTCGCCGAATTTAAGAAATATCATCTCCATTGAGTTTACTAGAGTTGAATGCGCTTTGGAGTCTCAATATTTGGGTAGTGCCTGCCATAGAAGCACTAATCCGGTTTTGAGATAAACAGGATAAGCCGGGTGATCATCAGTAGGAGTATGCCACATGAGAAGCGTAATGGCAAATCCTAGAAATGGGAACTGGTCATTGATGTTCTAATACCCCACTAAGAAAGACGCTAGTCTGAATGGTGGATAAAGTTCTGAGACCAGTTTTTCACTAATCACGCGACTGCATTTGGATGTCTCTAGCCCACACTAAAAATATTCTTTAAACAGAATCCCCCTATTGTTTGAGTTGAACGAAATTTTTGATTGAGCATCAGTTCACGTTCAGAAAGTGACCATATTTAGATGTGCTGTCAGAGAGAGTAGCAGTGGGAACCAGGGCTGTCTGGGGCACCTGAGATTAGTATTAGAGATGCCCCCTTGTGCTAGACCAGAGGGATCAGCAGGAAAGCACAGAGGATGCCTACAGTCCACGGGATCAGGGAGGCATTCGCCGCCACCCTCTCTGGGTGTGGTTGCCACGAGCAGAAGTGGGGCAGCTTGGTGTTGTCCAAGGTGGTGAATAGGTCCATCATGGGCCTGCCCCAAAGGCAGAAGAGTTGAGCAGCCACTCGGGGGTCCAGGCGCCACTCATGTGGACAGAGGACTCTGCTCAACCTGTCTGCCAGGAGGTTGTCCTAGCCTGGAGCTAAACCACCTGCAGGAGCATGTTGTTGCGCACTGCAAAGGACAAAAGGGCACTGCTTCCCGGCAGAGGGGGTATGACCCCATGCACCCCTGCTTGTTGACTTAAAACATGGCGACTTGGTTGTCCGTCTGAATCAGTAAGAACTGGTGTCACAGGCAGTGGCAAAATGTCCATAAGGCCAGGGAGATTGTCCTGAGTTCCAGATTAATCTGAAGCCGAAATTCTGCCTGGGACAAGCTGCCTTGTGTGCAGCTGTCCCTGCAGTGCACCCCCCAAACTAGGAGGAAGACATCCGTGGTCAGGATCCTCTGGGGCACGAGTGCCTGGCAGGGCATCCCTGCTTGGAGGTGGCAGAGAAGTTGCCACCAAAGGACTCTGCTAGCTCCTGTCCCGTAGTCTGTCTGTGGTTTGCATCCACTGTGAGCGAAGGCACCATTGGGCTGCCCGTATGTGTAAGCTGGCTAGTGGGGTCATATGGACCATATGGTCCAGTAGACAGAGGAGGAGACAAGCTGGCATTGATTGGCAGTATTGAACTTTTAGCACTAGCTGCCTGAGGCGTTCTGCCCTCTCTCTGGGGAGGACGACCTTGGCCTGTAATGTTTCGAGTTGAGTGCCTATGAACTCCAGACTCTGGGCTGGAGAGAGGTGGGTTTGGTGTAATTGATGATGAATCCCAGGTACTGCAGCAGGGGGGGGGGTTACGTATCCTGCAGCCTGGCTAGCCTCTGCGTCTGTGCTGCCTTGGGTGAGCCAGTCATCTAAGTAGGGGAAGATGAAGGCCCCTTGCAGATGCAGGTGGGTAGCTACCACGGCTAGGCATTTTATGAAGACCCCTGGCGGAGATGCGAGGCCAAAGGGTAGCACCTTGTATTGATAACGTCATCTTCCTGCCTGTGGGAGGGGTGGATTATGATGTGCGTGTATGCATCCTTTAGGTTCAAGGAGCACAGCTAGTCTCCCTGCTGGAGGTAAAGCAGCAGTGTTCCAAGGGAGAGCATCTTAAACTTATCCCTCGCCAGAAACTTGTTTAAATTTCGCAGGTCTAGGACAGGCCTGAGGTCCCCGGTTCTCTTTGGGACAAGTAGTACCTGGAGTAGGAGCTCTACACTGCATTGTCCCCGAGAAGACCTGTGAGCAGCAGGGTCTGGTGAAGGAGTGGGGGGGGGGGGGGGGGTCACACCAGCTCTCAAGGAAAGAACCTGGGTGGAATCTGCTGAAAGTGGAGAAGGTATCCTCTCCCTGACCACCTGCAGTACCCATTGGTCCATGGTGACTGTAGCCCCCTCTATGGGCAAAGAGCATCAGCACCCCCCCCTTTCAGGCTGGTGAAGGTCTCCGGGGGGAGGGGAGGCCCTGCCCTGGGAGTCAAAAGCTGCCCCCAGGTTGGGTGGGAGCTGGGGCTTAAGTGCTTTTGGCTTCTGAGCCCCGTGCCCTTGCCTTCTGGGGTGAGAAGTCTTCTGCTGGCCTGAGAAGGGCTGCCCAAAGGACCCCTTTTTCCTCAGGAAAAGGGGCCTCTTTCCTGGTAGTTTTTTTTGCAGGGATGGGATGGGATGAGATGAGATCTTCTTAGAGAGCCTCTAGCAAGTCACCATCTCAGCCTCAATCTCGGACGCTTTGTCGGCCATGGTTTGCCAAACAGTTTTCCCCCAGTGCAGGGGACGTCGAGCAGCTTGTCTTGGACCCACTGCTTGAGGTCAGAGGACTGCAGCCAGGCTTGTAATCAGAGGCTACCCAAGATGCTGACTCAAAGCCATCATAGGCTGCACGGGAGAGGGACTTGGAACAGTCCTTGATCGCCAAGGTCAGGGTCTGGAATCGTTGGCGGCCGGCCACAAACCCCAACAGCTCTTGGGCCAGAGCCTTTAGGTACACATGCTTATGTAAAGCTTATAGGTCTGGATCTGGCACCCTAGCATCAAAGCTTGGTAGCACTTGCGCCCGAGGGCGTGGAGGGCTCTGGCCTCCCTGCCTGGGGGCAACTGAGAAGTGGGTCTTCCGGCTCTTGAGTTTTTGGTCGACTCGACGACTGTGGAGTTATGTGGGAGCTGCAGTTTGTGGAACCCTGGGCCCTTCCGGTTGCGGCACATGGTGTTGAGGCATTGGCTCACTGCCAGCATTTTCCACATCCAAAGCAGTAGCCTCTCAAGGATCGGCTGCACGGGCACCATGAGTGTTTCCTTGGGTGGAGACTCATACTGAAAATCTCCAACTCCTCGGTGTGCGGGTCTTTCTACACCTCAGTTTACACCCGGGGTCTCAAACACACAGCCTGTGAGAGCATCTTGTGCGGCCCTCAATGCATTTGACCCGGCATGTTAAGAGCTGGCCAGTAGAGAGAGAAAAGAAATCCAAACTTGCTGCTGCCGCTGCTGTATCAAGCATCCCGCGGCAGCCCCCTGCCTGGCAGAGTCCTCTGCTCCCTGCAGCATCAGCTCCAAAAGCAGCAGCTTTCAGAGCCACGAAGAGAGAGAGTTTCTCTCTCACGGCTCTGAAGAGCAGCGAGAGAGAGAGAGAGAGAGAGAGAGAAACTCTTCAGCTCCAAAAGCGGCAGCTCAATTCCCGGCGGCGGCAGCAGCAGCAAGTTTGGATTTTTTAAAATCTACCTGGGCTGATGATGGGGGGGGGGGGAGGGTAAGATTGAAAATGGGGTGATGGGGGGGGGGGTAAGACTGCAAGTGGGCTGATGGGGGCAGGACTGGTAATGGGCTGGGGGGGGGGTTAGGACTGGTAATGGCCTATGAGGGGGGTAAGACTGAAAATGGGGTGATGGGTAAGACTGGAAGTGGGCTATGGGGGGGGGGGGCTAGGACTGGAAATGGGTTGAGTGGAAGGGGGGCTTGAACTGCAAATGGCTGATGGGGAGGGGGGCTTGGAATGGAAATGGGCTGTGAAGGGAGGGAGGGAGGGAGCTAGCACTGGAAATGGGCTGATGGGGGGGAGCTAGGATTGGAAATGGGCTGATGCAGGGACTAGAAGGGAGCGGGTGCTGTGTGGGGCTGGAACTAGAAGGGAGCTTATGTTGGGGGAGGATTAGAATGGGATGGAGCTGGGAGAGTGAAATGGAGAGGGGAAAAATATTTTGTGTGGGAGGGAAGACAAATCTACAATTAGCCAGGTATTGGGAGAGTAAGTGGGGATTGAGCATGGAGGGGTAAAATTTGAGTGGATGAAAGACGAAAGAGCAAAAGGAGAAAGATTAGTATGTTAAAGCAGATGTAGAGGGAGAATGGAAAAAAAACTAGAAGAGAGAAGAAAGGACAAATGGACAGCAGACGATGGAGAGTTAGCAGAAGGCACGAAGAAACCAGAAGAAAGTAGCTGGAACAATTTCAACTGAAAAAAAATGCACAAAAAGGTAGAAAAATCTCTCTTTATTTTGTATTTATTAACTGGAATATGTCAGCTCTGGTAAATGTGCATCAATAATGTCTGCGCTTTGTTTAGTACAAGAGGAAATTAATTTATAGTTTTATTTCTACAGTGCTGTTGTACATTCCAAGTTTGGCTTTTGGGGTTCCCAGTTTAATTATTATCTTCTTGTTTCTAAAATTTTGATTCCTTGTTTGGTGATGGTGTTTGTTCTGCATGTGTAACTGAGCTGAGGTATTCTGTTTATGTAATTCCTATTTGACATTGCTACTTGTTCTTTCCCCAGTAGGTCATGTATTGTTATTCTCTGAAATGTATTGATTTAATATTTGCAGTGTTGCCTTTTGATAGGTAGGGTATGGTGCTTTGAGAGTCCTGGTAGTGCTGTTAGGATATGGCAGGTTTGCTATGGGTTCTAAATGGGCAGTGTTTGTTTGTAGTAGTTCCTAATGTGCCTGGCGGTTGGCACTGGATTATAGTAATGTAGAAATCTTTTAGTCTTTCTTTATCCATACACTCATTAAGAGGCATGTTTACTAAAAGTTAGGGTATGGTAACATTATGCAAATGAGGCCCCACATCTTATGCGGCCCCCGGGTTATTTTACAAGTCCTCATTTGGCCCTCAAAGCAATTTGAGTTGAGACCCCTGGTTTACACAGAGAGGGCTCTGGCCATGTCCCTGATGAAGTCATGGAAAGCCACATCCTCAGGAGAGTGGCACCAGGTATAAAGAATATCTCTGTGCCACTGGGTGTCTGGAGAGGCCTCATCATCCATCTCCCACTCACTCAGAGTCTAGCAGGTACTGGCCTCGAGGCAAGGCGTTGCAAGGGGTCTGTGGCCTGTTGAGGACCCGGGGGTCCGAATCATGACACTGGCCAGCAAGGACCAGATGCCAGACGAATGGGACCAGGATCTCGACTGGAACCGTGGATTTACTAAGGCCGGTGGCACTCAGAGCTCAGCTTGACGATTGGAGACTCCCTTGCTGTCGATGGTCCGGTTGTCGGGGTGGATGAGGCAGACAAACCAGCCATCACTGCTACTGCAGGGCCAGGATAGCTCCAAGGCCGCAATTCTGGTTTCCAGGTCAGAAGGCTCCGCAGCCATTGGCACGGGCACAGAGGATCTCTGGCCCAGCACTGGCACTCTTGTATGTCCTGGCCTCGAGGAACCTTCCATGGTGTCTGCCAGCCAAGGAATCCTTCTTGAGGATCTTGGTAGGGTGTTTCTCAAAGGCACCCAAGTCCCTCCGGGCAGTTTTACTGGATTTCTCCGCTGCAACTGACAGACTTCAAAGACAACTTTTTTTTTCTCCAGGTCTGAGGTCTTCTTAGAGGAGCCACCGCCATGGGACTCCGAGGACACTTGCGTCTCACGGGATGTGCTGGGCTTGGGGCTTGGCATCAGGGAGGCCGGGGTCGAGTCAGACCTGGGGAACAATTTCTCCTACAACTCTGACCTTTTTCGGTTGGTTTTAGGCATCATAGCCTGGCACAGGTCACAAGAGGTGCTGTCATGGTCTGGGCCCAGGCAGCGCAAGCAGCAGTAATGGGTGTCGGTTACTGACATGATTTGACCACAACAGTCACATTTTTTGACCCCACCGGGAAACATGGTAAGTAGCACCTGCATGGGGTTGATGACCCCCAGGCAAAAAAGGGCACAAACGCCAGTCGAGGAAACCTTGATGAAAAAGGGGGCCAAGGACAGAGCCGTTGTTAACCAGGAAAAACTTAACTTTTAAGGAAACAACCATAGTTTTTCCAGGGAAACAGGACTCATGTCCATTGGCCTTCTTGGAAAAAATGGAGACTGAACAAGATGACACCCTTGGGCGGGAAGGGGACCACACATGTGTAGTAGAATATCCCACAGACTCTCTTTGAATGCTAGGGAAATGCTTCTGCACAGGCTCCATCGGCACTGATGTCATCCAAATGTGAAGACTGACTTCCTGCTTGTTCCTGGAGAATAACTATTACATTGCCATGGTGTCACCATGGAGGCACCAATAGGGTATCACGGTTTGGCTTCCCTATTTGCTTAGGATTCTGCAACTGCTTCCCATAGAATGTTTAGTAGTTTCAATGGCCAGTATGGTAATTGGCACAGGTTTTAATAGAAATTACTTTATTAGACCTATAACATTCCCAAGAATATATAAAAATAAAATATTATTTTAAAAAGTATTTCATGCCTTCTCAGACCTTTCTGTGCTCAGTTTACCTGCCAATTAGAAACTTTAACAGCTCTGCTATAGCTCCATAGCAGTTTTTCACTTATTAGACACAAGCTCACAAGTGACCTAACCTCCTAACTCATAACCTAACACAATGACAGTCAAACCCACAGTGCCGAATCATATTCTCACCACCTCATATAACCCTTGTATATAGTTAATATGTATATAGCTTTTGTTAAACTATTCTCATGTTAAAATCATCATGTACAAAATTCATATATCTGTTATATGTAATATGTTCTTTGTAAACAGCCCCTGATCTCTGGAAGGGGCTGTATAGAAAAAGTGTAACAAATAAATATAAATAAAAATGTACCCCTTCTGTGAATTCCAGGTGCTTAGCCACCATTATTCTCCCTTAACCTCCCTCTGATAATAGCATTCGATTTACAGCACTACTGGCACCATCTATAAAACAGGGCTCTGGCCCGGTTAATTTTAGGTAGCCAACATCCTGTCAGAATTTCCTTAGCTTTCCTCTCCCATTAGGGAGTCTCATCTTGAGTCTGGAAAACCCCAGGCATTCTTATTTTGGGACAGCGATCCCTTTAAAGTTTCAAAAGCAGTTTAGCTGTACTACTTTCAAGCTTCCTCAATTACTCCTGCTGGAATGTTGCACTTGTACGATCATTTAACATACAATACAGAAAATAAAAAATAAGTATCACTCAAAAACAATATGCTTTGTTATTTTTACAAAGACAGCATGCAGAATTTTGCATCAAGATCTTTTGACATGCAAATGCCATAGGTGCCTTTGAGTCAATGCCAACTCCTGGTGACCCAGCAGCTCTTAGATTTTCTTGACAAGGTGTGACCGGAAGGAGATTGCCATACCTTTCTTCCAAGGACATGGAGGGTAAAACGACTTGCCAAAGGGAGTGCTAGTAGGAATCTAACGCTACTCTAACCACTAGATTGGAATTCTATGTCAAAAGGAGTGGATTGGAGTAGCAGAGTATGCAATTCCTGCTGCAATTTGACGCTATGCTGCCTCTTCCTTGGTTTTAAAAATAACTTCCCCTTTAACTTTTTCAATGCAGAGGTCTAGCATCATTTCAGTTCTGCCCCAGCAAAACTTCAGCACATTTTGCAGCCTTCCCAAGCCTCTGGCCTCATTCTTTTGTCTAAATCCAGCAGCCTCCAGATCTGCTGCTACAGGAGCATTAATCCACTTTCTCCCAGCCCCGCCAGGGTACTGACACCTGCAGCCATTGATCCTAATTTAGGTCCCAGCACTCCAAGATCATGGTTCCCTCTTCTCTAGGTGCTGTATACTGTCAGCCTTGTGGGCCCAGGTAAGTGTTTTTTCACCCTATTACACAGTGATGGGCCTTACAGTGCCCCAAGCCACACACAACATTTTCCTATAGCTTTCCCCCATCAGTACCTCTGAATAACTTGATGGTAGTGTTCTTTCAGCAGTTCTATGTTTAGCACGTGGAGACCTTTGCTTCAAGTTCACTTTATAGAAGAAATGACAAGTCTTCTTGTAGGTGTATTCAAAAGCCCCTTGACTATTTTGACTGGACATAGGTCAACATAACTATTTTACAGGGAACATGGGCTATCTCCAAGTTATAATGCCCTGTTCAATGTAATTTCAGTTTGTTCAATGTAAACCATACTAATGCAGAATAGCACGGTATATAAGAGAATGTAAATAAAATAAAAAATAAAATAGGTAGACTAGAACTCATTATGGACCTTAAGCCAATTTTTAGAAATGGAGTTAATTTAGATATGCTATGACAAAGGTTTGCAATCAGTACGAAAGGATCAGTTAAACTATTTTCTACTTTAATACTTTCTGAACTGTATTCTTAAACAGCAGAATGTAAAACACAAAAACCCCTTAAGAGCCCAAAGGTAAGGCACTCAAATTTAAAGGGTTAAACAATTTGGGTGGCAAGGCTCTGAAGTACTTTACCATCTTGAATTTAATGAAATCTTCCATAGAGACACTGAAAAATAAACTTGACACTCACTGCTGTTAAAATACATAAATGTTTAAAAAAATAAAAGTGTCTACTTCAAAAGAAAGCATGGCTATCATCTCCACTTGGGCTAAAAGCTGTAACAAAATTGTGTGCCTCATAGGGTTCCATGAGCTGGCTGAAGCTTTAGAAGATACCCATAGAAAATATACAAAGTATGAAAGAAAAACCTGTCAAGCTCACGGTGTCTAATATCAACCTCCCACCCCCAAACCACTTCATCACAAATGTCATACTCAGAAAATGGCTCAAGGTGGTTATCAATATTTACTAGCCTACTCCTCAATAACTGCATTCATATTCAATCATGGTATAAACTTCAATTTTCTTTTAATATGGAGAACCATTGATTCCAACCTTTTTCAGCACACATCCAGCAGATGGCAGTATATGACTACATGTCAAACATGCCACAGTATGGTATGTAACTTTATTCTTCTAGCATAATAATTTAACATATTTACACACTGCACAGTCACTTTTACACAAACAAGTATATACGGGTACATCCATGAGCCACATCTAAAAGTTTTCTTCACAGACTGACACAATGTAGGAGGTTTCTCAGCCAAAAACCCAAAAAAATTAAAACAAAACCCAAAAAACCTGAAGCCCTCTATCAGATGTTTGTAGCGTCTGTGAAAACCAGTGTTCCCTCTTAAGCTACAGCCCTCCCCAGAGCGCATTCACTAGCTTCAAAATATCCATGTGTTTGGCATTAGCAAAATCTCTTGGCTATCATGGACTTCATGAACCAGACATGAACAAATAACAGTTTTCTCAAGAAATCCCTAAGCAGAGAGATAAGAGAAACATTTTGCCCTTAAGGACAAAAAACCCCCCCTCTACATTATAGAAATTTGCCTTTATGATTCTATACTACCACTCGCTAACACAGCCACCTAAACCAACCACATGGCAACCCAGAAATGTATCTAATTGAATAGAATAATTTTGTATGGATTTTCATTGTTTTAGCAACTAGTTTATACCACTATGAATACTAAAATGATTACCAGTTTCAAAACATTCATGAACAGCTATAGTCTCCACTCCTATGGGTATCTATCTAAAATAGACTCAAGTGATGACTCTCAGGGATTGTACTGATTGTGCTATTGTGGCTCTCGCCATAAGGGGGCACTGTACGATGTACATCACATGCCTTCTGCAAAGCTACAGACCTAGGACAGGCTCAGGATGAAAGTGAATACCTAGAGATAGACAGGTGGGAGGGAGGAAATGGGAAGTGTGCTTGGCTTGGACTGATGGAGGGGGGAAGAGAGTCCAACAGGTAAAAACTAGAGTGTGAGTGTACATAAATTGTTGACTTACCTAGGTATGCTCTGGGTTCTTCTTGGGGCAAATGTCTCCTAAAGGTATAGTTTTAAGCACACCATGACAGTAATGAGCCTTATTCCTAAGCTATAGCATATGGCGTATGAGTTCAAATTTATTGCTAAGGTTTTCCATGGAAGGACAATGATTATTCAAATAATGCTGCCCCCTCCCTTCCCAAAAAAGGTACAATCATTCCCTGCTCAAAAGACTTTACAATCGAAGTACTTGCATTCTATGAATGCCGTTAAGCTAAAAATCTAAAATCCAAAACCAGGTAAAGATAAATTACCACCTAAAACTAAGTACCAGACTGTGAACCAACATCGAGAACAAACTCAGTGTACTTTTCCCATCTGCCAGCAACATCAGGTGTAGAATTAAAGAGTACCATTACGCCACAGTACATAACGAACAGGATCCCTATAGAACAGGCTGGGGAGGAGGCAGAGAGAAAGCACAACAAAAAAAACCATTAGGTCTTTGAAAACTACTGCAGTAAAGGCTGGTTCTGGGGAAAAATAAGTGCCTTTTATATTGCTAATTTTATTAAATACACAAATAATCCCCCCTCCACAACATACAAAAGAAAACCCTTAAATTCAGGGGACTAACACACACTGGCACTTCCTTTAGCAACCAACAAAAGAAAAAAGTGTTCCATCCCATTCCACCCTTCCCAGACAAAATAAAAACAAAACAAAAAAGTACTTCATGTCATCTGTTGCATTTGCTGAGAGAAAATGATCTACAGTACACTAGAGAGAAGCAGAAGAGCTCTCTAATACAAGTCACATTGGCCCTTGGTGTAAAAGGCTGAGCACCTCCATGCCATCCCTTCCTCTTTTGGTTAACAGCAGCAGCAGCATCATGATAAAAAGACAGGAAGGAAAGTGAAAATTCACATTTCTTCAAGAACAGGTGGAACAAGAGGTTTAAAAACAAAAAACCCACAAATCGCCTGAACAGATGTTTTTTCCTTCTCACAGGGAGACATCCTTTTGCTGCAAGAAAATTTTGAAACTCAAATGAGTGGAAGGAATACTTAGAGGGAGCACTGCACGCAGGAGTATGTTTGCACCACACTACCCAACTGTGCACACAAATATATTACAAAAAAAATTAAAGTGCTTTCTAACAAGTCCCAAAGCAGGGACATAACCATTTTCACAAAATGCAAAATAAAACTGATACAATCGATCAAAAAAGAATACTACAACCAAATACACGGAAAGATTTACACTATATATATACAAATCTCGAGTGTCCCAGGACAAACATCCCTTCATATACATGGTATATACATATATACTCTTATATTTTTTCAATATATTATGACAATATATATATTTTAAAAACTTTTGCTTATAGACAAAAACACACATCCTACAAAAATTTAACAAGGATGAAGCAAACAAGTCCAAAACTTAGAGTGGGCGATCCATCACTCTTGTGAGTGGCGCCGTTCCCACTGCTGGGGAAAATACGCCAGCGCTCTCTTTTTGGGTGTAGTGCCTCCAAATCCTCCAAGGCACTATGAGCTGCTACGGTAAAATTTGCATCCCCAGTAGTGAGGAGGTCGAACACGCAAGAGTAGAAGTAGAGGTCCTTCACGGGCATCTTCTCCAGACATCTGGAGGTTGCAGTTTCGTGCGTGAATGCAGGGTGGGGGGCAACGTGCCCCATCACGGGCAAGGGAAGGTGGCCAGCGTCATCGATACGTTCACTTAAAGGGCAGCCATTCACACACAGCTGCAGGTCCTGGCTTTCTTCATAAGCCATGACCAGTTCCTCTGGCATGCGGATGGCAAGCGTCAGGTAGTGCCCAAGCTGGCGCACATAGACAGTGGTCCCAATGTATCTGGCATGCATCTCCACATGTCTGCCACCGACTCTCTCCACAATGCGCAAGCTCTTGGTGTCGCTGTCACCTCCACTAGTTGTGCCGTCGACAAAAGCAGCCGGTAAATCATCCGTCACTGCCTGGTACACCTTCTGGTCTATGCAACCTTGGAAGGATTTAAAGATAATAGTTACCTGGAAAAGGATATAAAGGAGAGAAAAAAAAACAACTTGTTAGAGAAGATGAGAGTCCTCGGTGAATCGGTAGTAGAAGCTATGGTAAATGCAACAGTAGTTAATGCAAAGAACGCATGGCTTATGATCTCCCCTCCCCCCAACCAAGTCAAGCTGTACACAAATGCCTACATTTACATACAGAATCACAACTGGTGAACAATCTTTAACAGTGTACTTTAGGAGACATGAGAAAATATAGGGTGGGTTCAATTGAAGCAAAATAGCCTTTTAAACGTTGCGTTAGACAAGTTATGCAGAGAGGTATGTAAAATATTGTTTCCTGAGGCCACACATGGCCTTTTTCAGGGGCCAGACAATGGTAAAATTCCTCACCCCTAGAAAAGAGGAATGGGATATGGGAGACGCATGCCCAGAGAATTTCCCCCCTACGCCCCTCTCCATACTAAGCACCTTCATTGCAGATGCTGTAAACACGCTAGGGGCGCCATGCAGCAAAGCGCACTGCCGTTAGCAAAGGCAACAGCACAGTGTTGGAGCATAATTGTGAGCTAGGGTAGGCGCAGAATGCAGAAAGAGGTCTAACGAGAGCATCATCACTATGCAAACGGCAGCATGCAGTGCCTTTAAATGGAAGGCAATGAAGCAATTAGCTATGCAGAGAAGTGTGCAGAAAGCCAAAAGGCTGAGCTAAAAACTGGGATTTTAACACAAGTTTTAAGGTGATGTCCAGGGTCAGCTGATAGCTCTACAGTCGGTGCTGTTGAGGAATTTAGGTCTGTTCCTTGAATGCTTGGCCCCCACAACTTTTTCTGGCTTTGCTGAAGAGAGTGCTGAAACAGGGAAGTAGGCTGTTATACTATCTGTAATGCTGTGCGCTGTGTCAGACTTGCTCTTCTTGTTTAATACAGATTTTTTTTTGCACAAAGCTTATTTGCATGTTATTTGCTTAGGGCATCACATGAACAAAGTTTTGCACTAAACCTGCACTAGGAAACCCTGTTAGAGCTTTAATGCTGTGCACTGTAGTGCACGGTTTCTGCACCAAGTATTAAATGAGACACACATTTCAATATTAGATTGTGAGCTCTGATGAGCAGGGACTGTCTCTTCTATGTTTGTACAGCGCTTCATATGTTGCGGCGCTTTATAAGTCTTTAATAATAACAATAATTCCTCAGACATAAGTTGCCAGGCCCAAAGCGGTCCTTCAATCAGAAAACAAAAAAAACCTGACTTTTGACAGACCTTCCCAGCTGTAATCCACCCTTCAAGGCCATAGTCAACCATAGTTACTTCCAAAGGAAGCAGTAGAGAGCAGAGCGCGCTGAAGAATGGAAGATGCTTTCTTCAGTCACAGCAGTGTTGCATATTCTGTGACCCAGAGGCATGCATGTGCTGGGCCTTTGCTACAGTCAGCAGGATGGCCTAAGAGTAATAGCATTCTTAGTCACCTTAAGCACTACCTGTCCACAGCAGAAATCTGACAGTAGTGCCAGATATTCCTTACATTGTCTTGTCAACACATCCCAATGCAGCTTTGGAAAAGGCCACTTCTAGGGACTGGAGGGAGAGGCCTCAATCTATTTTTGATTGCCTCTAGCTTACCAATATTCCACAGCAGTGGCTCTCCTTTTTTTTGTTGCAACACGCAACAGACTATTCATGTGCATAGCACACTGAATGCTACAATCTAAGGCTGAACAAAAAACGAGCACAAATATTTTATTAATTGTTAAAAATAATGCTTGGGCACATGGCAACAGTAATCACTAGAGTGGGGGAGCAGAATTAGGGAGCAGTTGTAGGGATTTCAAGTACCTGGCTCTTTGCTTTGCACTCTCTCCAACTTGCAGGTACACATGGTTGCTAGGAAAAGGCACTGTGCGTTAAACTAGAAAGAGGGAACGGGAAATCCATTTGCATTGGTATGACATACAGATCCCCTTCACAGGGAGAAGTGGATGGAGATTTAATAAAAAAGACATACGCAGTATTGCCATGAAATGAGAAGTGCTACTGATTCAATGTCGGATGGTGATTGGAACATCCTCGCTGCAGTGTCATCCAGATTACACAGGTACACTAAAAAAATTTTTTTTAAATTGCCTCTAATGTTTCGATTGATTTTTATGTTTTTTGGTGCGCTGAATCCACATCTGGTAACCAATTTGCTCCATCATGTACAGATGTTTTGCTACATTAGGTTAGCAGTTTGAGGTGAACGTTTCAGATTGAGTGCGATCGAGATAAAAGTTTCTTGGATGAATTCTTTATACTAATTGTTTAGTAGTTATTCAAATAAGAATAAAGAAAATTGTAACAAGGCAGCACATAAGAATAGAGTAATGTCAACAAAACACACTGTGATGGTAGCAAAATTGTCTGCACTTAAAACAGCCACATACATGTGCACAAACATTGAGCATATAAGAGCGAGGTTAGACACAAAGCAAAGCAAAGAAATGTGCAAAAAATGTTGTACAGGTATGTAAGAATAGAAAACACAAACCGCACCATTGCAATACATGAAGACAAACACCCGATGGTGTGAAAATAAAATTCTAATAAATGAGATCCAACACTGGTAATAACTAGCAAATTTTTATTTCAAAGTTTAGTAAAAACATGATATTTGTCAACACAGTTTAGATTTTAAAGTCATTCTTGGGTCAATCAATCTCCTGGTGGGCCCGTTTCTTCTTCCCCCGAATGCTTCTCTTGGTGCGCTGCTTGGCGTATTTTTCATCTGGGGTTTCCCGCAGCAGCAACCAGCAGAAATCAGCCATCATAGTGGTGTTCCATCTTCCTTGGTACCTTCTCTCTGCGTCCTTGATGTCCTGGTGAAACCTTTCACCTTGTTCTTCACTGTACGCCCCCAAGTTTTCGGGAAAGTAGTTCACATGGGAGTGCAAGAAATGGACTTTTAGGCTCATGTTACAGCCTTGTTCTTTGAAGGCATTGAGCATCCTGGCAACAATATCCTTATAGTTCTCATCCCGCCTGTTCCCCAAGAATTTGAGAACATCATCCTTGAAGGAATCCCAGGCTTCTTTTTCCTTCTCAGACATCGTTTCAGCAAATGCTCCATCTGAAATGAGTTTCCTTATATCAGGGCCAACAAACACTCCTTCCTTTAGCTTTGCTTCAGAAAGTCGGGGGAACTTTGAGCAAAGGTACCGAAAGCACTCACCATCTTTTGGAAGGGACTTGATGAATTGCTTAATGAGACCCAACTTAATGTGGAGAGGTGGTAATAGAATTTTATCACGAGGTACCAAGCTCTCATGAAGAACATTTTTCTCACCGGGTCTCAAATACTCCCGAATTGGCCAGTCTTTTCCCCCAGTGTAGGTCACGGGCCCGGCTATCCCACAAGCAAAGGAAGCAGGGATATTTGGTGAAACCGGATTGCTGCCCTAATAGCATGGATAGAATTTTAAAGTCTCCACAAATCATCCACTTATGCTCATCATAACGAATCTTCTGAAGAATCAGGGCCAAATTCTTGTATTTTTCTTGGAGAATAACAGAGTGAGCAATAGGAACTGAAGCGAATGTGTTGCCATTATGAAGAACACCTTTTATGCTGTCTTTTGACGAATCAATGAACAGCCGCCATTCAGCAGGATCATACTCTAGTTTAAACTTTTCCATCACTCCGTATATATCGTTGCAAAATACCAAATCTTCCTCTTTGCTGAAATACTTCAAAAATTGTCTCGCACGGTTGCGGTACCAATAAAAAGTTGTTCCTGGTGACAATAGATTTTTCTGTTTAAGCCGAGAACCTAGCAGTTGGGCAGCATCTTTTGGGAGTCCTAAATCCCGGACTAAATCATTCAATTCAGCTTGAGAGAAAAGTTCAGGTTTCGGATCTGGTTCAGTTTCAAACTCGGAAGTCCTGGACTCATCGGGAAAAGCCATCTGATGAGTCTCATCATGATCAGAACCGTCCACACAAATATGATCCAAAGATTTTGGTGGTTCAGGCACAGGTACTTCGTTGCTATGAGGCATAGGCCTAATTGCTGAGGGAAGGTTGGGGTAACTTATTACGTTCTTATTTTTTAAGTTGTATCCCTTCACAATGCAAGAGCAAAAATAGCAGTCACTGCTGTGGTCTCTTTGTTCACGCCACATCATAGGTATTCCGAAACGAAATGCTTGTTTACCTTTCATCCATAAGCGTAGATCTTCCTCACATGTCTTGCACACTTTGTGAGGAGCCCACAGTTTGTCTTGATCGCCTAACTTCAAACAGAAATAGGCGAAATATACTTTTTTAATAAATGCAGAAATGTTCCTCTGCCGCTTTTTCACGGTATATTCCCCACAAATAAAACAAAAACTGTCCGGAGAGTTGACGCAACCTCTGGCTCTGTGAGCCATCACAAATACACAGCACTGCAAACTACAACTGTAGTGAACCACTTCGGAATAAAGCTGGATTACGACTGAGCAAACAAAAGGTAATAATGAACTTGCAAGAAACTGAAATTTGACAGGAACGTTCATGTCGCAACCACCGTGTTTGAGCGAGCGAACGAGGCGAGGCGAACAGGAAAGAACATGTGCCAGCGCGAGTACTGGATTTAGCCCCCCGCCTCCCAATTGTCCTGTTAATGTATAAAATGAATACAAAACACTCTAAAATATCATGAGGGAGTGTTTCTAGTTAGTTAACCATTACAACCTCTATTTTGGGCCAAGAAAATAAACTGCAGTCGGCTAAAAAGAAATTATGTGAACATTCCTTATATGGGTAAGAAATCTAATTTTGCAAGAAAACGTGACGTGATGGAACATTTTGGCTATTTTTCCTGGATTCAGCACCCCAAAATCTATAGGAATCAGTTGCAAAACTGGAGGCAGTTTTTTGGTAGTGTACCTGTGTTATCTACAGGCAGAACTATTCTGGCAACTGGTAACAGAACCCACACGTGATGGAGCCAAATTGGACTTGGTGCTTACCAGTGGGGAAAGTGTTTCTGATGTTATAGTGGGAGATCATCTTGCATCCAGTGATCCACAAGATGGTGTGGACTAGGGCTGATAAAATCCATTCAAAAAGCAAGGGCCTTAGACTTTAGGAAACTTAACTTTGCCAAGATGGGACAATATCTCAAGGAGTAGGAGAACAACTGAGGGATATAAAGGAGCAGTGGGTGAAACTGAAAGGGTTTTTTTTAAATTTAATAGTATTTATTGAATTTTAAATGAAACCAAGAAAGTCTGTACAGAAAAGGGTTTTCAAACAAAAACCATCAGCAAGTAGTAACAAAAAAACACAACATAGCGAATAATCCTCTAGTCCGCAATTATGAGAGGTGTGAGCAATAAAAAACAAAAAAAAAACACTCGGGTAGAGGAAGCCTGAGCACCATAAGGAAAATTTAACTAAAGAAAAACATTGTAAGGCCCATAAGATAACACACATATGATTATACAATACCTACATGTTCCGATTATAGAGTAATCTGGCATTTAGAAAAGCAATTAAAACCCCTGGATACAATCAAGCACTTACAGGGGAAGTGAAGGTAAAACCCCAGTTTAAGCAACAAAATTTTTTCCCCCCACTTGTGTCTCTCTAGCAATATCTGGGAAGATCGAAATTTGGAGCC
Source organism: Ichthyophis bannanicus (assembly GCA_033557465.1). Classification (NCBI taxonomy): domain Eukaryota; kingdom Metazoa; phylum Chordata; class Amphibia; order Gymnophiona; family Ichthyophiidae; genus Ichthyophis; species Ichthyophis bannanicus. The sequence continues at coordinate 402,938,504 of CM066032.1, read as the reverse complement.
CATAGAAAAGATGCTTTTTAGGAAGCGTTCTGTGCCTAAGTACCAAATCTCTGTCCGATATAAGGGCACATGTAACTAATAATGTAGCCAAAACATGTTTCCTCAGTAGATACATTTAAAATGTCTGAGACATTTAATGCTCCTGAAACAGGATCCATACTTCATTCACCTTGTACTTTCTTTGCCAACGGTAAATAGTAAGCTTTAGATATAGGAGGAAAAAGCTCTGTAGGAACAAGCAAGATCTCAGTTAAATATTTCTTAAAAAGTTCCATAGCCAATATTCCAGTCACCTTAGGAAAGTTGAAAACATGGAGATTAACTGCACGTGTTGATTTTTCCACAGCTTCTAATTTTTGATTCATAGCAATGTTATCTTTAAGCAGGGCAGCATTAGAGTCGGACATCGATAATTTTTGTTCACAAAATCTGAATTTAGATTTCAACTGTCCCGAAGTAGATATACACACTGACAGTTGTTCAGTATTTGACTGCACCCTAGCCGAAATATCCTCAGAACGACAAGCAATATTGTTAGAGGGTAACATTATGGCCTCCCATAAGGAATCCAATGACACATTCTCAGGCTGCTGCAGAGACCAGGAAATAGGGGTAGATACATCCCAGGACGCGTCTGCTAACATTTCACTGCCAGCACCACCGACCTGGGATCCTCCCACCACCACCACAACACTTGTGCCCAGATCTCTTCCGGAATTACCAGGGGGGTACCACCTGGTCCACCGGCACCAAATCCCCACTATTGCCAACATCTGCCATCATTGCCTCCAAACCAGAATCAGACAGATCCAAACCTTTTGGACAGGGCAGTGGGGTCCGTGCTGTGGGAGACCAGCTGGTGTCAACGGAGGAAGACTGCAGAGACCCTTCTATGCCCACAGCAGACAAGCCCGAATGAATCTCCAGTATAACTCCTGGGGAACTCCAACAAAACGATGCAACGGACAGGTAATGAGCTGCTGAGGCTCAGCAGGGTAAGCCTTAGCTCTTCCTTTCTGTTTAGGCATGGTAGCGGAGCACACCTCTCAGCGCCATCTTAGATAAGCCACACTTCTTCGAATTCCCGAAAGGAGATATTTTAAAGGCAAAAAATCTTTGTTAGGAAGTAAATAAATCTAAAAGGAAAAAGGAGGCAACTATAGTTTTCAAAATAAGTAGCTGAAAAGAGGAGGAAAAAAGGGTGGCCTTCATAAAATACAAGAGATTACAGAGAGAGGAAGGCAAGCATCAATATTTGGAAAAAACAAACTTAAGAGAAGCTAGGAAAGTTGTCAGGAAAGCAAAGATACAAAAAGAAGAGAGCCAGTGCAATAAAATGGGGGTGGGGGGGGGGGGGGACAAGACATTTTTCAGATGTTAGCGAGAGGAGGAAGTGCAAAAGTGGTATTGTCAGTCTCAAGGGAGAAGGGGAGGAATAGCTAGAAGATGAGGATAAAGTGGAATTACTTAAATATTTTTGTTCTGTGTTCATAGATGAAGGGTCAGGAGCAGGACCTCAGAAAATAGAAGCAGAAGTGAAGGGGGGATCTTGAACAATTTTCAGAAGACTGGTCAGGAGGAACTAGCTAAAAAGTAAACAAAATGATGGGGCTGGATGGGATACATTTGATAATACTGAAGGAACTTGGGGATGTTCTAGCGGTTCCACTGACTGATCTTTTCAATGCTTCTTTAGGGTCAGGAGTGGTCCCAGAGGACTGGAGAAAGGCACATGTGGTCCCTTTACACAAAAGCGGAAATAAGGACGAGGTTGAAAATTACAGGCCAGTTAGTCTGACCTCTCTGGTATAAATTAATAGAAACGCTGCTAAAACAGAGGAAACGCTCCAGAAACAGGTTTCTGGAGTCCAATGGATTGCAGGATCCGAGGCAGTATGGGTTTACCAGAGGTAGATCTTGTCTGACTGATTTCTTTGACTAGGTGACCAGAGAGTTAGAGGGAGAGCCCTTGATTGGTGTACTTAGATTTCAGTAAAGCCTCCGACACCATTCTGTACAGGAGACTTATAAATAAATTGAGCACCCTAGGGATAGACCCTAAAGCAGTGGTTCTCAACCTTTTTTGTACCGTGACCCCTTTTACCATTGGTCAACTTGTGGTGACCCCCAATGATAAAATCAAATGTGTCTCTCTTCCTTTACCGTTAATGCATTGTCGCTGTAATCATTTGTTGAATTACTAATATATTATAGGCCTTTGCAATATGTTTTTATTTATAAAATGTACTTATTTAAACCACAATAATTAACAAGTAACAATATTTGATCTCAAAATGATGATTTTGTAGTCAAATCACTAATATGAAATAAAATTTTTCTACCTTTGCTGTCTGACCAATTTATTCTCTGATCATGCTGGTCCCGATCTGAGGCTTCTGCTTTCCTGTCTTCTCTTAGCTCTCTTTCTGTGGTCTATGGTCCATCTGCCATTTCTTATCTCTTCTTTTGTTTTCTTCACTTCTTTCCATCAGCCTGTTTCCAGTCCCAGTAACCCTCCCCAGTATCAGTCCCTTTCCAGTCCTCACTCTCAATACCTTCCAATGTCAATTTGCATTCCCATGACTGCCACTGGTGTCCATTCCCTTCCAGTCTCCCTCCTTCCCTGCTTCTAGTACAAATACCATAGCAGCCCCTCTCAGATCCACTCCCTTCTCCATCCCCTCGTATCAGCCCATTTGTAGCCTTAGCCCCCCAGTTTTCTTCCAGGGCCAGCAGCGCTATCCTCCCCTTCCTACAATCAGCCCATTCCCAGTCGAAGCCCCCCAATCAGCTCGCTTCCAATGCTAGTCCCCCCTAATCAGCTCAATACCAGTCCTACCCCTCCATCAGCCCATTACCAGTCCTAGCCTCCCCGATCAGCTCATTTCCAATGTTAGCCCCCCCATCAGCACATTACCAGTCCAACCCCCCCCCTTGATCAGTCCATTCCCAGTCCTAGCCTTCCCTAATCAACCCCTTACCAGTCCTAGCCCCCCCAGCTGCCCATTATAATCCTAACCCGCACTGTCTCTCCCCTCTGTCCAGCATTTATCCCCCGTCTGTCCAGTATGTCCCCGTCAGCTCCCTCCCTCCATCCATGTCAGCCCCCCTCTGTCCATGTCAGCCCTCCCTCCCTATCAGCACCCCTGTCCATGTCAGCTCCCTCTCTCGACGGCTCTGCGGTTCCCTGACAGGGAGCCGCGGCTGCATTAGAAGGGAAGCGGTGAGTTTGCTGCTGCCGAGAAGCAAACTCGGCAGTGGCAGCAACTTGTGCTTTTTTTTTTTTTTTTTACGGCGGAGTGAGGTGACCCCCGCTAAATCCTGTGGTGACCCCCGTGGGGGTCACGACCCACAGGTTGAGAACCGCTGCCCTAAAGTGACTGACTGGTGGCGACAATGTGTATAGATAAATAATGCTCACTCTAAAAAGGAAGTTACCAGTGATGTGCCGCAGGATCTGTCCTTGATCCAATTCTAACATCTTTGTTAGTGATATTGTGGAAGGGCTGTCTGGTAAGGTTTGCCTCTTTGTGGATGATAATCAAAATCTGCAATAGAGTAGACACCCAAGGAGGAGTAGATAACAGTAGGAGGTATATAGGTAGACATGAATAGTCAAGAATTTGGCAGCTGAAATTTAATGTTAAAAAAAGGCAGGGTCATGCATTTGGGCTGCAAAAATCCAAGGGAGCCATACAGTGTAGGGATGAAGTACTTCTGTCCACGAAAGAAGAGCAGGATCTGGGCGTGACTGAAAGTGGCTAAACAGGTAGAAAAGGTGACACCAAAAGCCTGAAGGATACTTAGGTACATAGGGAGAGGAATAGCAAGCAGAAAAAAGGAGGAGATATACAGAGGCACTAAGTCTCTGGTACAACCTCATTTGAAGTACTGCATGCAATTCTGTAGAGCACACTTTCAAAAGGATATAAACAGGATGGTGTCAGGTCACAGGGTGCCTACTAAAATGGTCAGTGGTCTTAGTTATAAACCATATAGGGGCAGACTTAAAGATCTCAATATGCATACGTTAGAGGAAAGGCAGGATAGAGGAGATGATACAGATGTTTAAATATCTCCCTTGCATAAATGCGCAAGAGGAGAGCCTCTTTCGAAAGAAAGTAAGCTCTGCAATGAGGGGGCATAGGATGAAGGTGAAAAGCGGTAGACTCAGGAGTAATATGCAGAAATATTTATTTACAGAAAGAGTGGTAGATGCATGGAACAGTCTCCCAGTAGAGGTAGTAGGGACAAGGAAAAATATGGAAATTACACTTACCTGGTAATTGTTGTTCCTACAGTGACTCCAGTTTAGTCCTCCACCTCTGGGTTGTGCACCTCTTCCTGCAGCTTAGAGACTGGGCATGTCAAAAACGTGACATCACTGGATGTAGCCTGCTGCTCTCTCCCATCAGCCCCAGTGAACTATTAACAAAGCAAACTCAAAGGAGCAACAAATAAGTAGCTATTTTATTCATTAGAACTTTAACAAGAAATTGAACCTACATTAACATATACCAGGGAATTTCCCACTGGATGAAAATACCCTTTTCCTTGTATCTCTTCCTTTCCTACCTAGTCATACATAGCACTAGAACAGAAGAACAAGAAAGGATAGTAAAGTATAGCAAACACCTCTGCTTAAAGAACTCTACTGCCAAGAAACAAACCTGGGCGGGAATGAGGACTAAACTGGAGTCACTACAGGAACAACAATTACCAGGTAAGTAATTTTCATTTCCTTATAGTTCCTCCAGTTTAGTTCTCCATCTCTGGAAAGTAAAAGAGCAGTAATCATTGGGAGGGACCTTTCCAGCCAACTTGCAACACCGCCGATCCAAATACGGCATCCTTTGATGCCAATACATCGAGGCGGTAGTGTTTGCTGAAAGTATGGAGAGACGACCAAGTGGCCGCCTTACAAATTTCTGCAGGCGGAATCAAACTGTGTTCCGCCCATGAAGTGGCTTGTGCTCTGGTAGAGTGAGCTCGCAACTCTGCTGGTACCTGTCGTCCACCCAGAAGATATGCGGAAGCAATAGTCTCTCTAATCCATCTAGAAATGGATGCTTTCGCCACCGCTTCCCCTTTACGGGAACCTCCAAACAAGACGAATAAATGATCTGCTTTGCTAAGGGCCTCAGACACTTTCAAATATTGCCATAGCACTCGCTTTATGTCCAAGCGATGCAACCCTCTATCCAAAGCATTTCCCTCCAGTGAACCTAAAACTGGAAGAGAAACAGTCTGATTAAGATGAAATGGAGACACATCCTTGGGCAAAAAAGGAACTGGCTGCAACATGACCTTTTCCTTAGAAAAAGACAAAAACTGTTCTCTACATGACAACGCCTGCAGTTCTGAAATTCACCTCGCCAAACAAATGGCTATCAAAAAGACCGTTTTCAGAGTTAAATCTTTAACAGACGCCCTGTGCAATGGTTCTGTGGTAGGCTATGGCCTATATAATAGCCTGTACATGTATGAGCCTACAAGCTAGGCCGGAGTCCCTACCCCCACTGCTAGAAATAGTAGTGCTGAGAAAGACCAAAGTCAGTGAAGGCTGAGGATCTGCCTTAAACAGCTCTAAACTGCTTTTGATAAGTTTGTATTAATCCTTTATTCCATGCTTTTATGCTGATGCAATGACCTTGTAGCAGGAATGTATGATGTCTAGAAATTGAGCCTGTGTTAGCATAGCCTGAGAAGGGGGAACAGGGCCCAGTGAGGGGGTCCCCGATTGGATAGGTGCAGGGGGCGTTGGGACCAATAGAAAGTCTGCCTGTATCAAACTGAAGCTTGTATATAAAGGAAGTTGTTCCTGTTTGCCATTGCTCATTGCATGCACATGGGGCCCTGTACAAAGAATGCGGGTTGATAACCTCAGGAAACAAGTCCATTAAGTATGATCCCGAGATATTAAGATTATCAGATGCATACTGCCTGCAGACCTCAGAACTTAGGAAAAAGTAGACTGTATGAATGGAATCCTGGAATCTCAGTAATCTAAAAACTTTGCCATGAAGTTTACCTGAAATAGCTCCAGTTCTGAGTTCTTCCTATAACCCTTCTCAGGATATGTTTAGCCCCTACTAAGTCTTTAGGAGTTTCCCCTTTTGAGATTCTGTATAGGCGACCCCGCCTATGGTACAAGGAACAAAAGGAGATATAAAACAGATTGGATCTGAAATTACTAGGCAAGAACTATTGGTTTTAAGTTCTGTTTTGCAGATTCATCAGCTGCCCATCAACCTCTACATCCTCTCAAGCCTGAAGTCTCGGTGTGGATCAAAGAGTGGAGAAGGACACTGATGATACCTGTCACCAGCTCTCCTTAAACCCCCGAGTAGAGGTTAAGGGAGTGGGTTTTCCCTATTGAATTAGCTGTTATACAGATCCTGGAGCAATGCCCCTTGGGAAGTGTAGTCTTTTCACCCAATCAATAAGGAGCAGTTGTGAAAGAAGTGGTTAAGCAACCAAAGGATTTTATTTCCCCTCCCGGGGTGGATTTTACCATGAACAGAAAACACAATCCAAGCATCTACTGGTATTTGGACAAATAAAAGTTCAACAGAAAAAAGGCTTTCTTCAGCATTAACCAAGGTGAAAACAAACATTCAAACAAAACCATGCTGTTTCCTCACAGCTCTCTTGTTTCCACGTGCTATCTGTGCTGTATTCTTTTTGCAAACAGGTTTTCAGTGCAATGAAACTATTCCACTGGCCAGAGATAATGTACAGTCCATTATATCTATATCTTCTCCTGTATCAATACACTCTGGTTCACAGTCCATCAATTCCTCCTGGTCATAAGGAAATGTTTGAACCGGCACTGCTGGTGCCACGCCCTCTTATTGCTCCGGGCTTTACACGATATGCTTGGGTTAAAAACTGGCTTTCACACAAACTATCAGGCTCAGTATTCTTTTCCCAGCACCACCCTTCTGGGTACAAACAGTCATGGTAATTAATTACATTCAAGCCTTTTGGCTTACCTTTCAGCCTTACAGGTGGAGGTTTTCTCTGGTGCTTTTGAACAGCTGTAGGTTCCCAACCTAAGCCCTGCTCATAGCATTTCACTTGCCTCCTAGGCTTTCTGTCTCTCCCGTGCTCCCCAGGATATTGCAGACAATCTCCTTTGCCCTTGTTATATCCTGTCCTCGGGGTTTCTTTCTTTCTCCTCAAGAAGGAATCTGTCTCTCCTTTCCATAGAGACTCTGGCTTACTCTGGGCATAGCTGTCCTCAGTGTAGCTCGCAATGGCTTCTCTCTCCAGCTCATATGCCTCACTTCCTGCTTCTTCAGCCAAGCCTTCATTACTTCCTTCTCTGCCTACTTCCATAAGCTCCACTGAAGTTTCCTTAATAGGGTGAATTCTGGGGCCGTGCTCAACTCCACCCCCTAACAGGTGTCCTGCATTACCTTGTGATTCACCCCTTGAATGATAGCACCGGTTTTTCTCCTGCCTTTCTGCTTGGTTCCCACGGTAACCAGGAGCCATGTGCTTCTGTTTACAGCTCAGCTCTACTTTTGTTCCTGGCTTTTTAGCTTCATTAAACGGGCTAGAAGGACCCACTTTGTCACATACCACATTGGAAGGGACCTTATGTTGTCATCCTGATAACCTCAACAGCAGTTAAAGTTGCAGAGCTTGAACCTTGGATCCATCAAAGTCGAGTAAAGCCAGCAGCCGCTCCTGAACTTGGTCATTGAACTTCTGTAAATGACCCTGAAACTCCATTGCGGCTCACTTTGCGATGACAACCACTACTGTAAGACTAAGAATCTACACCCCTACTCCTGTCACACGTCGTGGGAGCCAGGGTGCAGTGGAAGCTGTGGGAGAAAGACTTTGGGCAGCCCTGGGGTCCCTTGGAATGACTTTTGCCGTACTCTGCCCCCTGTGCAGCCTGCATCACTACTACTCAGACTGGAATACAGATTACTCGTCTAAATTTTATGATGCCACCACTAGAAAGACGTCCTGGTGGACAGGTGTAAATGCTCCTGAACATTGTTTAGCACTGGATTATTTGTTAGCAGCTGAAGGTGGAGTGTATGGAAAATTGTATTTAACTAACCATTGTTTGCAGATTGATAATGAAGGCCAAGTTGTTGAAGACATAGCCGAACAGATGCGGAAGCAAACCTATGTGCCAGTCCAGAAATGGCGTCGACTGGAACTTGGATGGTTTGGTTCCATGTTTTCAGGACTGGGTGACCTGAAAACTCATGTTAGTTGTATTATTAATATTGGCTGTGTGCTCGTTTCTCCTATATCTCCTACCCCTTTGCTTGCACACTATAACCTCAGTTATTGATAGCACTGTGAAGCGGCAGACAGCAACTAAAGTGTTGGCTATGTGACAATATTACAAAAATACCCCAAGATGATGCTGTTACACAAGTATATGTGATTTAATTCCCACCCTTTCTAATTTGCGGGTGAGAATCAAAGGGGGGAATGTGGTAGGCTATGGCCTATATAATAGCCTGTACATGTATGAGCCTAGAAGCTAGGCTGGAGTCCCCACCCCCACTGCTAGAAATAGTAGTGCTGAGAAAGACCAAAGTCAGTGAAGGCTGAGGATCTGCCTTAAACCGCTCTAAACTGCTTTTGATAAGTTTGTATTAATCCTTTATTCCATGCTTTTATGCTGATGCAATGACCTTGTAGCAGGAATGTATTATGTCTAGAAACTGAGCCTGTGTTAGCATAGCCTGAGAAGGGGGAACAGGGCCCAGTGAGGGGGTCCCCGATTGGATAGGTGCAGGGGGCGTTGGGACCAATAGAAAGTCTGCCTGTATCAAACTGTGAAGCTTGTATATAAGGAAGTTGTTCCTGTTCGCCATTGCTCAGTCCTTTGATGCTTGGGCCTTGTGCGCAATAAATTGGTTTGGATACTTGAAATGACTCCGGGTATTATTTATTGCATGCTATCAGTGCTGCCACAGTTCAAAAGGTTCTTTGGTTAACGCCCCTAAAACCAAATTGAAATTCCTCGGTGGAACCACAACTCTATGAGAGGGTCGCAGTCTAGACACTGCCTTCAGAAAACGTAAGATATCCACATGTGCTCCTAAAGCTACTCCTTACACCTTGCCTCTATAGCAAGCAAGGGCTGCCAGCTGCACTCTTAGGGAACTGGCTGCTAGACCTTTATCAAAACTGTCTTGCAGAAAACTTAACACCAAAGGCACTGAGCCCGTAGCCGCCTGCACCTGTCTACGGGAGCACCAATCCTCAAATATGCACCATATGCAAACATACGTCAGCGAGGTAGACTTCTTCCTAGCCCAAAGCAAAGTCGCGAGAACTGCACCAGAGTATCCTTTCTTTAGCCTCGCCCTTTCAATGGTCAAACCGTAAGCGAGAACTGATCCACTTGAGGCATCTGTAGTGGACCTTGCAGTAACAGATTCTCCAAATGCCGGCAACCTCCAAGGCTCCCCGTCGAGCAATCGGATGAAATCGGCATACCACGGACGCCTTGGCCAGTCCGGAGCCACCAGCAGTACTCTTCCCCGATGAGCCTCGATATGCTGTACCACCCGACCTATGAGTACCCACAGGGGAAATACATATAGCAGACCTGTCGTTTGCCATCTTTGTATCAGTGCGTCGATCCCCTCCGATATCCTCTTTCATCGTCTGCTGAAGAATCGACACACTTTTGCTGACTGAAAGGTCGCCATCAGGTCCATGATCAGCATACCCCACCTGCGAACTGCTTGCACAAACACGTCCGGATGCAGTTCCCATTCTCCCACATTCACTTGGACCCTGCTGAGAAAATCCACCATCACATTTTCTTTTCCTGCAATATGCACTGCCGAAATCGCTGGCAATCTAAGTTCTACCCAAGCGAACGCCGCTTCCGCCACTTCCTCCATGGCTGTACTTCCTGTGCCGCCCTGCCGATTGATGTATGCCACTGTTACCGAGTTGTCCGACAGCACTCACCCAGCCCGTCCCTTCACCTTCTCTTCGAACTTCTGCAGTGCGAGGAAGACTGCTCTCAGTTCCAGGTGATTGATTGACCATGTGTTCTCTGGAACGGACCAAACACCCTGCGCGAAGAATTCTCCGCAATGTGCTCCCCATCCTGCGAGACTTGCATCTGTCAACAATGGGAGCCCCTCCAGCTGATCCAGAGGCATCCCGGCTTCCAAAGATCCCAGTAGTAGCCACCAGCGCAGCAACTGTTGAACCTTGAGGGGACAGGGAAGTCTTTTGCTCAATGAGTCATTCTGATGTGACCAACGGTGGAGCAGTGCCCGCTGCAGAGGTCTCATATGATGCCTGGCCCATGGTACTGCTTCCAAAGTCACCGCCATTGTTCCTAACAATTGAAGATAACTCCATGCCGAAGGCACCTGAGCGGCTCTGAACTTGTGTACCAATTGCCGAAAGATTTGAATCCGGCAATCCAGTAGAAACACCGATCCTTTTTGAGTGTCGAAGTGTATCCCCAAATATTTGAGATTTTGGGATGGCACCAAGCAGGTTTTGGTCGGATTGACCACCCAACCAACACTCTGCAAGAACTTCAACTACCTGATCTGTGACTTGAACACTCTCGGCCTTGGATTTTGCTCAAATTAACCAATCGTCCAGACAAGGATGGACGAGAATTCCTTTTCTCTGCAACGCCGCTGCTACCACCACCATGATCTTGGTGAAGGTTCGTGGCGCTGTCACTAACCCAAAAGGCAACGCTTGGAATTGATAGTGCCCCAGGGTAAAGTGAAGAGCAGAAAATTTTGATGAGTTCTGATCGGGATGTGTAAATATGCCTCCGTAAGATCGAAACACGTCAAAATCTCCCCCTGGCGCACCACTACAATGACTGACCTTAACGTTTCCATCCTGAAATGTGGCATCCAAAGACAACGGTTGACCCTTTTGAGATCCAAAATAGGTCTTAGAGTTCCGTCCTCCTTTGGCCCACAAAATAAATTGAGTATCGACCTGTGCCGTAATCTGTAAATTGGTACTGGTAGGAACTGATCTAAAGTATTGCAGACCGCTTAGGTTTTCTGCTGACCTTTGCAGGGAGACATTACAAAATAATCTCGAACCGGTTTTGCAAATTCTAGCGCGTAACCTTCACGAATTATTTCTAAAACCCCCTGATCTGACGTTATTTGGGTCCAGGCAGAAAGAAATTCCTGAAGTCGCCCGCCTATCGACTGACTTTCCACTGGGACCCGTTTCACTTCATTGAGGTCTCCTAAGTGTGGCTGCTGAAAAGCCTTTGCCTGATCCATGAAACCCCTGGGCTCTCGAAACAAATCGTCCTCTGGAAACCCCCCAGGCGAGAAGTTTGAAATCTTCTAAAATCTCTAGACCGACTCCTAAAGGCCTGCGGGGCCTTACCCAGTTTAGGCATATCCTCTGGGAGAGACCTCCTTTCGACTCCCCTAAGTCCTTAACCAGCTTATCAAGGTCTTCTCCAAACAACAACTTTCCCTTGAACGGGAGCTTACTGAGTCGCGATTTAGAAGAGCCATTGGCTGCCCAGTTTCTCAACCACAGGGACCTGCGGGCGGCAACCAAAGAAGCCATGCTATTAGCTAGGGCTCTGATCAGGTCATAATGAACATCTGCCAACCCTGACTCTAATCGATCCAGCTCACGCAGACTTTCCTGCTCCAGCTGCGAAGACTGCCTCAACCTTTGCGACCATCTGAGGCATGCTCTTGCCACCCACGCTCCACAAATGGAAGCCTGTAATGACAAAGCGTTGGCTTTAGAGGATTGTTTCAATATCCATCCATTTTTCTGTCCTGTGCATCCTTTAAGGCGGCACTTCCTTCCACTGGAATCATGGTCTTCTTGGTCACTGATGACACAGCCGCATCAATATGTGGAGACCGAAACTTTTCCTTGTCTTTATCTGCCAAGGGATATAGTCTATTCATAGTCCTAATTCCTCTCAGCTCTGTTTCCGGTTGGTCCCACTCATCCTGGATCATCCTGTCTACTACCCGGACAGAGAAGACTACTTGGGTCTGCCTGACGGCCTGGATAATAGGGTCTTCGCAACTTTCTTCCTCCGCAGGTTGTTCCGTAGCGAGATGAAGTGTCTGCAGGGATTCTGTGATAAGCACAGTGAGCTCTTCCCTCCGGAAAGAATAGTTAATCACCTGTAACAGGTGTTCTCCAGGAGCAGCAGGAATCAGTCCTCACATATGGGTGACATCGGCGCTGACGGAGCCCCCGTGCGGAGCATTTCCCCAGCTTTCAAAGAAAGCCTTTGGGAATGCAGCGCGCCTGCACGATCCCCTTCCTGCCCAAGGGTGCCATCTTGCTCAGTCTGATGACATAGCTAAAAGACAGCAAAACACAAAATAAAGTATACGACTGCAACTCCAGGGGATGAGGGAGAGTCCTGAGGACCAATTCCTGCTGCTCCTGGAGAACACCTGTTACAGGTGAGTAACTACTCTTTCTCCAGGACCAAGCAGGAAGTCATTCCTCACATATGGGACTCCCCAGTTCTAGGCTACCGGGAACCCAAAGCTGAAAAATGGCTCCCTCTGAAGAACCTCAGCATCCGTGATAAGAATATCCTCTGAGAACACCCCCGTACGGTAGCCCAACACAAGGGCTGGAGGGTAGGAGTTGTCTAAACCTCAAAGAGATTACAGAGTACTGCCTGTCCAAAAGAACTGTCCCTCCAGGACTCCCTCTCAAGGCAGTAATGGGCTGCAAAAGTCTGGCTTGAAGACCAAGTAGCGGCCCAGCAGATGTCTGCCAACGGGACAGAGTGGAGATGAGCTACTGACACGGCTTTCGCCCTGACACGATGGGCCGTGACTTGACCCTGCAAGGGGAGGTCAGCTGCCTTGTACGCCCAGGCGATACAATCTGCTACCCAAGTGGACAATGTATGCTTGGAGACAGGTAACCCCAGTTTATTAGGGTCAAAGGAGATGAAGAGCTGAGTGGCCCTTCAATGCTCCTGCGTACATTCTATGTAAAAAGACAACGCCCTCTTACAGTCCAGGGTATGCAAGACTGTTTCAGCCCAGCTGGTATGCGGCCTGGGAAAGAAGGTTGGAAGAACCACCTCCTGGTTGAGGTGGAAAGAGACGACCACCTTTGGAAGGAACTTTGGATGAGTCCGTAGGACCACCCTGTTCTTATAGAACCGAGTGTACGGTCTGTCAGAAACCAGAGCTTGTATTTCACTCACACGCCTGGCAGAGGTAAGAGCTACCAGGAAGAGCGCTTTCCAAGAAAGGAAGTGCAAATGGCAAGTAGCCATCGGCTCAAACGGTGGACGAGTAAGTTGCTGCAAGACCACGTTCAAATCCCACTCAGTCACCGGTGGACAAACTGGAGGCTTGAGAAGAAGCAGACCTCTGAGGAAGTGGGACAAAGGATGACCCGACAGACTGTCCCTCCACCGGTGAGTGGTGCGCTGATAGAGCACCGAGGTGGACCCGAACAGAGTTAGACTTAAGGCCTAGATCTGACAGGTGAAGAAGATACTGCAGTACCACTGGCACAAGGCAGGAGAAAGGATCTTCAATGCGCTGAGCGCACCATAATGTAAACCTATGCTACTTGAGGGCATAGGACTTTCTGGTGGACTGCCTCCTAGAGGCCAAAACCACCTCCTCAACCTCCTTAGGCAGAAGCAAGGGAGCTAGCACTATCCTTTCAGCAGCCAGGCCATCAGATTGAGGGACTTGAGATTGGGGTGCAAGAGGGAACCCTGATCTTGAGACAGGAGATCGTGTTGAAACCCCAGAAGGAAAGGAGTTTCTACCGCCAACTGTAGCAGAAGCGGGAACCAGGGTTGCCTCTGCTATCTGGGGGCTACTAGAATCACCGAGGCCTTGTCCCGGAGCATCTTGAACAGAGTTCATGCCACCAGGGGCACGGGAGGAAACGCATACAGGAGGCCCGTAGACCAAGAGATCAGAAAAGCATCTGCTGCCATCTGCAGGGGATGCGGTTGTCTGGAGCAGAACCTGTGCAGCTGACGGTTCTGTGGACTTGCAAAGAAATCGATGGATGGAAGTCCCCAGCGGAAGAAGATCTGCTGGACCACCAATGGATTCAACTGCCATTCGTGAGGCTGGAGAATCCTGCTTAGCCTGTCTGCTAGGAAATTCTCCTGACCAGGTAGATAAACTGCTTTGAGAAACATGCTTTGTTTGACTGCAAAGGAGCAAAGGGCTTGTGCCTCCTGACACAGGAGCCTGGACCCTGTGCCCCCTTATTTGTTCACATAGAACATTGCTACCTGATTGTCTGTCTGAACTAAGACAGACTGGTGAGAGAGGGCATGAGAAAAGGTTTGTAGAGCTAAGCAGATTGCTTGCAGCTCCAGAAGATTGATCTGCTGTGTGGCCTCCCGAGGAGACCAGAGGCCTTGAGTGCACGTGCCCTGGCAATGTGCACCCCGGCCCTGCATGGAAGCATCGGTCGTCAGCACCCTTGTGTGTGTCGGGGCCTGGAAAGGTACTCCCTTGAGAAGGTTTGGGAGATGTAGCCACCACTGCAAGGAGCCCAAAAGTGGTTTGGACACCTTTACTCTGTCTCGGAGGTCGCCTGTGGCCTGCACCCACTGAGCTCTGAGGCACCACTGAGCAGGCCGCATGTGCAGATGGGCATTCGGAGTCACATGTACCGTGGATGCCATGTGGCCCAGGAGCTCCAGGAAGTGCCTGGCAGAGACCTGAGAAGTGCTTTGGAACTGGTTGGCCAAGTCCAGTCTGTGGGCCCTGTCCTCGGGCAAGTAAGCTCTTGCCTGCAGAGTGTCTAATCTTGCCCCTATAAATTCTAGATTCTGTGAGGGGAGCAAAGAGGAGTTTGCATAGTTTATGACAAAGCCCAGATGCTGAAGGAGAGACAGTGCGAAGAGTGGCTTGTCTGGCCTCCTGGAGAGACTGGCCCCTGATGAGCCAGTCGTCCAGGTATGGGAAGACAAAAATCCCCTGATTCCTGAGATATGCCGCTACCACCACCAGGCATTTGGTGAAAATCCTGGGGGCGTAAGTTAGGCCAAAGGGAAGTACTCTGTACTGAAAATGGTTTCCTCCCACCACAAATCTGAGCTATTGTAGGTGGTCTGGGTGAATGAGGATGCGAGTATAAGCATCCTTTATGTCTAAGGAGCATAGCCAGTCTCCCTGCTGGAGGTAGGGCAGCAGTATCCCAAGGGTAAGCACCTTCCCCTGTAACCACGGCTTGAAGCTCTAGAGCACCAGGGTCACTGTCTGCATCTCAAACCTGTTGATAGACCAAAGGGCTTCCTGTGGACTCCAGCACTCTTGGGCAATGTATCCTTCACAGTGAGCTCCCCAGCTGGACAGGATGGTATTGGTTATCAGTGGGATCCACTGAGGAGACTCGAGGGACATGCCCTCCACTAAGTTCCCTGGACAAAGCCGCCACCTGAGCACTCTTGGTCTCCGGAGAGCAGGGGAGTCTTTTCGAAAACAGCGAAGCAGCGCTTTCTGTGACAGTCGCATGAGCGCCCTTGCCCATGGAACCAGATCTAGAGCTGCTGCCATGGTCCTGAGCACTTGAAGATAATACCATTCTGATGGTTCTGCCATGCCCAGGAATTGCCACACCAGAAGTTGCAGTCCCTGTGCACGATGTCCCGGCAAGAAGATCCCATGCGGATGTCGAAGCGCAATTCCCAGGTACTCTAGTTCCTATGACGGAACTAAATAGCTCTTGGCCAGGTTGATCACACAACTAAGACTCTGCAAGAACTCCACCACTCTTACTGTTACCTGTTCGCTCTTTGGACTTTGCATGAATCAACCAATTGTCGGAGGTACAGGTGCACCAGCACTCCCTCCTTGCGAAGCGCCGTTGCTATAACCATCATGACCTTGGTGAAGGTACGGGGGGGGGGGGGCAGACACCAGGCCAAACAGCAAAACCCAAAACTGGAAATGGCCCACCGGCACTGCAAAATGGAGGAACTGCTGATGTTCCAGCTGGATGGGAATGTGCCAATATGCCTCCATGAGATCGAGCGACGTTAAGAAAACCCCGCTTTGTACAGCTACTTTAATGGACCGCAACATTTCCATGTGAAAACGTGGCACCCGTAGACATCGATTCACTTGCTTGAGATAGAGGATTGGCCAAAAGGAACCCTCTTTTTTGGCACACTGGCCTTCGGGGACCAGAACTACGACCTCTAAAAACGTAGGAGCAGAGTTAGGGTGTCCTTTATTGCTGCGGCTTTGCTTTGGGTCTTGCAGGGGGATTGAACAAAGGATGGTTATACTTGTGCCAGATCAAGGGCATAATCCTCCCGGATGACATCCAGGACCCATTGGTCGGACGTGATCTGGACCCAGGTGGGGTAAAACTCCTGCAACCGACCTCCCACAGGCTGCACCTCCACTTGGGTCCCTCTCACTTCATTGTGCTTTCTTGGGTCCCAAGGACAAGGATGTGCTAATCTCCCAGCTCCTTGAAACCCCCAACTCCTTAGGGGAAACATCCCCTCTGATAGGGAGTGAAGCAGGTAGTCCAAAACCTCCTGAATTCTTGCAGCTGGGTCCACGCTGGACGAGCATTGCAGCTCTGCTTCTGTTTATCCTCAGGTAGACGTCCACCCTTGCATTCCCCCCAAGTCCTTCACCAATTTGTTTAACTCCTTTCCGAAAAGAAACTTCCCCTTGAAGGGAACTTGCAGGAACTGTCCACTGCCCAATTTCATAGCCAGAGGTAGTGGCGTGCCGCCACCAGGGAGGCCATATTCTTAGACAGTCCCCTGATAAGATCAGTGGGTGTCTGTGAGATAGGCTGCTCCTGATTCTAATTTTGCAGCCTGCTCTACTGAGTGTCTCCGGAACCCTTGGCTTCTAAACTGTTGCGACCAAGGGAGGCAAGACCTCACCACCCAAGCCCCACAGATGGAAGCCTGCAGCGTGAGGGCATTGACATCAAAGGCCTGCTTCAATAAAGTGTCCAACTTTCTATCCTGGACATCCTTGAACGCTTCACTACCTTCAACAGGGATCACTGTCTTCTTGGTTAGTGCCGACACTGCAGCATCCACCTTCAGAGACCAGAGCAATTCTCTTTCTTGCTCTGGTAACGGGTACAGGTACGTCATGGTCCGCACCCCTCATAGGCCGGCCTCTGGGAGACTCCACTCAGATCATCTGCTTGACCACCCTGTGGACTGGGAAAACCTTCTGCGTCTTCCATACCACCTGAAGCAGTGTGTCCTCCAATACCTCTTCATCTGCTGGGAGACCTGTAAGGCATATTAAGGGCCTTTAAAGGACTCGACGATGAGCACCAGCAACTCTTCCCAGCAGAACACCCAAACAAACCATGCCTGCTCTTCCTGCTCCGGACTCTCTCCTTCTTCGAGCTAGTCATCATCCACATCTAATTCTGTGTCCAGGTCCACCCCGTCAGGGCCTTCCTACTGTGGAGACTGATCTCCCCAGTCGTCCGAGAATCTGGCCCTCTCGGACATATCTGCCATTGGTCATATCCTTTGGGCCCACAGCCCTCTTTGTATCATGCTCCTGCGCTGGCACGAAAGCCCTTGACCTTTGCTGTCGCAGGTAGAAAGCCTTATACAGCAGTAGGACAAACTCCTGAGAAAACCCTCCCAGGGCTCCTCCGTCCCCCAGTTCCTGAGATGTGGAGTGTCTGGGGGGGAGGGGGGGGGGCTAGGGGCAGGCAGCCAGCTCTAGCAGTGCATCCCTGCTACCCCAACCTCTGGCGTGACACGGGACTCCTGAGATAAGGAGGGACTCCTCTCCAGACTTGCACGCGCCTGCAAGTCCCGCTCAAATCGATGAGGCCTCATTGGCGCATCCGCGGCAAATGTCCATGTCTGAGACTGCCCCATGCTGGGTTCTGCATACTAGGCATTGCGGCCAAGCTGGCATAGTGCTAGGTTTAAATAGGCTTCCCCTTTTTGCCACCAATTCCAGGCAAAATGGGCAAGAGAAGGAAACTAAGCTAAAGATCAACAAAACAAGTAAAGCTTTCCTCCTCTCTCTTTTTTCTTTTTATACTTAGTGGTCTCAGAGGCAAGATTAATTAACAGCTAACTAAAACCGTGGCCCGGGGGAGAGGCACTGTGGGGGGGGGGGGGGGGGGGAGAAACGGCTTTTTGGCTGCAGGAAAAAGCGCGTCGGAAAAAGAAACCCTGTGCGCAATACAGCTTCCTGCCGCACACAAGCTGACTCGCCTGACCAAATTCCTAGGGCCCTTAACCACACTTTACAGAACTGCCTGCCCTTTGGAGTCTGGATAGCGTTTACCTGCTGCCATTGTATCCCCGTGTCCTGACCAGCCAGTCAAGCACTTCTGGCCACCCAGCACTCAGCCCCAACCTCACCTCCAGCTTCAGTGAAGCAGCAAGACCAGGAAAGCTGTCTGCAGGTTCCCCTCTCGCGTGCAGTGAACTCCTCACCCAGTAACAGGCTCGGGAGACACTACTGACAAAAGGCAGTCCTCCACTGCTCTAAGCCCCCTCCTTAGGACAGGGGGGGGGGGGGGAAGAGAGGAGGCGTCATCTGTCTTTTTTCCTTTTTTCAACTGACCTAAAAAAGACTAACCTAAGAAAGGAAAGGAAAGTCAAGCAAAGGAAAGTTAACTTAAGAAAAAGCCCTAACTACTCTTAGTTGTTCCTTCAGCGAGTCCAGCACCCGGGCTCACCACCTCCTCCAGCTGCATGGAGACTGAGCATAATGGGAGCTGGTGGGAGGTGCCAGCGGTATTAGTACTGGTGACATCAAAAGATGACATGCTCAGTCTCCAAGCTGCTGAAAGAGGTGCACTACCTAGAAGTGTGGGACTGGGACTGGAGGAACAATAGGGAATGATTTGTCACTTTCCTTTTACATCAGTTTACTTTAATTCTTTATTTCTTATCCTCTGTCTTCTCCAATGTCAAGAGACAACTTAAATTTAAAAAAAATCCCAAAACACTATAGTTCCATATTAAGTATAATTTTGTTGTCAATCCATACCGCACATGCTTTAGGATGATTATCTGATGTCCATTAAATAGCCGGAGTTTCCTGAAAGTAACCAGAACCGTGAAGCCTTCTCTCATCAGAACCAAAATCTGCTCCCAACTTATCTGTTGGCAGGCGTGGTAACATTTTGTCTACAATAATTTATTTTAGGCACAGCACCTATGAAGAAGCAAACAGTACAAAACCAAAATCAAGCATGCAAATTCCATATACCTCTAGTAAAATAAATAAGCAGCATGCCCAACACCAGCACTGACACTGCCTGAACTAATCCATATGCTGCAGTAACTCAATAATTTGGCACATTTGCTCTATGCCACACCATTTATTATTGATGGATCGTATTGCAATGCATTTAAAAGCCATCAATGCTTCTGTTAAACCTCCCTCCCTTCCAACCCCAGACAAGCTGCTTTAGCTCTGCTCATTCATTTTTAATTTTGGCTCCCTGCGGTCTTCCCTGCTCAAGACCAATACTATACTGAACAAAGAGACCAACTGCAAGCAGTACTTCCCAACAAGGAAAGCAGAAAACAAGGCGGTGTGCTGAAATCTGTTTGCAAAAAAGGACTGTTTTGAAGCATATTGATAAGATATTGCATGCATTGGAAAGCACTGCTGCCTGGAGGGCCAACCAGACAAGCCGCAGCACAATCCACACTATGCAGAATGCATTTAAGATTCTATTCCTATGATTCCTTCAGAGCTAACAATTCGATACTCTGCCTGTATTTTTACCCTCCCCTATAACCCCTGTATCATTTACCATGCTTGCACCTGTACACGCTTTGTGACGTCAGACATTTCACTACACCTGCCATCCGTGTGCTCTGTGACTCCATGGGGCTCTGCTAAGAATTAGTCAGAATCAGATGTGGTGGACTAGAAGGAGGAAAAAACCACCCCCACACTTCAAAAACTGAAAAGCGAGACATGTTTTACTTTACTTTTACTTTATTTCAGCATTTGATATACCGCCCAAGCAAAAGCATCCGGGCGGCATACAAAATCAAAGTGGCTGCACGCATGGAAAAAAAAATAACTCCATTTGTAGACAGGAAAGAGAGAGTGAGAATGGGGGATGAGTAGGAGGAGCAAGTGTAGACAGAGATAAACACAAAACATAACATCAAAATGAGAGAAGACTTATCAGGAAGGGAGAGAAGGGAGCAATCAGGGTTGGAGGGGGTTGAAAGAGCTGAAAAAAATAATTACACTTACCTGGTAATTGTAGTTCCTTAAGTGATGACAGTTCAGTCCTCCACCTCTGAGTTGTGCACCTCCTCCTGAAGCTTGGAGACTGGGCATGTCAAAATCATGACATCACTGGATGTAGTCTGCTGGTCTCTCCCATCAGCCCCAGTGAACTATTGACAAAGCATACTCAAAACGAGCAACAAATAAGTAGCCAAGAAATAAATTGTAACCTCAATAACCTGTAACTAGCTGAACTAAAATGTCTCTTGACAGAACAAAAAAAAAAAAAAAAAATAGTCTCGTACCGTTCCCTCCCGACTCCTTCAAAAATAAAAAAAGTCAGAACGAGGATAAATAGAGAGAAATAA
Organism: Ichthyophis bannanicus; assembly: GCA_033557465.1. NCBI lineage: Eukaryota > Metazoa > Chordata > Amphibia > Gymnophiona > Ichthyophiidae > Ichthyophis > Ichthyophis bannanicus. Next base: position 402,917,944 of record CM066032.1, on the reverse strand, counting down.
ACAAAGTCGAACGAAGCAAAGAGAATCCCTCGAAATTCATACATACCTGTAAATGTACTGTTCCACCTAATGAAATTCCACTGCCAACGCCACCACCCCAGGCGGGATCGAGGACTGAACTGTCGTCACTCAAGAAACTACAATTACCAGGTAAGCGTAATCATCATTTCCTTATCGTTCCTACAGTTCAGTCCTCCACCTCTGGGATGTAACAGAGCAGTGTTCATTGAGAGGGACCCTCATACCCAGTTCGCAAAACTGCCGAACCGAAAGACATCATTCGCCGCCAGCACATCCAGGCGATAGTGCTTACTGAAGGTATGGAGAGACGACCAAGTAGCTACTCTACAGATGTCCCCTGGTGGAACCAAGCTGTGTTCCGCCCAAGAGGCTGCCTGAGCTCTGGTAGAGTGCGCTTGCAATCCCACTGGAACAGAATGACCCTGTACTAGATATGCTGAGGCAATCGCTTCTCTAATCCATCTAGAAACGGATGCTTTTGCTGCCGCTTCACCCTTGCAAGGACCTCCGAACATGAAAAGCCGTTCAGATTTGCAAAAAGGCTTAGAAACTTGCAAATATCGCCGCAACACCCACTTAATGTCCAACAGATGCAAACTGCGATCAGACGTGGTCTCCCCCCTTGAGCTAAGGACCAGAAGCGACAGTCTGATTTAGGTGAAACAGACGACTTTCGGCAAAAAGGATGGTACTGGGCGCAAGAATACCTTTTCCTTAGAAAACAGGAAGGGTTCCCTGCAAGACAGCGCCTGTAACTCCGAAATGCGCCTTGCCGAACATATGGCCACTAAAAACACTGTCTAAGGTCAAATCCTTCACTGTTGCTTTAAGTAATGGCTCAAAGGATTCCTTTACTAATGCTCTTAAGACCAAATTGAGATCCCACGGGGGAACGACGATATGACAAGAGGGCCTCAGCCTGGATACCGCCTTCAGGAAGCGCAATACATCCATATGCGACCCTAAAAGGCACATCATGCACTATAGCAGGCTAGTGCTGCCAGCTGCACTCTCAACAAACTGGCTGCCAATCCTTTGTCAAAGCCATCCTGAAGAAAGCTCAACACCACAGGCACGGAAGCTGTAGCCATGCGGACTTGCCGCCTTGAACACCAATCCTCAAAAAATACGTCATACACAAACGTAAGTAAGGAAGTTGACCTTTTCCTAGCTCGCAGCAACGTCACGATTACCGATCCAGAGTATCCTTTTTTTCTTCAGTCTCGCCCTTTCAATGGCTAAACCGTAAGCGAGAACCGATTCACCTGAGGCATTCGAAGCGGACCTTGGCATAGCAGATCCTCTGAAACTGGCAGCCTCCAAGGCTCCCCATCTAGCAGGCGAACGAGATCCGAATACCACGGGCGTCTTGGCCAGTCCAGGGCCACCAACAGCACTCTCCCGCGATGAGCCTCGATCCGCTGCACCACACGGCCTATCAGCACCCATGGCGGGAATACATAGAGAAGACCGAACGCCGGCCACGGCTGCATCAGGGCGTCAAGCTCTTCTGTCATCCTCTCGCCTTCTGCTGAAGAAGCGACTAGCCTTTGCAGACTGAAAGGTCACCATAAGATCCATGATCGGCGGCCCCCATCTGCGAACTATTAGCGCAAACACTTCTGGATGCAAGTCCCATTCCCCAGCATCCACTTGCACCCTGCTGAGGAAATCCACCGTCACATTGTCCTTTCCTGCAATGTGCGCCGTCGACAATACTGGCAGATGCTTTTCCACCCAAGTGAACAGTATCTCCGCTGCTTCTTCCATGGCCGCACTGCCGATTGATGTAGGCTACCGGAGTTGTCCGACAGCCCTCTCACCACTCGACCGGTCACTGCCGACTCGAAGGTCTGAAGCGTCAGATACACCGCTCTCAACTCCAGCTGGTTGATCGACCAACCGCGCTCTTGGGCGGACTACAAGCCCTGCGCAAACAGATCTCCGCAGTGCGCCCCCCATCCTGCAAGACTTGCATCCGTCAATAGCGGGAGCCATTCTGGCTGCTCCAGGAGCATCCCTGCTTGCAGGGTTCTGGGCCGTAGCCACCACCGCAGAACCCGCCTGACCCGGAGAGGACAGGGAAGACACTTGTTCAATGACACTGCCGCATCAATTTGTGGAGACCGGAAGCACTCTTTGTCCTTATCCACTAAAGGATAGAGCCTGTTCATCATTCTAATGCCTCTGAGACCTGACTCCGGCTGATCCCACTTGTCCTGAATGGGTGGACGGGGAACACCACTTGCGCTTGTCTCACCGCTTGGATGATAGGTCCTCCACACCCTCCTCCTCAGGTCGGTGGTGCTGCCGCCAGGTTCAATGTCTGGAGGGATTCCGTAATAAGGGCTGCCAACTCTTCCTTTCGAAACACTCGAATGATCTTTGCCTGATCTGGTTCCTGAATCTCACCCTCTAAGTCTTCCATCTCTGCCTCAAGATCTAGCTCAGCCTCATCTGTGTCATTACCCTCCATGTCTGAGGGGGGACCGCTCGCAAGGCCATGATCTCTTCGAAGGTCTCGGAGAAATGCTACTCCTTTTGGCCAGCTTCGGCTGCTGAGCAGCCGCAGGTCGCGACAAGGCGTCCGGTACTTTCCCCTGACGTGGCATGCAGAATGCCTGATGCATTATTAACACAAAGTCGGGGCAAAAATCCCCAAGCTGAGCACTGGACTCCAGGACCGGCATGTCCGTTGGCAGTTCAATGTTAACCTCCTGGGAAACCCGAGGTAGACCTCCTGGGAAACCCGAGGTAGAGGCCAAAAGGTACCTCCCCTTTAGGTCCTGCTGTCGCCAGCTGTGGCTCCTGGCCAGCCTTAACCGCCATCTGCTGCTCTATGCTCGTGGACACTGTAGTGCAACTTCTGCAGATCCTAGAATTTGCGACCGTTCCCCTGCAAGTGCTGCAGAGCTCACACTGGGGGCGGGACGCCATCCGCTAGGCACCCTCACCTTCTATGGAGTCTCCTTGCTCCTCTTTTTGTCCTTTTTTGGTATAAAATTCCAAGATAGCAAAGGCTAGGTAGAGAGAAATCAAAAGAAATATGCCGCTACTCTTTTTTTTTTAACACAGGAACTCCTCTTATAAAATAAGTAACAGACTACCCGAGGGCCTGCAGAGGCTCCGATGGGAAAAACGAGGCCTTGCAAATAGAGGGGAGCACTGCCCCGCACAGAAACCATAGTGCAGATCCCGCCCCCCCGATATTAGCTCCTTGTTAAAATACTGTCCAGAGCTCTTGCCACGTGGCACCCATGCTCCCAAAATGGCCGCCACAACTGGCGTGAGGAAAAAGGGCACCAAAACACGACACGGGAGCACTGGCCCTGTCTCTGCATGGTTCCGGCTGCTGGAGAGAGGCTCAGCCCCGAACCTACACACAAGAACTAAAGGACTTATGGCTCTTCAACAGGGCTCCAACCCGAGCGGTTCTGCTGAATGCAGAGCAGAAAACCACCGTGCGAGCCTCCCGTCAGCTTGCTCCAGCACAAGGTGGGAACGCGGCTGCTTGCACAGCCAGAGGATGCTCCCTCTGTCCTGCCACAGAGCTCTCCCCCGTCCTGTCCAGGGGGAGAGATCTGAAAAAGATGATCCCACAGCCCCACACAAAAGGAGGCAGGCAGGTACCGGCAACAGAATAAAGTTTAAAAAAAAAAAAAAAAGTATGAAATTAAATTTAAAAAGTAAAGTTAAAGTGAATTTAAAGGGCAAAAACCAAATTTGAGGGTAAAAATTTAAGAACCTATGCTAAACTACACTATTGCTCCTTATGTGTTCAAGTGAGCCCAGCACCTAGGCTCACTACGTCCTCCTGCTGCATGGAGACTGGACACACTGGGGCTGATAGAGACCAGCAGACTACATCCAGTGATGTCATGATTTTGACATGCCCAGTCTCCAAGCTGCAGGAGGTGCACAACCCAGAGGTGGAGGACTGAACTGTAGGAACGATAAGGAAAGTGGGTTTTCAGCATGGCTTTGAATCTGGGGAAGGAGAGCTCAGTGCGGAGTGTGGGTGGTAGTGAATTCCAGAGAGCGGGCCCAGGAAGAAGAATGAGGAGTGGCGGGTTAAGCTCAAGGTGTGCTTGAGTGTGGGAGGGAAGGGAGGCATGGTTTGTATGGAGGGACTGGAGTAGATGCAGGGGGTGGAGGGGGGGTGGAGGTGGAGCTGATCTGCAAGGTACTGAGGGGTGCCAGTGTAGATAAAATACTCATTGTGCACAAGGTTATATGTGAACTTGGATTTAAGGGGAAACCAGTTTAAAATGTATGAACAGGGGGGTAACATGATCAGATTGGGAGGAGTGAGTGAGAAGACGAGCTGCAGTGTTCTGAATGAGCTGTAATCGGCAAAGTTGGTATCGTGGCAAGCCTGCAAGGTTGACATTGCAATAGTCCGGTTTAGACATAATGAGGGAGGTTACTGGCGTAAGAGAGAAAAGATCGGATGGCATGAATTTGGCGCAGAGATGCGAAACAGCCACGGATAAGAGATGTGTTGATGGAATGTGAGGGAAGAGTCCAGAGTGACCCCGAGGTACCTAAAGGATGACAATGGTAATTGGGTAATCACACAGCATGGGAGCTAAGGGAAGACAGGGAGCACCATAGGTGAACCAGATGGCAGCGGATTTGCATGGGTTGATAAAATCATGTGCCAAATGAACACATTGATGCAAATGCTTTGCCTCATTCCTCACACGAGCATAAATGGATAAATGGACGGCAATGGCATCTGTTTCTTGGGCCCTGTTGCTATTCCTGTCTATTCCATTATGCTGTAACACTGCCTGTGCCAATAAACAGGCCAGTAACATACTTGCCAGTTTCTTAAAAAGAATACTCCGGATAAACAGAGGTGGAGCCAAGATGGCAGTTTGCCGAGTTTGTTTGTAAGGCTGCTTTTCACACGAGGAAAAAGCATAAAGTTAAAGGGGGTTTGTCCCCTGCTGCTTCAACGCCTTTGCCTGCATTAGCTTCTGGCCCTTTCGATTCATATTTTCGGCCATTACAACAATCGGCGAATACAGTGGAGGTAAGCCGGCTGTGGCTACGCGGGAGCCGGAGGGCTCAGCATCTGCTTCAGGCACGTCTTTTCTCTCCCCTGACTCACGGCAGGTTTCAAGTGCTGTGCCTACAATATACCTCAGATGATGATCTGTAGCTGAGCCCTGGTTTGCTGGCGTCTTCAGTACATGCCTATTTGGAGCCCGCTGGGAGAACAGTTGCCAGCAGGTTTGCCTGCTTTGGATTGAGGGAACCAGATGCCAAGTAAGATAGAGGGGCTATCTATAGGGGTTGACTGGTTGGGATTTACCCCAGTTCATCCAGAGAGAGTCACACTGGAGACTATTTGGGCAACTACTGTCTCCCTGGGCAAAGCTTTGCTACCTCAGAAGTCTAATTTTGCTGTTAATGTTTCTTCTCATGCTAATGCGATTGAAGCCTTAATTGCTCAGGTTACAACTGTCCAGACCTCCCTTACTGATGTTAAATGTAGAGTGGACACTTGAGAATGAAGCTAACTTTGGAGTTAAAATTAAGGGGCTTGTTTACAAAGCCGTGGTAGCGGCTCCGATATCGGGCGGAAGCTGCTACCGTGGCTTTGTAAAGAAGCCCCTAAGATTTCCTCTGTTATTCAAGTGATGACTGAGCATCTTGAAAATCAGGCTCATGCTGCAAATTTGAGGATTAACTTTCCCAGGATGGCTGTGTTTTCTGCACATGAAATGTTTAAAAAGTATTTGACTGAAGCGTTAGTGATCCCGGTGGAATCACATCTGCTGGTGGTGAAATTGTATCATCTCCCGACAGGTAAGAAGAAATCCTTGTTAGAGGAAATTGGGGTACAACAAATTTAATGTTCTAAATGTTTCAGCATTGTTGGAATCATCCGGGATTAGAGGTGGTCACTTAATCTACTCTATTGGTGACTTTTGCATTAGTGTCAGATAAAAAATAACTTCAAAAGCCATTCCTTAATAAAAAGAATGTATTGTTTCATGATTTGGCAATTAGGATCTACCCTGATCTCTCTAGGGAGACACAAAATAAGACGATGTGAATTTTTACTCCTCCATCCGGGGGTTCAACAGCTGGTAGGACTCTTTTCTAAAGCATCCTTGCAAATGTCTGATCAAATATCAATCTAATTCCTATATTTTTTATGAGCTCTCTCAGCTGTTAGCTTTCATGAATGCCTATATTTGGAGGCCTCTATTGACTCCCCAGTGTTAAGCGATTTGAACTCAGTAAATTTTCCTGCGTTGTTTTTGTTTTGGACTTTATTTGCTTTGAGTTCTCCCCCCCCCCCCCAATTAAGGGCTTGTAAGCATTACAAAATAGTTCACATTAACTAATGAAAGTATCTTTGCATTTTTCTTGTATATATTATTGTATGCTTATTTTCTGTACAAGATTGAATCTTAAAATTTGTTTAAATTGCATAAATATAAAATAAAAATGCCGTGATCAACATCATCTTGTCATGAGAGCTTAATAAGGGGCAACCATGAGCTCTGCTGTCCACACCATGAATCCAGCTGGCACTCATGACTGTCAGTCAAACAGGTAGGAGGATACATTATTTGTATGCTTCCCTTGAAGTGTTATTCTTGCACCCTGCTTAATGTGTAATACCAAAAGTGTCTAGGGAAGTTGTGCTCTAATATCTCAGTTCTTGGATTCGAGGGGTTTCCAAGCTAAAGTTTATAAACCACCAATGGTGCAATCAAATGTAGTAAAAAAAACACACTTTTTACATGCAACCATCCCTTCCCTCACCTCCAATCAACTCTGGGGATTATTTTCTGTCATCTAACAAACATCAACACATTGACTCCAACAGCACATACACAAAAGCCGCATTCAAAGCTTTAAGCCTCCAACCCATTACAAGCAATTGGAACTAACGACAAAGACATCCTCTAGAATAACCTCCCCTTCCAAATACGCTATGGCTGGTATTACAATAGAGAAATGACAATATTCATTATATAAACAAACATGGTGGGAAAAAAAGGCAAGCCTCAGATTCATCCATACCCTTAATAATGCAGTACAAGAGTGTCTAGGGCTTGCATTTCATTATAATAAGAAAGTCATTTTGGTGGCCTCTATATGTTGGAATTCCTTGTTCAACATACAAACACCACACAGTTCAATACTCTAACACAGATAGAAAATGGGAGAGGACATGCTGATCATCTTGCTACAACTGGCTTTTCAACACATCTTTCCTATTTTGACTACACTGGTCAACATTGAAATCATTACTGACTTTAAAAGGCCCTAATCTGTTGTATCTTGGTGAGCTGAACACGAATATAACATTAAAACAATTTTATTGGCTCTCGCTATGAAGATATTGCATGTAGTTCATTTTTGACGTTTCACCGTGTAACTTTATCCAGTAAGGACATCAACATCCCAAATGAGCCTTGAATGATGCAATATTGCATCACATTGCATAACATCAGCATGCACACATCATCCAGAGTTGATTGCATCATTTTCTGATGCAATGCAATACTACTGCCAGACGGCTGCTGAAGCCATCTGACGTCAGCAGTGTACTATACGCAGTTGAAAGGAAAGTAATCTGGTATTCTGTTCCGATATTGAAAGCCTCATGAATGCCTTAAAAATCACTCATGACCCACAAGACTGGAGACTATTTATAGACTCTTCGAAACTGAGTCTGAAGGCTGTGCTTTTGAACAATGGAAAACCATCTTCCATCTATTCCAGTAGCACATGCCGTCCACATGAAAGACATACGATAACTTAAAGCATCTACTGACTTCCATTAACTATAACAAGTACAGCTGGCAACTCTGTGGTGACTTGAAGGTAGTTGCCCTTTTAATGGGACTGCAGCAGGGATATATAAAATACATGTGTTTCTTATGTGAGTGGATAGCCGAGCAAGGGATTGGCACTACTTGCGGAAGGAATGGAATGGCAGACAAAATGTAACAGTTGGAGAGAAGAATATCCAGCACCCAGCTCTGGTTGAGGCTCACAAAATCCTGCTACCACCCCTTCACATCAAACTAGGTTTGATGAAAAACTTCATGAAAGCCATGGACTGCACTTCGCCAGCTTTCCGATATCTGCATGAAAAATTCCCTCGACTCAAAGCAAAGATTAAAGAGGGAGTTTCTGTGGGTCCTCAGATTCGAGAGCTCTTCAAAGATGACCGGTTCAACAACTTGCTGCAGGGTGATGCGAAACAAGCATGGAATGCTTTTCGCCTAGTGTCAAACTTTCTTGGGAATGTTAGGGCAGAAACTACAAGGAACTAGTAGAAGACATGCTGATGCAGTATCAGAAACTTGGCTGCAATATGTCTCTAAAAGATCCATTTCCTTGATTCCCATCTCTATTTCTTTCCTGACAACTGTGGTATGGTTAGTGATGAACAGGGCGAATGTTTTCACCAGGATATTGCAATGATGGAGCAAAAATACCAGGGAAAATGGTCCGCTACAATGCTGGCTGACTACTGCTGGACACTCCCCAGAGAAGCTCCCGAACAGCTGTACAAGAGAGGTGAAAAAAAAATCTACGAAGTAGTCTATGACTTGGTTTTTTACAGGTATTAACCGAAGGCCTATTATATTTACTATTGACATGCATTTCATGATGTAAACATTAATTTTTGTAGATTGCAAAGTTGGCTCTAGTTTTTTTGTAATTTCACTGTCATTCGTGTTCAGCATATAAAAATTGAAAAAGAAATGACTTTCAGTTAACATGACTTTTGTAAACATTTGTTGACCAGTGTTACTTAAGTTTCATTATTTTGATGCCTTAATTCAGGATGGATTTGTTATACAGTAGATGCAAATCAAAAGTGCAATGAATAAGTGTGTGAGACAAGTTAGTGGACCACTTTGTTCTTAATATGGAAAGTATCACTGATGAGAGTTTTAGGGCTGAAGAGCGACATCAGGTGTTTCAGGGGTTTTGAGCAGGCCTACAAAACCAAATCTCTCACAAAAAAATGGATTCACTAACAAAGGCATCCATCTTGTAAGATCACCTCATGGAAATGAAATACCAGGCGCCTCATGTTTAGTCCCAGATTCAAATTAAACTACAGTATGTAGTGCCTACTGTCCAGGAACAGAACTGGGAAGCCAAAAATGAACTGAGGAACCTTGAGATTATGTTGATGGACTTCATGACATGTAAAGTCTAACATTTAAAAAAAAATCTCCTTTCCCATTATATATTAGATTCATAAGTGATAGTACCTTCTGTCTAATAGAAAGGGAAGCCATGCAGATAAGATTAAACCCACCACATACTCGACTGGGCTAAAGGAAGAACATTGCCCATCTCTGTAAAATCAGGATAGATCTTTGCTCCCAAACGTAAATTTGCATCCAAGCCCAATCTACTAAAGGGTTCTTGTCCCAAGTCCATAAAAATGAGAAATTCAGCGACAGAAAAAGAGCTCTTGTGCAAGCAACTCTGCAGCCTTGCTTCCTGAAGATGACTGAAGGATACTTGCAGGATCTAATTATGAATTATTCATTACTCCACCTCACACAGGAAAACTGAACGTCATGCCCACCAGTCCTTAAAAGATTTGAAAGCACAACAAAGCCTCGATTTAGATTATTCAAGTTTTTTTGTATGTTTGTACATTTTATACCTAGAAATAAGCCCAGCTAAAGAAATCAAGGGTATCGGCATCACGAATAGGATTTTCACCAACAATGAAAATACAAGCCAGCAAAAAGCCTGCAACAGAGCATGGACACAGCTGTAAGATGTAGTCTGTGCAGAGTAATCACGGCCCTTGAAATGTAGCTTTTCTTTCAGTTATGCTGTACAAGAGAGAAAAGATGACTGCCTGGGAAGGGCAAACGAGAGGGTGATCAAGAGGAGGTTGAAGTAAATAAGACTTTTTGCTTTTATATGTTTGCATGATTTAATAGCAAACTGTTAACCCCACTATAAATATTACAAAACGTTTTATCAAGACCCACCCATGCTTTAAAGTTCAGAGAACTTTGAACATAATACTAAGAAAACCACATGAATGTGTATTTCTTTTACCTTCAGACATTAAATACTAGATTCATTCCAGCCTATTAAAAAAAAAAGTTTGAGGTATGAAAAGAATTCTACAGAGTAAAATGAATAGTGTTCAAACACATGCCCTCACTGCCACCAAAAAGCATGAAAAGGGCAGGAAAACATATCGCTGACAGCAACAGGCATGAATTAATCCTTCACACCTGCAAGGCATCATAAGTCATGAAAGGAGGCCATAAAGTGACCCCGAAAGTGTTGGGCCATGCTGGTCAATTTTATAACAAACTTGCCTGTTTGCACTTGAAAACACGTATGCAATGCAGAAAGCAGACAGCCAATGCACAGTTAACAGATAGACAGCACTCTACAGAAGGCTGAAAAGCCGTCTGCTAATGCTACATGAATACAGCATTCAGTTCCCCCATAAGCAGGGCCTTCTAATGACTAAGAAAAAAAGTTACAGCCCGGCAGAACATTCCCCAGCTGTACAGATCACTGGCATCCTAAGGCAAGTCTGTGTTGTTGCTGACACACCCACAGGCTGCTGTGGCCATCCAGGGCTGGCCCAACCACTAGGCAAACTAGGTGGTGGCTTAGAGTGGCAACTTTGAGGGGCAGGAAAGAGCAGGACAAATCAAAGCTAAATAGATTTTGATAGCTAGGAGGGGTATAAGGCTTAAGTAGGACTTCAACCAACCCTGTGTCCATCACATAAGATTTGTGCTGCTTATATGAGAAGCACCAATCAAAATGCATGCTACATCAGAGCGAGATGACCACCCATGGCTTGCTACCTACACTACTGAGAATTTTATCACAGATACTGTATTGTGTAGTTTTCCCACAGGTGCACATCGTGTACCTAACATGCAGAGCAGGCATAAGCTTAGCAGGAAAAGGACATCATGGACAGATTTAACCTCTGAGAACACGAGGTACAGCAGGGTACTTTATATCCAAAATGACCAGTCAAGCTCATGCCAAGTAATGGACATTAAGGATGTGCATTCACACAAATCGATATTTCTACTACTACTGGTCATCTGTATAATGCTACAAGGCATACACTGTTGTTTGTGAAACAAAGACACTGACATTTGGTAGGATTCTTTTTTGTGTTGTGTGAAACTGCTCACCAAATAATGGTGTATATGTAAAAATATAGCATCTGTACAGTGGATACAGGGCCGGCTCAAGGTTTGTAGTGCCCCAAGTTAACTTTTGCACACCCCCCTCTCCTGGGGCCAATTCTGTGGTATGAGCTGTGCAAATAGGGATAAATTTTCAGCCAGCAGTCATTGGCTTACGTTAAAGTTAAATAGCAATGCCATCATTTATCTGTATATTCAAAGCCACCATCCATATAGCAGGCCTTGACAAATTTTGTGCCAACTTAGGAGCCAGGCCAAAATCTTAGGAGCCAGCACTCATGACCTCCTTGTGCCCCTCCCGGTTCTCACCCAGAGCTCATGTTCTCAAGTCTCATGAGACTAGTGCCAGAGTTCCTACACTGTGCATTATCTTGAGATAACAGCTATAGCTTCAGATAGCAAGTGTTTATTTGGGGCAATGGTGGTGTGCCAGTTTGTACGTGCGTATGTGGTGTGTGTGTGTGCATTCTTGGAGGGGAAGCACCTTTAGGTATATAGGCATTGTGCCCTTTTGCCCCATGCATTCATCTTTAACTTTTAAGTCTTCCTTCCACACCTCCAACCATTCCCCATCCTGCCATGGATCCCCCCCATCCCGTTTCCTTTTTTTGTTTGTTTCTGGCTTTTTAAGATTCAAGTTCTCTACCTTCTCATGTAATGTTATTTTTTCTTTTTTTTTTTTTTTAAATTGCAGGCCCCAACTCTGATCCCTGTAGGCAGCCTATGTCCCCTCCTGTTCGGCCCACAGAGATCTGATCTCCTGCTAGCAAAAAAGGGGAAGACTACCACTGTAGTTCAGATCCAAGCTGTCTGCCTGCAGGGATACCATCTCCCGTGGAGACAGCTATCCCGTTCTCCTGCCTGTGGAAGACCAGATTCCTGCGGACAGCCAGAGCCAATAGTACTGCCCATGGGCAGCACTCATACCTGCAGGGGATGGGATCCTTGCAGGCAGCCAGGGCCAGTCCCTACCACGATCACAGTTTTTGGCAGCACACTTGCCCATATGGGGGGGGGGAAAGAGGGAGTAGATCCCTGTGGGTAGCCAGGGCCGGTCATGCTGCTGCACAGGTGTTCCAAACATCAGGTGCCAGGTCTGATTTTTTAGTTGCTATGGCGACCTGGGGTTTATTGAGCCCTGCATATAGGTAGTAATGCTGAATGTATGGAAAGTGCAGGGACCAACTTATTCGAATAGTGGCTGAAGATCACCATTATCTGGATTATTTCTTGGGGGGGGGGGGGGGGGGAGGTGAGACCAGGCCAACATGGCCAGCAAGAATATATATTTGGCTATTTAGCAATTTAAATGGATCAATATCATTCATGTGTTTGTTTTTTAAAATATAGATGGGCTAATTATGTGTTTACTGGCAAATGCATAAGAGCCTTTGAGTATAAGTCCAATATAACTGGAATATTCCCAGACTAAGCAATAAAACTCTCCTTACAATGACTGTGGTGCAAAAAGTAGGATTTTTCACTTTAAAGCTCAACATACAAAAAATATCTAACAAAATTCTGTAATTACCTTCAGTGACACCACAGACCCCCCTCTACTGCTGGACAATGGGTGTAGTAGCACAAAACCTTGCAAATGGACACTCAAAAATACACCACATTGTACCAGCAACAAGTCCAAGAATTCAAACTGCACCAACTTTACCTATGAAAAGTCAACACTGCAAATATTCTAGAACGGTGGTTCCCATCCTTTGGTCATCTGGGGTCAGAGAGAGAGAGAGAGAGAGACTCGTAGGACTGTAAGGAAAGAAAGAAAAAAGAAAACAAAAAAAAAACTGGTGGAGACAGGAAAGGGGTAGAGAGATGGAGAGTCAGCAAGACGGGGTTGTGTTGAGGTGAGGCAGTTCCTGAAATTTAAGGAGGCTAATAAGAGGTCCAAAAAACCAAAACGTTTGGGAACCTCAGTTCTAGAACACCAGTATGGAAAAGAACAGAACCTACGTACAAACAACTCCTTCACTTTGCTTACAAATGCAAAATACTCAGAAACTGTCAACTAATCAATAATTAGATATTATAAATTAGAAAAAAATATGCAAACAAAATGAAATGGAAAACCCCAAAAAACAGACTCCCTGCGAGCTGTGAAAAACTGAAGAAACAAATATATTTCCTCTTGAACTATAAGAAATGCACATTTTCGAAGCTGACATTTTATTCCATGGAAACTTTTCTGCATCTTTGTTGTCTGATCATTTTATTTTTTCTAATTGGGTTGGTCCTGGTTTCTCTAAACCAACAAGATGTGGTTCTAAATCCTTTTCCCGGATCTTATTTCCATTTTCTATTTCTTCACTCTCCTTGTCTTCTTCCCTTCCCTCCCTTCTCTCTGGATCAAGCAGTGCTGGGTCTCTCTAAACTCGGAGAAGTCCAAAGGACTTTCGAGTGTGTGCATGCCTTCCCGCCTCACTGTCACGCTCCAGTTCTTGCCAGTCTTCTGCAACCGCGGCAACCAGTCAGCTGCGGATCTCCCCTTCTCCGGTAGAATTGCTTTCTGTTTCATTTATTTCTTTATTTTTGTTCTTTTGTGCGATACAATCCACTTCTCTTCAACACGGTAGTTTCCGTTAAAATAAAATTAAAAAAAAAAAAAAAAAGTCAGTCAGCTCTGCCGCCACAGTGTACCGTGCTGTTCAGACTTTTCAGCTCTCCTCACGGCGGGGTTCTTTTCTTCGTACTGCTCCATTTAAAGAAAAAAAAAAGAAGAGACAAGAAGGAAAACAAAGCGGAGGTAGCTGTTCCTCTCTTCTATTCCAAGTGTTGTGAGCAAAGGCAGCCCTTAAGGAGTAAAAAAGCAGGAAGCAGGTAGCTTCTTCAGCAGTGAGCACATGGCAGCGTCTGCTCTTTCATCTGCCCCAGTCCCATCGGGCCCGGACAAGGCATAATCAGGGACAGAAGGGGCTGCAGTGTTCAAGGCAGACCTCCTACCAACACCGGCATCAAAGATGGCGGCCTAGAGTCTTACACAGCAGGCCAGAGGCCCTACTCAGCCTCCTCCTGACCCAGCCTCTGCAAGATACTAGAGGTTGTGGCCTTGGAGAGTAAGTACTAAACATAACAAAGTCTAAGCACAGACAAGGTAGACTCTGCAGGTGTACACAAGTGGAAATCAGAGGGTGGCTTCTCAGAAAGCTTCTCCCATAGGTCCAAGAGAGTGAAACAGCCATTTGACCCCACGCCGGCATTGTCCCCTTCAGCTCATCCATTGGAAGATAGTGCAGCCCCGCCTGGACACTGTACCACACTGTACCTTGCGCAGAACTGGCTAATGCTCTGTACTGTTCTAACTAGATTGTAAGCTCCGATGAGCATGACTGAAGGGCAGGGACTGTCTCTTGTATGTTGTCTACCTCTTGTAGGCTAGCTGTGCAGCGCTGCGTGCGTGGTGCTTTATAAGTGCTGAATAGTAGTAGTAGTAGTAGACAGATTGCCTTCTACCAGTCTCTTCCTGTTTCTCCACAGAGGCCTTTTCCCCTTGCAGACTAGAGAGTCCCTGAACCCTTGGAGGATGGCATCTACATGAACACAAGTCCTCCTTACTCCCATCACTGGTATACAGAACCTTCCCTGTTAGATGTTGAGGAGACACCTTCCACTGACCACCAATAAAAAGGATTTCCAATCTATCCTGCAAGCTTGCAGCACTCCAAAAGAGGTCCTTGCAAGATTTGGGAAACTGGTAAGGCCAGATCTTCTGGCATCAGTCTGAAAGACACCGGCTTCAGTGCATACCACAGCTCGCTGCCTCAACCTTATGTACAAGGTACTACCTGCACCTGGATTTAAACATCAACTCCCTTATCAGTCAGCCTTCTTAAGGACTGCCTCAGAAACTACCAGGTCATGCACAGGCTCCGCCAGGAAAAGACCAGCATGCATTAGACTCAGTGGGCAGAGAGACTGAGGAGTGCTAGCCATGAAAACTCTAGCTCATCAACTTCAACTGCTACAATATCATCATGACCTTTCGCAGATGCCAGATCCTGCTATACTTCCGGCAAAGGAAGCACATATCCTTCACGACAATTTACAGGCGTCCCTATATCATATCATTCATGCTATGTATAATGCCCTTCGCTCAACTGCCCAATCCACTGCTACTTCCATGTTTGCCTGTTGTACAGCTTGGCTACAGGTCTCAGGTTGACTCTTCATGATCGTTTAGCTGATGCTTCTGGCCAGGGAGATAGCCTCTTCAGACCTAAAGTGCACAAGGCTGTTTTCGGAAGTCCCAAGACAATTCTTCTACGGTGCGGGACCTCAGAGCTCAACTGCAGGAGGCAGTCCAGCAGTCCCACCAACCACAATACCCTCAATATCAGAGCGCTTACCATTGCCAATACTTCCAACAAATGTATCCTAGACAGCGTTTCCAGCCTTACTCTCGGACTCCACCTCATCAGCCTCCACCTGCATATAGTCAACGCCTTAGACAAAGACAGAAAAACAGCCTGATGTGCGCCTCAGCACAGCTGACCAAAGCGGCTCCCTAGTTTTGATCATCTACAAGTAAGAAGTTCGGTTCTCTACTTCTGAGAGGCCTGGCAGTCCATCACCACCAACCATGGGTCCTTAAAATCACTGCATCGGGCTACAGACTCAGTTTCACGGTTACTCTCCCACAGAGGTCATCTTGGCCCAGCAATCTTCCTGCTCTTCGTCTTCAGCTCCTGGCAGAGAAGATTTCAATTATCTCCAGAAACTGGATCTAAGACACACCAATATCCCAATCACCCTCGCTGTTGGAAATACCTGTTTTTGCTTCAAGACAGACCAATACCAATACAGAGTGCTGCCGTTCAGACTTCCTTGGCCCCATGGGTATTCACCAAGTGCCTGGTGATAGCTGCAATGCACCTCAACACACACACAAGCCTGTTTACCCTTATCTGAATAATCTGTTCGTTTCAGGTCCTGACAACTCCACTTCGTCATCAACTTCCAGAAATCCCAGTGTGAACCTTGCCAATGTCTCAATTTCATTGGAACTTGTTTGGACACCAATGTGGCTCGCATCTTCTTGCCATCAGGATGGCTATCCTGCAACAACTCAGCACCCTAATGCTCAGTCTCAGGAGTGCTTCAGCTCACAACATTCTGTGCCTCTTAGGCCACATAGCAGCCTCATTATACATAGTCCCATTAGCACATCTTTATATGTGCCCGCCTCAGTGGCATCTGAAACAATGAATCAGTATACGCATTCACGTTGACGTCAGGCCCCAACCTTCACAAGTTGCGTCAGATCCTTTGCTGGTGAACCCTTTCATCCAGCTTGAGTTCAAACCTTCCTGGAACCACTTCATCTTACGTTAACTACACAGACACTTCCCAAGTGGGCTGGGGAGCCCATCTCTTGCATCCAACTACTCAAGGTCCAGCAGAGAAGTCCCTCTACACAAACATCTTGGAAATGCGTGCAGTTTTCTATGCTCTATACACCTTCCTATGTTGGGTCCACAACAAGTCACTCCCGGTGCAGTCCGACAGTCAAGTCACTATGTTCTACTCAAACAGGGCAGCTCAGGTTCCCACCAACTCTGCCGAGAAGCCGTTTGGCTCCAGCTCTGCTTAATCCATCGTAGTTTACCTGCCGGGCACCCAAAATCACTTAGCGGACTCCCTCAGTCATTGCCTAGACCCATACGAATGGTCTCTGGATCCCACAGATCTAAACCCCATCATCCGTGCCTGGGGGTTGCCAGAGGTAGATCTTTTCAGTGTCCACTATACTATTCCCTCTGGCCCAGCCTGCACAGGTGGGCAGGAGATGCCTTCACCATTTCCTAGACAAATCGCCTTCTATATGTTTTCATCATTCCCAATCATTTCTCAGACCCTCATCAAGGCTCTCATCCACCAAGTGTCTCCAATTCTCATTGCTCCTTAGTAGACCAGGCAGATCTAGTATCTACGCCTCCTCAATATGGCTCAACAAGGCCCCTGGGCATTGCCGCTACATCCCTTCACTCAACACGGTCACCTCCTGTATTCCAACCTGCAGACCCTGGCTCTAGCAGCTTGAAAGCTGAGTGGCCAATTGGAGGAGATCTTCACCCCAAACCAGCTGCTGTTCAGGTTATTCTCCAGGCATCTCGTCAACCATCTACGCAGCGCTCCTATAAGCAAATTCATTTGTTTCTCCCACTGAGCTGTTCTTTAGAGGTCACGACCCTGCCTCATGCTCTCTCAGCCACATCCTCACTTATTTTCTACACTTGATGACTTCAGACTTTGTCTGTTTGCTACCATCCCTCTGCTAAAGCAGCGTCCCACCGGCTTGAATATGGCAAGCCTATTTCTGTGCACCCATTAGTCATTTACTTTATGACTGAAAGGTTTAATGAACACCAAGCCTCTGATGGAACTGTCTGCTCCAGCAGCGGATTTAAATGTCGTCCTCTGAACTTCTGAAGCTCCCCTTTGAACTCCCAGGGGAGGTTTCCATGAAACATCTCACCTGGGAAAACCATCTTCCTTGTTGCTGTGACATCAGGGTGGGTCGCACCCCTCCTGGACAGTTGGGCCCCCATTGCCTCTAAGCTACAGCAGCTATTGCTGCCAATTTAGCTGCTATTCCTCCTCAAGAGATCTGCAAGGCTGCTTCATGGTCATATGTATACACCTTCACGAAGCACTACAGCCTGGATAGCTCTTCAACCACAGACCTTGCCTTCAGCCACATTCTTCCAAACCTCTTTGCTTACGTTCTTCCACCTCCCATCTGGGCTGCACAGTGTCGGATTTTCAAGGCAGCCCTCAGCTTACCTGTAAGAGGTTCTCTGTATACAACAGGGATATGCAGCCACACTCACCTGCTCGCCATCCCCTCAAAAGACAATGGAAACCAATATAAGCATATAGAATCAAGCTCTGCAAGGGACATAACGCAAGTCTTATGAATGAACTTCCGCTGCATTCTCTTCCACTCTCATTCCACAGTGCATTGAGAACATTTCTCAGCATATCTACTCAGCTTCCAGTCTTCTTCTGTCATCTCTTCTCATCTCTGCCCTGATGTCTCATCTCAGTTGTCTTTCCGTGCCTCTAACGCTGCTCTACCCTGCTTTGTAATAGACTGACGAGAACTGGAGTGCGACGGTAAGGCAAGAAGGTGTGCGCATGCTCAGAGAGGTCCAAAGGACTTCTGAGCTTGGGGAGACCCGGCACTGGCACTATCAGCAGACAGCACTATAGAGTGTGCCTGCATACCCCTGTTACATGTAAGCAACTATGCTCTCTTTGAAGTTGATTCTCCTGGTACATCGTTTCTCCATTTCCCTCATCTGCCTTTTTACTGAACTGTATCTAGATTTCATTCTTTCTAGTCTCCCCCTTCAGGTCTTCAATCTCCCTTTTCACTTTCCACTTACTTGACCAGCTTTCCATTTCCTACTCTTACCTCCCTAGCAATTACATTCCTCACATTTCTCTCATTCTTTCTCCAGCCTCATATCCTGTCTTTCACTCACTTTCTCCCTCTGCTCCTGCTCGGCCCCAGCAATTTCCCTACTGCTCATCCCCTGACCATCTCCAGCCCCTTCCTCACATCTTATCTTCTAGCCATGCTTACATTTTCCCTTTCACTTCACCTATTTCTACCCTCTTTTACCTCCTTCAAATACTTGTCCCTTTCCTTTATTACTCATCTACTCTATTAGCCCGCTGCCCTTTTCAACTTCCTCCCAATCCCTCCAAGTCCTTCAAACCCTAGTCCCCTAACCGTAATTCTGCACTCACACAACCCTACTCATATCGCTCATCCGATCACCTAGTCTTCAGTGTCCTCCTAGCCTCTGGTCAATTTATTGGTACCCACTATCTTCCCAGCTAATTCCTAAGCCCTCATTTTTTATCCTATCCCGTTCAAATCCCCTTTTACACTCCCAATACCCAGCCAAACTTAAGAGGAGTTAGTTTTCTGTTCCCCCACCCAAATTTAGAGTCTTCACCTATGTCCAAATTCCTTTTCTCCTGCATCTCCAGTCTCTGCCCTCCTGCCTCCCCCTACTCTTATTCCTCAACACTCACCTACCCACACATTCCGTCCTCTTCTTTCTCTCTCCCCCAGCTTTAGCCTCTTTCCCCAACCTGACCCTAACATTTTCCAACATCAGCCCCGGTATCAGCCTCTTTCCAGTCTCAGTATCCTACCCCTAGCCCCTCACCAGTCTCAGCCCTCCTTCAGCTTCAGCTCATTTCCAATCCTAGTCACCCACATCCAGTATCATCTATTTTTCAGTCTCAGTCGCTGCCCCCCTCCCAGACCCAGCATCAGCCTATTTCCAATCCCAGTCCCTCAGACGCAGCCTCCCTGCATTAGCTCTTTTTCAATTTGAGATCCACCCAGTCACTTCCTCTCCCCATTCATCCTGCTGCAGCTGCTTGTTAAAAAAAACACACAAACACAACACACAGAGCCACGAGGGCATTTCCCTTCACTCCCATGGCTGTGCTACGCTGCAGCTGCTGGAACCATAGCATTTTTTTTTAAAGAGACATACAGATAAACTTCCTGTCTCCCAATAGAGACAGGATGTGCCTTTGTTTGCTATTAATAAACACAGTGGTGCTAGTGGCTGCAACACAGTTCAGCCCTAGGAGTGAAGGTGAGTGCTCCCACAGCTGTGAAGGGGCGAGGCAGGCTTTCAGGGAGTGCCCCACTGTCTCGCCCCCTTAACACTAGAAGCCCCAAAAGGCATTTTACCTAGAAACCCCAAAGTGCGTCAACTGACGCATTATCACGACGACTGTGTTTAGCATGAAATGCAGATGTGAATTAAGGTGAAGTTACCTATTTGTTAAATACATGCAGTATGTGACGTCATTTCATGACATTATTGTGTGTTTGTAATGTCGGAGTAAAACTGTAAACAGTGATTGAGATGCACCACCTAGTGGGAACATGAATTTATACCTAGAAGCCCCAAAGTACGTCAATTGACGCATAAGAGAATTGAGTGCATCAATTGACGTACTTTGGGGCTTCTAGGTATAAATTCATTTCCCTGCTAGGTGGTGCATCTCATTAATTTTCGATGCACATATTTGAACATCTTGACCTTGCTAACAAAGTCATGGAACATGACTGACATGGTTCTAGCAGTGGCGCTGGTATACAACTTTGAAGATGCATTTGCGTCAATTGACGCACTTTGGGGATTCTAGTGTTAAGTCAGCCCTGGGTGGCTTATTAAGTTTAAGAAAATAAAACCTGAAAAGAATGAAAAAGGGATCAGCTACAACTATAAAGAAGTTCCAGATAATGGGAGATTTTCCTAGATAATGAAACATATGAAGCTTTGGATAACAGACGTTTTCCCTTATAGATGGAACAAGGGGCAAAAGCTAATTTTTCCTCAGATAAGGAAGGGGCTGTTTCAGAGACAAGATATTCCACTGTACCATACATGCAAACAATGCCTCCAGTAAAATAAAAACTGAAAGAAAAGGAGAAATGTAAATTGTAGTACAATAGTCTCTAGCTAAAAGTCACAAGCAAAAGCAATGAGTTATGAAACCACTTGTGTTGCATTTATATCACTTAAAGCCAAGTTCCTGTGGGTTTAAACTCTGAAGGCTTTGCAGAAATGTTGTCCTTGAGAAGCAGGTAAGGAAAGCTACTGCTGCCCAAAATGCACGACCATTACTGCTGCTCATATGACTAGATAGGCTACATTTACATCTCCAGATACTTTTGGACCTTGTATGCAAATCCCCCTCTCCAGAGGTCAGGCAATCATTTCAAGGACTGGGTCTCTTATTACCTTATTTGTAGCAGTGGCGCTGGAACCAGGAACCACCCGCACATTTGTCACCTGCACGGTCAAGTAGTTATTGTCTATTAGAGGCCAGGCACCTCCCACTTTGCATGTCTGAAACTGATCTCTAAAAGTTCTAAGGTGAGGGTCTCCAAACAAGCCACAGAAGAGGTAAGCAGGTTGGACAAGCTCCACGCCCCTTTGTTCCCTGGCTCCCGTGCGGCTGTGGTAGTTGCAAGGATCGTGGAAGACCTCAGGGTTTGTAGAGGATGTGGGCCCGTCCTTGGAGCAGTTCCTATGGATCATGAGATCGCTGATGCCCAGTTCGGCAGAATGAAACACCAGGTTTCCGCGGCACGCTTTGGCAGTTCTCTGGGTGCAGCCAGCATAAGCTCGTAAGGCTTTGCAGAACTCTGAATCAAAACCATCACTACCAGAGTTCAGGTGAGAGGTGAGCGAAACAAAGTCTGTGGTACACTTCTGGATACGACACTGTACCTGTTGCTGACAATCACCTAAGGAAAACAAGAGAATTTAAAAGGTGTGAGAAGAAAAAGTACACATAGCAGAACAATTACTGTTCCTACAGGACTACACAACATTTATCAGATTTTATAGAAAAAGGGCACATCACATTTCCTTCAGGACTTCTCTGTTTTTATGTTTTTGATTATCTGCCTTTCGGAAACCAGAAAGGCAGGAATGCAGTACAATTGTTGAGTGTAACAAAAAATTACAGTGGAAGCCTAAATTATTCACAAAAGTTATTAAATAATAAAATTACATATTAAACAAGCTAGGTTTACTTAAGATTATGAAAAAGTACAGAAAGCTTAGAAGCTCCCAAGGGTTGTCCATCCCCCAGAGCAGGGGTCTCCAAATCCAGTCCTGGAGGGCCATAAACCAGTCAGGCTTTCAGGATATCCCAAAATGAATATGCATGAGATCAATTCAAATGCAATGGGGCAGTGCATGCAAATATATCATGCATATACATAATGGATATCCTGAAAACCTGGCAGGATTGCAGCCCTCCAGGACAGGTTTGGAGACCCCTGCTCAAGGGCTTAGCTGAAAGCCAATTCAAAGTAATGTGCTTTTAAACCTTTCCTAAATTTATTATCGGAAGGTTCCTGTCCAAGGCTGGCACCCACTTTATGGAGTGCTCTCCCTCCCTAATAAAAAGCAGGACTGATGAATATGTACCGTACGTGCATGCAAGATGGAGTAACTAATTGATTGTCCCTTTGAGACTATATACTAAGGGGGTCATTCCGACCTGCGAATAGTGGACATGGACATCCAACCCCCACTATTCATAAAGTGAATTCTGTGACACAGGCTCCCTGCATGCACAGAGGGCTTGTGTGGGGAGCACTGGATGGGGATGGAAGGGCCGGAGGCAGAAGGTGGGCAGAGCAAGGACAGGTCGACTCACCCGGACGTACAGGGTCGATTCAAGTCACGGCCCTGTATGGCCAGCGAGGTCAAGATGGACGGGGGACTTATTCCACCTTAGAGGTGAAATAAGTTGTGCCCCCCACCCCCCGAGGAAGTCAATTGGGCCTGGCAGCCCTCCTCCAGCACACGAGCATGGCAGGTAGGCCTCCTCTACCAGATCCTAGCCCTGGCAGGCCCCGCATGAGGGGTTGGGTGGCAGGAAAAAGGAGTTTTGACGCTGTGGCAGGCCTTGTGAGCTCCTAATGTGCATCATAGTGCCTTAGTGACGGGATGCCGCGGAACCAGCACACATGCAGGACGGGCAAGCACTTTGATGTCAGCCGGCCAGAATGCTGTACATGTCGGAACGTATAGCTCCTGCGGTTGCAGAATTGGGTATATCTGGGGGCCATACAGATTCTGCAAGTCCGGATGGCCTGGACGTGCAGGAATCAGAACCGACCTCCAAGGCTCTAGCAGGACATAGGGAATGAGATTAACCAAATAATCAGAGCTGCCCTTGTTAGCACTTTATAGGTAAGTCAAACAATTTTAAATTTTATGTGATAAAAACATGATAACCAGGGTTCAGAAATCAAAGCAGTACGATATGGATGTATTCGCCCTGTTTGTGAAACAAGTGAACAGATGTGTTTTGAAGTAACTTAAGGGAGAAGATTGAGGAGGTGTCTAGACTATTGTATAATGAATTTCAGTAATCAATGCAGGATAACAAAATGTATGTAGAGGGGTTTGTAGAACTTTGACTTTACTGATCTGCTGTAAAGCAAAGTAACAGGACTGAACGACCGAGGGAATTTGAATCTCAAAAGACAAATTGGGATTCAAAGCGGATTCTTAAGATTTTCAGAGTGCCCTGATAAGAAGAGTAGCCTGAAATTGCAGAGTTGAGAATGGGTTCGGCACATCCTGTGATCCACAGAGCATGGGATGTTTGAGGGCTGAACCTCAGCCTGCTCTCAGGAACCACAATGCTATGGTATTAAAATACAGGACTTTTATAGATAAGTTTCACCTCAGAAACTTTACTGTAGTCCAAACATACTATATTCTTGCCATTCCATGTAAAAGCATCACCTCTAGTTGCTGTGACTAAAGTTGAACTTCAGTCTCTGGCAGGATAACAACTTCTACAGGATAGACTTCTACAGTACACTGCCCAAATTTGCCACCTCTATAAATAACTGCATTTTCATTAGGGATTTCTGATTTTCAGGATAGCCACAAACATACATCAACTTTAGGTCTACATAGGGTCAAACATAAAACGTCATATTTGTTTGGGACCCTTGAGAACAGGATTTGAGACCACCTCCTTCACAAATTTTGTCTACTAATACTACAGAGCCAGATTTAAGACAATGGAATGTTCACTTGCTGATCACACTGGATAAGAGACACGTTTTCCTTGATAAATGAATGGAAATCAAACTTGCAGCCTCTTAAAGAAAAAAAAATATATATACACAAACCCCTCTCCTCACTCTCACTTACATTTTCACTATACCTAAAGTGTGACGATCCTGACTGCCATCCTGTAGCTTGAGAAGACCTTAAACCAGGTGGTGGATTTACACTTCAGTTCCTGTCTATAAAGAGGACAAGCTCGGGTTTCATATCGCCACCATGCCCTGGAAAACAATCAGGCCAGCCAAGGGACCTCAGTAGTGAAGTTCTTACAAATCCCCCCTCTCTCTCTCTCCCCCCTTCAGTTTATTCAGCCTGCAAAACAAAAAGTCAGACTTCCCCAGTGCTCTCTGATTTAAAAGCTCACCTGAGCAAGAGATGGCTATTACAAGGCAGCTCTGGAGCGGGGAAAGAATTTGCATACTATTGTGCAGTATAAGAAAGGTAGAGGTGCGTAGGCACGGCTTCCGGGAAATTTACATCCTGCCTAGAACGGAACAAAAGGCCAGCACAGCTTTTTTTTTTGTAAGCAGCCTCTAACCCCCCCCCCTCCCCACTTTACTAGCTCTTTTCTGAGATGATGGCTTGCCTTGCATGCTGACAAGGAGATGAGAGAGACTCATCCTACAAACTAAAAGTCGTCGAAACATAGTAGGCCACCTTGAGATTTCACTTTAAGATTCCAGCATGTTAGCTGTGCAGAATGGTAAAGTGTTTAGCCTTGTATATTCATAATGCAACGAGAACAGAGAACTAAAAAGCATAATCAAGAGGTACAGCTGACCCAAAGCTCCAGGCCTGTGCCATCTCACAGCTTTCTATATTCTTTTAAATAAAAGCAAAAAAACTGTTCTTATTCAAATATGGATAAAATCTGAACCGCTGTGATAAATGTTTAGCACTATCAAGAATGGACCAGGCAAAAAATGAAAGTTTTTTTTTATCATATTGTGAAAGGAGAAGTCAAAGATACACGAGCTAATTCAATTGCAAGCTGCTTTTGTGCTACGAAATGACAGAAATTGGAGCACAACAACCTGCCACTGGAGCACACAGTGACTATTTTCTCCTTTTAAGCAACAATAACTTCCAGCTGTACCCACATTTGCTTGTAATTACTTGGCTTGGCCAGAAAAATATCAGCAGCCCAGAGCTAGAGTGGAAATGTTCTCAGGGGCAAGAAAGGGAATCTAGCTCCGATGGGGGAAAGGAAGGGGCCAGGAACCACTTCAGCTTCACCTACTCCTGTGTCCAGTTCAGTTGTTAGCACATATTCCCCCTTTGACCAAGCCTTTTTCCTGCAGCCTTGAGGCCATTACATTGCTCTTCTGTGTTTGCTCCTATAAGACCAGGGAGAGGGTGTATTTTGAGATAAGTCATACTTGGCTATGAACATCCAGTGCTGCATACCCCCAGCTATACCACTCCTTATAAAAGACACCACGACAATGCACACTTTGCATCTTCTTGGTACCTTTTATAAGCCTCCTGTCAGAATGCCAAAGCAATGCAGCATAAAACAACCTCGAAGACCTAGCCAACAAAGGCTATAAAATGTAGACATAAGCAAGCAATACCTCATTTGATCTTCATTCAGGAAATGTACAGCTTCACTGAGGAAGGGGGAAGGGAAGCATTTCCAAGGGCTGGCCAGAACTACAGGTACAATGCATATCATTCTGCGTGTCAAGCAATTTACTCTCCCGGGATGGTGATGCATCACATAATACTTAGAAAATTGTTTCTGACTATGAAAGGCTTATGAAAAAAATCTTAACACTACGCATATTTCATAGCGAGTGACAAAGTGAAAGTGCTATTAAGGTCCTGGTTATCTTTCATGCCCGTTTATGGATCTTCTTGTGGTCCCATTATGTTTGGTAATATTAAGTATAAAACTAGAAATACTTCAGCATCTTAGCTGGAAGATCTTAAAGAACTGTAGTAATAAAACAAAAGAAGCCATATGGGTGTTGAACAAAGGATATGGACACAGTAGAAAGCATATGGTTGTCCATCTGCAAAAGGCTTTGAGCCAGGCCTCTAGGATAAACATTGAAAACGTTGGCAGATAGTGGCCATACGGCCTAGTCAGTCTGCTCATTCTAAGTAGTATTCAATTCTATAGCCCCTTCCTCTGTATGTCTCATGCTTTCTTGAATTCCACCTCCACTGACAGGCTGTTTCATGCATCCACCACCTCGTCCATAAAGAAATATTTCCTCAGATCACGCGAGTCTATCACCTTCATGTCAATTGGAAAAGGGACACCTCCTAAGCTTTTATACCACAGAGGTATTTAAATCTCTAACAGTTTAGGACAACTACCCAGAGGGTCGCCATGAGTCCACACTGACTAGGCAGCACTTAACAACAACATCACATCTCCCAGCTCCTGCCTTTCGTCAAAAGTATACATATTGAGATTAAGTTCGTCCCCATATACCTTATGATAAAAGATGATTGATCATTTTAGTAGCCCCCCCTCCCACCTCAGCAAGGACTTCATCCTGTTTATATCCTTTTGAAGGTGCAATCTCCAAAACTATACACATACTCTAAAAGAGGTCTCAGATTTATACCAAAGCACTATTGCCTCCTTTTTCCTGCGGGCTCGTTCTCTCCCTGTACACCCAAGCATCCTTCTGACTTTTGCTGTGGCCTCAACAATGACTTCACAGTAGTACTGGAAATCAAAGAGGTGGTCACATCACCAGCAAAGCTAAATTCTTAGGTCTCATTTACAGAGATATCAAAACCCATACAATTACTGTGTACCTTGAAAAGTAAGGGGGAGGGGGGAAGAAAGGAACATCTGCTAACAGCATCTAAGGCTTAGCTATTCTCTGCTTCAGTTAAATGGGAGGTCTGTTCCATTCCAGTATCCAAAAGTCATCAACATTAAAGATTTAAATTTACTTAAAAGGCCTCGAATCCACATTCCTCTAGTTAACTCTGACCCAGTCAAGAGTGCATCCTATGTGTTTGGCTGTTCACTTTTTGGCATCTTAAAGATGGCATTAAATAGAGATTGCATATCTCAAAGGAGATTTGGAACAAGGAACATACAAAATATATAAACTTTGTTACAATTCCCAGGACAAAAAACCCAAACTATAAAAACCCCCGTGTCAATCTTCTAGATTCAGAACATCTGAGGATACCAAAGAAGTGGTACATATGTATCAGGACTACGTATCCGTTATATTTTCGCTTGTCAGCCCTCTATAATAATTCAATGCATTAGATATAAACATAATGAGCCGATTTCCGCATGAAGTATCATGCATAAACATCACTGTCAAGTTTTCATCTACATGAAAAATGGCCGAAAAAAAAAAAAACTACTAAAAATTTCTGTAGGTATAATATGACTAAATCAATCAGAATACTTTCATTATTACAACTCCGGACATTTCTTTTAAATAACTAAATTTTCTAGAAAATTTTTTTTTCTTTATCCTCATGCTCTGGCGCTCAGTTTTCTAGACAAAGAACCAAAACTTTTTCTTTTTCCAACAGTTATTAAGAAGTGTATGTTGGTCCCCAAAAGCGCAAATCGGGCAGACTTTAGCGCTCCCTCCCCAGGAAAAAAAAAACAATTCTGGAAAGAGCATCTCGCCAACAAGCCGGGGCATTAGAAAAAGTAGGAGCATCGGGATGAAGAAAATAGGAGAGAGAGAGAGAGAGAGAGAGAAAGAGAGGCTGTGATTCTTCCAGAATTACAAGTACAAAACACACATATGCCACGGACTTTCCACCGCTCTGGTGTGCAAAAAGGGAGATGAAATTAAGGCCCCAAAGGGCTCCGCTAATCCCAGCACGATTTCTAAAATCAGAGCTCCAGGGAAAGGCATCAAAAACAGAATCTAAAACGAAAAACATTCAGCCAAACTGCATGCCCCCGGAGCGCCGGAAAGCTGCACGCATGGAGCAGGCGGTCCCGACGGAATCCCCGCGTGGGAAAAGCGCTCGCGTGCACCGAGCCCAGATAAGGGCGCGAGCCGGTACCTGTGAGGCAGCAGAGGGCGGTGAGAAGCAGGAGTGGGAACAGGAGGCCGCGGGGCAGGCGCTCAGCCCCGAGGCAGTAACACACGGCGGCCGCTCTCCTCCCCATGCCCATCCATCCAGGTCGGGGTGCGGGGCTCAGACCGTCCTCCGGCGGCGGGGCGGCACAGCCCAAAAGGAAAAGAGAAAGCTCCGTTCCCCAACTGGCGCGTGCAAGCAAGCCCTGCACTGAGTGACTGACACACACGCACCTCCCACCCTCACTCTTCCCTGCCTCCGCAGCGCCGACCCCGCCCCCTCCTCCTCCTTACCCGCAGTCAATCTCAGCCGCGGCCCACCCCCCTGCTACAGCTAACGAATCCCACTCGCCCGCTGGCGCCTTGTGCCCGCCCACCCCGCTTCTCCATTGGCCCGGTTCTGGCAGCTCTCCCTACCCGTACATATTGTACTGAAAAAGCAGGCTACATGTTCCCTTCTTTCCATCTCCAGCCTGAATCCGGGTCACGTGACCGACGTTGGCCAGGAGGGGGGGCTAGCATGTTGGGGAAGGGCACGTGCAGCAAGCTCTGGAGATCCTGGGGGAGGGTAGAGCAGACACCAAATCTTAGTCGTCAAGCCCTTAGCTACTAACGGCTGCGTGAGGGGTTCCCACACTTTGATACGAATATAAGGGAGTGCTTTCTGTGCTGTAGGCCAAATGCATGTTATGATTACTGATTTTAATGTAAGTGTAATCTGCTTTCCGGTTTCACTTAAGTGAGGCTCGCGGGTCCGCTGGCCCCTCTGTTTATATGTAAACGGAGCTCCCTCTCGGCTGTTTGAGGATACGTGTAATTCTCTCTGAAACCCAAGAATCCTGCTACTGACTGTATCCGTGTACTCTACAAGCCGTTTGCATGTTTGTGTTCTAAGAAACATGGACAGTGCAATCAAGCACAGACTTTCCTCTACAGTGTAGAAAATGTATAACCAAGCATTTGAAAAGAAAGTTGCTCAAATTATCCTTACTTATTTATTTATTTATTATTTATTTAAAGTTTCTTTTATACCGCGCTATTCGACATCAGCGCGGTTTACAGTGAACAGAAATTACACTTCACAACATTGATCAGTGCTTACAATGAACAGGGCAATACATTAAACAGGTTTACATTAAACAGGTTTCTTAAACAGCGAACATAATAAACTATGTACAAAAGGCAACTATATACAAAGCCGCTAAGTGCAGCTATACTTATATATATATATATATATATATTTATAGACATATATTTTTCTATTTGTTTTTGGCAGTAGTACGGCTATCTTTGTAGCTCCAGGCTAGTTCACTCAGCTGCATCTGCTCTGGGAAAGTGCTGACTGACAACAGAGGGCTCTCTTGGCTTACTTCAAAGCTCTCGCCAGAGCTGGAAATCCTGTTCCTCACCTCTGAGGTGTTTTATTGTGGGCCCACTTGAGTCGTAAAAGTTTAGAGTCGCCGGGCTGTCAGATCAGTTTCGTTCCAGTCACAAGTGTAAGGCAGTATCTAGACCAGACTAATTTCGCCAATTAAACGGCAAGATAGTGCATCATCTCAAGGCGCGGGGAAAGCGGCTAAAGTGGATTGCAACTGGAGATAGCGATCTCTTTTGAAAGCAGTGGGCTTTAAGATGCTATGGCTAATTAGGAAAGCATTTACATTGTAAGTGGGGCTTTTACAGATACATAGTGTGTCAGTTCACCGTGGCTAACCGGCTGTATGAGTTGGCTTAAAGAGAAACCCAGGGTTGAGCCCTCCAAAGTAGAAGAGCATATATTTCAGCTGATCTACACCTGTGCAAAGTTTTTATAAAGAAAGAAAACGCATTGTCTGCGGCTTGCTTTTTCAGCAGGTAATTGGATTTTTGTCTAAAAGAAAGGACACACATTCGTAGGTACAGGGATGATTCATAAGTCTAACGGCATTGACTTTTACCCTGTTAGAAGTTAAAAACACACGCAAGAAGAATTAATGGATTTTAAATACGATGTGGATTTTTTTTCCTCGACCCTAATGTACTGTGCCTTGGCTGTTCCCTTGTTAACACAAGATCCATTTCCGGAAATCCAAGACGAGTAAATCTCTGGCCTACTTAGTTATACTGCTGCTTCAAGCCTGGGGTTTCAATTTGTAAAACATATGTAATACTTACTGAGATTGCTTTCTTTTGACAACCTATCCAGCTAGCAACAAATACAATGAACAAAGCACTGGGAAGAGACATTTAATAACTGAGGTGACCTTTATGTACCACCTACTCACATTATAATTAAATTTTAGGAGTCTGTAAAGTAGATGGAAGAAAGCATGTTCCTTACAGGGCTACATCTCTGGGTGGATTGGGTCCAGTGTATAGTTAAAGGAAAGGGAAAGAAGTTAATTATGTTTGAAACTGTGCATAGTTAATTCATAATCTCATTCTTATGTA
Source organism: Ichthyophis bannanicus (assembly GCA_033557465.1). Taxonomy (NCBI): domain Eukaryota; kingdom Metazoa; phylum Chordata; class Amphibia; order Gymnophiona; family Ichthyophiidae; genus Ichthyophis; species Ichthyophis bannanicus. The sequence continues at coordinate 402,887,611 of CM066032.1, read as the reverse complement.
AACATAAGAAATCATCCTGTTGTGTTTTTCTTTCCCCCCAGCTTTAAAAGCAGCAGGTGTGAACACCTCTTGGGAGCCATATGCTAGAACCAAGGGCCACAACTCATCCTGCCTATGTATTCCCAGGAAAGCAAAGAGCAGTTTATTCTGAAGTCTGAGCCTTCCAAAATAAAATTAATCTTACCTCAGTCAAATGCTAAATAGGAAGAGGGGATGTGCAGTCGTTAGCATACATTCTGTTCATTCGCGTTCCTTAAAAAAATGCTAAGGGGCATGTTTACTAAAAACCGCTAATTAGCGCGCCGCAAAATAGCGCACTAAAAGCGGTACTTAAGAGCGCTTAAACGCCCCGCAAACGTGCGATGAAGCCCCGCACACTTGCGCGTCACAGTAACGGGTGCCGCACAAGTACGTGCCCGCAAATGTCCGATAGAGGTGTGGAAAGGCTAACGGAGGGCGGAGGAAGGCCCCGGAGGGGCGGAGAGAAGGGGTTAATGGGCGGGGAAGGGGAGGGGAGAGGCGCCCCGCACATTATCGGGGCTGAATTTCCAAAAAAAAATAGCGCGAGTGAATCACTCGCGTTAGAATGCATTTAAAGGGAAGAGAAACCATTTCCGTCAGCAATGTACAGCAAAACCGGGGAAACCTGCAAAACGTGAGCAGTGTGATACATGTGCACAGCACAAAAGTGCAATTATAAATAGAAAATGACCACCACAAAAATATGAAAAATAGTAATTCAGTTGGGGAACAGTTATAGTGATGGGCAAAACTAGATAACACACCCAGGAAAGCTCCAAAAAAAAGGAAATGATTTATGGAAAGGTGTACGGAGAGGAGACTCGTCCAAAAAACATTTCCCTTTTTCTGGAGCTGTCCTGGGAGTGTTATCTAGGGTTGCCCATTAATATCACTGTTGCCCAGCTTGGGTATATGTTTTCCCCCTTTGTTCCGTGGTCATTCCCGGGTTTTATTTGCACGTTTGTCACCACACAGGGTGAAGGAGCCCACAGTAAAAATGCATACAGCAGGGTTTGTGACGCCATCCTGCCAGGTTTACTACCTCCAGGGGCTGCACTGTCTCTGTGGCCATAGTGTGGTGCAGAGAACATAGCCATGACCTCTAGGACTAGAAGGCCAGAGGTTCACATCCCAGCTGGGGCACTTGCCAGCCCCGTCCATATATTTTACCCACCACTAAACAAAGATAGAGCAGACACCCCTGTATTGCACCCCTGTATTACACCCATATGTTACCCAACACCGCACACACTACAACAATGGGCATACCTACAGCCAAGTCCCCCAAATGCAGTCCCGTACTGCCACATTGCAATCAGGTCATCTGCTTTTTCTGAGAGAAGCTCATGCCAGCATGTTGGCGCACGAGTACATGTGGTGCAGGGGGCAGTGGCAGCTAGCCACAGAGGACAGAGGCCAAGCCATGTGCAGGCTGGCACAGTCCACTGCAACACACAGGCCCTGCCAGATCCACAGGCATGGACGTTCCAGGGAATCCAGCCAATCTGTGGCTACAAGGTGGTGCAGTGCACACAGACAGTACATACAAGAACAGAAGGTCACAGGTTCAAAGCCCAGCTGGGGCTACCGCCAATCCTTCCCACATATTTTTCCCACAGCTACACAGTGATAGTAAGGACAAACCTTTCGTGGCGAGGCCATATGCAATGGTACCACGTCTATCTTTTACCCCACTGAGCACAGACACCATGTACAGGGGCAGTACCTAGAGCAGAATCTCCCAAATGCAGTCCTGGTGGGTCACACACCAGTCAGGGTCCATGCTGCCACTCATACAAATGCCTGTGCTGTATATCTATGCACCACCCCCATGGCATGTAGATGTAGCTCATGCATATTCATGAGGAACAGCAGGTAAACCCGATCAGTGTGATGCACACCTGGACTGGAGTTGGGAATCTCTGCCGTAAAGCAGCAGCCAACAGGGGCAGACACACCCACACCCACACCCACAGGCCCCATTGGCCAATGTCTCCTGGAGAGGCAGAACATTGGACCCTGCGTGCATCTCCCAATACTAGCACCTGCATACCCTAGCAATGGAACCCTACACCTGAGGTATACGGTACACAGCTCTGAGACGCTTGCTAGGAGTACTGGCAGATAGATATCCATACGTTACGCACATACTGCTAGTTGACCCCATCCGAACAATCTGTTTGGTGTTTGCGGTGCGTGCTCCAGCCCTTGCCTCTGACGGTGTTTACCACCCTGGGGAGTGACCCCCAGCAGTACTACGTAGCATATCCATGCCTTGCCGTGCCCAGCACCGGTTTGGTGGGCAAGGCTAATTACCTCCTCAATAGTAGCACCATGATGGCATAGGTGTGGAATTGTGTGTCTGTCTATACAGTGGGTGTTGGCTGCATGCCCCTTCCACAGCCCACACTGCCAACACTGTTGCCAGTATTGGCCTGCCAATGTGCATAATGAGTAGCAAGGGACCATGGGTATATCTCAGACAGAGTGGACTGACCAGGATGCAGCTGCACAGGGCATAGGGCACTGGCAGGGGCATGGTAGTGCCCGGCCACCACCTACACAGACAGGGTGACCTCTGTATGTGCTGCTGGGGGATCACTCTCACCCTGAGTGTGCAGTGACGGCAGCATGGCTAGGCACCCCCATAGTGCTATATTGTGATTCTCCCATGTGATATGTATGGGTGTCCTGTGGGGGCCTCTTCATGGACTTATCTGTCTGTGTGTGCTGCCATCCCAGTTGTGGGTGCATGCATGTCCATCAGGACCAGCCAGCAGACTGTTCACAGCTGATATGTGTTGTGATGGAGTGCCTTGCAGGGTACAGTGGCTGATAACTTGCTGCAGGTGAATATCAGATAGTGGTGGGGTGCATCTTTGAATATACAGGCCTAATGTCTGTCTGTCTGATATTGTGTTATGGATGTGTGTGGAGCTGCTTGGACTGCCCTGTAGGGTGTCTGTTCCCTAGCAGGACTGGGGTTGATGGTCCACTCTACTGCCATCGGGGTGGGGAATCTGTTGAGGGGAAGCCCTGTTTTATCCACCTGGGGGTCCATGGGGTGGGGGTCCCCCACTAAATGAGCCAGACAGAGATCTCCAAAATGTTTATGCAGCACCTACCTATTCCACAGGTTATTGCTGCTTTGGAGCTCTGACATGTCCGCATCCGGCCATGCCTGGTGTTGTGGACCTGGTCCTGGGCGCAACATCTCACACTCAGGGTGAGCACAGTAACTGCACAATGTGATGGTGTTTAGCTACTCTTTGCCGTTTGTCCACCCACTCAGGACACCCTACCAGGCCGAGGTGCTGTGTGGGTGCACTCGGACACTTCCCCCTACCAGGCCGGGGAGCTTTAGGGGTGCATTTCCCATCCTGTGTTCAATCGTGGACAGCTGATTTGCATGTGCAGTGCATCATGGGTACGGGTGGTTCACAACAGCAGACTGTCAGTGAGGTGACGTACAGGCTATCTGCAGCCAGCCAGGGGTTGCTTACAGCTATAGAGCTGTAGCCCAATGGTTACGTCCCTGCCTGTGCAGCCAGATGTCATGGGTTCAAACCCACAGTGGGGTTATGTGATAGGGGTGTCCACAGATGTATTTTAATTTACTGTACATATGTTGCTGCCAGCAATACCACCCTCAGCGTACTGTACCCATAAGGTGCCTCTGAGGGTGCTTTATGGGGCGCCCTATAGGGCACGTTACGGTTGCCAGCCATATAGGGTGCACTATACATTATCCTGTGTCGCAACATACATGCTGCCCTATAGGGGACATTCTAGGGTGCCTTGGTGGACGGTGCACTGTAACATGTGCCTTATGGGCCGCCTTATATTAATATGCTGTGAGAGTGCGTTTGCTAGTAGTTATCACAAAATAAAATTAGAAAGCCTCCTACAGCACTCCACAACATATAACATACTGCCTCAGCTAGCCTTTTTCACTGGGCATTGTGAGGGATCAAACCCCTGGTCCCTGCACCATTGGTCAGTGTCTTAACCATTGTGCTGTGGCTGTGTTCCTTTGCTTTGGCATCAGCGCGCCACCTCCTGCTGCCCACAATTAGTGCGCCGCCTTGTGCCGCCCAAAATGAACAGTGCGCCGCCTTGTGCCGCCCAAAAAGAACAGTGCGCTGCCTTATGCCGTCCAAAAGTACTTTGCCTCCTGAACCACTTTTACACATTCAAGGTGTTGCCTCAGCTGGCCTTTTTGCTGCGCACAATGGGGGATTGAACCTGTAGCCCCTGCACCATTGGTTAGTGTGTTCACCGTTGTGCTACAGCTCTGTTCTGGTATGTGCTCAGCAGCGCCCCACTTAGCCTTTCCACGCGCTAATGTGGGCCCCGCAAATTAGCGCGACGCGCACACGTATGGTCGGGTTTTTTTCTTCTTTCTGCCTGAACCGCCCACTCCTTATATGGCACACGCACACTACCGCGGCCCCGCACGTTAGGAATGTTTAGTAAACATGCCCCTAAATGTATTTATTAATTTTATTTGTGTTTAAATACTGCTGATCTGCGAGTCTAAGCGGTTTACATATAACAATTTAGCCTAAGTGGCTTACATGGAGCAGTAATAATTCAGTGAGTTACATATCACTGTAAACAATAAACAGTTGTTTCATTCATTTCATTTATTAAAACTTGATATACTGCCCTTAGTGAGGGACAGCAGAGTGGTTTACAAAGATAAAACCAAAATTATAAATACATATAGAAGGGTATCTGCAGTCATATTGTAACAGGAAAATGAGTGAAGAAAGAAATACCCAGGAGTCACTTATTAGGAAGCAAGCCTTGATTTAATGTGTACACAGGCTCAGAGAAAATAATTTTTTCAAAGTCTGAGCCCAGCTCAGAGAAATCCTCCAAACTATATAGACATGTTATCAATTCATCACAGCATTTCTTCATGATTGGTCCTACTTTATTACAGTGTAGTCCCGATTAGAGAAAGTCTACTGTACTCTTATCTCTAGCGAAGCAGAGCAAGAGAAGTTATCTCTAGCAAGCAGAGAGAAACGCAGGACAAAGGAATAGGGAGGGACAAGTATGTATCAGGGTGTGACTTCACCAAGGGGGTGTATCCTTTTCACACAGCATAGGGGAGAGAGAGATGTCTCAATAAACCTTTTCAGTTCTCATTAACCCCTTCAACTCTCAGCCCTGCCTGGATTTCTACCTCATTTCCCCCTTTTTAAAGGAAAAAATTGCTTTCGTAATGAAGGAGGCCAATTTTCTCATATGAGTTGATCTGACTGTGGAAGGGATTTGTATTTGCATACTACTACTACTATTCAGCACTTCCTCTTCGTTTCTCCGGGCCAGTCCAGGAACATTAGGGTTGTCAACCTTCTCCAGCAGCTGAGGACTGAATTCTGGAGTTTTGCTGACATCCTATCCGGCTCCCCCTGGTGTCCATACCTCAGTCTTTCAGTCCTCAGCATCTCGAAGGGACATGAAGCTGACAGGCTCCCGGGGAAACGAAATGGAAATTTAGCAAAGGACAGATTGTTTTTTGTTTTAGTTTCTCAGTGAAGAGAACAGTAGTCGAGGTGGGGGACTCTAGCAGGGAACTTCACCGACAAGACTGGTATTACTTTATTGAAAAAAAAAAAGAAAGAAAAAAACGGCCGAGTTTGGCACGGAGAGCAGTGGAGGTAGAGCCTGCCTCAAACAGCAGCTCCTGTTACCGGGCTAGGGCGGAGAGAGGTTCTGGGAGTCCCAGAGACCGTTGTGCCGCCTCCGGAATCAAGTGTGCTCTACCGCTAGCAGCGGAACCGAGTGACTTGCACAAAAAGCTGCACGGTTTCTTCAGACGTTGGTATTAAAGGTACGTTGGGTTTTCTGGCCGGTATCGGCATAAGCGACAGCTGCGGAATGGGGTCACAGTGATCACTCTTCAGCGCGGGTCTCCGGCGTTAGTGGATGACGCGCATGCTGCCGAGTCCGACAGGCTGTATTCAGTGTAGCTGTCGGCAGGGGCTGTCTGAAGCAGGACTTTGTCGGCTTTGTGTGAGAAAAGGGCAGATTCTGCACCGTTGGGTTTGCAACGATATGGAAGGCAAGCCAGAGGCGTTAAATCCGATAGAGAGTCTGCAGAGCAGGTCAGAAAAGGCGGGAATGGCGGACATCTTAGATAAGGCTCCTGTTCCCGTATCTAGTCAGGAAAAACCCGCGAAAAGGAAGTCAAAGTCAAAAAAGCCTGCTTAGGTGGAGGATGCTCCTTCACAACCAGTGTTTTCAGAGCAGGGGGGCTTAGAGTCTGTTTTCTCAGCAGACTTTATACTGGCACTGCATAAAGCCTATTGTTTGAAGTGGCAGCAAGCTCAGGGGGACGACTACAGAACTTCCTCTCCATCTGGATCATCATAATGACAGACCAGTGGGTACTGGAAATTATTCGCGACGGCTACGCCCTCGAGTTTGCTCGGCCGTTAGTGGAGGCTTTCGTGGTGTCTCCATGTGGGTCGGCAGAAAAGAAGGAAGCGGTATCCACGACGCTTCAGTGGTTGCTGCACCTGCAGGCGGTGGTTCCAGTTTCTCCCGACCAGTTAGGGTTAGGTCGATACTCGATTTATTTTATGGTTCCCAAAAAAGAAGGGTCTTTTCGACCTATTTTGGATCTCAAACACGTGAACCGCTGTTTAAGAGTTCCACACTTCCGAATGGAGACACTGAGGTCAGTTATTCGTTCCGTGCAACCGACAGAGGTGCTCTCGTCCTTAGATCTGACAGAGGCCTACCTTCACATTCCCATCAGGCCGGAACATCAAAGGTTTTTGCATTTTGCGGTACCCATGAGTCATTTTCAGTTCTGAGCATTGCCGTTTAGTTTGGCTATGGTGCTGCGGACGTTCACGAAAGTGATGGTAGTAGTTGCGGCGACATTAAGAAGAGAGGGCATTCTGGCGCACCCGTACCTCGACAGTTGGTTGATTCGAGCACTGTCCGTGTCGGAGTCGGTTGCGGCAACTGCGCGGGTGGTGAGTCTCCTGGAGCAGCTCAGCTGGGTGGTAAACCAGGCCAAGAGTCAGTTGCAGCCAGTGCAACGTCTCCTTTACCTGGGAGCAGTGTTCGACATGGCAATAGGAGCAGTTTTTCTGCCGGAAGAGAGAGTACAAAAAATTTTGAGACAAGTAACAGCATTTTTACTCCTGAGAACTCCAACAGCGTGGCGATACTTACAACGTCTGGGTTCCATGGTAGCTGCCCTGGATCTGGTACCCTGGGCGAGGGCGCACATGCGTCTGCTGCAGCAGGCATTGCTGACAAGGTGGTCGCCTCAGGATCATCCCCTGGATTGAAAGTTGGAATGTTCACAGAAAGTCGCCGACAGTTTGCAGTGGTGGTTGGATCCCGCCCATCTTCGGGCGGGAGTCCCATTACACCAGCCGGATTGGGTGCTCATCACCACAGATGCCAGCCTCTTCGGCTGGGGAGCGCATTGTCGGTTGCACATGGCTCAGGGGTGCTGGCCGCCAGAGGTGACGGGTTGGTCCATCAATCATCTGGAAATGAGAGCGGTGTACCTTGCTTTTCACGAATTTCGCATCTCATGGAAGGACAAGCGGTACGGATGTTCTCAGACAATGTGGTGACAGTGTCATATATCAATCGGCAAGGGGGAACAGGGAGTGCAACCTTGCTAGAGGAGAGTCAGCGGTTGATGTGCCGGGCAGAGTCTCATCTGGTAGCTCTTTCGGCGGCACATGTAGCAGGACGGGACAATGTGCAGGCCGATTATCTCAGCCGACATGTGATAGATCTGGGGGAATGGGTGTTGAATGCAGCGGTATTCCACGAACATACGCAGCATTGGGGGCGGCCGGTGATGGACCTGATGGCCACCCTCGACAATGCCAAGGCCAGTCGGTTTTTCAGCAGGCGCAGAGAACGCATGTTGGAAGGTCTCGACAGCTTGGCTCAGCCATGGCCATCGGGAGCATTGCTTTATGTTTTTTCCCCATGGCCGATGATCGGTTGAGTCATTCGGTGGATAGAGCGGCATGAGGGTCAGGTGATTCTCATTGCCCCAGACTGGGCCAGGAGAGCATGGTATGCGGACCTAGTGCGTCTCCTGGTGGACAGTCCCTGGAAGCTACCCGCTCAGGCGAACCTTTTGTACCAGGGTCCACTGCAAATGCCGAACGTGGATTGTTTCTCTCTTACGGCTTGGCTCTTGAAAGGGAGAGGTTAAGCCGTAGAGGTTACTCGACGTCGGTGGTATCCACAATGTTGAAAGCCAGGAGGCAATCTTCTTCCATAGCTTATTTTCGTATTTGACGTATCTTTGAGCGCTGGTGCCAAGAGCGGGGCCTTCATCCGGGCAACGCTTTAGTACCAGAGGTGTTATCTTTTCTGCAGGAGGGTCTGGATAAGGGCTTAGCCCTAAGTACTCTCAAGGTGCAATTGGCGGCCCTAGTGTGTTTTCGGGGCAAGGTAAGGGGGATTTTCCTGTCCGGGCATCCTGATATTCTTTGTTTCTTGAGAGCGGTAAAGAACATGCGTCCCCCAGTTAGACCGGTGGTGCCGGCCTGGGATCTGAACTTAGTTCTGGAGGCGTTGACGGGACCTCCCTTTGAACCGGCAAGGGAGGTATCGCTCAGAGAATTATCATGGAAGACCGCTTTCTTAGTAGCATTGTGCTTGGCACGAAGAATTTCAGATCTCCAGGCGCTTTCGTGTAGAGAGCCGTATATCCAGTTTTCAGAGGAGAAGGTAATGTTACGGCCCGTTTCTTCCTTTCTCCCGAAGGTAGTGTACAGGTTTCATGTGAATCAGCCTACTTCTCTACCGACATTTAGGGGCCAGGGGGGAAAGCCCATAGATGGGGCCCTGAATAAGTTGGATTTAGGGAAAGTGCTCCGGAGATACCTCAGGAGAACGAAACCTTTTCGGAGGACAGACAGGCTGTTTGTACTTTTTGGGGGTCCTTGAAAGGGTGAAGCAGCCTCCAAGGCCTCGATTGCTCGATGGGTAAAACACGCTGTATCAGCGGCATATCAAGCCGAGTTTGCTTTGATTCCACCGGTGGATATTTGCCGGGCGGCTACTTGGTCATCTCTTCACACTTTTGCAAAGCATTATAGGCTGGATGTTCAAGCCAGGGGAGACGCAAATGTGGGGGCTTCGGCCATTATAGCGGGCCTAGCGGGTCCCTCCCGGGGTTAGGTACTGCTTTGGTACTTCCCTAATGTTCCTGGACTGGCCCGGAGAGACGAAGAGGAATAAGAAATTAGACCTTACCTGCTAATTGTCTTTCCTTGAGATCTCTCCGGGCCAGTCCAGGACCCACCCAAATCATTTGCGGATTGAACGAATTTTGGCGATAGAGGCTAGTACCGTGTTTCCCCGAAAGTAAGCCCTACCCTGAAAATAAGCCCTAGCATGTTTTCCTGTGCTTACCGTAATATGAGCCCTACCCTGAAAATAAGCCCTAGTGCAGATCATGGAGGAGGGCTGCCTGTGTGTGTTCTTGAGGTAGGGGAATGCATTCTCTCCAAGGGGCTGTGGAGTTCCTTTCAATTCATTTGGGGCTGCCCCTTTAAAAAAAAAATCATTAATTAGGGAAGAGCCCTCAAGGAATCAGCAAAGCTTTGTGTTAGTGCCGTTCTCTGCCTGTCTCGTCTCGGACTGCAGGTTCTTTTGTCAGATCTCTCCCCCTAGACAGCATGAGGGAGAGCCCTGGAACCGGATCACAGGGGCATTTACTGCCTAGAGAAGAGCCGCGGCAGTATCAGACGGTGGGGGCACAAGGACGAGAGGCTCGCTGATGGTGCTGCTCTGCTTAAAGCAGTACCGCGGGCTAGAGCCCGTTGAAGACCCGTAAGTTTGGCAAAGGCTGGTTATTTCGGGTCTTTTGTTTGGCGGCTATAAAATTCTTGGGCGTCGGAGGTGTGGAAGCCATCCCCCGAGCCTTGTATCCTGCACTGCTTTTGGCGCCCGTTTTTTCTGGCACGCTCCGGTGGCAGCGGCCATTTTGAGCTACAGGAGCTGCGTGTTGTAAAGCGCCGGGCAGCTCTTTTAGGCGACATTGCTTGCTGTGGGCTCGGCGTGAGCATTTTGGCGCGAGGAAAAGGCCCTGCTCAGCTTTTAAATCCGCGTGTGGATTGTTGTATATGATTAAAAAAACATAAGCCCTACCCTGAAAATAAGCCCTAGTGCATCTTTTGGAGCAAAAATAAATATAAGACCCGGTCTTATTTTTGGGGAAACAAGGTACGTCCGCTGTCCATGCTTTATGGGGGGTAGGGATGTTGGCGTTACTTGGCGGGGGTCTTAGAAGACTGGTTATTGGTCTTCCGCCCAGGAAGTCTGGGTTGGTTTGGTCTATGGAGCTCCCTGGTACTAGTGGGGGGTTAGCTATACAGTGAACTTGTAAAAAAAAAAAAAAAAAGAGGAAACAGGAAAACTTAGCTACGTTTTAGGTAGGCTCTGATGTTCGGTTTGTTTTGTTAGAGTTGGATACAAGGGGGGGGGGGGGGTTTGGAGTCAGGGTTAAGATATGTTCTCAGACTGCTTTGACGGGTAGACTGAGATTTGGACACCAGGGGGAGCCACATAGGATGTCAGCAAAACTTCAGAATTCAGTCCTCAGCTGCTGGAGAAGATTGACAACCCTAATGTTCCTGGACTGGCCCCGAGAGATCTCAAGGAAAGACAATTAGCAGGTAAGGTCTAATTTCTTCTTATATAGCGCCATGCATGCAACACTGTACAGACATACAAGACATAGTCCCTGCTTGTCAGAGTCCTGTTCGTCTGAGCTTACAATCTAGTCGAGACAATACAGAGCATTAGTCAATTCGGTGCAAAACAATATACAGAGCATTAGTCAATTCAGTGCAAAACACAATATGGTCTTTACAAATTGGTCATGAAAATTGACGGGAGTCAGGTTAAGATAAAGGATAGAACTCAGGATCTGAAAGCGACAGTGAAGAGGTGGGTCTTTAACCTGGATTTGAAGAGGGCCAGGGAGGGTGCTTGGCCTATAGATGCAGGTAGGCTGTTCCAGGTGTAAGGTGCAGCAAGGTGGAAGGAGCGAAGTCGGAAGTTAGCGGTGTGAGTGAAAGGCCTAGATAGAAATAGTTTGTTAGAGGAGTGAAGATCCTGGAAGGGGATGTAGGAAGAGATAAGAGATGAGAGGTATTGAGGGGCCGTAGAGCGAATGCATTTATAAGAACATAAGATATGCCATACTGGGTCAGACCAAGGTCCATCAAGCCCAGTATTCTGTTTCCAACAGTGGCCAATCTAGGTCATACGTACCTAGCAGTTTCCCCAAGGGACACAGGTTCCACAATGCTTGTATTGGTTCAAGCATTGATATCCTGGGTCCCTTCTTAATAATGGTTTATGGACCTTTCCTCCAGGAACTTGTCCAAACCTTTTTTAAACCCAGCTACACTAACAGCCTTTACTACATCCTCCGGTAACAAATTCCAGAGTTTGATTACACGTTGAGTGAAAAAATATTTTCTTTTATTAGTCTTAAATAGTTTACCCTGTAGCTTCATTGCATGTCCCCTAGTCTTTCTATATTCTGATAAGGTAAACAATCGATCTACGTTTACCCGTTCCACTCCGTTCATTAATTTATAGACTTCTATCATATCTCCCCTCAGCCGTCTCTTTTCCAGGTTAAAGAGCCCCAAACCTTTTTAGCCTTTCTTCATAGGAGTAGCCTTCCATCCCCTTTACCATTTTGGTGGCTCTTCTCTGAACCTTTTCTAAAATTGCTATATCCTTTTTAAGATACGGCGACCAGAATTGCACACAATATTCAAGGTGCGGTCTCACCATGGAACGATATAGAGGCATTATAATATCTTTTGTTTTATTTTCCATTCCTTTCCTTATCATACCTAGCATTCTATTTGCTCTCTTGGCCGCCGCTGCACACTGGGCCGAGGGTTTTAACATGGTATCCACAAGGACGCCTAAATCTTTTTCTTGGGTGGTGGTTCCTAATGTGGAACCTTGCATCGTGTAACCATAGTTTGGGTTGTTCTTCCCTAGGTGCATAACCTTGCACTTCTCCACATTAAATTTCATCTGCCATTTTGATGCCCAGTCTTCCAATTTATCAAGATCCTCTTGCAATTTTCCACAATCCTCCTGGGTTTTAACAACTTTAAATAGTTTTGTGTCATCAGCAAATTTGATAACCTCACTCGTTATTCCACTTTCCAGGTCATTTATGAATATGTCAAAAAGCAGCGGACCCAGCACAGATCCCTGGGGTACACCACTATTCACCTTTCTCCATTGGGAAAATTGGCCATTTAGCCCTACCCTCTGCTTTCTATCTTTTAACCAGTTCCTGATCCACAGTAGTACACTGCCTCCTATCCCATGACTCTTTAGTTTTGCCAAAAGTCTCTCATGAGGGACCTTGTCAAAGGCTTTCTGAAAGTCCAGATACACAATATCAACCGACTCACCTTTGTCCACCTGTTTATTCACTCCTTCAAAAAACATAACAGATTAGTAAGACAAGATCTTCCTTGTCTAAAGCCATGTTGGCTGTCTCCCATTAGGTCATGACTATCTATATGCTGAGTAATTTTATTCTTTATGATGGTTTCTACCATTTTTCCCGGTACTGATGTCAGGCTCACCGGTCTGTAGTTTCCCGGATCACCCCTCGAACCCTTTTTAAAAATTGGTGTTACATTGGCGATCCTCCAATCCTCAGGTATTAGAGATGATTTTAATGATAGTTCACAGATTACTGATAGCAGGTCTGCAATCTCAAATTTCAGTTCTTTCAACACCCTTGGATGTATACCATCCGGCCCAGGTGATTTGCTACTCTTCAGTTTATCTAATAGTTGTAGGACATCTTCCCGATGTATCGATATTTCCTTCAATTCTTCCACACCTTTAAATACCACTTCAGTCGTGGGTAACATCCCTACATCTTCCTCTGTAAAGACCGAAGCAAAGAATTCATTCAGTCTCTCCGCTATCGCCTTGTCGCCTCTTAGTGCTCCTTTAACCCCTTTATCATCTAATGGACCAACTGACTCTCTCACGGGTTTTTTGCTACGAATGTACTTGAAAAGGTCTTTATTTCGCGTTTTTGCTTCCGCAGCAAGCTTCTTCTCAAATTCTCTCTTTGCCTGCCTTATCAATGCCTTGCATTTGACTTGCCAGTGCTTGTGCTGTTTCCAGGTTTCATCATTTGGCTCTTTTTTCCATTTCTTGAAAGATGCTTTTTTGGCAACAACAGCCTCTCTGACCTCAGCTTTAAACCATCCTGGCAATTTTTTGGACTTCCTTCCACTTTTCTTAAAGCGTGGAATACAGCTGGTCTGGGCTTCCAAGATAGTATTTTTCAACAACACCCAAGCTTGATGTACGTCTTTAACCTTTGCAACTGCTCCTTTTAGTTTTTTCTTAACTGTTTTCCTCATTCTATCATAGTCTCCCTTTCGAAAGTTAAAGGGTAGTACTGTGGATTTCCTTACTATCCCTCCTCCACTAATTAAATCAAAGGCGATCATGCTATGATCACTATTGCCAAGTGGCCCCAACACCCTTATCTCTTGCACTACATCTGGTGTTCCACTAAGGACTAGGTCTAATATTGCTTCCCCTCTGGTCGGTTCATGAACCAGCTGCTCCAAGAAGCAGTCATTTATTTCATCTAGGAACTTTATCTCCCTAGCATGTCCTGTTGTGACACTGACCCAGTCGATGCCGGGGTAATTGAAATCACCCATTATTATTACTGCACTGTAACTTTTGCTAGCTTCCTTGATTTCTTTGAGCATTTCATCATCCATTTGTTCATTCTGGCCAGGCGGACGATAGTACACCCCCACTGCCATCGCCTTCCCCTTTTTACATGGAATTTCAATCCATAGAGATTCTACAGCAAATTTTGTTTCTTGCAAAACTTTAATCCTTTCTGACTCAATGCCCTCTCTAACATAGAGCGCAACCCCTCCACCAATTTGATCAGCTCTATCATTTCGATATAGTTTGTACCCAGGTATCACAGTGTCCCACTGGTTGTCCTCCTTCCACCATGTCTCTGATATTCCAATCATATCTAACCTCTCGTTTAGTGCTATATATTCTAACTCTCCCATCTTGTTTTGTAGACTTCTAGCATTTGCATACAAGCATTTTAGAGACTGTATTTTATTCATATTAATTTGGCTATTGGTAGACATGGGTAATTTGGGATCTTTAAGTTCTGTCTGCTCCATACTTGAGGGCATTTGGGCTACTTTACTCTTTTTTGGAACCTCTCTGCTTTTTGTAGTATCCTTCAAGGATACATTCTTCCGAACCATGCGCTCTTGGGCGACTGTCGGCTTTCCCCTATTATCTAGTTTAAAAGCTGCTCTATCTCCTTTTTAAAGGTTAATGCCAGCAGCCTGGTTCCATCCCGGTTAAGGTGAAGCCCATCCCTTCGGAAGAGCCCCTCCTTTCCCCAGAATGTTCCCCAGTTCCTAACAAATCCGAACCCCTCATCTCTGCACCATTGTCTCATCCACGCATTGAGACTCCGGAGCTCTGCCTGCCTATTGGGTCCTGCGCGTGGAACGGGAAGCATTTCGGAGAACGCTACCCTGGAAGTTCTGGATTTCAACTTCCTACCTAAAAGCCTAAATTTAGCTTCCAGAACCTCCCTACCACATTTTCCTATGTCATTGGTACCAACATGTACCAAGACAGCAGACTCCTCCCCAGCACTATCTAAGACCTTATCTAGGTGGCGTGTGAGGTCCGCTACCTTCGCACCAGGCAGGCATGTTACCAGGCGATCCTCACGTCCACCAGCCACCCAGCTATCTACATGCCTAATGATCGAATCACCAACTATAACTGCTGTCCTAACCCTTCCCGCATGGGCACTTGGCCCTGGAGAAACCTCCTCGGTGCGAGAGGGGTTTACATCACCTGGAGGACAGGTCCTAGTTACAGGATCACTTCCTGCCACACCAGGGTGATGCTCTCCTGTCACGTGACCTCTCTCCTCCATGGCAACAGGGATGCTGCCAGACTGGAGGTGGGACTTCAGGACTATATCCCTGTAGGTCTCGTCTATGTACCTCTCTGTCTGTCTTATGTTTTCCAAGTCTGCTACTCTAGCCTCTAGAGAACGGACTCGTTCCCTGAGAGCAGAGAGCTCCTTGCACCTAGTGCACACGTAAGACCTCTCACCAGCTGGGAGAAAATCATACATGTGACACTCAATGCAAAAGACTGGAAAGCCCACATCCCGCTGCTGGACTGCTGTCTGCATCTTAGTTTTAAGTTTGTGTTTAGATCTTTAAGTTCTATATGTACTAAAGGGTGCAATGGATATTTATACCACTAAAACTGTACCTAAGAAGTTTAATATACCTTGTTCACCTGAAGCTTAATTAATTTCAGGTCCTTGGTGTATGACTGATTTGGGTAATGAGCTTCACCTGAGAGCACCTCCTGTCTTTTAAGTTGTGCAAGTACCTATAAAGCTGTGAATTTCCCAGGGGAGGGTGGGTGTGGGGAGGGAGGGAGGGATATAACACTTATTAAAAAAGGGCTGCTACACAGTACCTTGTCCTGTGCTGCTGAGGAAAACTATATTCTGATTTGATTTAAATTATAGCTCTTTGCTGCTACTAGGCTCTAACCTATTATGAAATTTAAACTACAAGCTCTCTGCTGGATTCTAAATTTAACCAGAAAGCTCTCTTCTGTGTTTTAATTTGAAACTAAAAGTACTTTGCTGATGCTAGGCCCTGAGTGACTATGAAATTTAAACTACAGCTGTCTACTGGGTATGAAAGGTAACCAGAAAGTTCTCTTCTGTGTTTTTAAATTGAATCTTAAACTGTTGCTACTAGGCCCTGACTGATTTAACAAAAAAAATAGTGGGTTCACAGATTAATTAGCTTTAAAAGAAAAAAAATTCCTTTCAGAAAAATTCCCAGAAGTATATACTCACAATTTCAGATTTCTCTCCAGAAGTAACAGCCCCCCTTTCCAATCCTTCAAGACAGGGTCACAGAGCTCTGGTTGAGCTATTTATGCTTGTGCTGATGATGTAAGCAGTGACCTACTTCCTGGGTAATTAACAGTCCTTGCTTGGATAGAAGGAGTCTTTCAAAATGGCCTTTTGAACTGCCAGCTGGTGTTAACACCTATTGAAAAAGCTTCACAGGTTGCTTGCCCACTAGGTAGAAGGCCTCTTTGTAAAGGTCTCTAGAAGACTTTATATGCTGCTCAAGGAGAATTGACCTTGTTTTGCCTCTTGTGCTAAGCTACATTCTGATTTGATTTAAATTATAGCTCTTTGCTGCTACTAGGCTCTAACCTATTATGAAATTTAAACTACAAGCTCTCTGCTGGATTCTAAATTTAACCAGAAAGCTCTCTTCTGTGTTTTAATTTGAAACTAAAAGTACTTTGCTGATGCTAGGCCCTGAGTGACTATGAAATTTAAACTACAGCTGTCTACTGGGTATGAAAGGTAACCAGAAAGTTCTCTTCTGTGTTTTTAAATTGAATCTTAAACTGTTGCTACTAGGCCCTGACTGATTTAACAAAAAAAAATAGTGGGTTCACAGATTAATTAGCTTTAAAAGAAAAAAAATTCCTTTCAGAAAAATTCCCAGAAGTATATACTCACAATTTCAGATTTCTCTCCAGAAGTAACAGCCCCCCTTTCCAATCCTTCAGTAGGTCAGTAGGAGAAGTTTGAATTGGATGCGGAATTGGATAGAGAGCCAGTGAAGCAACTTGAGCAGAGGAGTAATGTGGGCATGGCGAGACTGGCGGAAGATTAGTCGAGCAGCATAATTTTGTATAGATTGAAGGGGAAAGAGATGACTCATGGGGAGACCAGTAAGGATTAGGTTGCTGTAGTCGAGGCAAGAGGAGATTATATAGGAAGAGGGGATGTGCAGTCGTTAGCATACATTCTGTTCATTCGTGTCCCTTAAAAAATGCTAAATGTATTTATTAATTTTATTTAATTGTGTTTAAATACTGCTGATCTGCGAGTCTAAGCGGTTTACATATAACAATTTAGCCTAAGTGGCTTACATGGAGCAGTAATAATTCAGTGAGTTACATATCACTGTAAACAATAAACAGTTGTTTCATTCATTTCATTTATTAAAACTTGATATACTGCCCTTAGTGAGGGACAGCAGAGTGGTTTACAAAGATAAAACCAAAATTATAAATACATATAGAAGGGTATCTGCAGTCATATTGTAACAGGAAAACGAGTGAAGAAAGAAATACCCAGGAGTCACTTATTAGGAAGCAAGCCTTGATTTAATGTGTACACAGGCTCAGAGAAAATAATTTTTTCAAAGTCTGAGCCCAGCTCAGAGAAATCCTCCAAACTATATAGACATGTTATCAATTCATCACAGCATTTCTTCATGATTGGTCCTACTTTATTACAGTGTAGTCCCGATTGGAGAAAGTCTACTGTACTCTTATCTCTAGCGAAGCAGAGCAAGAGAAGTTATCTCTAGCAAGCAGAGAGAAACGCAGGACAAAGGAATAGGGAGGGACAAGTATGTATCAGGGTGTGACTTCACCAAGGGGGTGTATCCTTTTCACACAGCATAGGGGAGAGAGAGATGTCTCAATAAACCTTTTCAGTTCTCATTAACCCCTTCAGCTCTCAGCCCTGCCTGGATTTCTACCTCAATATACTATGTTACCATGTAATGCCGACGTGGATATCCATGGAGGCAGCCACATAGATCCCCATCTTAGGAAATTATGGGCGTGGATATCCATTTTATGCCAGCTAAGATAAGGGGAGGTCCAATATCTTAGCAAAATGAATTCATAAGCCTGCAATCCCTGTTGGTGTTAGTTGACAGATTGTAAAATAAAGGGGGTATTAGTATGGCTGCATCTCCACATCCTCCATGCCTGACAAAATGATCACTTTTCAGATGCCTGTTTGTGCCTGGAGCAGGTTAACCTTAGATGCAGCTCAGGATATCCAGGCGGGGATATCCAAGTTCTGGGAATGTGCTGACCATGCCTCCATCATGCCCTCATTTCAGACTTGGACATCTTCATGCTGCGGACATCTGCAGAACTGATTTCTAAAATGTCTCTGGAGACCACTTTGTAAGACTGGACATCTGCATGCCTGTTTGCATATATCCAAAGCATGAATAGTACTCCCTGTGGGCCTGATTCTGACCAGTGAATAGTGGGGCCCTATGTCCCGGCGGGACATCTAGCCATGCTATTCTCTGGGACCATATTCTGCCCCAGGTGCCCCCTGCATGCACAGTGCCACTGTGCGTGTAGCACTGGGTGGGGGCGGAGAATGGGTGGAGCTGGGGCAAGCCAGGCACCTAGACATACAGGGCCGATTCAGATCACAGATCTGTACATCCGGTGGGTGAGAGATGGCCGTGCTGCATATTCCACCTCAGAGGTGGAATAAGCAGCAGCGATGGCGGTGGTATGGCCCGGCAGCCCCCAGCAGCACAGCAGCAAATGAGGCCCCTCCACCTGATCCCTGCCCTGATAGGGTCCACCGAGGGTTGGGCGGCAGAGAAAGCCATGGTGGGCTGTCAGCGCTCTTGCTGGATGTCCCGGTGCCATGGTAACAGGATGCCATGGCACCAGCACACCAGCAGGGGTATAGGGCAGGCTGGATGGGGTGTTGCGAGGATGTTCTGTGCCATGGGATAAGGGCATCGCTGGGCCGTCTGGGTGCCTGATTCTGCAGCTGCGGGCCATCTAGCTCCCACGGTTGCAGAATCTGGTACTATTTGGGGGCCATCCATTTTTCAGCTGTCCATATGGCCTGGACGTGCCCCTTCCAGAATTGGGCTCCAAATGTTTGAGAATTTCAATCAATCCTGAATGCTTCCACTCCTCAAACAAGCAAACATGTCTGGCTGCCAACAGACCTTTTGGTTTGTGGCACTTTCAGGTTAGCAGAAAAAAACCTTAATGATGATTTTTGTATCAATTTATTCTTTTGGGATGGGGGGAGGGGGTGTCTTACTACAGAGGACATTGCACACCATTAACTAAAAACAGTTTCCAGAACAGCAGCTACTTCCTTTTTTTTAAACCCGAACTTGCCCATCATACACAGTCTACCAAGTAGCTAACACTAAATTAATATAAAGCTGGAAGCTGTCTGCCCTAGTTTTGTCTGGTTGTCTTAGAGTTAAGGGATTTGGAAAGACAGGTGTTTGCAAAGGAAGAAAGAATCTAATAAATAACTTGCCTTGTTATCTTCGTGATGTTTGCCATCTGGGAAACAAATGCAAAAGACATATGAATTCAAATCAGGATTTGTGGCATGCAGGACAGGAAACAAGGCTCATCATTTCCCTCATTCCAGCAAGAAGAACTAGGTAAGAGTCAGCCAGAAACTGGCCTCATTGAGAACATCGCTAAGCTTCCAGTGCCTGCATCTGCCTGCGTCTTTCCTCTCTGTCTGCTTGCATATTCTAGGAATGGCACTATCAAAGGCACACACCTCAGTGACAGAGGTCAGCCTTCACCAATTATACAGTAATAAACAGAACAACGAAAAAGTACTACTGCAAAAAAAAAAGAAAAATCCCTATCGGTATACAAATGATAAGTAGTAGTAGAATAGAAAGTAGGAGTTAGTTTTGTTGAGGGGATTCTCTGGAGTCTGTTGCAGGAGGTAGTGCGAGGCAGTAGAGGGCTCTCTAAGAACTGCTGCCTGCTGAGAGCATTCTCAGGGGGGCTTTGGTTCCTCGACACTGTCTGCCAAAGATATGTGAGCTGGACTCTCAGCTGGCAAAGCCAGACATACCATTCAATTCATTCTTCTCCCTTTCTCCTCATTTCTTTTACCTCTTCATCCTTCATTTCCCTTCATTCATGTCACTTCCTCTTTCTCCTACCCCATTAACTCTCCTTATTGTGATCCTTTTGTTTTTGCTTTACCTCCTTTATTGTTGTTCACTTATAGGCTTTTCTCTTGTCCCTCTTTCCCTTATTTTCTCATGTTTCCTCTCTTTGTTCTTTTTCAGTCTCTCCACTACTTACATTCTGGAAAAGAAGGAGGAACTCTATGGCACTGTTACGTTTGTCAGGATTGGCTGGGCAAACTGTTGGCTTCTAGAAAAACACTTTTGGCAATTAACTCCAGTAGAGCAGGTTCAGTCTCTTCTGGTGGTTCAGCAGCAATACTCCTAAGCTTTCCTAGTTGACATTTCAACCCTGAGGGTCTAATTTCCTTAAGAATAAGACACTCAGATATTATGTAGCACATACTGGGTCAGTAGAAACATCAGTCCTTGGATTACTATGCCACTTTCTTCCATGGTTAGCTCCAGGGCCTTCTTAACATCTGACCTCAACAGTGTCTGGCATAGATTCCTTCATTAACTTCTTCAACACTACCTGGGAAGAACTAGGTCAGAAATTGGTTAACTGACAGACCCTAGGCTAGTGGACTGGGGTCCACTAGCCTGAGGCTTACTAGCCATGGACGTCCTGCTACTCATCACATGGTCTGGGTGCTGTGATATGCTGTAGACTGGCAACCTTGGGCTTCCCTTGTTATTCTATGAAGCTTCTGGTATAAATCCAGATCCCATCATCTGGGAGGAAACCATAAGTGATGCATCTGATGGTTGTTAGAACTCCCCTCACAAAGTCATGAAAGCAAAAGGAGGCACCAACACTGTTGCCACTTTTGGATCTTACAAGTGCCTTCAACTCATTGGGCAGTCTACTGCAGCATATAGAAGTGGAGGCATTCATTTTGGCTCTTGGTATCAAGCATAGATAAGGTATACTGAAATTGGGGACAGTAAAACATTTTGGATGAGACTGTTATTTATTCACTCATAGTTGCTTTCTCATCTCTCATTCAATTATGGGCCATCCTGTTCATCTCTCTTTGCTGCAATTATTGTAGCAATGGGGCAAAAAATCTCTGTAGTGCAGGCAAGCCAGTCTACTCCACCCTTCACTTTGCTATTAATAGTCACTTCTCAATACCCTGTCCTTTTTTGGATTTAGGGACTCTGTTCTGTTTTGGTTTTCTCTTATCTCTCCCATCCTACTTTTAGTGTATGTTTTTGGTGGATCCTTCTCTATTGCCATCCTGCCTTCAGTTGGTGTGCCTCAGGGCTCTCTTTTTGGACCTCTCCTTTTCTTTCTACACTCAGTCCCTAGGTGCACCTATCTCCTCCCATGGTTTTCAGCACCATCTTTACACCACTTGAAATCTTTTTAGTAATCCAAGTTTATATCTCTGCCTGCTTATCCGACATTGCTGCCTGGGTGTCTCACTTCCATCTGAAATTGAACATGGCCAATACTGAGCTCCTTATCTTTCTCCCTAAACCCATCTCTTTTTCTGTGGATAACATTATACTCCTTCCTGTTTCCTCAGTTTAGAACCTTGGGGTCATTTCTAACTCTACTCTCTCTACACACATCCAACAGATAACTAAAATCAGTTGCTTCTTTCTCTATACCATCATCACAATTCATCTCTTCCTTTATGAACACATACCGCTCTCTAGTCTTGACTACTGCAACCTGCTCCTTGCTGGTCTCCCTCCAAATTATCTCTCTCTCCTTCAATCTGGTCAAAACTCAGCTGTACGACTTATCTTCTGCCAGTATCGCTATGCTCACATAACCCCTATTCTCAAGGCGCTGCAGTGGCTCCCTATCCATTTCCACATCTAGTTCAAGCTTCTCCTATTGACCTATAAGTGCACTACCTTTCCTCTCTTATCCCACTCTACACCCCTCCTCAGGATTCTGCTCCTCTGGCAGATCCCTTTTATCTGTGCTATTTTCTGCCACTGCCAACTCCAGACTTCATCCATTCCACTTTTTTGTTCCATATGCCTGGAACAAACTACCTGAGTCAGTACATCAGGCTCCTTAACTAGCCCTATTCAAATCCAGGCTAAAACCCACGTTTTTGAGGCTGCTTTTGGATTCTGATGCCCCTCACTCTCCTGTTCGCCACTTATGTGCATCTTACCATACTCTAGTCCCCAGTTTTGTGATGTTCATCTTGATTAGATTGTAAGCTTTTACGGGCAGGGACTGTCTCTTGCGTTTATATGTAAAGCACTGTGTACGCCTTGTAGCGCTATACAAGTGATACGTAGCAGTAGTAGTAGTACTATGTGCATCAGGGATGAGCTTCTCAACCTTGATTATGATCTTGATGATCTCCACAGTGGACGTTTAGTGATCACATTGGTGTTCACCTACGTATCGCTCAGGCTCCTCCCTTCAAAGGGGCCAAGGTCTGTGGGCTATTACTTCAGCCTTTGGATCATGGCAGACATCTTGAATTTTCTCAAATCATCTCTTCTACAATTTGCTCCAAACTTTTCAAAGGGCAAATACAGAAAGTAAACGGGTTAAAATATTTTTCCAAACCACCAGACAGCCTCCAGGTCCCATTCTGGGCACCACTTTTAAGTATTCCCTTTTGTGCCTGGCTGTTAGAATGGGAGAGATGGGGAGGCGGCACATTCAGGTTATGTGGGGAATGCTGGTTTCCCTAGGAGTCTTCACGAACATGGAGAAAGACAGTCTTCAGGGGCCTAGATGTCTATAGTTCTTAGCACAAACCCCAGTCATGTAGAAAAATATGTGACACATTCAACAACTTGAGGTAAGAGTAAAAATCAGTACAAGAAGTGTGCACGTATTCCTTGTGCAATTCCGGTACGAAATAAAGACATATCAGAATATATGGTTCAGAATATCCAAATATTAATCAACTCCAATAGCCACAGTTCAAAAATACCAATATGGAATCTACACACCCCACGGACTAGGAATTTCTTCATCCACTAGCCTCTGGCTTCTGAGGCATTTTCCTGGGTAATGGGAACTTCTCTTATCACCTAGTTGGTACCCACAGGTGCACACCAGTGATAAAAAGGACTTTCTTTCCTTAGTAGAGCTGAGCTCCCCCAGTCTCCTATAAGGCAGCAACTCTGAAACAAAGCTTTCCTAGGGGCAATCTTTTCCTCAACTCTATTTCTTTGCATACATTTTGATAATATCTTAGAGCAAATAACGAGTATGGAACCAACTCCCCTCTTCACATGAGATCACTTTCTTGTCTTTGTCGCTTTCAGCATTATGTTTAAGTTTAATCGGTATTGTTTGATTTACCTTTTTCCGCAAGGGCATTGCCCTCTCCCCCCAAACCCTAAACGTCTCCCATAGCCTGAAATCATGAAACCCTGATCTTGGGTTCAGTTACCTTCCTAGCACAGAGAATGAAGGGAAAGAGCTCAGGGTACGAGAGCTCATGAATTTTGTTCAGCATCTTCCTTTTGCAGACTCTACTAATACTACTTATCATTTCTATAGTGTTACAAGGCGAACATGGCACTATATATAGATATAAGAGACAGTCCCTGCTCATCAGAGCTTACAATCTAATCAAGATGAACAACATCGCAAAACTGCCAAGAAAGTGAGGGGCATCAAGATCCAAAAGCAACCTTGAAGAGGCAAATTTTTAGCCTGAATTTGAATAGGGCTAAGAACATAAGAACATAAGACATGCCATACTGGGTCAGATCAAGGTCCATCAAGCCCAGTATCCTGATGTCCCTCACTCTCTTGTTCACCACTTATGTGTATCTTATTTCTAGAAATTCAGGGAGTGCCTGTGACCCACTAATCTCATTCTCTCTCATGACTCAAAATCAGATAGAGATTCTGATATCTTTAGTAGAGGACACATTTGAGGTAACCCCTCTATAAATAATAAAGAACTATTAAGAAAATTGTCTCTTGAATTTTGACTGATAGCCCTGATGCTCTCAGGCTAATTTATACTCTCTGTTTTGTTGTATATAAATTATATTTTGTGTTTTATACCATCCTGTGATTGTATTGATTAACTCTGACATCCTCTAAGTACATGTACCCTTTGGTCTAATAGGTCATGAAAACTGGATTGTGTACATTCCCTCTTTTTCATTTTCTGACTCAGGATGCAATCTTTATCCCAGTTAGCTTCCCCTAAAAGCAGGACATTATGGAAGAGTTGTTTCAATACAGGCTTTTTAAACCGCACTGAATGGAAATAGTCTAAGAAAATGTAACTGCTGTAACAATCCAGAGGCTGTGCAGTTTTTCTATTTTCCATTTCATTTTACAGTAAATTCTATGTTTATCCAATTGTTCTGTAATAAATTATTTTGGAGGTTAAGAAATATTTTGCTAGCTGTCTTATTACATAGTCATGGTGTGGAGCGCAGACAGAATGCTCTTCCTTCTCCAAAGGCGCCTTTACTGTCCCAATTTCTTTTTATATGTTTTACAACAAATGGAATGTTGGAAAGCATTATACAAAGGGGATCAATGTCCATCTGTCCACCCATAAGCACAATACCTCTCCAAATAAATGGAATGGAAATTCACCAATTTTGGCATGATGATTTTGGACAAGTTCAAAAACCAGAAATTTTGGATTAGTATTTTTCAGAGAACTGAACCTCAAAAAACCTCCCCCTCATTGATTTCTATGGGAAGCTGTTAGAACTGTAAAATGTTGACCACTGCTTCATTCCAAAAGTCTCCCCCCCCCCATTCTTTCAGCACTTTGGCCCAAAGCAACAGAGACAGGGAACAAATACTGGATGCATGCAAAGGATGACACCAAAAAGTGCTTTTGTTTATTTTATTTAAACCATTTATTGTCTGCTCTATCAAAATCTCTAGGCAGATCACAAAAATATGTACACAATCCATAAAGTACCATGCATTAAATATCACCTACTCATTTCTAGTATCTTTTTACTAACATGCTTCTGCTGTAAAACTCACCTCCCCAGTACTTCCAAAGTCACACACACCGCTACTGCACCCATAAACCGGCCACCACCACACCCCTCCCTACAAACTCTATATTCTTCCAAACATATGCATGAGTGAACCATTATCAGGTAAGAGGGAGTCCTGTTACCAGTTCAGTTCAGGGAGTTTTGTGGGGATACTGGATGATTGGGGGGGGGGGGGGGGGAGGGATCAGGGATAGGGGAAGAGGGGTTAGTTGAAAATTTGGATCCACTCTTTTCTAAACAAGTGCACAGGATTGGGTAGGGCATGCAGGTGGGTAGGTGTGAGTGGGGGGAGCAATTGAGAGGGTTCCTTTTTAAGGATCATATATTTGAGGTACAAAACTGCAAACAGCATGAAAAATATCATGGATAGTTTCATGTTATTTGCAAATGACAGTACAGCTCTATTTCTTGAGTGTTTTTAAGTGAAGATACAACTTTCTTTGAGATGATTTTAGGATTTTTGTCTGAAAGATCTAGGAATGTGTTTACTAAAGGTTAATGTGTGCAAATAAAAAAAATATCATTAGTGCTGACCAGGTAAGTAGGTGCCCTAGCGTATAAAAGGTCCTTGGTTTAATGTCAGGGTCAGAACTTCTGTTTCCTAAATAGGTGGTGGTTGGGATGGTGCAAATGTAAAGCTCACAACCCCTGCGGAAGGGGTGAGTTGTGCCTGGTAGTGATCATAGATGGGCAGAGCAAAGGCCTATGTTTGTAGGATTGCAAAGGGAGTCAGGCTACAAAGCCTCTTGTCCAGGACTGTCACTATAATGGCCCATCTGAGTATAGGAATGAGAAATATAAAATAGGGGGAAATTCCTGGGTAAAGCATGCTACCAGATCTCAGCTTGCTTTCGACTGATCCAGTCTGGCATTCTTTCAGGAATATCTCCTCTTCCAATTCTACCATTAAAAATTAGGTGTACTATGATGAAGTCTTGGTGCCCACAGCGGTTCCCATGACCTATAAATGTATGGCCAAATAGATTATTGATCCTTTTAAAGAAAAGGGTCAATAACTCGTGTAGCAGAAAACTAGATCAAACCCAGGTATAACTAATATTTATTTATTTAACAGGTTTTATATACTGCTTTATCATTTCAATCAAAGCGGTTTACATTGAAACTTAAACTTGGTAATGTACATTAAACATGGACATTCATAATTTGGATTTTTCTGAGGGTTAAGTGACTTGCCCAAGGCCACAAGGAGTGCTAGTGGGACTTGAACCCTGGTCTCTGGGTTCCCAAGCCAGTGCTCTAACCATTAGGTTACTCTTAAAATATGTAGCACCAAAAAACAAACTCAAGAATAATTTTGGATATATACTTTGAAAGCCACACAACCAATGGGAATAAACACTGAAGTAGAGTGGTTGACATTGATTTAAATGGTAAAGTGGAGAGTTGATTGGTTTCACAGGTTATGTGATTGGACCTTTGGGATTTATAACCTGCCATGGAGAAATGGATGTTACAGGAATGTTGGACGTTTATGAGAATGCTGCTGTCAATTATATACAAAAGCTAACCTCGCTTGCTTTTAGGGACTACATGCGGTATTGGTGACTGAGGAAGATCTGATTGCGATTCTTTTGCCTGATCGCCATCTATGTCCACATAAGTCTGTCCTTGGCTAACTTAGATTGTAAGACCTTTGGGGACAGGAAAATTCCCAAAGGCATGAGCTAAATCCAAGTGTGGAAGAGTATGGAAGATATCACTTGTACACAGGACATGTCAGGTAAGTGTACCTTCCCTGATGCAGAACGTTTACATTTGAAATCTCCAATTATGTTGGATATTATGTAATTAAATACTTAAATCATAATTGTAAATTGAGGGAATATATGAATACGGCAATGGGTACAGATGACTGATCTACTATAGTTTCTAAGTTTGAACATGAAATGTTTATTTGTTTAAGGCATTTAAAAGTCACTATGAAGTTTTGATATCCTCTCTGCACATTATTAAATTTAATTTAACATTACTTATATTTGAGTATGATTTTTTTTCTACTGTACATATGTTAGTCAATATTTGCAGTCAGTTGTTTTTTAAATAAAATATGCATAATCAGTGCCACGATTTGGAGCACGAGCAGCGTTGAATATACATATGGAATGGTCAGCGCCATTTGCTATCTAGAGAGCAGCAATATTTATTTAGCCCACTAACCAGATAGTGGGTGGAATATCACCGCTCTCCAGAGAACTGAATGGAATGCCCGTGATCTGCCCTTGCTCTGCCTCAGCACTATGTAGATAGTGCTGAGCAGTTTGTAATGATTTTTAGTGTCACTAGCCCTAAATTTACTCTGAGACTGTATCAGACTTTAGTATGAGTGGTCTGTCAGGCACTCTAGGTTTGTGAATTTTAGGGAGCATTTTCTGGAAGGTAGCAATTGAAGGATGGATTGGAATCAGATTTTCCAGTTAAGACTGTACCTGCTTTGGCAGGGCTGGTGGGTAAGGATATTGGGCACCCTAAGCAAACCTTCAGCCCTCCACCCTCACTAAGATCATCGCAACACCCCCCCCCCAACCAATGTTCCCTCTAATTTTCTGTAGGCTGTGTGCGCATAAAATATCAGCTGTGTGCAGCTTTTGAAAGAAGGTTAAATTTTTGTGCGCCACATAACGACACTCGGAGTTATATACTTTAAAATTTGACTACACATCAGAATACAGTATGTACACCACACTGATTTTAATCAAATTAAATGAAAATAGACGATTACTAAATGAAGCAGGAAATTTCTAGTAATTACAATCATAACTTTTAAATTTTAAGACGTCTGTGTTGTTTTCTATCAGAATCAGAGCCGTAATTTTTGTGCGCTCTGTTGTAAAGTATGTGCGCTCGCTCGGCGAGGTGTGTGCGCGCACACACGCGCACAGCTTAGAGGGAACAGTGCCCCCAACCCAACAATCCTGTAAAAATGCATAATTGGACATCATGGGGTCATTTTGGAAACCCTATCCTCTGGACATCCGAAAACAGGCTTAGAGATTGCTCCAGAGCCATTTTAGAAGCCAGCTCTGAGGACGTCCAAGTCCAAACAGGGGCATGGAGGAGACATGGCTGGAGTGTTTCCGGGATTTGATCTCAGGAATGTGCGGCATCACGTCTAATGTTAGACCTGCTCCAGGTATGAACAGCATCTGAAAAGTGCTTGCTTTAGCTGAAAAACATCCAGAAGGTGTAGAGAAGAAAGCGCACCATCATCCCCAGTACTCAGCACAATGTCAGTGACAGCAGTAGTGGAATTTGAAGCCTGGCTGCCCTGTTCCTACCCCACTCCTCTAACCATTAATCTATTTATAGACACCCATGCTATGGAATACAGTTCTGAGCATGTCTTTGTAGACACCCCTGCAGCCATCCATATCGTGCATGTCCATGCTTGTGAAATCACATCTGCACCTGAATGTGCTTGTTTTTTTTCAGATGTTCTGGCTTAGATGTCCCAGTTTGCACTCGGATGTCTCTTCTAAATTCCCCTCCACATTTTTAAATATTAAACTTTCCTTTGTAAGTTTGTATGTGCCTGTTCCCCTGCTTTTATCTTTTTGAAGGCTAGATGCAGCAAGTTACCTCAGGCTGGAAGGTCAGGGGTTCAAATCCCACTAGAAGACAGCAACCTTGGGCCGGAAGGACTGGGGTTTCTAGTCCCACAGGTGCTCCTTGTGGTCTTGGGCAAGCCACTTAACCCTCCATTGCCCATGTTCCCTGGAAGTATTAGCGTATGTGTCTCATATCCCCTCGTGTTAAATGCATTCCTCAATTGTGTTGTGACCACTTTGATTGAAGGATAACGTGGTATACAAAACTGTCTAAATAAATAAATAACTGCGCTATGCTCTAGCACAATGTTTTTCTAGAGATTTTACTTGTTTGCCTTGTTTCCCCATGCAGAAGGCAAGTTAGGAAAGGAAAATCGTAAACAGAACCACTGCACTAAAGCATAGCTCAGTGGGCATACTAATTGCATACAAAAGGATGACTTTTAAATTGCTCCAGATATAAACAACTTGCTGCAACGTAGCACAGTTTTTTACTTGTCTTAATGCTGGACCTTTATACGAGCTTTAGACAGGCATAAAGGTGCAGCAGAAAGCAAAATGATCATTTGAGGTGAAATGTTATCTCAGATGATCATTGCAAGGCAGAACCCTCTGATTGTGTGTTCCCCCCCACCAAATCCTACACCATTAAGATATCATTAGTATCCCAACCTCCCCCCCCCCACTGAAATTCCTAAAAATGAGCTCCCTGATAGCTCAGTAAGTCCAGCTCTTCCCAGTCCAAACCCATTTCTGGTAATTTAATCATGGGGGGGGGGGGGGGATGATGCCAACATACTCTTGCCCCCATGCTGCCATCTTGAAAAATGGCAACACCTGTTCCTGTGCTGTGCATTCTGGGATGCATTGGGTAGGTCAATCTGCCATTTAAGGCAACAATTGCCTTATATGACAGACTGACCCACAGGGTGTATCCAGAGATGCACAGCATAGGTTTACCAGGTGCCAGTCCTGTGCCATAGAAATGTGGTGTTAAACGTTTCAGTTGTTTTGTGCATTCCTTTGTAGGCTCCTTTTTGCTTTGCTTTAGCATGTATTGTTTGATAATTTGCATGTTCCTCTTTTATACACTTTTCTGCATTCTATTAATCACTACAAAACCTCCTTTATCTTTTGGTTTGATGATAATGTTCTAGTTATTTTGTGGGTTTTTTGAGGTGAATTTCTTTCTAAGGAACAAAGGGTGTTTTCTTCTGTATGT
The DNA here is from genome assembly GCA_033557465.1 of Ichthyophis bannanicus. NCBI lineage: Eukaryota > Metazoa > Chordata > Amphibia > Gymnophiona > Ichthyophiidae > Ichthyophis > Ichthyophis bannanicus. The sequence goes on along the minus strand of CM066032.1, from coordinate 402,857,957 downwards.
TGAAAACTGTAGTTTCACCTGTGTCTTAAAGCTCTCTGTATAGCTGTCTAGTTTACTATGATGCCTACTTGAAGGGTAATTAAGCATTTTTTACTCTTAAATTTGTAATCCAATGTGTCCATAAGTTCTAGTAGGAGGCCCTCAAGTAAAACTTTGCTGACAGGACCTCTTGGGGCGGTGGGGGGGGGGGGGGGATGGTGGTGTTGTATGTGCATGCCAACCTTCCTTCACACCTTCAGGACTACCAAAAGGGACTGCAACTTCTGGAGAGAGATCTGCACTTGTATTTACTTCTGGGGAATTTTCTAAATCTTGGGGAAACAAATTCTTTAGATTAAAGTTGATCAATCTGTGTAAATTAGAATCCAGTGTATTTATTAACTCAGACAGGGCCTAGTATCAGCAAAGAGCTTTTAGATTAAATTTAAAACTCAGCAGGTAGCTTTCGGTTTAAGTTTAAAACTCAGCAGAGAGCTTTCAGTTTAAATTCAGAACCCAGGAGAGAGTTTTTAGTTTAATTTAAAACCCAGCAGAGGGCTTTCAGTTTAACTTTAAAACTCAGCAGAGAGCTTTCAGTATAAAGCTCAGAACTCAGTAGAGAGTTTTCAGTTTAATTTAAAATCCAGCAGAAGGCTTTCAGTTTAAATTCAGAACCCAGCAGAGAGCTGTCAGTTTAGGCATAAAAAGCCAGCAGAGTTTTAAGTTTAAATTTAATACTCAGTCAGGGCCTAGTATCAGCAAAGAACTTTTAGTTTAACTTTAAAACTCAGCAGATAGCTTTCAGTATAAGTTTAAAACTCAGCAGAAAGCTTTCAGTTTAATGTAAAAGCCAGCAGAGTGTTTTCAGTTTAATTCAGAACCCAGCAGAGAGCTGTCAGTTTAAATTCAGAACCCAGCAGAGAGCTTTCAGTTTAAGCATAAAAACCCAGCAGAGAGTTTTTAGTTTAAACTGAATACTCAGTCAGGGCCTAATATCAGAAAACAGCTGTTAGTTTAAATTTAAATCTCAGCAGGTAGCTTTTAGTTTAATTTTAAAACTCAGCAAAGAGCTTTCAATTAAAATTCAGAACCCAGCAGAAAGGTTTCAGGTTACATTTAAAACCCAGCAGAAGGTTTTCAGTTTAAATTCAGAACCCAGCAGAGAGCTTTCTGTTTAAGTTTACAACCCAGCAGAGAGTTTTTAGTTTAAATGTAATATTCAGTCAGGGCCTAGTATCAGCTATCAGCTTTTAGTTTAAATTTTAGAACTCAGAAGCGTTTTTATTTAACTCAGCAGAGAGCTTCTTGTTTAAGTTTAAAACTCATTCAGGGCCTAGTATCAGCCAAGAGCTTTAATTTAAATCAAATCAGAGTATAGCTTGGCAGAAAAGGAAAAATTGTGTCAATATTCCTTGAACAGAGAGGAATACATTTTTTCCAGAGACTTTTACAAAGTCTAGATAGGGGGCAAGAGACTTGTGACATTGTTTTAAATAGGTGTTAAAGCCAAGTGACTGATCAAAGGGGAAATTTGAAAGGCTCCCTCTATCAAAGCACTGGCTGTGTGAATCACCCTGGAAATTGTTCACTGATTACCTTAGAAGCACATATCTGGGACCTGTGTAGCAAGCCAGCCTTTACTAAGTGTTAGTTCCTTTCCACCCACTCACCCACCCCAGGCATAATCTTAGCTATTTAGGGTCTTAGACCTATTAAAGGGGGAGGAGTATTCAAATTCACTTTCAGGTTCAGCTGGTTATCCTCACCAGAAATAGATGAGTTAAGACCCTGAAAGTAATTAATCTTTTTTTTAATCGATTTTCCAATACATATATTCCAACAAAGAAAAAGGAAATCCACAAAGGTTAATAGCATTCAGGCTCATTCCGAGCCACGAATAGCGGGGATGGACATTCCATCCCTGCTATTTGTGCCCCCTCCCACCGGCATCTAGTTTTCCCGCTGGTTGTACGGGGAAGCTAGATGGGGGCGGGAAAGGGGAGTATCGGGGGAGGTGTTAGGGCGGGCAGTGGGCGTTCGCCAGTCCCGGACATACAGGGCCGATTCTAATGTCGGCCCTGTAAGTCAGGAGCCGGTGATTTGAATGGAGAAGTTATTCCACCTCCGAGGTGGAATAACTTCCCTGGATGTTGGGGATTGGCGGGCCAGGGCCCGGGGCCAGGAAAGAGCGGCATGGGGCAGAGAGCATTTCTTGGAGCCCAACCCTGGCCCTGGGAGGCCAAATTGGGGGTCGGGCTGTGGGGAATAAACTGTTTGTTCCAGCGGCCTGGATCGCAGCTTTTAAATAGAGCTGCGGTGTCATAGCAATCGGACACCATGGAGCTGCAGCACCATTTAAAAGCCTTGACTGAGTTAGTCAGGCAGTGCCTGTATGTGCAGGCCAAGCTGAATCACAGTCCCGGCCTGCATGTACAGGCCCGATCGTGATTCTGATCCCGTGGGGCTAGACATGCCCCGCAGGATCAGAATTGCGATGCCCTCTGTACTTCCAGCTCAGACCGGACGTACAGAGGGTTCTACATCTGGGACAGAATCGGGCTGATTACAACAAAATACACTCAGAAACAAATAAACAGGAAAAAAACCTAACACATAGATGAGGCCTACAGGGACGTAGTATTGAAGCCCCACCTCCAGTCTGGCAGCCTCTCAGTTGCCATGGAGGAGAGAGGTCACAGGAAAGGAGAGCATCACCTTGGTGAGGCAGGAAGTAATCCTGTAGCTAGGACCTGTCCATCAGGAAATGTAATACTCTCTCGCACCAAGGAAGTTTCTCCAGAGCCATGTGCCCATGATGGAAGGGTTAGCATGGCCGTTATTAGGCATGTAGATAGCTGGGTGGCTGGTGGGCGTGAGGATTGCCTGGTAACATGCCTGCTTGGTGCGAAGGTAGCGGACCTCACGCGCCACCTAGAGAAGGTTTAAATAGTGCTGGGGAGGAATCTGCTGTCTTGGTACATGTTGGTACCAGTGACATAGGAAAATGTGTGTGTGTGTTGGGGGGGGGGGGGGCGGTTCTGCAGGCCAAAGTTAGGCTTTTAGGTAGGAAGTTGAAATCCAGAACTTCCAGGGAAGCATTCTCTGAAATTCTTCCCGTGCTATACCCAAGAACCCAAAAGGCAGGCAGAGCTCCGGATTTCAATGCGTGGATGAGACAATGGTGCAAAGAAGAGGATTTTGGATTTGTTAGGAACTGGCAACATTCTGGGGAAAGGAGGGGCTCTTCCAAAGGGTTGGGCTCCACCTTAACCGGGATGGAGCCAGGCTGTTGGCATTAATATTTAAAAAGGAGATAGAGCAGCTTTTAAACTAGATAATAGGGGAAAGCCGACAGTGACCCAAGAGTGCATGGTTTGGAACAATGTATCCTTGAAGGATACTAGCAAAAGAGGGAATTTAGGACATCCTAACAGAGAGGTTCCAATAAAGATACAGTGATCCCTCGTTTTTCGCAGTTAATGGGGACCAGAACCTTCCGCGAAAGCTGAAAAACCGCGAAGTAGTATTTGCCCCTAGGAATTTTTGTGTATGCGGGTACTGTACAAGAATGTTTTAAATATGTAAACAGTATTCATACTTTACTCATTTAAGACAAAAATTACAACAGTACTGTATACGTATTTACTTAAACGTGTCAGTGCTAATTACAATAGGGTTAATTACAAAACCTTATACAGTAATAAACATTACGCGGAGCTATCACACGTTTTGCTTCTTTGTTGAAGGTTATTGAAGCAGTTTTGCGGATGTTTGCTTCCTCTTTCTTGATGTACCGCACTGTAGATTCATTCACCCCGTAATGGCGTGCTACAGATGCATAACTTCTGCCCTCTTTGATCATATCTAAAAGTTTCACTTTTTCGCTGATGGTCATCATCTTCTTCCTCTTGGGCGCCCCGGAGGAAGCTTTCGCAGGGGCACAGCGCTTAGGTGGCATTATAAGGGCTTAATTAATAAAAAATGTTATCGCCAACACAACACTAAAATACAGTACTGTATGCGAGACAGTCAACATCATGGACAAGACTGGCGAGATACAACAAGAGAAGATGCTAGGTGAGGCTGCAATGATGCGCAGACAATCAACTCACAGGGATAAATCCACTCGTACTCTTATTGGTCGATGTCACACCGGAAACCAATCACGCGCCTTTATGAAAGCCCGTGGTATGTACAGTACATGTACTCTGAGTCAACTCATCTCTTTGGTTGACATGCAGGGATCCTTCTCTCTCGCGCATCAACATGAAACAACGGTCCTTTCCACAATGTGGCTGCTGACCCGCGAAGCACTGAAGCCGCAAAACATGAAGCGCGAAGTGGCGAGGGAACACTGTAAAAGTAATCCAGATGCCCTTGAGTACAGATCTGAAAGATTCTAAATTACCCCTATCAACTGATAACCAGATTAATATGAATGAAATAGAACCTCTAAAATGCCTGGATGTAAATGCCAGAAGTCTAAAAAATAAGATGAGAGGTTAGATATGATTGGTATCTCAGAGACCTGGTGGAAGGAGGACAGCCAGTGGGACACTGTGATAGCTGGGTACAAACTATATCACCATGATAGAGTAGATCAAATTGTTGGAGGGTTTGCACTCTTTGTTAGAGAGGGCTTTGAGTCACATATGATGAAAGTGTTTCAGGAAATAAAATATGCTGTAGAATCTCTATGGAGAGAAATCCCACATAAAAAGGGGAGGCAATGGCAATGGCGGTATACTACCGACCGCCTGGCCAGAATGAACAGATGGATGATGAAATGCTGAAAGAAATCAGGGAAGCTAACAAAAGTTACAATACAGTAATAATGTGTGATTTCAATTACCCGAGTATTGACTGGGTCAGTGTAACAGCAGGACATGCTAGGGATACAAAGTTTCTAGATGAAATAAATGACTGCTTCTTGGAGCAGCTGGTTTAGGAACCGACAAGAGGGGAAAGTCTTTTGGACCTAGTCCTTAGTGGCATGCAGGATCTGGTAAAAGAGATAAGGGTGTTATGGCCACTTGGCAATAATGATCATAGCATGATTAATTATATTTGATTTAATAAATGAAAGAAGAATGGCAAGGAAATTCGCACTACTACCATTTCACTTTCAAAAGGGAAACTGAGGAAAATAGTTAAGAAAAGACTAAAAGGAGCAGCTGCAAAGGTTAAAGATTTACATAAAGTGTGGGCATTATTTAAAAGTACTATCTTGGAAGCCCAGAACAAATGTATTCCATGCTTTAAGAAAATGGAAGGAAGTCCAAAAAACTGCCAGCATGGTTTAAAGGTGAGGTCAGAGAGGCTGTTGTTGCCAAAAAAGCATCTTTCAGGAAATGGAAAAAGGAGCCAAATGACAAAAATGGGAAACAACATAAGCATTGGCAAGTTAGTTGCAAGGCATTGATAAGGCAGGCAAAGAGAGATTTTGAAAAAAGCTAACCATAGAAGCAAAAATGCATAATAAAAACTTTTTAAAGTACATTCATAGCAAAAAAAACCTGTGAGAGAGTCAGTTGGACCATTGGATAACAGAAGGGTAAAATGAGTGCTAAGTGAGGATAAGGCTAAAGCGGAGATACTGAATGAATTCTTTGCTTCGGTCTTTGCTGAAGACGTAGGGAATTTACCAGTGTCTGAAATGGAATATAAAGGCGATGTATCAGAAGAATTGAAAGAAATATTGATAAACCGGGAAGATGTATTACAACTATTTGATAAATTTAAGAGTAGTAAATCACCTGGACCAGATGATATACATCCGAGGGTAATGAAAGAACTGAAATATGAGATTGCAGACATACTATTAGTAATCTGTGAACTATCATTAAAATCATCTGTAGTACCTGAAGTGTGGAGAATGGTCAGTGTAACACCAATATTTAAAAAGGGTTCCAGGGGTGATCCAGGAAACTAAAGTCTGGTGAGTCTGACGTCAGAACTGGGCAAAATGGTAGAAACCATTATAAAGAATAAAATTACTGATCATGTATGTAGTCATAGTTTAATAGGAGAAAGCCAACATGGATTTAGCTAAGGAAAGTCTTGCCTTACTAATCTGTTAAAGTTTTTGAAGGTGTGAATAAACAGGTAGACAAAGGTGAGCCGGTTGATATAGTGTATATGAATTTTCAGAAAGCCTTTGACACTTGGTGAAATTAAAAAGTCATGGGATTGGAGGCAGTGTACTATTGTGAATCAGTATGGTTAAAAGTGGAATAGTGGAATACCCCAGGGATCTGTGCTTGGACCACTGCTTTTTAACATATTCATAAATGGCCTGGAAATGGGAAAAACGAGTGACATGATCAAATCTGCAGATGACACAAAATTATTCAAAGTTGTTAAAACCCAAGAAGATTGTGAAAAATTGCAAGAGGATCTTGATAGATTGGAAGACTGGGTGTTCAAATGGCAGATGAAATTTAGTGTGGACAAGTGCAAAGTTATGGATCTAGGAAAGAACAACCCAAACTTTGGCTACACGATGCAAGGTACCACCTTAGAAACTACCACCCAGGAAAAAGATTTAGGCGTCATCGTGGATAATATGTTGAAACCCTCCGCCCAGTGTGCAGAGGTGGCCAAGAAAGCAAATAGAATGCTTGGAATCATAAGGAAAAGAATGGAGAATAAAACCAAGGATATTATAATGCCTCTGTATTGTTCCATGGTGCAATCTCACCTTGAATATTATGTGCGATTCTGGTCATCATATCTTAAAAAGGATATAGTGGAATTAGAAAAGGTACAGAGAAGAGCCACTAAATTGGTAAAGGGGATGGAAGGATACCCCATATGAGGAAAGGCTTAAAAGGTTAGGGCTCTTCTTGAAAAAGAGACGTCTGAGGGGAGATATGATAGAGACCTATAAATTAATGAATGGAATGGAACGGTTTTACATAGATCAGTTGTTTATGCTATCAAAAAGTAGAAAGACTAGAGGATATGCAATAAAGCTACAATATAACCCATTTAAGACTAATAAGAGAAAATATTTTTTCACTCAACTCGTAATCAAACTCTGGAATTTGTTACCAGAGGTTGTAGTAAAAGCTGTTAGTGTAGCTGGGGTAAAAAAATGTTTGGACAAGTTCCTGGAGGAAAGGTCCATAAACCATTAGAGGACCGAGGAAATTCACTGCTTACTCCAGGACAAGCATTGTGAAACCAATGTGCCTTTTGGGAACCTGCCAGGTACTTTGACCTGGATTGGCCACTGTTGGAAACATGATACTGGGCTTGATGGAGCTTGGTCTGACCCAGTATGGCATTTCTTATATTCTTATGTTCTTATATGTTGACCAATATTCAAAGGAGCCTGTTACATGAGGTATTTCTCCTCATTTATATTGAAGACAAAATATCTGTCTGCAGGTGGCTTTCATTTTCAAATATATTTAGACCTAACCTTTATCCTAGTTGACTTGCTACCATCTACTGCTGGTTTGAGAATATCCACTGGATTTGCAAGAACGTCTTTAGAGATTGAAAGAATCACAAGTATTGCAAATCTACTTTTTTAGATCATTTCTTTTTCCAAATATAAGTTCTTTCAGAGTGGTATTTTTGAATAAGAAATGCTAGAGGGTGAAATACTTAAAGCATGTCACATGTAAGTTCCAGCATGTCACAACTCGCACATATAAATGTTGGCACTTCTACATGGATGTGAGCCATTCTGCAGACTTGGATGTGTAGCTGCTGCAAGTTAACTACAGTCGATGCTGTCTTGAACTCATTTCAATTTGGAAGAGGAAATAAAATGGGGGGGGGGGGATTAAGGAGGATAAAGTCCTTTACTCCTCCTATACTACTACTATTACTATTACTACTTATCATTTGTATAGCAGTACTAGGTATATGCAGCACTGTAAATAGACATGTAAAAGAGAGTCCCTGCTTCCCAGAGCTTAAATCTATTCAAGACAGATAGAACAAACAGGGGGCTAGAGTAAGACAAATGATTAAAACACACATGGGTGTTGAGCAGGAGAATAAGGGGATCAAGATCTAAAAGCAGCCCTGAAGAAGTGGGGTTTTAGTTGAATAGGACCAGAAATGGAGCATGCGGTGCAGCAAGGTGGAATGGATTGGAGTTGGTAGCAGAAGAGAAAGAAACAGATAAAGGCTATTTGCCTGATGAACGGAGATCCAGAGGAGGGGTGTAGGGTGAGATAAGAGAAGAAAGGTAATGAGGAACTGCAGAATGAAGTTGGATACATTTGAATTGCATATGAAAATGATAGGAAACCAATGAAGTGACTTGAGAACAGGAGTTACGTCAGTGTTACGACACTGATGGAAGATTAGCCATGGGAAACACCTAGCCTGGCAGATTTTCACGACAACCTCAATGAATACACACGATAGTGATTTGCATACAATAGAGGCAGTGTATGTAAATCTCTCTCATGCATCTTAATTGTGATTATCCTGAAAACCTGACTGACTAGGTGAATGCCGAGGACTGGGTTGAGAACCACTGGACTAGAGAGTAGATAAAGTTCTTGGTAGGGTGTTCAGAAAGGAAGAGATGAATTTTGCTATGTTATTGAAAAAGAAATGACACGTTTTAGCTATCTGTTTGATAACGTGCAGCGAAAGGGAGAGTAGAGTCAAAGATGGCCCCAGTGTTGCAGCCGAAGAGACAGGGAGGATGACAGTTTTATCCAAAGAAATAGAGAATGGAGAGAGGAGAAGGTGGGTTTAGGGGGGAAGATAAGAAGCTCTCTCTTGGCAATGTTCAGTTTCAGACATCAGTGGGACATCCAAGCAGCAGCTTCGGACAAGCAGGCTGAGATTTGGACCTGGATTCCTGGAGAGATTTCTAGAAAGGGCTGGCTGAAATGTACACTTTGCAAAAACCTATATGTACAAGGGAGTAGATATAAATCTGGAAATGGATAATTTTGGGTTTACACTTGCATTCCCATATTATGAGCTTTACTCTACCTCCCCCCAGGGAATTGCAAGAGAATGCATATGTGCATAGAGTACGTGCACACATTCACTTCTGCCTTGGAACAGGTCTAAATTTGTGTAAAAGCATTTGTACATTATTGAGAATTGTTATAGAAGCCTCTTTGATAAAAGGTACTTAGGTACCTACATTTCTTTTATAAAAGAGGCATGTTTTTGAGAAAATTTATAGATCCCATTATAAACTCACCCCTGAAGAACTCTAAGACCATTCAGGACTATCTCCCCTGAGGACATGGTTACATTAGGTCTCTGTATTTGATTTTTCTTGCCACATACAAAGCTATCCGACATTTTGTGAATTTCTCCATGCTGTCTTTTATCTCTACAATAGATTTTTTATAGGTTGTGTTGTCATCCTATTCTCACGTTTATTTGGTAACTCAATTTCTTATCATTTTTACCCTTCGCCTTACAAGTAAGACCTATTCTTCTGCTTAAGTTAAGATTCTACTCAGTGTGGTCGAAGAGAGCATGTACCAGGTGGTACGGAAATCTAGTATTTCTGATTTTTCACCTTCACCTTCAAGGTATAGTAAATGCCTGCACTCTTCTTTATACCTGAGATGCCAGACTAGATGGATGGCATTTATCTGGCTTGTGAATGCTTGATTAGCTTTCGCAACTCTTCTGGCATACCATTCATTTTACATGTAATTGCAGTGTCATTTCTTTGTTAGAAGCATCCTTGATGCTCAGGGACAATTAATTTCTGAAACTATACACAAATGAGACACCAAAGAAGTGTGTTGTTTAAGAGTTAACTCTATAGCTCTGTGGCCAACATACCACTAATTTATTTGCCAGGATTGCCATGACACAATTTTCTAGTCTGCCACTATAAGTTAAGAATTTCTACCATAATGTGTTTGATTTGAGGATTCACTGCATATATATGGCAGGTTTTATGCAGGTGCCTTTCTACCCCTTCATTAGAATGCGCTGGCACACATTTACAAAGCAATAAATGCACATTTCACAAATGATGTCCAAGTGCAATCTGGGAGGTCAAGTCAGAAAATCTGAAGAAAGTAGGAATGTCCAAGTTCAGGCACGATTTTACAAACATGGATGTGGTCTGCAGGGCCACCTACATGGACATCTCTGGATTAGTGTTCAAGACCAGGGATGTCTAAGAATAGCCTAATGGTCAGAGTACTGGGGTAGGACCATGGAAGCCAGGGTTCATAATCCCATGTCTGCTTGTTGTGATCTTGGGCAAGTTACTTGACCCTTTATAGCCTCAGGTACAAACTTAGATTGTAAGCCCTCTTCTGTACATCCACTGGATGTTTTATAACTGAAACAAGCATTTTCTCAATGCCTATTGATATCTGGTACAGGTCTAAACTTGGACAAGGGTGCAGATGTCCCCAATGTTTTCTGAAACTAAGCGGGGACGTCTAGGTGCATTGAACCTCTGCAGTTACACCTTACCATACCCCCCTGCCTACTTGGCCGTCCTCACACCAGAAACACCTTTAAAAAACATTTGTAAATTGTTCCAGGGATGTCTCCATGATTTGGATATTTACATAAAAGTTTTCGGAAATCCAAATTGTGACTAAGGCTTTTAAAATTAGCACCATAGAATTTATATAGATTTTACTTTTGGGTCTGACCATATAAGAACATAAGATGTGTCATACTGGGTCAGACAAAGGTCCATCAAGCCCAGTATCCTGTTTCCAATAGTGGCCAATCTAGGTCAGATGTACCTGGCAGGTCCCCAAAAGGCACACAGGTTTCACAATGCTCATCCTGGAGTAAGCAGTGGATTTCCCAGGTCCCCTTTAATAATGGTTTATGGATCTTTCCTCCAGGAACTTGTCCAAACTTTTTTTTTAAACCCAGCTACACTAACAGCTTTTACTATATCCTCCGGTAACGAATTCCAGAATTTGATTGCGTGTTGAGTGAAAAAATATTTTATCTTATTAGACTTAAATAGGTTACACTGCAGCTTCATTGCATGTACCCTAGTCTTTCTATATTTTGATGGCATAAATGATCGATCTACGTTTACCTGTACCACTCCATTCATTAGTTTATAGACCTCTATCGTATCTCCCCTCTGCCGTCTCTTTTCCAGGTTGAAGAGCCCTAACCTTTTTAGCCTCTCTTCATAGGGGTATCCTTCCATCCTCTTTACCATTTTGGTGACTCTTCTCTGTACCTTTTCTAATAACGCTATATCCTTTTTAAGATAAGGTGTCCAGAATTAAACACAGTATTCAAGGTGCAGTTGCACCAGGGAATGATACAGAGGCATTATAATATCCTTTGTTTTATTCTCCATTCCCTTCCTTATCCCTAGCATTCTATTTGCTTTCTTGGCCACTGCTGCACACTGGGCAGAGGATTTCAACATGTTATCCATAATGACGCTTAAGTCCTTTTTCTGGGTGGTGGTTTCTAATTGTGATGACGAAGGCTGTTCAGGGGAGATGGAGTGGCAAGAAAGTGAATCCTGTCCCTTTAATAATAGTAGCAAACAGGGTTTCCCTAGCAACCACAAAACCTCTGAGTCAGAGTGCAGCCAGTACCAAACCCCTCCCACTTCAGCACGTCAGAGCTAGGTTGAGTCCTAACAGCTCCCACATGGGCTGGGAGAAGGGTGTGGTCTCTAAGAAGGATCAGTTTAAAACTGCAGTGTTTGAGCAGTCAGATAGAGCAGCAGGAACAACAAGAAGAGCGGGAACGAGAACAAGAGCAGCTGGAACAAGGAGCAGAAACGAGCAGTTGGATCTGAGAGGAACAGATCAGAGGCAGACACAGCTAAATGGGAAACTGCCAGGAGAGAGGCAGTTGAATGAAAAGAGAAAGCAGCATGGTACAGAGCAGGAAGGATTGGAACAGCTGAGAAGCCCAGAGTCAAGGCAAGTGCGTGTTTCAAAGTCCCTGCGTGAAAGGAAGCTGGAAGAGTCAGTTCCCAGTGGGGGAAGCAACTCAGCTAGCCAGCTAAGCTACAAAGGTAGAGAAAATAGCTTTTCTGTGTTCCCTAGCCAAACTCCCTCTGAAGAGATAGTCAGAGAACTAAAGAAAAGTGCTAGAAGCTGTCGTAGTCCAAATGCCTCAAAGCAAGCTCTTATGAGAGATAGGAAGTTTGCTAACAGCTGCTGTGACTCAGAAGTGGAGAAGTTTATTAGAGAGAAAGAAACTTCATGTTTAAACTCTGCTGAGATAGAGCAAAAGAAACTCTTTTTATCAAAGCTGAATGAGTTGTTACAGAAGCAGAATAATAAGCTCTATGACCCTGTTCCACCTGAAAACAGTTGCAATGAATCCATTGAAGAAATGGATATAGAAAGCTGCAATGAACCGTATGAAAGTGAGTCTGAGGAGCTGCAGTGCTCATATTGCAGGGCTAATGAGTTTGAGATGTGCTGAGCCTAAGCACATGTAAGAGAATGAGTGTTTAAAGTAGTGCAAAGCTTATTTGTACAAAGCTGAAAGACACAGCAAGAAAAACTCACCAGAAGTTTTAAGCCAATGTGTTTGTTCCCACAATGCTCTGAAGAGAAGTAAAACTTGCTGGGCATTTTAGAAGCTGTGAGCCTCCTTGTATGAGAAGATGTGAAAAAAACAGTCTTCATAGGAAAGTTAAGTTACCTTGAAAAAGTTAACAGCCTGAGCTTTGTAAGCCAATTCTTAGTACCAAAGTTAACTGCTGTTAAAAGTGCCCAACTCTGTGAATACAACCTGTTGGACTTTGTTCTTTGTTTTGGAGATGTATCCAATTTATGTTCAGTACTATTGAATTTGATGCGAGGGGGAAATCCCGAAAATAAAAATATTCTCTGTTTTTGTCTAATACCGTGTGGTCACACTATTTGCTCCGAGGAATAGCTGAACTACATTTCCCAGCAATCCTAGCTGGCAGCCATATTTGTGGACACTATTCAAAGAGGGCAATAAGGCGAAGCCCTCCTGCTTACTGGCTATCGGCCAGGCGGGAGGCGCGGCGACAGAGTGGCTTAGTTGCTACGGATGTAGCGCTGAACACGCATGCGCAAAGAAGAAGCTACACAGCATATTCCAGAGGTCTGCAGGAGGACGGCGGATGAGAAGCGCGAATGGCTGAGACTGAGAGAGTCGTTGCTGAGTTTGACTGGTCCGGAAAGTCGGAGGTCCCGGAGACCCTATGCTGTTGATAAGCAAGACGCACCACCAGTACCAGGTACAGAGTATCTAACTAAGGGATAGTTAAGGATACTGGTACTGGGAGGGGGCGGTGTTGGAGCAGGTGACGAAAGATAATACTGTGTTTGTGCCGCACTTGGGTGGTGTATTTTTCCTTTTGTCATTTCTGCAGGAATAAAGATGACCATGGAGGTGAAAGAGGTCCTTAATTGGATGGCCTCACAATTTGACCAACAGAAGACCTTGTCCTTGGAGCTCCAGGAGAGAGCAGCCGTCAGGTTGGAAGCCCAGCAGAAACCATTGGTGGAGCTGATGGAGGCCTGGTTAAAGGAAGCCAAGAAGACGCCAGAGCCTGCCCCACCAACTACAGATTTTGCAGGACTGGGGTTAGCCCACATATTTGGACCGTGGTCCAAAGAGACACTTAACTTTGGACAGTTAAAAGAAAATGATAATATTGACGACTTCCTAGAAGCATTTGAGAGAGTTGCTCAGATAGCTAATTGGCCAAAGGACCAATGGGCGGTAAGGTTGGCAATATCACTAACCGGTTAGGCTTTAGCCGTCTACCAAGCTGTACTGTCAGCCTTAGTCAATGACTATCAGGAAGTGAAAAGAGCGATAAAAGATAGACTAGGATTAACACCCTCGGTCTATCACCGTCAGTTACGGAATGCCAGACTGCGTTCAGGTGAGACACCGAGAGCGTTTTATCATCGCTTAAAGGGGCTGGTATCCAAATGGTTGGAGCCAGAAGGTAAAACCCTAGACACTCTGTTAGACAGCATCATTCTTGAACAGTTCTTGACTGCCATACCAGAAAGGATGCAGACCTTCCTGATATTGCAAGGTTGTAAAAGTACACAGGAAGCTATTGTGCTCTCTGAGCGGTTTCTTGAGGCAGAGGCCGTAGCTCAAGATAAAAGTGTTGCTTTTGCTAAACTTTCAGGTGCTGTAGCGGATAAAGAAGGAAAGCTGAAGAATGTTAAGGATGGATGTGTGCCTACAGATAGGAGAAAGTATGTAAGAAGAGCGTGTTATAAGTGTGGAAGTGAATGCCATTTACAGAGAGACTGTAAGATGAGGACAGCATTAGTAATGAATGAGCCAGGTAAGACTAGAGAGGGTTTCTTACTAGCAATTACTGTGCAGGGTCTACCAGCGAAAGCGTTATTAGACTCAGGCTCTGATCAGTCAATGCTTTCTAAGAGCTTGTGGCGTAAGATAAGGGCCCAAGATAGGGAAACACCCAGTACACCCACGGGCACAGTAAAGATTAGGTGTGTGCACGGAACCGCGTCCACATATCCTGTTTACCAAGTCCGGGTAAAAGGGCTAGGGATTGAGAAAAGGGTCCCTGTAGCGATAGTCCCTCGCTTACCACAGGAGGTAGTACTTGGGAGGGATTGGCCCCAATTTCAAAAAGGTGTGCAACAAGGTCTTGGTACGAAAGAGGGAATGGTTTCCACGCGAACCCAATCCAAGGCCCTGCAGGCAGAAGAAAAATTTACAGGGGGGGAGACGGAGAATCTTCCCTCTCATGATGATTTAGTTACTATCCCAGTAGCTAAGATAAGAAAGCCTAAAAGTGAGAAGCGTCAGGAACGACGGATTCGTTCCCAGGGCAGAGCTGAGGTCAGGGCTGGGATGGAGTTGCCCTGGGTTCCAGAGGAATTAATGGTTAAATTTCCTTCCTTCGCGAAAGAGCAACAGGCTGACCCTGCTCTTTGCCAAGCTTTTAAACGTGCTAAGGAAGGGAAGGATACTGTGCCCAAGTTTCTGATGGACTAAGGAGTTCTGTATCGGGAAAGCCTGGACCCAGTTACAGGAGAAACACGTAGGCAGTTGGTAGTCCCTAATACATTTAAAACCTTAGTGCTTAGACTTGCCCATGACCATCCTGTAGGGGCGCACAAGGGTATCCAAGGTACCTTGGACCAGATATTGGCCCGGTTCTACTGGCCGGGAATTTACAAGGAAACAACTAGGTTTTGCGAGGCCTGCCCTGCCTGCCAGAGAGTCACATCAGTTAGGCCAGTGGAAGTGCCTATGATCCCAGTTCCGGTCATCTTGGTGCCTATACATAGGATAGCGGTACATATTGTGGGTCCCATGATTAAGACACCGCGGGAATTCCAATATATTTTAGTGATGGTCGACCATGCGACAAGATTCCCCTGGGCGGTGCCCCTGCGTAGTATTTCTGCCCGCACAGTGGCGGCAGAATTAATAAAATTGTTTTGTGAAGTCGGATTCCCAAGGGAAGTCCAGACGGACCGCGGCAGCAATTTTACGTCGCGTTATTTAGCCCAAGTCTGGGATGCCTTTGGCATCAGGCATGTTAAGACTGCGGCGTATCACCCACAAATGAATGGATTAGTAGAGAGAACTAATCAGACTCTAAAGAATTTGTTAAGACGGGGATTGGAAGGGAAGATGGCCGAATGGGACACGATGCTTCCCTTCGCCTTGTACGCGTGTCGAGAAAGGAAGCAGGCATCCCTAGGCACTTCCCTGTACGAGCTGATGTACGGTCGAAGCCCCAGAGGTATTCTAGATATTCTTAGAGAGCAATGGGTGGAACCAGGGATAGAGGAAATAGAGGTTCCCCAATTTCTTAAGGATTTGAGAGGTCGTTTGACACGTACCTCCCAAATGGCAGAAGCCAATCTGAAAGCGAGCCAACAGTGACAAAAGACGTATTATGATCGCAATACCAAGCCGCGCCAGCTTGCTATTGGCGAAAAAGTAATCGTCATGGTAGCGGGAGCAGTCCCGAAGTTTGAGAGTCAGTGGAGAGGCCCATTTCGGGTAATTGAACAGGTAGGCCCGGTAACCTATTTATTGCAGAATAGGAAAGGCCGCAAACAGGTGTATCATGTCAATCTGCTAAGACCCTGGCATGAAAGGGTAGCACTAGCCCAGCTAGCTATTAGTACCCAGGGTAAGCATAAAGGACAGGATAGGAATGGTTCTTTAGCGAGAATTACGTGCTGTGATGAGAGTACCACCCCAGCCCGTAATATCTTAAGGGGGGGAATGTGTGATGACGAAGGCTGTTCAGGGGAGATGGAGTGGCAAGAAAGTGAATCCTGTCCCTTTAAAAATAGTAGCAAACAGGGTTTCCCTAGCAACCACAAACCTCTGAGTCAGAGTGCAGCCAGTACCAAGCCCCGCCCACTTCAGCACGTCAGAGCTAGGTTGAGTCCTAACAGCTCCCACGTGGGCTGGGAGAAGGGTGTGGTCCCTAAGAAGGATCCGTTTAAAACTGCAGTGTTTGAGCAGTCAGAGCAGCAGGAACAACAAGAAGAGTGGGAACGAGAACAAGAGCAGCTGGAACAAGGAGCAGAGACGAGCAGTTGGATCTGAGAGGAACAGATCAGAGGCAGACACAGCTAAATGGGAAACTGCCAGGAGAGAGGCAGTTGAATGAAAAGAGAAAGCAGCATGGCACAGAGCAGGAAGGATTGGAACAGCTGAGAAGCCCAGAGTCAAGGCAAGTGCGTGTTTCAAAGTCCCTGCGTGAAAGGAAGCTGGAAGAGTCAGTTCCCAGTGGGGGAAGCAACTCAGCTAGCCAGCTAAGCTACAAAGGTAGAGAAAATAGCTTTTCTGTGTTCCCTAGCCAAACTCCCTCTGAAGAGATAGTCAGAGAACTAAAGAAAAGTGCTAGAAGCTGTCGTAGTCCAAATGCCTCAAAGCAAGCTCTTATGAGAGATAGGAAGTTTGCTAACAGCTGCTGTGACTCAGAAGTGGAGAAGTTTATTAGAGAGAAAGAAACTTCATGTTTAAACTCTGCTGAGATAGAGCAAAAGAAACTCTTGTTATCAAAGCTGAATGAGTTGTTACAGAAGCAGAATAATAAGCTCTATGACCCTGTTCCACCTGAAAACAGTTGCAATGAATCCATTGAAGAAATGGAGATAGAAAGCTGCAATGAACCGTATGAAAGTGAGTCTGAGGAGCTGCAGTGCTCATATTGCAGGGCTAATGAGTTTGAGATGTGCTGAGCCTAAGCACATGTAAAAGAATGAGTGTTTAAAGTAGTGCAAAGCTTATTTGTACAAAGCTGAAAGACACAGCAAGAAAAACTCACCAGAAGTTTTAAGCCAATGTGTTTGTTCCCACAATGCTCTGAAGAGAAGTAAAACTTGCTGGGCGTTTTAGAAGCTGTGAGCCTCCTTGTATGAGAAGATGTGAAAAAAACAGTCTTCATAGGAAAGTTAAGTTACCTTGAAAAAGTTAACAGCCTGAGCTTTGTAAGCCAGTTCTTAGTACCAAAGTTAACTGCTGTTAAAAGTGCCCAACTCTGTGAATACAACCTGTTGGACTTTATTCTTTGTTTTGGAGATGTATCCAATTTATGTTCAGTGCTATTGAATTTGATGCGAGGGGGAAATCCCGAAAATAAAAATATTCTCTGTTTTTGCCTAATACCTTGTGGTCACACTATTTGCTCCAAGGAATAGCTGAACTACATTTCCCAGCAATCCTAACTGGCAGCCATATTTGTGGACACTATTCAAAGAGGGCAATAAGGCGACGCCCACCTGCTTACTGGCTATCGGCCCGGGCGGGAGATGCGGTGACATAATGTGGAACCTTGCATTGTGGAGCCATAGATTGGGTTGTTCTTTCCTAGGTGCATAACTTTGCACTTGTCCACATTAAATTTCATCTGCCATTTGGATGCCCAGTTTCCAATTTATTAAGGTCCTCTTGCAGTTTTTCACAATCCTCTTGGGTTTTAACAACTTTGAATAATTTAGTGTCATCTGCAAATTTGATTACCTCACTCATTATTGCCATTTCCAGGTGATTTATGAATATGTTAAAAAGCAGCGGACCCAGCACGGATCCCTGGGGTACTCCACTATTCACCTTCTCTGTGCTGCAATGTACATATGTATTTTATTAATATGCGGTGTACACGTAGAATACGTGTCTAAATTTACACCTTTTTTGGATCTGGGAGCCTGTGTTATGGATCTGGGAGCTTGTGTTATGAAGGCACATAG
This sequence comes from Ichthyophis bannanicus, assembly GCA_033557465.1. Lineage (NCBI taxonomy): Eukaryota > Metazoa > Chordata > Amphibia > Gymnophiona > Ichthyophiidae > Ichthyophis > Ichthyophis bannanicus. The sequence goes on along the minus strand of CM066032.1, from coordinate 402,839,823 downwards.
GTATCTATGTTTCCTCTATAAAATAGCCTTAAAAGAGATGCTCATTTGAACTTTTCACATAGGTGTCTTTTTCTAAAATTACCCCACATAAGTCTTTGCCCATCTGTGTTCTCCCTCCTAAAGCCTGTTAAACAGTACTCCTTACTGATTGAGCTAAACAATACTCCTTACTGATGGAGCTAATTTTCACTCTTTAACCCTTTCTGCCTGTGTCCTTGAATCTGCATTGCAAGACCGCTTAAACAGAATCTCACCTATGTCCTTCAATTATTGTGTGCTGTTCCTGCCACCAGTCTCTTCAGAAAAGGCAGCCTTTTAATGCATTCTTGGCAATGAGATTTACAAACCCCATCACAACGTGTTTAACAAAGGAAGAAAGCTTAATGTGCCCCGTTATCATCTGGTGCCACTCACAGAATGCCACTCACAGAATGCCACTCACAGAATGCATGCAGTGGCGGCACCCGCAGATATTCAGCAGTGCTAACTGTGTTAGACAGGGGCGGGAGGGGGCATTTCTGAGGTGGAGCAAGGGCAGGGCATGGGAGGGCCACGACCCCTGACATACAGGACCGATTCAGAGGCCAGCCCTGTACGTCCGGGGCCGTGAACATAGACAGGGGACTTCTTCCACCGCAGAGGTCGGAGGATCCTGCTGCTGGGCCCTAACAAAATGATAGGGGGTGAAGTAAGTTCCCCACAGCTGGAGCCTGGCCTTGGGAGGTCGGATCGAGGGTCCAGCTGTGGGGAAAGAAGGATATCGGCAGCGGCTGGCATTCGCAGTTCCTGAATGGAGCCGTGATACCATGGCGATGGGACACCATGGCACTGCGGCTCCATTCAGGAACCTGACTGAGGTAGAGGGCATGTGGTTGGGCATGCAGGCCAATCAGAATCGGGGCCCGGCCTGCACGTTCAGGCCATAGACCCAATTCTGATCCCGCGGGCAGTCTAGCCCCCGCATAGGGGTCTGGATGGCGAAATTGGAATGTGCCTCCACATCAACCGGCTAACCTTTATCTACTTGTTTATTCGTACCTTCAAAAAAAGTGCAACAGATTAGTGAGACAAGACTTTCCTTGGGTAAATCCATGTTGGCTTTTTCCCATTAAACCATTACTTATCAATGTGTTCAGTAATTTTGTTCTTTATAATAGTTTCTACCATTTTGCCCAGCACTGACTTCAAGCTCACTGGTTGCCTGGATTACCCCTAGAACCCTTTTTAAAAATCTCTGTTATGTTGGCCACTCTCCAATCTTTAGGTATTATATATGATTTTAATGATAGTATACACATTTCTAATAGTAGGTCTCCGATTTAATTTTCAAATTCTTTCAGTGCCCTAGGATGTATACCATTTGGTCTAAGTGATTTTCTACTCTTTAGTTTATCAAATTGCTGTATTACCTCTTCCTGGTTTATCGAGATTTGTTTCAGTTCCTCTAATAGATCACCTTTAAATACCATTTCAGGTATGAGTAACTTTCCTACATGTTCTTCAGCAAAGACCGAAACAAAAAATTAATCCCATCTTTCTGCTATGACCTTGTCCTCCCTTTGTGTCCCTTTTACTCCTCTATCATCTAATGGTTCAACTGACTCACAGGGTTTTTGCTATGAATGTACTTGAAAAAGGTTTTAATTATGCATTTTTGCTTCCATGGCAAGCTTTCTTTTCAAATTCTCTCTTTGCCTGTCTTATCAATGCTTTGTATCTATCTTGCCAGTGCTTATGTTGTTTCCTGTTTCCATCATTTGACTCCTTCCATTTTCAGAAAGATGCTTTTTTGGCTATAATAGCCTCTCTGACCCAACCTTTAAACCATGCTGGCAGTCTTTTGGCCTTCTTTCCACCTTTCTTAAAGCATGGAATACATCTGGTCTGGGCTTCCAAGAAAGTATTTTTAAACAATGCCCAAGCTTGATGTAAATTCTTTGCAGTTGTTCCTTTTAGTTTTTTCTTAACCATTTTCCTCATTTTATTATAGTCTCCCTTTTATAAACTGAATGCTAGCATAGTAGATTTCCTTGCTATCCTCCCTCCATTTATTAAGTCAAATGTAATCATGTTATGATCACTATTACCAAGCGACCCCCAACACTGTTACCTCGCACACCAGATCCTGCATTCCACTAAGGACTAGGTCTAAAATAGATTCCCCTCTATGCATTATTTCTATATATTATGGACATCCATGTGTAAATTCAGCCTTTCATAAAATTGCCATTAACGTGGATGCTATTTCCATATGTAAATGTCATATTTTTCACAATATGGTGGAGAGTAGACCTGTATGATAGTGAGTGGCAGGCTGCACATTCTTACCCCACCGAGAAGCATCCCTGCATCACCCTTGAACTGGTCTATTAAGACAAGTGCATGCTGACACCATCAGAAGGATAGACTGAAAGGGGTGCCCTATGTGGTCAGACAATGAAGGGTCATGGGGCCTACGGGGAATGTTTCACTAGATGACAGCTAATCTTAATATAATCTGCTTCAAGAAAGAGTAGATTGTCCATGTTCCTTTTGGTTAATGATATTCTGGAGTATAATAAATGATAGAATTAATGGTTATGTGTTAATACATCTGTCAACAAGTCATTCTGCTTAGCAAATTGTGGCTGATGAGAATGCTGAGGGTTCTCCTTTAGCAGGAAGTGACTTACCTACGCTAACTTTCACCATCCTGGGTGAAGTAGGATAGCACTAATAAAGTGCACAGAACAACTCTTCTGAATAAACACTTTTCTTTTGATGCTGATCTGAAAATGTGATTTTTAAAAAAACTTTCTTTCGTGAAGCTGTTGACAGTTTTGAACAGGAGACAACTTTCTGTTTTAATCACCAAAATGGCAATAATGGAGCCAACGTTTGGTAGAAGATTTCATGGAATATGAACCTTTTTATTTTTTTACAATTTTTAACCATAAAATGTGTATGATATAACCGAGTCATTTTTATATCCTTTCACTGAAAAAGCCCTAAATATCCATGGACCAAATTGATTTACATTTTAGTTTCCCCAGAAGATATGTTTGAAAATCTGGAAAATTTCAAAAACAGCAAGGCAATTTGGCATTTAATGCTGACAAAAAGATTGCTCTTTTGTTTCTAGAGTACCTTTTATTTTTGACATTTATTCTGCGAATAGAAGGTAGCTGTGATGCACTTCAAGTTTTTCAATCATTTTCCCATCACTGCCAAGGACAACAGAAAAATCACTTTGCCTTTCAACAATAATTCGGCATCAGAGCTTCCAGACTATTTTGAGCTCAGTTGTGGTTGTCTTTGCTTCAAAAAGCTTTCAACCATAACATTAAAAAAGTTATTGATGGATTTGCTTAGTTAGTGAAAGGGCCCATCAAAACTAAGGGACAAAAAGGTTTCTGTACATGTAGACTTGAGTCCCCAACCTCCTCCCCCATCTCAGGGTGCGTAGTTGGGGCAGATAGCTTTCATAGTGGGTACAAGTATGCACACTGTTATATTGAGTGTATGTTTTTACCCGTACAGAGATCAGAAAGTGTGTAAAAGCACAGTTCATGTGATGACATATTTGTGCCAGAGGGAAACACATAATAGGTGAAATTTTAGTATTTTTTCTTCAATTAAGATTCTTTATTTTGACCAGGTTGTTTTCTCATGCTCCTTTGTATTTCCAGGAATCTGACATCTGGCACTATGAGCCTTCATTTGCAACCACCCTGGGATTTTTTTCTCTACCTTATGTCCTCTTGCCTCAAATATATTTAGTGATGGGCCAGAGACCACATACGAAGGTTCTTTCTAGAACCCCGCAATTTGGAGCCTTGAATCCAATAAGCATAACTTCCTCCCAACCTCCCTCCCCCAAGGGGCTATGAAGGCTGCTTTCAGAGCATGCCCAGCCTCAGCTGTTTTGGTGGGCAGAAGACCCAACTCAGGGAACTTCCATTCAGCAATGCACCTCAGCCACTGGCCTGACCCTTTAATTTAGATTCTAAAGGGACCATTTTTGGTGGGAGGCTGAGAGGAGACCCAACCTAAGTCAATGGTATTCACTGATGGTTCTTGAGACCTATAACCAGATTAGATTTTCAAGATATCTCTAATTATGACGCCTGCATTAGATTTACATGCATAATACCCCCATTATATGTAAATTTATCTCATACATATTCAGTAGGGATAGCATGAAAACCTGACAGGCTTTTGTGGCCTTTGAAGACTCAAAGTGAATTCCACTGTGCTTTGGAAATTAAATCAATCACAAAATCCCCCAAAAATGTCATACAAATATGATTTTTGAGCATGGCAAACTGAGTGAGCAAAATATATAAGGCACAGTTTGTCTATTTCAATGTTTGAGCTTTACAAAAGCTCTTAAAACACTTAAATTACATACTGTATATTGTTCTCCCTTATTCACGTTTGAATCCTAACTATAGACATGGTAATATGGAGGCCTATCCTATGTTGGATGTCCCAGCCTCTGTGCGTCCAGTCGGAACTGGACACACAGAGGTAGACGGGATCAGAATCCCATCAAAGCCTTTCCCCCACCCCATGACTTGAAGGTAAGTTTTTTTATTTATTAATTTTATTTTATTAAAAAATTTTATACTGCATTTTCAATGAGATCAATCGTGGTTTACAGATAACAACATTTTGAATCGTACAGATAACAAGTACATATTCAATTACAAAGAACGGAGTAGAACTATATACAAAAATATAACTTTAAACTATGCACATAAATGTGCTTGTGAATTCTAAGTATGAACTATTTACATCACTGGGCTGATTATAGAGTGGGATATTGCTTGGTAGGATTTAGGAAGAAGGGGGGGGGGTTGTGTCTGAGGTATTGTGTTCTGCTTGTATGCCGAAATGGATGGAAAATAGGTGGGTTTTTAGGTTTTTGCGGAACGTTTGTAGGTCATTTAATTCCCTGAGGTTGTCAGGTAGAGCATTCCAAAGTTTTGGGGCAACATGTGAGAAAGCTTTGTTATTTGTTAATTTTCTGGATTTCCTGAAGTCCGTTGGTGTAACCAGTTTCTTTTTGTTCTGGTTGTGTTGATTTCGGTTGAGGGTATCCTTAGCAATGAGTGTTTATAGGTATGATGGGGAAATGTCATTTATTAATTTGAAAGTGGAAACCAGGATTTTATAATTAATGCGGCTTTGGATGGGAAGCCAGTGGAGAGCATAAAGCGTTGGAGTAATGTGCTCCATTGGGTTGACATTCATAGTTATTCTAGCTGCTACATTTTGTACAATTTGAAGCTGTCTTAAGGTCTGTTTAGTGATACCCTGTATAATAGTATTGGCATAGTTTGTGGTTAGACTAGCAGGGTAAGAGTAGGGAAGTCAGAGTTCAAATCCCACTCCTCCTATTGAAGTGCCTTCTGATGATTTGTTCCATTTGATGATGTCGTTTTGCATGAGTAATGTGCACTTCTCAGCATAAAATGAGGAAACTGGTTCTTCTAGAGTAGCACGTATTCCTGCTACAGAGAGCTACATAATGGAACTCTGTACAACATTGCTCTCTATTTCTTATCTCAAAAGGCAGCTATTTTTTCCATGACAAATAGTCTGATAATTCAAAATTGCCTCCTTAAATTGTATGCAGAGTGATAGCATCATGGGTCAATGGTGCTTTTATAAACTGAGATAGCCATCATCCTCCTTTCCCACATTTAATTCTGTCTGCTAATATTATTTTTCAGAAAGGCACTATGAAATAATCAAACTCCGTGAGAGATGTAATAATGGGAGAATAGTGACTTTTAGGTTTGGAATTTGTGGGGCCCTCGCTTTAAAGCATCAGTGCTGTTCACTTTTTCAATGTCTAAGCTGGAAGTTAGGAAAAAGCAGTAAGGTCCCTGCTTTTTGCGGTGATTTATATTCAAGGCTGGCCTAATCATTAAGCAAGACTAGGTGGTTGCCTAGGGCAGCAGCTTCTGAGGGGGGAACAAACAGCAGCAGCAGCAGTCAAAGCAAAAAAATAGATCCCGACAGCACCACAAACTCAAAGCGCCATCAGCACATTCTTTTACCTGCACACACAAACAAAGCAAAGTTTAACATTTCAAGTGTGAAATCTGATTATACATTTTTGCAGGGTTGCTGTGGGAAGGGTGATGTTGGGATAATCATGATTGTCATATTTAATCTAGGGGGGGCAGGTGTAAGTATGAAAGTGTACCTAGGGTTTGGGGAGGGCTTGGAAGGCTGTTGAGGACAGAGGGCTATGGAGGAGGTGAGAGACAAAGGAAGGGGATAGGTCTTTGAAGGAGATGACAGAAGGTAGAAATGGGGGAGGTGAAAAGGGAACTGGAGAGAGGGTAAGACTATGAAAGGGACTGGAGGTGGAGAGGGGGTGAGTGATAGAGAAGGAGCTGGAGTACCCGCAGTCATGGAGGCGATGGTGGGGGGGGGGGACCTGAGCTGTGCTACTTTCTGGGTATGCCATCTGGCAGGCAGGGGCGGTTCAAGGGGGATGCGGGGCCATGTGCGGAGATTAATTGTGGGGCCTCATTTGCATCTCATTTGCATAAATATTTGCATAATATTAACATGCACTTTTAGTAAACATGCCTCTTAATGAGTGTCTGGATAAAGAAAGACTAACAGATTTCTACATTACTATATTGCAGTGACAACCGCCAGGCCCATTAGGAAGTACTAAAGACACTGATCATTTAGAATCCATAGCAAACCCACCCTATCATAACAGCACTACCAGGACTCACAAAGCACCAAACCCTACCTATCAAAAGGCAACACTGCAGATATTAAACCAATATATCTTAGAGAATACCAATACATCTCACTGGGGGAAAGAGAACAAGTGGGACTGTCAAACAGAAATTACATGAACAGAATACCTCAGCTCGGATGCACAGAACATAGACCATCACCACACAAAGAACAAGGGATCACAATTTAGAAATCGGAAGATAATAATTAAACTAGGAACCTCAAAAGCCAAACATGAAATGGACAACACTGGAGAAATAAAACTATAAAGTAATTTCCTCTTGCACTAAACAAAAACGCAAAGATGTTAGCAATACACACTTCCCAGACCAGACATATTCCAGTTAATAAATTCAAAATAAAAAGTATTTTTCTACCTTCTGTTTGGGCATTTTATTTTTCAGTTGCAATTGCTCCAGTCACTTTCTTCTGGTTTCTTCGTGTCTTCTGCGAGCTATCCATTTGTCCTTTCTTCTCTTTTAGATGTTTTCCGTTCTCTCTCTATATCTGCTTTAACATACTGATCATTTCCCTTTTGCTCTTTCCCCCATTTCTTTCCTTATTCCTTTATCATCCACTCAAATTTCACCCTTCCATTCTCAGTCCCCTCTTACTCTCCCACTACCCGGCCCATCATAGACTTTTCTTCCACACAAAATATATTTTCCCCTCTCCATTCTCATTCCCCATCCCCATCCCTTCTAGTCCTCCCCCAAAATCAGCTCCCTTATAGTTCTAGACCCACCCAGCATCCACTCACTTCTAGTCCCATTCTCCCATGCCGCCACATCAGCCCATTTCCAGTCCTATTCTAGCCCATCACCCATTTGCAGTCCAAGCTCCCCCTATCAGCCCATTTCTAGCCCTATTCCAGCTTCTCATCAGCCCATTTCCAGTCCTAGTCCCACATATGCTCTTTTCCAGTTCCATTCCAGCTCCCCATCAGCCAGTTTCCACTCCTAGCTTCCCCATCAGCCAATTTCCAATCCTAGCTCCCTCGTCAGCCCATTTCCAGTCCTATTCCAGCCCCCATCAGCCAATTTCCACTCCAAGCTCCCCCATCAGCCAATTTCCAATCCTAGCCCCCTCGTCAGCCCATTTCTAGTCCTATTCCAGCCCCCATCAGCCCATTTCCAGTGCTAGCCCCCCATCACAGCCCATTTCCAGTCCTAGCCCCCCCCACCATCAAAACCCATTTCCAGTCCAAGTAGCCCCCCCCACCATCAAAACCCATTTCCAGTCCAAGTTCCCCCCCCATCACAGCCCATTTCCAGTCCAGGTCCCCACCCCCATAGCCCATTTCCAGGTTCTCCCCTCCCGACCAGCCCCGCGGCTGTCTGAGGGGCTTCAGAGGGAGCCGGGGAAGCCCGCGCGAGGCCCCGGCTCCCCCTGTACAACTGCCAGCGTGAAGATCCTTTTCCCTCACGCTGGCGGCTGTTTGTGTGAAGCCGTGGATGCTGGGAAAGGTTAAATCGCACAAACAGCCACCAGCGTGAAGGAAAAGGATCTTCATGCTGGCGGTTGTACAGAGGGAGCCGGGGCTTTGCGCGGGCTTCCTCGGCTCCCTCTGAAGCCGTCCGGTGTGCCATAATGGTGTTCGCACGGGGTCCCCTGAAGCGCGGGGCCCTGTGCGAACAACATTATCGCACAATGGACAGAACGGCCCTGCTGGCAGGAGCAGCAATTTTAAGAGGCTGCTCCCATATGTAGGTGGGGGCAAGGGCAGCTCAAGGCAATCTGTTGCGAGAGATAATCTCCCCCAGCAGCAAAAATTAGGGGCCTCCTCAGAGCTCTAGTCAGGGAACAGGGAGTCCCCTCAGAAAACTGATCTCATAGTTGTTCCAAGAATCAAGAAAGCAACATATTCCCAGGCTGTATAATTAAAAAAAAAACAAAACTTTACAATGATGTTTACATGCAATTCATAACACCAAAATAAAGTTATTACAACTAATTTCAGTTTGTTGTTTTAAACTGTGGTTCTTGCTTTTTCTTTTTGAACATGCTGTCTACCACCGCTGTCTCAACTTCCTCTCCTCTCATGCCCTCCTAGATCCTTTACAATCCGGTTTCCGTAGCCTACATTCTACCGAAACTGCTCTTACCAAAGTCGCCAATGATTTGTTTCTGGCTAAGTCCAAAGGCTTTTATTCTGTCCTCATTCTTCTGGATCTCTCTGCTGCCTTTGACACTGTTGACCACAATCTTCTTCTTATCACCCTGTCTTCACTCGGTTTCAAAGGCTCTGTACTTTCTTGGTTCTCCTCCTCTCTCTCCCACCGCTCTTTCAGTGTGTACTTCGGTGGCTCCTCCTCCTCTTCTACCCCTTTACCTGTGGGTGTACCTCAAGGTTCTGTCTTAGGTCCGCTCCTCTTCTCTCTCTATACCCAATCCCTTGGTGCCCTTATCTCTTCCAATGGCTTTCACTATCATCTCTATGCTGACGACTCTCAAATCTACCTTTCTATGCCTGTTATCTCTCCTGAAATTTAAGCTAAGATCTCGGCCTGCCTCTCTGACATTGCTTCCTGGATGTCCTACCGTTGCTTGAAGCTGAACATGGCCAAAACTGAACTCCTTGTCTTTCCCCCTAATGCCTCCCCTCCTCCTTCCCCTTTCTCAATCTCTGTGGATAACTCTGTTATCCTTCCTGTCTCTTCTGCACGGAACCTTGGTGTTATCTTTGACTCATCTCTCTCCTTCTCTTTACATATCCAAAACATTGCTAAAACATGCCGTTTCTTTCTTTACAATATCTCCAAGATTCGCCCTTTTCTCTCTGATAACACTACTAAATTGATTGTCCACTCTTTAATCACCTCCCGCCTTGATTACAGTAACCTTCTCCTTGCTGGCCTTTCTGCTAACTACCTCTTTCCTCTCCAGTCTATTCAACATTCTGCAGCTCGTCTGATTTTCCGTCAATCTCGTTTTTCACACATTACTCCTCTTCTCATGTCACTTCACTGGCTCCCCATCCGCTTCCGTATCTAGTTCAAACTCCTCCTTCTAACCTATAAATGTATTCATTCTTCTGCCCCTCATTACCTTTCATCCCTCATCTCTACCTACACCCCCTCTCGCCTACTCCGCTCATCTAATTGTCTTCGTTTATCTATGCCTTTTACTCATACTGCTAATTCTAGACTTTGCTCCTTTCAACTGGCTGCACCCTTTTCATGGAATTCTCTACCTGTCTCTGTCCGCCAAGCCTCCTCCCTGACCATCTTCAAATCCAAATTGAAATCCCATTTCTTCACTATTGCTTTTTGTTCCTAACTCGTCCTTTCTTGTTCTCTCCATAAACATTTATTCTTGTCTTGTTAATTGTTATTTGTATTAGCTAATTTATTTCATATTTTGTCTTGACTAGATTGTGAGCTCTAACGGGCAGGGACTGTCTCTTTTTATGTTTGTACAGCGCTTCGTATGTTGCAGCGCTTTATAAATGCTTAGTAATAATAATAATAACATATATTCTGCATCCAAAGAAACCTTTCTCCCAACAGTGAGTGCAGAGCAGAACTAGGATATTTCCCACAGAACTCAACATGCCAAAAATAATTTCTGATTCCGGTACCATCGCAGTAACGGCAATATAAACCCTCACCGGTACTACGTAAATTGTGAAGTAATACAGACCCTTACAAAAATTACTCAGGACCTATAGAGATAATCTATCATACCAGAACAGCATCAACTTGAAAACCTCACACAAGGGGACTACGCAGAAAAGAGCAGCACCGTAAATATTGCAGTAGGCCCTAGAACATCTATACCTATTCAGAAAACCGAACAAGCTGAATTATTATCGATCCCTACATAGAAACTCCATGCTAACAGAATACCTGCCCTTGGTCATACAGTCAAAACACAGATATCCACACAGATATCCTCACTAAGTAGAAAATAAATTACCACAAGCTAAAATTATACATATGTAGACAAAAATTAAATTGACAGGAATGATATTTAAGGGTGATGAATCTGAGGAATTGAAACAAATCTCGATGAACCTGGAAGAGTTAATAGGCAATTAGACAAAATAAAGAGTAACAAATCATTTGGGTGGATGGCACACATCCCCAGGTGCTTAAAGAACTCAAAAATGAAATTGCAGACCTATTATTAGTAATTTGTAAACTATCATTAAAATTGTCTATAGTACTTGAAGATGGGAGAGTGGCCAATGTAATATAAATTCTTATTTATTTATATTGTTAACAACTTTTTTATTCCACTGTATCTACTAGTCACAGTGGTGTACAGGTAACAAGTTAAAAATTTACATGTAATTTAAGTAGTACTCAAACAAAAGTAACGCTTCCAACACAGGAAGAGTAACGGTGGATAAAAAGAGTATATTTTAAGAGAGGGAGGTTAACAGTAGGAGAATAATGGTGTAGCTTAAAACAAACATGAGGTTAATTGGTATGAGGATGAGTGTACAGTTAGAGGTGTCAGTGCCAAAATATTCAATGAAAAGGAAAGTTTTCAGCTTATGATGGAATTCGCCTATGGTGGTTGAAGATCGTATGTCCAGTGGGAGGGAATTCCATGTAGTGAGTGCGTAAAAGGAGAAAGCTCTGTTCGAAGTGATGTGATTGGACTGAGAGATTGAGGATGGGACATTTAATAAATTTTGGTTAGCCTTTCTCCTTGCTCTATTGTCGAAGAGTGTGAGAATAAGTGTACACAGGATGTCTACATGAGAGATCATGTGTAATTTTAAAAATGTTTAGGAAGGATTTATATTTGACTCTCATGTGGATGGGGAACCAGTGAAGCTGCTTCAGTATAGGGGTGATGTGGGATCGTCGAGGTGCCTGTGATGATTCTGGCCGCTGTATTCTATGTGAGTTGTAAGGGGAGTAAGGTAGCCTTAGAGAGACCTTGATAAATGATATTTCCGTATTATTTTGTTCAAGGAGGGGGCAGAGGTTTTGAACTGTTTTCATCTTGAAGTATGCAGACCTTGTGACTTGCTTGATGTGAGAGTGAAAATTTAGCCTCTGGTCTAGGATGATGTGCAAGTATTTGACCTCATCCTTAACATGAAGAATTATGTTAGCCAGGTTTATAGTAGATGAGGGGGAGAATGCAAGGTTCTTCATTAAGTGGAGTACTTCTGTCTTGTTGGGATTAATGGACATGTTGTGGTAATGGAGCCATTGGACAATAGATTCGAAGCATCTTCCTATCCTGGAGTAATCTGGGTTGCTGGTAGAGAAAGGTGCATAGATTATGATGTCATCAGCATAAAGATGATAGAAGATGTTATGGTTGCAGATTATGATGCATAGTGGTTGTATAAAAATGTTAAACAGTAGGGAGGATAGGGCAGAACTTTGTGGTAATCCTTGGAATTATTTGAAAGGGAGTGAATTGTTCAATCCTATCTTGACCTGTTGATAACAGTCCTCAGGGTAGGATTGGAACCTCTGTAGAGTTGTTCCTCTTAGACTGATTGATGGAGATGTGATAAGAGGTGCTCATGGCTAATTGAAGGTAGCGGAGACATCAAGGAAGATGAGTATGAAACCTTGTATGATCTTTTCAGTTCCTTTTATTAAGGTGTCTAGGAGGGAGGTCAACAGTGTTTCTATACTGTGAATGGTCTGAAACCATGTTGTTGCTGATCAAGAGGGCATGAGAATCGATGTAGTCCTGCATCTGAAGTTGTACCACTTTCTCGATGATTTTGATGAGGCAGAGTATGCTGGAGATGGGTCTATATGAAGCTGGTGACATGGGGTCGGTTGCAGGATTTTTTATTAAAGGTCTGATGGACATGTGCTTGAGAGTCTTAAGCATGTAGCTGAGCGATAGAGATGTCTGTACCATACCTAGTAAGACTGGGGTGAGTTCGTGTTTAGAGAGTTTAATCCAGGAGACCGTACAAGGGTCAAGTGGGGAGGTGGTGGTGTTGAGGTTTATGATGATGCTTTCTAGCTGCTCGGTGGATAAAGTATTGAATTTAGACCAAGTTTGTTTGGTGGGATCGTTGGGCAGGTTAGGGGTCTGCAATGTGGTTCTGTTGATGGGAGTTAGGCTAGATTGGAGGAATTGTGCAATGTTTGATGGGGATAAGGTTATTCTGCATCAGTGAGGAGATGTGCTGATATGGCCAGATGGCTGGGGTAAAGATGAGGTCTAAGATTCCTCCCATAATGTGAGTCTGAGATTATCTGCTTGAGCTGGAGAGCTCCTATGGCATCAAGGAAGGATGTGGATTTTTTATTAGATGTGGCAGGTAGGTTGAGGTCACCTAGGAGAATAAACCATTTTCTGCAGTGGTTGCTAGTGCATGCTTCTTCAATCAGTGGTGAAAGATTGCTAGCGCCTGCTGTTGGTGATCTATAAGCAAGGCATAGTGTTAAGTGTGTGATAGATATGGTGACTGAGTCCAGGTCATCTGAAGAACTAGATTTGATGATTAACCTTCTTGAAAAAGGTTCCAGGGTGATCTGGGAAACTACAGAGAGGTGAGCCTGATGTCAGTGCCAGGCAAAATTGGTAGAAATCATTATAAAGAACAAAATTACTTAACATTTATATGACCTTTACTGAGCACCCATGACTTCCAGACACTCTTTCAAGCCTTAATCTTCCCACACTTGGACTATTGTAATATTATCCTACAAGGACTACCGAAATATACGCTCCACCTATTACAGTTAGCCCAGAGCACTGCCACCTGGATCCTTTGCGGTGCACCCAGAATTGAACACATAACCCCAATACTCAGGTGATTACACTGGCTCCCCATAATAAGCTATCCAAAATACTGTACAAGGCCTTGATTACTATTTTCAAAATATCCCACAAATTTTCCTCGGTCAACCTACAATCGCTATTACATAAGATGCCAGGCAACAGATTTAACATACCTTCATCATTCTCACGTTAAAGGTGAAGAGCAGCTAGACTGCCTTGAATCGAGCCTTCTTGCTCTATGTGCCAAGCATATGGAATGTGCTTCCCGAGGGCCTATGATCCATACATGACCTAACTGAGTTCCATAAGAAGCTGAAAATGCACCTGTTCATTGAACAATTTGGTAGAAAAGACTAATATTCCTCTCACCATTGAGAGCACAACACTCTATTCTTCTGTTAATTGTTCTGTGCATTATGTATAAATAGTAAATTAATATGCACTAGCTATTTCCACTCTTAGCCTCCCTTTTATACCACATTGAGTTCCTTCACTATGGAACACCACTATGTAAAATAACACCAACTGTATATTATAACTTATGTTCCTTACATTCATATGTGCCTATGTAAGTTCAAGGGGTATGTTTAACTAATCAGCAGTAGTGGCTTCCATGCAATAACGGAAGCCTCTACTGCTGATTAGTAAACATACCCACAAGTCTCATTTAACTTGTAAACCGCCTTGACAGTCTGATAAGGTGGTGTATAAAAGTAACTAACTAACTAAATAAATGTATAGTTGTGGCTTAATAGGATAAACCAATATAATTTAGCTAAAGAAAGTCATGCTTTACTAATCTGCTACATTTTTGTTAGAGGTGTGAATAAACAGATAGATAAAGTAGAGCCGGTTGATATAGTGTATTTGGATTTTCAGAAAGCCTTTGACTAAGTCCCTCATGGGAGATGTCTGAGGAAGTTAAAAAATCATGGGATAGGAGGCAGTGTCCTATTGTGGATTGGGAACTGATTTTAAAAGATAGAAAACAGAGAGTAGGGTTAAATGGCCAATTTTCTCAATTGAGAAAGTGAATCACTGTACCCCAGTGATCTGTGCTAGGCCTGATGTTTTTTAACATATTCACAAATGACCTGGCAATGGGAACAACAAGTGATGTGATCAAATTTGCAGATAGCACAAAATTATTCAGACTCATTAAATCATAAAAGGATTGTGAAAAATTGCAAGAGGACCTTGAGAAATTGGAAGATTGGGCTTCCAAACAGCAGATAAAATTTAATGTGGCAAGCAAAGCAATGTGTGCCTTTGAGTCAATGCTGACACAGCAGTTCCTAAGTTTTCTTGGCAGTGTGACCAGGAATAGATTGACAGGCCTTTCTTCTGAGGCAATGGAGGGTTAAGTGACTTGCCCAAGGCCACAAGGAGTGCCAATGGGAACTGAACACCGATCATTTGGCTATCACGCCAGTGCTCTAATCACTAGGCTACTCCACCTGTCCAGTAATGTGGACAAGTGCAAAACTATGTACTTAGGGAAGAACGACCCAAACCATAGCTATATGATGCAAAATGCCACATTAGGAGTCAGCACCAATGAAAAGGGTCTGGGCTTCATTATGGATAATATATTGAAATCCTCTGCTCAGTGTGCAGCAATGGCCAAGAAAGCTAATAGAATGAAAGGAATTATAAGGAAAGGAATAGAGAATAAAACAAAGGATATCATAATGCCTGTGTATCGCTCCATGGTGTGACCACACCTTGAATAATGTGCGCAGTTCTGGTTGCCATATCTTAAAGAGGATATAGTGGAATTAGAAAAGATATAGAGAAGGGTGGCCAAATGATAAAGGGGATGAAAGGATAGCCCTATGAGAAGAGGCTTATAAGGTTAGATTCCTTGAACCTGAAGAAGAGACAGCTGAGAAGAGATATGATAGAGGTTTACAAAATGAAAGGAATGGAATGAGTAAACGTGAATTGGTTGTTTACTCCTTCAAGAAGTACAAAGACTAGGCGAGATGCAATGAAGCTTTTATTCAACATGTAATTAAGTTGTGGAATTTATTGCCAGAGAATGTAGTAAAAGCAGTTAGTGTAGGTGGGTTTAAAAAAGGTTTAGACAAGTTCCTGGAGGCAAAGTCCATAAGCCATTATTAAAGTAGACTGGGGATACATAGCATGGAATCTGTCTATCTTCTGGGATCCTGCCAGACACTTGTGACCTGGAATGGTCAACTACTGGAAACAAGATACTGGGCTTCAGGGACCTTTGGTTTGAGTCAGTATAGTAAATCATGTGCTCTTATGTTCTTACAAGCCTTACTGATTTATCAAGAGTTGTCTTCCATTACGTCATATTGGTAAAATCTAACTGATAGTTATCCAATAAAATAGCTGCAATACCACCTTTGTGATTTATATTCTGGTGTGTCCTTGCCTGTTGATGTATATTGGTTACACTAAATATGCCTTTCGTCTATGGCTTAATGAATATCATAGCAGACTGGTAACATGGATTCTTTCAGCACCCACTGTTGAAGACTGGATGCGATAGCGTCATTTATTTTCTGATATTCGATGGCGGGTGAGGATCCTGATTTGCTTAGCTTCCTATGTGTTCCTTACCATTCACCTAGGTGTATCCTTGTCCTCAGCTATTGTGTTACATAGAAACATAGAAATATGACGAGAGAAAAAGACCACATGGCCTATCTAGTCTGTCCTTCCATATCAACAACTACAACAGTCCCCTTTTTTCCTTTAGAGATCCTCTGTGTTTGTCCCATGCTTTTTTAAATTCAGTTACTGTCCTCATCTCTACTACCTCCACTGGGAGACTATTCCATGGATCCACCACTCTTTCCGTAAAGAAATATTTCCGCAAAATCACTCCTGAATTCATCCCCCTTCACCCTCATCCCATGTCCCCTCATAGCAGAACTTGCTTTCAATTGAAAGGGGCTTTCCCCCTGAACATTTATGCCAC
The DNA here is from genome assembly GCA_033557465.1 of Ichthyophis bannanicus. Classification (NCBI taxonomy): domain Eukaryota; kingdom Metazoa; phylum Chordata; class Amphibia; order Gymnophiona; family Ichthyophiidae; genus Ichthyophis; species Ichthyophis bannanicus. Next base: position 402,823,403 of record CM066032.1, on the reverse strand, counting down.
GGAGGTATTTTAACATCTCAATCATATCACCTCTATCCCACCTTTCCTCTAAGGTGTACATATTAAGATCCTTAAGTCTGTCCTCATATGCTTTATAATGAAGACCACTAACCATTTTAGTAGCCACCCTCTGCACCGACTCCATCCTGTTCACATCCTTTTGAAGGTGCGGTCTCCAGAACTGCACACTTTACTCCAAATGAGGTCGCACCAAAGACTTATACAGGGGCACTATCACCTCCTTTTTTCTGCTAGCCATTCTTCTCCGTATGCACCCAAGCATCTAGTTTTTGCCATCGCCTTTTCTACCTGTTTAGCTACTTTAAGATCATCAGACACAACCACGCCCAGGTCCCGCTCTTCTTTAGTGGACAAAAGTACTTCACCCCTATACTATATTGCTCCCTTGGATTGCTGCAGCCCAAATGCATGACCTTACATTTTTTTAACATTAAATCCCAGCTGCCAAATTCTAGACCATTCTTCAAGCTTAGCTAGATCCCTCCTCATGTTATCTACACCTTCCTGGGTGTCTACTCTATTGCAGATTTTGGTATCATCCGCAAGGACAGATCCCTGGGGCACACCACTGGTAACATCCTTCTCCTCAGAGTGAGCCCCATTTACCTGTGCTCTTTGTCGCCTTCCACCCAACCAATTTCTAACCCAAGCAGTAACTTTAGGGTCCATCCCTAGGGTGCTCAGTTTGTTTATAAGTCGCCTGTGAGGAACAGTCTCAAAGGCTTTACTGAAATCTAAAGACACCACATCTAGGGCTCTCCCTCGGTCCAACTCCCTGGTCACCCAGTCAAAGAAATCAATCAGATTTGTCTGACAAGACCTGCCTCTGGTGAATCCATGCTGCCTCGGATCCTGTAATCCGCTGGATTCCAGAAACCTCACTATTTTCTCTTTCAGCAGCATTTCCAATAATTTACTCACCACTGAAGTTAAACTAACTGGCCTGTAGTTTTCAACCACATCCTTACTTCTGCTTTTGTGTAAAGGCACCACATGAGCCTCTCTCCAGTCCTTTGGCACCACTCCCGATTCCAACGAGGTATTGAAATGGTCAGTCAGTGGAGCTGCTAGAATGTCCCCAAGTTCCCTCTGTATTCTAGGGTGTATCCCATCCGGTGCCATCGCTTTGTCTACTTTAAGTTGAGCTAGTTTCTCATGAACACAGTCTTCTGAAAATTGTTCAAGATGTCCCTCGCTTCTGTTCCTGTTTGTGGGTGTTTTCTGAGGTCCTGCTCCTGGTTCTTCATCTGTGAACACAGAACAGAAATATTTGTTAAGCAATTCCACTTTATCCTACTTTGCTCGCTTCTCTAAGTTTTTCCAAATATAGATGCCTGTCTTCCTCTCTCTGTGATCTCTTGTATTTCATGAAGGCCTCCCTCTTTTTCTTCACTTTTTCAGCTACTTCTTTCGAAAGCCATAGCAGTCTCCTTTTCCTTTTACCTTTATTTACCATTTTAACAAAAAGGTTGGTTGCCCTTAAAATATCCCCTTTCAGTTTTGCCCACATCCCCCCAGCTGTTCCCATCCCAGTAACGACTCCCTGAGGTATTGGCCCATCTTGGCAAGGTTAGTCTTCCTAAAGTCTAAGATCCTCACCTTTGAATGGATTCTAATAGCCCTAGTCCTAATACTAAACCACACCAGCTGGTGATCACTGGATGCAAAACGATCTCGCACTACAACATCAGAAACACTTTCACCATTGGTAAGCACCAAGTCCAGTATGGCCCCTTCACATGTGGGGTCTGTTACCAATTGCCTGAATAGTATTCCCTGTAGAGAATCCAGGATCTCCTAGATGATACTGCAGCAGGAATGTGCCAATCAACATCTGGCATATTGAAATCTCCTATCAGAAGCACTTCCCCTTTCCTAGCAATGCTGCGTATGTATTCAGTTAACTCTCTGTCCACCTCTTCCTCTTGTGAGGAAGGACTTATAAACAAACTGAGCACCCTAGGGATGGACCCTAAAGTTACTGCTTGGGTTAGAAATAGGTTGGGTGGGAGGCGACAAAGAGTACAAGTAAATGGAGCTCACACTGAGGAGAAGGATGTTACCAGTGGTGTGCCCCAGGGATCTGTCCTTGGTCCGATTCTTTTTAATATCTTTGTTAGTGATATAGCGGAAGGGCTGTCGGGTAAGGTTTGCCTCTTTGCGGATGATACCAAAATCTGCAATAGAGTAGACACCCAGGAAGGAGTAGATAACATGAGGAGGGATCTAGCTAAGCTTGAAGAATGGTCTAGAATTTGGCAGCTGGGATTTAATGTTAAAAAATGTAAGGTCATGCATTTGGGCTGCAGCAATCCAAGGGAGCAATATAGTAAAGGGGGTGAAGTACTTTTGTCCACTAAAGAAGAGCGGGACCTAGGCGTGGTTATGTCTGATGACCTTAAAGTAGCTAAACAGGTAGAAAAGGTGACGGAAAAAGCTAGAAGGATGCTTGGGTGCATACAGAGAGGAATGGCTAGCAGAAAAAAGGAGGTGATAGTGCCTCTGTATAAGTCTTTGGTGCGACCTCATTTGGATTATAGTGTGCAATTCTGGAGACCGCACCTTCAAAAGGATGTGAACAGGATGGGTCGGTGCAGAGGGTGGCTACTAAAATGATTAGTGGTCTTCATTATAAAGCATATGAGGACAGACTTAAGGACCTTAATATTTACGCCTTAGAGGAAAGGCGGGATAGAGGTGATATGATTGAAATGTTTAAATACCTTCATGGCATAAATGTTCAGGGGGAGAGCCTCTTTCAATTGAAAGCAAGTTCTGCTACGAGGGGACATCGGATGAGGGTGAAAGGGGATAGATTCAGGAGTGATATGCGGAAATATTTCTTTACAGAAACAGTGGTGGATCCGTGGAATAGTCTCCCAGTGGAGGTGGTAGAGATGAGGACAGTAACTGAATTCAAAAAAGCATGGGACAAACACAGTGGACCTCTTAAGGTAAAAAGGGGATTGTTGTAGTTGTTGATATGGAAGGACAGACTAGATAGTCTGTGGTCTTTTTCTGTCATCATATTTCTATGTTTCTATATTTCATTGTTGAATATGAGCCATGTGACTTGGCCGTTTAACTTTGATGCTCACAGGACTGAAGTATGATAACAGCATGGAATGAGAAATTGAGGAACTGCAGCTCAAATGGACCATTGTATTCTAATGCCAGTACCATTAATTCCTGAGGCAGACATCAAAATGTGAGATCATGTTGGAGATTGGTGGCATTTAAGCTGCAGTTGGTTTGTTTAAATTTCTGATTAAATACTCATAAAATTCAATTTAAAAAAGTGATTTTGATGTTGACGTTTTTGTAATTACAGTGGATTTTTTTGGACCAATGATTAAAAATATTTCTGATATAGAATGCAAAATAAAGAAGTGTTTGCTCTGTGCTGTTTAATATGAGGTCCATATGAATAAAAGAAAAAAGAGATAAAAAAGATACACGTTTATTTTGTTGATCTCAAGAAAAGGTGCATATTCTTCACTGGTTAATTCTATGAGTAACTGTGGTAAAAAGCTTTGCTAAATCAGCTCCTCCACCCTCCAGATAAAACAGGGACACGGCATAACAAAGATGGTTATCAGTATCAGCACGGTAATTTTCAAGCACGTGACTTCAGGATCGGAAGAGTGAATTGCTTTTCTTCATTAACAAGTTCAATGATGGCGCCTTCACCAGCGTCGTCATCATCATCACTGCTACTGTTCTCGCCATGGTCATGGATTGCTAGAAGCTCATCACTACCAGAATCCAAGCAAGAATTCCAACATGCCTCAAGATATCTAAAGACTTTTTATCATAGGTGATGGTAGATGGAAAATCTCAGGTGCGGAGAGGGAACACTTATAAGTGTGAGGAAGCTGTAGCTGTATAGGAAACGTGGATTAGGGTCTCCTATCTATCATGACTGAATGAGAATGTGTAGACCACAGAGTTGGCATGCACCACTCACTCCATGGGCAGAGCCAGCCCAACCATGAGGACAACTAGGTAGTTGCATAGGGCAGCAGCTTCTGGAGGTAGGGGACAACAAAGAGCATCTACAGGCAAGCCAACGCAATGGCTCCTGGCAGTCACACAAACTCAGAGTTATCGGTGTGCACTTTGACCTACAGGGTCGGCCCGACCATTAGGCAAACTAGGCAGTCGCCTAAGGTGGAAGCTTTTGGGGGCACAAAGAGCAGAGCATTCAAAGCTAAACAATAGATTCTGACAGCCAGAGGGGGAGTAAGGCTTAAGGTACCAACTCTGGGGCTGCTCTGTTTATCTACCTGAAGAATGGACAATATGGAAATAGTCTATTTACCCTTGTACAGTAAGTAGTTTTTGAAAGCTCCCTCATTAGGCATATATTTACAAAACAAAGTTTAATATTAAAAAATGTGATGTCCAAACATGGGTTTCTTCAGGAAATGTTCTGGGAGGGATTGTGCTGTGATGATTACAAGTGAGATTAATAAGCAAAATCTTGGGGGTGGGAGCTGGGGATCTAAAAGCTGAGGGGGCACAAGGCTGAAGTTTAGCCTAGGATGCCTAAAATCCTTACACTTCACCATCCATGGGGCCAGAGGAAGAAGAACCCCCTTCTCTTCCGTGTTTTTGCAATCAAAGGAACTTTAATTGTCTGTGCAGTAGTTTTAAGGTGGTGAGAGGCGGACTCAGATGGGAGTAAAGAAAATTAATGGAGCATTGCAATCTGCAAGCAAGCAATTGCCAGCCTAAGAGATAACATACCCAAAGTGGCTCTTGCATCGCGTGTAAGTTCTTTCAGAAGGAGCAATTTATATACCCTGATAGCTCTAGGACTTGAAAAATTTCCACATGAGTGCTGCAAGAGATCTTTAATTTTAGAAGATAAAAGGTCTCTTCTTTTTAAATTATTAAAAGTAAAAGTAATCTTTATAATATCTGAAGTTCCAAAGTGTCCTTGCGATTCTTATTATGAAGCATGGTTGAAATCAGAAGCAAACCAGGAACTTTACTTTACAATCATAGCTCTCAAGCAAAAAAGGGAGGAGCTTCATCCATCACTGCTGTGGTTAATATTATAATCAGCATTATACCTTGTATTGCAGGAGGCCTTTATGTTTATCTACATGTGAAAATAGTGGCATTTACATGTATAGATTGAAAAGACATGTGCATGGCACATTCCTGCCTGATCTCAGAAATGTTTTGGACACCCTGAATGTTGCCTTAAGTTAAACCTTCTCCAGGTATGAACAGACATCCGAAAAGCGCTTGCTTTGTCAGTCAAACATCTGGAAGGTGTGGGGAAGAAGCTAAAATAATACTCCTTGTATTTTAAACTATGTCAATAAACACTGACAGGAAATGGGGGCTATTTGCATTTGGCCGGAATGCAGAAATTTCAGGTAAGCATGTTGTGAGCATGGCTCAGTGGGACAAAAAAGTGTACATGCACCTCTCATTTTAGAATGGGAATACATGGGCTCTTTAAGATAGGCCTTAAGGAACTTTCTTGGAATCTATGAGCCAGCTTCATACTGGTATTTCTGATGATCTTTTCTGCTTGGCCCAAAGCTTGATTGTTCTTGAGCTCTGTGGAAAACCCTTTCTGGATTTTTTGTCTTTTGAATCTATTGACTCCTGCTCTAGAGGCTTACTCTAAAGTTTTTTCTTTTGCCATGTTCTTGTGTCAGACGTTCTGTGAAACCATATCTAAGTGTACTATCAGATCCAAATCCAGATCCCGAGTGTCCAATAGTGACTTGGAGCAAGCTTGGTAAATTTCTCAGAAAGTATATTTAGACATGGTTTCACCGAATTTCTATCACAGGAACATAGCAAAAGAAGTCTTTTGGAGAAAGTCTCTAGAGCAGGAGTCAATAGATTCATCTAGAAAGGGTAATCCACATAGTTCAAGAACAATCAAACTTTGGGCCAATAAGAAAACAGAAACTAGAAATATAAGACACAGTTAAGAGCAGGCCTGTTCGAGTCATCTTCCTAGGAAATGTTCGTAGTTCATCTTGGAAGACGACTGCCTTCTAACACAGTATATAAACCAAAAAAAAAAAAAAAAAAATGGCCCCCCCTGCAGACGGCACAAAGAAACTAAACAAAATGAAATTTTTTTTGTCTGTAGTACCCCTTATGCTGGCACCTCAATTCTCTATCCTGATGTTGAGTGGCAAACATTATCTAGATTTTGCCATTAAATATCACGATTTTTTGCCTGTGATGTCCAGTATTTTTAAAAAAAGACGACAGCAGCAAACTGAATATTATCCCCCTATGTTTATGAGGCACCATCTCTGGAATGCCTCACACCCGTCCACCTTTTTCTACATATAATTCTGGACATATAAAGGGGATTTTAGAAAGAATGGCCAAGTTAAATCAGGGACGTCCAGGGCAGAATGTGCAGAAAAACTCCAGGGACGTCTATGTTTCTGGCTGATTTCAGGAACATAGACATATTTGACCTGAATGTGCATGTGGACGATCACATAGGGCTGAGAATGTCCATCTCAGGCAACCTAGCATAAGGAGACGTCCAATGGCATGCAAAGTGAAAATATGAGCCCCCATTTCCTGACAGTGTTCGTTGACATAGTTTAAAATACAGGGAGTATGATTTTAGCTCCTTCCCCACAGCTTGCAGATGTCTGACTGACAAAACAAACATTTTTCAGATGTCTGTTCATACCTGGAGAAGGTTAACTTAAGACACGGTCCAGGGCATCTAGGACATTTCTGAAATCAGGCGGGGATATCCAGGTTCTTAGGGACGCCCTGGCCATGCCTCCACCATGCCCCCATTCAGACTTGGATGTTTTCATACTGGGAATGTTCACAGACCCAGCTTCTCAAATGGCTCCAGGGACATCTCTGTGAATAGTGCTTTTAAAATAACATCCATAATGGATTAGACGTTCAGAACTATGGGTCTATTCTGACACACGAATAGCGGGGTTGGGACGTCCATCCCCACCATTCGCCCCCCTTGCTGTCCCCGACAAAAGCCTCCCCATATGAACAAGGCGTTTGTACAGGGAGGCTTAGTTGGGGGCGAGAGGGGGTGTTGCAGAGGCAGGGTGAGGGCGGACAGTTGGTGGTCTGCGGCCCCGGATGTACAGGGCCGATTCTGAAGTCAGCCCTGTACATCCAGGGCCGGCAGACTGGACGGGGGACAGCAGGCTCAGGTGGCAGAAGTGGGGCGAGGGGGTGCAGGGAGTTCCCTGCAGCCCAACCCTGGCCATGGTAAGCTAGATCGGGGGTCGAGCTGCGGGGAAAGGAACAAGTGGCTGGTGGCTGGGGATCACGGCTCCTGAATGGAGCTGCAGTGCCATGGCAACGGGACGCACTGGTGCTGCAGCTTCATTCAGGAGCCTGACTGAGTTAGCCTGGCAGTGGCCTGTACTTGCAGCCTGATCTGAATCGGGCCCCGTCCTGCACATACAGGCCCAGACCTGATTCCGATCCCGCGGGGCATGTCTAGCCCCCACACAATCAGAATTGGGTCTGCCTCTGTGCATCCTGCTTCTGATCCAGAGCACAGGGGCCTGGGTGGCCAACTTGGAATATGCCTCCACATATATAATAGCTCAAACTTAAAAAAAAAGAAGCACTTACGTATATCCTGCTCCTTGTGGTCTTGGGCAAGCCACTTAACCCTCCATAGCTCATGTTCCCTGTAACATAGTTATCTCCAAGTTATAATGCCCTGTTCAATGTAATTTCAGTTTGTTCAATGTAAACCGCACTGATGCAGAATAGCACAGTATATAAGAGAATGTAAATAAATAAATAAATAAATATCATTGGAATGCATGTCAAAGATATAAGTGCTTCTGAATATCATCTTAAATTTGTGAAGGATGATTCTATACCCGTCACGTCTGGCCGCAGTGCCTGCCCAAATCCAAGATGGGTCTGAGATAGACCCAATTCTGCTGCCACGGGGTCTAGACATACCCACGATGGCGGGATTGGGGAGTTAGATGTCCTTGTGCTCCCCAGATTCCGAGAAGAAAGACGTACCGGAACCTGCCCATTCCCACGCCAGAATGCCACTGCTGGGGTGTGATCAGTGGCATCCTAGCACCATGGCAAGGAGCCGTCTACCTAGCGGCTTAGAGTGGCATGCCCCAAATTGACCCCTGCAGACCGCTGTCCGGCCAGCACCGGAGGCCCCTATGGCCTGGATCGTGGCTGCAGGTGCTGTGCTAGGCCATTGCCATGGGGTGCGGGGATCTGCAGCTCGCAATCAGAGCTGCGCTCTGCACTTATACCACCGCCGGGGTGGAATAGCTTGGACATCTGTAGGGGTGCTGGGGAACATACACAGGCCGTTCCTGCATACCCTGCATACATCCCGCCACTTGGCCCCTCCCTCGCTCTGCCCCCCTCTCTGCCCCTCCCGATCATGTACAGCGCTTCCCGCACAACCGCTGTGTACATGCAGGGCATATAGGCTGTGAAATAGGCTTGGGGAGCTGATTGCAGCCTACATGTCTGGCCTGCACATACACAGGCGCTATTCGCAGTATGGAATGACCTTCATAGGATATTAGCACCAGGTACTATCCAGATTCTGGAACTGAATATCCAGAATAATTTTAGTCGCAGTGGACAGCATCTAAAAATAATGCTGACTGCTGTGACTCATGTTGACTATGAGGTTTGTTTGACCTGTACAAACACAATTGTGATGTACTTGTAGAAAATAATGACAGAAGATGGTGGCACTTTATATGCTAAACAATTTATTGCCTCTATAAATTGGCGATATCTTATAGACTAAACAATCTCTGCTATTTTTGCTACTCCATACTATCACAGCCACCCCTCTGAAAGTATTTGAAGAAGAGGATGTAATACTCTTTAGAGCTAATTTAAATCAGTACAGTTAAAAGGACGGCACATCGTTCTTAGCAACATCAGTTGATCTGAGATGCTATTGTTAGATTTGTCTTGCAATTGGCTAATACTTTGAAATATATGGAGATACTGAGGTGAAGAAGGAGCTGTTAGCAGAGAGGGAGCAAGCAAGAGTTCTTGCTCCTAAGACCCAGTTAGAGGAGACAGAGGAAGGAAGAAGCTACTAAACATGTAGGTGCAGTTCCCCTTAAGGGCTGGAGGCAGGATGGCTCTACTCAGGTAGCTGGAGAAACTGAGCCAGGGAAACAAAGCTCCGGACTAGGGAGGAGGAGGAGGAATTTCCCTGGCACCATATGAAGTTTCCCTTGGAGTTGAGCATCCTCCAAGTCTCCTTGAAGAGCCAGAAAGCCAAATGGAGGACATGAGGCTGGAGCTGGCTTCATCAACAGTTCAGGAGAACTTAATGAACATTGAATAACCAGAGCCCCAAGGTAAAAAGTCTTTCATTTGGGGCTAGTACTGCGTTGTTGTTGCCAGCTCAGAAGAGAATAGGTTTGAGTCCTACTGGCCTTGAAACAAGGGAGTGGGTTCAAGTCCCACTGTCTTGAATGTGCAGTATACTAGAAGTTGAAGGACCATGGAAAAGGTTTAAACTTACCAGTTTGTTTATGCTGCAAAGCAGGATAAAAGTCAGGCTGGTCAGCCCAAGTGATGCCGGCCCAGGCAGCAGCCCCAGCCCTGGGTTTTTGAATATAAGAAAACCAGGACTGGATTGACTTTTTTTTCTTTTGACTAATGCTTTATGGAGCTGCACTGTGACTTATCTTTATTGAATGACTGAGTTATGGGAAATGACTGCTGAGCTTGTAATAATTTATTTAGTTATTAGTACTTACATACCGCTGCTTCCAAAGATCAGTGATGGTTTACAAGGAACAAAACGGTAACTTTACATTATAACATTGGAAAAACTTATTTACAAGGCAAATATGATAAACAATTAACAATTAATATACAAACTATGTACAAGGTACCCACAGAGAAAGCTGCCATTTTCCTTTAGGGAGAGACAAGGACTTTTGTGTTTTCCCTTTTTCAGCATTGGCTTTGTATTTAAAGACTGTTCTAATAAAGTCGGGAACAGGCATCCTGTGTGTTTTCATTCACCCGAGACCAGAACCAACAGACACTAGGAGTCAGGAAGCCATCTGAGAGCAGAACTGCCACATCTGAGTGCTCCCCTCTGGTCACAATACATAAAGATGCCTGTTTACTGAAGTGTGAGAAAATTTCGGATTTACCGTGCATTTCTTTCAAAAATTAACACACAGTAACTGCAAAGCCTGTGCAATACTGTTGGGGACTAACCGCAAGCACTATCCATGCCCATAAGCTACTATTACTACTACGACTAATCATTTATAAAGTGCTACAAGGCGTACCCATTCTCTTTCCTTTCCTGCCTCGTGCCATGGCAAGCAGTTATCATGGGAATTAGTTCATGGTAAGTACCGAGGTAGTGTAGTAACTGTTTCTGCAGCCACGCAGGAACTGTTACCGTGTGCTAAGTTCCACACTAGCTGCCTATTGAATTTTAGTAAATAGGCCCCAAAGTTTAGCCAGTGCCCTGTGATTATCTAGAATGCAGGGTTCTGGATGCCTTTTTGTAATACATATTACAGAACTACCCAATCACTTATAGATAATAATCTGTTGCCCAAATTGGTTGTTGTAGTGGATAATAATAATTCATAAATATATATATCAATAATTTCATTGCAATCCATTCATGGCCCCATATTAGTCCAAAGAATGGAAAATATGGTTAGACCTCCAGAAGACCATTAGGTAGTGCAATACATTTTAAGAAAGAATTATTTAAAATGTGTACGAAACCTGGCTAAAAAATTCAGGAACATCCAATATTAAACAAAGTGCCAATCAATTCAATGTTTGTTATGATGTCCTCAACATAAAGCAGAAGAAAAGGACCTTAGCTTCGCTTGCGGGGCTATTCATTCAAATGGCTTTAATAGTCACAGCCACAAACAATTGTTGCAGCGCAAGTAATTATTCTGGAGAGAACAGCAAGGGTACACTTTAAGTAATACCCCCTGTTGAGTCCCCTGATGCAGTGTAGGCGAAGCGCTGTCAGCATTGGGACTGTGGGATTGCTCACTTACTATAACATGTGACATCATTGAAAGATGTCACATGTCATCTTTGTTCATTGTTTAGAGTTTAAAGTTCATAATTGCAGGACAGGGGGAGGAAAGGACCTATGATGGTATTTTAAGGAGTAGATGAAGTGGCTATGACTATTAAAGCCATTTGGATGTTTTTGGAGTGGCTGCATAGAGGATAGTTATGTTTAAAAAATTCAGGAGGCATGTCTAAGTTTTCTTTTTTTTCCTGTGTAACACTGAATTATTTAGATCACCACTTGCTTTCACGCTTGCAGTCAGAAAATACTAGCTTAGGCATGCATTATTATTGAAACAAATATTTGATTTCTGCATGTTCTTCCTTTGATCAGTAAGGATGAGCGATGGACTTCTGTTGTAGGATCTTAGCCCTGATCAACTGTATTCCATGCATTAAGAAAGGTCAAAGGAAGACCAAACAACTGCATAGTTAGATGACGATACAAAAGAGCTATTAAAGCCAAAAGGACATCTTTCAAAAAATGGAAAACAGATCCAAATGAAGAAAACAGGAAAGATCATAAGCAATAACAAGTAAGATATAAAGTTTTAATAAATCAGGCCAGGGGAGAGAGCACTTTTACCTGGAGAAGACAGCCACAGGGCTGTCAGCATTGCTTGGGCAATGGAATAGCTTGTTTCTGAATTGTGCATTGTGGTAAGGGGTAAGTTGAAAGGTGGGCTAGGACAGCCTTCCCCCCACCAAAATTGATATCATTAGAGACAGTGTGTATCAATGGCTCTGTCAAAGATGTCATATAAGATTCATTAAATACCTAATACAGGCTTAAAATGTCATACAGCCATGGCTCTCCACCACAGGGACATGTTCCTATGTGTGCAGAATCATGCATAAGTTCTGGTGTACATCTGTTTGCAATTTTGGGTGTGATTGTATGGTTCTTAGTATTTTAAGTGAGAGTGTGTATAATTTGTCTCAGTGTATGAAACTTCTTGAAAGTTATCCTATTCCAATGTTGACTGCAAGAGGACATTATGGGGTATATAGCTTTAGACCCAGGAAACTCTTTAGGGGAGAATTCTTTCTACAAGATGTTTAACTGTCCCCTCTATTGAAAGGTACTGCTTTGTTTCTAAATCTATTAAGGAAGCAGAGTTGCAAGTGTTATGTTTCAGTGCCAGGTCTATTCAAAATAAGTGTCGATTGACTTATGATCTGATTTCTGATTGTTGCCCTGATGGTTGCTGCATTACCGAGCACATAAGAACATAAGATCATAAGATATGCCATACTGGGTCAGACCAAGGTCCATCAAGCCCAGTATCCTGTTTCCAACAGTGGCCAATCTAGGTCATACGTAGCAGCAGCGCTTAATAGCATCAACGACAAACCTGGGAGTAGTTTTTGTCAAAAAACACCAGTTCTCCACCACCTGTGTATCAGAAACTATTAAATTTAAAAACGTAAAAACTCTTATCTCAATCGTTTTCCTCGACGATTGCTATTAAGCGCTGCTGCTTTTTAAGTTTAATAGTTTCTGATACACAGGTGGTGAAGAACTGGTGTTTTTTGACAAAAACTACTCCCAGGTTTGTCGTTGATGCTATTAAGTGCTGCTGCTTATCCATAAGTCAGTTATCAGCTTTGAGCGCTGTTTTGGTCTGAGACTTCCTGGGGGTTGTAAGAGAAATTGTCTATGATAAAAATGTTAAACAGTTTTCCACACTAAAAATAGTTTCCACTTTGATTGTTTACTTGTTTATATGGAGTGATTTTCAAGAAGTGAGATTTTACTTTATTCCGAGAAGACCAGAATCACTTTAGGTTTTGAGCAGATTGTGTCCTAAGCTACACATGAGACCAGCCGCAATTTGGATATAGCTTTTTTATTTTCTGAAGCTCATGCACTGTTCCCAAAACCTTTGTTCAATATGATCCCATTTTAATACTTAAAAATTCACGTGACCTCCAGATGTTGATGAAAACAAAATAGGTCTTCACTTCCTCATCTACCTTCTATTTATTATTATTTAGCTTAAATCTTTCCAGTAGTAGCTCAAGACAAGTTACAACCAGGTTCTTCTTTGTTCCTGGAAAACTTGTACCCAAGGCAATGAAAGCCTAAGTGACTTGCCCAAGGCCAAAAGGAGTGTCAGTGGGATTTGAAGCTTGGGCTTTCTGGTCCTAGGCTGCTGCCCTAACCACTAGGCTACTCCTTCACTTCCCCAACTTATCCAAAGTATGAATATAGCAGCAGCAGCAGTGAGCAAAGGGCTATGTTTTTCAGTGAGCCTTTATAGAGTACAGTACTCTGAATGGGTTTCCAGTCTAACACAAAACTCACAGGAGGAGGAGGCAGGAGCTGTGAACGTTCACTGACTCACAGGCCTATGCTATTTGCCACTGCTGGACACAGGTCACAGTGGAAGTCCAAGGAGAGGAAGGAAGCACTGTTTCTGTGACCCCATCCACTGATGATGTGACCCCCTTTAGGGTCCCGAGTCCCCGACCCACTGTTTTGGAACCAGCGGCTAATGCTTTTTGGTACTGTTTGACCCTGAATGTGCAACTTGTATGTAGTAGGTATATGCATACCAAAGACTTTTGGGCTTGTTTTAATTCACCAGATTCAGTTACCTATTCAGTTAGTCTTTGGGACCCAAACCATTTGTGTATTTGTTACCAACTCCCCAGGGACACCAGAAGAGGGGCAAAGAGTACAAACAATGGCAGGTTGAGAACCAGAAATCACCATCAGAAGAGTAAAGTGATATAAAAAGCACAATAAACACCTCAAGATAGTCAAAAAGGGAAAAGCAGCATTACAATTGCTGCAAGCACACCAAAACACTTTAAGAGGAGTAAAATAGCAAGAAAACCAGCACAACACCCAGATCAGCTGGAAGGCCCCAAATTCTGCCAGGAGGACCAGTGCAACACTACACCCTGATTACCTGGAAGGCCCTAAAACAGCAGAGGAGAGCCAACACAAGAACAGAAGAGGGGCCACAAGCAGAGGCTGCAGGAGTAGAGTGAGGTCAGCTAAGCCGTGTGCCCACAAGTTAAGAGTCCTGGCACCGAGGATATTGGTCTCATCATTGGAACACTGAGTACAGAGGAAGATCCCCCAGGATGGAGGAATCATTCATGAAGTGCAATCCAGTCATTCTGACACTACTCTAAGGGTTTCTTTATCGACAACTTGACAAGGACAATTTCTTTTTTGACAAGTTAGTAATGGAGGATGGTGGATATGAGGGCAGTCTATTACCCCATGATAAGCTAGAGTCAATTTGACTATCTAGCTGGCTAGGCAGGTTCCTCTTCCTCTGTCAGTGCTCCATGGTCATCCCTCCTGTTAGAAATATCATTCTTTGTTCAAATGTATAATAGCAACGTGACCCTGTTAGAACTTCCAAAGAAATACAGTAATGGAAATTTGAAAAGAACTCTGAAGAGAGTGCTCAAAGATCATTGATGTTTGTAGGCTGGTAGTATCCTGCTAATGCGCTGGGTTCAGCTTCTCCCAGATTCTGGTTTTTAGGAACTGCATGTAGCAGAAAAGAGGGGTACAATGAGAAGTCTAAGGCACCCACAGAGGTGCAAAGCAGAAGGATGAAGAGGAGTGGCCCAGGAAAAGCCAAAGCAATAAGGGCATAGAGACAGAGAGCTACTGTGTCTCTGACCCAAGGAGAGCCAGGACAGTTCAACATTTGAGTTGTCTGCTGGACCCCATCTGTCCCATCTACACTAAGCATCTGTCCCTGCACATCCAAAAAAGAAAGAAGAAGAGATCAAGGAGGAAGATGGCTGCTACCCTGAGGAGAATCTCTACTCCAGTCCAAAGAGGAGAGAAGCCTGATCCAGTGACAGAGCTGCTCCCTGGACAGGCATTCAGCAAAAGCAACAGATGGTGGCACTATGGGAAGGCTTCATCCACATATTCAGCCTTTAAAGGTTTGTGTGAAAGCAATGCTTTAGGCTGTGGCAGCCTCCTCTGTCAGGCTTTGCCAGAGGTGATTGGTCCCAGGGATGAATTTTTTCTGAGACTGTTTGAGAATATGTAGATCACATCTGGCAAGGCGAATCCAAGGCTAAGGGCTTGATCTAGTTCAATAGCAGCAGCAGCAGCAGCAGCAGGGATTCCCACTATTACTACTGCTACTACGACTTATCATTTGTATAGCGCTACAAGGCATACACAGCACTGTACAGAGACATGTAAGAGACACTCTCTGCTCATAAGAGTTTGCAGTCTAGTCAAGACAGACAACACAAGTGGGGACTAGGCTATATCATCATGATGATATTATGACTATGTTTATTAATTATATACCCTGTTATCCGAGTTATATTCTCCTGTTTTCTGTAAACACAAAGTACTGTTGAATTGTGTATCTCACTGTTTTTTGTGAACCGCGCTGATGCTTAATAGTGCAGTATATAAGAGTCTATAAATAAATAAATAAATAAAATAAATATCTAGGGGACTAGTAAGGAAACATATGGGAGGTGAACAGGAGTCTAGGGGATCAGGATCCAAAAGCAGTCTCAATGAAGTGAGTTTTAAGCCTGGATATGAACACAGATGGAGCCTGACATACTGACTCAGGTAGTTTGTTCCAGGCATATGGAGCAGCGAGGCAGAAAGATTGAAGTCTGGAGTTGGCAGTGGAAGAGAAGGGCACAAGTAGAAGAGATCTGCCAGAATAGTGGATTTCCTGAGTAGGGGTATAGGAAGAGATAAGAGAAGAAAGGTAGTGAGGAGCAGGCGAATGAAGACACTTATAGGTCAGTAGTAGATGTATGCGGAAACGGATAGGGAGCCAATGAAGTGACTTGAGATGAGAGGACATGAGCAGAGCTACACTGGGGGAAGATTAGCTGTGCGGCTGAGTTTTGGACAGATTGAAGTGGGGAGAGATGATTTAGAGGAAGACTAGCAAAGAGGAGGTTGCAATAGTCTAGACAGGAGGTGACAAGAGAATGGATAAAGGTCTTGGTAGTGTTTTCAGAAAGGAAGGGACACATTTTGCCATTGTTGTAGAGAAGGAACTGACAGTTTTTAGCTATCTATTAGATGTGTGTGGAGGAGAGGGAGGAGTCTAAGATGACCCCGAGGTTGTGAGCCGAGGAAACAGGGAGGAGTAGAGTGTTATTCACAGAAATAGAGAAAGGAGGAAGGTGGGAGATGGGCTTAGGGGGAAAGATATCTACTATGTGGTACTCATATCTGAACAGTAAGCAGAGATCAAGCACTATGAACAGCAACAGGATGGAGGTGTACATTATACCTCTACCCACTCAGGGATCCAGAAAAGGCAGCAACACACAGCAGCCTATTATTGGTACTCATCCTGCCTCAGAGCTTCTCCTTCTGCTTCAGAGTGTGAGGTCTGATAAGGTGAGAAAGAGAAAGATTACTACTACTACTATTTCTTATCATTTGTATAGCACTACAGGAAGATTCAGTGCTGTACAGAGACATGTAAGAGACAGTCTCTGCTCATAAGAGCTTAAAGTCTAATCAAGAAAGACAGCAAAACAGTCAAGACAGACAACACAACTGTGGACTAGGATATATTTAGGGGAATGGTAAGGAAGATTGTCACATTTCAAGAGCAGACCATGAGGAAACATCAGTTCTCATCTCCTGCCCACGTGTACCTAAACAGTAGATCAAAAGAGCTGTTATTACACACACAGTTCTTCTGTGTATCTCCAGACATTGGCCTTTTGAGGAAGAGCCCCTGGGGCTAAGGGAGGGGGGAATCATCCCATATTGGGTTCTTTTCTGACACAGTTTCTCCTAGTACAGAGACAGTCCATGAATCCTCTACCCTATTTTTGGATCTTGAAGAGTATCTGACCAGTGAGAGGACAGCAGAGGAAGCCAGCAGGTCAAGTTTGCATGATGTGCTGCAATCACTTAACAAAAGCCTTCTGCTGATGGACCAACTTGTTACCTCAGGTACCAGAGGGGCTGCAGATCATGAGGCCTGAGAGACCAGCAGAGTTCCAGAATGCAAAAGGGCCAAAGTGCTCTTCAATTACCAGAAATACTGCCTTTGTTCCCTCTAAATCTCTTAGACTGTAATAGTTATTTTTGCTTGCTTTTTGATGCTAGGTATTGGCATGGGGGTTGAAAGGTCACCATTGGAAATGGGCACCATCCTAGAGAGACTGCAGTGCTAAGTTAACTGTCAAAACCATAGCTAGTATGGGGGGAGGAGGGGGTGTCAAGTGATGAACACTTAGCGAGAGGAGGTATTGGTATAGTGCTCCCATTGTCCTGCTCATTTTTTTACACTATTACTACACTGGGTTTAAGATGTTCAAAATGGCAGGTAAAGCCTCTAATAATACATCTCTACTGATAATGTGGTCTGAGCTATCTTCGAGATGTGTACTGTGCAAATAACACTGGTGAAAAAGCCAGCTTGGAGGAGAAGATAGCACTTGAAGACTGGGAGGAGAGTGAAGGCCTCACTGCAGATATTTTGCATCCCTTCAGAGATGATCCAGGCTATGAAAGAGGTTATACTTACCTTGAGCCAACAAGTACAGGTAAGTGTAGACAGTAAATTATAAGCTATGGTAAATAAAGCGACACAGTTGGTATATGCCATGGTAGAGATTGTGGACTATTTGAAGGAGAAAATAGGAGACCTTGACGACTTACATACAGTGGCATTGCAAAATATTTGTATGAGATTACAAGGCACTGATAGTGAAGCAAGATGGTCTAGAAAGTTGGAGCAGACATAATATATTCATATAGTCGGCCGAGGGTTCCAGTCCTATTGCTTTTTTCACTGACTGGATGACCAAGCTACTGAAATGTACCCTTGTTGGTGGTAGCTTCTTCATAGATCACGTGCGTCAGACTTTGGGCTCTGCTGCTATGGAAGGGAAGAGACTGTGTGCAGTGCTTGTACGATGCCACTACTGTATTGTACCAGACAAAAAGCAAAAACGGGGTTTTAAAGAGCAATCTGAACTCAAATATAAAAAGTGATTGCTCAAATATGAATACTGCAAATACTGTAATTTATTTAAGGAAAAGGGTCTCAGAATGAATGAGGAAGGGTGTTATAGGGCCACAATGTTTTTTGAAAAGCCCAAGACTCCCTATCCCCTTCTTTACATCAAGGACCCATATATTCCTATAGTATTGTCAAAAGTACTAATTTCTGCAACCTTAATGCGGCTGAAATTACTTGTTGCCACAAACTCAATGTAATTCAAAAAAGCTTGTCATTAGGCTTGATGTCACTCAACTACAACTCATGTTTCATTAAATGGAGACATCCGACTTCTATAGGAAGAGTCAAAACGACTTATCTGCTCAGATTGAATAAAGTCGGGGTTAGTCTCCCTCCCGATGCTGATTAATAGCGCTATTGCGTTTCACCGGATGTCTCCATTTAATGAAACATGAGTTGTAGTTGAGTCCCGCCCCCGTTCTTGGTTAGTATATACAGCGCATGCTCCAGCGTTTTTCTACGTTGTTACAGATTGAATCGGCAACAATACATGACACACTAGAGAACGGTGCTCTACGGTTTGTAAGTTGATATTGTATACATTTCTGTTTTTAATTCATTTACTCATTCGTGCCATAAGTCTTTTGAACATGTTCCATTTATTTATTGGCTACGTTCTTAACACTTCATGAGGTTTTTGGCACAATTTTCATCTCTGGCAATCTCGGCGTTTTTTCATTTTGTCATAAGACTGAATTGGTAACAACACCCGGTGTACTAGAGAAGGTGCTCTTTGATTTGCAAGTTGATATTTTGTATATCTTTGCAATGTTTCACCTACTCTCTTCTTGCCATAAGTTTTTCTAAACATGTTTTAATTGTTTATGTGGTTGGTTTTAAAACGCCACGTGTTGTACCCATAGCCTTGCAGTAATGCGTTTCTTCTCTGGCAGCTTTTTTACAACAATAAAATTTATTCTTCTTTAGTACAAATATTGTTTAGCACCCTTTTTATAAATGAGGTTTTTCATTTTTAAGGACATTGAACACTATCGGTTTACCTATAATTGTGTATGTATTGAGTCTATTTGGTTCTAATGAGTTTATACATCAGCGCTTTTAATCACTTTTTTTATGAGCTTCTCATGTCACCAGCTTGTGCAAAAGTGAGGTTATATAAAGCACAGTGTATTCAAGCGCCTCTATCCGTTCTGTCCTACCCGCTATTAGAATTAAAAATGGCTAATATTCCTATGGTCTATTTAGCCAGCGGTGTACAACCAAAAAGTTATATTTGGTGCAATTAGAGGAATGTTGTTCAGAAAAGTTCTTTTTCCTCATTTTCTAATTTTGAATATGTCTGTTGGATGCCTTCATTTTAAAATGAAATATTTGCACTTTAATTAGTATTTATAACATTTGAGTTCTCTTTTATGAAACAATTATTTATTTATTTATGTTTTTAAGGTTTATGATCCAATTGGGGTCCCTTTCAAAATCCATGGTTGTGTCCTTTTAACACACAACATAGTGGTAGGTTTCATTGTTTTTTGTTTTTTTGTCTATTCAGTTTTTTTTTAACTATTTATTAGTATGTTCATAAGTAATATCCCTATGATATGATAATAAGGTTTAATTAATCTGTTTGATCTGCTCCTGCTCCAGCTTTCTCGTGTTCCTCTGTTTTTATTGATTATTTTATTGATGTTTTTCATTGATTGTTTTGTTTTTTATTGTTTTTAATTTATTGATTATACCACTTAGTTAGTGCTTAGTTATTTATGGCCATTGTTCTTGTTCTTCTTATTCTTTTTAGGTAGTTTTTTGAAGTTGTTTTTTTAGGTATTTAAAATGATATTTTATATTTGTTTTATGATGAACTAATGTGTTTTTTATGGTTTTTATGCATTTTTGATGTTCATTATTGTTGTCATTTTCGTTTATATTTATTATTAATCTGTTATAATTATAGAAAATATTTTTTTCTTTATATATATGTCATTATTTATGGAAACAACATATTTGTGATGGATGTTCCCTAATTGTTTTTATATTTTAACATTTGTGAGTTGTATATTAACTTTCGATCGTTTTTTAATTAACGATTGGTTTTAATCATTTTCTTTTTTGATATTCATGTATTTATTTGTTGTTAGAGCCACACACCCCTGAAGAAGTTTCTTACGAAACACGGCCTGTGTTGGGTCGGCGACACTCATCCCCTGGACTAATAAAGGCGTTTTTCGTATTCTCTGCCATGATCTTGATTGGTTTCTTTGTCTCTTTCGTGGCAGTTTGCTGTTTTTTGTGGTGGACCTGAAGAACAAACCAGCCAGTACTAGAGGAGATAAAATCTAAGCGTTCTTTAGAAGCTCAGATGACAAGACTTTAACTTACATACTTTGGATACATCATGCCAAGAGAGTTCATTAGAGAAGGACATCATGCTTGGCAATGCAAAAGAGGAAGGCCAGCAATGAGATGGATCGATACAATAACAGCAGTTATGGGTGCCACTCTATCAACAATGAGCTGCCTGACTGAAGACCGGACACAGTTTAGGTCAACTATCCAGAGGGTCACCTTGAGTTGACACTGACTTGACGGCACTTAACAACAACAACATGGAACTTGACACTTGCTCCTTCTTCCCCATTGTCCCTCATCCAGTACCATTTATGGTCTTTTAAGGTATAACTGCTGTTTCAAGCTGGTTACCACAGGCTTTCAGGAAAGCACAATGCAGTCATATTACTGATGTTCTAGATGGTATCACTGATACATTATTACTATAACTACTTATCATTTATTTACCACTATAAGGCATACGCCAGTGCTCTACCCCACGACTTCATTTAAATCCTTTTGCCACTATGTTTATGCCATGCTTTATTGAATTTCACCACCATTTTCATTTCCACCACCTTCTTCGGAATGCTATTGGAGGCTTTTACCACCCTTTCCAAGAACAATTATTTTCTAACATTGTTCTAGAGTCTACCCCCTTGGAGCTTGATATTGTGACCCCTAGTTCAGAAATTATTTTCTATTGAAAACAGTTTTCTTCTTGTGCATTATTAATACAATTCACATATTTAAATACCTCTATCATATCCCTCCTCCCCTCCCTTCTTTCCTCTAAGTTGCACATATTGAGATCCTCAAGTCTCCTCTCATATGACTTCTGCTGCAGAACCCCCTCCATTTTGATTGCCTTTCTTTGTAATGACCTTAACATCTCTTTGTGCTTTCTGAGATAAGGCTTCCAGAGCATAATCACTTCTTTTTCTACTGTTTCTGACTCTTTTTGCAGTCCAACATCCTTTTCTCTCTGGCTACTGCACTATCACACACTTTATAACAACCCATATGGTTTTGAAATCTCCTCTTGTCCCCTATTAAGAGTGTACACATCTGTTTGGACACATTTTGTCCCTGAGGGGTCTGCACTAGCTTCCCTAGTACAACTGTTTAATAACAGGACCTGAGATCTCAGTCTGAGTGCTAAGGAACAGCATCCATTAAAATGTAATGGAACCTTGATTTATGTATTGATAGATTTAAGTGTAGAGTTTGCTAAACGGTGTCCGGGATTTTCAGCAGCCAGAAAGCAGTGCAGAGAGATGATCCTGAAATTTGTTTTATTATATCCAGCTACATTATAGGTCACCTGGGGAGAGGAGGGGGAGAAATTCAGTTATTTTGTGAGCCAAATGCAGCAAGTCATTTCCTCAATCACATCTGAAATAGCAGTGCTGGACAAATGCCATGGCCACTGGGAACTAGAGAGAGAAAACAACAATTTAATACTGGATCAGAGAGAAATCTGGCTCGGGAAAGCAAAGCTAGAGAGTCCAAAGCACTCTTCTGAGGACCACGAGTGGTGTAAGTGGCAACACATTAGGAGCTAGGGCTGCTTTGAAAAAAGGCGCAGGAAACCTACAAGAAAGACTGCACATGTGTTACTGTGAAAGAGAATCTCAACATCTGTAAAAGATATTTCATCAGATGAATTGGCTAAAAATATTTTAACAGAAATGCCAGGACTGTACCAAGTTCTATGCAAGCTGTGTGGTTGAACAGGGCGCAAGTATGGAAGGGGTACTGATGTTTTCAATAGGCTTCTAGGGAGCCCAACAAGAGCGAGTTCTTGTGCGCAGCTGGGTGGAGCGGGTATTAATTTTACAAGTTGTTCAGGATGCATTTCTAGATTGGAATGGTCTTGGCAGAAGTAAAAACTTGAGTGAGCACACCAGCCCTAGGAAAAAAAACCAAAACATAATGGTTGTAGAATTCTCGACCAAACATGACACTTTTTGAGTTGTTTTGATCTTCTACTGGAATGCTACTCATAAGCTTGCCTTTTAACATTTAAGGATACTTTTCAAATAGAACTCGTATTCCAAACTACTTTGATAAATTCCCCTTATAAATATGTGCTAATATGATGAACCTCAAGAAAGGCAAGTCCTTTCCCAAAAAAGCTTACTCGATGCTCAGTGACTTGTGGAATTAGGGCCTGATTTTCAAAGGCATTTACATGGGTAATTGCCCTAGTTACCCGTGTAAATGCCTTCTCCGGGATTTCCGAAGGGCACCTATATGGGTGGTGCCCTTCGAAAATCCCAGATATATCCCTAACGCACCCAGATGCTATGCAGTTAGCATTGGGGCATGTTAGGGGCATTCCGGGGTGGAGCTGGGGTGGAAGATTTTGGATGCTACCCGCTTAGCCCTCTTTGCCTTAAAGATAGGTGAGGTTTTTCCTCACCTATCTTACAGGCGCAGGGGCTAAGCGGGTAGCATTGAAAATTGGTGCTACCTGGCTAGCTCCTGCATCTTCTGGGATGTGTTGCGAGACCCGGATTTTCAATGCTGGGGCCACATATGATTCCAGCATTGAAAATCCGGGTTAGGCAGAAGGGGGATGGGCTATGCGCCACCCAGATGAAAATCGGGCCCTTAAAGTTTAGTTTAAGCATTATCAGAATGATTTTAAAAAGGAAGGCCAAGTTAAATTGGGAATGTCCAGGGTGAGATGTGCAGAAAAATGCCAGGGGACATTTATGTGTCTAACTGATTTCACAAACATATGAGACATCCCCAATGTGGACGTGCACACAGGTAGCAACATAGATGTCCAGTTAGGGATGCATTGGTCCGCGATGTCCATCTCAAGCATGTAAAGTGTAAGGGGTTGTCCAGGGGCATAGCAAAGTGAAAACATGAGCCCGCATTCCCCATCAGTATTCGGTGACATGTTGTAAAATAAAGTGGGTATAACTGCAGCTCTTTCTCCATACCTTCCAGATGTTTGCTCGACAAAAGGAGTACTTTTCAGATGTCTGTTCCTACCTGGAGCAGGTTTAACCTTAGGTGCGATTTGGGACGTCCAGATCATTTCTGAGATCAAGGTTCTTAGGAACATTCCAGCCATGCCTCCACCATGCTCCTGTTTAGACTTGGACGCCCTCCGCTAGGGATGTCCATAGACCCAGCTTCTAAAATGTCTCTAGAGACGTCTCTGTGATTTGGATGTCCAAATGGCGAATAGTGTTTTTGAAATAATACCCTATGGGGGTAATTTTATATAGGATTTTGCAAGTGTAAAAGTCTTCTTATGTATATAAAAGGACTTTTATAAATTACCCTAGTGGTTACACATATAAAAGTATGCACAGTGCCAAGGTGGTGTGTACTTTTATGTGACTCACGCGTTCATTTGCAGAATTTGGGCAGAATGCTGGTGGAGTGATGATTTAGGTATGTTGGGGCCGATATTCAGAGTGATCAATGTGGTTAGCAGACCTGCTGTGTTAATAGCAATGACTGGGATGTTCAGTGGCCTTAACATGGTTAGTGCCGCTGAATACCCCCGGGTGCTGCTACTGAACGCCCTGATGCTAGCCGGCTAGCATTGGGGCATTCGGGGATTGGAGCACAGGCAGCACCCGGGGCTAACTGGCCAGCAGTGATATTCAGTCACTGCCCAGCTATCACGAAACGCAAAGGTTAGGCACCTTAAAGGCTGGCCTAACTTTCAGCGCAGAAGCTAACCAAGAGTAGCTGAATATCACTAGCCAACCCATAGATTCAGTGCCAGATGACTAGCTGCTTTACAAGGACTTGCCACCGCCACTGAATACCCCTTCTCCCACCCCGCATTATTTATAGAGCGCACACACATGTGCATACTTTATGTGCAAACACTTACATCTGCTCCTAAGCAAGTGTATATGCCATGTACTGTATATGCCTGCATTTTCAATCAAGGTGCAAATTCTGCCTCTTTGCCCCTAGTGTTTTATAAGGACACGTAGACACCTATGTGTCTTTATAAAATAGGCACCTACTTGGTTTTCACACATAGGTGGTCTGTAAGAAAATTGCTCTCATAAAAAGAGTGGAGGAGTATCCTAGTGGTTAGGGGTCAGCTGCTTGTGATCAGAAAGACCAGGCTTCAAATCCCCCCTGTCTCTCCTTGTGGCCTTGGGCAAATCACTTAACTCTCCATTGCCTTAGGCACAACTTTAGAGTGTAAGCCCTCCAGGGACAGAAGACCGACAGTACCTGCTTGTAGCTTACCTTGATCTGAATACTACTAAATAGAATAGAAAGAGCCTTCCAGATTGAAAAGCATCCAGGCATAGATATGTTGCTCTCAGGGACAGATATAAATGAGCTGTTTCAGAAAGATTGCAATGACTTCATCTGCGCTGCAGGGACATATATAGCAAGTTCTCCTCCTGAAGCACTTGAGAGTCACAGGGTGACTGCGCCGCCATCATCATCAGTTCTGATTCTAGTGAGAGAGGAAAGCAGGCAATAGACAGCAGCCTCGTACACAAAATTCAGAGGTTCTTTGATATTTTCTTCCCAAGTTCATAGGAAGGGGACAGAAGCAATCTACCCAGACAATTTTAGCAGAAGGCAGCTTCAGTCTCCTCCATGTATTATATTAGCGATTGTATACCGGCCAGAGTGATATAGAAAGTTTCATAATAATAATAATAACAATTCTATGGGGAAATGTCCTAGTTTTTCACTGTTGGGGGGTGACAGAGTATTTTGTGGATGCATAATATATGTTTACATTTAATGCTGTGAAGGTGCAGTGTCAAGGGTCAGTATCATTTATATTAAAGTCCTGGGTTACATAAATACACTGTTATTATTTTTGCTGTGTATAACCAACATTGCTTTAAAAAAACAAAACATATAACTTTAGCAGCTAAAGAGAGAATTTGAGAAGAAACTTGCTGTGGAAGCAAAAACGCGCAATAAAGACTTTTTCAAATACATTCATAGCAAAAAACCTGTGAGAGAGTCAGTTGGACCATTAGATGCTAGAGGGGTAAAAGGGTCAGTAAGAAAAGACAAGGATATAGCAGAGAAACTGAATGAATTCTTTGCTTTGATCTTTACTGAGGAAGATGTAGGGATGATACCCATGACTGAAGTGGTATTTAAAGGTGTTCTTAGGAAGAATTGAAAGAAATATCAATACACCAGAAAGATGTATTACAACTATTTGATAAACTGAAGAGTAGCAAATCACCTGGACCAGATGGTATACCCGTCACTCTGCCTTTTTCTTCCTTGGTCCAGCTCTTTGGAACTCTCTGCCCACTTCACTATGTTTAGAAGAAAACTACACCACCTTTAGGTCGCTACTCAAAACCCACTTCTTCAACTCTGCATACAAACCTTCTGGCCGCTCTCAGCTGACCTGGTTTACTTATTGTAGCGCCCCCTACTGGTTAGGCGGTTGCCTATTAGTAGTGGGCCTACCTCTTTATGTCCTTTGCCAGCCTGATTGCTCAATGCTGGGGCTTTCAAATAATGTAGTTGTGTAAATAAGCAAATTTAGCCGAGGGTTTCAAAAGATGCACAGGAAAATTTATTAATGATTATTTTCTTCTTAGCCACAGAACTTCTTTATCAGCAGTTCATGTATTATCAAACATAAATTGGATACTTCTCCATTCAAAGAAACAAAACTTAAAGGCTGGCCTAAGTCCATGCATCACATGTTCTCAACAGCTTGCTTTAAACATTGCAACAAAATCTTTTCCTTCCATAAAGATCAGCTTCTTCAGAACCAGGTTTGATACAACAGAGACCCGTATCTCCTCAGGGCTCTGCACAGCATATACAATACTTGCCTACAAGCTGACAAACATTGATATCATTTCCTTTTAAACAGTTTTGCATTCTTCATTCTTAAGTTCTAGCAACTCCACTGACTGACCTTTTCAATGCCTCGTTGGAGTCGGGAGTGGTGCCAAAGGACTGGAGAGAGGCTCATGTGGTGCCTTTACACAAAAGCGGAAGTAAGGATGTGGTTGAAAACTACAGGCCGGTTAGTTTAATTTTGGTGGTGAGTAAATTATTGGAAACGCTGCTGAAAGAGAAAATAGTGAGGTTTCTGGAGTCCAGCGGAACACAGGATCCGAGGCAGCATGGATTCACCAGAGGCAGGTCTTGTCAGACAAATCTGATTGATTTCTTTGACTGGGTGACCAGGGAGTTGGACCGAGGGAGAGCTCTAGATGTGGTGTATTTAGATTTCAGTAAAGCCTTTGACACTGTTCCTCACAGGCGACTTATAAACAAACTGAGCACCCTAGGGATGGACCCTAAAGTTACTGCTTGGGTTAGAAATTGGTTGGGTGGGAGGCGACAAAGAGTACAAGTAAATGGAGCTCACTCTGAGGAGAAGGATGTTACCAGTGGTGTGCCCCAGGGATCTGTCCTTGGTCCGATTCTTTTTAACATCTTTGTTAGTGATATAGCTGAAGGGCTGTCGGGTAAGGTTTGCCTCTTTGCGGATGATACCAAAATCTGCAATAGAGTAGACACCCAGGAAGGTGTAGATAACATGAGGAGGGATCTAGCTAAGCTTGAAGAATGGTCTAGAATTTGGCAGCTGGGATTTAATGTTAAAAAATGTAAGGTCATGCATTTGGGCTTCAGCAATCCAAGGGAGCAATACAGTATAGGAGGTGAAGTACTTTTGTCCACTAAAGAAGAGCGGGACCTAGGCGTGGTTGTGTCTGATGATCTTAAAGTAGCTAAACAGGTAGAAAAGGTGACGGCAAAAGCTAGAAGGATGCTTGGGTGCATATGGAGAGGAATGGCTAGCAGAAAAAAGGAGGTGATAATGCCTCTGTATAAGTCTTTGGTGCGACCTCATTTGGAGTATGGTGTGCAATTCTGGAGACCGCACCTTCAAAGGATGTGAACAGGATGGAGTCGGTGCAGAGGGTTGCTATTAAAATGATTAATGGGCTTCATTATAAAGCATATGAGGACAGACTTAAGGATCTTAATATGTACACCTTAGAGGAAAGGCGGGATAGAGGTGATATGATTGAGATGTTTAAATACCTCCGTGGCATAAATGTTCAGGGAGAGAGCCTCTTTCAATTGAAAGCAAGTTCTGCTACGAGGGGACATGGGATGAGGGTGAAGGGAGATAGATTCAGGAGTAATATGCGGAAATATTTCTTTATAGAAAGAGTAGTGGATCCATGGAATAGTCTCCCAGTGGAGGTGGTAGAGATGAGGACAGTAACTGAATTCAAAAAAGCATGGGACCAACACAGAGGATCTCTAAAGGTAAAATGTGGACTGTTGTAGTTGTTGTTATGGAAGGACAGACTAGTTAGGCCATGTGGTCTTTTTCTGTCATCATGTTTCTATGTTTCTAAGTTGCAAACATTGGCTTTTCTTTCACTTCAAGCATTTACCGTCTTCTCTGAGCCTGGCTGGCTAGCTCAGACCTTAATGCTTTAATTAACACAATTTTCAGTGAGACGTGTATTTCCTAAAGCTCCTGGGTTTTTTTTTCACTGCTTTAAAAAAAACGCTCAGCTTTGCTACTTCTGACTAGTGCAATAAGAGCAATCCATCTCTGAGTCAGAACAGGGACTATCTGAACAGCATTCCTCTATTTCCATGAGCTCCTCATTTGATTCACTCAGCACCTGTCTGTCCTCAGCATCTATAACAGGCTTTAACTTCTCCAAGAGTTTCAAAACCTGACCCCACCGGGATTCCTTTCTAGGCTGAGTTACAGGGGAAGGATAGAGGAGATTCTTATCTCTTAACAAACTCTTTGAAGCTTGCAATGTGCTCACCTTTTTCCCAGCAACCAGTCTTCCCTCAGACTTTGCCAAAGGTGGAATAGTGTTCACAGACTCTCTCAAAGATATTCCTTTACCTTGCGTTCTTTCAGCATTCCCCACAGAGCCAACTCTCCTGTCTTCCAAGCCAACTGTACTCTCTCTACAAACTGGACTACCTTTAGGGCTGGAGTGGTCTGTCTGCTGCATGCAATAGGGCTTTCCTTTGAGGCATTTGCTGTCACACTTTCCTCTTACACGTGTTCTCCTGGTCTCCTCACTTCCTTTAGTTTCCCGAGACTCTCTGCTAGTCTCCTCCCTCCTGGAGGACGTCTCCTCCTCAGAGCACTCTCCTCCTGTTTGTCTCCTTGCTGTTCTCTTGCTGTTCTTGTTTCCCACGTCTCCTGGGCTTCTCTCGTTTCCCAGCTTCCTCTCCTTCCCCTTCACTGCTGCTTTCCCCAGCTTATATGATTGTGTCTGCCCTATAGCTCTAGACTCCACCCCCGGGCTCTCCTTGTCACCTCCCTTGGTTTCCATGGAGCTAGGGTGTGGCCCAATCTTTGTAGCTCTATACACACAGTTTTTTTCTCTGGTCAGAGCTTTAACCCCGAACCTCCTTGAACCTTTTCTCTGTTCAGAAATAAATGGCTGTTTTTTTCAGCATTTTCTTGGGCTCTAACCCTGTCTCGCCACCACATATCCCCCCCCTTAAGATATTCCAGGCTGGCGTTTGTACATCCACACAGCACGGAATTCCTGTAAGGGCATGTTGGCCTACCTGACAGTAACCCAACTTGTCCTCTTTTGCAGCCAACCGAGCCAGTGCTACCCGCTCGTGCCATGGCTGCAACAGATTGATATGGAAAATATGTTGTTTTCCCTTTCTCGTCTCTACAGCGTATGTAACTGGTCCTACCTGTCTGATGACCCTCTAAGGACCTTTCCATCTATTTTCAAACTTCGGGCTCGGACCTGCCACTGTTACAATAACTTTTCCCCCAACCTCTAACCGGCGAGGTTTAGCACGCTGGTCATAGTAGTTTTTCTGGCGGGCTTGGCTAGCGGTTACATTCCCCTCTACCACTTGGGATGTACGCTGTAGGCGTCCCTTCAAATCTTTTAGGAATTTTGGTATTTCAACTTCCTCGAGAATGGGTTCCACCCACTGCTCTCTCAGGATGTCTAAGACCCCTCTGGGAGCTCGCCCGTACATGAGTTCATACGGAGAAACACCCATAGATGACTGCGTCCGCTCTCGGCAGGCGTATAATACAAAAGGAAGTATTATATCCCAGTCGGTCATATCACCTTCAAGACTCCTCCTTAACATTCTTTTAATGGTTTGATTTTGCCTTTCGACTAGGCCATTCGACTGAGGGTGGTATGCAGCTGTTCTGATATGTCATATGCCAAAGGCATCCCAGACTTGGGCGAGGTAACGGGACAAAAAATTAGTGCCCCGGTCGGTTAAAACCTCTCGGGGAAAACCCACCTCACAAAAGAGTTTCACGATCTCGGTAGCAATAGTTCGTGCTGACATGTTGCATAGGGGAATTGCCCAGGGGAATCGGGTAGCTTGGTCAACAATGACCAGAATATATTGGAATCCTCTAGGTGTCCTGGTTAAGGGACCTACTATATCCATAGCTAACCTGTCTATTGGCTTCGATATGAGTGGTATGGGAATCAGAGGTACCTTTTTCGGATGGGAAGCAGTGATCTTCTGACAGGATGGACACGACTCACAAAATTTTGCAGTCTCTCTAAAGATCCCAGGCCAATAGAAACGAGTCAAAATTTGATCTAAAGTGCCATGGACCCCTTTATGCCCCCCTATAGGGTGGTCATGTGCCAACCTTAAAACCAAATTTTTTTTTTTTTTTTTTTAAATTTAATATTTATTCAAATTTTACAATTATTACATCCAAAAAAAAAAACTTTGAATGATATGAACATGAGCATAGTCATCATAGAATATCCAAGGCAATAATCATCTCCCCGAGGGGTATACACAACATCATAAATATAACTAACGCTCATATTGTAGACCACAAAAAAGAAAAGGAAATAAGGGGAGGTCCTAGGAAACTACCTAATACAAAGGAAAATTTTTACCATACACGGCAGGTAAGGACTTAAGCATCAGCCAGTACCGGGGGTACCGTCAAAGCCACATTAATAACTTCCCTAGCTTCCAGGAACCCCAACAACTGTCCAGGATCAAAGAACAAAAAACATTTTTGTTTATACATCACAAAACACTTTGAGGGAAATTTAAGCTGGAAGGAGGCTCCCAGCGCCACCACCCTAGGGCGCAGCGCTAGAAACTCCTGCCTCCTCAACTGCGTAATCCGAGCTATGTCAGGAAATATACGTATCTTGGATCCCAGAAACTCCTCATTGAGGTTCCTAAAATACAATCTAAGGATAAAAAATTTGTCAGATTCTAGAGCAAACGTTACAAGAAGAGTAGACCTCTCTGAGATGACCTCCAGGGAGGATTCTAAAAACCCCGTAAGGTCAGCTCTAACAGGGGCACCCTCAGAGTCATTGGGCCTAACGGCCCCCTGACCCTTAGACAAATACTGCACACGCACCATAGGTGGTATCTGATCCATAGGGACCTTCAAGATCTCTAAAAAGTATTTTTTAACCATCTCCATCGATGACATTATAGGAGAACGTGGGAAATTCAAGAGGCGCAAATTACAACGCCGAACCTGATTCTCCATATACTCTAATTTCCTAGCTGTTACAGCTCTGTCTTTAACTTGGGCAGTTACTAGCTCACGCAGCTGACCAAGTTCATGCTCCACTGTAGAGAGTCTCTCAGCTTGCTGACCTTGTACTCCAGAAAGAGTTCCACTTGAAGCTCGAATCTCCAACATCTCAGTACTCACAGAGCGAAAAATATCCTTTAGGGAAACATTAAGCGCTGCGATACCATCCCAGAGTGCCTCCAAAGATATCACCGCGGGTCTCTCCAACACAGGAATCCCCGAAAGAGCCACTGCTGTACTGGGCGTCCCAGGTAGAACTCCATGCCTGGAACTCGGCGGCGCTGCTGTTCCTGCCAGCCTCCCAGCCACAACCGGGCCATTCCCAACCACCAGAGCTTCTCCTGCCGCCCCATCCACCGGTGTACTCCCTGGCAAACCAGCGGGAAAGGCAGCCTCCGGTGAGAAAATACTTCCGGGACGCGGTGGAGGGGTACGTTCCTCCAAAGAGAACAAAATACCCGATGCACCCAGCGACGGTTCTTCCTCTCTCGCCGCTGCCGAAGATGCCGCCTGTCCTCCGACCGCAAAGCCACAATTAGGCAGAGTTCGCTGGGTCAATGGCGCCGGCAAGACAGCCCCAGGAGGAAGGGATGCTTGCTTTCGCTTCTTCCGCCCCATCAAAAAGTTTAACGGGGACAGCCAAAGACACACACAGACAGAGCTTCAGCCAACGTAGCACAACCGGTCAGAGCGTCCTGCCGCCATCTTAATTACCTCCCCTTCCCAAAACCAAATTTTTAAAGGTAGTAGGCACCACCAACTGCTTCCTAGTGTTCCCTGAGCTAGGGTCTAAGCTTTCCCGATATAATATATCTCCATCTAGGAGAAATCGGGGTAATGTCCCCGGTCTGGTGTTGGCATAGTCAAAAGCTCACGATAGGGCAGGGTCTTCTCTCTGTTCTTTGGGAAAGGAAGGAAATTTTCCCACTAAATTGGCGGGAGCCCAAGGTAGTTCCTGCCCAGCTGCTAGTTCGGCCCTGTTCTGTGCCCTCGTCCGTTTTCCATGTCGCCTATCGGCCTTACTCTTTCTATTAGGCCCTGTAGGAGGAGTTTTAAACAACACCCAAGCTTGATGTAAGTCTTTAACCTTTGCAACTGCTCCTTTCAGTTTTTTCTTAACTATTTTTCTCATTTTATCATAGTCTCCCTTTTGAAAGTTAAAAGGTAGTACTGTGGATTTCCTTATCATTCATCCTCATTAATTAAATCAAACACAATCATGCTATGATCACTATTTCCAAGTGGCCTCAACATTTGATAAACTGAAGAGTAGCAAATCTATTGCCAAGTGGCCTCAACTATTTGATAAACTGAAGAGTAGCAAATCACCTGGACCAGATGGTATACATCAAAGGGTGTTGAAAAAACTGAAATATGAGATTGCAGACCTGTTATTAGTAATTTGTGAACTATCATTAAAATCATCTGTAATACCTGAAGATTGGAGGATCGCCAATGTAACGCCAATTTTTAAAAAGGGTTCCAGGGGTGATCCGGGAAACTACAGACCAGTGAGCCTGACGTCAGTACTGGGAAAAATGGTAGAAACCATCATAAAGAACAAAATTACTCAACATGTAGATAATCATGGCTTAATGGGAGACAGCCAACATGGCTGGAGATCTGGTGTTCCACTAAGGACTAAGTCCAAAATGACTTCCCCTCTGGTCAGTTCATGAACCAGCTGCTCCAAGAAGCAGTCATTTATTTTATCTAAAAACTTTATCTCCCTAGCATGTCCTGCCGTAACTCTGACCCAGTCAATACTGGGGTAATTGAAATCACCCATTATTATTACTGTTCTCTAACGTTTGTTAGCTTCCCTGATTTCTTTGAGCATTTCATCATCCATTTGTTCATTCTGGCCATGTGGTCAATAGTAAAGCCCCACTGCCATTGACTTCCCCTTTTTAAATGGAATTTCAATCCATAGAGATTCTACAGCAAATTTTGTTTCCTGCAAAACTTTAATCCTTTGTGACTCAATGCCCTCTCTAACATAGAGTGCAGCCCCTCCACCAATTTGATCAGCTCTATCATTACGATATAGTTTGTACCCAGGTATCACAGTGTCCCACTGGTTGTCCTCCTTCCACCATGTCTCTGAGATACCAGTCATATCTAACTTCTCATTTAGTGCTATATATTCTAACTCTCCCATCTTATTTTTTAGACTTCTAGCATTTGCATGCTAACATTTTAGAGACTGTATTTTATTCATATTAATCTGGTTATCGGTAGGCGGGGTAATTTGGAATCTTTAAGCTCTGTCTGCTCTGTACACAAGGGCATTTGGGTTACCATTGTCTTTATTGGAACCTCTCTGCTGATGTGCCCTAACTTCATTTTTTTGGTAGTATCCTTCAAGGATACATTGTTCCGAACCATGCGCTCTTGGGCATCTATCGGCCCTCCTCTATTATCTAGTTTAAAAGCTGCTCTATCTCCTTTTCAAAGGTTAATGCCAGCAGCCTGGTTCCATCCCAGTTGAGGTGAAGCCCATCCCTTTGGAAGAGTCCTTCCTTTCCACAGAATGTTCCGCAGTTCCTAACAAATCCAAAACCCTCATCCTTGCACCATTGTCTCATCCACGCATTGAGACTCCGGAGCTCTGCCTGCCTTTTGGATCCTGCACGTGGAACGGGAAGCATTTCGGAGAACGCTTCCCTGGAAGTTCTGGATTTCAACTTCCTACCTAAAAGCTTAAATTTAGCCTCCAGAACCTCCCTACCACATTTTCCTATGTCATTGGCACCGACATGTGCCAAGACAGCAGACTCCTCCCCCAGCACTGTCTAAGAATCCCCTGTCCAGAAATCTGTGGCATCTGCATGTGCCCCTGCACAGTAGCTGAGGAAGACAAGGGTGGTTACAGCGCTTACGGCTCTCTCCGTGCTTCCTAGCATCCTTCTGATTTTGGCCAATGCCTTATCAGACTGTTTTACTATGTTAAGTTGATCAGACATGAACATCTTGGGGTCTCTGGCTGGTTTGTAATATCAGCATCTCAGCCATTGCTCCTTTCTGCAGCACAGATGCATGACTCTCTATATTTTAGTTTGTATTGAATCTTAACTGCAAAGCAAAATGCAGTGCAACTGCAAAGCACTCAGTCGCTTTTCAAGTTTTTATACAGCACTGCTCATTCTTCTGCTCCCTCAGGAGTGTCCATTTTGTTATGGGTCTCACTGTCATCTCCATGTTTTCTCCTATTTCCTATCTGTCCAAGATAAGAGGAAACTGGATGTGGTTAGATCTCA
This sequence comes from Ichthyophis bannanicus, assembly GCA_033557465.1. Taxonomy (NCBI): domain Eukaryota; kingdom Metazoa; phylum Chordata; class Amphibia; order Gymnophiona; family Ichthyophiidae; genus Ichthyophis; species Ichthyophis bannanicus. The sequence goes on along the minus strand of CM066032.1, from coordinate 402,789,201 downwards.
AATATCAGAGGAGTTTGACTTCAAGACCTTGAACTACTGTTTCTAGGCCCTACAAACCATGTGTTCCAGTACAGTTTTTACTGAAAATGATTTCAGTTTCAATTTCATATTATTAACTTTACACAATACATCTTATAACAACAATTTCCTCTTTTCCCTTCGACTCCCAAACCCTTCCCCAGAAATAAAGCCAGACAACCCCACTCCCCCAAGCCCTACAATTCTAAAGAAAAAATACTTGACGACATAGTACGTAAATGCTTGAACTTGTTAGAGGGCCCAAGATGGTGACTGGTAGAAGCAGATATTGGTGAGGTCCATTCCATCAACTTTTCTTATCCACAGTGTTATGTGGAAAAGGAAAAGCAAAAAACCCACCTACCCATTAGGGTCTTGAGGTTCTGGTATGAAGGGACAACTTACCTTTGAGAAAGCCAGCATTCACCTTTGTCAAGATATGCCATTGACTTCAGTAGAGTGGAATGTGGTATGAGCAATCCCCCTGCTACTCAGAAGCAGAGCTGATAGTGGCTGGAGCATTGTGATATTTGCAGGACAGCCACGACGTTGTAGCGTCGTGGTGATGGGCCCACCACTGGCTGCTTCTTCTCCCTTTGGGAATGGAGAGATATTGAAGGTGGAAAGAACTGAGTCTGCATATCATCAGGGGAAGAGTGATAAAGTCAATGTAGGTGGAGGTATGAATAAAACATCTGCTGCTATTACATTAGATTTGCTGTGGGAATCTATCAAGACTATGGATTTGTCCCTGAAAAAAAAGATCGCTAACAGTTTTGAGAAAGTTGACTCTGTGATGGAGGCTTTGGGGCTCAGGGAGCTGCACTGAAAAGTCATGAGAGCCTGTTTGATCAACTGGCACTTCGGGTGGAAGAGCTGAGTGTTTAAGGGTGGTCCAAGTGAAAGAGTATGATGTATTGCAGAGGAAAGTTAAATATTTGGAAAATCAAAGCAGATAGAACAACTTAAGACTGTTGAACCTTCCTAATCAACCCTAATAGCCCTGGTTGAGATGGTTGCAGGTTTAGCACCATGAGGTGTTTCCCACCATGCTAAGGGGGTCATTTTAGAAGCCCTAATCATGAGTTGGATATCTGAAGATGGGCAGTTACTGTAAACATGCAAATCATGGAGATGTCCTCAGAGCCATTTTAGAAAGTTAGGTATATAGATGTCCCCAGCACGAGGGAGATGCACATTATAGTGTGATTTCAGAACATCTGAAGCATGTCTGGCCTTGGTTGTTGAGGTGTCCATGACTATACCTGCTCCTAACCATGAATAAGATGCAAAAAAAGTGCTCATTTCATGGCTGCAATGTACTATCATTGCTACAGCTAATATTTCCTGGCCAAAGAAACCTACATGTAAATACATGCTCCAAAAATATTACTGGCCTGCCACCGCACATCTGAGTATCTGAAATGGCAAGCTGCGATGTGCAAGTCTCATAATATAGTCACCCCCTTCTGAAATACTCTTGCTGGTATGTCCAAGTACCTGGTTCTAAGGACGTGCAATTCGGGGGCATTCACTTTTGCCAAATGGCCTATACCCATGCACATACCTAGCCTTGCTAACTGTGCAGGGTCTGTCTACAGAACCAGTTACTGGAATATTCATTTTTCAGGGTGGAAACACAGCGATTTCAGAAGGCACTAAAACGTGCCTCCCTTCACTGCTGACACTCCCCCAGATTTTTGGACGTTCTACTCTGAATGTCCAGGGGGGGTCATGTAATGCTTTGAGCATGAGAAGTCACATTTCTCTCAGCTCTGGTGCTTTCCGCCTGGATTTAGCATTATTCTGCTCAGATCTCCAACCTACTCATGCCCAGTAACTTGGGCATGCAGCAGTACTTGCCCGACTTACCCTACTTATTTTTGCTGCGATGGCTGCCAAAGCTCTGAGGAAGGAAAAAGCCCATATGCCTGACTCCAAGATGGTGGACTTCTCTTCTCCTAGCCCTCTTGTGAAGCCTACTGTGGAAATGGTGGAGGAGGTTTCCTCCACGGTAGTCCAGGCATTAGAGGAGTGCTTCCGAGGACTGTCTGAGCAATAAGCTCTGGTTGCTCAGTTGGTCTTGGACTTTGGCAGGAGAGTGGGACAAGTTGAGCAACGTGTGTCGGACCTAGAAGATGCCCAGCAGTCTTATTCCTCCACCCTTAAATGCCTTGAGGACTTGGTGGAGCAACATGGGAATAAGCTTGACGATTTGGAAAATCATGTATGGCGAAAGAACATCTGTTTTGTGCGTGTGGAAGAATCTGCTTCTGAATCGGAGCTCCACAGATTCCTTGAAATCTGGCTTCCCCTGAACCTCAATCTAGGTCCTCAGTCTCATTGAAAGGGCTCACCGTCTGGGGCCCAGGAAGGAAGAGGAATTCCACCTGCGTGTGGGCCTCACTCAATTTCATAATTATGCCCAAAAAGAACTGGTGTTATGAGTGGCTCAGGACCAATGAAATGGGGCCCAAGGGGGCCTCAAAATCCTGCTATTTCAAGACTACTCTGCCTATTTGAGTAAGCAGCGATGGGAATTTTCAGAGATCTACTGCAAGCTGGTTCTGCGTGGGATCCGGTTCTCTGTCTTTTACCCAGCTCGGCTGTGAATGCAGTTTCAGGGACAGCAGCACTATTTTGCGAGTCCTACTTGCGCTTGCCTACTATGACACCTTAATGGCCTGAGTGATCCTTTGTGGCAGCTTGCTGGCAGGGCTGGGGCCTTTGCCTCGGGCTGTTCCTATACAATTCTGCTGCTGGGTGAGGGAGTTCATTTGACACAGTTTTGCTGGACCTGGGGTCTCTGGATGTTTTCATGGATGAAGTGCTTAGGGGCTTTGTTTCAGACACTTTGCTGGACTCTGGATCTCCTTTATTGGACTATAGGCTTCCTTTCTGCTATTGTCTCACCACATGATGGGACAGTGTGCCGGGGAGATTGTGTTTTTGAAGCTTACTCTGCTGCTTCAAGCCAGTAGAACTTGAGTGTGTTGGAGTGTGCCCCAGTCAGTTTTACTGGTTGTTGTTTTGGTTTTTCTTGCTCCTTTTTTTTTCTCTTTTTTAAATTTTGTTTCTTGTTCCCATTTTTTTAAAATCTGTTCTTTCTGTTTTTTCCTTTCTCTTGGATTGATGTCCCTTCGGTGGCCTGTCTTGCCTCCAGGCTATCTTCGTGGTTATGGTCTCTTCTTGAACGCGTTACTACCGATTCTTAATTGAAAGCACGTTCATTCAAACCCTAATTCAGTAGAATTGATCATCCAATTACTTCAATTGATAAAGCTAGATTCAGGTCTCAGACTTTAACTGCACTTTAATCAGGACTCGCGTCCTTTCATTCAGTGCTGTTATTTTTGCATCAACGACCTTTCATTAATTGTTATCATTTTAAACTTATGTATTATCCATCCAACTTTGTCATTCACTGCTGTTTTTGTTAAAAGTGTATAAGTGGATCCCGACGCTCAAGTTCGGCGCCACTACGGCGTTTCAATATTAACTTTTCTTCAGGAGATCCTCAATAAATAGTGCTGCTGCCCGCGTCTCCTTTCTTTTGACTTCCATATGGAAGCGCGGCGTCTTCCATACGGAAGTCAAAAGAAAGGAGACGCGGGCAGCAGCACTATTTATTGAGGATTTCCTGAAGAAAAGTTAATATTGAAACGCCGTAGTGGCGCCAAATTTGAGCGTCGGGATCCACTTATACACTTTTAACAAAAACAGCAGTGAATGACAAAGTTGGATGGATAATACATAAGTTTAAAATGATAAAAATTAATGAAAGGTCGTTGATGCAAAAATAACAGCACTGAATGAAAGGACGCGAGTCCTGATTAAAGTGCAGTTAAAGTCTGAGACCTGAATCTAGCTTTATCAATTGAAGTAATTGGATGATCAATTCTACTGAATTAGGGTTTGAATGTCCAGGCTATCTTCAACTTCTGGCTTGCAATTTCTCTCCGGTTCCCATGGTGAGCCTTTTGCCTCCCTCCCCCCCCATCCACTGTTTTAAAGGTTGGTGTTATTGGTTTTTTTTCCCTTTTATTTTTTGCTTCTTTTTACTCATCTTTATTTCTTTTCATTATGTCATCTCTCTACCACCGTACCGATCGTTTGGTACTGAATGTCCCAGATTCATTCTTGACATCCCTTTTAAAATGCCACGTCACCTGAATAGAGACTTGCCAGTAATGCTCCACCTGTGCAGCTTAGCACACCTCCCAGGTTAATTTTTTCACTAAATGCATGCTAAGTTGCCGATTCTTAGCACAATTTATCTTTATTTAATTTCTTGATATACCGCTCAGGCTGAAAGGCATTAGAGCGGTTTACAAATGCTACAAGCAGGTACTGGATACATTCCCTCGACCCCGAAGGGCTCACAATCTACATGCATACCTTAGGCAACGGAGGGTTAAGTGGCTTGCCCAAGGCCACAAGGAGCGCCTGTAGGACTATATATAAGACTTTAATCAAATGTTATGTTATTATACTACTTTCTCAGTCAACATTAGCCAGTATTGTTGTGCTTTTTTCTCTTTCACATTGTTTATTAGTCATTGCTAGCATCAATGGACATGCATTTGAATATTTATTTTGCATATACACAAGGCAGATAAAATAAAACAAATGAGCTGCTGTAATGTTCCCCTGAGGAAGCATGAAGCACTTGAAGCATGACACAGCTTTTGAAATGGTCATGCTTTGTACCAAACTGCTGCGGTACTTGTTACCCATGTCCTATATTTACGCTGTTTCCCATAAAACGTGTGCTATCTAAGAAGTCACACATAAGATTTATGCACCCAATATTTATAATTAGTTAGGAGCAGGACACAGGTTTAGGACTCTGTTTAAATATAAAGTTAGATAAGTAGCTTTTGTGTATAAAATTAAATAATGATGCAGAAACTAAAAATCACCATTCAAGGGCCCCCTTGGGAATCTCTCTGAGGTTTGAAATTTCACTCGCTGGAGCCATGCAATTTAACACCTGACTGGTGAAAATAAACAATGTGCATACTTACATGTAATCTCTGCCTGACCCATAACAGCATTCTTTTGCTTTCGACTGTTCCCGTCTTCTAGTGACCAGTTTCCAGACTGCATGGGAGGGCAAAAGAATACTGCTCATTGTTAGCTATTCCCTGCCACATCTTGCATCTGAGAACATGCTGTCCACAGGCCTGGCGAGGTCACAATGGGCCCTTTCCAATTAACTACACAAGACTTCACTGTGTTTACTCGCTTCTTGCAAGCATCATCAATCTCTGTCAGTTTCATGCTCACTGGTGTCTTCCTGGAATCCAGCCTTCTGTCTCTTGTTTAGGGTTCTCTGCATGTAGGCTTATCCCAAGAATGCTATGTTTTGTCTCTCTAGAGGATGGCTTGTCATTTTAATTGAACTTTCCAGATTTCGGCTTTTTACATAGAACTTTTCATTTCCACATGCTAGTTGCCATTGATTTCTAGCAATCTCCTGTCCAGTGTCACTTACTTGTCAGATTGTGTAAAAATGTATGCCGTGTACGCCCGCTCATTAGAAAGCTTCCCCAGACAATTTAATGTAAGATTTCTATAGCATGACTTTAATTCTGTTGAGCTGTTTTAAATGCTATTATTCTAAATCATCTGTTTCAAATGCTACAGTTTTTAACGTCCTTGCTCAGGAATAAAACATAAATCAGAACAAAACTGGGGGCCTCTTTATCAATGACGACATAGGCTCCCGGAATTGTTGATGGAATGTATTAGCTATGAACTGCTATCACTGTGAGCTACAGGTTGATGAACAGAGCCCTTTATTTGCCAATATTGGGAGTTTCCAGGGCACAAGGACCCACTGGATTTATACTATAAGCCCCAAACATAATAGAAAACTTTACAACACATTGCCCCAAACATAATAGAAAACTTTACAACACATGCTGCATTGCCCTGCCTTTTTATTTTGCTGGGATTTAGCTCATGCCTTTCCCGTAGTAGTTCAGCACAAGTTACATTCAGGTATAGAAGATATTTCCTCGTCCTTCAAGGGCTTACAAGGTAATGGAAGGCTATACAACTTGCCCAAGTTCACAAGAAGCATCAGTGAGGTCTGAACCCTGCAGTCCTTGGTTCTCAGGCCACTGCTCTAACCAGTGGGCTCTTTCTCTACCCTACTTATGCCACCTCTACAATACAAGAATAGCAGTGGTGAAAATTTTAGTCGGGAGCCCCCAAGGAAAATTTTGCTGAGGGCCCCCCTATTTTTGCATAAGCCCCCCACCCCGTCTCTGGTGGCAGCAGCAGCAGCGGCAGAGGCACCATGACAAACAAATGTAGGTCAATTTGCTGCACTGCCATGTGGGCCCCCTTCCTACCCGGGCCCCCCCCTTGGCATTGCGGGTGCTGCTTGGACAGAATTTACGCCGTTGAAGAATAGTATTAGTGAAAACATGTTAACATTTGAGTCAGGCTGCCTCGAATTGAGTCTGTTCTTTCTAGTCATTAACCATAGGGAATGCACTTACTGAGAACATAAGAGCTATTGCTGACCTCCCCGAATCCCGAAAGGCGCGCAAGACCCATCTCTTCCTTCAGCACTAAGGTAGCATAGACTAAAACGCTCTGCACCATTCCCATAATCTTCCCCTCCACAAAATTCTTTATAGCAGCTTAATTGTTTTCCTAGCCTCAATCTAACTGACTAAGGCATGTTGTCGATTAGTGCACCCAAAATCAATTTATTGCACATTAAAGGAGCATTATCAGACCAAATGCAAAGTAATGAATGCACACGCTGGGGAAGTAGAAAGTTCCAAAACTGCTCCTGTTTAACTCTTTTCTCCTGTTACCTTGATATCTTTTGAGGGAGGCAAAGATCAGCTGCTCCCAAATTACATGCTATCTGCAAATTTATAAGGAGTGGCTGCAGGGTTTCAAAACGGAGCAAAGATGTTTTCCTCTGCATCGGGTGATCAAACAGATGATAGAGTCTGAGTGGGAATGCCCTGAGGCTTCATTAAGAGGAGCTAGAGCTTTGACTCGGTTGTATCCTATGCCTCAAGAGGAAAAGGAGCTTCTACGTATGCCAAAGGTGGATGCACTGGTGTCTGCTGTCACCAAAAAAACTACCATACCTGTAGAGGGGGCCGCGGCTCTTAAAGACATGCAGGATCGTAGATTAGAGGGTCTGTTGAAACAGGCTTTTGATGCCAGTGCTCTGGCGCTTCAAGCGTCTGTCTGTGGAGCATATGTATCCAGAGCTGCGATTAGGTGGGGCCAGCAGACCTCTGCTCCGACTGATGCAGTGGCTCCTTCTAGTGAGGGGGCGAAATTGGAGTCGGCAGCGGCATATTTAGCAGATGCCTTTTACGATTTGATTCGCATTTCTGCGAAGTCTATGGCTTCCATGGTTGCTGCTCGTCATTTTCTTTGGTTACGGAATTGGGCAGCAGATGCCTCCTCCAAGGCATGTCTCAGTAAACTCCCTTATAAAGGAAAGCTTCTTTTTGGAGAAGCGTTAGAGAAAATTGTTAAAGATTTAGGAGACTCCAAGGGAGGGCGTTTGCCCGAGGACCGTCCTAAATCAGTTAAGCAGGGCTCCTTTACTAGGGGTCAAGGGCGAGAATTTCGCCGTTTTAGGGGAGCTCGCTTTACTCCATATCAGCGAGGTCGATTTCCTTTTCGGGGGCAGTCCTTTCGAGGCGCTAGAGGTTCCGGTAGAGGCTTCTTTGGAGCTCCTTCCGCTACCATTAAAAAACCGCAATGAAGCGAGGCCGGCCCAAGCGGAGTTTCTGGTGGGCGGTCGGTTACAGGAGTTTCTCTCCGCTTGGGTCGCCATTACTTCCGACAAGTGGGTACTGCAGATTATTCGCGAGGGCTATGCTCTCGAGTTCAATTGTCATCTGACCGACGCCTTCGTTTTTTTCTCCGTGCGGGTCGGACACCAAAAGGAGAGCAGTCCACGACACGTTGCTGCGGGGGTTGCAGCTCCGGGCAGTGGTTCCAGTTCCATTAGACCAGTACGGCTTTGGTCGATACTCGATTTATTTTGTGGTTCCAAAAAAGGAGGGCTCTTTTCGTCCCGTGTTGGATTTAAAGCACGTGAACCGTTGCTTGCGAGTCTCTCATTTTCGAATGGAGACATTAAGGTCTGTAATCCGCTCGGTAAGGCCGAGGGAGTTCCTCTCTTCCATAGATTTGATGGAAGCTTATCTGCATATTCCTATCAAGCCAGATCATCAGCGCTTTCTTCGGTTTGCAGTACCCATGGGTCATTTTCAGTTTCGGGCCTTACCGTTCGGCCTAGCGACGGCGCCGCGCACTTTCACCAAGGTACTGGTGGCATTCAGGTTCATCCTTATCTGGACGACTGGTTGATTCGAGCGTCCTCGCGAGAGGAGTCGCTAAAGGCGACAGCACGAGTAGTGTCCTGTTTGGAGAATCTAGGTTGGGTTGTGAATCAGGCCAAAGTCGGCTGGAGCCGGTGCAGCAGCTGACTTATCTCGGAGCATTCTTCGACACGGGCTGAGGTATGGTTCTGTTGCCTCCAGAATGAATTCGAAAGCTTCTCGCGCATGTGTCAGGGTTTTTGCTCGCAAGAGCGCCGACAGCTTGGAAGTACTTACAGTTGCTGGGGCTAATGGCAGCGGCCTTGGATTTGGTTCCATGGGCCAGGGCACACATGCGACCGCTCCAGCAAGCTCTTCTTTCGCGTTGGTCTCCACAACGGCATCCCCTTTCTCGTCGCTTAAGCTGTCCCGATCATGTCAGGGTCAGTCTTCAGTGGTGGTTGGTTCCAGACCATCTTCAGGCGGGAGTTCCCTTAGCGCTGCCGGAATGGGTTTTGGGGAGCACACTGTTTGAATCACATAGCGCAAGGCTCTTGGACGGCGGAAGAGAGCCTGTGGTCCATCAATCGCCTGGAGCTGAGAACGGTGCGTCTAGCGCTGTTAGCGTTCGCAAGTCTTCTGGAGGGGAAGTCGGTGCGCATCTTCTCCGACAATTTAGTGGCGGTCTCATACATAAATCGCCAAGGCGGGACAGGAAGTCTTCTTCTTCTGGAGGAGAGTCAACGCTTGTTTCACTGGGCGGAGTTGCACCTTTCGGCGCTCTCGGCAGCTCATGTGGCAGGAAAGGACAATGTGCAAGCGGACTATCTCAGCCGACATGTGCTAGATCCGGGAGAGTGGCAACTCAATGCCGAAGTTTTTCACGAGCTCACAATATGTTGGGGTCAACCGGTAATGGATCTGATGGCAACTTTGGACAATGCAAAGGCAACTCGCTTTTTCAGCAGACGCAGGGAACATATGTCGGAAGGTCTCGACGGTCTGGTACAGCCATGGCCGTTGGGGCAACTTCTGTATGTGTTTCCTCCATGGCCGTTGGTGGGTCTCGTTGTGCAGCGAGCTGTCATGCACCAGGGTCTGTTGATTCTTGTTGCTCCAGATTGGCCTCGACGGCCTTGGTATGCCGATCTAATGCGTCTTCTAGCGGCTCCACCGTGGAGGTTGCCCGCTCGGGCAAATTTGCTACATCAAGGGCCCATTTGGATGCCTCAGGCGGATCGATTCTTGCTTACGGCATGGCTCTTGAAAGGCGGCGCTTGCGCCGAAAAGGTTATTCAGTTTCGGTAATCAACACCTTGTTGCAGTCTCGTAGAAAGTCCACATCATTGGCATACATTCGGGTGTGGCGAGTTTTTGAAGCTTGGTGTTCTGATCACCGTTTGAAAGCTCGTCTATCTTCTATTCCGGATGTTCTGGATTTTCTTCAATGCGGTCTTGAGAAAGGTCTTGCTCTGAGTACCTTAAAGGTGCAGTTAGCGGCCCTGGCAGTTTTTCGTGGGCCGGTTCGCGGACTACGTCTTTCCTTTCATCCCGATGTTCTCCGTTTTCTTAGAGCGGCTAAGCAAATTTGTCCTCCGTTTCATCAAATTGTTCCTCCTTGGGATTTGAACTTAGTATTAGAGGCTTTAACACAGTCTCCCTTTGAGCCTCATTCTTCACGTTCACTAAGAGAATTGTCCTGGAAGACAGCTTTTTTAGTGGCATTGTGTTCAGCTAGACGCATTTCGGATCTGCAGGCTCTTTCATGCCGCCCGCCTTTTCTTCAGTTTTCTGAGGAAAAAGTGGTCTTGCGTCCGGTACCGTCCTTTCTCCCGAAAGTACTCTCTGCTTTTCATGTGGATCAGTCGGTTTCGCTTCCCACTTTCGCTAGCTCGGGAGCAGATTCTGTCGATCGAGCTCTGCGGAAATTGGATATGGGTCGTGTACTTCGTAGATATCTACGGGAGACCGAGTCTTTTCGTAAGACTGATCGGTTATTTGTGTTGTTTGCAGGGCCATCTAAGGGTCAACCTGCATCCAAGGCTTCCATTGCACGATGGGTAAAGCATGCAATACGGGTTGCGTATGAAGCCAGAGGTAAACCGGTTCCGGTAGGTCTTCGGGCTCATTCTACAAGGGGTCAAGCTACTTCGTGGGCAGAATCGGCCTTAGTTCCCCCGGTGGATATTTGTCGTGCGGCGTCATGGTCTTCTCTTCATGCCTTTTCACGTCATTATAGGTTGGATGTTCTCGCTAGGCAAGATGCGTCGGTGGGGGCTTCAGCAGTGATAGCGGGGCTCTCGGGTCCCTCCCAGGGTTAGGTACTGCTTTGGTACTACCCATCTGTTCTGGACTGGCCCGGAGAGACGAATAGGAAGGAGAAATTAGACCTTACCTGCTAATTGTCTTTTCTTGAGTTCTCTCCGGGCCAGTCCAGACCCTCCCTATAATTTTCATTCTTTATTATTAGTATTTTCTTGCGTTTCTTTTATGTCGTTTTTTTTCGGTGTTACATGAATGGAAACTTGTTTTTTGTGGTTATTGTTCATTTAAAAAAAAAAAAAATTAAAAGCCATTACTTTGGCTATTTTCCCTCTCAAGTGCTTTCGTGGTCAAGCATGAGACACAGAGCAAATTTATATACCTTCAATGGGACTCTTCCGCTGTTTTCTTCTTATTGATTTGTTATTGGCTGCTTGCTACGTAAAGACTGGCTGCTGTTGCCAAGGGAGCGATGTGTAACCTAGCAATAAAAGAATTGGAATTCTGTCCTCAGCTGCTAGAGGAGGGAGATTTGACTACCCATCTGTTCTGGACTGGCCCGGAGAGAACTCAAGGAAAGACAATTAGCAGGTAAGGTCTAATTTCTCCTTATTGCACATTAAAGGAGCATTATCAGACCAAATGCAAAGTAATGAATGCACACGCTGGGGAAGTAGAAAGTTCCAAAACTGCTCCTGTTTAACTCTTTTCTCCTGTTACCTTGATATCTTTTGAGGGAGGCAAAGATCAGCTGCTCCCAAATTACATGCTATCTGCAAATTTATAAGGAGTGGGGTAATTAAAAGAGCAGTGCTGAAAAGATCATTAAACTAACTAACTAACCATATATATTTCTGCTCTTTGGAAACACCTAAAATACTTTGTATTGAACTGTCATGGCACCAGCATCCCTTCTAAAAAAGAAGTCTGGATGTTTGCTTCTAACTAGCAGGGCTAAGATGAATATGCTTCTGAGCTGCACCTCATTGGAGTTAAGAGTACCTCTACTCTTGCAAACACCTTGCAGGAGATGCCAAGGCGACACCTATAGTAGAATCTTTTGACCATAAACTGATTCAGAAGAGTTGACAGAGAACGAACAACCAGAGTACTTGACTAGATTCAAAGAGACGAGTTCTCATCACACAGCTCTGTGATAAGGTGCCTGGATTCTTGGCTTCCTCGTTCACCTCACAGTTTGTCTGTTGCAGTGAAAGTGATGATAGCTCTGGGCTATTGGATTTTTTATGAGGGTGACAAGAAGCACAATTTGTATTAGGCTAGCCTCCGTTTCCAGATGTGTCTATTCTTTTCTGGATGGCATGCTTGTTAAATGTTCCTCTCCCCTCCCTGCCCATAAAGCTGTGGGTTCTCTGGTGACGTGTAACAAAGGAGGGTTCAATGCAGAAATGGTCTAAAAACTTATTAGGTACATCTCCCAAGCAGTCAATAACACTGGCAGGCCAGACAGTGCCTGCTATTCATGCTTTTAGTCCCCGTGGAGCCAAAGTGAGGGGGTAGTGGAGTCCCCCAAAATAAGCCCTATGGAACCAACAGTATGGGAGGGAGCCCCTGCCTTTGAACAGAACATAGAAATGGACCATCCTCCAGAGGAGGCATTTCAGATGCTTCTCTGCCGTTGGGCGAAGTGTGCTGTTGCTCCACTAACCACATGGAAACTGGGTCCAAAGGCATTGTTGCCCTGGTTCAGTTGTATGTGCTTCCTCCATGGCTGCTGTTGGGGGCATATGTTTTGGCGCATGGAGCATCATCTGGGTTGGATTGTTCTGGTGGTGCTGGATTGGAAGAGGAGAGCGTGATTTAGGGATCTAATGTGGTTCCTGCAGGTTCGTTCTCTTCATCTGCCCCATTTCAGGGCTGGTTGCATCAGGGGCCATTTGTCCTGAATGACCCAGCTCCCTTCTTGCTTGGCTGTTGAAGGGAGCTTGGCTGACTTGTAAGTGCTATTCTCCTGCACTAGTTTTCACTGTTCTCAGAGCCCAGAGGGATTCTATGAGTTTGGCATATGTTTGAGTCTGGTATCTCTGAGTGTGGGTGTGGCGCATGACAGCTTGTTCCTATGTCTGCCAAGGTGCTGGCTCTGTTGGTCTTCTGCAGGGCAGTCTGGAAGGTCCAGGTGCTAGCCTTGTCCTGTTTCAGAAGTCCAGTGGCTGGACTTCAGCCTTGCACCTGGATGTTTCACGTTTTCTTCAAGGAGTTTGGCATCTGCGTCCTCCCCTCTGGTCATTTGTCCCTTCCTGGGATCTCTGTCCGATGTTCAGGGCCCTGATGTCAGAGCCCTTTGAGCCTCTGAAACATGCTAATCCAAAGGGCTTGACTCTCAAGACTGTTTTCATGGCCACAATTTGTTCAGCAAGGCAAATTTCTGAGCTGCAGGCTCTGTCATGCCAGAATCCAAAATTGTCCTTTTCAGAGGAGACCATTTCCATTTGACCTGTGCCTTCCTTTTTGCCCACGGTGATATCTCCCTTTCAGGTGAAGCAGGTGGTTTACTTGCCCTCCTTTTCTAAGGAACGGTATTGAGGGAAGATAAAGATCTTCACTTTGTGGCGGTCCGGAAGGTGCTTCTCCGGAGCTTGGAGATTACAACTTCCTTCCGTATATCCAATCATCTTTTTTTGTGCTGTTTTCTAGCCTGCGCTAAGGTGTCACAGCAGCGAAGTCTACCTTGTGGCGTTGTATCAAGGAGGCAATTGCCTTAGCATATCTGTGACAGAACCAGCCAGTTCCAGATGGCTTGCAGGCCCATTCTATTTGGGTGCAAGCATCTTCGTGGGCATAGCATAGCTCAGTAGTCCCTTCAGACACTGTTGGGTGGCAACGTGGGCATCACTTTCCATTTTTTGTCAAGCAGTACTGCTTTGATGTCCTCACTTGGGAGACACAGTCTTTGGCTCAAGGTTTATGAGCTTCTGTGTCTTCTTTCCGCCTAGTGGAGGCGTAATTTTGGTACATCCTACTTGTCTGGACTGGTCTAGCAGGATAATATGGAAGGTGACATTTTACATACCAGCAGGGCTGGCCCGACCACTAGGCAAACTAGGCAGTCACCTAGGGCAGTAATCTCTGGGGGGCAGCAAAAGCAGGCCATTCAAAGCTAAATAATAGATTTTGACAGCCAGAGGGGGTATAAAGCTTGAGGTTCGCCTAGGGCTCCAAAACATTGGACCAACTCTAGAGCCAGCCCTGCCTACCAGATAATATCCTTTCCTTGAGTCCTGCTAGACCAGTCCAGGACTCACCCCTGGAAGGGGCAGTTTCTCCAAATAGGTTAGGTTGTTCATACCATGACAGTCATGAACCTCACTTCTATGCCAGGGTATGTGGAACTGTGTTTGGTCTGTTATGCTGTGGCGGTACCTTGGTACACTATAATTTATATGCTTGGCTGTGCAAGTCCACATCCTACTGATAGCCTGTTGTTCAATCACTTCTGTACATAGTTTCTCTACTGTTTGATTCATCATTGTTGCTCATGTTGAGGTTGTGTGATGTTTGCCATGCTCTCCTATATGCTTTGGGGCAAATACCGAGGTGCTCACTAGTGGCTCAGGCTGATAGAAGTATGGGAGTGATGTCATTTAAACCTGGGCATTTCATTGGCTATCTGTCTCCGCCAATCTGCTGGTAGGGGAACATAACCCACTTGTCTGGACTGGTCTAGCAGGAATCAAGGAAAATACATTATCTGGTAGGTAAAATACCACCAAAAAACAGTTTTAATGCATGTAAATCAATGCATTAATTCATGGGTTAATGTGCCTTAAATTGATTTTGTGCACATGAAATTTTTTTGGGCACACCAATGAACCAAATGCATACTAATGAGTGCCCATTCCTAGTATCCCTGGACTCATGAAAAGAAAAAAGAGCATGGGGTTTCTAAGAGATAGCTTGCTTTCCGAGTATGTTAGAGGATCCTCACCATTCCAGCATGCTTTGTGTGCAGGACACTTCAATTTCTATCCTTAGCAGAAGGTACATGTCATCTTACTGATGCTTGTCTTCAAGTTGTTACAGGGTTCAGGGCTCTGTTATCTACAGGAGTTGGTATGATGGCATCAGCCCGGGCAGAGTCTCCAGTCTACAGGAGCACAGTTGTTGACCATCCCGGGGCTTACCAAGGTTCACCTGCAGCGCTGGCGAGCATGGATTTTTTCCGTGGTAGTGCCAATTCTTTGGAATGCCTTGCCATCTGCCTTGTCCATGGAGACGGATCTATTAACATTCTGAAGGCAGCTGAAGACCTTCCTCTTTCCAACAAGCTGATAGGGTTGGCTGGTGGGTAGCAGGTAGCATGGCAGGTGGGATGTTGGTCCTGCGGGGCAGTAGTTGGCAGCAGTTGTCTCTTTGTATATTGTATTTAATTTAATTTTAATTTTTAATTTAATTTTTATTTTGGGGTGGTTTGAGGGTTCTGCTGGGAGGGGCCAGTGTGGGATTATTGTGTGTTTTATCTGTTATACACTGCTTTCAATGCCGTGTGTATAAGGCGGTTAACAAATGTTTTAAAATAAAATAAAGAAAGAAAAACATCCCCCTTGAAGGATGGCTGCTTTCTTTCTGCCTGCCCATATAGAATCCCAAGGAATAGGATGTGAGATGTGATTCCTTTGTTGGATTTCTATGTGTTCTACTGGGCCACTTTTTATTTCATTTGTGTACAATGTGGAATCATCCCTTGATTCTTAATCTTGCCTACATGTGAAGAGTGATATTTACAGAATTAGAATATATAATACAAGGGTACAATCACTTGCATGGAAACTGGGGAAACCAATGATATAATACACTTGAAACAATGAAACAGAAGAAACATCAATTAGGTATCCCCGCTCTAGCCCACAATACAGGATCTAAAAATGAAAATACTAAACATATTAGATACTCTTACAGGAAATTAGCAGAGACAATATCAGCCATTTAACAAATTAAAGCGGTGTAGAACAACTGACAGACCCCTCACCCATGGACCCCTGAGCATTCAAAAAAGAAATTAATTGAGATGGAAAATAAAAAATATAGGAAATGCCCCCCAACATCACAAGGCACTTACAGGGATACTTTAGAACCCCCCCCCCCCACCCAATTGCAAAACCCTCAGGCGCAGAAGCAAAAACTCTTTTCTGCGTCGTTGGGTTTCCCTGGCAAGGTCAGGAAATATGCGCACCAGGCAACCCTTGAAAGGCACATTCCTCTTCTTGAAAAACATTTTAAGAAGCCATTCCCTATCTGAAGCCAATGCAAACGTAAGCAAACAAGTAGCGGGAACAACCATTTCCACATCTGAATTCTCTAACAAAACAGTTACATTTAATACATCAGCCACTTGTGGTCCAGGTATCTCAGTATTAGACAAAACTTTCTGACCACTAGGAATATAATAGATCTTTACCAATGGGGGACATAGATCAAAAGAAACCCCCAATATCTCCAACAAATATGTTTTAAACATCTCTTTGGCAGATATACCAGGTAACCTTGGGAAATTAATCAAACGCAGGTTAGTCAATCTTGAATGATTATCTAAATATTCCAACTGACTCCTCACATTTCCAAAGTCCGTCATTAGTGCCTCAGCTTGGGATTCCAAACGGTCAGTTTTCAACGATAAATCAGTCACAGATGCTCTAAATGTCTCAATCAACTCAGCATTTGTAGAGCAGGCTTTCTCGTTCTGCAACACTTGTGTTTGTAAAAGTTGTATCTGAGGAATAATGGCCTCAGTAAGCTGTTTAATGGCAGACTAAATTGCATCCAAAGTAAACTGCTCTGGTCGCTGTAAATCAAAGGAAAAAGGTGAAACGTCCCTTACAGTGTTCATTGCGTTTGCTGCCATTATGGGATCCCGTGTAGGGGAAGAAGCGGCTCTCCTCGTCACGTCCGACAGTGACTCTCCTCCAGTCGGTGTCTCAGGGCAGGAAGGACCCCACGGAGCAACTCCTGCTCCCGTGCTCGTGCTCAGGTTCGGCCCCAGCAAAGCAGCAGACACACCAACTCTGGAAGTCTCCACTGCTTCCACGAGCTCTGAGCACACCCTTGAACACGCCTGCTTCAGAGGCCTTGCAATTCTGGGGGCGCAGGTCACTGCCAATCTCTCAGTTGGGCTACTCACCCCCAGATGTTGTGGCTGAGACAAAAGCATCAAGTGGTCCAGAAGAAGAAAGCGTAGAGGCAGAAGGCTGGCCAGTCTGGGGTACTTTCCCCAGCCTTACTTTCCTCCTACTCGGCATGGAAAAACACATCGGTACAACAGTCTCTGCACTACGCCATTTTGGATCTTTCCTCTTCACATTAAAAAATGTCTGACAGAAGTTTTATCCATCCCTCTGCCTGAGTGTGGAAGAGAGAGTGAAGGAGCTGGCTTGCTACTGCAGGGCTGAGTGGAATGTATCTACCAGACAGGGCTGGCACTTTGATTAGGTAAACTAGGTGGTAGCCAGCGTGCAGGCCCTCCAGGGGTGCTCATTGCTGCTTCTACCACCCCTTTCTGGGATCGACAGTGGTGGCAATGGTTTGAAATAGCCCCATGGCACTTACCATCAAGCTTTGGTGCCGTGGGACTGTTTGTTTCCACCCCTTTCTAACAGCCCCACGGTGCAGAAGCTTGAAGGTAAGCACCGTGGGGCTGTTTGTGGCTTTTTCTGCCACTGTCGGTCCCAGAGAGGGGTGGCAGTGGCGGCAATGGGTGCGGTGGGGGGGGGGGGGGGTGGCGCAAGGGATGAGATTTGCCTAAGGCATTTCACCTCTTTGCGCTGGCCTTGCTACCAAAGATATGGCAGGAACAGGGCCATCTCTAGGCATGTTTGGGAGTATTTCCTGAACATGGTTTCGCTCTCACAGAAGCCTTGCTCCCTCAGTGAAGTAAATAAGAGGGAATGAATGGGAGCTGGTGTGGAGCTGGAAGCGTGTGGCTCAGGTCAGAGACAGCCTTTCTGCTTGCCGCTTGGTAAGTTTTTCCTTTGTTTGTTCTTCAACCTGTGCTGTTGATTCCTCCTACCACTCAAAAAGGACTTCCAAACTAATTGAACAGGTGCGTATAAATTTCAATCACTCAGAAAATGCTGAGAATGTCAGAGAAACCAAAAAGGGGGACAAATAATTGCCCTCTCACAAAAGGTGTCTCCTTTTAATCATTTTTATTAAAGTGCTTGTGCTCATGTACTTATCTTTAAGAAGCGCCCGAGGACCAACAAGGACAAAGAATCTCCATGACATGCCACATTTCGGACCCAATTTCCATGGTCCTGCATCGGGTATTGAAGATTCCAGGTCCAAAAACAAACAGCACTTTTAACGATAGGTCCTGGTTGTTAGGGACCCACCCGGAATAGTGCGGAAGAGACCGATACGGAGCAAGTCAACATGATAAGACGATTTTCACCATTGAGTTATAAAATTCAACGTATTTTATTAAAACATACAAACATGTTACGCAATATTCCAGGTCTCGAAGAGAAATACATTCGCTGTGTTTGGCAGAGAAACAGAAATTTAAAGGAGCATTTAAGTCCAGTGGTGTTACCATCGGCAGAAGAGAGAGATGATGCTCATATAAGGGGACATAGTAATGCGTCCAGTGTGGGATTTGTGAGATCACAGAGGAAATTAAGGAGTTTACACATCGAGGCAGGCTGTACAGATTGCGTAACAACACCTCTTGTGATACAACATCTATGCTATAAGATGTCCCTGCACTTTATTATATATAGGGAAAACCGCACGTCCCTTCAAAATTCGCATAGCAGAACATAAAAGTCAATTAAAATGTAAAATGCAAACAGCACCTATAGTTCAACATTGTCTAGAATTTTCACACCAGTTTGAAGATCTGTGGTGCTTCTGCATAGAGCAGGTAACATCAGCGACGCACGGAAAATCACAAGAGCAGATGCTATTAATGCGACAACAACATTGGATTTTTAATTTGAAAACCCTATCACCGGAGGGATTAAATTCCACCATTGATTGGGGGGTATGCCTTTAAATGAATGAAAGAAAGAGTTTTAAACTCAAGCTCTATAGGCTGAGGTTTTTATCTACTAGATGATGTCAAGACAGGGCAGTATAAAAGTGAAATAGGTCGGGTCTTCTGCATGCGCGGCGTTTTTTGGAAGATACACTGTTTCAAAAGTTTCACAGAAATAGACGTTGGCAGCATCGTGGAATGATGATTTTGATTGGTATGTGAAACCAACAAATTGATAAAGTTAAAATTTTAGTGACATCAATGTGGGAAATCAATGCTGAGGCTTTTTGAATTAAATGTTTAGCTTTATTTTCAGATTCCCCTGAGGAAACTTTGACAGTTTTGATTAATCCCCCTGAGGAAGCTCTTTGTTGAGTGAAACGCATGATTGGCGCCTGAAGGAGGCGTTGGGGAGCATCTGAAGTCAAACTGGGGAGCACCCAAAGGCTAATTACAAAGCTAAGCATTTTTTATTCTGATTGATAAATTTAGGTGGTGGAAACTTTCAATAGAAAATTTATATAAAAAAATATGCTAAATTGCCAGAACAGTCCTTGATGCTATTAGGCGCTTGGGTATGATACGATAAATATCGTTTGTTATAGCGCCAT
Organism: Ichthyophis bannanicus; assembly: GCA_033557465.1. Classification (NCBI taxonomy): domain Eukaryota; kingdom Metazoa; phylum Chordata; class Amphibia; order Gymnophiona; family Ichthyophiidae; genus Ichthyophis; species Ichthyophis bannanicus. The sequence continues at coordinate 402,770,005 of CM066032.1, read as the reverse complement.
CTAGTCTGAGACATTCTGGGCATATACAGCATTTTTTATCTATTTTCTTTAAATGAAGAAAAATGTTTCTACCGCAAATGTATTTACCACATTGAACGAAGGTTATTTATAGAGCATTTTGAATTGTAAAAACAGACAACACAACAATTGGGGACTAGGATATAGCTAGGTGAATGGTAAGTAAACACAGGAGACTAAGGGGTATGTTTACCAAGCAGTGGTAGCAGTTTCTGTACAATATCGCATGGAAACCGCTACCGCTGATTAGTAAACATACCCCTAAGTGGATCAGGATCCAAAGGCAGTCTTGAAGAGGTGAGTTTTTAGCCTGGATTTGAATAGGGCCAGAGATGGAGCCTGACGTACCAACTTGATTAGTTTGTTCCAGGCATAAGGAGTAGTAAGATGCAAAGATCTAGATCTTGAGTTGACAGTGGAAGAGAAGAGCATAGATAGAAGGGATCTGTCTGAAGAGCGGAGTTCCTGAGGTGGGGTGTAGGAAGAGATAAGAGAGGAAAGGTAGTGAGGAACAGCAGAATGAATGCAGTTATAGGTCAATAAGAGAAGTCTGAAACAGAAGCGGATTTATTTGTTCATTCATTATTTGATATACCACATCTCACAATAAAAATTATGTCAAAGCGGTTCAAGTTTTGAAGGACGACCAAACAGTTTGCATCTTGAAGGTCAACTGAGAGGGCTGCTATTGCCAGAAAGAAATCTATACTTGTGAGTACTTACCTCCTGAGAAATTCTCTAAATCTTGGGGAAAAGGGCATTCTTTGGGTTAAAACTGATAAAATCTGTATATTAAGTCACTTAGGGCTTACTACTACAAAGCAAGCTTTCAATTAAATTAAAGCCAGTTACGGCTTGGTCTAATAAGCCAACCTTCATTTAAATTAAAGCCAGTTAGGGTTTAATATTACAAGCCAGCCTTCAGTTAAATTAAAGCCATTTAAGGTATCTTAACAGAGAGAGTAGAACAGGGTGAATATTTTTTTGAGTATATGCAGATAAAGTGTGTTTTCTAGAGCCCTTTTACAAAGAGGCCTTCCAGTTAGGAGGTAAGAGAACTGTGACATCCACTGCTTAACCACTTTGTCCTGGAGAAAGCCACAGTATGGTGGCCGAAATGTCAGTTCCAGTTACGAAGACGCAGCATGACCTAGAAAACTGGAATGTTTATCATATTAGCTATGAAAGCCGCAGAGAAGACCTTTAATAAATATTTTCTAAACAATTCTCTTGCCGAAATCATATCACACTTAAGAACGTTTAGAATTCTAAGACATTGGAGAAATTCAATCTTCAATATAATAATAATGTTTAATTTAGACATTTTAGCAAGCTTCTTTTCCACCGATTTTTGTTTCACTGGATGCATTAGTAAAATATTGCCATTATCCAAAGTTAGACTGTTGCTTTCCAGAGGAAGCCGAGATCTCATCAAAATGAATGGGTGTGCTTTTCTAGAGCCTCCATGGCTGCCCAGATACATAAAAAGGCGTCAACAATCCACTTCTCGGCTGAATCATGAAAATATGGCTGCATAGATCTTCCACCAACATTCCAGCTAATTCCAATTTAGCGGTCAAAGCTGAGGCTACAGTCAACGTAAATCTCAGGGGACCCAAGGGAAGGAAAGCTTCCCTTGATTACAAACCTAGTAGCTCTAGTTCCCCAGCGAGTTGTGCTGGAGTGATATTTCTCCTATCAGAAGAAGGCTGCTGCTGTTCTTCATGTTGAGTGTTGTGGGTAAATGTCAGCCTTTGGGGCTGAGAGTATTCTGAAGTTGTCATGAGCAGACCCCCTTCTGCTGCCACCAAGGACTCACCTGAAGTTGTTCCTCTCCAAGTGATAAATTTGTCAAACAGGCTAGTACATAAGAACATAAAAAAATGCCTTACTGGGTCAGACCAAGGTCCATCAAGCACAGTATCCTGTTTCCAGTCCAGGTCACAAGTACCTGTCAGGTTTCCAAGGAGGCACACAGGTTCCACAATGCTCGTCCCTTTCCTCCAGGAACTTGTCCAAATCTTTTTTAAACCCAGCTACATTACCAACTTTTACTACATCCTCCGGTAACGAATTCCAGAGTTTGATTATGCGTTAAGTAAAAAAATATTTTCTCTTATTAGTCTTAAATGGGTTACTTTGTAGATTCATTGTGTGTCCTCTAGTCTTTCTAGTTTTTGATGGCATAAACAACCAATCTACGTTAAACTGTTCCACTCCATTCACTAATTTATAGACTTCTATCATATCTTATTCTTTATTTCAGCATTTGATATACCGCCCAGTCCACAGCATCAGGGCGGTTCACAGAATCAAAGTGGCTGCACGAATAGAAACAGAAAAGAACCCCATTGGTAAATAGGAAAGAGAAAAAAGAGCAAGGAAGGGGGGAGGGAGGGGAGAATAGGAGAAGAATAAAGAGTAGATAGCAAGTTATGCAATGAAAAGGAAGGAGGAACATCAGGTGGGTGGTGGGGGAGGGGGGGTAGAACTCAAGGCGGCGTGGGAGGAAGGTCAAAGGTAAGATGGAAGAGGTGGGTTCTGAGCATGGTTTTAAATCTGGGATAGGAGAGTTCAGTGCAGAGCATGGGTGTCAATGAGTTCAGTGCAGAGGGTGGGTCCCAGAAAAACAGAGCGAAATGACGCTCGAGATGAACTTGAGTAGAGGAGGGAAAGGAAAGACGGTTGGCATGTGGAGATTGGAGTAGAGGGGGGGGGGGGGAGAGCATGAAAATGGAGCTGATCTGCCAGGTATCGGGGGTACCAGTATGGATGACCTTGTGGACAATGGTGAGGATTTTATATTTGAACCTGGATGTGAGGAGAAGCCAGTGTAGGTGTATAATCAGAGGAGTGACATGGTCTGAATGGGATGAGTGTGTAAGAAGATGAGCTGCAGTGTTCTGAATGAGTTGCAACTGTCGAAGGTATTGTGGCAAGGCAGCAAGAACATTACAATAATCAAGCTTGGTAATGATGAGGAACAGAACAAGGGTGGTTAATGATGGGAGGGAGAGGAAGGGACGGACAGCACAAATTTTATGCAGGGAGAGAAAGGAACTATGAATGAGGGAAGAGATGTGTTGGTGGAACATGAGGGAGGAGTCCCGGGTGACTCCAAGATACTTGAGAGAAGACACCAGGAGTATGGGTGTATCGCACAACATGGGAGCAAAGGAAGGCAGGGAGCACCGAAATTAAACCAGATAGCAGCGGACTCACATGGATTGTTGTGTAGAAAGTTATCCTTAACCCAGGAGGAAACATGAAAAAGACAGGAATCCAGAGGAGTGAGGTCAGGAGCAAGAGGACTAGTGTGGAACAAAAGGATAATGTTTTCTCCATAAAAGTAACCGGAGATCCCAAACTGCTGTACAATAAGGGTGAGTGGAGCAAGAAAGATGTTAAAGAGGAGGGGGGCCAGGACAGAACCCTGATGGACACCGCAGGGTAGGGGGGGTTATAGTAGAGAAAGTGGAGCCTGTCTGGATGGAAAAAGTGCAGGAGGAAAGGAAAGAGCGAAACCAGCAGTGGACAGTGCCATGAATCCCAGGCGAGTAAGAAGTGTGGGATGATCGTCAAAGGCAGAAGATAAATCCAGAGAAACTGCGAAAGAAAGGTTGCCCCTGTCATGTGATTGGTGAAGCTCGTTAAGGAAAAAGAGGAGGATAGTTTCAGTACTGTGCCCTTTTTTAAATCCTGATTGGTGGGGGTGAAGAGCAGATGTGGAGCTGAGATGAGTAGAGAGTTGGGAGAAAACTAGTTTTTCCAGAATCTTTGATAGAAAAGGGAGGTTGGAGATTGGGCACCAATTTGCAAGAGTAGTAGGGTCAAGAGATGGTTTCTTCAGAATGAGTTGAGTGATTGCATGTTTCCAGGCAGTGGGGAAGAGGCCAGAGGTAAGGCTTGAGTTAACTATGTGAAGGATGAACTGCAAGAGAGCAAGTGATAGCTCCAGAAGCTAGGAGGAGGGAATGGGCTTAAGTGGACAAGTTGTTTTGTGAGATGATGAAAGGGCTTTAAAGAGTACAATGGCTGTAATGGGCTGGAAAGAGTGCCAGCAGTGTGAAAGAGTGGGGGAAGGGGAAGGGGGAGAAAGGGGAGTGTGGGAGGGGGAGAGTGAGGGGAGAGGGGAAGAGGGCAGGGCAGGAAAGTTGAACGCAAGGACTGTATCTTCCTGGAGAAGAAAGAAGCCAAGAGGGTCGGATCTGGGGCAGGTGGGGGAGGTGCAGGAGTCAAGGTGGGGGCCTGGATTGTTGAAAGGAATCGAAGGACTCGGTAGAGCTGTGAGTAGAGTTTGAGGAGGCAGTGGCGAGGTTGGAATAATGAGATTGCTTGGCAGAAGAATCTAGAGCGGTTTTGCTTGTGGCAGGCATGGAAAGATGCAAGTGACACAGGGGAGGTATGCTTGTGCGAAAGACGTTCGGTGTAGCGGAGATGAGTGCGCTGTAAGTAGAGACCGGAATGGTACCAGGCACGGTGGGTGGATGGGCGGGAGGAGGGCAAAGCAGATAAGGGGGCAACTTGCTGAGGAGAGTGCAGAGTTTCAGGAATCTACTTGATCATTTACAGAGAGCGATGAGAAACTGGAGGGAAGGAGAGTATCAGCAGAAGGAAACTGATGTAGAGTAGATGGGGTGATAATGTGCTTGAGACAAAGGGGGTGAGGTAGAACAAGTGAGGAACTGAATGGAGAAGGTACAGAGGGGCAAGGGAGTGGGAAAAAGAGACAGAGATGGTCTGACCAAGGCAGTGAAAGGGAGGAGACGATAGGGGGTACCTAGAGTGTGACCAACAGCGTGAGTAGGGCAGGAGACATGCTGATGGAGGGAAAGATCTTCAAACAGGGTTAGGAGAATTTTATCCTTGGGCCTAGAGGGTGAGTTGGGGTAGACATTGAAGTCACCCAAAACCATTAGGTGGGAGGATATAAGGGAGGCTTCCGAGAGTGAAAATAGCAGAGTGTCCCAAAGATCTGGGCGAAGAGAAGGTGGTGCATAGAGGAGAAGAAAATGGATTGGTGGGGCGGTGTCTAGATGAAGCAGCAGAGATTCAGGGTAGCACAGTGGGGGATGAACCTCTGTGAGTGGAAGGGAGGACCACTCTGTGTAGGTCGCCCCTATTTATTGAGATATAAGAGATAGTTATGTTTGTTTTGATTTTATCCTGTTGCTTTAAAGGGATCCACTGTGTCTGTCCTATACCATTTTGAATTCTGTCACTGTATTTGACTCCACCACTTCCATCGGGAGGGCATACCAAGCATCCACCACCCTTTCAGTAAAAAAGTATTTCCTGGCATTGCCTTTCAGTTTACCCCCTTGCAGTTTCATGTAATGCCCTCTAGTTTTACAGCTTCCCCATCTTTGGAAGTGGTTTGTTTGTTCATTAATACTCTTTAGGTATTTAAAGATCTGAATCATATCTCCCCTGCCCCTCCTTTCCTCCAGAGAGTACATATTTAGGTCTTCAGGTCTCTTCTCATGAGTCTTCTGACGCAGGTTCCAAATCATTTTGGTTGCCTGCCTCTGAACCATTTCCAGCCTTTTTATGTCCTTTGTGAGATATTGTCTCCAAAACTGAACACAGTATTCCGGGTGAGGCCTCACCAGCGACTTGTACAGTGGCATTAGTACCTCTTCCTTTCTGCTGGTAATTCCTCTCTGTATGCAAACCAGCATCCTTCTGGCTTTTGCCACCGCCTTGTCACACTGTTTCGCCACCTTGAGATCCTCAGAAACAATCACTCTGAGGTCCTTCTCCTGGTCCGTGCACACCAACCTTTCGCCCCCTATCACATATAATTCCCTTGGATTTCTGCTTCCCAAATGCATGACACTGCACTTCTTCACATTAAATCTTAACTGCTAAGCATTAGACCATTCTTCCAGCTTTTGTAGATTTATTTATTTATTTTATTAATTTCTTTGATTTTATACCGCACTATTCAAGATCAGCACAGTTTACAAAGTAACAACATCATACATGGAACAGTTTACATTTAACATATTACATGGAACTGTTTACACTGAAATGTGAACAAGGTATAAACAGTTAACTTATTTACATAGATAGATCAATAGATCATTCACAGTAGCTTATAATACTGGGGAACTATTTGCAATCTTTCCTCATTTTATCTACTCCCTCAGCAGAGACAACTCTTGCAAATTTTCGTGTCATCTGCAAAAAGACAGACTTTTCCATTCAGTTCTTCAGCAATATCACTCACGAATACATTGAACGGCATTGGTCCCAGGATCAAACCCTGTGGCATACCGCTAATCACCTTCCTTTCATCTGTGTGAGTTCCGTATACCATCACTTTCTGTCGTCTTGTCAGTCAACCAATTTCTGATCCAGTTCACCACCTTGGGACCCATCCCCAAGCTATTGAGTTTATTGATAAGCCTCTTATGAGGAACAGTATCAAAGACTTTGCTGAAATCCAGTTAAATCACATCCATCACATGCCCTTGATCTAGTTCTCTGGTCATCCAGTCAAAGAACTCAATCAGATTTATTTGGCAAGATTGTCCTTTGGTAAAACCATGTTGCCTCAGATCATGCAACCTGTTGGTTTTGAGGGAGTCCACTATTCACTCTTTCAGGAGTGCCTCCATTACTTTTCCTGCCACTGAGGTAAAGCTTACTATCCTGTAGTTTGTCACTTCTTCTCTACTGTCACTTTTGTGAAAAGGTACATCAGCCCTTCTCCGGTCCTGTGGAATTTCTCCTGTCTCCAAGTATCTATTAAAAGCATCCTTTATCGGCCCTGCAAGAACCTCTCTGAGCTCTTTCAGTATCCTAGGATGTATCCCATCCGGTCCCATGGCCTTAGCTACTTTCATTTTTGCAAGCTGCTCTAACACACCATCTTCTGTGAATGGTATGGTATCTACTCCATTCTCATTTGTATATTTGTCAACCACAGGTGGTCCTTCTCCAGGATTTTCTCTAGTAAAAACAGAGCAGAAGTATTTGTTTAGCATTTTTGCTTTTTCAATGTCTCTTTCCACAAATCTGTTCTCAGCACTTTGGAGTTCTGCAATTCCACCTCTGATTTTCCTCCTCTTCCGAATATACCTAAAAATGTTTTGTTGCCACACTTCAATCTTTAGCCATCTTTTCTTCTGCCTTTGATTTTGCTATCCTTATTTCTCTTTTTGTCTTTTTTAGTTTGATCCTGTAATCTTTACTGTGTTCCTCTGTTTGTGAACTTTTGAATTTTGTGAAAGCTGTGTTTTTTGCCTTTATTTGTGCAGCCAGTTCTTTGGAGAACCAAATACGTTTCCTTTTCCTCTTGTTTTTATTTATTTTCCTTACATACGTATCTGTTGCCTCTTTTATTGCCTCCTTTAGTTTAGCCCATTGCAATTCCACTTCCCTTTTCCACTCCCGCTCTGCCAACTCCTCCTTCAGGTACTTGGCCATTTTGATGAAGTCAGTGTTTTTGAAGACTAGGACTTTGTGATCTTGCTCTGATTGGATTTTACCTTGGCTTTTATCTCAAACCACACCTTGTGATGATCGCTGCTTCTCACATGGGCACCCATCCAGATATTTGACATGCTATTTCCATTGGTGAGCACTAAATCCAGTACCGAGCACTCCCTGTTCGGTTCCATCACCATTTGTCTAAGTAATGCATCTTGGAAGGCATCCATAATTTTTTTACTTCTTTCCAGATTTGCAGAAGGAATACTCCAATCCACATCGGTAGATTAAAGTCACTCAATATGATCACTTCTCCCTTCATGGCTATCTTTGGAATATCAGTAATCAATTCACTATCCACTTCTTCGGTTTGAGTTGGAGGCATGTAGACTACATCAGTATAGATGACAATGCCATCTCCTCTTTCCTGTACTACTACTACTACTACTACTACTGAGCATTTGTATAGCGTTACCAGTCGTACGCAGCGCTGCACAGACATGTAAGAGACAATCCCTGCTCATCAGAACTTACAATCTAATCAAGACAAAACACAGAAGGTGTAAGCCAAGGTAAAACAAGGGGAAGGAAAAGGAGATTAGATGAGTCAAAATCCAAAAGCAGAAGCGAAGAGTTGAGCTTTCAACCTGGATTTGAAGAGGGTTAGAGAAGGTGCCTGTCATACAGACAGAGGTAGTTTGTTCCAGGCGTAAGGTGCAGCAAGGTGAAAGGAGCAAAGTCTGGAGTTGGTGGTAGGAGAGAAGGGCATAGATAGAAGCAGTTGGCTAGAAGAGTGGAGTTCCCGAGGGGGGTTGTAAGGAGAGATAAGAGAAGAAAGGTAGTGAGGAGCTGCAGAGTGAATGCATTTATAGGTCAGCAGGAGAAGTTTGAACTGGATGCGGAAACGGATGGGGGGCCAGTGAAGTGACTTGAGAAGAGGAATAATATGGGCATGACGAGGCTGGCGGAAGATTAGCCGTGCAGTGGAGTGTTGAGCAGATTGAAGGGGAGAGAGATGATTCAAAGGGAGACCAGCAAGGAGTAGGTTACAGTAGTCAAGACGGGAGGTGATTAAGGAGTGGATAAGCATTTTAGTAGTATGTTCAGAAAGGAAAGGGCGGATTTTGCTAATGTTATAGAGAAAGAAATGGCAGGTCTTAGCTACGAGATGGATATGTGTGGAGAAAGAGAGGGAGGAGTCAAAGATAACCCCCAGATTGCGGGCCGAGGAAACAGGAAGGAGTACAGAGCTATCCACAGAGACTGAGAAAGGAGAAAGAGGAGGGGAGGTTTTAGGGGGAAAGATAAGAAGTTTAGTCTTGGACATGTTCAGTTTCAAGTGGCGGTGAGTCATCCAAGCAGCAATGTCAGAGAGGAAGGCAGAGATTCGGGTCTGGATTGCCGGAGAGAGTTCGGGCATGGAGAGATAGAACTGGGAGTCATCAGCATACAGATGGTACTGAAAGTCATGGGAAGAGATAAACGCACCAAGGGACTGGGTATAGAGAGAGAAAAGGAGTGGACCCAAGATAGATCCTTGGGGTACACCAACTAGGAGCAGGGTAGCGGAGGAGGAGGAGACCCCTCAACACACACTGAAGGAGCGATGGGAGAGATAGGAGGAGAACCAGGATAGTCCAGAGCCCTTAAAGCCAAGCGAGGACAAGGTATCAAGGAGAAGGTTATGGTCAACAGTGTCAAAAGCAGCAGAGAGGTCAAGAAGGATGAGGACAGAGTACAGGCCATTGGATTTAGCCAATAACACATCACTGGAGACTTTGACAAGAGCCATTTCAGTACAATGTAAAGGATGAAAGCCAGACTGTAAGGGATCCAGGAGGGCATGAGAGGAGAGGAAGTCGAGACAGCAGCAATGAACCGCACGTTCAAGTAGTTTAGAAATGAAGGGAAGGAGAGAGATGGGTCAATAAAATTAGAAGAACAGGTAGGATCTTGAGGAGAGGTGTGACCACAGCATGCTTAAAGTCTGCAGGGACAGTTGCAGTGGAGAGCGAAAGGTTGAGAATGTGAGAGATGGAAGGGACAATGGTGGAGGAGATGGGGCTTAGGAGAAGGGTGGGGCTAGGGTCAGAGGAGCAGGTGGTGAGTTTGGAGGAGGAAAGAAGGTGTGCAGTTTCCTCTTCAGAGATGACAGGAAAGGAAGAGAGGGTAGCAAGGGAAGGGGGGGGGGGAGTTGGGAGTGGAGAGGGGGAGGAGGGGAATGAGCTGAGTTTGTTGGGAATTGGAGGGTGATCTTGTGGATTTTGTCATGGAAATAGTCAGCCAGGGTTTGGACAGAAAGGGAGAGAGGGATTAGAGGCAGAGGCACTTTAAGGAGAGAGCTGAGAGTAGTATAGAGATGGCAAGGATCAGAGGCAACAGAGTTAGTCAGATGGACATAGTAGTCTTGTTTGGCAAGAGCTATGGCTGACTGGAAAGAGACAAGCATGAATTTGAAGTGAAGAAAATCTTCAGGGGAGCAGGATTTGAGCCAAGAAGGCTCAGTAGAATGGGCACAGGAACGTAGATAGCGGGTAGTGGATGAAAGCCAGGCTGGGGTGCAGAACGTCTCACAGGAGTGGAGTGAGAGCATCCAGAGCTGAGGAGTGTGCAGCATTATAGAATGTTACTGCCTCGTAGACAGACTTGGATGACATAGTGGAAGAAAGAGATGGGGAAATGGTGGAAGAGAGAGTCAAGGGATCAATAGCATGAAGGTTTCTAAATAGGTTGGAGGAGACAGGACGAGGCTGAGGCGGCGGGAGATGAAGATTAAAGCTTAAAAGGTGATGGTCAGATAAGGGAAGAACTGAGTTACGGAAGTTCGAGGGTAAGGAACTAGAGAAAAATAGCAGGTCCAGGCAGTGGCCATGCTGGTGTTTGGGGGCAGTGGAACAAAGTTGGAGGTCAAACAAGGAGGTGAGGGAGAGGTGCTTTAAAGCAGGAGGATCAGAGCGGTTATTGACATGGATGTTAAAATCCCCAAGAATAGGAGTGGGGGAAGAGGAGTCCAGAAAGAAGGAAAGCCTTGAGTCAAAGTCAGTGAGAAAGGTAGAAACAGACTTATCAGGAGGTCGATAAATAACAGCTACCCGGAGAGGGAGTGGAGTGAAGAGGTGGATAAAATGGACTTCCAAAGAGGGAAAGGAGTGAGACTGAGGCAGTGGGAGGGGTTGGAATTGGCAGAAGGGAGAAAGTAGAAATCCAACACCACCACCACGGCCAGTGGGACGAGGCGTGTGGGAGAACTGATAGCCCTGTGGCAGAGGGCAGCAATAGATGCAGTATCATCTGGGAGGAGCCAGGTCTCTGTTAGAGCAAGAAGATGTAGAGCATTAGAGATAAAGAGATCATGAGTAAAAGCAAGTTTATTAGAGACCGAGTGTGTGTTCCATAAGGCACATGAGAAAGGGAGAGTGGAAAGGGAAAGGAGAGGGATATGGATAAGATTAGACAAGTTGCGTGAGGATCTCTTCTCAGAGTGAGACCGAAATCTAGGGGGGCCAGGTTTGGGGTTGATATCACTGGATGAGAGGAGGAGAAGGAATAGCAGAGTACGGGGTAGAGGGGAGACAGTACGGCAGAAACGAGGGTGAGGTTGCCTTAGGGAGAGAGGAGATGGTTGAATGAGAGGGAGAAAGTGATGAAGCTCAAGAGCTGATGATTGGTTAGAAGACAGAATGGAGGGGGAAGTGAGGGTGGTGAAAGGGGGTGAGGAGTGGAGGAGTGAAGGTGCAGGTAGGAGGGGAAACAGTTTGGGAGGGTGAAGAAAAGGAAGATAATGTGAAGTGGAGCCATGGAGGAGGAGACAAAGGGGGGTTATGCAGCATATGCTATTTTTACATGCAGTGAGGTAGTAATATGGTAGCAATGAAGTCTACAGGCTATACAGGATATGTTAGCAATGAAATCTACGGGCTATGCAGCATATGTTGTTTTTACAAGCAATGAGGTAGCAATGGAGTCAGCATGCAATGCAGCATATGTTATCTTAACAAGATCTGAAAGCAACAGAGAAGAGGTGAGATTTCAACCTGGATTTAAAGAGGGCTAGAGAGGGTGCCTGGCGTATAGACACCGGTAGCATGTTCCAGGCGTAAGGTGCAGCAAGGTGAAAGGAGCGAAGTCTGGAGTTAGCAGTAGGAGTGGAGGGCATAGATAGAAGTAGTTTGTTAGAAAAGTGGAGTTCCTGAGAGGGGTTGTAAGGAGAGATAAGAGATGAAAGGTACTGAGGAGCCTCAGAGTGAATGCACTTAAAGGTCAGGAGGAGAAGTTTGAACTGGATGCGAACGCGGACATGGAGCCAGTGAAGTGTCCTGAGAAGAGAAGTAATGTGGGTATAGCGAGGCTGACGGAACATTAGTTGTGCAGCAGAATGTTGAATAGATTGAAGGGGAAAGAGATGACTTAGAGGGAGACCAGCAAGGAGCAGGTTGCAGTAGTCAAGACGAGAGGTGACTAAGAACATAAGAACATAAGATATGCCATACTGGGTCAGACCAAGGTCCATCAAGCCCAGTATTCTGTTTCCAACAGTGGCCAATCTAGGTCATATGTACCTAGCAGTTTCCCCAAGGGACACAGGTTCCACAATGCTTGTACTGGTTCAAGCATTGATATCCTGGGTCCCTTCTTAATAATGGTTTATGGACCTTTCCTCCAGGAACTTGTCCAAACCTTTTTTAAACCCAGCTACACTAACAGCCTTTACTAAGGAGTGGATAAGGGTTTTAGTAGTATGCTCAGAAAGGAAGGGGCGGATCTTGCCGATATTGTAGAGAAAGAAATGGCAGGTCTTAGCTACGAGCTGGATATGTGTAGAGAAAGAGAGAGAAGAGTCAAAGAAAGCTCCCAGATTGCGGGCCGAGCAAACAGGAAGGATTACCGAGTTTTCCACAGAGACTGAGAAAGGAGGAAGGAGGAGGGGAGGTTTTGGGGGGAAAGATAAGGAGTTCAGTCTTGGCCATGTTCAGCTTCAGGTGGCGGTGAGACATTCAGGCAGCAGTGTCGGAAAGGCAGGCAGAGATTCTGGTCTGGATAACCGGAGAGATTCCAAGCATAGAGAGGTAGATTTGGGAGTCATCGGCATAGAGATGGTACTGAAAGCCATGGGAGGAGATAAGCATACCAAGGGACTGGTTATAGAGAGAGAAAAGGAGTGGACCCAGGACAGATCCCTGGGGGACTCCAACTGGGAGTGGGATAGCAGAAGAGGAGGAGCCACCAGAACACACACTGAAAGAGCGATGGGAGAGGTAGGAGGAGAATCAGGATAGGCAGTGGCGGTGGACAGCACGTTCAAGTAGTTTAGATATGAAGGGAAGGAGAGAGATGGGTCGATAGTTAGAAGGACAGGTGGGATTAAGTGAGGGTTTCTTGAGGAGGGGAATGACCACAGCATGCTTGAAATCTACAGGGAAATTGCAGAGGAGAGCGATAGGTTGAGAATATAAGAGATGGAAGGGACAACGGCAGAAGAGATGGGACTTAGGAGGTGGGTGGGGATAGGATCAGAGGAACAGCTGGTGAGTTTGGAGAAAGAAAGGAGTGTGGTTTCCTCATCAGAGATCATAGGGAAGGAAGAGAAGGTAGCAGAGGTGGGGGGGGGGGGGGAGAGTAGAGAGTGAAGAAGGGAAGTAGATGAAGTAGTTGGAATAGTGGGGAATTGGAGGGTGATCCTGTGGATTTTATCATGGAAGTAGTCAGCCAGGGTTTGGACAGGAAGGGAGTGAGGCAACTTGAGGCGAGAACTAAGAGTAGTAAAGAGACGGCGAGGATCAGAGGCAAGGGAGTTAGTCAAATGGACGTAATAGTCTTGTTTAGCAAGAGCTATGGCTGACTGGAAAGAGAAAAGCTGAATTTGAAGTGTAGAAGGTCAGCAAGGGAGTGGGATTTGAGCCACACATGCTCAGCTGAGCGGGCACAGGAACGAAGATAGAGGGTAGAAGATGTGAGCCAGGGCTGGGGTGTAGAACGCCTCACAGGATGTGGGATGGGCGGGGGAGAGCATCCAAGGCCGAGGAAAGAGCAGCACTATAGGAGGTTACTGCCTCGTCAATGGAATTAGATAACAAAGTGGAAGAAAGAGGTGAAGAAATGGCAGAAGAGAGAGCTAAGGGATCAATAGCATGAAGGTTTCTAAATAGGTTGGATGAGACGGGACGAGGCTGAGGCGGTGGGTGATGGATAATAAGGCTTAAGAGGTGATGGTCAGATAAGGGAAGAACTGAGTTACAGAAGTTGGAGGGTAAGCAGTTAGAGAAGAATATCATGTCCAGGCAGTGGCCAAGCTGGTGAGTGGGGGCAATGGAGCAGAGTTGGAGGTCGAATGAGAAGATAAGGGAGAGGAGCTTTAAAGCATGAGGATCAGAGGGATTATCGACATGAATGTTGAAATCCCCAAGAATAAGAGTGGCCTAGGTGTGTTCTGAGGACTGGGTTGTGAACATATGTAATGTGACAGTGTGCCTTCTGACAGGATGTAAGAATGGAGATGCACCACTTGCTGATGATGTCAAGAACATGCTTTAAGTTGTTGATTTTGACCTTTAAAGCTTTTCAAGGTCATGAAAGCTCTTCAAGGTCATATGTCCAGTTATTTTGAAAGAAAACTTACAGTGATATGTTCTCTCAAATGTCATTGATCTATGAATGAATCTTCACTCATGATGTTAATTTGGTAGCTACAATAGAGAGTTCCTTTTCTTATGCTTCCTCATCTTATTGGACCTGTGTTTTGAGAGACATTTGGGGGTCCTTTTACTAATGGTGGTAGCTGGCAACGCATGTTCTGGCGTGTGCTGAATGCACATTGGGACACTTGTCAGCTAGCATAGGGTCAAAACAGCGCATGATGTGTTCTGTGCTAGCTGTCCAATGCGCTTTAAGGGCATGAGTGGGCGGGGTTGGGACTGAGAATAGGTATGATGCACTCTGCACTGTTAGCGCAGGATTCACACTGCACGCTAACTGCATTGGTGCAGGATCACTTAATGCAACTTCAAAAGGAGGCATTAGGTATACCCACGTTAACACTGCATGCACTATGTGATACGACCTCATGTTAACTGGCAGGAAAATGCTTTCCACGCACCTGACAGTTAATGTGGTGGTGTTGCACCTAACACACCATCACTTTTGAGCTTTTGCCACATTAGGCACAACACCATAGCACCCTTGAGTAAAAATGCCCCTTTGTTAATTTCAGGATTTAGCAGGTTTTAGAAAACCCATTAAGTTCCTAGCCCAATAGCCCAGGTTAACCATTAGCCCAGCTTAATAAACATACCCCTATGACTTTTTTGGTTAAACTTTCTCAGGACACAACCACTTGAAGTGGAAGTGGAGGACTTTTACTGTGATGCCCTTTACTTATTTAATCAACTATTATCCTACTAAACCAGTGTTCCTGGTGGAGTACAGTAGCATTGAGCATTACAATTAGTGCCATAGTTACAACCAGAAAACTCAAAAATACACTCCACTCAAAACAAAATTAAAATTATAGGGAATGTCCAGAGCCAAACATTAAAAACACGAACATATCCGGAAGAGAAGGGAAGGTCTCAGAACACCGGGCTTCTACAAAAAGCTGAAGAAAAACTCCAAGCTTTAGCCCTCTCACATCAATGACCGACCCTATAATTTTTATTTTGTTTTGAGTGGAGTGTATTTTTGAGTTTTGTGATTTATTTCACTCCAATTAGTGACCTATTTTGTTTTTGGAAATCATAGTTACAACCAGAGCATGAAATTAAAATAAATATTATAGAATTTAGGATAAAACAAAGCACTACGACTGTCTCACCCCATCTGTCTTTCCACTTTAGACTGCCAGATCAATCCATCAAATTAACATCCATCCTAATATAAAAATAACACAATATTTAAAAACTGAATTAAAAAAGGCAAGTATTTATTATCTTATGAAAAGTCAGATAATCTTTAAACATCTTGGTTTCACTAGTCAGCTGATTTCAAACAGTTAGAGATGCACAACAAAATATTCTTTCACAAGTCAAAATATGATGGGTCATTTTCAAGGAGAGTATGACCAGCAAAACTGATTGGGGTGATATGGTAGGTCCTTTAGAAATGGCTTAATTTATGTAGTCTCCCTTCTTGGTATGCATGACTCAGAGGTCCTCCTGGGTTTAAGGTCCCTGCTCCCAGGAACGATCTTGGAAATATCTGCTTTAGATTATCTGATAGGGGAAGGATTTCTTGACTTCAGGGCCCCTGGCGCAATTCCTTTGTCCCAAAGACATTCCAGGCACAGGTAGAAACATAGAAACATAGAAAAATGATGACAGAAAAATACCACATGGCCTATCTAGTCTGTCCTTCCATATCAACAACTACAACAGTCCCCTTTTTTCCTTTAGAGATCCTCTGTGTTTGTCCCATTCTTTTTTGAATTCAGATACTGTCCTCATCTCTACCACCTCCACTGGGAGACTATTCCACGGATCCACCACTCTTTCCGTAAAGAAATATTTCCGCATATCACTCCTGAATCTATCCCCTTTCACCTTCATCCCATGTCCCCTCATAGCAGAACTTGCTTTCAATCGAAAGAGGCTCTCCTCCTGTGCATTTATGCCATGGAGGTATTTAAACGTCTCAATCATATCACCTCTATCCCGCCTTTCCTCTAAGGTGTACATATTAAGATCCTTAAGTCTGTCCTCATATGCTTTATAATGAAGACCACAAACCATTTTAGTAGCCACCCTCTGTACTGATTCCATTCTGTTTATATCCTTTTGAAGGTGCGGTCTCCAGAATTGCACACAATGCTCCAAATGAGGTCACACCAAAGACTTATACAGAGGCACTATCACCTCCTTTTTTCTGCCAGCCATTCCTCTTAGTATGCACCCAAGCATCCTTCTAGCTTTTGCTGTCACCTTTTCTACCTGTTTAGCTACTTTAAGATCATCAGACACAACCACACCTAGGTCCCGCTCTCCTTTAGTGGACAAACATACTTCACCCCCTATACTATATCGCTCCCTTGGATTGCTGCAGCCCAAATGCATGACCTTGCATTTTTTAACATTAAATCCCAGCTGCCAAATTCTAGACCATTCTTCAAGCTTAGCTAGATCCCTCCTCATGTTATCTACACTTTCCTGGGTGTCTACTCTATTGCAGATTTTGGTACCATCCGCAAAGAGGCAAATCTTACCCGACAGCCCTTCCACTATATCATTAACAAAGATATTAAAAAGAATCGGACCAAAGACAGATTCCTGGGGTATAGTTTTCCAAAAATAAATTCTTTACTGGAAAGCTTCTTTAAATCTGAAAGCACAATTTCTAACACAGATAATACAGCAAAATTGGAATTAGTGCAGTGCTCTTGGCAAAGAAGTAATGCAACCAAGATCTTTCCTCTTCTGGCTCTTTACTTTCTCTGGGCAAACCCTCTACCCGCCCTCTGGGTAAACAGGCTTGCAAATGCTCTTGCACAAATTTACACCTGCTCTAAGATAGGTGCAAAAAGGAACAGATAATCTAAATGATCTCTTATAAAATATCGACTTTGACATTAAGGTGCGCACTTTGTTAGTAGGAGTAGTCATGATTATAGTTTGGGCAGAGTTCGCACTTACCTGTGTGGATTATAAAAGTCCTTAATCTATGCATGTGTGTGCATTAAGTAGACACAAACATTAATATGTACACAATCGGTACATGTGTAAGTGATTATGCCTACGTTGTTGGTGCGTTTTCTAACACTTACAGTATGTTAGTCTATAAAGAAAAGTAGGTGCCTCTGTAGGTGGCCAACCCATGGTGCACTGTTATACAATTGCCCTCTATTCATGTATTTTATAAAATATATATACATATCACAACTGTAGCCCCAGGAACGCCTATACATATACCATGTAAAAGTAGGCCCTGTATTTGTGTATCTACTTTTTACATTCATTTATCTCCTTGCAAATGCGCGTTCTGTCTCCAATAAACTTACCTTATTCATGACCTGTTTATCTCTAATATTCTGCATCTCCTGGCTCTTTCTGAAACTTGGCTTTTCTCTGAAAACTCTGCTTCAGTCACTGCCCTCTGTCATGGATGCTACCTCTTTTCCCATACACCTTAGCCCAGTGGCCATGGTGGCAGTGTTGGGCTTCTACTCTCTCAGTTCTGCAAATTTCAGCCCCTCCTGCCTCTGTCTAATTCTTTTGCTTCCTTTGATGTCCACACCATCTGCCTATTTACTCCACTACCTCTCCGGGTAGCTGTCATTTATCGACCCCCCAACAAGTCCACCTTTACCTTTCTCACAGACTTTGACTCCTGGCTGTCCTCCTTTCTGGGTGTATCTTCCCCTTTCCCTTATTCTTGGGGATTTTAACATCCACGCTAATGACCTTTCTGACTCTTATGCCTTAAAACTCCTTTCCCTAATCTCATTCAACCTCCAGTTGTGCTTTACCACTCCTACTCACAAGCATGGTCACTGCCTTGACCTCATCTTCTTCTCCAACTGCTCACCTTCAAACTTCTATACATCATTTCTTCCCTTATCTGACCATCACCTGCTAACCATCAGCCACCCCCATCCTGGTCTCACCCGATCTCCACCAACATGTTTAGGAATTTTCACACTATTGATCCTTCAGCTCTTTACACTGCTGTCTTCTCACCTCTTTCCTCCACTATGCCACCTGAGTCTGGTGATGAGGCAGTACCTTCCTATAACACTATACTCTCCCCTGCTCAGGATGCACTTGCTCCTCTCATTCCACGCCCTGTGAGGCATACTGTACCTCAACCCTGGCTGTCCTCAACAGCCCGCTACCTACATTCCTATGTCTGCTCAGCTGAGTTCCTTTGGCTTAAATCATGTACCCTTGCGGACTACCTACATTTCAGATTCATGCTAACCTCTTTTTAGTCAGCCATAGCACACTCGCCAAGCAAGAGTACAATGTCAATCTGACTAACTCTCTTTCCTCTGACCCTCGCTGTCTCTTTGCTATGCTTAATTTTCTCCTCATGGTCCCTCCTCCTAATTCCTCCTTCACTTTCTGCACAGACCTTGACTGACTATTTCCATGACAAAGTCTAAAATATTAACCTTGAATTCTCCACAGGTTCAATTCCCCCTCCCCCTCTTCTGTCCCAAATCCTTCCCTCACCTTCTGTGAACCTTTCCTCCTTTTCTGAAATCACTGAGGAGGAAATTGCAAATCTTCTCTCCTCCTCCAAATTGACTAACTCCTTCTCTGATCCTATACCCACACATCTACTAAGCTCTGAATCTTCTACCATCATCCCTTCCATGTCATATCCTTAACCTATCGCTTTCCACTGCAACTGTTCCTGTGGCCTTCAATCATGCTCTGGTCACACCTCTCCTCAAAAAGCCCTCATTAGACCCTGCCTGTCCTTCCAGCTATCGACCTATCTCTTTCCTCCCCTTTGCTTCAAAACTACTTGAACAAGAAGTTCACCTCCATTGTCTTGATTTTCTTTCCTCTCAAGGCCTTCTGGATCCACTGCAGTCTGGCTTTGTCCTCTACATTCTATAGAAACAGCTCTTGCCAAAGAATTCAGCAACTTGTTCCTCGCCATATCCAAGGGCCTCTACTCAATCTTCATCTTTCTTGACCTTTCTGCTGCCTTTGACATTGCTGATCACCACCTTCTCCTCGATGCCCTGTCCTCACTTGGATTTAGGGACTCTGTTCTGTCCTGGTTTTCTTCTTATCTCTCCCAGTGCAGTTTCAGTGTATGTTCTGGTGGATCCTCCTCTACTGCCATCTCGCTCTCAGTCAGTGTACTTCATGGCTCTGTCTTGTGACTTCTACTTTTCTCTCTCTACACTCAGTCCCTTGATGCACCTATTTCCTCCAATGGTTTTCAGTACCATCTTTATGCTGATGACTCTCAGATTTACCTCTCTGTGCCTGAAATCTCTCCAGGAATCCTATCCCAGATCTCTGCCTGCTTATCTGACTACTGCCTGGAAGTCTCACCGCTGTTTGAAATTGAACATGGCCAAAATGAGCTCCTTATCTTTCCCCCTAGATACACTTCCCCCCTTCCTCCCTTCTCTATTTCTGTGGATGATACTACATTCCTCCCCATTTCCTCAGCTTGCAACCTTGGGGTCATCTTTGACCCTACTTTCTCTTTCTCTGGGCACATCCAACCGGTGGCTAAAACCTACCGCTTCTTTCTCTATAACATCAGCAAAAATCATCCCCTTCCTTTTTACTGACACTACTAAAACCCTTATCCACTCACCTCCAGCCTTGATTACATAGAAACATAGAAACATGATGACAGAAAAAGACCACATGGCCTATCTAGTCTGTCCTTCCATAACAACTACAACAGTCCCCTTTTTACCTTTAGAGATCCTCTGTGTTTGTCCCATGCTTTTTTGAATTCAGTTACTGTCCTCATCTCTACCACCTCCACTGGGAGACTATTCCACGGATCCACTACTCTTTCCGTAAAGAAATATTTCCGCATATCACTCCTGAATCTATCTACCTTCACCCTCATCCCAATAGAAACATAAAAATATGATGACAGAAAATATGATTATTATAACTTGCTCCTTGCTGGTCTCCCTCTGAATCATCTCTTTCCCCTTCAATCTGTTCAAAACTCAGCTGCATGGTTTATCTTCCATCAGTGTGGTTATGCTCATGTAACCCCTCTTTTTAAATCACTTCACTGGTTCCCTATTAGTTTCTGCATCCAGTTCAAACTTCTCCTACTGACTTACAAATACATTCATTCTGTGATTCCTCAATACATTTCCTCTCTTATTGCACTCTACATCCCTCTTTGGGAACTCCGCTCCTCTGGGAGATCCCTTTTATTTGTGCCCTTTTCTGCTACTGCCAACTCCAGACTTTGTTCATTCCATCTTGTTGCTCCATATGCCTGGAACAAACTACTTGAGTTTGTGCTTCAGATCCCTTAGATCCCTTCTCGAGTCCTATTCAAATCCAGGGTAAAAACCCACTTCTTTTGGATCCTGATGCTCCTCACTCTTTTGTACACTGTTTATCATAGTCCCCATATTCACTAAGAGGATCATTCTAAAAGGCTTAGTCATGGTTTGGACATATGTAGACATCAAGATCACCAACACATCTCTGTAATCCTTCCACAAATGTCCTTCACAGAGATCTCCAGTACAGGGATGTTCAAGTAGGCACAGGCAATGGACTTGATCATCCCTGTTTAATCCTGCTCCAGAAACAAGGAGGTATCAGGAAAGCGTTTGCTTCCACCTTCAAACATCATAGAGAATTAAGTGACTAGCTTTAGATTACATAGTCCCACACTGGGATTCAAACCCAGGCCACCCAGCTTTTAAGCCAGTACTCTAACCATTATGCTATTAGATGTTCTGGTTCTGAGCTACTCTCCTGGGGATGTCTATATAGATATTTGATACACGGGCATATCAGGCATGTCCACGTTTCTAGAATTGTGCCTGAACTTGCACGTGCCTGTCTTTCTTTTCAGACGTTCTGGCTTTGAAGTCCCAGATTGCACTTGGATGTCCCATTTGGAATGTGCATCCCTGTGTTTTGTCTTGATTAGATTGTAAGCTCTGATGAGCAGGGACTGTGCCTTACATCTATATGTACAGCGCTGTGTATGCCTTATAACGCCATATAAATGATTAGTATTAGAAGTAGTAGTAGAAAGTCATTTTCTGCATGTAAATTATGCTTAATACATAGAAAATGTTTTATAAAAGTTGTACTAAAATAAAATAAATACCAAGCATCCAACAATAAATTGCATGACCCACAGATTTAAATTATAGTAGACACAAGGAGTCACTCATTAGTATGAAAACTGAATTGAATTATGGCAGTAACTTCCAATGGGGGTGCTGTGTACAAATGGTATATTCCTCTTACACTGCATAGCAAATTCATAGTCAGACAATTTGGCATCCATGGCCAAGTGAGAAAGTACGCCCTGACCCTCTGCAGAATATATGACAGACACCATGAGCTCTCCTCCCTCCCTCACACTCTCTTTCACACATGTATATATACTTTTATGCTCCCTCTCTCTCCCCCCCATGATTGACTCAAGTAATCGCTACCCTTTCTTCCCCCCAGTCCCAACATTCTCACTGTAACCCTAACCATTTCCCCTTCCTTTCCTCCCACCCCAATACTAGTACTCTTCTCCTTTCCAACCTCATCACTCTCTGTATGCTAGATTTCACCAGCCTCTAACTCAGGGGTTCCAAAACCTGTCCCGGGGCCTCCCCAGTCAGTCAGGTGTTCCAGATATCCACAAGGAAAATGCATGAGAGAGATCTGCATATTGATTGTGGATATCTGGAAAACCCGACTGGCTGGGAGGCAGGTTTGGGAACCCCTGCGGTCTAACTGGTATTTCCAAACCCCTCCCAACTGTAACCCAAAACTCTCCACCTTCTTTCCATCCCTCCATAGAAATTCTTTCTCCCTTTTCTGACGTGATATGCACTCTTGTACCTTTTAGCCTTCCCGCCTCTGAGGTTGCAGGCCCCCTCCAGTTCATGTGGGCCTCTGGCTCCATGTATTGGCACATACACTTACACTCCTGCACCTCCTTATTTGTATTTTAGAAAAGTTGCACATTTGTCAGAGCCTTTTCTAAAATACCACCGGAACTGTGTACATTGTAACCTCGACCTTTCCACTCCTATCGCCACAGAGTACCTAAAATGTAAGTTCACTGAAGTGAATAACAAAACAAAGCAAACCAATAATACTACAAGGGGCAGAGTTGTCCACTTATCCAGTTCCAATAAGGAGATTTTAGACCAGTCCTGCACTATGGGACCTCAGTACTGATCTCAAAGGGTTCCGTCAAGGACTACAAGTACCACACTGCATTGGGATATAAGTTGAAAACTAAGACTGGCCAAAATGTCTCTCTTCTGGAAATGGGTAACTCGGCATCTTTGCAAGGGGTTGTTTTGAAAATGGATTCTGCAAAGGTAAACGTGTTCAGCCGCAGAGAATATCCGTCGGAAAGCTGCCCCCAGCCCTCTACACTAATAGTAAGCATTCTGTGGGGAAAGGGGGCGCTGTCAGGGGGAAACAATGTTTAAGAGGGAGATTTTCAATGTATGGCATAGCGCAGCACAGCATAATTCCTCCCCCCTCCTTGCTTCGTCTTCCACTTCAGGTCCTTCCAGAAAAAAGCCTTCAGGTCAGTTTTTGAAAGGCTTAAGAAGTTTTCTGGCAGCCAATAAATCTGTAGATTTTCAGGCTGTAAATCTGTCTAACTTTTCCATTATTATCTGTATAGTGCGGAAGCGGAGTTAGGGAAGAGCGAGGGTGGTACACTGAAACCGTCTGTGTAGTGGCAATATTCTGCCATCATATGGATACTTTATCCATTTAGTTTAGGATTGCTGAAAGGCAGGTCTAAACTATATAGATAATAGTGGTAGCAATCAGCAGTACATAGGGGTAGGCAGCACTGCTAACCATACATAGAGCAATACTGAATATACTTATTTAGTTAGATGTCCTGGCCAGCGTTGAAATTAATAGGCTAATTGTTACTGCTGAATAGTAAACTCCTTAGTTTTACTGCTGAAAAAACAGGGATGAAAGAAGCTCTTTCACATACTGTACCTCTGGAAACCTTGCCTTGGACTACTCATCCAGCACAGAAAAAACAGGCAATAAATCCTAGCCAAAATTAAAATGGACACTTTTGCAACTTGCGTACCTGAAGCTTAATTTCTGTGTATCTCTTATTGTTCTCTATCTTATTTATTTATATATTTAACCAGTTTTATATACCACCTTATCCTTCAATCAAAGTGGTTTACATTATAACTAAATTAGGTACATTCAAGAAGGTCAGGGGTGGAGGGGAGGTGAAAGTCTGTGTGTGAGGGGGGGTTATGTGCATCTATACAACTATTTACAATGATGTCAGTTGTGGGCTGCGTGCGATCTATTGTAGTCGACGGGCTCTGGGAGGGCCCACAGTATTCTGTGAAAAGAATGGTCTTGAGCATCCTTCGGAGGTCCTTGGTGTCACTCATGACTCTCATAACATCAGGCAGTGTTTTCCATAGTTCTTAGTTTCATCTCTGCCTCCCCATTCTTTTCTCGTTTCAGTTCTGTTTTTTGTTTCTCATTTCAGCTCTCTCACTTCTTTCCTTCTCTCTTTTTCGCAGAGTGAATATTTAAATATTTTCTCGTCCTTCTATTTTTGCTTGTTTTTCCTGCTTCTCTTCTCTCTTCCTGAATGTTCTGCTTTCCCATTCCTTCTCCCCTTTCTCATTCTCTTCTCCATATTCTCCAGTCAAATGTGGACATTTTCTTACTTCCATCCCCTATCTTCTCCTTCTACCCCATCCTCTGTCCTTTCTCTCCACCCTCCTTCTATTATGGATCCTTTTCCCCTCTCGCTCTAGTCTGGGTCTAATACCCATTACTTTTGACCAATAGCAGAAGTGTCAGCCTATGAGATCTGAAATTGCTTACAATTGAAGAAACCCAACCGTAACTGCCATGGAATGGGTTCCTATCTACTCTGCCTCTGCTCCAGTCTGGACCTGTCACTGCTATCTGGATCTGTCAAATCTCCTGCATTCGGGAGGAATTTTACACTCTTCTGTGGAAGCTGGACTTCCACAGCAGGAGACTTCTGCACCAATGCAGTGACCTGGCAGATTTGGAAAAGACATGGTGCCGAGGGTGGGTCCGGAACAGGCCAGAGAAATCCTATGCTTGCTCCGGACACCCTAGTGGCACAGGCCATCACAGATTCTCCAAAAGGAATTCTGAAGGGAACTAGTCATTAAAAAACTGGCTTACAGGCCCATGGGTATGTATTCCTGCACTCTCTAAAATCTATCCTCACTAGAATCGCAGTGATCAAGGGAAAATCATTTCTTGATCGGCTGCAACAAAACCTCATCATTTGTAGCAATCAGAATTATATGGTGAAGAAAATAAAAATACAGCATATAGTTAACAATAGCATTTCTGCAATGAAGATAGACATTAGGGACAGAGCAAAGCTATAAATTCTTGTCTTTCCTCTGAACACATTTCCTGCTAGATATGGTTTTAATTTAATTAGACCTCTGCCATTGGACATCTCAGCTAATGAAAAAAATGCAGGCAGTGAACACAGATGAAGAATGATTAATTCTGTAAGTATTAGTTTAATAAGAAGCAGGTCAGTTAATTCACTTTTAACATGAAAAATGATTAGGCTACAACAGAGATCTCATTGGACTTTAAAGTCAATACGTTGGGAAGGATGATGTCAAACCCTGACATGTTCCTGCTGTAAAATAAAATTGAACACAGATAAAGACCAGCATGGCCCATTTAGTCTGCCCAGTAAGGTGGTTAGGATAACTGCTGCTCTGTGCAGGTAACCCCCCCTTCATGGTGTTGTTTCATCACTATGGCAGGAAAGACTGATCATTTGTCTTATGCTTTTGAAATTTCTCACATTTCACCTCTCCTCCAGACAGTCTTCACCATCTCCTTCTGCATCCAATTGGAATCCTCCCCAGCTGCTCATCAACACAATGAAACTTCACGTATGGCAATCCAGATGTTTTTCCCCTGCGATTTCTAATCTTCCTTGGGTGCAGCCCAGTTATATAGCATAGTCCTCTGCCCGATACACAGATAGCTATTCTCTCCAGAACCTGGTATATGTGAACTCTGATGCAGGTCGGCAGATGTTGTTGCATGACCGAGGAGTTCAGAATGCTGTCTCTAGAGTGTCCCTAGTTCCTGCCAACCTGAGGATCAGGATCCAGGTACGAGAATCATAGTAACATAGTGAATGATGGCAGAAAAAGACTGGAATGGCCCACCTAGTCTCTCGAGGACAGATTCTTGCATTTTGTGTAGATGCACTTAGGAATTCCTACATTCAACCCAATACCATCTCCATCTCCCCACCTTTTAACTGACGTCGCATCCATTTTCCTACCTCTCCATACCCTCCACAGCACACTCCAAATCTGTTACAATGACAGCCTCCATTACCTCCTTATTAGTCCACTAGACTACTACTACTACTACTGAGCATTTGTATAGCGTTACCAGTCGTACGCAGCGCTGCACAGACATGTAAGAGACAGTCCCTGCTCATCAGAGCTTACAATCTAGTCAAGACAAAACACAGAAGGTGTAAACAGGGATAACAACTAGGGGAAAGAAAAGGAGATCAGGTGAGTCAAGATCCAAAAGCAGCAGCAAAGAGGTCAGTTTTCAACATGGATTTGAAGAGGGTTAGAGAGGGTGCCTGGTGTACACACAGGTTGTTTGTTCCAGGCATAAGGTGCAGCAAGGTGAAAGGAGCGAAGTCTGGAGTTAGCAGTAGAAGAGAAGGGCACAGATAGAAGCAGTCTGCTAGAAGAGCGGGGTTCCTGAGGGGGGTTTTAAGGAGAGATAAGAGAAAAAAGGTAGTGAGGAGCCGCAGAGGAATGCATTTATAGGTCAGCAGGAGAAGTTTGAACTGGATGCGGAAACGGATAGGGAGCCAATGAAATGACTTGAGAAGAGGAGTAATATGGGCATGACGAGGCTGGTGGAAGATTTGTCACGCAGCAGAGTGTTGAACGGATTGAAGGGGAGAGAGATGACTCAAAGGGAGACCAGCAAGGAGTAGGTTACAGTAGTCAAGACGGGAGGTGATTAAGGAGTGGATAAGCGTTTTAGTAGTGTGTTCAGAAAGGAAAGGGCCTTATCATCTTTAAATTTGCTATTAGTACTTAAGTTCACACCCAGGCTTCCTTCCATCTGACCTCCACAGCAGCCACCTCTTCAGCAGCATACAGTGACCATTTACCTTTGATTCTACATTATTCAGCACACTCTCAAACACCCACCTTTGGGGGGGGGGGGTTTCACGTTGTTTGGGGGCAATGGGGGCATTGCCCTCCCAGACGAGCTGGCTCTCCATCGATTTGGCACAGCCTACTTCCCCGCCTGTGCTGCTATTGCTTTTTTCATGCTGGCAGTGGCAGCCTGTTCGTTGCTATAAAAAAACAAAACAAATGCAAGCTCTTGCTGAGAAGGCTGGTTTGGTCCAGCCTCTTTCTGGTGCATGCCTCCTATCAGAGGGGGAGGGACTAGACCAGTCTTCTTTGCCAGCAAGTTTTTTGAGCTGTGTTTTTTTTAAAAAAAGGAGCCGGACCATTGCGTCCACTGCAGGCACACCTAAAGTGGCAGCGGCGGGCAGTGGGTGGGAGGGCAGGTGGTTGGCAGGTGGAGGGGTGTCTGGAAGGCCGGAAGGGAAATGTTGGCAGATGGACACAAAAGGGGGTGTTGAATGGCTGGAAGAGAAATGATGGGCAGATGGACACAAGGGGGGGGGGCGGTTGGACACAAGGGGTGGTGTGTTGAATGGCCGGAAGAGAAATGCTGGACAGATGGAAACAAGGTGGGGGGGGGGGTGGAATGGCTGGAAGGGAATGTTGGCCAAATGTTGGACACAAGGGAGGGCAAAGGGCAGATGCTGGACACAAAGGGAGGGTTGAAGGGCGGATACTGGACACAGTGTAAGGTGTGTGGAAGGCAGATGCAGAACACAGCTAGGGGTGATGAGCAGATGATGGCCATAGGCTGGAGGGGTAGAGATAGACATAGGGTGTAAGATGTAAGTGGATAGAGAGCAGATGGTGGATATGGAGTGGGAGTAGATGCTGGACATGGGGTGGGAGGATTTAGGGCAGAGGCTGTACATGGTAGGCGCGGAGGGCAGATGTTGGACACAAAACGGAGGAGTGGAGGGCAGATGCTGAATATGGGGTGAGAGAGAGAGAGAGAGAGGAGATGCTGGGCATGAGGTGGGGAGAGGGGATGCTGAATGGGGTAGGGTGAAATGGGGAGATGCTGGACATGGGGTAAGAGAGGGAGAGGGAATGCTAGACATGGGGGTGGGGGGAATTGGATGTGAAAAAGGGGAAAGGGCGAGATTGGGGAGAGAGGGAGATACAAGACCAGGCAGGAGATAAGGAGATAGATGCTGTACACAGGAAGGGTGGAAGAGAGAAAGAGAAAGAATTAGTTAAAGATTTGGGCTAAGTTGGTTAGGAAGGATAGAGAGATAGAGTGAGAGCATTGTAAAAAGAGGGAGAATGAGAATTGGATATAAAAAGGTTAATGGAATCTGAGTTGATAAAAAGAGAAAAAAAATGGAAGAAAGCTGCAAGGAAAAAAACCAATGTCAGAGTTGGATGAAGGGGAGCTAGTGAGAAAGACAGGAGTGGAGAGAAGTAGCAGGTAGATTGCAGACTTTGGGAAAGAGAGTTAACAGAAGAAAGACAAGGCAGAAACCAGTTACATAGTAACATAGTAACATAGTAAATGACAGCAGATGGTATGGTCCATCTAGTAGTATGACCAGTAAGATGGCAAGAGTAGGTGCACCTGATGCTCCGTGCAGGTCGCCCCTCCCCATGGCTTTGGTTTGGGGTGAACCCACCGCTCTGTGTAGGACACCCCTATTTGTTGAGAAATTAGATAGTTAAGTTTATTTTGATTTTATCCTGTTGCTGTAAAGGGATCCACTGTGTCTGTCCCAAGCCATTTTGAATTCTGTCACTATATTTGCCCCCATCACGTCCATTGGGAAGGCATTCCAAGCATCCACCACCCTTTCAGTGAAAAAGTATTTCCTGACGTTACGGGGATAAAGGAAATTAGAAAAATAAAATAGCTAGATAAAGATGAAGTATTTACTTTCAGTTTAATGACTGGAATATGTCAGTTTGGGGATTTTATAAACTGTATATCATCTCTATATTTTGTACAGTACAGAGGAAAGTGTATCACTGTTTGTATTTCTTGTGTTGCATTGCATACAGAGCCTAGCTTGTTGGGGTTTCAATTTGATTTTGTCTACATATTTCTACTTCGAGTATGTTAGAATTTATTTTTTTTTTAAATTCTTTATTTTCGTTTTATAACAACAAAGGAAAAGGAAGACATACAGCTAAAAGACAGATACATAAAGTGTAATACATACACCAAAGTATACCCCTGCCACCCCCCTCCCCCCTGCTTCTTCTCTAGAAAACTAATCATTCCCGAAGCGGGCGTGTACTTACATTATTGTGTTACAAAACCTAACGGTGATCTGAAACATGATGAGTGCACATTATACAGGCATGTTGGAGCAATGAGCAGATTGTACATAATCATTAAGCATCTGCCATGTAGACAAGCGAGAGTGAGGTTGAGCATGGGGAATAGCTCTCCGAGATATCTGCTCATATTTACTATATAAGCAGACGAGGTTCCACCATTCATTGACAGTAAGTCGAGAGCTATCCTTCCAATCAAGCTCATTGGGGTGTAGTAACCTCCATAGATCAACTAAAGCAAGATCTTTGATCAGGGAGGTAAGCGTGGTGTGACTCTTGGGGGGACCACTTGTCCTAGGCGGCTGTTTGTCAATCAGGGGATCAAGGACTAGATTAAAATCCCCCCAATTATAAATGAAGTATTAGCAGAGGCCTGCGCAAACTGAGCAATGGTAGCAAAAAAGGCAGGGTCATCCACATTAGGAGCGTAAAGGCATATACATGTAACTTCAAGGCTACCTATCTTGAGGTGAACTCTAGACCATCTACCTTCTGTATCTGAACTAGTCGCAATAATAGTAGCATGCAAGGATTTCCTAACCAGTATGGCAACCCCACATTTCTTAGAAACGGCTGGGGAATAGGCGGCCACCATGTAAGGTTTAATATTGAGTTTAAGAGTTTCCTTCGAGTTTAAATGCGTTTCTTGGAGAAAAATCAGATCCGCAGCTTCCTGACTTAGGTAGCTTAGGATTTTCTTCCGTTTTATCGGATTATTGATTCCTTTTACGTTCAATGAGAAAATCTTACATGGTGCCATCAATCAGTAATAGACATTTTAAGTGAGGGCGCTTGAAAACATACAACATAATCAGAATCTGTGCAACAATGACATAATCACCGAGTATTCTGGCTAATACACCCCATATTGAAAAGTGTGTACAAAAGTATCTTAGAGAAGAAGCAAAACCCCCAAAGAATATGGCGACCAGATGTCTGCGGGAGGAGGCCCTAGAGAGGAAATAGGAAGACATGAAAAAAAAAGGAAAAGAAACACCAGAGTCCATGATTAACACTGTCTCTGATACTCATCGAGGCTACTGTGGGTAGATGGAGTCGGGTCACAGATATCATCAAAAGTAAGGCAACAAACCGCCCTCGCCAGACTCTTTGCTGGGCTGCGGCAGATCCAATATGGCAGGTACAGCGGATATGAGAATACTTGCAGGAATATTCTGGAAGTCAGCGCATCAAGTCGGCTTCTTTGGAATCCAAAAACTCCGCTAGTAGATCAGGGTCCTCAAATGTTCTTGTCTGATTGTGAAGCGTGACTCGGAGCTTGGCCGGGTACATCAGGCCATAGCGTGCTTGTAGTTGTTGAAGCCTCGGCCGGAATTCCAGAAAGCGCTTTCGGCGGTCGACCGTGGGTTTAGCCAAGTCGGGATAGAAGGAGATCTTGTGGCTCTCAAACTCCATATGGCCCTTTGCCCGAGAGGCATTTAGAATTTGCTCAACGTGTTGATATCTCAAAAGTCGAAAAATGATAGGCCGCGGGGTCTTCCTGTTGAGCGTTATGCTTGTGGGTACACGATGAGCGCGATCGATCTCCAAATCTTTGGTAAAGGTGATTTGGAGCAGGGAAGGGAGGATTTTGCATAAAAACTCTTTCATGTCTCCCGATTCCGCTCCCTCCGGTATGCCCACGAGTCGTATGTTGTTGCGGCGCGCTCTATTATTGCCATCTTCCACTTCTTTCTGCAAGGCCCGCACCTGACGTTCAACTTTGTCGAGTTTGGACAACCGGGCCGCATGGGAGTCCAATATGCTCTCCATTTTGTCCTGACGCGAAGAAAGCCCTTCTAGCTTGCCTTGCAGCACACCAAAATCTTCCCGCAGCGCTCGGAGTGCTTCACCGTTTGACTGCACGAGGTTTTTGACCCCTCTAATCTCTGCGAGGATTTCCTGCTGCATTTCGGGGCCCTCGCGCAAGGCCAGCCCCTTCTGCGGGGACGGAGGTTCAGTTTTGGAACGTTTGCCGTGAGAAGCCGCTGGAGATCCAAATTCCAAGCGCGTGGGTTTGGTCCCCGCCATCTCACCAATGTGCCCCGGCAAGATCAGAGTAGAAGTTCCAAGTATGTACGGTGTTAATTCAGGATTCTGAGTAGGCCTCTCGGGAGCCTCAGCGTTATGCGACCATCCCGCTGGACATCAGGCTCCGCCCCCGTATGTTAGAATTTATGCTGTACTTGGTGAGGGTCAGTGTTCTGCCTGTGTGACCGAGACCAAGTGTTCTCTTAGCATGGAGTTTCTATGTACGAGGTGTGATCAAAAAGTATCAAGACTTGTGAAATTACAGAATATAGCAATATGTCACACCACGATGCTATTAAGCATGCTGCGACCTAGTTATGTACTCTGTATATGCATAAGAGACACAGGATAACAACCATACTACATAACAAATAACGACATAACTACATAATACTTAACCATACCGCATGCACATCCAGATGAAGAATCTCACAATCTTATAATTATGTGCTTAGTCACATTTAAAATAATTAAACATTTATTATGATCCTCTCACCCCCTCATATAATTGAACCATGATATAATTTGTAAGTACCTACAATGTAAATATGTTATAATATTTATATGTTATAATATTTTATTGTTCAAACATTATATTGTTACTTGTAAATAGTTCACTTGTTCTATGTAAAACGACTAGGTATGCACTATCACATACCATATAATTTACTGTTCCTTGTAAACCGCACTTGATACTTGGGAAAGAGCGGTATAGAAATAACTGTTAAATAAATAAATAAATAAATAAATATGCAGATTGTAGCGTGGCTGCAGCACCCCTGTACTTTTTAAATCACGTGATGTTTGATATGGTGTAAAAGCTGTTCATCAGATTTACGATGAGTGAAAAAAATTGAACAGCGAATTTGGATTAAAGTCTGCCAGAAACTTGGAGATTCGTGCAAAGGGATTTATGATAAGTTACAGCAAGTATATGGTGATGAATTTATGAGTCCTGCTTGAGTTTATGACTGGTACAAACGTTTCCAAGAGGGCCGCCAAAGTGTTGACAGTGATGAATGTTCTGGAAGGCCACCCATGAACAGAAATGAAGACAAAGTTGAAACAGTGCATGGTGCAATATGCTCAAATCATTGATTGACCATCAGACAGCCTGCTGAAGACATGGACATAAGTTTTGGGTTGGTACAGTTCATTCTTACTGTCGATTTTGAGATGACATGTTTTTGCAAAATTTGTGCCCAAACTCCTGTCCCCTGACCAACAAGAAGATCGACTATCTGCAGCCAGTTGTTGGAATGCATTGAAAATGACTCAGATTTCATCAACAAGATTATTACTGGTGATGAATCATGGGTTTATGGTTATGACCAGGAAATGAAGGCTCAATCCTCACAATGGAGGCTCCAAACTCTCCCAGACCCAAGAAAGCCCATCGGGTGAGGAGCAATGTCAAGGTCATGCTCACAGTTTTTTTTGATTACCAGGGTATTGTTTATCATGAGTATGCTACAAAAGGCCAAACCATCAACAAGGAGTACTACATCCAAGTTCTGACTCACTTGAGAGATGCAGTTCATCATAAGAGGCCGGAGTTGCACAGGAATGGTGAATGGTTGCTTCATCACGATAATGCCCCAGCTCACACATCACATCTTCTCCAGCAGTACTTGGCCAAACACCAAATCGAGCAAGTCCTTCAGTCTCCATACTCACCTGACCTCGCACCCTGTGACTTTTTCTTGTTTCCAAAACTGAAATTACCACTGAAAGGAAGGAGATTTGACAACTTGGAGACCATTAAGTAAAATTCAACACAGCAGCTTCACCCCATAACGAAAGAGGCATTTCAAAATTGTTTCCAGCAATGGCAGGAACACTGGAGGAAATGTGTTTTATCGGAAGGGGATTACTTTGAAGGAGACAGTGCAATAACTGTCAGTGTTATACTTTTTGTGTTATTTCACAAGTCTCGTTTGATCGCACCTCGTATGATCTGTAATAATCTGGCTTGTTCAGTTTTCCGGATATTCTAAAGCCTGCTGCAGAATTTATGGTGCTGCTCTATTCTGGGTTTGAACTGGATATGGAAATGGATAGGGAACCAATGAAATGACTTGAGGAGAGGGTTGTTAATTTTAGAAGTGATGTCATTATGGTATTGTAGATTTGCATTATAGGCCTTCAGTTACTACTTGTAGGGTTTTGTGTTAGTTCATAATCTGACTGGTACTGGAGAGGCTGTTAATGAGATAAAAGTGGAATCAAACTTTTTGTTGTTGTATTTTGGGTTCTATGGTGAAATGTCCTAGTTCTGCTCTACACTTACTGTTGGAGGAGGGGTTTTGTTGGATGCAAAATAGATGCTCAAAAAGAAAAAGAGAGAACCAAAATGCAGTTTCTAACATCAAAATAAAATTTTGATGTTAGAAACTGCGCTGTGGTTCTCTTTTTCTTTTTGTCCCTTGGCATGTGAGCACCTTACATCTTCTTTGTTTTTTTGCAGAATATATCTTTATAGCTCTCAGTATTTTTTTTTATCTTAGAGTGCCAGGCTAAATAATTAAACAGCTACAATTTTTACTGCATTTTAATTATGTAGCCTGGGAATATGTTGCTTTCCCTTTTTATTGACATAGCCACTGAATGAGAACCTCTGAGTATGTTGGGGGACTAGAAAAAGGGACTGCTACATCTGGAGAGAGATCTGCAATTGTAAATATTTACTTCTGAGAATTTTTCTAAATCTTGGTGAAAAAGGAATTCTTTAGATAAAAGCTGATTAATCTGTGAATCCAGTGTATTTGTTAAATCAGTCAGGGCCTAGTATCAGCAAAGAGCTTTTAGTTAAATTAAAAACTCAACAGGTAGTTTTCAGTTGGCTTTTAGTTTGAAAAGAAGCTTGCTGCGGAAGCAAAAACGCAAAATAAAGACTTTTTCAAGTACATTCGTAGCAAAAAACCTGTGAGAGAGTCAGTTGGTCCATTAGATGATAGAGGGGTTAAAGGGGCACTAAGAGGCGACAAGGCGATAATGGAGAGACTGAATGAATTCTTTGCTTCGGTCTTTACTGCGGAAGATGTAGGGATGTTACCCATGACTAAAGTGGTATTTAAAGGTGCGGAAGAATTGAAGGAAATATCGATACATTGGGAAGATATATTACAACTATTAGATAAAATGAAGAGTAGCAAATCACCTGGGCCAGATGGTATACATCCGAGGGTGTTGAAAGAACTGAAATATGAGATTGCAGACCTGCTATTAGTAATCTGTGAACATCATTAAAATCATCTCTAATACCTGAAGATTGGAGGCACGCCAGTGTAACACCAATTTTTAAAAAGGGTTCCAGGGGTGATCCGGGAAACTACAGACCAGTGAGCCTGACGTCAGTACCGGGAAAAACGGTAGAAAACATCAGAAAGAATAAAATTACTCAGCATGTAGATAGTCATGGCCTAATGGGAGACAGCCAACATGGCTTTAGACAAGGAAGATCTTGTCTTACTAATCTGTTATGTTTTTTTGAAGGTGTGAATAAACAGGTGGACAAAGGTGAGTCGGTTGATTTAGTGTATCTGGACTTTCAGAAAGCCTTTGACAAGGTCCCTCAGAGACTTTTGGTAAAACTAAAGAGTCATGGGATAGGAGGCAGTGTACTACTGTGGATCAGGAATTGGTTAAAAGATAGAAAGCAGAGGGTAGGGCTAAATGGCCAATTTTCCCAATGGAGAAAGGTGAATAGTGGTGTACCCCAGGGATCTGTGCTGGGTCCGCTGCTTTTTGACATATTCATAAATGACCTGGAAAGTGGAATAATGAGTGAGGTTATCAAATTTGCAGATGACACAAAACTATTTAAAGTTGTTAAAACCCAAGAGGATTGTGGAAAATTGCAAGAGGATCTTGATAAATTGGAAGACTGGGCATCAAAATGGTAGATGAAATTTAATGTGGACAAGTGCAAAGTTATGCACCTAGGGAAGAACAACCCAAACTATGGTTACACGATGCAAGGTTCCGCATTAGGAACCACCACCCAGGAAAAAGATTTAGGCGTCATTGTGGATAACATGTTAAAACCCTCAGCCCAGTGTGTAGCAGTGGCCAAGAGAGCAAATAGAATGCTAGGTATCATAAGGAAAGGAATGGAAAATAAAACAAAAGATATTATGGAGTGGGAGAACAAGATGGCTGACACACGCTAGACGCCGCTGTTGGTACGCTGCACTATTTCCTTTATTTTTACCATACCACATAAGAGGAAGGCTAAAAGCCAGACCTTACCTTCTGCAGTGATGACGGTGGCAACTATTGGGCCTCTAGATGCTTTCCTGAGGCCCGCTGGTGTGGCTGTTGCTCCGGAGCTAACTGGCTCATCGGGGTGTCGAGAGCGGAAGGAGGCTTGTCGCTCCCCCTGGAGCTGCATACCTCTTAGTCCGGAGGCACGGATCCCTCCGATTCAGCTGGCGTTGCTCTTGGCAGGAGCTGTTGAGACGGAGCTCCGTGGTGACGGGGAAGTAGTCTCTGAGTCATCTTCTTCTCCTGCTGGGATGAGTGGCTCCGCAGCAGTTGGATTGGAAGCCGCGGAGTTCGCTGTTGTGGTGAGCAGCTCAGCTGGAGGTGCATGAAGCTCGCTAGTGGATGTCGGTGTGGACTGTGGTATCACTGCTCCTAAGCCTGCTGCGATTACAAGCCTTTTGTCGGCACAATCTGTGCTTCAGCGCCCGGTAGCAGTCACCTTAGACTCCCTCTGGGAAGGTCTCCAAGTCTTGGAACGATCTTTTATTCTGCAATTTGGAGTTCTACAGAGCGCTTTAACTCCAGTTCTTCAAACCGTTGATCTTCAAAAGAAGGAAGTTGCTTTAATATCCACTAAGGTGGCCCAGTTAGAGGGAAAAATGGAGGGCGTAACATCCATGTCAGGTACTGTCTCCAATGATTTAAATGCTATCCATGGGAAGATTGAGATGCTGGAAAATTCTGTCCGTAAAAGGAATTTGTGCTTACTGAATTTCCCTTGGGTGCCTTCTGTATCACCTAAGGAGTTGTTTAACTCTTATGCTACCTTAGTGTTAAAGTTTCCTGCCGAGTCTGTTCCTCCTTTGGCCAGAATCTATTATCTGCCTGTTGCCAAGCGCAAGCCCCATGGAGTTTCTTCACCTGTGCATTCACCGCTGATGGATTCTTTGGATTTAACTAGTTTCTTGGAAACTACTGACCCCGGGTTTATCCCGCGGGCTACCTTACTTCTTACTGTGGCTCTGGAACCAGATCGTGATTTGTTACTGAGAATGTATTTCAAGGCTAGAAATGAGACTTTCATGGGAGGGACAATAAGGATGTTCCCGGACGTATCTAAGCCTACCCAGAAGCGTAGACAGCAATTTCTTTTGTTAAAACCTCAGGTTTTATCTCTGGGTGGTTTGTTTTTCTTGCGCTATCCTTGTAGGTGTTTAATTGAATATCAGGGAGTCAGTTATACCTTTTTTTGAGCCTACACATTTAACTCAATTTGTTACAAGTAAGAGTATTCCTCTGCCTAGCAGTTGATCTGCTCTCATCCCCCCCCTTGGCTAGGGGTGTGTGGAGGTGGGTTTGTGTGTTAGTTTATCCACACCAGAGTTGTGTCTATTGCCTTTGACCTTTTTTTTCCTTTTGAATTGTGTCTTGCTCTCTCCATTAATTGTGGGCTAGTGAATCTTTGTTTTGTACATATATTCAGTGCAAGGCGAGGGTATTTCCCTCTCCTTGCTTTTTGTTTTCTATTTTCTCAGACTGTATTCTTTACTGTAACAAGAATTTTTCTTGTGTAAAATGTAAAACTGCATAAATAAATAATATAAAAAAACCAAAAGATATTATAATGCCTCTATATCGTTCCATGGTGAGACCGCACCTTGAATATTGTGTGCAATTCTGGTCGCCGTATCTTAAAAAGGATATAGCGATATTAGAAAAGGTTCAGAGAAGAGCCACCCAAATGGTAAAGGGAATGGAAGGATACTCCTATGAAGAAAGGCTAAAAAGGTTAGGCTCTTTAACCTGGAAAAGAAACGGCTGAGGAGAGATATGATAGAAGTCTATAAATTAATGAACAGAGTGGAACGGGTAAACGTAGATTGATTGTTTATGTTATCAGAATATAGAAAGACTAGGGGACATACAATGAAGCTACAGGGTAAACTATTTAAGACTAATAAAAGAAAATATTTTTTCACTCAACGTGTAATCAAACTCTGGAATTTGTTACCGGAGAATGTAGTAAAAGCTGTTAGTGTAGCTGGGTTTAAAAAATATTTGGACAAGTTCCTGGAGGAAAGGTCCATAAACCATTATTAAGAAGGGACCCAGGATATCAATGCTTGACCCAGTACAAGCATTGTGGAACCTGTGTCTTTGGGGGAAATTGCTAGGTACGTATGACCTAGATTGGCCACTGTTGGAAACAGGATACTGGGCTTGATGGACCTTGGTCTGACCCAGTATGGCATATCTTATATTCTTATGTAGTTTAAATTTAATACTCAGTCAGGGCCTAACAGCAGCAAAGAGCTTTCAGTTTAAATTTAAAACACAGCAGAGAGCTTTCTTGTTAAATTTAGAACCCAGCAGAGAGCTTCTAGTTTAAATTTAATACTCAGTCAGGGCCTAGTAGCAGCAAAGATCTTTCAGTTTACATTTAAAACACAGCACAGACCTTCTGGTTTAAATTTAATGCTGACATCAGCAAAGAGCTTTAATTTAAATCAAATCAGAGTATAACTTAGCATAAAAGATAAAACAGGGTCAGTATTCTTTGAGCAATACATTATTTCTAGAGACCTTTAGAAAGGGCTCTTCTAGAGAGAGGGCAAGAGACCTGTGAAATTGTTTTAATTAGGTGTTAAAGCCAAATGACAGATCAAAGGGCATTTTGAAAGACTACCTCTATCCAGGCAAGGGCTGTACGAATCACCCAGGAAATTGGTCACGGATTACTTCAGAAGCACAGGCATAAATAGTTCAATCAGAGCTCTGTGATTCTTAATCTTGAAGGACTAGGAAAAGGGACTGCTACTTCTGGAGAGAGATCTGCAATTGTAAGTATTTACTTCTGGGAAACTTTCTAAATCTTGGTGAAAAAGGAATTCTTTAGATTAAAGCTGATTAATCTGTGAATCTTTTGTATTTGTTAAATCATTCAGGGCTTAGTATCAGCTAAGAGCTTTTAGTTAAATTAAAAACTCAACAGGTAGCTTTCAGTTTAAGTTTAAAACCCAGCAGAGAGCTTTTAGTTTAAATTTAAAACACAGCAGAGAGCTTTCTGGTTAAATTTAGAACCCAAGACTCCCTCAATCCAAGCAAGAGTTGTATGAATCACCCAGGAAATTGGTCAGGATAGGGTACTGTGTAGCAGCCAGTTTTTAATAAGTCTTCGTTTCCTCCCTCCCTCCCTGACACCCACCCACCCCTGGGATAATCATAGCTTTATAGATGCTTAAATCTCTTAAAGGAAAGGAGGTGCCATATTCACTCTCAGGTGCAGCTTTTTATCCTCATCAGGCATACATTAAGGACCTGGGATTAATTAAGCTTCAGGTGAACAAAGTATTAGGTATAGCTTCAGGTGAATTAAATGTATTAGGTATAGCTTTCTTAGTGTAAGTATCCCTGGCAACCCTTGGTAAGTAAAGATCTTAAATACCTAAACACAACCTTAAAACTAAGATGCAGACAGCAGTCCAGCAGCGAGATGGGGGCTTTCCAATCTTTTGCATTGAGTGTCACATGTATGATTTTCTCCCAGTTGGTGAGGGGTCTTACGTATGCACTAGGCTCAAGGAGCTCTTTGCTCTCAGGGAATGAGTCCGATCTCTGGAGGCTAGAGTAGCAGACTTGGAGGACATAAGAAAGACCCAGAGGTGCATAGATGAGACCTACAGGATTAGTAGTACTGAAGTCCCACCTCCAGTCTGACAACATCCCTTTTGCCATGGAGGAGAGAGGTCACATGACAGGAAAGCATCACCCTGGTGTGGCAGGAAGTGATCCTGTAGCTAGGACCTGTCCTCCAGGTGATGTAAAACCCTCTTGCACCAAGGAGGTTTCTCCAGGGCCATGTGCCCATAAGGGAAGGGTTAGGACAGCCATTATAGTTGGTGATTTGATCATTAGACATGTAGATAGCTGGGTGGCTGGTGGACATGAGGATTGCCTGCTAACATACCTGCCTGGTGCGAAGGTAGCAGACTTCACGTGTCACCTAGACAAGGTTAAAGATAGTGCTGGGGAGGAGTCTTGCTGTCTTGGTATATGTTGGTACCAATGACATAGGAAAGTGTAGTAGAAAGGTTCTGGAGGCTAAATTTAGGTTTTTAGGTAGGAAGTTGAAATCCAGAACTTCCAGGGTAGCATTCTCCGAAATGCTTCCCGTTCCACGTGCAGGACCCAAAAGGCAGGCAGAGCTCCCGAGTCTCAAGCATGGATGAGAGAATGGTGCAAAGATGAGGATTTTGGATTTGTTAGGAAATGGGGAACATTCTGGGGAAAGGAGGGGCTCTTCCAAAGCGATGGGTTCCATGGAACCAGGCTGCTAGCATTAACCTTTAAAAAGGAGATAGAGCAGCTTTTAAACTAGATAATAGGGGAAAGCCGACAATCGCCCAAGAGCGCATGGTTTGGAACAATGTATCCTTGAAGGATACTAGCAAAATATTGAAGTTAGAGCATATCAGTAGAGAGGTTCTAATAAAGACAAAAGTAGCCCAAATGCAATTGAGCACAGAGCAGATGGAGCTTAAAGATTCCATATTACCCCTGCATACCGATAGTCAGATTAATATGAATAAAATACAGCCTTTAAAATGCTTGTATGCAAATGCTAGAAGTCTAAAAAGTAAGATGGGAAAGTTAGAATATTATAGCACTAAATGAAAGGTTAGATATGATTGGTATCTCAGAGACATGGTAGAAGGAGGACAACTAGTGGGACACTGTAATACTTGGGTACAAACTATATCGTAATGATTGAGCAGATCAAATTGGTGGAGGGGATGCGCTCGATCAGATTGGTGGAGGGCATTGAGTCACAAAGGATTAAAGTTTTGCAGGAAACAGAATTCACTGTAGAATCTCTATGGATTGAAATTCCATGTAAAAAGGGGAAGGGGAAGGCAATGGCAGTGGTAGTGTACTATCGACCACCTGGCCAGATTGAACAAATAGATGATGAAATGCTCAAAGAAATCAGGGAAGCTAACAAAAGTTACAACACAGTTATAATGGGTGATTTCAATTACCTCAGTATCGACTGGGTCAATGTCACAGCAGGATATGCTAGGGAGATAAAGTTTCTAGATGAAATAAATAACTGCTGCTTGGAGCAGCTGGTTGATGAATTGACCAGAGGGGAAGCCATTTTGGACCTAGTCGTTAGTGGAACACAAGATCTAGTGCAAGAGATAAGGATGTTGGGGCCACTTGGCAGTAGTGATCATAGCATGATCACGTTTGATTTAATAAATGAAGGAAGGACGGTAAGGAAATCCCCAGTACTACCTTTTAACTTTCAAAAGGGAGACTATAATAAAATGGGGAAAATCATTAAGAAAAACCTTAAAGGAGCAGTTGCAAAGGTTAAAGATTTACATCAAGCTTGGGTGTTGTATAGAAATACTATTTTGGAAGCCAGCTGTATTCCACGCTTTAAGAAAAGTGGAAGGAAATCCAAAAAACTGCCAGCATGGTTTAAAGATGAGGTCAGAGAGGCTGTTATTGCCAAAAAAGCATCTTTTAGGAAATGGAAAAAGGAGCCAAATGACGAAAACTGGAAATTGGACATAACACAAGCACTGGAAAGTTAGATGCAAGGCCTTGATAAGGCAGGCAAAGAGAGATTTTGAGAAGAAGCTTCCTGTGGTAGCAAAAATGCATAATAACGACTTTTTCAATTACATTATGTGGTGAAGACTCCCCTCCAGAGGAAATGGAGATAGGGGAAAATCCTGATAGAAGGGATGACACACACAGGATTTCCAAAACTGACTTGGAAAAAACACAGTTATCGGCTGAGCTGAAGACAAGCCCCAGCCCAGGGGAGGAGTTAGGCTTCAGCACTGATTGGGCACGCCCAGGGGAACAACAGGGAGTGCCGGGAAATGAAGCCCTTTTTAAATCCTCAGACAGGATTGACAGAGGAGGCAGCAAGGCTGGCAAAGGGGGCAGCAAGGCTGGCAAGGCAGGCAGCAAGGCTGACAAGGAGAGCAGCAAGAAACGAAGCTGACGAGAAGCAGCTTCCAGTGTACGTTGGTCTTCAGGAGGAACTTGGAATCAAAGGGGAAAAATGCTAGAACCCTGGGAGAAGGCAGAACCCTGGAACAGTAAGCCTTGGAGCCCAATATACCCTCAAGGAGATCCTTACTATACGGTAGAGCCTAAACGTGGGAAGTCTAGCAAACCCAGCTCTTGGAGAAAAGGTATTTTGTCTGGTGGCGATCAGTGCTATAAAAGTCAGGAACCAAAACAGGAAAGAAGTTTTTCTGAGAGAAATTCCCCTAGCAGAAGAACTAGCCATAAGGCTCCTGAGTTTCTAGAGAGGAGAGAGTCCTGGAAGAAAGGTGCCTGTTCTTATGCCAACGTCTCTGATAAAGGTAAAGCTGAATTTCCTAATTTTAATGCCTTGCTAGAGAAACCCTTTTATTGTGCTGACCTCCCTAAGCCAAACTCTGCAACAGGAGCAGATAGTGAGTGGGGGAAGGGTGTGACCCTTACCAGAGACTATCAAGCAGCTAAAGAGAAGCTACAGGCTGAATTGCTTCTAAAAGCGTTTCAGCAATTTCTGGAGCTAAAGTCAGGGAAACATAAGAAACCTGATGAAGAGAACAATTGCCTTAGCCCAGATGAATGTATGCAGATAGATAATGATGTGCCTACCTTGAGTTATGATCCTTGCGCAATGGATTGCTCTTTATGTTTTAGAGAGTAACAGTATAAAGAAGCATCTGGAGTTTGTATGAGAAGAATACAAAACGTTTGCTATACCTGTTGCCTAGTCGTGAAAGTTCACAAATTGTTCTCACCTGTTTCTGTAAAGCCATGCTGTGAGGAGAACAGCTGTTATTGTGAGGCTGCAATAATCCCAAGCAACCACACGAGGCAAAGCTGAGTAGAAGCTAACGTGACTGTGTAAAGCTGAGTTAAAGCTATTTGATTTCAGTTGTTTTCCTGACCTCCTGAGTTCACCTTTATGTTGAAAGTTGCACCTGTACGTTATGCACCTTTGAATTGTAATGCGTTGAAAATATCCCCACAACAAATAAATTTCTTGCAAGCCTTATCACTCGAGTCACAACTACAACTTTCATCCCTAAAGAAAAACAACAAGTGTACTACGAATCCCAGCATTCAGAGGGATCAGTACCACCTTTATTCATAAGGGACATTATATAAGGCCACTCCTGCCTGTAAGCTCTAGGGCCCAGGCAGGAGCGTCGCAATTATTAGCAAAAAACCTGTGAGAGAGTCAGTTGGACCATTAGATGATAGAGGGGTAAAAGGGGCACTAAGAGGGGACAAGGCCATAGCAGAGAGAATGAATGAATTCTTTGCTTCGGTCTTTATTGAGGAAGATGTAGGAATGTTACTCATGACTGAAATTGTATTTAAAGGAGATGCTGCAGAAGAATTGAAGGAAATATCGATACACTGGGAAGTTGTATTACAACTATTTGATAAACTGAAGAGTAGCAAATCACTTGGCCCGGATGGTATACATCCAAGGATGTTGAAAGAACTTAATTATGAGATTGCAGACCTACTATTAGTAATCTGTGAACTATCATTGAAATAATCTGTAATACCTGAAGATTGGAGGATGGCCAAAGTATCGCCAGTTTTTAAAAAGGGTTCCAGGGGTGATCCAGAAAACTATAGACCTGTGACCATCAGTACTGGGAAAAATGGTGGAAACCATCATAAAGAACAAAATTACTAAGCAGTACAGTATACAGTCATGGCTTAATGGGAGACAGCCAACATGGCTTTAGCCAAGGAAGGTCTTGTCTTACTAATCTATTATGTTTTCTTTAAGGTGTGAATAAATAGGTTGATATAGTTTATGTGGACCTTAAGAAAGCCTTTGACACGGTCCCTCATCAGAGACTTTCGGAAAAATTAAAAAGTCATGGGATAGGAGGCAGTGTACTATTGTGGATCAGGAACTGGTTAAAAGATGAAAAGCAGAGGGTAGGGCTAAATGGCCAATTCTCCCAATGGAGAAAGGTGAATAGTGGAGTAACCCAGGGATCTGTGCTGTCTCCGCTGCTTTTTAACATATTCATAAATGACCTGGAAATGGGAATAACGAATGAAGTTATCAAATTTGCAGATGACACAAAACTATTCAAAGTTGTTAAAACCCATAAAGATTGTAGAAATTGCAAGAGGATCTTGATAAAATGAAAGACTGGGCATCCAAATGGCAGATGAAATTTAGGGGTATGTTTACTAAACTGCGGTAATCGTGAATAACGCGCATTATGTAATGTTAACGATTGTAAGCGCATCATAACGCGCGTTATGATGCGCTTATGATCGTTAACATTACATAACGCACGTTAATCGTAGTTAACGATCGTAAACTCCCGCGGCGCGGTAAAACACCGCAGAAGGTGGAGAGAGGGCGGAGAGAAGGGGTCAATGGGCGGAGAGTGGGCGGGGAGAGGCTCCCTCCACACTAACGCGCTGATCTGAAGAGCTCAATTCCAACGCGAATGAAAACCTGCCGTTAAATGCACATTACAGGGGAGAGAAACCATTTCAGTGTCAGCAATGTACAGCTCAGACAGGGAAACCTAAATAAAGTGATAAGTGTGATACATGTGCACAGAACAAAAGGGCACATAAACACTGAAAATGACCCCAGCAAACTGGAAAAAAACCATAACCAAGCTGGCCAATAGTGGTATCAATGAGAAACATCAACCACTCCCCCCCAGAGTAAGCTCCATAGAACAGATATAAATCGTGGAAGGGTCTATAATCCGTCCCCATACAAGGTGAATGAGCCCACAGTGAAATAGCGCTGCTCAGGGTTTTCCCCACCATCGGACAGGGTTCCTATGGCGTGCACATGTCCCGCAACATCAGGGCGGGCATGACGGAACGGCAACTGGACAGATGCCGGAGAAGGGGATACAGAGGGCCGCAGGCGGCACATGCTGTTTTGCAGCTGGGCCAGTGTGGACTAGGGCGATGCCTAGGTGGCCCATACGAATGCTGAAGCAGCAGAGCAGCCAGACAGCAACTGATGAAGGCCCAACATGGGCACGACTGTGTTTCCCACAGTTTCACAGGGGATAGTACCCAGCAGCTACCCCCAAGGGCACGGAACATTGGCAGGTGGTGCTGGGGGCAAGCGTGGACACCTATGCAGGCACCCCTACCCCAGAACCCGCACCATAGGCAGCCGCCTACCTGCACACTGGATGGCCTGAGACTGCGCACCACCAGCACCACCAGCAGAAGGGCATGTCAGCATGGTGGCTGAGGGATACTGGTGGTGGAGGGGGCAGTGGCAGCTGCCCAGAGCAGACCGTTGCCTAGCCCTGTGTAGGTGGGTGCAGTGTACTGCAACAGATGGGCCCTGTCTGACGAACAGTCATGATATCACCAAGGAATGTACTGACTCTGTGACAACAAGGTGGTGCAGTGCACAAAACCAGTGTATTCAGAAGCAGAGGGTCACAGGTTCAAGTCCCAGCTGTGGCTCCCGCCAACCCAGTCCCCATATTTTACCCACT
Organism: Ichthyophis bannanicus; assembly: GCA_033557465.1. Lineage (NCBI taxonomy): Eukaryota > Metazoa > Chordata > Amphibia > Gymnophiona > Ichthyophiidae > Ichthyophis > Ichthyophis bannanicus. The sequence continues at coordinate 402,725,638 of CM066032.1, read as the reverse complement.
ACTACAACGTACTAATACAGACAGCACCTTTATTGCAGATGACGTAAACATGCCCAAGACACCTACATTTTACCCTACAGAGCACAGACACCATAAACATGCACATTACCTAGAGCAGAGCCTCCCAAATGCAGTCCTGGAGGGCCAAACACCATTCCGGTTCCATGCTGCCTCTGATAAAGATGCCTGTGCTGTATTTCTATGCGCCACCCCCATGGTATGCAGATGTATCTCATGCATATTCATGAGGGACAGCATGAAAACCCGAACAGTGTTTTGCACCGCAGGACTGGAGTTGGGAACCTCTGCCGTAAAGCAGCAGCCAACAGGGGCAGACACACCCGCACCCACAGGCCCCATTATCCAAAGCCTCTTGGGGAGGCAGGACTTTGGGCTCTGCGTGCATCTCCCAATACTAGCACTTGCATACCTTAGTAATGCCATCCTAAACCTGGGAATATGGTACACATCTATCAAAAGGTTGCTATGAGTACTGGCAGATAGCAATTCCTAGGTTAAGTACACTTTTCTGAGTGAGCTGCATCATAGCAACCTTTCTGATGTCTGTGGAGTGTGCTACAGGTCTTGTGTCTGACAGTGTTTACCAACCTGGGGAGTGACTCTTACAGTATTGCGTACCATAGCCATGCCTGCACTGTGCCCAGGACTTGTGTGGTGGCCTGGGCTGCCCAACACCTCTATAGTTGCACAATGCTGGCATAGGTGTGGGGAGTGTGTGTCTGTCTATCCAGTGTGTGGTGGCTGCCAAAACCCTCCACAGCCCACACTGCTAGCACTGTTGCCAGTATTGGCCTGCCAATGTGCATAATGAGGAGCAAGGTACCATGGGAATAGCCTGGATAGGGTGGCCTGGCCTGGACGCATCTGCACACGGCATAGGGCAATGGCTCGGACATTGTAGTGCCTGGCCACCACCTGCACGGACAGGGTGGCCATAGCATGTCCTGCTGGGAGGTCACTCTTACCCTGACTGAGCAGTGACCATGGCATGGCTAGGTTCCCCCATAGTACTCTATAGCGTTTTTTTCATGTGATATTTTTGGGTTTCCTTTTAATTTAAAATTTAATTTAATTTACAGATTTTTTATATACCGCTCCTTCCATTGATCAGGTGCGGTTTACATGGAACAACAATAAAACAGTGAACTGTTTTTACAGATAACAAGTTGTAACTTACATTTAACAATTTGTGAACTATGTACAGAGTAACAGAGTTAAAACTATATACAGGCTTAAATATTATTCGTTAGTCTTTTGGGGCCCAATCACTGACTTATCTGCTTGGTGTGTATGCTGACATCCCTGTTCTGGGTACATGCATCTCCTCCAGGATCATGCACTATGGACTGTCTGCAGCTAGTATGTGTCTTGCTGGAACACCTTGCAGGGTGCAGCGGCTGGAGGCTTGCTGCTGGAGAATGTCAGATAATGGTGGGGGGTAGCTGAGCATTTCCAGGCCTGCTGTCTGTCTGCTATTGTGTTATGGATGTGTACCGCTCTGTCTGTTCCCCAGCAGGACTGGGGTTGCTGGTCCCCTCTACTGCTGCCATTGCAGGGAGGTAGACTGTGGATCTATTGGTGGGTGATCCATACACCCCCCTTTCACCTACAGCAGGTAATGATGGCACCAACACAGGATATGCACTATTCTGGGTGCAGCATCATCCATAGGGACTAGACATGACCGAGACATACAGCAGGACACAGATGTCTCCTAGGTGTGTCTAACTGAACTACCTATCACACACTGATGGGGACCTGCAGCATGGCGTATTTCAGCCATGAAAGGTGCTGTGGACCTGGTGCTGGGCGCCCCACCTCAACCTCAGGGTGGGCACTGTACCCGCACAATGTGACTGTCTGTGGCTACTCTGTGGCAGTGCCACACATGGTCTGTTCCCCCTACAAGGCCGAGGTGCTGGGGGGGTGCATATCCGATCTTGTGCCCATCTCTTGACTGCTGATTTGCATGTGCAATGCATCATGGGTATGGGTGGGTTACCCCTATCCTGGTAACCACAGCAGACAGTTTGTGTGGGTACATGCAGTCCTGCAGCCAGCAAGGGCTTTGTTCACATCCTTATAAGATGTCCTATAGGGGACATTATAGGGTGCCTTGGTGGACAGTACACTTTATAATGTGCCCTGTGGAGTGCGTTATGGGGTGCCTTATGCGGCACCTTAGGTTATGCCACCGTGAGGGTGTGTTTGCTGGCAGCACTAATTAAAATACACGTCACATGCCTCAACAATTGCTACTTAAATGTAAAGGGTGCTGCCTCAGCCAGCCTTATACATTAGGTCCACTGGGGAATCGAACCCATGGCCCCTGTACCATCAGTCAGTGTTGTAACCATTGTGCTACAGCTCTGTTACTGTGCTTGTATGCCTGCATGCCTTCTTAAGATTAACGCACGGTAACGTGCCCTGTAGCGCTCGTTCATTTATGGCGCCTTGTAACGTGCGTTCTCGGCGCGTTCTCGGAAACGATGTACCGCCCATGTCCTTATTTGGGGTTTCTGTCTCTAACGCGGCTCCTAACGCGAATCGCACTAACGCAGTTTAGTAAACATACCCCTTAATGTGGACAAGTGCAAAGTTATGTACCTAGGAAAGAAAAACCCATACTATGGTTACACGATGCAAGGTTCCACATTAGGAACCACCACCCTGGAAAAAGATTTAGGCGTCATCTTTGATAACATGTTGAAACCCTCCTCCCAGTGTGCAGCGGCAGCCAAGAGAGCAAATAGAATGCTAGGTATCATAAGGAAAGGAATGGAAAATAAAACAAAGGATATTATATTGCCTCTATATCGTTCCATGGTGTGTCCGCACCTTTATATTGTGTGCAATTCTGGTCGCCGTATGTTAAAAAGGATATAGCGTTATTAGAAAAGGTACAGAGAAGAGCCACCAAAATGGTAAAGGGGATGGAAGGATACCCCTATGAAGAGAGGCTAAAATGGTTAGGGCTCTTCAACCTGGAAAAGAGACGACTCAGGGGAGATATGATAGAGGTCTATAAATTAATGAATGGAGTGGAACAGCTAAACATAGATCGATTGTTTACGCCATCAAAATATAGAAAAACTAGGGGGCATGCAATGAAACTACATGGTAACCTATTTAAGACTAATAAGAGAAAATATTTTTTCACTCAATGTGTAATCAAACTCTGGAATTTGCTATCGGAGGATGTAGTAAAGGCAGTTAGTGTAGCTGGGTTTAAAAAATGTTTGGACAAGTACTTGGAGAAAAGGTCCATAAACCATTATTAAAGTGGACCCAGAATATCCACAGCTTGCTCCAATACAAGCACTGTGGAACCTTTGTCTTTTGGGGAAACTGCTAGGTACTTGTGACCTAGATTGGCTTGATGGACCTTGGTCTGACCCAGTATGGCATATCTTATGTTCTCATGGGGTGCCAGCTCATCCCTTGCCTGTTTGATATACTGGCTTCCTATCCATCTAGTGTTTTTGAAAGATAACCATAATAAATATGGAAATGACTAAGCAAATAAGCAAATTATATGCAAATATACTGCTCCACCCTTTTGCCCCCTGCAAATATACTGCTCCACCCTTTTGCCCCCTCCATCAAATGAAGCAGTCAAACTATGCCCATGTACACGGTTCTTGTGAGCCCCTTTGGAGATTCAGTGGAGCAGTGGAAAGGTGAGCCCCTTACTGAAGTTCTCTGTTGTGGTCAGTTTGGGATACCTGTAAAAAGAAAATGGAAAGGGGACAAGCAGGCTAAAGTAGTTAAATCAGGTCCAATGGATAAGCATGTAGCATTAAAAATGAATCAACCTGGGGCAAGCTTGCCGCATGTACTCTTTAAGTGAAGGGGTTTCTTTGAGCTCCCTTGTGTGGACTCCATCTCCCCCACCTGGGCTAACTTTGAAAACAAGTTTTCTTTATAATATTAACAAAATTTGCCCCTTCCTCTCTGAATATACTTCTAAAACACTTGTCTACTCTCTAATTATTTCCTGTCTCGACTTTTGCAACCTCTTTCATGCTGGTCTCTCTCTGAATCACCTCTCTCCCCTTCAATCTCTTCAGAACTCTGCTGCATGACTAATCTTTCACCAGCCTCGATATACTCATATAACCCTCCTTCACAAGTCACTTCATTGGCTTCCCTTCCATTTCCTTATTCAATTCAAACTTCTCCTTCTGACCTTTAAATGCATTCATTCTACTGCTCCTCACTACCTTTCCTCTCTTCCTACACCCCTCCTTGTGAACTCTACTCTTCTACTGGCTTTCTTCTCTCTATGCCCTTCTTTTCCACTGCCAACTCCAGACCGTTCCTTTTACCTTGTTGCTCCTTATGCCTGGAACAAACGTCCCGAGTCTGTACGTCAGGCTTCATCTCATCCCCTTTTCAAATCCATGCAAAAGGCTCACCTCTTTGTGGCTGCTTTTGGATCCTGATCCCTTGTTTTCATTGTGTCTCCTCACTCTTCCCTATTCTACCCTTATACTCATCTTTTGTCTTGTCTGTCTTAATTAGATTCTAAGCTCTGAGGAGTAGGGACCGTCTATATCTATGTTTGCACAGTGGTGCATATTTTATTTATTTATTTATTTAACAGTTCTTCTATACCGCTCTATTTTAGATCAGAGCGGTTTACATTTAACATCAACTATACAACACAAGGAACTTTGAGTTGTATTTACAATAAACAGGGAGATCAACTTGGAAGTAACTGGGGGAAACTATGTACAATTCTTAACTCTATACATTGTATCACACTGGTACCTGATTTCAGGCAGAACATATCTACATCTTATTTACACTGGGGTACATTCTGAGCGATCAGTTGATTATCCTTTTTCATGCTGAGTCTGATTGTTTACTTGTAATGAGAGATTGTCTGGGGGACCATATGTATGGTTACTAAGGCTAGATTCAGGGTAGTATGTAGTGAACAGGTGCTGCTTTATTGCCTTCCTGAAGTGGGTTAGGTAAGTGATATTTCGAATATAGGTAGGGAGAGCATTCCATGCTCTGGGAGCGTAAATCGTAAAGGCCCTATTTGTTGTTGATTATCCTTTTTCATGCTGAGTCTGATTGTTTACTTGTAATGAGAGATTGTCTGGGGGGCCATATGTATGGTTACTAAGGCTAGATTCAGGGTAGTATGTAGTGAACAGGTGCTGCTTTATTGCCTTCCTGAAGTGGGTTAGGTAAGTGATATTTCGAATATAGGTAGGGAGAGCATTCCATGATGCATATGCCTTGTAGCTCTATATTAATGATTAATAGTAGTAGTAGTAGTAGTAAAGGTACTGTTCTAACATCCTCTAAGGCTGCTGTTCCCTGCCTTACACTGATATCATGCCATTTGGAGGATGTTTCTTGTTTAACCTCTGGCTCTCGGGTCTCTTGAACTGATGTTTGGCGGGTGGTAACATGTACTGAGAGATATCTCACTACAACTATCCCTCAATTACATGAATTCTCCTGAGAGACTGTTTCAAAGTTTAAGGATTTGGATGCTCATATGGAGACTCTCAAGCAGAAGGTCTCCACATTGACTCCCAAGTGCCTCCGTAAGGGTCAGTGGGTGTCTCAGGAATCAAAGATAGTTTAATCTTGCATCATTAGTTAGAAGCGTTGGAAAATATTACTCATGGTAAAAATTTGAGGTTTTTACATTTTCCTTTTACTTGTTTGTTGGTTTCTGAGATCCTTTTAAGGAAATATTTCAAAGAGGTTTTTCTCCAGCCTAGTTAGGATAGTATTCCAGTATCTCCAAGTCTTATTATGTTTCAGACAAGGTTATTTGTGAATCTTCAACTTGTGAAAGTATTGTGGCATTGATAATACTGAACTTAGCTTGATCGCTTTCCTAGAAGATTCTCAAGATAATATTTTGTCAAGAGCTACTTTGGTGGTTTCTTTTGTAAATGAGAATGATAAGTCTTTGATTCTGAAACATTTCTTTATTGTTTATTGTTTACCAGATTCTTGATATACCACCCCCCATTACATCGGGGCGGTTTACAATATAAAATCACCACATTAGGAAAAAGGAAAAAGAACTACAACAACATACAGGAAAGAAAAGGAAAGGTAGAAATAGCGGAGGGACAAAGGAGAAAATAGGGGAGGTCAAAGGGAGGTGTCAAAGGCAGAGGAAAAGAAGTGGGTCTTGAGAAGGGAGCGAAATTTAGGGTAGGATTCTTCGAGACGGAGGGCAAGGGGGAGGGAATTCCAGAGGGAAGGGCCTAGGTAAAAGAAGGCTGATTTCCGGGTGGACTGAAGGTGAGCTTGAGAGGGGGCCGGGAGGTGCAGGCGGTTAATGTGAATGGACCTGAGGCTACGTGAAGGTGTATGAAAAACCAGTAAATTTGACAGATACTGTGGTTTGCGGAGATAGAGTGCTCGATGCACTAACGTAAGGATTTTGAAAGGGATCCGGAACCTAAAGGGCAACCAATGGAGCTGACGTAGTAGTGGGGTGATGTGATCCCGAGGGGAGGCGTGGAGAATCATGCGTGCAGCTGTGTTCTGTATTAACTGTAAGCGCCGTTGTTGATATTGTGGGATGCCAGTGTAGATGGAATTGCAAAAATCCAGATGGGTTATGACCAAAGAAAGGAGGAGGGTGGTGAGAGCCTGAGAGGAAAGAAATGGCCGAATAGAACGAATTTGCCGTAGGCAGAAAAATGAGCGCTGAGAGATGTGAGATATATGGTCGCTAAAGGATAAGGTATTATCAAAGATGACACCTAGGTAACGAAGTTTGGAGACTAGGGAGATGGGAGCACCCGAAAAGGAAGGAGCGAGAGAAGGGACAGTAGAACCATGGGAGAACCAAATAGCTGCAGTCTTAGCAATATTGAGCACCAAGAAATTGGATGAGAGCCAAGAAGAGACCATAGATAGGCACGTGTCCAGGGGAGTGATATCAGGGTGAGGGGAAGAAGTGTGGTGCAGCAGAAAAATGTCATCAGCATAATAGTAACCTGATATCCCCAATTCTTGGACAATTAACGCTAAAGGGGCAAGAAAAACATTAAATAATAGAGGAGCCAGTATAGAGCCCTGAGGGACCCCACATGGGAGTGGAAAGAAATCGGAGGAGGATGAGGCAGAAGTGACAGCAAAAGAGCGGGAGGAAAGGAAGGAATGGAACCAGTGGTGAACCAGCCCGCGAACACCCGTGTCGTGGAGTCTAGAAAGAAGAAGAGAGTGGTCCACCAGATCAAAGGCTGCTGAGAGGTCGAGAGACACCGCCACCGTGATGTCACCCCGATCATGAGCAGTGTGGATCTCGTTCAGAACTGCCGTGATGGTGGTTTCTACGCTATGTCCAGACCAAAAACAAGGATTTACTTTTTCATGGTTCTAATTGGCAGATCTTTCAAGATGTTTCAAGGGCAACCCAAATGAGAAGGAAAGTTTTCTTTCCTGTAAATCAAGAGTGCTTGATACCTCTGTAAGTGTTTAATTATGCTGCAGAGTATTAAACATGTGTTTCTGGATCCTTCTCATTTGGAGAAACTATTGATTGAGAAGGAGGCTGAGAATCCTTTAGTCCAGGTGAAAAGGAAGGATAGTTAGCATCATAAATCATGACGCTACAATGGTGTAAGTGATATATGTACAGCCATTTGTATAGTGTATACTACCATTTACTTTATGCTTATTTTGTTACTTTGTTTATGCTCCCCGAAATTAGGACTACATTTCCCTGTATTTTTCTTTATTCTTTTTATATTTGTATTTGCACTGTTTCTTTATTTTAAAATGGGGTTTATTTCTTTGTTCTTATTGAACTGAATTTGTAATAATACTTATAAAGATAAAAAAAACAAAAAAAATTAATAAAGAGAAAATTTTAAAAAGAAAAATGCTCAAAAGGTATCATACCTTCAAAATACCGACTCACGCTTTCTGCCTCCCATACAATGTCTGCAAAGGATACTGTCATCCGCAGCATCCATTTTAAACCCCTATTTCCCGTGTCTTCCTTGATGGACAGTTGCCATAGAGAGCACTCACATTCCATAATCTCACCTCCTACTGACTGTTTTTCTTTAAAAAACACTATCTACTTCAATTAAAAATATAATTTTAATAGAGAATAACTTTTTATACTTTGAAGTGAGCTCTCAATTTGCAATCATTAGAACCTATATACCATAATAATCCATCAAAAGTCCATTGTTAGTATGAAATTCATTTCTAAAAAAAAATTTTTTTATTCTGTTTAGAATTACTCAACTATTCCTAAGCTGTCCATCAATTTTATACATATTACCATGGATCATTTATGAGCCAGTCTCAAGATTTAGGGCCCGATATTCAATGCAATTGATCATGGTGACTGGGATAGTTAGAAGCACTAATGCAATTAGTGCTGTTGAATTTCTCCAGGAGTCGCCGCTGAAGCTCTGATTCTAGCCGGCTAGCATTAGCGTGTTCCTGGGGTGGAGCAGAGGTGGCAATAATCGGGCAGCAGCGATATTCATTCGCTGCCGAGTTATCACTAAGCGCTGAAAGTTAGGCACCTTAAAGGGTGCTTGAACTTTTGCTGCAGAAGCAAACCGGTTAGTAGCTGAGTATCACCGCTCAGTGAGCTTCAATGCTATTCAGCTGACCCAGATATTTAATGCCCCAGCATTGAATATCCAGGTCTTAGGTTCAGCAGCGATGGCTAGCCACATTTTAGGGCTAGTTGCCACCACTCAATATCAGGCCCTTAACCTTCTGTATATTTATCACAGCCATTTTTTTCCAAAGATCTACATTACAATCAATTTACTCATTAAATAATGTTTAATAGTTACCTTAAAAAAATGATTATACCCTAAATTTTGTCTGCTTCATTCCACACTGGACAAAATTTCTATGAGTAATACCATATAGTGAACCATCACTATTCGAGGTAAGCTGTTCGCTTTCTTTTCACGTTGCTAGAACAGGAAAGAGATCATCAAACCAGCAGATAAAGGGGGAGGGATTGCCATTTTGAACAGAAAAGATTATGTTTCAGAGATTTTCAGACAGGAGATGGATCTCTCTCAAATCGTATATAATAATCTCTAACTCCTGACTTAAAGATGAAGCTAGCCCAAGTAGTAGCAGAAGGGGATGGTTTTCTTATGAATAGGGAGAAGGAATTCCTAAAAGTTGAACCAAGGGTATATATACTATTTAAAACTCATAAAAACTTATAGAACCTCTCTCCGGAAAGCTATCGTCTCAGGGATCACATCCCACCCTTGAACCACTTTCCATTTTCATGTTTTCTTATGACTTTTCATACCCCTTATACTATACTATCCCCGTTATTCATCGCATATTATTCAATCATTAGGAGGAAATGGCTCAGTGGAGAATTGCACATTACTAACAACATGGCTAAAGAATCATTATACATAAAAATTCCACAACATAAGGCAATTAGTATTATTCCTAAGACCCTCTCCTTAACAATAATTTCAGAGTTGTTGAGATAGTTGATTAGGAATTTCTTCAGTTTTGAAAGAGTGCTCCACAAACAGATTAAAGGAACAGCAATAAGGCCCATGATATTGCTAACCTGTATGCTGCAGAGTTTGAGTATAATTTCCTTGAAACACATCCATATATAGAACAAGTCATGCTTTGGAAGCAGTATATCAACCACATTTTTATTCTTTGGAAGGATACTCTGAGCTTTGCTCTTAGTAAGGTTGACGCAGTGCTGTGTTCATTGGTTTTGCCGCGAAGTTTTGGAAGGCGTTTTTGACACCATGAAATATTTGTCTGGGGAAACACATCCACATGGAAGATTGTTTGTGGGGTTTATCTTCTCAAGATAAGAACATTGCAACCTCAGCACTTTCTGTGCTTAGTCTCACAAGTGTTTTGAATATTTTGAATGTTTTGAGTATTCTAATCGTGTTAGGGCACAAATTGGTGTGCTTTTTCATGATTGAATTATGGGTTTTATATTTACAATAGCCTAATTTTGATTAAAATGGAAGAGGGGCTACGAGAGGGGATTGTCCCTCAAGGCCTATTTTCGAACAAAATAATTTTTTGTTAACCACTCAGCTATTGGTTAGGTTCTATTTCTTGGATTGGCATATTTAATTATAGGGCTTTGTTATATTGGTTTTTACTTAGTAAGGCTGAAGCAAAATATAAGAAATTAAATTAAATTAAATACACTGCTCAATACAAAGAATAGGAATTTGAGATTTCAATTAAATTATGCTGTAGATTGTTTTTATTTCTTAGATATTTTGATATCTAAAAAGAAAAATGAATTTGTTACGTCAATATATTGCAAATTTACAGATAGGAACAAATTGCAAGACTTCCGTAGCTATCAGAATAGATTTTTGAAGGAGAACTTGCCACACTTAGATGTGTGCAGGGGAATTTTGAAGAGATGTCCAAGTGCAATCTGACATCTAAGCCAGAGTGTCTGAAAAAAATGCAGGAACGTCCAGGTGCAGACACGATTTGACAAACATGGACGTGACTGAACGGGATGTTTGCAGGGGCTCTACATAAATATCCCCAGAACTGCATTTCAGAATCTGGATGTCTAGGATAGCCTAATGGTTAGAGCCATGGGCTAGGATGGGTTAGCCAGGGTTCAAATTCTATTGCTCCTATTACTAACATTATGCTGAATACTGGGGATGATGGAGTGCCTTGTTCTCTACATCCTATGGATGTTTTTCAACCAAAATGAGCACTGTTTGTGCCTGGAGAAGATCTAAACTTAGACGCAAGCCATGATCTTTCTGAAATCTAGGCGGGAATGTCCAGGCTCCTGAGAATGCCCTATCCATGCCTTCACCATGCCCCCATTCAGACTTGGACATCCTCATGCTGGGGATGTCTGCAGAACCAGCTTCTAAAATGGCTCTAGAGATATATCTGTGCCTGTTTTTGGATAACCAAAGCATGCTTCCTTATTCCTGTCAGGGAACAACATCAGTGGTTTCTCTGTGTCTGCATCCTGGGCCTCATCTTCCAATTCCAGGTCTTGCCATGACCCTTCATACCATCTTGAAGGTCATGGTGGCCTTCTTGTACAAGCAAGGAATCTGGATTCACTTTTACCTGGATGACACGCCGGTTTGGTCCATCTCCCTAGAGAAGTTGATGGATACATCCCAGGTGATTCCGTGGCTAGAAATTCTAGGTGGTTGATCAACTTCCCAAAGAGAGGTTTAACTTCCTCTCAGGACTTGGTGTATTTGGGTCCCTGCTTCAACACATGTTTGGGCAGAGTGCTTCTCACCACAGAGAGATTGGACAAGCTGCAGATGCAGCTCCAGAGGTTTTGCTCTCAGGCAACTCCCAGGGTTTGGAACTACTTGCAGCTCCTGGTGTTTGATGGCTTCAAATCTGGAGCTAGTGCTTTGAGCTGGGGCACACTTTTTAACTCACTGGTCTCCCTGCTCCCAGTTGTTTGTACAGTGTCTCCCTCTTTCACAAAAAAATCAAAAGGGAACTGGTTTGATGGCTACAGATGCACCCTCTGATGTATTTGATGCCTCTGGAGATGCCAGACTGGGTGATATTCATCATAGATGTCAGCCCTTTGGGCTGGGGTGCTCATTGGGTCAGTTTGCACAGGAGCACTGGTCCTCTTAGGAAGCCTCCTGGTCAAACAACAGGTTAGAGACCCTTCTGGAGAATTTCTGGACCCTCCTGGAGGGCAAAGCTTTCAGAGTGTTCTCAAACGATGCCACTGCAGTGGTGTATGTCAACAGAGAAGGTGGCATTCACAGATCCATAGTGGCCATGAAAGTGGTGAGTTCTGTCACTGGGTGGAGGCTCATCTGATGACTCTGTCAGTAGCACACATAATGGGAGTTGACAATGTTTTGGGGTCTCCTTTATTATTACCTTTGGAGCAGTGTTGCCTGGTCATAGAGGATTCCTTCTGGTGGTCATCAGTCTGAAGAAAGGACAGGCAGTGGTCAAGTCCTCAATTGCCTGCTGGCTTAAGGAGACTGTTAGTTCAACCTACCTTCTGTGTGGAAAACATATGCTAGAGGGAGCCAGAGCTCACTCCACTAGGGCACAAGTCTTGTCTTAGGTTGAGTCTACCTTAGTGTCTCTGGATGACATCTGTAAGGCAGCTACCTGGTTGTCCAAGTACCTTTGTGAAGCACTACAGGTTGCATGGGGCAGCTGGAGCAGATGGCATCTTTGGCAGAGCAGCTCTGTCTGGAGCATCATCTTCTTCTCACTCTATGTCCTGACTGCTTGGGTACATCCTACTTGTCTAGATTGGTCTAGCAGGATGATAAGGAAGGAGACATTTTACATACCTGATAATTTTCTTTCCTTGAATCTTATTTGGCCAGTCTAGGACCTGCCCTGGGAAGACTACTCCTACAGATTTGGGAGCCCTGCTGCTTCTTTGCTGTTTAACTGCATTACTAGTACCAGTGCCTAATGCAGAATCAGGTATAGTAAGAGAGACAAAAGTGTTTATATAAAGTTATTGATGATTAATACTTTGAGCTTTTCAGTCCTGCTTTCTGCTTGGGACGTGTCTACTGGCTTCTATCAGTACTGCACGAGCATATATACCAGTGATGGTTTCACTGAAGGTTTCTCTGGTCTGTCTCCAACTGCTGGATGGGTAGCATCTGGATGGATCTAGCAGGATTCAAGGAAAGAAAATGATCAGGAATGTAAAATTTCTTCTTAAGATAGGCGCATTCTGGATGCCTAAAACAAAGCACCCAGTTAGAACAGAGTTGCATTAAGAGGAAGATAAGAGAAACTTTTAGTAGAACTTTGTATGAAGATGGATCATTATTTTTGAAGATATTCGTTTTTTGCACCATTTATGTAGCAAAAATGTCTTGGAGGGGAGGAAACTGAGGAAAAATGATTATGGATGGGGCAAAAATGTATTTCTGAATTTAATATTGTACATATTTTTTTATATGTTTATATTTCAATTGTTGTCTTTATATAATATTTTTATGATCATGAAAATATGGGATTCAATAATTTTAAATATGATCTGCACATGTGAAGTAGCATTTTAGAATGGACCTCCAAGTGCAACTTGGGACATTTAGGGCAGAATGTGCTGAAAAATGATGGGGACATCTATGTTTTAGAATACATAGAGGCCATTGAAATGGATGCCCATGCCAGCGTCCATGTTAAACATGTACTTGTATGCAATCTTGCTTGAGATAGACGCCCCAGCCCCACTATGAAACGGTGGGGCTGGGGCGTCTATCTCAAGCAATATTGCATACAAGTACATCCAGCCGCATAGCAAAACAAAAAACATGAGCCCCTATTCTCTGTCAGTGTTCACTGTCAAATTATAAAGTAAAGAGGATAAGAGTGTACCTCCTTCTCTGAACCTTTCACACATTTGTCTGACAAAATGAGCACTTTCCAGATGCCTGTTTATGCCTGGAGCAGGTATAATCTTTGACATGGCTCAAGATGTCCAGGACATTTCTGAGTTTGGGTGAGGTTATTGGGAACTCCCTGTCCACACCTCCTCCATGTCCCCATTCTGACTTGGATGTTCTCGAAATGGGGATGTCAACAGACCCAGCTTCTAAAATGACTCCAGGGATGTCTCTTTGCATATTGTCAGATGTCCAAAGCATGAACAGGGCATAGATACTAGAAAACACTGTACTTCATATACTCTATTTATCCCAAACCTCACTATATCTCCAGGTACCATTGGGTTGCCCCTCACAAGCAACAGGGATAACATTAAAGAAAGCTAAGCATGCCTACCTCAACCCTAACCTTAGTTTTTCTCTATACCATTGCCATGACCATCCGTGACTCTGATTCATCCATTCATGATCACAACCCTATCCCAGTATTCCTAGGATCAAATAGAAAATATCACTACAACTATCATCAACCTCATCCAAACCTACAACATAAGAGACAGACACGCCTGCTCTACATAACACTGGAGACCATTACTAACAAAAAGATCAACAAAAATGACGTACAACACGAGCTCAGGTGTGCACTCATTAACGCACGGTCTGTGCGCAACAAATGGCCAGCCATCATGGACCTAATATCCAACTACAATCTAGACCTTCTAATGGTCACTGAGTCATGGCTCTCTGACTCAGACACTGCCCTAATTAACCAAATCACTCCCCCTAATTTCTCACTCTTCGCTTGTAACAGAGATAACAGAAGAGGTGGAGGAGTCTTCATAATAGCAAAGTCCGAGCTGCAATACCGAGTGTCCCTAACCATGAGCTCCCAGCACCTAGACACCATAACTATCACAAATAGAAGCAACTCTATCAATCTCATTTACTCAGCACCAAACGCAGTATCAGAAGATCTCTCGGATATAATCAACTTGGCCTGCAACCCTGATAACCCCAACAAACCAAACTGGTTGTTAGGTGATTTTAACCTTGCCTCCCTACATCACAACTTATCTAGTACCTTCCTAGATGCAATGACAGACCTTGGATACAAGCAAATCGTGCACAATCCCACACACAAAAAGGGGAACATCCTTGATATGATATTTGTTCCACCAGCAGTCACGAGCTTAAACAATCATACCCAACCATCTATTATCCCAGTCCCTTGGTCAGACCATAGCCTGATCACATTTCAGATACCAACAAATCCAAATACACTCACCTAGCCAGTCACTTCTACAGCAAGCTCTGGGCGATTTAAGCCGTTAGACATAGAGACCCTCACTAAACAAGCACTGCCAAAACTATCCAAGCCAACGGACAACCTGAAGGATTTGATCTCCAATTGGAACGACACTCTATCAATATGCCCACCAACCAACCAGGAACAAGAAACTCCCAATCAAGAATCGTTCCAATAAAAAACAGGATGCCCCATGGTTCTCTCCAGATTTACGTACTTCTCAACTTCAACTGAGGAAGTTAGAAAGAAAATGGAGACACACCCACAACAGCCAGGATCAAGAAGAGTATCTTACTCACCTCAAAAATCATCGCGAATTAACTTGGTCCACAAGGAAAGAATTCCACTCTGATCTTCTCAAAGCACTAAATAGACCACGTGATCTCTTCAATTTAGTAAAAACGTTAACCAAAGAACCATCGCCACCGCAACAAGAATCCATACAACCACAATTATATGCCAACTTCATCCAATCCAAACTGGTCAAGGCGAATACAACTGCATCACAAGTACTAATCCAACTCCCCCAAGCTCAAGCTTCACTCGATAAATTTGCACCTCCATCAAGAAAAACCATCGAAGATATCATCGCCAACATAAACACCACCACGGCACCAAATGACCCATGTCCAGCACACTGGATCAAAACCTTACGTGCCGAGCTTAGCCCTTACATAGCTAAGATCGCAAATCTCTCCTACCTAACTGGGATTTTCCCTACTGCCCTTAAACAAACATCAATTCGCCCACTGCTAAAAAATAACCAGATGGACCCAAAGAAGGAAGAGTCTTACCGCCCAATTTCCAGTATTCCCTATCTAGCCAAGATACTTGAGAAGGAAACTCAGGCAGATCCAACAACACATAGACACAGCAGCCCCGTTGGACCCATGCCAACACGGATTCCGAGAAGCTCATGGAACTGAAACTCTCATGACTTCACTATTCGACAAACTCATTTGCGGGATTGACGACATTCACATGGCCATTGCAATGATTTTCCTGGACATATCAGCGGCCTTTGACTCAGTTGACCACAAGATTATGCTAGCTAGACTCCACGAAAAAGGCATCCATAACCTTGCCTGGGACTGGTGCAAATCATACCTAGAAGAGCGTTGGCAACAGGTCCGTATAGGCAATATTACATCTGATCCCTTCCAACAGAAACAAGGAGTACCCCAAGGCTCATCTCTATCTGCGCTGCTTTTTAACATATACATGCAGCCAATCTGCCAAATCACCAGAGACTTTGGTATATCCTGCCTACTATATGCAGATGATGTGCTAATTTTCACACCGATCAATATATCAAATCCTGACTACTCTGCACTAATCAACTGCTTCAATGCAATAACCGACTGGCTTCTCAATCAGAACATGAGAATAAACTTCAAGAAAACCGAAGTACTCATAGCTACAACAAACAAGCAATTCTCTCCACCAACCACCCTCAGAGTAAGAGATGCAGAACTCCCGATCAAGGCCTCCATAAAGTACCTCGGTGTGATACTCGACCAACAACTCAATCTTAAGGAGCACATAAAGAACACTGTAAGGGCAATCTACTACAAACTAAAAACACTGCGTCACCTGAAACCAATGCTGGAGACCGAGGATTTCCGTACAATTTTCCAAGCAATAGTCACACCGCACTTTGACTATGCCAATATCATCCTTCATGGCCTCCCCAAGAATACACTAAGCCCACTTCAACTGGCGATGAATGCGGCAGCCCGCATCCTATCCGGAACTTCAAAAAGAGATCATATAACACCAATACTGATCGATCTACACTGGCTCCCGATAAACTGCAGAATAATATATAAAACCCTCCTCATCACATTCAAGGCCATTAATAAAATATCTCCTGCATCGATTTCAAATCTCCTCACCCACGCACCGAACAATAGATCCAGGAGACTAGTAGCAGAAAACACTCTAGTTATTCCCAGTATCTCCACAAAATGGACACAACAAACCACTAACAGAGCTTTTGTGTCTTATGCTCCCAAGTGCTGGAACAAACTACCTCCTAGCATCAGATCAATCAGGGACATCACCCAATTCAGAAAGTCTATCAAGCACTATTTATTCACCTTGCACTTCAAACTACCATACATACCCTAGAATTGCCTTCCGCCTGCTCATCTAACTCTTACACATAACAACCCAGTACAAAGGTTAAAATGTGGAAAATACTGCATCCCTGCAAATACCAAACCTTGATGTAACATATTTAATTGTATATAGTTATCCCCGGTTCACTCCCAGTTTACCTACCCTGTTATCTGTACACCTAGATCAGTTATATATTGATAGGTATTTTGTTGTTTAATGTGAACCGCACTGATGATGAATAGTGCGGTATATAAAAACTGTTAAATAAAATAAATAAAATAACCCTCATAATTGCCACTTTTGAAGGATATTTTAGACATTTATTGGTTATATAGATTATTGAATGTAAATATATTAGTTAGTTGTTTAACTTGGAAACAGATGTGTAATGACTTTAAGGGGCCCTTTTAATAAAGTGCACTAAGCAATTAAAGTGCATTTTTGTGTATGGTAATCAGGCCCGTACCTAGCCCTGAGCGAGCGGTGCGGCTGCACAGGGCGCAAAGGCTTAAGGGGCACATTTTAGCTGTCTGCCGTTGCCTGCCGCTGCCACTTTTTCTTCTCTCAGTGGCGGCAGGCAATGCCAGACAGCTAAAATGTTCCCCTTAAGCCTTCTCGCCGGCATGCTAGGCAGATCTGTCCCAAGAGCAGAGAGGGACAGATCTGCTTAGCATGCCGGTGACTTGCACATCGGATGCACCTCTTCTCTCCCAGGGGGGGGGGGGGGGGGCGCCCGATGTGCAAGTCGCACAGGGCGTGATTTACACTCGGTACGGCCCTGGTGGTAATTGTCTGCTCGGGACTATGGTAATTGTTATCATGGAGGCAGGACAGTTACTATACACTGATTCATGCACTTACTGCCACTCACCATTGCGAGTGCTGAATGGGCAAGGTAGGGGCGGAAAGTGGATATGGTGTATGGGGGAAATATCACTCACTAACTCTCAATGTTGCCATTAGCGTGGAGGCACTTAATGCCACCTCAACATGTGCAGTTAGATGCATCCGCAGTATTTACACCATGCATTAGTGTATGCATTTGCAATATAACTGTCAGCAACATGCTGGTCATGCCCCAGATAATTACCGCAGAATATCCATTGCTTGCCCCAATACAAGCATCGTGGAACCTGTGCCTTTTGGGGAAACTGCTAGGTACTTGTGATCTGGATTGGCCATTGTTGGAAACAGGATACTGGTCTTGATGGACCTTGGTCTGACCCATTATGGCTTATCTTATGTTCTTAAGTTATGTTCTTATGCAGTGGCTTTGTACTTAGCATATATTAGTTTTTGTGTTAACTGCACTGTAGCGCAAGGGCCCCTTGGATATATTTATTGACGATGCATCATTAGGCTATATAATCACTGGATCACTGAATAAGAATGTATTATTGGCTGTTTTAATATGGAATATACTTACGTATATTGGTTTTTATATCTATTTATTGATGATAGGTTTTTAAATAATTTCATCAATGATTTTTGCATTTTTATTATATTTTTGATGAACAATTGGACTCCTGTAAGGAAAAATGTCCCCAGAGGCAATTCATAAATTAGTGACGTTTTTCAAGTGTTGCAATGATATTAGTCAGTTTTTTTCAGGATCAGTAGAAACGTCCTTTGTAGGGAATTGGGGACTTGTAAATATATCTCCTTCAAGCAAGTATGGCTATATCTGTGTGTATTCATCACTGTATGGTGGAAAGCAGGAATGCTCAGCTCTAATTGTGACGGTCCACTCTGGCCCCGATTCTGTAAGACGAATAGCCCTCAGACAATTAGTAACATAGTAACATAGTAAGTGACGGCAGATAAATACCAGCATGGTCCATCTAGTCTGCCCAGTAAGATGGCAAGAGTAGGTGCACCTTTCGCTCTGTGCAGGCCACCCCCCCCCCCATGTCTTTGTTTAGGGGTGAACCCACCACTCCATGTAGGACACCCCTATTTGTTGAGACGTTAGATGGTTCAGAAGTTAGATGGTACCGTTTATTTTGTTTTTATCCTGTTGCTGTAAAGGGATCCACTGTGTTTGCCCCATGCCATTTTGAATTCTGTCGCCGTGTTTGCCCCCACCACTTCCATTGGGAGGGCATTCCAAGCATCCACCACCCTTTCAGTGAAGAAATATTTCCTGACATTGCCTTTCAATTTACCACCTTGCAGCTTCATGTTATGCCCTCTAGTTTTACAGCTTCCCCTTCTTTGGAAGAGGTTTGTTTGTTCATCATTTCTCTTTAAGTATTTAAAGGTTTGAATCATATCTCCCCTGTCCCTTCTCTCCTCCAAAGTGTACATATTTAGGTCTTCAAGTCTCTTCTCATAAGGCTTCTGATGCAGGCTCCAAATCATTTTGGTTGCCTTTCTCTGAACAGTTTCCAGTCTTTTTACATCTTTTGCAAGATATGGCCTCCAAAACTGAACACAGTATTCTAAGTGAGGCCTCACCAGTGACTTATACAGTGGCATAAGTACCTCTTCCTTTTTGCTGGTAATCCCTCTTTGTATGCAGCCCAACATCCTCCTGGCTTTTGCCACTGCCTTGTCGCACTGTTTTGCCACCTTGAGATCATCAGAGATAATCACACCAAGGTCTTTCTCCTGAACCGTGCATACCGACTGCTCGCCCCCTATCGTGTACATTTCCCTTGGATTTCTGTTACTCAAGTGCATGACACTGCACCTTTTCGCATTAAATCGTAGTTGCCAAGCATTAGACCAGTCTTCTAGCTTTTGTAGATCTTTCCTCATGTTATCCACTCCCTCGGGGGAGTCCACTCTGTTGCAAATTATGCCTCCTGGTCCTGCCGCAATACAGAGTTGCTGTGCGTGCTGCGGGGGATGGGGCAGCATGGGGCAGAGAGTAGGCAGATCATGGCGGGGCTGACCCCCGGACATACAGGGCTGATTCTTATGATGACCTTGTACGTCCAGGGATCACCAGGGGGACGGCAAGCTTATTCCACCACGGAGGTGGAATAAGCACTGGCTGCACCCCCAGATCTGTGGCCAGCCCCCCAGTGGCAATGGCGGAGAGCAGGGGGAGTTCCCACCACCTGATCTGGGTCCCAGCTGCCCCTGTCGGGGTTGGGTGGCAGGGAAATGGGGGGGATCCAAGGCAGTGGGCAGATTGAGCTGTGGGGAGAATGTCCCTGCAGCGATGCAGGGGCACACTGGGCCATATCCAACCATCTCAATCCTGCACCCATGGGGTTGTCTTGCTGCTGCAGTGCAGAATTGGGTCCTAACAGGCCCATCCTGCTCAGGGCCATCCTGATGGCCCGGACGTGCCCCTTGCTGAATCGGGCTCCACATGTTATTTCTCAGAGAAACTTTGTCCAATGCCGAAAAATTGGGGTTGGGCATAATCATGTAAGATGATTATTAAAACAATCATTTAGTGAGTTAATTGATTAGAAATCAGAGTTCAGTTTCTGGAGAAGAGCGTGGAATGCGGTCCCAGCACACCTTTTCGAACACCAGAGCAGTTGGGGTGTTCTGCTCCAGATCCTTTCTTCCGGCAGCTTGTGAGGAAGAGGAGGGGAGGGGGTGAGCCTGGAGCAGAGCAGAGAAGAGTCATTATGCTACCTAATCCAGCCATCTACTCCTGTTGCTCCTGCCCTTGCATTACCTGACTTTCCTCCAGATGATTATAAGCACTGATTATAATCTATATCTTATGAAAATTACGGCTGTGATAAATATCTGGAAAATTGTTGGACCAATACTTAAATTGCACAGTTGGCATTTGCCTGTGGACTGATCCAGCACTCTGTGGAAAATGCAGACCAGCACTTATCGGGTTATCGAGCCTTGATAACCAGATAAATGCTTTTGAATACTAAATCTTTAGACTGGCTGACATCAGTACTGGACAAAATGATAGAAACCATAATAAAAAAACAAATTACTGAACATATAGATAGTCATGGCTCAATGGGAGAAAGCCAACATTGATTTAACCAAGGAAAGGTCTTGTCTTACTAATCTTTTACATTTTTTTAAAGGTATGAATAAACAGGTAGATAGAGGTGAGCCAGTTCATGTAGTGTATCTGGATTTTCAGAAAACCTTTGACAAGGTCCCTCATGAAGTCATGGGATAGGAGACAGTGTACTATTGTGGATCAGGAACTGATTAAAAGATAGAAAGAGAGAGTAGGGCTAAATGGCCAATTTTCCCAATGGAGGTGAATAGTGGAATACCCCAGAGATCTGTGCTGAGTCTGCTGCTTTTTAACATATTCATACATGTCCTGGAAATGGGAATAATGAATGAGGTGTTCAAATTTGCAGATGACACAAAATTATTCAAAGTTGTTAAA
The DNA here is from genome assembly GCA_033557465.1 of Ichthyophis bannanicus. Lineage (NCBI taxonomy): Eukaryota > Metazoa > Chordata > Amphibia > Gymnophiona > Ichthyophiidae > Ichthyophis > Ichthyophis bannanicus. The sequence goes on along the minus strand of CM066032.1, from coordinate 402,704,493 downwards.
ATTCAAGTGGATTATGAAAAATTGCAAAAGGCCCTTGATAAATTGGAAGATTGGACATCCAAATGGCAGATGAAATTTAATGTGGACAACTGCAAAGTTATGCACTTAGGAAATAAACCAAATTACAGTTACACGATGCAAGGTTCCACATAAGAAACTACCATCCAGGAAAAGGATTTAGGTGTCATCGTGGATAAAACATTGAAACCCTCTATGCTGTGTTTGTAGCGGTGACTTTTGAAATTCGCCAAGAGTCTCTCATGAGGGACCTTGCCAAAGGCTTTCTGAAAATCCTGATACACTATATCAACCCGGTGACGTTTGTCTAACTGTTGGTTCACACTTTCAAAAAATATAACAGATTAGTAAGACAAGACTTTCCTTGGCTAAATCCATGTTGGCTTTCTCTCATTAAACCATGACTATATACATGAACAGTAATTTTATTCTTTATAAAGGTTTCTATCATTTTGCCTGGAACTGATGTCAAACTCACCAGTCTATAGTTTCCCAGATCATCCCTGGAACCCTTTTTAAATATTGGCGTTACATTGGCCATTCTCCACTCTCCAGGTACTACAGATGATTCTAATGATAGTTCACAAATTGCTAATAGGTCTTCAATCTCATATTTCAGTTCTTTCACTACCCTCAGATGTATACCATCCGGTCCAGGTGATTTGCTACTCTTCAATTTATCAAATAGTTGTAATATATCTTCCTGGTTTATCAATTTCTTTCAGTTCTTCTGATTCATCACCTTTATATACCATTTCAGGCATGAGTAAATTCCCTACATCTTCTTCAGTAAAGATTAAAGCAAAGAACTCATTCAGTCTCTCTGCTATGGCCTTGTCCTCCCTTAGCACTCCTTTTACTCCTCTATGGTTGATTTGTGTCAAGGAATAGATGGTAATCAACAGGGTAAAAAAGCAGGTCAAAGAGGATGAGGACTGAGTAAAGGCTTGTGGCCATGAAGAAGTGACTGGAGAACAGTGTCTGTGGAACACAGAGAGCAAAAGTGAGACTTGAGCAAAGATAGAATGTTTTGAGATGAAAGAAAATTGAGACAGCAATGACAAGTGATTGAAAATGGAACAGATGGAGAGAATAACTACTGCACAGGGAACAGAACTGAGGGGCTGGGGGGATTGGGGTAAGAGGAACAAGTAGAGATTTTGGAGGAAGGGTGAAAATGCACCATTTCTTCTTCTGTGATTTCAGAAAAAGAAGTGTGGCAGGGACCAAAAGAAGGGGAGGCGAATGAAGTGGGGGAGGAGGTGGTAGCCTGGTGACAAATTCTTGAAATAAGTTAGCCTTAGGGTGGGCAGAGAATGAAGGAATGGGAGGTGGAGGCAGTTTGAGGGGGAAGGTGATTGTGGCCAAGAAATGATGGGGTTTGGAGTTGGGTTCTTCTTCCCTGATGAGAGCATTATGGAATGTCTAACCAGAAGTGTTCCAACTGGGTTTATTATTATTACTTTTTACCACTATCATGTGTGTGCATCACTTTTCTGACATATAGCATAGACTGCCCCTGCTTTTTAAGCTTAATCTAGTAAGATAGACAAACAAGAAACACAGACAAGGCATATCGGGCATTTAATTAAAGCAGTGACGCTAACTGCAAAGAGTGAGATCTAATTAGAGTTCATCTAAGGTCAAAGAAAGGAGAGATTGTTCAAGATGAATAGGTTTAAGTTTTAAAATGGCTTAAAGAGGTGAGTTTTTGAGCTAGATTTGAATCTGGCAAGAAACAGAGCTTGGCGTTTGTGTTTAGGGAGCTATTCCAGGCAATTGGCATAGCAAGCTGGAATGAACAGGATCGAGGTTTAGCTGTGGGGGAGAAGGGCATGAATGACATCAGCTTGCCTGCTCAGCAAAGTTTGGGAAGAGGGGTGTAAGAGGAAATAAGAGAGGAGAGGTAATGAGGCATTGCAGAGTGAATGCATTTGTAGGCAAGAACAAGTAGTTTGAATTTTATATGGCATCAGACAGGGAACCAAATGTAAGGAGATTACATGATTATTTTGGCAGCTGAGATGCCACAAGTTGGTCCAATAAAAAGTTACCCTATATTTGGTTTTGTTTGCTAACCTTTATATCTATGCATTCAAATGGACTGAGATGGCAACCACACTACTTTAGCCAAGAATCAGAGGCATCCGGGTTTTGGACATGAAGGAAAGAAGGAAAACTGCATCTAGCTTATAACCTCAAAGGAAGATGTGGCTTTGCTCAGGAGGCAACCATGTAGACTCAGTGATTGAATGCTCAACAAAAAAGGAGAAAGTGTGAGATCTAGGCTGAACAGTCTGGAGAGGGATAACAGGACTCCTCATGTAGGAACAACTAGGGAGAAAAATCTATGAAGAACATGCAGCATTTTTCTCAGATCTTGCTTTATATACCGATTTTGCAGCTGAATTGTCCAGGTTGTTATGTCAACACGCCCTTAGCACTTTTGGATGTTCCCTTTGTCCACGTGATATGAAAAGCTCCTACTTGCGCTAGAGTTTTTTCTACTGCAGGGTCCATTAGTTGGAGCTTGAGCCCACCTTATCTACAACAACAACATAATTATTTGCCCTTTCGTAGATTTCTGAAAGTGTATTTGTTTTGATGCAGAGATTTGCATACGATTTTGTATTGTTTTATATTGTATTTTTGTGTGTGTGAATGGTAACGCAACTAGTAATTGCCTGATAGGAGAGAGATAAATAGAATAAATGATATGAAGGCTGCCTTCATTTGCTATTGATGACTCTTGAAGGTAGATATTATCTGGAATTACTTTGTTTAATCAAAAATGTTTTTTATACTTATACATTGTGACATCTTTCAAAAAAGGTTGTAATCTTTTTGCACTTAAGTCTATCGACCAAGTCTCAGGGACTGAAATGTATGGACTTCTAGTACACAATCAGATTTAAATACGTTATTCAAAAAATGCTCCAAGATTTCAGCTGTGAATCTGAGTAAACAAGATATTTCAGACAGATCTAACTTGCAAAACGATATAGAGTTACAAAGGCTATTCATCAGCAAAACAAAATTAGAACATCTTAGCAGAAAAGGCTTAAAATCTGAAACATGGGCCTGATTCACGATGCTAGACAGAAATCAGGAAGGCATGTTTACTTAACTGCATTAGGCTTTTGCAGCTAACACGGCATTAGATGAAAAACCATGAAGTACTGTATATGTTGGGAGAGTGCACAGCATTCCCCCAGCAGATACCGCCCCAAAAATGCAGAGAGCACCGTCAGATAGCAGCTGAGATGCAGCTCACACCACTCATTGAGGGGATGCTAGTTGCACCCACGCTGTCTGCAAATCCGACGATAACTGCATGCTGAGTAACCGTGTGATGCAGACGTATCCACTCTCCTTACCCCACCCACAGACACAGCTAATGCACGGTCTGCAGATAGTGTAGAAAATCACTGTGCTATCTGCATTTGCCCCTCATTAGTTATTAATACGGCACCTTGGCAAGCGCTACTGCCGTGTTAACAGCTAACATGGTTTATGGTTTTGGGTATTTGATACACTGTCCTTTACTGTGTGTATCAGAGCGGTTTGCAGATATATTCTAACAGGCACTTGGTTTAGTAAACATGCCCCAGGGTGTGTGAAAAAGAGCCTCACAAACATTACTATGTATACAGTAAGAGGATCAACATGCGAGGAGCCTGACACTCAAGATGTAGGAGTGTTTGCAAACCTACCAGTGAAAATCAGGAAAACAGTAAGACAAGAAAAATTCTGCACTATAAAAATCTTTGCTTCAGCATGAGTGTATGTTCCACTTAATCAGCTATGCTGAGATATGGCCAGCACTGCTGGAATCTTTTGGACACTGTGAAATCATAAGTTAAGTTAATGGTTGTACATTTGTTTAAAGATGTGACAGTTGCTAAAAAATGAAGGGTTTTTAACAAGTAATATAACAAGTGGGAGTGAAGGCAAGGTGGCTGAAGGCATTGCTCAGGATAATTTTGAAATAACCTATTGAGCTTTGAGGTTTTCCCTTCAGCAAAAGAATTTCTTTCCTAAAGATTTTATTTTAATGGTATTATGATACTTCAAATCATTAAATAAATTGCTAAGAAATATTGTCCATTGCCCATTGCCCATTGTCCATTGCCTATTCTTATCTTATTGGGTCTTTGGAGTTGTCATGCCAATCAGTTAATATGAACGGTTAACTTTGGGGCCCTTTTACTAAAGCGTACTATGTGATTAATGTGTGCTTTAGTGCGTGGTAACAGTCAGTGTACGTCCGCAATGCGATGGGGGCAGGGACTGAATGGGTTAGGGGAGTGCACATTGTGGCTGGCAAGGGGCAGCTGCCATACTCTAACTTGTAATGACTTTAATGGTGGTAGTAAGTGCAATACACGTTACGGGACATGTCTCTGCGGTAACTGCCAAGTCATGTCCCTGACCGTTATGTGGAAACTTTGCTGTGTGTCAGTTTTGTAAATGCAGAACCTTGTTGTGCTTTAATAAAAGAGCCTCTTTGTTTCATTTCCCTGAGGGTGTCTTCAGGACCACTAGTAATGATGTTCTAGTCCACAAGTTTTTGAGGCCACACAAGTCCCTTCTTCAGAATACAGCATGAATGATTTGGTGGCTTTTTTGAATATGTGCAGGTGATCTATATTTGTGATCCTGGATGCAAAATTAATTTGCCCTTTTTCAGGTTGCAGCAATATTAGCTGATACTGAAGTGATGGTGTCAGTCACAGCAGAAAACCTAGGGTGTTTGGAGGAAGTGCTTAATGCCCTGTGTTTACTGTGTATTTTCAAAGAAGGCATGAGTCGAAACCTTCCTATAAAGGAAATTCAAATCAATTCTTGAACAGTAATGTTACTGGGTTTAAAATCTGTTTACTCACTCCTTAATGGTTTTAAAGTTTTTCTAAAACTTCTCTTTAAACAGTGGCTATTAGTATCTTATGCATAAAGAATAATATACAGGATATTTTCTTTTAAAATCCTGAGACATTCAAGGGAGAGACCTGGTACTATAAACACAACAAATGCAGATGGATTCATATTGTTATGATTTTTATGAGCCTACTGTGAATTGGGTTCATTATGTATTTGCAAAGGGATTAGTTTATGACTTTTTCCAGTTACGTATAAGTAACCTTTTCAAGGCTACTCCCATAGCTCTGGTGTTGCAGGAGAATCAAGTTAATCTCCTGTCCATCAAGGATGGCTGGGGTTGGGCATAACACAGAGGCTATATGCTCAATTCCCAGCAAGAAGATAAGCAATGTGCTTACTGCTAATGCAGCCACTTCTGCTGGCCAGGGAGCAGTGTTGAGGGCTACTCTTGAACGAGGCTTCCCTGCAACTCTACTGGCTGATAAGTGACCTTGTATGTCTCCTTTGCAAGCCATGTGTGGTAGAAGGAGGTTTATGACATACCACACATGATATTGAGCTTTTTTATTTACATATAGGGACATGTCTACTAAACCATAGTAGTGGAGTGGAGTGGAGGAGTGGCCTAGTGGTTGGGGCAAGGTACATCAGGCTGGAAGGTCAGGGGTTCAAATCCCACTAGAGGACAGCAACCTTGGGCCAGAAGGACTGGGGTTTCTAGTCCCACAGGTGCTCCTTGTGGTCTTGGGCAAGTCACTTAACCCTCCATAGCCCATGTTCCCTGTAAAATAGTTATCTCCAAGTTATAATGCCCTATTCAATGTAATTTCAGTTTGTTCAATGTAAACCGCACTGATGCAGAATAGCATGGTATATAAGAGAATGTAAATAAATAAATAGTAGCCTTTTGCAGTTATTGAGGTGTGATAGCTGCAAAAGGCTGGTGGTTATGTCCACAACCTCTGCGGTATCTGCAGGGAGCCTTCCCTGCTTTCTCCCAGCAGATACTGCAGAGGTTTTGGATTTACGGTGGAGACTCGTGATGCCTGCATCGGCAGGTAGCACAGGAAGTCCTGTAGTGCCTGCCAATGCAGGTATCAAGGGTCTCCATAGTAATTCAATGAGGAGGACAGGTAGCGATCGGATGCACAGAGCTCTCAGTAACATAAGAACATAAGATATGCCATATTGGGTCAGACCAAGGTCCATCAAGCCCAGTATCCTGTTTCCAACAGTGGCCAATCTAGGTCATACATTCCTAGCAGTTTCCCCCAAAGACATGGGTTCCACAAAGCTTGTAACTGGGTCAAGCATTGATATCCTGGGTCCCTTCTTAATAATGGTTTATGGACCTTTCCTCCAGGAACTTGTCCAAACCTTTTTTAAACCCAGCTACACTAAGAGCCTTTACTACATCCTCCGGTAACAAATTCCAGAGTTTGATTACACGTTGAGTGAAAAAATATTTTCTTTTATTAGTCTTAAATAGTTTACCCTGTAGCTTCATTGCATGTCCCCTAGTCTTTCTATATTCTGATAACGTAAACAATCGATCTACATTTACCCGTTCCACTCCGTTCATTAATTTATAGACTTCTATCATATCTCCCCTCAGCTGTCTCTTTTCCAGGTTAAAGAGCCCTAACCTTTTTAGCCTTTCCTCATAGGAGTATCCTTCCATCCCCTTTACCATTTTGGTGGCTCTTCCCTGTACCTTTTCTAATAACGCTATATCCTTTTTAAGATATGGTGACCAGAATTGCACAAAATATTCAAGGTGTGGTCGCACCATGGAACGATACAGAGGCATTATAATATCCTTTGTTTTATTTTCCATTCCTTTTCTTATGATATCTACCATTCTATTTGCTCTCTTCGCCGCTGGAGGGTTTTAACATGGGCAGAGGGTTTCAACATGTTATCCAAGATGTCGCCTAAATCTTTTTCCTGGGTGGTGGTTCCTAATATGGAACCTTGCATTGTGTAACCATAGTTTGGGTTGTTCTTTTCTAAGTGCATAACTTTGCATTTGTTCACATTAGCTTTCATCTGCCATTTGGATGACGAGTCTTCCAATTTATCAAGATCCTCTTGCAATTTTCCACAATTCTCATGGGTTTTAACAACTTTAGTTTTCTGTCATCTGCAAATTTGATAACCTCTCTTGTTATTTCCATTTCCAGGTCATTTATGAATATATTAAAAAGCAGCGGACCCAGCACAGATCCCTGGGATATTCCACTATTCATCTTTTTCCATTGGGAAAATTGGCCATTTAGCCCTACCCTCTGCTTTCTATCTTTTAACCAGTTCCTGATCCACAATAGTACACTGTCCTATCCCATGACATTTTAGTTTTGTCAAAAGTCTCTGATGAGGGACCTTGTCAAAGGCTTTCTGAAAGTCCATATACACTATATCAACCGACTCACCTTTGTCTACCTGTTTAGTTACACCTTCAAAAAAACATAACAGATTAGTAAGACAAGATCTTCCTTGTGTAAAGCCATGTTGGCTGTCTCCCATTTAGCCATGACTATCCACATGTTCAGTAATTTTGTTCTTTATGATGGTTTCTACCATTTTTCCCGGTACTGACTTCAGGCTCACCGGTCTCTAGTTTCCCGGATCTCCCCTGGAACCCTTTTTAAAAATTGGAGCTACATTGGCCATCCTCCCCCCCACTGCCTTGATCAGGCCTTCTAATTAGAGAATATTGTCGGTACTGTGGATGTAGACATTTCCACCACTGACAACTTTCTCCTCCTTCAGCATCAATCCCCCATTAGACAGCTCTCAGTCCCCATTGGGATCTACTTGGGGGGGGGATTGGTGTTTTCCCCCAGTGAAGTCAATCATCCTGGCTAGCTAGTCGAGTTCCCAAAGGGCCTCTCCCTCTCAATCCCTTTAAAAAAAACCTAGTGAGCCAGTCAGGGTCCTGATAACTCCTCCCTCCTCCCATTAAAACAATTTTTCCTGGCTAGCCAGTCAGCTTGGGGGACCCCCAGCCCCCCCCCCCCACTTATCTGATCCCCCCTGTTCCATACCTTTACTCTCTGGTGGTCCAGTGGTCAATAGGGGCAAGAGCAGTTCATTCATCCCTTAGCCTCACATTAGGGGGCACCACCGCAAGATCGCTGCCATATTTAAGAGTACCATTGAAGACGGTAGATGCAGTCCTTATCTCGTCAATGATACTCACCAATATGGCTGCAATCTCATAGTGCTGCCCCCTAACATGAAGCTAGGAGGCAGCACTGCATGATTGCAGCCATTTTATCCAGGCTCAATGTTGAGGGCAGGAGTGGGAAGGACTGCTCTTGCCCTCATTGCCCACTGAACCACCAGGGTGTAAAGATATGGACCTGAAAGGGTTCAAGTGGGTGGGGGGGGGGGGGGCTGTGTTCCCTCAAGCTGACTGGCTAGCTGGGACTAATTGTTTTAATGGGAGAGAAGAAAAGCTTCAGAACCAGTGAGAAGGAGTGTTAGTGATTTGCTGCCAATTGCCAGAGCCAGAGATATTTCATATCAGGCATGTGAATGACAGCACTTTGGGAGAGGAAGATGATTTGGAGCAGGTGAATTTTAAGGGATTATTTTGAGGATAGAGTCTAGGAACAGAGCAAATACAGAACAGACAAAGGGAAGGGGGGGGGGGGGTGAAGAGATGCTGGACCCAAAGGGAAGAGATCTTGGACCCACAGAGGAAAGAAGGGGGGAGGAAGAGATGCTGGTCTGATAGAGGGAAGGGAGAGGGGATGCTGGCATTGAGGGAGATGGGTTAAGAATGGGAATGGGCCCTTTAAACCCATTATGATCAATCATAATTAATTACATGATTAAATTTGTTAATCGTATTGTTGATTTTGATTAAAAATTTGAATCAATGCCTACTCCTATTTTTAATATTAAAAACACACCTTATAAAACTATTTTATTATATTTCTTAACTCCTTGTTTTTAGTATTCTCAAGGATAATGGTTAAAACTGTCTCTGGAGATGGCAATGTGCCCAAAAGATTGCAGTATGAAAGTCACAGTACCTGTACCTCCCTCATCTCTGGAACAGAGCTCCTTCGGTACTGCACTCAAGCCACAAATCCCCATACTAGAGAAAGGGCTGCCGGTACTCTTGCTTTGCATCTCGGCCATCAGTCTCCAAACGGGCAAATAAAAGGGCTTGCTTGTGATTTGAACCCACTCAGTCAATTTGCTTCAGTGTATATAGTGCTGCCTACATAGTTGTTGGCAAGTCAGCGGATATCAATTTCCAATCACTCGAGCTGCAGTGTTTTTCCGGAGAATCCACCATACATTCTGACTAAGAACAATGCTTCTGGTTGGATGAAGATCCCTGAATGCTAATCATAATCTCATACAGGCTACCAATTTCACAAAGAAGAAGCCTTTAAGGGACTTCTTCACTGCTAATTAATACCTTGTCTATGATTTAAAGTGGCTGCCAAGCCAATGTCGCAAGAATTGACTTCTGATCTCTGTCAGAACACATTTTTTTGGCTTCAAAAAATTCCAAATTGGCAAACTGCAAACTTTGGTTATCAAGTTAACCTTTGTTGATGATTTAGAAGCTACCTTCAAACTATTTTATCAATATGTTTAAATATTTCAGTATTTGAAGGTGGTGTATCAATTCAATTCCAGTGAAACCTGCCTAACAAATAGCTTATTTTATACAGGCCGAGAAATCAGCACACCAGTGCGCTGTGCTCTGGCCTCCTTCCCCTTGTAGAAAAAGATTTAGCCCCTGCGAAAGATAAAAATGAAAGGCAATCTGTGTAAGAGCACAAGGCTAAGAGCAAACTCGTCCTTTAGTCTCCATGATTTAAAAACAGATAACAGGAGGCTTTGATTCCATACAAAGGCTAATCCCAGATGAGTGTTTCACACCTGTGCTTCCTTGGGCGGAATCAGGAAGGGCAGCGAAACCATAGAGCTTGAAAATTTTAAAAAGAAAACCAAGACAACCATAATCCAGGGAATGTAGCATTGCAGCTGATGTATCCACTAGATTAGTTTGCATTATCTTTTGTGCTTGTTAGAAATGATTATTTGCAAAGACCGTGAAGCTTTTGGGGTTTTAGCATGCCTCTATTACTGCTGCTACGGCTTATCATTTGTATAGCGTTACAAGGTGTATGCAGCGTTGCACATATAGATGTAAGGCACAGTCCCTGCTCATCGGGGCTTACAATCTAACCAAGACAAAACACATAGCACAACTGGGGACTAGACTATGGTAAGATACACATAAACAGTGGGCAAGAAAGCGAAGAGCATCAGGACCCAAAAGCGCCTTCAAAGAGATGAGTTTTTAGCCTGGATTTGAATAGGGCTAGAGAAGGAGCTTGAAGCAGAGACTCAGGTAGTTTGTTCCAGGCGTATTGAGCAGCAAGATGGAATGAACACAGTCTGGAGTTGGCAGTGGCAGAGAAGGGCACAGACTAAAGGGATCTGCCAGAGGAGCGGAGTTCCCGAGGAGGGGTGTAGAGTGAGATAAGAGAGGAAAGGTAGTGAGGAGTCGCAGAATCAATGCGATTGTCGGTCAGTAGGAGAAGTTTAAACCGGATGTGGAAATGGATAGGGAGCCAGTGAAGTGACTTGAGAAGAGGGGTTACATGAGCATCGTGACACTGGCGGAAGATAACCTGTGCGACTGAGTTTTGAACAGATTGAAAGGGGAGAAAGATGATTCAGAGGGAGACCAGTGAGGAGCAGGTTACAATAGTCAAGGTGGGAGGTGACTAATGAGTGGATAAGGGTCTTAGTAGTGTGAATAGAAAGGAAGGGACCAGTGGTGGGATTCGATCTGAACAGGAACCAGTTCAGATCGATCCTGCCACTGACAGAACCCAGTGAGTGGCAGCACGCCATGTGTTTGCGTTTCCAGCGTCGCATGTTTGGGCCACTGGTGGCCACCACAGGGCAGCAACTCCCTGGTGGCCCATTGACCTGATCCCCCGATGCCGCGGTCTACTGATGCCATCAAACCACTGGTGGGTGGGGGGATTTCCGCCAGTGCAGTGCCGGTATTGGGATGCCATTTTTGGCCTGTTTCAGCAAATGCGGCTCATGGCAGGAACCGTTTCGCATGAACTGGGCCGAACCAGCTGAATCCTACCACTGGAAGGGACGAATTTTGCTGATGTATGTCCCCAGACGCCCCTACTGGCATAGGAAATAAGGGCGTCCGGTGACATTTAATTTATTTTAAGGAGTGGTTGAGCTGAAGGACCAAGAGGATTCTGGTCCTTGTAGTGCAGAACTCCTTACAAAGAACAATCTACGCCAAAGTGTAGGGTAATAAGGCTTTATTTTCCCGGTCAACGCTTAGGTTCAATAAGACACAAAAGAAAATGAAAGTAATTCTTTCCTCTAACAAAATGGTTCCACCGTTATATAAACAGTTAAGGGTTGTAGGCTTCACAATTAACTGTTTATCTGGGTTAAGGCTTCTTTCAACTCGATGGAAATTAACATCAGGAAACAAATGGTTATCAACTTCACCATATGCAGAGTTCTCTTTTCTCTATACATCTAGCAAGGCAATCAAGCTAGTTCTTGAACAGAAGTTACATTCCATTGGTTCACTCTGAGGAATGGGAACACTGGTTTCACAATCAAAGTCCATTGATTCTGGGTCACTACCTTCTTCAATGCTATGACTGTCTTCAGTATCTGTTACCTCCTCACAGGGGTTCTTCTGTTTCTCATACAACTTCCTTAACACACTGTTAGGAAGTGCTTTTAAAAGGTTAGCTTTACTTCTTCTAACTTTCTGAGGCTTATCTATTTGCATAAGGTTTTCATCACTTAAACTTTCCCTTATAATGAAAGGCTTTTCATACCTTGGCTTCTGTAGGCTGCCACACCCAGGAGTCAGCTTGTGACATAGCTTCTCAGGCTGACAAGCTGTTCTGTGCACTGCTCTACAATCAGTGTTACCAGGAAAACCTGACGTGGATTTCCACTCTCTATGTTTCTTGGCAAAAGTATCACTATAGAAGGAATCTCCTTTCCTTGTGCCTTTCTGGTTTAGCATAGGAGACTTACTTGGGCTAGGAGAGTTGTTTTCCTCAGGCAAGCTGCTTCTTTGGTTTGCTTGGCTTTGGACTCCGTTCCAATACTTTTGGCCTCTATGGACTTTATCCCTTGGAGTATACCTCTTTTGGATTCTGTCTCCTTGAGTTGGCTGCACACGGAAGCCTTCCTGTTCCAGGCTTCTCTCACTGCTCCGGCTGCTAATCCTTCTCCTGCTGCCGGTCCTTCTGACCTCGCCTCTCTGGATCTTGCTCCTGCCTCTGCTTGTTCCTGTTCCTCTGATCATCTGGTTTCCTTTATAAAGGGATTTCTGGTTTGCACGTTCTGAGTTTGAGGACAGGTAAAACTGCTTGTTACTAATGTGATCAATGCTAGAGCACATTGCTTCAGGTACTGTGTAATTGTTCATGCGCCCTCTGGCTGAGCTGCGCTGGAACTGCGCTCTCTGCCTTTTCTGAGTTCCATGAAAATCAAGAGTTTTTTTTCAACACTGTTTCTTCTCTAGCTCCAGCCTCATGACATGTTATAGAGAAAGAAGCAGTAGGTTTTAGCTAAGTGTTGGATGTGCATGGAGGAAGAGATAGTAGAGTCAAAGATGATACCAAGGTTCTGAGCTGAGAAAATGGGGAGGAGTGTAATGTCATCCACAGAAGCAATGAAGGGAGGAAAGGGGGAGGTGAGTTTAGGGGGACAGATGAGGAGCTCATTGTCTTAATTATTGCCTGAAGTTCTTTCTGTCTCTTTTGTAGCCTGCTCGTTTCCCTGGGCTGTTTACATATTTTTGGTTTTGTCTAAGAATTACAAATCATTTTTGAGTTTGTCTCCATGGCGCTTGCAGCTTCTTTTTGTGTTAACCTTGTGACATGTTAGTCATTAAGGCCTGCAGATGTCAATCCACATCATGTTCTCACTATGGCTTTATCCAGAGTGATGAAACATAGGTAGGAAGCAAAGCATTGTTCATAAAAATCTGTCATCACCAGGTAAATCCTTCCGAAGAAAAATGTGTTGGCCTATGGAAGGAATTTACACTCTGGAAATCAGAGCCCTCCCCCACTCACAAAAAAATTAGACAGTCTGTTGTTCAAAGTAAGATTTTACTGCTGCTCAAACACTCTCTAGATAGAGGATATACATTAATTCCCAAGGTTTGCATTGAATCTATGATATTATTCTTCATTCTTTTTTTTTTAAATTATTTATCAAATTTCAAGATTTACCAACAAGATACACTTGTACAAAGTAAACTTGGCCAAAACTGTCACACTGTACAGAGATATTTATCCCCACACTAGAAAAATGTTAAAGGAAACAAATATTTGCCCATTAGACCACAATACATGGCAAGGAGGAGATAATATGTAAGGTGGATACAATAAAAAGATAAAAGAATTTAACAATAAGAAAATCAGGCATTAAGCAGAAATCAAACCCCCTCACTATCCATCTTCCAAAACTAGAGTATCCAATGGTCGAGGAGTATAGATGATCCAGAGATAAAACTCTTCATCTCCTAAAAGGATTTGAACTGTCTGGAACAAAAACCACATATTTAACTTCCGCATAAAAGATAACACATCCGCAGGGATAACGTAGATGAAAGGTTGCACCTAGGTCAACAATTGACTGCCTCAATGCAAGAAATAATCTTCTCTCTTGAGTCGAGCGGGCCACGTCCAGAAAAGTCTGCACCAGCTGTCCAAGGAAGGGCGTTTTCAATTTTTTAAAATAAAGACAGAACACAATGGGCCTGATATTGAGTTGTGCTGGCGGAAGTGAAAAGCCAGGTTAGCTTGCACGCCCCGCAGCCACAGAGGCTACACGGGTAGCAGCGATTTTCGATGCTACCTGCATAGCCCTCTGCGCCTTAAAGATAAATGAGGTTGTTCCTTGCTTATCTTTAAGGCGCAGAGGGCTATGCAGGTAGCATCGAAAAACATTGCTACCCGTGTAGCCCCTTCTTCCGCCCCCGCTCTGCCACGGAACGCCTCTAACATGCCTTGATGCTATGCGGTTAGCATCTGGGTGCGTTAGGGACTTAGTCGGGATATTCGAAGGGCACTATCTGTGTAGCTGCCCTTCGAATATCCTGGATACAGCCCTTCCACGGGTAACTAAAGAAGTTACCCGTGTAAGGGCCTTTGAATATCGGGCCCATTACTCATATTTTGTTCAAAAATAAAGTTCACCAACAATGTTCCACGATCTTGTACTTCAACAGCAGAAATTTCCAACAATGCTGAAACATCCAAATTTGAATTTCCTTCCTTCTCAACTCCAACCTCTTGGGCAGGAAGTACTGTATACTTTATTTACAGGAGGTAATGAAGCTTCAGGAATAAGTAAAATTTCCATTTGAGTATTTCCTAAAGACATCCCCAGGGGACATATAGGTCACCTTAGGAAAATTAAAAAACTGCACATTCAGTCTGCGTATATGATTTTCAAAAGGCCATTATCCTAAATAAAGGCAGATACCACTTTCTTATTCTCCATAATTTGATTTCCAAAAATCCAAATTTCTCATTACATTCTCTCTTAAGAGCTTCTTGACTGGATATCACACTATCAATTTTCTGCAATAATACATTAACATCTGTCGAGCACTGGGTTACCAACCGATCCAACTTTTGAATGACTAACTAAATAGATTGTAAAGAAATGTCCATAGGGACCACTACCAAGACAGAACAGCCAGCAATGCATCCCAAATCAGGAGAGGCCTGGGTCAAACCAACCCCTATCAACGATTTCTGTTCCGAGACGGGTCCGTCCAATAAACCACACTCACCAGCAGAGGTCTCCACAGGGGAGGAATCTTCCGATCCATGCTTATGCCGTTCTTCATAGTCCAGACAAGAATCTAGACCGCATACGTCAGTGATACCACTCCCCGGCTTCACCAAACTTTCTGCCAAAATGGGCACAATTTTGAAACCCTCCGGATAGCTGATTGACCTGCAAGCACACTCGATACTCCACCTAAGTGGGCCACAGCAGGTGCTTCACTCTGGGATATGAGTGATAGGAGCTGTTCAATTCATTGCTGTGAAGGGGGATCAGGTGCACCAGCCTTCAGAGACTTGGCAGGCACCTTCCTCTTCTTTTTTGCAGGCATAAGGAAAAGAATAAGGTAAAAGGTTCAGGGGGAAAAACTGAAGAGCTACTGGTAATGTGCTGCCATCTTGACTCCTCCCCCTTTTATTATTCTTCATTTTGATGTATACTTAAAGGCTCATTCTTTGTTATGATGAGTGAAGTACTTACTGAGATATACGATTTATGGAATTTTCAGTCATGGTAAGTAGAATTTTCCTCTATATACATATGTAAAAGCTATCATATTTTGGAATATTATTTGTGAATTATTATTTTGACATCCTTTAAAATGCATCTGGACAGAGTGCCTCACAAACTGAATAAGAGGACTAGAAAGATTTTGTCTTGGGAAACAAACCTGAGATATGCAAACCCAGGAAAAGCAATGCATTTTCTTTCTTTCAGCTATGCTGTGATATTATTTATTTCTTTTGACAGTTTTATGTACCACCTTATCCTTCAATCAAAGTGGTTACAAAACAAATGGGTTCACATTCAGCAGATAGGGTAGGGCTCACAAAGGTAAATACAGAGTAATTATGTCTTGGTGTGGAGGGTGGAAGGGGTCAGGTATTGTAGGTAGGTGTTGGGCCATGTGAGTGATATAAGTATAGCAACTTATGGTGCTTCTGCGTAGGCCTCAGTAAAGAGCAAGGTTTTCAGTGCCCTACGGAAGTCTTTAGAGTCGTTAAGTGCCCTTAATTCCATAGGGAGGGAGTTCCACATTGCAGGGGCTAGCAGCAAGGGTGCTCTCTTAGACGTTGCTTGTTTAGTTCTGTGATAACCTGCTGGTGTGCTTATCTTGTTGACACTGTTGGTCCTTCTGGGTCTGCTGCTGGCATCTTTGGCTATTATATTAATTTGCTGCCTGCTTTTATAGGCCAAACAGACCATAATCTAAGAGCAAAGAATGTGTAGTAACTCTTTGCATTGTCCTGTCATTTTCAAAGGAGTCCTGCCTTTTAGCAAAATTAACATTTACGGTAACTGCTGGCAGAAGGATCCGTCATACTCCTGGCTTGTCTCTCAGACCTGGATTTCCCACTAAGCAGCCTAGTGCACTGGGCTGAAAGGGGCACCTCCTCTTCCATCTTGGTGGCTCTTTCATCTAAGCACTGCTCAGCTTGAGAACCAGAATCCTGATGGTCTCGCCCCCTTAAAGGCACAGAAGTGAATTGACAGCATTTGGATCGCTATCAATAGGGTTGTCACTGGAGGTAGGCAAGCAGGGCAAGCACCCAGGATACCAAGAGAGTTAGTAGAAAAGATGGCACAGCTTTATTTACATATTTTGCTCTATAAAAAAGGGTTTTATGGCTGGAGATCTAGCCTGGCGTCATGCTGGAAGGTTTTAAATGCCATTAAGCCTTGCTGACTAATTATAACAAAAATGTATTTGATCCCCCAGGTGGCAGCTTATCAGGCAGTTGAGAGTGGACTCCGTGGTCGAGGGGATTTGTCAGATGAAATGATTTGTTTTTTGTTACAGTTAGCTGAGTTAGCTATTTTTCAGAACCATTTCATTTTTGAGGATAGTATTTACCATCAGATTTCTGGAGTGGCAATGGGGGTGACGGTGGCCCCATCTATAGCAAACTTGTTCATGGGTTTGTTTGAGGCACAATGGATTTCTGGATCTCCGTTTGCATCTCATATAAAGCTCTGGTGCCGTTTTATTGATGATGTGTTTGTATTGTGGAATGGCACTGTGGTAGCTTTTCAGGAGTTCCTGGTTTGGCTGAATAATTGCGATGAAAATATTCATTTCACGAGCATCTATAATGATAATGAAATAGTGTTCTTAGATGTGGTGATACGGAAGGGTTTGAATAGTTGGACAGCTTCGGTCCATAGGAAATCTACAGATAGAAACACGTTTCTGCATTATGGTAGCGCGCATCCACTCCGGCTACGGGATAGCTTACCTTTCTCGCAATTCGGTACCGCAGGAATTGATCTGATGATCAGGACTTTAGGCAACAATCTAAGATTCTGGTGGAGGGTTTTAGATCTAAGGGGTATCCCAGGGGGGTTATCCAGAAGGCGTATAAAAGAGCATCGTTTAGTAATAGGACCTTGTTGTTGACTCCTCGTGAGAAGACTGACCAAGATGATTTGGATCAAATAAATTTGATCTCAAAATACTCCCCGTTTAGCTCCCAGATTCAACGTATTATTAAGAGACATGAATGTGATAAATATTATTCCAAGTTTAGAAAAGAAAATGATTAGATGTGTGTGGAAACGGCAATGCAATTTGCAGGATTGCCTGTGCCCCTCAGTATTACGTCCATTATGTAGACTGGATTATGAAAGTGGCCACAGGGTATGTGGGAATTGTTCGGTATGTGGTGTTTCTAGTAATATTTCTCAATTGATTTATGGAGGTAAGATCTTTATATTGAAGAAATGCACTTCTTGCGATTCCTCTTCTGTGGTATATGGGATTTTGTGCCCGTGTGGATTATTATATATAGGTAAGACCATTAGATCGTTCAGGAAGCGCATTTTGGAACACAGAAGTAGGCTATCTTGTAAGGTATTTGAAGCCCCGATAGTACAGTACTGCTGTGAGAAAGGTAATTCGTTTACTGATTTACGATGTTTTTGTTTGGAACAGGTGCTAGCGGGTCGAGAGGGCCTTACTCAAGAAAAATCTTTAGTGTTATGTGAACAGAGGTAGATTTTTAAAGCACGCACTGTGATACCCGAAGATTTGAATGCACAGATCAAGTGGGGAAGCTGTATCTGAGGCGATAGTGAGTGTTAGTTAAGGTGAGTGGGGGCGGAATTAGCTCATTTAAAGATTTAATGACATTGAAGTAGAGGAGGTGTTTAAAAAGGGAGTTGGAGCCAGGGAGGATGCATGCGCGTTGTTGTGAAGCTAATAGGCTTGTTTAAGTAGAGCTGAAATGTACATAGCTGGTTGTTAGCGTGCAGTACCCTGGTGCGTTAGGTGAGTGAGGTGTTTTTTTTAAGTGTACGAATTGTTTTAATGTTTGTATGTTTTTGGATGGATATATTTCATAATGATTGCTGTATGTTTATGTTTCTAGTTAACAATATCCCCCTGAAGAAGCGATATGATATGCGAAACGCTTGTAAGCGCTTGATTGAGGCGTCGGGGCTGGAGTGACCGCGTTAAACAGAAATGTTTACAAGCTAAGTTTTTTACTTGCAGTTCTTCCATGTATTGTTTGGGGATTCTATGTAGGAGGTCATTGATGTGAAAGGGCATTCAGAATAGGTGTTTGTGATCTTGTGTCACGGTGAACACCGGCCCGTTATAGCTGAGACCTTCCTATATATAAGAATAACCTATGTTAATGACAGCAGCAGTTGGATAACGGTTTTAATCCACAAAATACATTAGAACATTTTTGTTATAATTGAATGTGTGCTAGTTGACTTTTGGATATTTAACACTCTAATAGTGACCTGTGATACGTTGCTGACTAATTAGGCAGAGGTATCAAACTGCAGTCCTGGAGGGCCACAAACCAGTCAGGTTTTCAGGATATCCCTAATGAATATGCATTGGCTATATCTGCATGCAATGGAGGCAGTGTAAAAAAATCTCTCTCATGAATATTCATTTGGGATATCTTGAAAGCCTGAGTGGTCTGTGTCCCTCCAGGATTGCAGTTTGACACCCCTCAATTAGAACAATCACTAGTCCGTAAGACACCAGCAGGGTGGGTAGGGTCATTAACTGTTAAACTTTTAAAATGTTCTCACAGTGAATCAGCAAGAAAGTCGGTAAAATAATCCAAATATTTGCTGGAATGTTTATATGTCAATCAAAGATATATTGCATTGCATTGCATTGTGCCTTGGAGTCAATGCTGACTCCTGGCGTACTTATGTTTAATTTATATGCAATATTTATAAGCAAATGACACTTAGGCCTCAGAAGATTATACAGCAAAATTAAACTTTTAGGGTGGCGTTGACTTCCCCATCTCTGGTCTTTAAAACACCTCATCCAAGTCTATACCTGCTCCAGGGCACAAATTGGCATCTGAAAAGTGCTCATTTTATCGTAAAACAACCAGAAGGTGTTGAGAAGATGATACGCTAATGCAGCACTTCTCAGCCCAGTTCTTGGGGTACACCTAGGCCCGTCGGGTTTTCAGGATTCCCATACTGAATATGCATGAGATAAATCTGCATGTACTGCCTTCATTGTATGCCTCACTATCTTATGCATATTCATTGTGGGAATCCTGAAAACCCGATGGGCCTAGGTGTGCCCTGAGGACTGGGTTGAGAAGCACTGTATGGTCCACAACTGTAAAGACAATTGATAGGAACCTGTTTTGTGGTTGTCATGCTGCTGATCAGGGCCGTACCGAACTGGAATTGTGCCCTGTGTGACTTGCAGATTGGGCGCGCGCCCCTCCCATACTGCCATCCAGCTGCTGCCTGCTCTTGCCCAGCTGCTGCCGCCTTCTGTTTTTCTCACGGCCGCGCCGGCAGCAGGGAGAGAGCAGGCAGCGTTGGTCGGAGTTAAGGGGGGGGGGGTGCCGCTTGATCTGCAAGTCGCCGGCACTTTAAGCAGATCTGTCTCTCCCTGCTCTGATGTCGCGTTGGAGGAGGGAGGGACCAGACTTGGGGGGCGCATTTCGGCTGTCTGCTGTTGCCCTGCCACCACTGAGAGAAGAAAAAGTGGCAGTGGCAGGGCAATAGCAGGCAGTCAAAATGCGCCCCCCAAGCCTTTGCACCCTGTGCAGCTGCACCGCTTGCACAGGACTAGCTATGGTCTTGCTGCTGAACATCTCCACTTGCAGAATAGCAGGCTGAGACACATCCCCTGTCTAGAATATCATTGCGGCGATGTCTATGTTGCCACTCCCGATGATGTTCATATCAGGTTCATGCATGTTTCTAAAATTGTGCCTGGACTTGTGCGATTTGACTTGGATGTCTCAGATTGCACCCGGACGTCATTTCTAAAATGTGCCTTCACATGGATAGGGTTGGGCTGAGTTAGCGCAGAAAGAAGATGGGATGTTCAACTAAGAGTGGAAATATTCAGCTGCTATTCAATAGCTAAGCAGTTTAATTTAGGCCAGAAAAAAGCTGTTCTAAATTAAACAGCATAGCTGTATGTATAGCCAGTGGTGATGACGTCTTTATATTTTTTTTAGCACCGCTGCCTATCCATAGAGTGGAACTAAATATATGTAAGTCCCCACTGGCAGTATTATGTTTAGTTTTGGAGGCTGTACCCCGCTAAAGATATAAAAAGACTTGAAGCGGTTCAGAAGAACGTGACCAAAATAATATGTTGCCTGAATATATATACACTAGAGGAGAGGAGAAACTGGAGAGATATTATACAGACATTTAAATACCTGAGCGACATGAATGTACAAATCAACATTTTTCAAAGATGGAGAAACTATAGAGCTAGAGGACATGAAATAAAACTAAGTAGAGGTAAACTTAACGGCAACATTAGGAAATACTTTTCAAGGAAATTGTGGTGGATGCCTGGAATGCCCTCCCAGAGGAGGTGGTGGGGATTAAAACAGTGACAGAATTAAAAAAGGACAGGGGACAGAAACAGAGTATCCCTATATAGCAGGCCGGAAGGTCAGGGGTTCAAATCCCACTAAAGGACAGCAACCTTGGGCCGGAAGGTCGGGGGTTCAAATCCCACTAGAGGACAGCAACCTTGGGCCGGAAGGACTGGGGTTTCTAGTCCCACAGATGCTTCTTGTGGTCTTGGGCAAGCCACTTAACCCTCCATAGCCCATGTTCCCTGTAAGTATTAGTGTATGTGTCTCATATCCCCGCGTGTTAAATGTATCCCCCAATTGTGTTGTGACCGCTTTGATTGAAGGATAAGGCGGTATACAAAACTGTCTAAATAAATAAATAAATAGCAAGAGGATGGAATCAAAGCAAACAAAATTACTAAATGACTTTACTACTTCAAAAATAGACCAGCAAGTTCAGCCCTAAACAAAGGCATAGCAGGAGGTAACATGCATGGAGTGCGTGTTTTAAACCTCATAGCTAGCATTTAAAAATTAAGCTTACTCGTACCATTGAATCTGATTATCATTTGGGAACAGGGGAGAGACGAGGGTTGACCTGACAGTTTCTTCTGTTCCTGTAGGCTTTCCACTCAATTGAATCCAGGGCTGTGATCGAACACCATGAGCCTTCATTCTGAACTACCAGGGAATTTTTCCCATTTGATACCTCCTCCAAAGTTACTCTAACCAAGTCATTTGAGTGACAGTCCTCAGCTGAAGACCATGCATCAAGGCTCCTTCTGGAATCCTCCAATCATTAGCCCTAAATCCAGCCACTTGATGTCATTGTTGAGTAAAAACTATGACTTCTTCTTCCAATAGCTTTGCGAGAATGAAAACCTGGTCTCTCTGCATGGCAGAGTTCTGACAAAATGTGTATACCTCTTGGGATAGTCTGGGTATAAGTGACCCAGACTGGCTAATGTCAGAGAAAAAGAGTGGTGGGCTCGATGGATCATGGTTGAAATCAGCATGGCTTTTCTTCCATTCTTATGTTCAGTGTGTAGCACTGCAGCTAAGCCACTGGTGTTGGCCCATAGTTTGAGGTTTTAGAGCATACAGTGGTATGAATGAGTACAGATCTGAACTACGGCACACAATCTTTTTGATAAATTGTTGTGCTTTATATACTGTAATTTATGTACGTTGATTATTCTGAAGACCAGATTCTTCTAAAAAATGCATGCGCAGGAATTTGCCATCCTTGCTGTATTGCTAAATTAACATTCTCTGCTTGGATCATGACAAATGTTGTAATGCTGCCTGATCTGCCTTAAAGTATTCTACAATCCTTTTGGGCAGGATTTAATCTGGAACTAAAATGCATGAGACAAGGAGATGAGAATAAGGACATGCAAAAAATGAATTTCTCACAAACATTTCTGCATGAACTCTCTTTATAGACTTCAACACAAAATGATTTGTTAGCAGTGATAAAACAAGTAGTAATCATTGATAAGTATCATTTTTTATCTTACTTTTATAGGTACCTATAATAATGTAGACACTAAAGGGCATGTTTACTAAACTGCGCATGGTAAGCATGCCACTCTAAAAGTTAACAAAGTTAGTCCCATTCTAGCAGGTTAGTGTGCGAATGGGTGGAGACTGGGCAGGGATTGGCACACACTAACTGCAATTGTCGCCTTTAGCCTGGGTTCACTTAATACCAGCTCAGTGGATGGCATTAGGTGCATCTGCATGCTGGGTTACCACGGTGCCACATGTTAGCAATGTGGCAATGGCAGGGGGATGGTCACGGATGCTCCCTAAAGTTGACCTGAGCCTCCATGTTGGTTTCATGGCCCGACCACATGCTACTGGCGCACTCTTTATTAAACATGTCCTTGAAGTTTTCAGTTGAGAAACACATAAGAATACGGCTTATTATTATAAATTATTATATATAAAACCCTGCTCTTTACAGAAACCTATGATCAGACAGACAACAGTCTCCACCCGAACGGTTAATGCAACTACCTCCACCAACTCAATACTCACTTATCCCAACTAGACATACAAGATCATTGTATAATGTTGTAAAGCACCCTCATGTTAAATGTAACCCCCCAATTGTGATGTGACTACTTTGACTGTTAAGTACCCTCATGTTAAATGTAACCCTCCTATTGTGATGTGACCACGTTGATTGTAGGATAAGGTGGTATACAAATCTGTCTAAATAAATAAATAATGTAGGGGTAGCAAATCTGACTTCAAAAGATAGACACAGGACTGATTCTTAGGATGATCAAATATGCAAATTAAACTAGATCTTAGATCAAATGAATGCAAATATTGTGATACATTGAGCACATGCATCCTGAAAACTAGACCTGCTTGCAGCTCTCAAGGAAATGCAGTTGCTTATCACTATTTTAACTAGTCTCCACACCTCTAGGGCTGACCTTTTATTTCACTTCAGAGGAAGCATCCATGAATGATAGAATAAGGGGGCTTTTTTAGAAGCCTTATTCATATTTTGCATGTGGACGCACTGGCACATAAACGTGCAAGCTACTTCCACATATAAACAGCCATTTTAGAAGGGCCCAATTTTTGAATGTGTCTGTCCTGATCATGTCCATGTTACCGAGGGTGTGTCTGAAGCATGATCTGGGCAGGAAAAGATACACATGTATTCCCCATTTCGAATAAGGGATCCACATTTAAGGCTGAAATCGGCCACATCCAAATTTAAACCTGACAATAAACTCACATTTAAAAAGTGCTCATTTTAGTCAACCCTCTACAATATGGATTAAGGGGGATTTCCCCCTTAATCACCCAATGTTTATTTCCTCCTCCAAATTCAAATGAGGTAAATATCAAGTCCTCTGTCATTGATAAAGAGCAGCTGCACAACTGAGTTTTTAAAACAGCTTTTCTGAACGTGTTAAGTGTCGTCAAGTCGGTGTCAACTCATGGCGACCCTCTGGATAATTGACCTAAACTGTGTTCGGTCATCAGTCAGGTGGCTCATTGTTGATAGAGTAGCACCCATAGCTGCTGTTATTGTATCAATATATCTCATTGCCGGCCTTCTTCTTTTGCATTGACCTTCTACCTTGCCAAGCATTATGTCTTTTTCTAATGATCCCTCTCATCGCATGAAATATCCAAAGTATGAAGTCTTGAAGGACTACAGAAGGGGACTGCTACTTCTGGAGAGAGATCTGCAATTGTAAGTATTTACTTCTGGGAATTTTTCTAAATCTTGGAGAAAAAGGATTTTTTAGATTAAAAATGATTAATCTATGAAGCCAGTGTATTTGTTAAATAAGTCAGGGCCTAGTAGCAGCAAAGAGCATTCAGTTTAAATTTAAAACACAGAAAAGAGCTGGTTAAATTTAGATCCCAAGACTCCCTCTATCCAAGCAAGGGCTGTGGGACTCCCCATGGAAATCGATCACAGATTACCTTAGAAGCACAGGACAGAGTATTCTGTAGCAGCCAGCTTTTCATAGGTCTTCTTTCCCTCCTCCCTCCCTCCCTCCCCAACACCCATCCACCCCTGGGATAATTGTAGCTTTATAGGTGCTTAAACCTCTTAAAGGAAAGGAGGTGTCATATTCACTCTCAGGTGCAGCTGTTTATCCTCATCAGGCATACATTAAGGACCTGAGATTAGTTAAGCTTCAGGTGAATGAAGTACATTAAACGTATTAGGTATAGTTTTATTAGCATAAGTATACCAGGCAACCCTTAGTAAGTAAAGAACTTAAATATCTAAACACAACCTTAAAACCTAAAATTAAAATGCAGACAGCAGTCCAGCAGTGAGATGGGGGCTTTCCAGTCTTTTGCATTGAGTGTCACATGAATGGTTTTCTCCCAGTTGGTGAGGGGTCTTACGTGTGCACTAGGTGCAAGGAGCTCTTTGCTCTCAGGGAACGAGTCTGATCTCTGGAGGCTAGAGTAGCAGACTTGGAGGACATAAGGAAGACAGAGAGGTACATAGACAAGACCTACAGGGATGTAGTTCTGAAGTCCTATCTCCAGTCTGGCTGCATCCCTGTTGCCATGGAGGAGAGAGGTTACATGACAGGAGAGCATCACTCTGGTGTGGCAGGAAGTGATCCTGTAGCTAGGACCTGTTCTCCAGATGATGTAAAACCCTCTTGCACCGAGGAAGTTTCCTCAGGGCCATGTGCCCATGAGGCAAGGGTTAGGACAGCCATTATAGTTGGTGATTCGATCATCAGGCATGTAGATAGCTGGGTGGCTGGTGGACATGAGGATCGCCTGATAACATGCCTGCCTAGTGCGAAGGTAGCGGACCTCATGCGCCACCTAGACAAGGTCTTAGATAGTGCTGGGGAGGAGTCTGCTGTCTTGGTACATGTCGGTACCAATGACATAGGAAAATGTGGTAGGGAGGTTCTGGAGGCTAAATTTAGGCTTTTAGGTAGGAAGTTGAAATCCAGAGCTTCCGGGTTAGTGTTTTCTGAAATGCTTCCCGTTCCACGCACAGGACCCAAAAGGCAGGCAGAGCTCCAGAGTCTCAATGCGTGGATGAGACGATGGTGCGAGGATGAGGGGTTTGGATTTGTTAGAAACTGGGGAACATTCTAGGGAAAGGAGGGGCTGTTCCGAAGGGATGGGTTTCACCTTAACCGGGATGGAACCAGGCTGCTGTCATTAACCTTTAAAAAGGAGATAGAGCAGCTTTAAACTAGATAATAGGGGAAAGCCGACAGTCGCCCAAGAACGCATGGTTCGGAACAATGTATCCTTGAAGGATACTATCAAAAGAATGAAATTAGGGCATATCAGCAGAGAGGTTCCAATAAAGACAAAAGTAGCCCAAATGCCCATGAGTATGGAGCAGACAGAGCTTAAAGATTCCAAATTACCTCTGCCTACTGATAGCCAGATTAATATGAATAAAATATAGTCTCTAAAATGCTTGTATGCAAAAGCTAGAAGTCTCAAAAATAAGGTGGGAAAGTTAGAATATATAGCACTAAATTAGAAGTTAGATATGATTGGTATCTCAGAGTCATGGTGGAAGGAGGACAGCCAGTGGGACACTGTGATACTTGGGTACAAACTGTATCACAATGATAGAGTTGATTACATTGGTGGAGGGATTGCGCTCTATGTTAGAGAGGTCATTGAGTCACAAAGGATTAAGTTTTGCAGGAAACAAAATTTGCTGTAGAATCTCTATGGATTGAAATTCCATGTAAAAAGGGGAAGGTGATGGCAGTGGGGGTGTAATATCGACTGCCTGGCCAGAATGAATAAATGGATGATGAAATGCTCAAAGAAATCAGGGAAGCTAACAAAAGTTACAGCACAGTAATAATAATGAGTGATTTCAATTACCTCGGTATTGAATGGGTCAGTGTCATGGCAGGACATGCTAGGGAGACAAAGTTTCTAGATGAAATAAATGACTGCTTCTTGGAGCAGCTGGTTCATAAACCGACTAGAGGGGCAGCCATTTTGAACCTAGTCTTTAGTGGAACACCAGATCTGGTGCAAGAGATAAGGGTGTTGAGGCCATTTGGCAATAGTGATCATAGCATGATCATGTTTGATTTAATTAATGGAGAAGGGATGGTAAGGAAATCCACAGTATTACCTTTTAACTTTCGAAAGGGAGACTATGATAAAATGAGGAAAACAGTTAAGAAAAAACTAAAAGGAGCAGTTGCAAAGGTTAAAAGACTTACATCAAGCTTGAGTGGTGTTTAAAAATACTATCTTGGAAGCCCAGACCAGCTGTATTCCATGCTTTAAGAAAAGTGGAAGGAAGACCAAAAAACTGCCAGCATGGTTTAAAGGTGAGGTTAGAGAGGCTGTTGTTGCCAAAAAAGCATCTTTCAGGAAATGGAAAAATGAGCCAAATGACGAAAACTGGAAAGAGTACAAGCACTGGCAAGTTAAATGTAAGGCATTGATAAAGCAGGCAAAGAAAGAATTTGAGAAGAAGCTTGCTGTGGAAGCAAAAACAGGTAACACAGACTTTTCACGTACATTTGTAGCAAAAAAACTGTGAGAGAGTAAGTTGGACCATTAGATGATAGAGGGGATAAAGGGGCACTAAGAGGGGACAAGGCCATAGCGGAGAGACTGAATGAATTCTTTGCTTAGGTCTTTACTGAGGAAGATGTAGGGATGTTACCCATGACTGAAGTGGTATTTAAAGGTGATACTGCGGAACAATTGAAAGAAATATTGATACATCGGGAAGATGTATTACAACCACTGTTCCCTCTAAGCTGTGCGCGTGTGCGCGCGCACACACCTTGCCGAGCGAGCGCACACAACTTTTAAAGGAGCGCACAAAAATTACCGATTTCATGAGTTTTCAAACCTTGGGTTTAAGGCCGCGGCTGCACCACTGCCATTCTGTAATTTTCATCACTTCCGAATCTGTCTGCACTGAGTCCCCTGCGCCTCACTCCTCTCACGTGACTGACGATTGATGAATCATGGCAGGCTAGAGGGAAATAAAAGGGAGGGGCAGCCAGCAAGCCAGCCTCTTTCTGCTCTTGTGCCTGCCTGCCTGCCAGCCACGCACCTCCTTGGATCCTTCCCTCAGCCAGCCTTCAGTGCCATGTGCTGCCTTGGATGAGAGCAACACACGCACCAGCGAAGAAGAGGAGACTGGTGCTCCGGGACTGCTGCCTGGGGACGGGCTATCGGCAGCGGAGCTGGTGAGTGCATATCTATGTGGCTGTTGCTGTTTTTCTTGCTGTTGCATGTCTACTCTGTACTGCGCCCAGCCCCGCCTCCCACACCGTCACCCACCCCGCCACCAGCAGCAGTGCCCCATCGCCGCTGTAATGCAAGTAAGTGGGCATTTGTGGTGAGGGGGATGGGGATGTTGGGGCATCTGTGGCCTCTTCTCCGTGCCCCCCGCTTAACTCCGGCCGCGGTGTTCTTTGTGCTGCGTGCCGCCCTCGCCTGGTGCTGTCGGGGTTCGCAGCGCGTGTACTGCATGTAGCATTTGAAATGTTTGAGGTTTATCTTCGCAGGCAATTAGGTGCATTCTTTGGGTCCGAAAAATAGCAATTTATTGTTTTATGGTATTTTTAGGAAGTGTAAACACTGCAATGGGGGCAGCGTGGAAGGGGCAACACAGATGGCAAATCTACTCGGGTCAATGCTGCGAATTTCAGAGTTTATCGCTTATAACTAAAACCCAATTTTATCATCAGGGGTGGTGTAAACCAAATATATTTACTAGAAGTAAATGAACTTTGTCTGGAAATAATCACTGAAAAATACTGGTGTCTGCTAGTTTAGTGACTTTAGTCTAAAAATCATTAGTTGTTTCTTTCTTTCTTTATTAGAGCATTCATTTAAAGCTTAAAATGCATGTCAGCGAAACTCTACCAAAGCAACATTATATTTAGCAATGCCTCTTCTGAACTCATAACTTGCAGAATGTTGGGTGCTCTAGGGCTAGGCAAATTTTCAGTCTTACGTTTCAACTCCTCTCCCCCCCCCCCCCCCCAAGATCCTGATAATTAAACTCAAGCATGGTCATCCCAATACCATCCCTCCCACAACAATCCGGTAAGAACTGTAAGTAGGCAACATACTTTAAAATGTTAAGCTCTGTATATATGTGCGGGTCCATTCTCCTAGCAATTAAAATAATGAGCTCTTTGAGTTAGAGCTATCAGGATCTATTCTTTTGTTTTCATTTGACTGCTGCTGCTCTTTGCTGCCTCTGGAAAGCTGCTGCCCTAAGCAACTGCCTAGTCTCGCCTGCTGAGCCAGCCCTGACAATAAAGCAACATCTCTTTGTACTGAAATATAATTAAGCCTAAGCAGATATAATCTTAGATCCCTGTAACAGTATCAGACAGAGAGGAGTAAACCACATGCCTAAGGCATTGGAAGGGGACAACCAACTGGAACCCTGGAATGCCAAAAGTATTTATTATTTTTACTATAAATGCCATCCATCACCTTTTTTATTAGTGGTACTTTTTAGTCCCATTTGTTTCCCCCTTTTCTTTTAAACAGATAGAGCTCTTACAATACAATGTCAGTTTCTTTTTCTTTTCTTTTTCTTCCCCTTCCCCCCTTTCCTATCTCCCTTCCCCCCTTCCTCCCCCCCCCCCGATGTTATTGATGCTTTTTATCCCTCGGTCGTCGATTTTTAGTGTTCAGCTATTTTAATGTCATTTTAATGTTTTGACCTTTTGGTAAGTCACTAGGCCATATGTTTTTTTTGAGTTGCTTTACATAAAATCTTGGTGTGTGTATGTTTTTATACATGTACATACCTTATAGATGTTTTTTATGTGTTAATCTTGGCTATATCCATAGTTTTAAGTCACTTTTATGGATTTGTGTTAAACTGTTAATCCATGTAAGTAATACTGTGCCTTCTTTTTTACTATGTATTCTTTTTCTCTTTGTTACCACTATAACAATATTGTTATATTGCTTGCAGTTCCAACTTCCAAGCCCATCAGGCTTTGGATGAAATGCATTGGGGCATTTCTTTTGAATAATAAAGCACCTGCTGTGACCACCACACCACTTTTAAAATGTCGAAACCAATAGCAATGAGAGGTGCAAAACATAAGAGAACGGCCAGAGCATTTAAGCCTGAATGGCTTGAAGAAATTATTGAAACGGAGACACCAAAATCTCGGGATAAAACGTGCGTTCAACTGCATGAAATATTCACTTACGAAGAGGATGGCGGAGTAGTCTATTTATACTGCCGAGATGCAAAAACCATTGGAGAGTTTTCGAATGGCAAAATTTGGGATGATGTGTGGAAACTGGACTTTTTGAAACGACATCTGTCTACTAAGACTCATACTGAAAGTGTTAAGAAACTTAGAGCTAAAAATCCAAATTTAAGAGGAGGATTATTTAACTTGTTGCTTGAGAGCACCACTGAAAAAGAGAAAAGGCAAATTAGTAATGAACAGAAGCGTTCTACACCAGAAGAAATTAAAATTCTAATTGATAGTGTTTTGCTGGCTGTTCGGATGAATATTTCCATGCTCTCTGTTCAAGATATTAATGAACACATGTCCAAGTACATAACCATACCTGAAAGCTGGAGAAGCAAAAACTATTCGTTTGAATTTCTTGAAATTGTAAACATGAATGTCCAAGATAAGCTCATGGCAGATGTTGCATCAGCAGCGTATCATACATTAACTATTGATGAAAGCACAGACATTTCTGTCAACAAATACTTAATACTGTACTTCAAATATCGGCCAGTAAATTCATGTCTGTATAAAACTTCATTTGGTGGGCTGCTACAGTTGGAAGCATGCGATGCTGCATCAATAGTCAGTGCACTCCGGGAATTCTATGGGAAATACAAGCTTGACCTTAACAAAATGGTCATGTTTACTTTGGATGGTGCCTCTGTCATGTCAGGCAGAATAAATGGTGTTGCTGCGCAGCTCAAACAAAATATTTCGCATTTAGTGCAGCAGCATTGTGTTGCCCATCGTGAAGATTTGGGGATCTCTGAATCATGGAAGGAAGTAAAGTTGATGAAAGAAGTTGAAACTTTCATGAGAACTGTTTACACAACCTTTTGTCAATCTTCTACTAAAAGGTCACAATTTAAAGAATTAGCAGATGCTTCTGAATGTGAGTCAATTGCTTTTAGACCTCTGAACGAAGTGCGGTGCTTATCTAGACATTTTGCTCTTCAAGCAATTATTCGAAATTATGATCCATTATTAAAATACTTTGAAGAAGAGAAGGATGATGATCCCATTGCAAAGTACTGTTATAAAAAGCTAAACAGCCATCAATTCCATATAACACTGCAAATTTTGAATGATGTTTTATCTGAACTAGCTTCATTAACAATGGCATTTCAGAAACGTGGGCTAACACCACTGGAAGCATATCATCTTGCACAGGGTAAGCTGAACAAAATCCGAATGCAATACTTGGGTGACACAGTAAAATGGACTGATAATGTTAAAAATCTTCTCGACAAGATACCTGGAGACGTTTCAGTGGATACTGGTTCCACACTTACTTTCATTAATATGCTGTGTCTGCATTTAGGGGAAAGATTTCCTGAAAATGAAATTGAGGAATGGTCTGCTTTTGACTTGACAGCAATAGCACAGTGTGATTATGAATTTGGAATTGAAAACATCCGATCACTCTGTTTAAAGTACAAACAATTTCTTATGGAGGAACATATTGTTGTTCAGCAGTACAATGACTTCAAGTTTTTAGTCGCAGAAAAAATCAAAAGCAAACTGATAAACAGTTTTCCGGATATGGTGACTTTGGCATTTCAGAATGCTCAGTTTGCAGATTTAGCGAAACTGATCGATATTGGTGGAACATTTTTGGCTTCTAGTGCAGATTGTGAGCGTGGTTTCAGCTTGATGAACAGTTTAAAAACCAAAATAAGGAATCGCTTACATTTACAACATTTGGAAATGCTGATGCGTGTTAAGAGTCATCTTCAAGATGGCGGATCAGTAGACCTTGATAAAATTTATTCAGACTGGGTACATTTGAAAGATCGAAGAGAGAAATTTTGAGAACATAGTAAGTGACGGCAGATAAAGACCAGCATGGTCCATCTAGTCTGCCCAGCAAGATGGCAAGAGTAGGTGCACCTGTTGCTCTGTGCAGGCCACCTCTCCCCATGTCTTTGTTTAGGGGTGAACCCACCACTCCATGTAGGACACCGAACTCTTCTTCTATACATAAATTATTTACATGGAATAACAATGGCTTTCAATAAAAATTAACTGAAATAATACCACATTTGTGATTGTAATTACTAGAAATTTCCCGCTTCATTTAGTAATCGTCTATTTTCATTTAATTTGATTAGCATCAATGTGGTGTACATACTGTATTCTAATGTGTAGTCAAATTTTAAAGTATATAATTCCAAGTGTCGTTATGTAGCGCACAAAAAATTTAACCTTCCTTCAAAAGCCACACAGCTGATATTTTATGCGCACACAGCCTACAGAAAATTAGAGGGAACATTGATTACAACTAATTGATAAACTGAAGAGTAGCAGATCACCTGGCCCAGATGGTATACATCCAAGGATGTTGAAAGAACTGAAATATGAGATTGCAGACCTGCTATTAATAATCTGTGAACTGCAATTAAAATCATCTCTAATACCTGAAGATTGGAGGATGGCCAATATATTGCCAGTTTTTAAAATGGGTTGAATAAACCATAATAAAGAACAAAATTACTGAACATGTAGATAGTCATGGCTTAATGGGAGACAGCTAACATGGCTTTAGACAAGGAAGATCTTGTCTTACTAATTAATCTGTTATGTTTTTTTGAAGGTAGACAAAGGAGAGTCAGTTGATATAGTGTATCTGGATTTTCAGAAAGCCTTTGACAAAGTCCCTCATGAGAGACTCTAAAAAGTCATGGGATAGGAGGCAGTGTACTATTACGGATCAGGAACTGGTTAAAAGATAGAAAGCAGAGGGTAGGGCTAAATAGCCAATTTTCCCAATAGAGAAAGGTGAATAACCCAAGGATCTGTGCTGGGTCCACTGCTTTTTGACATATTCATAAATGACCTGGAAAAGGGAATAACAAGTGAGGTTATCAAATTTGCAGATGACACGTAACTATTTAAAGTTGTTAAAACCCATTTTCCTGAGTGGTGGATGCTAATGTGGAACCTTGCATCTTGTAAACATAGTTTGGGTTATTCTTTCTGAGATACATATTTTTGCACTTGTCCACATTAAATTTCATCTGCCATTTGGATGTCCAGTCTTCCAATATATCAAGGTCCTCTTGGAATTTTTCACAATCCTCTTGTGTTTTAACAACTTTGAATAATTTTGTGTCATCACCTTATTCATTATTCCCATTTACAAGTCAATTATGAAGACGTTAAAAAGCAGTGGGCCCAGTACAGATCCTCCATTATTCCCCTTTCTCCTTTGAGAAAATTGGACATTGAGCCCTACTCTCTGCTTTCTATCTTTTAACCAGTTCATGATCCACAATAGTACACTGCCTCCTATCCCATGACATTTTAGTTTTGCCAAGAATCTTTCATGGGGGACCTTGTCAAAGGCTTTCTGAAAATCCAGATACACTATAACAACGGACTCACCTTTGTCTACCTGTTTATTCACACCTTCAAAAACATATTACAGATTAGTAAGACAAGACTTTCCTTGGCTAAATCAGTGTTGGCCTTTTCCCATTAAACCATGATTATCTACATGATCAGTAATTTTATTCTTTATAATGGTACTGATATCAGGCTCACTGGACTGTAGTTTCCCAGATCACACCTGGAACCCTTTTTAAAGACTGGAGTTACATTGGCCATTCTACAGTCTTCAGGTACTACAGATAATTTTAATGATACCAATAGTAGGTCTGTAATCTCATATTTCAGTAACCGGGGTATCCGGAGGCCCTACTCGGCATGGGCCAGACCCCCCCCCCCTCCAACACCCGTCCCCATCCACACCCACCCCCCCCTTCCCCTTAACCATTGACAAAGCACACAGACGTCAGGCATTGGTGCAAATGCTGGTCGCAGCTTTTATTAACAGTAAGAACACCGGCCCAACATGGGCCAACCCCGCAAACCAAAACATCACAGGTAAATGCCCCCCCCCCCACCCGTCATCCGGATGATGCCCCCCACCAGCCGTTGAAGCAAAGTGGAGCACCATCCAAGCCACCCCCCCCCTTACCCCTTCGCGCCCGCCTCGCCATGATAGCAAAGGCCAGCTGAAGGGGTTGCCATTTCCGGGTAGAGACCCCAGCCGGGCCGTCTCCCCCAACCAGAATAGCCGCGCCGCTCGCATGGAAAGCGGCCTCCAGCTGAAATGAGCCACCGGGTCGGCGAGCACCAGCTTGCCACTCCGCTCACACGGCCCGCAAGAGGCCCCCGATCTAGTCCACCCCCCCCCCACCAGCTGCGACAAATTACGTCCTCCCCCACCCATGCGGAAAACAAGGGAGGGAGGGAGGGAACCTTTCTCCAGCCGCGAGCAAGGAGGAAGAGGGAGATCGCCATCCGGCGATCCCTCCTTGCTCGCTCTGCCCCGCCCCCGGCGAGCGCCCGCACAGCCAATCACTGGGCTGCCACGCGCGCGCAGGGGGCCGAGCACGAGCCCAACTGAACCCCCCCACCTCTAACCCCCGAGAAGGAGGCTGCCTCGCGACCGGGCCCCGGGAACCCGGTTACCAAGCAGCCGCGGGACCGGGGCCCGGCGGCTAAGCCGGTATTAACCGGGGTATCCGGAGGCCCTACTCGGCATGGGCCAGACCCCCCCCCCCCCTCCAACACCCGTCCCCATCCACACCCACCCCCCCTTCCCCTTAACCATTGACAAAGCACACAGACGTCAGGCATTGGTGCAAATGCTGGTCGCAGCTTTTATTAACAGTAAGAACACCGGCCCAACATGGGCCAACCCCGCAAACCAAAACATCACAGGTAAATGCCCCCCCCCCCCACCCGTCATCCGGATGATGCCCCCCACCAGCCGTTGAAGCAAAGTGGAGCACCATCCAAGCCACCCCCCCCCTTACCCCTTCGCGCCCGCCTCGCCATGATAGCAAAGGCCAGCTGAAGGGGTTGCCATTTCCGGGTAGAGACCCCAGCCGGGCCGTCTCCCCCAACCAGAATAGCCGCGCCGCTCGCATGGAAAGCGGCCTCCAGCTGAAATGAGCCACCGGGTCGGCGAGCACCAGCTTGCCACTCCGCCACCGGCGCTAGGTAGCACGCTATCCTAGCGCCGCCCCCCCACCAAAAGCTGCGACCTGCACCATGACTCGAGCGCTTCCTGCCAATCGTTTAATAGGAGGTCCTGCCCCACCGGGGCAAGGTGAACCCCATCAAGCCGGTACAAGCCGGCGCAAGAAACGTCCGCCCAGGGGTGCCGGACCTGGAACCCGCCCGTCTGCTGCACCCAGCGCCCAATCTGGCGGTTGATCTTGCACAAACCTCTCGACCAACGCCGCTGGGCCCAACAAGCCGGGCGGGGTATGACGTCCGACCAGATAATGGCCACCCCAGGGAGAACGCCCCGCAACAGGGCAATATCGCCCTGAATAGTCCCAATGAGTTGCCGGCAAGGCCAACTGGCAATGTCATTGCCCCCAAGATGCAACAGTAGCCCGACTGGCCGCTGCCGCCGTCCCAGTTCAACTCGAACATAATCGAGAAGCTGATCCCAGTGCATGCCGCGGCGGCCCATCCAGCACAGCCGCACGCCGGCCCCGGCGAGGCCCAGATGAGTGCCCAGCGGCCGAACCGCCGCGCGACGCTCCGCCCAGTAGACAAAGGAGTGCCCGACAATCCACCAGACACCAGGAGCCACGCCATCTGAAAGCAGAAAGAGCGAACTGCCACCAGCACACAATTCTGCAACAGGAAGCAAAAGATTAATACCCACCACCCCCCCCGACCGCAGGGGCAGCCAACCACCGCGGCACCGCACCCCGCTATGCCACACCGCCGTCCGCCGCCCGGCGAATGTACCCCGCGTAAGCACTGGACCGCCAACGGCCGATGCGCTGAATTACACGCGGGTCCAATCCCGCAGCCGCCGCGCTGGTCGCTGCCCCTATCCGGAAGGAGTGCGAAGCGTAACACCGCTCGGGAAAAACTGACCGCGCCCCGCCGGCCTCTGCCGCACGTACGCGTGCAGAGCCCGAACCGGACAGGACGGCGAGGGCGGGATGGCGCGCAGCAAGACCCAACCCCCTCTCCCCGACTGGTCCGTCTTGGACCGTGACAGAAAAATCTGTACGCGAGCGGACTCCAGCCGGACGTGCCCCACCGCCAGCCCCCCGCAAACCCCGGCTTCGCCGACCGAGGGACCAACTCGGAGACACGGACGGCACCGAAAAAAGCCGAGGTAAACAGCGCGTGAAACAGTACCGCCTCGAAACCCGAGGCGGCCACCCGCGGCAAAACCTCGCAGATCTGCAGCAGGAGCTCATGCGTTACCGGACGGCGCCATGCCTGCGGCCCCGGCTGCACGCGGGCCCACCCCGCGAGCAAGCGCCCGACTAAGAAGGAGACACGCGGATTCCCCCAACCGGCCGCCTTGGAAAAGAACGAGAAGCCCGCAAGCGCCCCAGAGACCGCCGACCGGGCCCACCCCTCCTCCTTCGCCCACAGCACAAAACGGCCAACCGCGCCCTCGGACACCGGCCCGCCTGCCCAGCCCCGCGCGCTCAGAAACGCACTCACCTGCGAGTAGCCCCTTCGATAAGAAATCCAGGTACTGCGAGCCACCGATGCCGCCAGCAAGACCATTAGGTCGGGGTCCCAATCGTCCAAAGATGCTCCGGGACCCGTGAGGGGATCTCGTCCGCCCCAGGAGCCAGCTGCCGGAACTGCGCCCACTGAAAGCGTGATAAAGCGTCAGCGATGGCATTCTGGGAGCCCGGCACGTGCCGCGCCCGAGCGGAGACATTCAGTCGCAAGCAGGCCAAGACAAACACCCTCATCAAGGAAGCCACCCGGGGGCACCGGGGCGCATGCCGATTCAGGACCTCCACGACCGCGGCGTTATCACACCAGAAGACGACACGCCGATCACGCAGCCTCTCCGGCCAGACCCACAGAGAAACCACGATAGGGAAGAGCTCCAAGAAAGTGATATTCCGCGTCAAACCGGAGCGCACCCAATCGGCAGGCCAAGGCTCCGCGCACCAGGCACCGTGACAAAAGGCCCCGAAACCAGCCCCGCCCGCAGCATCGGTGTACAGCTGCATGTCGAGATTCGATATCTCAGGCGACTGAAGGACAGCACACCCGTTAAATCCAGCCAGGAACGCATCCCAGACCCGCAGATCCTCCCGCATCCCCAAGGAAACCCTAATCCGGTGATGCGGGCGCCGGAGCCCCGCCATGGACAAGGATAGGCGCCTCGAAAAGGGGCGTCCCATAGGAAGGACACGGCAAGCGAAATTGAGGTGCCCGACCAACGACTGCAAGACACGCAGGGAAATCTTGGAAGCAGAGCAGACCGAGGCCACCAGCTCGCGGAGGCGCTGAACCTTCAGTGCCGGCAGGCGGACAACCATAGCCACCGTGTCGATCTCAATGCCGAGAAAGGTGAGGCAAGAAACCGGCCCCACGGTCTTGTCGGCCGCTACCGGAATGCCGAAGGTGGCCGCCACACGCAGGAAGGTGCTCAATAGCGCGGGACACGTCGAGGCACCCTCGGGACCCACGAAGAGAAAATCGTCCAGATAGTGCACGACGCTGGAGAATCCCGACTGCCGCTCCACAAGCCAGTGTAAGAAGGTACTGAAGGCCTCGAAGTAGGCGCAAGAGATCGCACAACCCATGGGCATGCACTTATCAAAATAGTACCGCGCATCGAAGCAGAAGCCGAGCAACGGGAAAGCCGAGGGATGGACCGGCAACAGGCGGAAAGCCGATTCGATGTCCACTTTGGCCAGGAGAGCCCCTGGCCCGCACTGCCGGACGAGGGAGACAGCGGCGTCGAAAGAAGAGTAGTGCACCGTGCAGAGCTCACGGGGGATGCGGTCATTGACAGATCCGCCCGGAGGGCAGGAAAGGTTGTGTATCAACCGAAACTTGCCCGGCTCCTTCTTGGGGACCACCCCCAACGGCGAAACCGTAAACGGGGAAAAGGGGGGCTCCGAAAAGGGGCCCGCCACGCGGCCAAGCGCGCACTCCTCAGTGATTTTGCGACGTACGAAATCCCCGTGGAGCCGAGCGGAGGCGGCATTGCGAGTCCCGCCCCGCGCGGACGCACCGCGCACGGGAATGCGGAAACCCCGTGTAAACCCCCTTAAGATCAGCCCAGCCGCCCTACCCCTGCGGGAACGCCCGTACTCAAGCAACCAAGGGCGCATCGCCGCGACCCGGACGGGGGTACGCGCCAGGACCCCCGCCGCCTCACTTCCCCCCCGCAGGGGACCCCGCGACCCCTTTACGGCTGCACTACGCGGCCGCGTGCGCTCCCCCACACAAGGAGCAAGCATGCCTAAACTTGCAGTCCGGGAAGGGGCAAGACGCCTTATTGAAGCGCCAGCAGACATCCCCGCCGAGGACCCCCGCCTTTTGCTGAGGCAAAGCCGCACTGGGCGCACGAAAGGACCGACCCCCAGCGAGCGGCGGAGCCGCACCCATCTTGCCGCCCCCCCACTGGCTCCTCCCCCCCGCCCCTTCGCAGACATCTGGGTCAACCACAGGTTGATGTCCTTGGTACCCCACTGCAAGAGACTGTTCTCCTCCATCTGATCGCGGAACTCCTCATCGTAATTCAACCAGGCCCACCCGTCGTGGGCCTGGGACGCCGCCAATATGTTGTCGGCATAGGCCAGTAAAGCCCCATACTGGTCCGGGAAGTAATGCCCCCAGACACTCGCCAGGCGCAGAAATGCGCGGGTCCAGTTGAGGGTGTTGCGGGAGACCTTGCGCACCCGACCCGCCTTCTCGTCTTCCTTGCGCTTCTTACGGCTCTCACCGGAGCGCTTGCGGCCGTCGAGCAAACGGAAGATGTCAAGATATCTACGCCGCTTGATCCGCCGGCGCAACTTCCGCGGTACCGACTCCCACAGCTCGGCACAGTGTATAACCGAGGACCCGCCCCCGGCACCCCCCTCCGCCCCCCCCGAAACCGAAGTGTGCGAAGTGCCCAAGGATGACGACGAGGAAGACGAAGACGAGGACGCTCTCCGACAGCGACGAGCCCGCTTACGCCTCCCTTTAGCCCTGCCCCCCCCCTCCGGACCCGGAACGGAGTCATTACGCCCACCCCCTGCCCCGCCAGTATACTCACCAGTGCCCCCGGGGGCGGCGACCGGAGCTCCACCGGTGGACGAGCCAGCGACCGGGACAGCCAGCGCCGCCGGGGAACCCGAAGGGCCCGCTCCCGCCGATCCATCAGAAGCAGCCATGTCAGTGGCCGGCGCCGAACCCCCCGGGACCTGTGGAGAGAAAGAAGAAAAACCAGCAGCCGGGGCCCCAGGAGCACTGGAAACTGTGGAGGGCCCGCCCCCCCAGGCGCAGGCCGAAGGCCCTAACCACCCCGCCGCCCATGCCGCGGACCCTCCCGTCAGACCTCGCTCGCCCCCAAGCCAACCACCCCAGCCACCCCCCCAGGGGCCCAAACCCCCCCATGGGCCCACCCCGCACGCCCAAGGGCCCGACGAACCGAAAAACCCCGGAGGGGGAGGGGAACCCAGGGAAGAGGGAGCAGGCCCCGGCCCCACCGCTATCCGGGGAGGGGATGAGACCGAACGCCAGCCCCCCCCGCCCCGGAGGGCGGGTCGGGCGCCGGGCCCAGAGGGGACCCCGGCCCCGTACCAACCGAGCCGCCCCGCTCCGCCGACCCCCCGAGCAGCGCCAGCGCAGGAACCGCACCCGGGACGCCCGCCGAAGGCGGCAGAGCGCCCACGGAGGCACTCACCTCCACAGGCAGGGGTGCCGCGGACCCACCGCCGGGCCCGCTCCCCCGAGAAGCCCCCCCCCTGCCGCGCCCACGACCCCGCCGGGACCCAGCCCGGGCACTGGATACCGAGGCAGCCAAGGGCGCTGCCCTACCGCGGGCAGCGGGCAGAGGCCCACGCCGCGCAGCCCCCCGACCCCGCGCCCCGCCCCGCGGTCCTTTGGCCGCCCCCCGTGCTGGGGGCTGTGGGGCCATAATGGCAGGCCTAGTCTAAGTGGCCTGGAGCAGCCTAGGCCCTCTGGACAAGGCCTGATAGCGGAGGCTGAATCGAGGGCCTGTGCAAGGGCAGCTGCCCGTCGTTGTCCCTCTTAGGGGAGGGACGGAGGAACCGCAAGCTTCCCCTGCTAGGGGAATGCAGGCCCGCACCCAGGCAGTGCCGGCAAACGAGCCCCACGTGCTCGGGAGCCAGGCCGCACGCGTGCGCCCGAGCAAGGGTGATTAATTTAATATGGAGGCACGCGGCCGGAGGGGAGCCCCGCCGGACGACGACCCGAGGACCCGCGGCCCCAAACAGCCGGGAAGAAGCCCCGAAGACCGAAACCCAACCCCAGGCCAAGAGACTCCCGGCACCAACCTTTCTCCAGCCGCGAGCAAGGAGGAAGAGGGAGATCGCCATCCGGCGATCCCTCCTTGCTCGCTCTGCCCCGCCCCGGCGAGCGCCCGCACAGCCAATCACTGGGCTGCCACGCGCGCGCAGGGGGCCGAGCACGAGCCCAACTGAACCCCCCCACCTCTAACCCCCGAGAAGGAGGCTGCCTCGCGACCGGGCCCCGGGAACCCGGTTACCAAGCAGCCGCGGGACCGGGGCCCGGCGGCTAAGCCGGTATTTCTTTCATAAGAACATAAGAAATACCATAATGGGTTAGACCAAAGTCCATCAAACCCAGTATTCTGTTTCCAGCAGTGGCCAATCCAAGTCACAAATAGCTGGCAGGTTCCCAAAGAGGTACCCAGACTCCATAATGCTTGTTCTGAGGTAAGCAGTGTATTTCCCAAGTCCTCCAGGAACTTGTCCAAATGTGTTTTATAACCCACTACTCTAACTGTTCCCACTACATCCTTTGGTAACGAATTCCAGAGTTTGATTACATGTTGAGTGAAAAAATATTTTCTTTTATCAGTCTTAAATGGGTTACATTACAGCTTCATTGCATGTCCCCTAGCCTTTCTACTTTTTGACGGTGTAAATCACCACTCTGTTTACCCATTCCACTTCATTCATTAATTTATAGACCTCTATTATATCTCTATTCAGTCGTCTTTTTTCCAAGTTGAAGACCTTTTGATGCTTTCCTCATAGGAATATCCAACTATCCCCTTTACTATTTTGGTGGCTCTTCTCTGTACCTTTTTGAATTCTGCTATATCCTTTTTAAGATATCGCGACCTGAATTGCACACAATATTCAATGTGCGGTTGCACCATGGAATGATACAAAAGCACTGTAATATCCTTGGTTGTATTCTGTATTTCTTTCAATATCATTGGATGTGTACCATCTGGCCCAGGTAATTTGCTATTCTTCAGTTTATCAGATAGTTGTATTACATCTTCCTGGTTTATTGATATTTCTTTCTATGCTTCTGATACAGCACCTTTAAATACCATTTAAGATATCATAGTGTCCCATTGGTTATCCTTTTTTTACCAGATCTTTGAGATGCAAACCATATCTATTTACATAACAGGTTTTTATACTGCTTTATAATTTCAGTCAAAACAGTTTACACTGCAACTTTAACTTGCTAATGCACATTGATGACTTGGATGTTTCTGAGGCAATGCAGGGCTAAGTGATTTGTCCAAGGCCATAAGGAGTGCTAGTTGGAATTGAACCCTGGTCTCTTGAGTCCCAAGCCAGGGCTCAAACCATTAGACTATACCTCCACTCCATACCTAACTTCTCTATCTAATCTCCATATCAAACTTTCATTTAGTGCTATATGTTCTAGCTCTCCCAATTATATTTTAGACTTCTAGCATTTGCATACAGGCATTTTAGAGGTTGTATTTTATTCATATCAATCTGGTCATCAGTTGATAGGGATAATTTGGAATCTTTCAGCCCTGTCTGCTCTGTACTTAAGGACTTCTGGATTACTTTTGTCTTTATTGGAACCTCTCTGTCAGGATGCCATAACTTCCATATTTTTCTAGTATCCTTCAAGGATACATCCTTTGGAGCCATGCACTCTTGGGTGACTGCTGGATTTCCTCTATTATCTAGTTTAAAAGCTGCTCTATTTAATTTTTAAAGGTTAATGTCAGCAACCTGGTTCCATCCCAGTTAAGGTAGAGCCCATCCTTTTGGAAAAGCCCCTCCCTTCCCCTGATTTTT
Source organism: Ichthyophis bannanicus (assembly GCA_033557465.1). Classification (NCBI taxonomy): domain Eukaryota; kingdom Metazoa; phylum Chordata; class Amphibia; order Gymnophiona; family Ichthyophiidae; genus Ichthyophis; species Ichthyophis bannanicus. Next base: position 402,663,120 of record CM066032.1, on the reverse strand, counting down.
GCCCAGTTCCTAACAAATCCTAAATCCTCTTCCTTGCACCATTGTTTTATCCAAGCATTGAGACTCTGCATATGCCTTTTGGATCCTGCATGTGAAATGGGAAGCATTTCAGAGAATGGTACCCTGGAAGTTCTGGATTTCAGCTTTATACCTAAAAGACTAAATTTGGTCTCCAGAACTTCCCTCCCACATAGGAATGTCATTGGTACCAACATATACCAGGACAGCTGGCTCTCCCCAGCACTATTCAAAAGACTGAATAGTCCCCATCTCGCTGCTGGGCTGCTGTCTGCATCTTAGTTTTAATGTTTTGTTTAGCTATTTAAGTTGTTTATTTATTTAAGGTTGCTGGGGATACTTGTACCAATACAACTATACCTCAAGATTAATTAATTTCAGGGCCTTAATTAATCTATTCCTGATGAGGATAACTAGCTGAACCTGAAAGTGTATTTTACCACATTTTTCCCTTTTTATAGGTTTAAAAGCCTATAAAGCTAAGATTATGCTTGGGGTGGGTAGGAGGGAAAGAACATTTAGTAAAAGCTAGCTTGTTACACAGTGCCCTGATCTGTGCTTCTAACAATTTCCTGGGTGATTCACACAGCCCTTGGTTTGATAGAGGGAGCCTTTTATATGGTCCCTTTGATCTGTCACTTGGCTTTAACACCTGTTTAAAACAATTTCACAGGTCTCTTGCCTCAACTTAAAGGCTTCTTTGTAAACATCTATAGAAAGAATGTTTTTCTTTCTACTCAAAGAGTATTTACCCTATTCTACCTTCCATGCTAAGCTATACTCTGATTTGATTTAAATGAAACACTGTTTGATGGTACCAAGCCCTGATTGACTTTAAATTTAAATGAAAGCTCTCTGGTGGTACTAAGCCTTGACTGACTTAAAAAAACACTGAATTATAAAATATACAGATTTATCAACTTTAATCAAGAGAATTCCCTTTTCCCCCAAGATTTAGAAAATTTCCCAAAAGGTGAATATTTACAAGTGCAGATTTCTTTCCAGCAGTAGCAGTCCTTCAAGTCCTTCAAGCAATCTATCCATATAATACTGCTGAATACAGCTACTATACAGGGGAAGGCACGTTTTAGATAGAATATAGAGAACATAATTGAGATATCGAGGGTAGGACATTCTCACTTCTGATGGAAGGTGGAGCTGTTTATAAAATATGAATAAGAGGTGCAGGAACACACCTGGATTGATATCCATGTGCAGGGGGAGGAGCCATTCACAAATATACATGTAGGAAAAACAGACCAAAGAACGTTGACATGTAAGTGCCAGCATTTCCAAGCATGCACAGGTAAATTTCGGTAGATGTATTGTCACGACGCCACCCTGGTGGCTAATGGGCGCCAAGGTAGGTCGGACACAAATAAAGATAAGGTTGGGATGGGTACGTATTTCTCAGGGCCCAGGGATGTATAGCCTTTGTAGCGTCCTTATTACCCAATACCCAAAGAACACAGGTTTCCAAGTGGAGGGAAAATAAGGCTTTATTTCCCTTGTCTTGCAAAGGTTCAAAGGATCAGTCCCAAAACAACAAAAGAAATGTCCTTACATCAGGTTAGAAAAAGTAAAACTCAGGTTCAAAGCAACAACTGTTCTCTTCATAGAGGTGATACAAAACAAACATTTCCTATTTCATCAGTTTACTGATCACATGCTATGCAAGGATTCCAAGCTTCCAGTGGTACAATAACTACAATCCATTTCCTCTTCTGAAAGGGATTCTACCACTTCCACGTGCATTGGTTCCTGATCATACGCCTCTGAAACAGAGTCCGTGGTTCTGGGCAACCTATAAGTGGGCTTTTCAGCCAAACGCTGTATGACCTCCCAATGCCTTGGTTTCAGAGTGGGGCGTCGGTCATGAACTGTTCTACAAGGCGAATATTCTTCCCTCTTCATAGGTTTTATATTAGCTTCCTGCAAACATTGCTTATTCAAAGGTCTCTCATTTGATAAAAGCTTTTCATATCTTGTATCATGAGAAGTGTTACATGAACAGGGACCTTCTGTTTCCCGTCCTCTCCACAGGCTAGCTCTCTGAAGGCTGTTCCCAACTAAGTGTGGGTTACCTTGTCTTGCTGGCTTCTCTCCTTGGGGTAAGGCTTGCGGCCTACTCCTGCTGAGATTCTGCCCTGCTCCTGCAATCTGGCGTGGGTTTTTCAACCGTCCTTCGGTTGACTTCACACAGCTGTCCCAGTACCGCTTCCGTGTCCCCGGATCTCCTGGATCCTTCCGTACTCTCCGTCCTTTCAGGTCTCTCTGGCCTGTTCCTCCTTCCGGCGCTCCAGCAGCGTCTGTAGCTTCTGCGGTTTCTGCCACCTCTGCAGCTCCTGCCGCTCCTCCGGCTTCTGCAGGCTCTGTAACTTCTCTGCCTTCTCTGCTGCTACCGCCACTTTCGCTTTTACCGCCACCTCTGCCTTTCCAGTCTTCCAGACTTTCTTTAAGAGGAGTTCCTGCCTTCCTGGATTGGAGGCTGGCTGGCTTTTGGTCACACCCTGTGGGGCGTGGATCCTCAGTCTTCCGGAGGTCCCTCTTGCTCCCCCTATCAGGTTCCTGAAAATACTGCAGCTTGTGCATGCCTTTTTTTGTGTTTAAAATATTTTCTTCTGTTCCCCACTGGTCTGCTGCATCACACATCCCCCTTCTTAAAATATTACGGGCTGGTGAAGTCTCTTCTACACAGCACGTAATACGTGATATGGCATCTGCGTTAAAATGCAGTTTCCCAGCTCGATGCTCCACTCTAAAATCGTATGGCTGCAAAGCCATGTACCACCTAGTTAAGCGGTTGTTTTCATTTTTCATGGTGTGCAACCATTTTAGCGGGGCATGGTCCGTAATGAGGATGAATCTTCTCCCCGTCAGGTAGAATTTTAAAGCTTCAATGGCCCACTTAATGGCGAGACATTCCCTCTCAATTGTGGCATATTTCCTTTCAGCAAGTGATAGTTTCCTGCTAAGGAACATGATGGGGTGTTCTGCACCTTCCTTTACTTGTGAGAGGACGGCACCCAATCCGGTTTCCGACGCATCCGTCTGTAATAGAAAAGTTTGTCGGAAGTCCACACCCCGCAATATGGGGGCCTGACACAATTTTTCCTTTAAATGTTGAAAGGCTGTGTCTGTCTCCGGCGACCATTGTATCACATTTGGGGCGTACTTTCTCAACATTTCTTTAAATACAGCACTTTCCTCCGCGAAGTGCGGTATAAAACGACGGTAGTAGCCGATGAGGCCAAGGAAACTTCTTAGTTGTTTCTTGTGTTGTGGTACGGGAAACTTCCTGACGCTTTCCACCTTGTCAAGTAGCGGTCGCACTGTACCCCGCCCGACCAGATGACCCAAGTATTTGACCTCTTTGGCCGCAAAGGTGCACTTTTTTGGGTTTAACGTCAATCCCGCCCTCCTCATGGCTTCTAAGACCATTCCTACTTGATGGAGATGTTCTTTCCAGGTGGTACTGTGGATCACTACATCGTCCATGTAGGCCATTGCAAAAGTCTGGTATGGTCGGAGAATGATGTCCATCAGACGTTGGCACATGGCCGCTGCCCCGTGTAGGCCGAAGGGCATCCTTCGGAATTGAAAGAGGCCTAGAGGTGTGCTAAAGGCAGTTTTGGGCTTGGCATCATGTGTTAAAGGGATTTGCCAATATCCCTTGGTCATGTCTAAAGTTGTTAGAAACTTCGCCTGCCCGAGCCGGTCCAATAGTTCCTCAATCCGAGGCATCGGGTAGGCGTCGAACGTGGACACGGCATTCACTTGTCGGAAGTCAATGCAGAAGCGCATAGTTCCGTCGGGCTTAGGTACTAATACCACCGGGCTACACCACGGACTATGCGATTCTTCTATTATGTTTAACCGTAGCATCTCTTGCACTTGATCAATGACTTCCTTTTTTTTCGCCTCCAGCAATCGATACAGTCGTTGCCGAATAATTTTCCCCGGTGGGGTGAGTATTTTGTGGGCGACCAGGGCAGTTTCTCCTGGCACTGGAGTTAGTACATCCTTGTACTCTTCCAGCAGTTGGGTCAGGTCCTGCTTTTGCCTTAAGGAGAGTTCCTCCCCTGTCCTGGGCGTAGGGGATTCTCCGCACTCCTCTATACGGGGACCAAGATCCTCCTCTGGGGGTTCACTTCCTACAGCGATGAAGCCCTCTAGGTCTCTCTTCCCCGTAGAGCCGAAACCTCGTGTTCCCCGCCTCGTGGGTGTTAGCATGGCGACCTCTTCAAGGATGGGAAATCCCACGCGTTCGCAAATCAGTTGCACTATTCTGTCCCCTCTTTGGACCTTGAAGTCCTCGCTTGAATAGTTGCAAAGAAGAACTTTCAATATGCCCCTGTAGCCTGGGTCGACTACCCCGGCGGCCACATCAATGCTGTGCTTAGCAGCGAGCCCAGATCGTGGTGCTATCCGCCCATAGCACCCTGGGGGTAGTTCTATCTGGAGATCCGTAGTGATCAACCTCCGCTCCTGCTGTGGGATAACCTGGTCTTCAGCGCTGTGTAGGTCATAACCGGCCGCTTACGCCGATGCCCGTTGAGGACTATAGGCTTTCTCCAAGGTTTTACAAAATTTTAGCACGAACCTCTTCGGGGGGTCTGCCTGTTCTTTTGAGGAGGTTTTCTTTGGTTTTTCCCAAAGTGGGCTAGGAATTATAGGACTCGTAGTATTCCTGGGGCTCTTCTGTTGTGGCTTGGGATTCTCAATAGGCTCATGCCGAATGCAAGTGGAAGTTGGCACTGTTTGTGAGGATAGGCCTTCCTTCAGGCTCTTCCTAAATTGTGGCCAATCGCGGCCTAATACCAATTCTTGTGGTAGCCTAGGCACGACTGCTACTAACATCTCTTTTTCAATGCCCAATCCCTTCACCCACAGTTTATACACCAGATAGCGGGTAGCCGCTCCATGGATACATTTTATTTTAACATTACCTTCTGGATACTCTGGAACTGACCATCCCTGATCCCTGATCCCTGATCACAAGCCATAACCTCTTCGAAATCATGGTTTGGTCAGCTCCTGAGTCCAGAAGTGCTTTTACATCTACTCCATGAATCTTCACATTCAATACAAAACCCTCCCGTACTGTTCTCGGGCCTTCCCCTACCAGAGCAGTACGTGAGTAACAGTCACTTTTCAGATGACCCTTTTTACCACACGCAAAACATCTCTTGACATTCTCTTTTGCTAGAAGCTTATTATTTTTCACCACACCGTATGGGGACCGTGAGGGACTTTCTACCCTCTGGGCCTCCATACCCAGTGTCAGTTTGGGAGTCCCTACCCTAGGTTGGGTGACTCTCTCGGCCTCTAAATAGCGCTCAGTGAGAGCTATTGCGTCCGTAGTTGTACAGCAATTTTGTAAAATTAAAAAGTTCTGTACCCTACTTGGTATAGCGGACATGTACTGCTCAAGTATTATCGCATCCATTAATGAGGCTACGTTTTTCTTTTCTGGCTGTAGCCATTTATTTGCCAGACCCCGTATCCTATGACCTAGGGCTTTTGGGGTTTCATCGGCCCTAAGGGTGGTAGCTCTAAACATTTTGTTATAGGATAATGGTGTAAGGCCTAAACGATCCCTTATGGCGGTGACTACCTCCTCATAGGTGTTAGCTAGGGCTGGGGGCATCGACCTATATGCCGCAAGAGCTTCCCCCGTAAGGGACGCTGCGAGTCGAATAGCCCACTGCTCAGGCGGCCAATTAGCTGACCCTGCAATCCTAGTGAACGAATCTAAAAAGTCATCCACATTATCATTGGGACTTAGCTTCCCCACAATAAGATCGTGGCATGTCCATTGTCCACTCGCTGGGTTAGTCGGTCCGGCGGCCTGAAGCTTTTCAGCGTTCGCCTTTGCCATCGCCTCCCGCTGTAATGCTAACCAGTTCTCCATAGTCTGCAAGACCGGCAGTTGTTGTTCCTGCATGGCCCGCAGAGCTTGTGCTTGATTCTTCTGCGCGAATTCGGCTTGCTTGTCGAATTGATGTGCCATCCAGGCACAGAGCTCCTTTGGTTCCATGGTGAACCTGTGTAGAGAAACAAGAAAAACGAAAACCAAGTGTGGCTCTCACAACACTAGTTTTGCCCTCTTTTTTTTTTTTTTTTTTTACTTCCCTTGACATCCAACACTGCCCCGGCTTAATTACGTTTTACCTGAGGTGAGTGTTGAATTCAGCTCGGGAACATCAGTTGCTGTTGCCTTTCGCAGCGCACCACTCCAATGACCGGCAACAGGATTTTCTGCTTTCAGGATTTTCCCAACCCGCTCTGGATTCCACCTATTCCACTCCGGGTCTTTCTCCTTCCAATCTTGGTTTTACAAGTAATCCACTCCGGGTCTTGTTTTCACTCCAGGTTTTCCAGCAGATCAATCTGGGTTTTTACTTTTAAACTCAGGAGTTTTCTTTTTTTTTCCTCTTCCTTTAGTAGTTTGAAGGCTCTGATCCGGCATCCAACAACTACGCCATTTTGATGTTGCGACGCCACCCTGGTGGCTAATGGGCGCCAAGGTAGGTCGGACACAAATAAAGATAAGGTTGGGATGGGTACATATTTTTCAGGGCCCAGGGATGTATAGCCTTGGTAGCGTCCTTATTACCCAATACCCAAAGAACACAGGTTTCCAAGTGGAGGGAAAATAAGGCTTTATTTCCCTTGTCTTGCAAAGGTTCAAAGGATCAGTCCCAAAACAACAAAAGAAATGTCCTTACATCAGGTTAGAAAAAGTAAAACTCAGGTTCAAAGCAACAACTGTTCTCTTCATAGAGGTGATGTAGCAGCAAAGCGCAGACAAACCAATGATACCAGGAGTCTGTTCAGAAGGTCCAAATCATTTATTTGTGCACAAGTCTCGAACCAGTCAATTTCAAAATGGCTGAGCAAAGTTTTCAAGCATTACAACAACTTTTATAGACTTCTGTTCCATTCTAGGTATAGAAAAACATTTCATTGGTCCCGGTACTCTCCCGTACCTCCCGTACCCCTTCCATTGGTCCCGGTACTGATAAGTTTATCCAATTATGTCCCTTCAGTGGGCATGGCACCTGCATACCCCCCTTCTAGTCCCAATTACAATGGTCAGTTCATCAACTTGTTACTTTCACACTCTCAAGGCCATATAGCCAATTTGTGCATGCAGGGGAGCAGGGCTCTGCAACTCATCTGTCATCATTCCCAATTATATTCCTTGCAGATGTACTTTTTCTTATCAGTAACTTTTAAACACATTTTTCTGTATTTTTCCATCTCTCAGTTCTGCTTACCTAAGTTAGTTTAGTTCTCTTACAGAGTTCTATCCTACAATAGCAGCATATTGGGGGATGTGCAATTCCTATGTGCCTCTCCACAGGCTTCATTTACAGGTCAAGCTAGCCATGCTGGCCTGCTTATGTCAGACACCGTGGATCACAGGCCTTCACCTGCCACATTCCCCCCTTTGATTAATCTCACCCTATTACTTAATAAGGTGTGAGAGTTAAATCACCTTTAGAAGAATCACATCATGATTGAAGGATTTCGACTAGGGCTGGCTTTGTATAAAGCCATTATTTTAGTTGCGGTCTTCCGCTCTACTGTGCTATCAATAGCATTATGAATGGAACGCATACAACATGGGATTAAACATGGTAATAAGAAAATAACAGCAACAAGAATTAGTACTAAGACAATGAAAGTCTTAAATCCTCCGGTCCAAGAGAAAAGGTTAGCAAACCAGTTAGGAAATTTCAATGAGTGCCAAGTCTGTACTGGCACATAAGCATGTCTTTGCATATCTTTAGCAATTTCTTCAACTACTTGACCCTTATCATCTATTTTCAAACAGCAATTAGTTAGATTCAGTTTACCACATACTCCTCCTTCTGCTGCTAACAAATAATCAAGTGCTAAGCGGTTCTGATATATAGCAGTGCGCATCTGAGTACTTTGTCTAGCTAAGAGCGTAAGAGCATGACTAGTTTCATTGGTTATTATTTCAACTACTGCTTGTAAGCGAATAATACGATTAATCATATAGATTGGAGTACGATAGCCATACATACCATCATCATTCCAAGTGGCAGGCCCATAATACTCAATGATTCTCTCTGGTGGCCAATCATCACCTTGCCACTTCTCCCACTTGCCTATCTGTAAGGCTTCTCTTTTCTGTCTTAATGCTCTCTTGTGTCGGTGGGTAGTGTATACAGGGTATCCTAATTGTTCTCCATGTTCAGTGTTTAAAAGGAAGAAGGAAGGTCTGATGGTTCCTAAGACACATGCTCCTCCCCAGTGTGGCGGGAGTTGTGCATACGCTCGGTTTCCACAGATCCAATATAGGCCGGGTGGGGCTTGCCAGGCTTGGACTTTGGCAAGGTTAGTCCATAAACCAGCAAGTTCAGGAAATCTGGCTAATGGGTTAGGAGGTTCAGGGTGTCTGATTCCTGACCACCATGCTGTCTTTTTGGTCGTGGCATTATAATACTTCTGGCTAAGACAGACCAGCTGTCCTACCTTCTGGGTGAACTGGGGTCCAGTTCTGGCATAGCAAAGACGTCCAACGATTGAGTGCGCTAACACCCACTCACTGGTAGTCTTGTGTAATTCAGTCTGATTGTAAACTAAAGAATAATTCAATTCTTGGGCTTCCCATGGCCATTGGTCTCCCATTTGGGTTCCGCCACAGAAATAGCAATCTGAGATCTTAAGACTAGATACTACTGCTCCAGCTAATTCTAAAAATAAATTCTGTGAGGGATGAGGGATCTCAAACTTATTTACATGCATAGCTTCATAAAAGGTATTATGAATATGATATTTAGATGACTTGTGGGCTTGGGTATTCAATCTGATATGCACAATGGTTCCTGGATCTATTGCCCCTCCAGCAATACGCAAACCAAACTTGTATCCTTGTTTCCATGCATGGGGATTGTGTATACGTAAGTGTAAGGGGTTGCAAGCATCTTTCTGACATTTATCATTTGTGGTTGGCTTGGTTAAAGTAGCCATTCGTTTATCTATTTTCTCATCAGTTATACCAGTATTCCAGGTAGCATAAAAAACACATCCCCAATACGGGCAATAGTAATCTGCTGCTGGTGCAGTACTATAGCCTGGTTCCTTTTTACCTGTACACTTCCTCCATCCTGTGGCACCCTCTGGACACATGTACTTATGGTCATTTCGATACGCTTTCTCCCACGTACCACAGGTGGAATAACTATCTCTATTAATGGCATTACATGCATCAAAATTTAAAACAGCAGGTTTAGTAATGTCTTTAAGTGGTGGTGTAGCAGCTAGTATAGGTCCATCTGCATCCTTCCATCGTATTTCCAACGTGTAATAGGATGGATTCTGCTGCGGATTATAGCATGCTCTAATTTTGCCATAAGTGCAAACATTTAGTTCAGTGGTGTTATAAATACACCGAGTCACTTTTCCCTTGCAGGTATAGTAAGAATGGTAAATCAAAGTCTGAGTTACTTTCAGTCCAGTTCGAGTAGAAGTAATGCAGGCAGTGCATGGAGGTAGAGCATAAGTCTGTTCAAAACCTCCAAATAAGGCAACCAAGGCAAAGCAAAAGTAAAGATGCATGTTGATGTTGATTGGAGTTCTTCTGAATCCTCAGCTTGCTGATCTTGATCACGACGGTCTTTTTCTTCGTCCCGTTTGCTAATGAAGCAATTTAACGGGTGCTGAGTGTTGATTGAAGATCCTCAGGTTGTCCAGTACACATTAACTAACTTATTAGCAATTTCAGTTGGCTTGTGAAGTCTGGCTTAGTCAATGTAGTTTCAAAGTAGTGTGTCAAATCACACGCAAATTGGGTTCGTTGAAACAAAACTGTTGCTGCATGGAAAACAGCAATCCTCTTCGAAAGACTTGGCTACTGCAAAGCACTTGTGATGAAGTGTCTAAGCTGCTGGTTGCCGTCTCAGAGTAACTCGCAAGGGTGCATCAAGATGCTGTTCTGCTGTCCACTGCTCTGGTTCAGGATCAGCGGCGGGCTTGACTCTGCTGTGGTGGATCCAGGCGTCGATCTCGGCTACCTTTACTGCAGTTGGGGTAGACAGGATGACGGTGTACGGTCCCTTCCAATGGGGTTCCAACGGTGTCTTCTTCCAATCTTTGATCCACACCGAGGTACCAGGCTGATAAGGATGCAAGGGTTCCGTCAAGTTGATGGGCAACTGGTCTTGGATCCACGTATGGAGAGTCTGCAGAACAAAACTAAGAGCTAGGAGTTCTTGTCTGGTTACTTCTGAACCAATTTGGGCTAAACTTCCTTTGACTCCCTGCACTATTGGTGGGGGTTTACCATACAGAACTTCAAAAGGGGAAAATCCTGTTGACTTTACAGGAGCTGAGCGTATTCTGAGTAAAGCTATTGGGAGCACTTGGGGCCACTTCAAGTGTGTCTCCTGACAAAGCTTGGACATTTGGGCTTTTAGGGTACGATTCATTCGCTCAACTTTCCCTGAACTCTGGGGTCTGTATGCAGTGTGGAGTTTCCATTGTATCTGCAAAGCTTTTGCTAACTGCTGAGTAACTTGGGAGACAAATGAGGGTCCATTGTCTGACCCTATTACTGCTGGAATTCCAAACCTAGGGACAATCTCTCTCATTAAGACTTTGGTAACTTCTCGAGCTTTCTCAGTTCTGGTTGGGAAGGCTTCTACCCACCCAGAGAAAGTACAAACTAATACTAATAGGTAATGGTATCCATTGGCTCTTGGCATTTCGGTAAAATCAACTTGGAGGTTGTGCATGGGGGTTACACCTCCTGACTGAACTCGGGGTGCCGTTATAAGGCCTTGCTTGGGATTATTTTTGGCACAGGTTAAACATTGACGTGCTACTGAAGCTGATATGGTTGTCAGCAGAGGGATGTAAAAATGTGGTCTGAGTGCTTTTTCCATAGCACTTTTCCCATAGTGGGTAGCTTCATGAAAAGCTTTGACAAAAGATGGTCCTAACAGTTCAGGAATTACTATTCGTCCAGGGGGTTGACTGCCCTCTTCTGGTGGCAGCTCAATCCATCCATCTTTCAGTACTCCATCTTCTTTGTTACAGTAGTAATCCAATTCTTTGGTGGTATATCGTGGTGTCCATAGATTCAGAGGTACTGGAAACAATGCTGCTTGCATTGGCATAGCTTGTGGGGCAATCTGTCCTGTCATAGCTGCTTGTCGTGCTGAGGCATCTGCAAATCTATTTCCTCGGGCAACTTCTCCCTTTCCTGCTTGATGTCCTCTACAATGCATAACAGCTACACGTGTTGGGGCCCAAACTGCATCAAGTAACATCAATATCTCGGGACCATATTTGACTGATTTTCCTCCAGATGTGATGAGCCCTCGTTCTTTATAGAGAGCTCCATGGGCATGCAGAGTGGTGAAGGCATATTTGGAATCTGTATATACATTTAGCACAAGTTTTTCTCCTAACAATAATGCTCTGGTGAGTGCTATCAATTCGGCTTTCTGGGCTGATGTGCCTGAGGCTAGAGCTGATGATTCAACTACTTCGTGTTGAGTGACGACTGCATATCCGGCACAGCGTCGTCCATCAAGGATGAGACTGCTCCCATCAACATAATAGATTTGGTCAGGGTTGTCTATGGGCACATCTGTCAAGTCGGGTCGACTGGAGAACACAGTTTCCATGACTTCAATACAGTCATGTTCTGGGAGTTCTTCACTGATGGGTATCAAGGTGGCTGGATTCAAAGCATGACTCACTTCAAGTTGTATCTGTGGGTTTTCACATAACATGCTCTGGTACTTCAACATTCGGGAATTGGTGAGCCAATAATTTGCTTTCTGTTCCATGAGAGCAAGGACTGCATGTGGCACAGTGACTCGTATGTTCTGTCCTAGTGTGAGTTTGTCTGCTTCACTCACTAGTAGCGCTGTAGCTGCAACGGCCCTCAGGCAAGGTGGCCATCCTTTGGCCACGGGGTCCAATTGTTTAGATAGGTATGCTACAGGTTACTCCCAATTTCCCAATTTCTGAGTCAACATGCCTAAGGCATTTCCCTGTGCTTCATGTACAAACAAGTGGAAAGGCTTGTGGACATCTGGTAGTCCAAGTGCTGGTGATGACATCAATTCTTCCTTTAATTTCTGGAAGGCTGTATCCTGCTCAAGTCCCCACTCCAGTGGTGACTTCTCTTCTCCTTTTGTGGCTTTATACAGTGGTTTGGCAATTTGGGCAAAGTTAGGTATCCAGATTCGGCAATATCCTGCCGCTCCCAGAAAGGCTCTGACTTGCTTTCTCTGGTTGTTGGAGTTGGAATTCTACATACTGCTTCTTTTCTTTCTCTGCCTAATCTTCGGCTTCCTTGGGTAATACGAAAACCCAAGTATTTCACTTCTTTTTGGCATAGCTGTGCTTTTACTCTGGAAACTTTGTATCCAGCTTCATCTAGTAACTGCAAGAGATCTTTGGTGGCTAGTATACATTCACTTTCTGATATGGCAGCTATCAGCAGATCGTCCACGTATTGGAGAAGCACTCTCTTCCCTGGGGCTACTGGATAGCTTGAAAGGTCTTGATTCAGTGCAGCACTAAAGATGGTAGGCGAATTCTTGAATCCTTGGGGTAATCTTGTCCAGGTGAGTTGGCCCCCTCTTCCAGAGATGGGGTCCTGCCATTCAAATGCAAACAATATTTGACTTACAGGGGCTAATCTTATGCAAAAGAATGCATCTTTCAAATCCAGTACAGTGAAATGGGTAGCTTCAGCAGGTATCAGTCCTAGAAGAGTGTAAGGATTGGGTACAACTGGATGTATAGTTTCAACTGCATCATTTACTCTCCTTAAATCTTGTACTGGGCGGTAATCATCCGTTCCAGGTTTCTTTACTGGCAAAAGTGGAGTGTTCCATGGGGATTCACATACTTTTAGTAGGCCATACTCGAGCAATCTTTGCAAGTGGCGAAGAATGCCTTCAATTGCAGCTCTTGGGAGAGGGTACTGTTTGACGTGCACTGGTGTAGCACTAGGCTTGAGGGTTACAATCACTGGAGCTATATGCTTGGCTAGGCCTGGGGGACTGCCTTCTGCCCATACTCCAGGTGGTGCATGAATGTTCTTTAAAGTTTGTTCAAAATAAGTGTCTTGGATAGAGTCATCAATGTAATACCTCCATTCTTCTTCTCGGGGAACTGTCAGCAGCATTATTCCTGCTGGTTTGGCTTGGGGATTTACTGTCATTTGCATTTCTCCTTCTTCAGAGAAAGATATTTGCGCTTGGAGTTTGGCTAACATATCTCGTCCCAGTAATGGCACTGGACATTCGGGCATGTAAAGGAATTGATGAGTTATTTGCTGTCCTCCTAGACTGCATATACGATTCTGAAGAAAAGACTTTGTAGCTTTGGCACCAGTTGCTCCTATAATGGTGACTGCTTTTGTAGAAAATGGGGCTATCTTTTTGTCTATTACTGAATGTTGTGCTCCAGTATCAACCATAAAGTCCATAATTTGGTCTCCTATTTGTATTCCGACCATAGGCTCCTAGAGACCTAAAGCAAACTTGGAGCCCGGTCTGTCCTAATCCACGTCATTCTCATCATGGACCGGTGTGGCCAATGCTTGAATGGCTCCTCCTCCTCTTTCTCGCTGGAATTGTTCTCGATTGGCTCCTCCGCGATTTCGGGGATAGCCTCGTCTTTCTTCTCGCCACTGATGACTGCTGTCGTCATCTTGCTGGGCGTCTTCGAGTTGCGGGCACGTATCTCTCCAATGTCCTTCCTCTCTACAGTAGGCGCATTGGTTCACGCCTAGCTTCTGGGTCTGGCCTCCGCCTTGACCCCGCCCTCTTCCTCTGCTCCGTCGACTAGGGACACCTCCCCTTTTCTGTTCAACTATGGCCGCAGCCAAAAAATCAGCTTTCTTCTTCATCTTTCTATCACATTCTCTCTGTCTTTCAGTATCACGATTCACATACACTTTATGAGCGACTTCCAGTAACTGTGTTGCATTCATGCCCGCAAACCCTTCTAACTTCTGTAATTTACGTCTAATGTCTGGTTGAGACTGGTTTACAAAAGCAGAATTCACCATACATAAACTTCCTGGTGCCTCGGGATCATAGGGAGTATACATTCTGTATGCTTCAGTTAATCTTTCATGAAAATCTGCTGGGCTCTCATCTATACCTTGGATAACTCCTGCAACTTTGGAAAGGTTCATAGCTTTCTGGCCCCCCCTTTTCAGGCCTTGTAAAAAGCCTTGGCAAAAACGGGCTAGGGCTGTGGATCCTTCATCTGTATTTGGATCCCAATGGGGGTCTTCATTCGGGAATTCTCTCTGGGCTGCTTCCCGATGGTCTATTCTACTCTGCCCCTGTCCCGGAGCTACAGGGTTATCTGCCATCCATTCAATAGCTGCTTTTCTAATTCGTGCTCGCTCCTCTGTCGTGAATAGGGTAGTCAGGAGCTGGCGGCAATCTGGCCAAGTGGGTTGGTGAGTTTCCATAATAGTAGTTACTAATTCTGTCAGTTCCTGGGGCTTGCTAGTATAGGAGGCATAATGCGACCTCCAATTTAACAAATCAGTTGTAGAGAAAGGGATATACACATAGGTTAGGGGTCCCGCTACCACTTCATCATTATCATTCTTTACGGGCACTCCCGGGACTTGCCGTAAAGGCAGCATTTTGGCAGTAGGTGTCTTTTGGGATCTAAGGGTTATTTTTGTAATTGTCTTCGAAGGGGTCACTTTCTTTTTCTCAACAGGTTTCACTTTGGGTATATCTTTTGCTGGTTTGCTAGTGCTAGCAATCACTTGTACACTGTCCTCCTCGCCTGGGGCATTCTCTTTTTCTTCCTCTTCTACCTCTGCTTCTGACTCACTTTTTATAGCATCTTCTTCTTCAGCTGATCCCTCTCTCTCCCCTTCGGGAGGTGGGTCAGGAGCTGGGTCCTGTTCCGGCCGTCGCTGGGGTTCTGGGGCAGGACGCCGGACTACTCTTACCGGACCTGGGGTCCGAGGCTGTCTGGGAATTATTTCTGGGGAATCAGGATCTACCAGGATGGGCTTCTTTCTGGACTTCTTATCCTGCTCTTTCGCTTTAGGCTGTTGTGTTTTCTGACTAGAATCTGTCTTAGCTAACATTATTCTGCACTGTTCCTCATAACAGCGCTGCGCCCAGGGGGGCGGATCTTCACAAATACTTAACCAGGAATCTATATAGGGGTACTGATCGGGGTGCGCTATCCGCACTCTACGGTGTATTGACTGAATAATCTCTACATTGAACGTTCCCTCTCGGGGCCAGATGGGGTCTAGATCGGGCCACTCCCTAGTACACAAAATCTGCAAACGGGCTGCTGTCATTTTAATACCATAATCTCCTGAATATCCCTCTTTAAAATGTGCGATCATACATTCTAATGGAGTGTTTCTAGTAGACCCCGCCCCTCCCATTTCGATGTGTGCGCACAACAACAGACAAAAGGGAAAAGGAGGTCGGACCGTGGGTAAGGGGTCCTCACGGCCCTAGAAACGTATAGGGAGTACAAATAACAAGACAAGACAACAATCGCTTTCCCCTTTTCGCGACCTGAACGCGGTCGCCCGGTCAGGAAATGCGCTACTCATGGTTTGGTCAGCTCCTGAGTCCAGAAGTGCTTTTACATCTACTCCATGAATCTTCACATTCAATACAAAACCCTCCCGTACTGTTCTCGGGCCTTCCCCTACCAGAGCAGTACGTGAGTAACAGTCACTTTTCAGATGACCCTTTTTACCACACGCAAAACATCTCTTGACATTCTCTTTTGCTAGAAGCTTATTATTTTTCACCACACCGTATGGGGACCGTGAGGGACTTTCTACCCTCTGGGCCTCCATACCCAGTGTCAGTTTGGGAGTCCCTACCCTGGGTTGGGTGACTCTCTCGGCCTCTAAATAGCGCTCAGTGAGAGCTATTGCGTCCGTAGTTGTACAGCAATTTTGTAAAATTAAAAAGTTCTGTACCCTACTTGGTATAGCGGACATGTACTGCTCAAGTATTATCGCATCCATTAATGAGGCTACGTTTTTCTTTTCTGGCTGTAGCCATTTATTTGCCAGACCCCGTATCCTATGACCTAGGGCTTTTGGGGTTTCATCGGCCCTAAGGGTGGTAGCTCTAAACATTTTGTTATAGGATAATGGTGTAAGGCCTAAACGATCCCTTATGGCGGTGACTACCTCCTCATAGGTGTTAGCTAGGGCTGGGGGCATCGACCTATATGCCGCAAGAGCTTCCCCCGTAAGGGACGCTGCGAGTCGAATAGCCCACTGCTCAGGCGGCCAATTAGCTGACCCTGCAATCCTAGTGAACGAATCTAAAAAGTCATCCACATTATCATTGGGACTTAGCTTCCCCACAATAAGATCGTGGCATGTCCATTGTCCACTCGCTGGGTTAGTCGGTCCGGCGGCCTGAAGCTTTTCAGCGTTCGCCTTTGCCATTGCCTCCCGCTGTAATGCTAACCAGTTCTCCATAGTCTGCAAGACCGGCAGTTGTTGTTCCTGCATGGCCCGCAGAGCTTGTGCTTGATTCTTCTGCGCGAATTCGGCTTGCTTGTCGAATTGATGTGCCATCCAGGCACAGAGCTCCTTTGGTTCCATGGTGAACCTGTGTAGAGAAACAAGAAAAACGAAAACCAAGTGTGGCTCTCACAACACTAGTTTTGCCCTCTTTTTTTTTTTTTTTTTACTTCCCTTGACATCCAACACTGCCCCGGCTTAATTACGTTTTACCTGAGGTGAGTGTTGAATTCAGCTCGGGAACATCAGTTGCTGTTGCCTTTCGCAGCGCACCACTCCAATGACCGGCAACAGGATTTTCTGCTTTCAGGATTTTCCCAACCCGCTCTGGATTCCACCTATTCCACTCCGGGTCTTTCTCCTTCCAATCTTGCTTTTACAAGTAATCCACTCCGGGTCTTGTTTTCACTCCAGGTTTTCCAGCAGATCAATCTGGGTTTTTACTTTTAAACTCAGGAGTTTTCTTTTTTTTTCCTCTTCCTTTAGTAGTTTGAAGGCTCTGATCCGGCATCCAACAACTACGCCATTTTGATGTCGCGACGCCACCCTGGTGGCTAATGGGCGCCAAGGTAGGTCGGACACAAATAAAGATAAGGTTGGGATGGGTGCATATTTCTCAGGGCCCAGGGATGTATAGCCTTGGTAGCGTCCTTATTACCCAATACCCAAAGAACACAGGTTTCCAAGTGGAGGGAAAATAAGGCTTTATTTCCCTTGTCTTGCAAAGGTTCAAAGGATCAGTCCCAAAACAACAAAAGAAATGTCCTTACATCAGGTTAGAAAAAGTAAAACTCAGGTTCAAAGCAACAACTGTTCTCTTCATAGAGGTGATGTAGCAGCAAAGCGCAGACAAACCAATGATACCAGGAGTCTGTTCAGAAGGTCCAAATCATTTATTTGTGCACAAGTCTCGAACCAGTCAATTTCAAAATGGCTGAGCAAAGTTTTCAAGCATTACAACAACTTTTATAGACTTCTGTTCCATTCTAGGTATAGAAAAACATTTCATTGGTCCCGGTACTCTCCCGTACCTCCCGTACCCCTTCCATTGGTCCCGGTACTGATAAGTTTATCCAATTATGTCCCTTCAGTGGGCATGGCACCTGCATACCCCCCTTCTAGTCCCAATTACAATGGTCAGTTCATCAACTTGTTACTTTCACACTCTCAAGGCCATATAGCCAATTTGTGCATGCAGGGGAGCAGGGCTCTGCAACTCATCTGTCATCATTCCCAATTATATTCCTTGCAGATGTACTTTTTCTTATCAGTAACTTTTAAACACATTTTTCTGTATTTTTCCATCTCTCAGTTCTGCTTACCTAAGTTAGTTTAGTTCTCTTACAGAGTTCTATCCTACAATAGCAGCATATTGGGGGATGTGCAATTCCTATGTGCCTCTCCACAGGCTTCATTTACAGGTCAAGCTAGCCATGCTGGCCTGCTTATGTCAGACACCGTGGATCACAGGCCTTCACCTGCCACAGTGATACAAAACAAACATTTCCTATTTCATCAGTTTACTGCTCACATGCTATGCAAGGATTCCAAGCTTCCAGTGGTACAATAACTACAATCCATTTCCTCATCTGAAAGGGATTCTACCACTTCCACTTGCATTGGTTCCTGATCATACGCCTCTGAAACAGAGTCCGTGGTTCTGGGCAACCTATAAGTGGGCTTTTCAGCCAAACGCTGTATGACCTCCCAATGCCTTGGTTTCAGAGTGGGGCGTCGGTCATGAACTGTTCTACAAGGCGAATATTCTTCCCTCTTCATAGGTTTTATATTAGCTTCCTGCAAACATTGCTTATTCAAAAGTCTCTCATTTGATAAAAGCTTTTCATACCTTGTATCATGAGAAGTGTTACATGAACAGGGACCTTCTGTTTCCCGTCCTCTCCACAGGCTAGCTCTCTGAAGGCTGTTCCCAACTAAGTGTGGGTTACCTTGTAGTGCTGGCTTCTCTCCTTGGGGTAAGGCTTGCAGCCTACTCCTGCTGAGATTCTGCCCTGCTCCTGCAATCTGGCGTGGGTTTTTCAACCGTCCTTCGGTTGACTTCACACAGCTGTCCCAGTACTGCTTCCGTGTCCCCGGATCTCCTGGATCCTTCCATACTCTCCGTCCTTTCAGGTCTCTCTGGCCTGTTCCTCCTTCCGGCGCTCCAGCAGCGTCTGTAGCTTCTGCGGTTTCTGCCACCTCTGCAGCTCCTGCCGCTCTGTAACTTCTCTGCCTTCTCTGCTGCTACCGCCGCTTTCGCTTTTACCGCCACCTCTGCCTTTCCAGTCTTCCAGACTTTCTTTAAGAGGAGTTCCTGCCTTCCTGGATTGGAGGCTGGCTGGCTTTTGGTCACACCCTGTGGGGCGTGGATCCTCAGTCTTCCGGAGGTCCCTCTTGCTCCCCCTATCAGGTTCCTGAAAATACTGCAGCTTGTGCATGCCTTTTTTCGTGTTTAAAATATTTTCTTCTGTTCCCCACTGGTCTGCTGCATCACAGTATCTAAGCCATTTTGCAAACACAGACATGCAGTCCTCTCAATCACTTACAGAGACCTCTATTTTTACCTCATCTCAATTTGTAGGTGGGAATAAACTTTGGGAGAATAAAAGCGATATCCCCCTTAATCACTCCTGTGGACAGTTGGACAAAACAAGCATTTTTTAAATTCCCTATTCATGGCAGGGAGTAGGTATAAATCGGGACATGGACAATTTTTGTCTTACATGATCATTCCCTTTATGAAATAGAGAATATACATGTAGTTTTTGTCCCACTCAGGCCTCGCCCCCGACATGCTGCAACATGCCCCTGTGCACGTTTGATGGGATGTGGACAGATGCATCTAAAGTGAGCCTTTTCTAAACTGGTCATTTCTATATAGATGCAATTTTCATGTGTGAATGGTTGTATTTACACAAGTAAATCACAAATAGGGCTTCTAAAATAACTCCCATAGCATCTGTTCTGGCCACAGTATCCGGATATTCAGCACTGGCTGCAATACAGATATCAATGCTGAATATTGGGGGTTTTTTTTAGCCACATTTTAAAAAATGCTGATAGCTGTGGTTCACTATTGACCCATCAGTTTTTATGAGAGAGAACTGGATATCACTGCTTGACCCAATACAAGCATCGTGGAACCTGTGTCTTTTGGGGAAACTGCTAGGTACCTATGACCTAGATTGGCCACTGTTGGAAACAGGATACTGGGCTTGATGGACCTTGGTCTGACCCAGTATGGCATATCTTATGTTCTTATGAGCTTATTGACTGCTAGAAATAAATTGGGGAGACCATAGTGCTGTTGAAGCACCAATGTTTTGGCAGCTTTAAAGACTATGGAGGTATTTTAGTAAAGAACACTAAGGTTTTGCACTTAAAGAGCATTACCAATGCATGTTCAGTGCAGGGTCTTCATGTAAACTGTTGGAGCCATGATTCGTATCTTCCCGACATCTAATGTGCGACTGAGTACTGCAACGAATGGCCAGGTAACTCAGCTGCACCTAATAGCGCTCATCAGGTGCACCCACTCTAAGTGCCACGTCAATCGCACTTGTGGGCTAACGTTCCCCATGCCCACACCCCACCTTCAACCTGCTCACTCTCTACAGTAGTGCACGAGTGCCAGTTAATGCACATTTTAGCCATCTGTAGCTGGCAGCCTGCATGTCTGGATTCACTGCAGCCAGTTACAGCTTGCTAAAATGCGCAGCATTTAATGAAAGGACCCTTATATCTGTTTAGGGGGGGGGGGGGGAGGAAAGATATTATTGACTTTTTTCTTCCATGTATATTTTATTATTATAAATTTTACAGAATTAATTTAGTTTTATTTATCTGTTAGAGGGAATGGTAGGTGCTCAAGGGTTAACTTTTACTGCTAGCCAAAAATTGTATTTCCTTTATATCCACTGCAATCTGGAAGCTTCTACTGAAGTCCTAATCAAAAGGATGAATGAAAACTATAAAAATAAAATTCAAAGATCACTTAGCTTGAAGATGGTTAATCATGAATCTGAAAATTTGCAATGGTTCATGTTTGCTTGTCAGGCATAGTAAAGTTTCGTGGAACTTTTTTTTACCAGCAAATTCTGAATAATTTTTTTTTTAACTTGTGCAATTGCTCATTTGTTCAGTTTTGATATGTGAGCATACTTTCCTGTCTCCTGTTGAATCTACTCAAAAAATATTGAAAAGCTGTCACAGCTGCATTAAGCCCATTTTCTCAGTTAAAAGGAGAGATTAAATACGGCATGCAAGCAACATTGGTGACTTCTGCCCGTTTCTGTTACTACGAGTAGTAATTTAGCCATTCCTGGCAGCTCTACTTGCAGCAGGGGTGCCCTGTATTTCAACACTTCTAATCCTCTGATTAATTGGACTAACTCTCTAAACAGCTTTCCTTCTTAATAGCCTTCTCTCTTTATCCTTTCAAGCCTGAGATCACAGAAGACTGTTCTCTTCCTCCGTTCAGTTGTTCATAGGGCCACCATTAGAGTGCCTTCTGGGACTAGTTAAAAAGGCAAAGACAAAAGTGCAACCATTCCATGACCATATCAAGTCTTTCAATATTCTTGATTGTAAAGCAGGGCATTTATATTCAAAGTGGTTTTATTACTTGTCCAACATGGTGATTTATACCTTGGATTGTGTATAAAAGGTAATATTACACATTTTGAGACTACTCTTTGTAGTATCTCTACGGGATAGTTGTATAGATTTTATCAGTGCAGTATATTCTAAATTCCCCTTTTCTTTGTATGTAATTGACAATATATCACAAGGTTAAAGGCAAGGAAATGGAAACATTATTCCCCAACAATTACATTAACAGCAAAACAGATTGATAAAGAGATTAATCCATGTCCAGCCTCCTTTACAATGTTTTGTATATTTATTCTAGGATTTACAGTTCTTAAGTTCTTGGGGGGTTTTTTTGGTGGAGCAACTTGCTCATGATTCAAAGAGATCTGAATGTAGGGTTTAGTACTGTGGTGCTGACTTTGGCACTGAGCCAGACAGCAACTCAAGCGGAGTCATTATTTGCCAGTGGGATCCTCTCGTCAACTGCAGAAATGTCAACCCCAGGATCCATACCTCTAGCTGCATGTCTGCCAGTGACAGCGAAAAAACCCTCTGACAGATGCCCTCAAGGTAACTGAAACTAGGGTGCCCCACACAGGTCTGTAGCTAGAAGGGTAAGAAAGGTGCGTTCACACGGGGCGCATCTTCGCGATGGATGTAGATGGCACTGTCGGAAGGGCTGCTCAGCTGCTGAACTGGTATAACCAGCTCCTTGGAGAAAAGAACACTTGAGATAGTCAAAAGCATATTACCAGATCTGGCAGTGTGCATCTCACAACTTCCCCATCAACGTCTAGTGCAGTAACTGAATGTGACAATAATGGGAAGCATGCCCATCTTACAGATGTAAAATGTAAATGTAAAATGTAAATAAATCATAGTAAAATGATGAGATGTCTGCTCTCTGATATTTTAACAAACATATTTATGTTGACATAGAGCTAACAACAAGTTACTAATTCCTGTTACATACTTTTATATATCAAACTAAGCAAGGTTCCACATTAGGAACTACCACCCAGGAAAAAGATTTAGGCATCATCTTGGATAAGATGTTAAAAGCGGCGGCAAAGAGAGCAAATAGAATGCTAGGAATCATGAGGAAAGGAATGGAAAATAAAACAAAGGATATTATAATGCCTCTGTATCGTTCCATGGTGCGACTGCACCTTGAATATTGTGTGCAGTTCTGGTCACTGTATCTTAAAAAGGATATAGCATTATTAGAAAAGGTACAGAGAAGAGCCACCAAAATGGTAAAGGGAATGTAAGGATACCCCTTTGAAGAGAGGCTAAAAAGGTTAGGGCTCTTCAACCTTGAAAAGAAATGGCTGAGGGGAGATATGATACAGGTCTATAAATAAATGAATGGAGTAGAACGGGTAAACGTAGATCGATTGTTTACACTATCAAAATATAGAAAGACTAGGGGACATGCAATGAAGCTACAGGGTAACCTATTTAAGACTTATAAGAGAAAATATTTTTTCATTCAACGTGTAATCAAACTCTGGAATTTCTTACCGGAGGATGTAGTAAAAGCTGTTAGTGTAGCTGGGTTTAAAAAAGGTTTGGACAAGTTCCTGGAGGTACCATTATTAAAGTGTACCCAGAATATCCACTGCTTGACCCAATACATAGATTTGAGTAGGCATTCCCTAGTATTTCAGCATAAGACGTTAAAATACTGTAGCTATGGCACTGTCCAATTGTCCAGTGGTTCTCAACTTGGTCCTGGAGTACCCCCTAGCCAGTCCAATTTTCAGAGTATCTACAATGAGCATGCACACGTTATTTTCAAATGATTATGAAAACGTAACTGATACTGACTAGAGGTACTGAAGGGTCAGACTGAGAACCACTGGATTAGTATGCTAGTACTGTGGTGATACATAGGAGCTGGTCAAATCTAAAGAAAGCAGGATCCAGATAGGAGGCTGCAACGGTGCTTAGCATACTATCTGGAGTTAGTGCACATAAGGACAATGAGACTACTAAAATAGGCCTTATCTAAGTTCAGTCCTTGAGGGCTGTAAGCAGACCAGGTTTTCAGGATATCCCTAATGAATATGCATGCAATAGGTTTGCATTCAGTGGTATTCCGTAATCCTGTCTCATGCATATTCTTATAGGGATATCCAGAAAATGTGGCCTGTTTGCAGACCCTCAGCTCCGAACTTGGACAAACCTGTACTGAAAGAAGGATGAACGTATACAGTAGCTGCTCATAAAGGGTGCAAACTAAGACCATCCTGGGTGTCCCTCAGTGCATAAATGGAGATGTAGTCCTATTTTCCTTAAGGAAATCAAAACTATGGGGCATGTTTACTAAGCCGCACACTGGTACGCACAAGGGAGTTGTAGTAGTAGTTTGGGCTGCATTAATAGCATAAGGCTTCGTGCTAACTGTTCGGGGGCATGTATAGCCATCTCCCTGCAGTTATCATAATAAACCTGCCGTAGGAGCAACTAATGCCACCCATTGAGGTAATCCTAGTTAAGAAATAAAAACATATCATAAGAAATACCATACTGGTCAGACCAAAGGTCCCTTGAGCACAGTATCCTGTTTTCAACAGTGGCCAGTCCAGCTCACAAAGACCTGTCAGGTTCCCAAAAAGTAGTGGATTCTCTAGTCCAATTTAATAATGGTTGGTGGACGTTTCCTCGAGGAACTTGTCCAAACCTCTTTTAAGCCCAGCTACGCTAACACCTTTAACTACATCCTCCGATAATGAATTCCAGAGTTTGATTACACATTGGGGTCTGTTTACTCGCGGTAAACGTGAATAACGCGCGTTGTATGACGTTAACGACTGCAAGTGCAGTATAACGCGCGTAAACACGCGCCAACGACCGGTAACGTCATACTACGCGCGTTGACCGCGTTTAACGATCGTAAAGCCCCGCGGCGCGTTAAAACAGCGCAGAAGGTGGAGAGTGGGCGGAGAGAAGGGGTCAATGGGCGGAGAGGGGGCGGGGAGAGGCTCCCCCTCACTAACGCGCTGTAATTCTGAGCTCAATTCCAACGCGAATGAAAACCTGCCGTTGAAGGCATCTTTAAAGGTAAGAGAAACCATTTCCGTCAGCAATGTACAGAGAAACCTGGGTAACACACAAAACGTGAGCAGTGTGATACATGTGCACAGAATGAAATGTCACAGAAGACAATAAAAATGACCAGAGGAAACCCCTTTAAAAGCATAAATCAGCAGTTAAACAGTGATAGCAATGGACAACAAGGGACAGAACTCCCTGGAAAGCACAAAATAAAAACCTAATGATATGTGGAAGGGTTCACGCTTCGCAGACCCTCGAAAAGGGAAAGTCACTGTAATGGAGCTGACCTGGGAGTGTAGTGTAATGTCTCCCAATGATATCATTGTTGCCCAGCTCGGATATGGGTGTGTGTCCCTTCTGTGAGGTCCCCCTGAGGTGTATGTGCACCGTTGTCTGCATACAAGGGAAATGAGGCCACAGTAAACCTTTTGCAGAGCAGAGTCCCTGACCAGCCAGGCAGGTCATACTAACACCAGGGACAGCACCATCTCTGTGGCCCCAGTGTGGTGCAATGGACACAGCCAGTGCCTGTAAGACCAGAGGGTCACAGGTTCAAATACCAGCTGGGACTGCCGCCAACCCAGTCACAATAGTCCTACCCACCACTAAAAAGTGAAAGTAAAGACACACCTTTAACACAGAGAACAAAGGCATGGTCTATATTTTACACCACACCAAACACAGACACCAGAAACAGGCACAGCAACGAAAGCTGAGCCCCGCAAATGCAGCCCTAGAGGGCCCCACAGCATTCCTGTCCCATGCTGTCACATCAAAGATGCCTGTGCTGTATAGCTATGCCCCACCCCCATGGTAGGCAGATGTAGGTCAGGCATATGTATGAGGGACAGCATGAAAACACAGATAAAACGTGGAAAATAGCAGAAAGAAAACTGTAAACATCACAAGTCAGCTGGGCAACAGTGATAGCAATGGGCCACAATAAAAAACACACTCCCTGGAAAGCGAAACCAAAAAAAGAAAAGATACTTGGAAGGGATCACGCTACGGAGACCCTTTCAAAACACATCCCCTGTTATTGGAGCATTCGCGGGAGTGTCGTGTATTGTTGCCCAATGATATAATTGTTGGCCAGCTTGGTAATGGGGGATTGCCCCCTCATGCGAGGTTGTATGTGAGGTTACGTGCAAATTGCCTCCATACAAGCGATATGAGTCCACAGTAAAATGGTGCAGAGCAGGGTCTCTGACCTGTCAGGCCAGGTATCCCATCTCCAGGGATCGCATTGTCCCTGTGGCCTCAGTGTGGTGCAACAGACACAGCCAGTGCCTCTAAGACCAGAATGTCACAGGTTCAAATCCCAGCTGGGGCCATGCCAATCCTGCCCACATATTCTCCCCACAGCTAAACTGTGATGGAATGGTCACACCCTTATTGCTGAGAACATACGCATGGACAAAACGCCAATATTTTACCACACCAGATATAGGCGCATTACCCAGAGCATAGTCCCCCAAATGCAGTCCTGGAGGGCCCCACACCATTCAGTTACCATGCTGCCCCCAATAAAGATACCTGTGCTGCATAACTATGCCCCCCCCCTTGTCTGCAGATGTAGCCCATGCATATTTATGAGGGACAGCATGAAAACCTGATCAGTGCCTGGAATGATAGGACTGGAGTTGTGGAACCCTGCCGTAAAGCAGCAGCTAACAGTGACACCCACCCACCCACCCACCCACAGGCCCCATTGGCCAATGAAACCCGAAGAGGTAAGACAATTGGCCCTGCTGTCAACTCCCAATACTAGCAGGTGCATACCTTAGCAATGGCACCCTACACATGGGTATATGGTACACATGCACTAAAAGTTGCCAATGATAAAATGTAGAACTCATGTCCTATGTAAAGCACATTGTGCACATTGAGCTGCGCCACAACAAGCAGTCAGATGTCTGTGGTGTGTGCCGCAGGTCTGGCCCCTGACAGTGTCCAACACCCTTGGGAGTGATCCACCAGAGTATGTCGTACCACATCCATGCATGTACTGTGCCCATGACAGGTGTTGTGTGTATGGCTGCAGAACCCCCCTACAGTAGCACAATGCTGGCATAGGTGTGGGGGTGGCTGTCTGTCCAGCCAGTGTGTGGTGGCTGCAAACACTGTCGACAGGCCACACTGCCAGCAATGTTGCCAGTAGTGGGCTGCCAATGTGCATAATGAGTAGCAAAGTACCATGGGTAGAGTTCGGATAAGGCGGCCTGGCCAGGGTGTATATGCACAGGGCAAAGGGCAGTGACAGGTACATTGTAGTGCCAGGCAACCACCTGCCCAGACAGGGTGACCACGGTAGATGCCGCTGCAAGCTCAGTGTCACCCTGAATGTGCAGTGACCACAGCATGTCTAGGCTCCACCATGGTGCTACATAGTAGTTCACTCATGTGATAAATATGGGTGTTCCCCTGTGGCCCAGTCACAGATGTATCTGCTGGCTGTGTATGCTGGCACCCCAGGTCTGGGTGCAGGCATCTCTGCTGGTCACTAGCAGCCTGTTTGCAGCTGGTAGGTGATGTGATGGAGTGGCCTGCAGGGTGTGTTGGCCTGCACTAGGGGAATCACAGGTAGTGGTTGGGATTGTCATTTTCTACCAAGTCCCAATGTCAGATTGCTCCTGTGGCATGCATGTGTCTGGATCTGCAGTGACTGACCTGTGGGGTGTCTGCACCTCAGTAGGACTAGGGTTAATGTCCCCCCTCCACTGGCACCTTCCAAGGGAGGTAGAATGTGCAGATTATGATGGGTGACCCTGTTTGCCACCCAGGGGTAGGGGGGGGCGGTGGGGCATGGGTCTACACCTGCCCCAAACAGACAGAGATGTCCAAGGTGGTCATGCAGAAAATATCTATCTCACACAGAAACACTGCTGTGGACTTGCGCCATGGACGGTGCTGAGGACCTAGGGCTGGATGCCCCACTGCACACTCAGGGTGAGCAGAGCACCCGCACAATGTGGTGTTGGGCAGGTCCTCAATGCCAGTACAACAAATGGTCAGTACCCCCTATAAGGGCAAGGGGCTGTGGGGGGTGCACATGACAATTTACCCCTACCATGTCCAGAGTCTGTGGGGATGCATTCCATATGGTGTGCCTGTGTGGAGAGCTGATTAGCATGTGCAGTGCATCATGGGGGTGACTGTATTATTCAATCCCTCTGAAACCGCAGCACGAGCTCGCAGCCATTGATAAACCATGGGACAGCACACGTACATCTGGTAGCAGAAAGCATAGGTGCACGACACCCTACAGAGTCTGTAATATATGAGATGCCCACACTGCTGAAACCCCTACGTACCCACACACATAAAAGAAAAGATCCCCGGGCTCAATGGTACGCGCGTCGCTACGCGCGGCGCTGCACAAGCAACAACGCACGTAGCTCGGCTCGCATACGCAATGTCCCGTCCAAAAGCCTCAGCAATCCCCCTCCAATATACAGGCCAATACCCCTTCCAATATACAGGCCAGTGCCCGGGACTCAAACCCATGCTGCCCGTATCAGCTGTCAGTGCAGTAACCATTGTGCTACAGCTCTGTATGGGTCAGGGATGTTTGCTGGCAACCCTCCGACACATAACAGACATATACATGCCCCCACACTCAGTGAATAATGTGTGGGTGTGTTTACTTACACCCCATACGGACAGCAAACATAGACATGCCCCCTCACTCACTATCTGATATATGGGTGTGTTTGCCTGCATCCCTCCGACACGTCCAGGAAATAAAATATAATTGGCGCTGCCCCCTCCCTCATTGTGTCATGTACAGGCTGCTACATCAGCCAGCCTTCTGCTAATGCCACCCTGGGGACTTGAACCCATGCTGCCCGTATCAGCAGTCACTGCAGTAACCATTGTGCTATAGCTCTGTATTAGTCTTGTATGTCTGGGTGGCTACTTATGCTTTACGCGCGGTGGCCCGCTCGTTAGTTTCGTAACGCGCCAGTTAACGCTCGTTGGTTTCGTAACGCGCGCTAGGTCTTCCGCGGTCCCGCCCATCTCCTTATTTGGGGGTTTGTCTTCTTAACGCGGCTCCTACCGCGAACTGCACTAACGCGATTTAGTAAACAGACCCCATTGAGTAAAAAAATACTTTCTCCAATTAGTTTTAAATTTGCTACATTGTAACTTCATTGTGTATCCTCTTGTCTTTCTACTTTTTGAAAGAGTAAACAACCAATGTACATTTACCTATTCCACTCATTATTTTATAGACTTCTATCATACTGTATCTCCCCTCGACTGTCTTTTTCCCAAGCTGAAGAACCCCAATCTTTCAAACCAGCCGAAGAGCGCTAACCTTTTATTCTCTTACGCAACTGCCTTGCCCTCAAAAACCTCCCACATGCAAATGCCCCACCCACCAAAACTCCCCAGCACACTGCTAACTATGCCCCATCCCTAAAATTATCTCCTCCCAACCCTCAAAATTATGTCCTCTGTAAATGCCTCACTGCGAACATGACACATGCACAGCGCACACACACACACACACACACACACACACAGGATTGCAAATAATTTACTAGCTGTGATGTGCTATATTTTAAATTACTCACTGTGATGGGGACTATAGAATGCTACTTGTCCCTCTCTAAAGGGATTATCAACAGTCCCCTTTAAGAGAGTCTGCAGCCCAGAGTTCAGGGCTGGAAGGGCATGGCTCACAGGGAGAGATTAAGAACTCAGCAGGTTGCAGGAGGGAGAGAGGTCGTGGAGCCAAAAGTCCTTCCAAGGAAAGCCATGCAGAGTTCTGTGGTGGATGATACCAAAATCTGCAGTAGAGTAGACACTCAGGAAGGAGTAGATAACATGAGGAGGGATCTAGCTAAGCTTGAAGAATGGTCTAGAATTTGGCAGCTGAAATTTAATGCTAAAAAATGCAGGGTCATGCATTTGGGCTGCAAAATTCCAAAGGAGCAGTACAGTGTAGAGGGTGAGGTACTTCCGTCCACAAAAGAAGAGTGGGACCTGGGCATAGTTGTGTCTGACAATTTTAAAGTAGCTAAACAGGTAGAAAAGGTGACTGCAAAAGCCAGAAGGATGTTTGGGTGCATAGCGAGAGGAATGGCCAACAGAAAAAAGGAAGTGATAATGCCTCTGTACAAGTCTCTGGTGCGACCTCATTTGGAGTATTGTGTGCAATTCTGGAGACTGCACCTTCAAAAGGATATAAACAGGTTGGAATTGGTGCAGAGGTTGGCTACTAAAATGGTTAGTGGTCTTCGTTATGAAGCATATGAGGACAGACTTAAATATCTTAATATGTTTACTTTAGAGGAAAGGCAGGATAAGGATGATATCCGTGGTTAAAATGCACAGGAGGGTCTCTTTCAATTGAAGGAAAGCTCTGCTACGAGGGGACATAGGATGAGTGTGAACAGGGATAGACTCAGGAGTAATATGTGGAAATATTTCTTTATGGAAAAAGTGGTAGATGCGTGGAATAGTCTCCCAGTGGAGGTAGTGGACACGAGGACAGTATCTGAATTCAAAAAAGCATGGGACAAACACAGAAGATCTAAAGGTAACAAGGGGACTACTGTAGTTGATAGGACACGTGGTCTTTTTCTGCCATCATGTTTCTATGTTTCTAACTTTAACTGGGGCTGGAGGAAGGACCAGAAGAACTAGCTTGTGGAGGTTTAAAAAGCTGGGACAGAAGTTAAGCTGTTTTTGTTTTCCCTGAATTGCAGGTTGGCCTGTGTTGTATAGAAAACCCCCTTCCCGCTGCACACCACTTCATTTCCTTTGCTGTTATTTTGACTGTGAAAGCAATTGACTGAATTGTACTGCATTTTTATTGCTTGCTAGGTGGACTGTCAGCTAGTATCCATTGCCATTGTGCACCTGTGCTAGGTTTCAAACTCCCATGCCAGCAGCCCAATTACTACCCAGATATGCATTACCTGGACAGCACGGAGATTTTAGCATGGGGCTCTGTGCTACCTTTTAGCCTATGTTAATAAACATGCCCCTATATCTCTGTGTAAGCAATGGGTAAAACCAAGGCTGGTTTACTTTTTCCCTTTTACCATGGAGTTATATAAGCATTTTAATTAGAGTCACGATGCTGTTTCGTGAGATCGTGATGAGAGAACGCAAGGAGAGGAAACTGGTAGAAAAGGTTAACTGAAAAATTAAAAAACAAAAGATCTTGAGAAATGCTTCTGGTTATATCGGAGTTAACAGCTAACCTTTCTAAAGGCGCCGGCAGATTTCTTTGGAAGGGTGAAGGTAAAAAGGACTGCTGGCGAGTGATTTGATAGGCTATTGTATTTCTTTGAAGGCTCATGGTGCCAAGGCTTGCAAAATAATAGTCATTGACATCAGATGTTAAACTTTCAAAAAATTAGAATCGCAAAGATCTTTACCCGCAGATGGCAGGTACACTTAATCACACACATCATAAAACAACCGCAGTCAGTATCCTCAGGGCTAAATTTCTTTACCTCACAACTTTCTTGACAGCTGATCTGCCAAACTGTCAACTTCAATTACTTTGGTTTCTGAAATACAAGAGAAAGGGATAGAGAGAAAAATGGGACAGAAGCAGTCTTGAAAGAAAATGTATTTTTTTTCCACAGGATACAATAGAGAACACTTAATGCAAGTTCTGATGTTGAACCTTGCTCTTGGTAGGTTGTGATAACTTTTATTGGTCCAGTGTAAGAAGAATTCAAGGATCTTGTTGAACACACAGTCACCGCTGAGGAAGAGTACTGCTGCACAGTCCCGAATGCTCAGCTGAAAGCTTTTTAGATGGTTTTAAAACCGTCCAAATAACAGTTAACACAATGTGTTCATTAGCATGCTTTCTCCAGCCATTAAAACTATGTGAGAAACCGAATAATGTTGAGCCTGGACTAAAGGTCTGAGAGAGGGAGCTCGAAACACTGAAAATATAATGGTTGTTAGTCAAAGGATGCATTATTGATCATAAGTAAGGGGAGGGGCTTTGTAAAGGTCATAATGACAAAGCTGTAGATGAATGCAACATCTGCCAACCATAATGGATTTTATTTATGCCATGTGTGAAAGACATGTGTTAGAAGTGAAATCCACTTGCGGATGTGGCTGTATCAGGTTGCTTTGCCTGAGTGTAACTTTCAGAATACTCTTGCAACGCCCTCGACTACACAGAAGGATATATAACACTGTAGCCAAAGGTGGCTGCTTAGGGCTTACTACAAGTACTTAATTTGTTGGAACTAGATAGGGAGCAAGAGAACAACCAGGCAAAAGTTTCATTTCAGAAAAGTGATTTTATTTATAGAACCTGCCTGGACATATAGGATACAATTTCCAAACGTACGTTGGTACAAAGTTTGCAAGTACTTTTGCCCACTGGCTTTACACCAAAATTCAAATGGAAAGTATGAGGATACCGGCAGGGAAAAATCATCTGTAGAGATTTGCATCTTTTTATCCCCATGGGTTCTTTTCTCCATTCAAAACAACATGATTAGATTTGAAAATGTAATCTCCATGCATTAGTCCCATCCCTGACTTAAAGACACCCATGGGAACGCCTACTCCCTACCCAGGCAAGAGTGCACACATTTCTTTTTAGTTCAATCATTTTTATTAATTTTTGAGAGAAGGAAACAATAAAATCAAAAATTCAGAAGAACAAATCAACAATAAACTGAACAAAATCATATATAAACAGTGTGATTAACATGGAAAAATACAAAACATAAGAATATGTAAATAAAATACTCTGGCAGTACAAACCTAGCAAGCCCAAAACAGTACACAGATTAAACCTTAATAAGATTCCCTACTGAGTTCCAAATAGGGAAATACATTTCTCTGCTGTAATGGCTTTATAATTATAAGGAATACAGAGCGGACTTCACCAATACTGGAATTCTAATGAGATGTTATATTTCCAATTCATTAAAACAACTTTTAAGGCCAAAGACACAATAATATCCAACAGGCTCTTATTTTTAACAGGGTGACCCGCTGATAGACTCAAAGAAGGAAATTTCATTATTTGCAATGTTATATTTGACTGAAGCGATAATATGGAGGAAATGTTCCCAACTGATTGCCAGTACAAAAACATAGGAAAGCAATAAAACCGCAGGTGTTCCAAAGAAGCAGCAGAACCACTGCTTTGCCAGAATATTTTGGAGTCGGTACTGCTGATTTTGCAAGCTTTGAATGGACCCTGTATGCTACAAAATATGTGAACTGTAAAACTGGGGCCAAAGAAATGGGTCTTTTTGATTTTGAGAAAAACATTGCCATTTATTAGTTAACAAATGCATTAATTTCTTTCACCCACAGTTTCTGAAGACCAATACAGCAAGCTGGCACAGATAAGCATCAGATAGCATAAGATTCGATTCTAAGAAACCATTATATAGATGCTCTGAACTTTCTGAGTAGAAGGAACCCAGTGGATATCACAATGATATACAGTATATCAGCTGCATAAATCTGAAGAAATGGGAAACAGATAGGCCATACTTGAAAGCAAAACCCTGCTGTGACATTAAAATTTCAATTGAAAATAAGTCCTCTCCGCAATGCATACTTTTAGTGAAAGAGTCTTCACCCTAAAAAGCTGACCATATTTATTTTCAATTAGGACTGAACCATAAAGGTATCAATTAGGACTGAGCCCATTTACAGTCCAGTATTCAAAAGCACGTAAACATTTAAGCTAGTGGTTCTCAACCTTCTCCTGGTGTACCCTCTAGCCAGTCAGGTTTTCAGGATATCCACAATGAATACGCACGAGACAGATTTCCATGCAGTGGAGGCAGCTCATGCAGATCCCGCCCCTGCATATTCATTGTGGCTATCCTGAAAACCTGACTGGCTAGATGGTACACCAGGAGAAGATAGAAAACAAACGGTTTAAGCGATGGACACTATGGAGGTCATCCTGAAACATGAATAAACCCTGTGTACGTGCGGGACAGATGTTTTCCATACAAAAAACATCTAGACATGTATTCTCAAACCAGGCGGCCCTGAATGTACATGACACTAAAACGGGGATCTCAGAACATGGGCGGGAGGGGGCAGAACAGGGGCGTGGTCAGTCAAAGAGATGTATAAAGCATATCCAGGAAAGGCCCATGTATATCCCCGGCATTTCACCCATAAGTCCACATTATAGTTGCTGAAGTGTGGAATAAGGGCTGGACTTAGAAAAAAATCTTGCTTCTAACTCCAATGCGTCCCATAGAGATGAATGGCTATGATGAGTCTGTATTGATCTGGTGTGTCTGCTGTCTGGGAGAGCACCAGATGCAGTAGTAATGAATCGAATGCACAGGTGAGGGACATTTGTAAGGTAAAGCAACAGTAAAAAACACCCCAACCGACATGTAAAACACTGCAATAGTCTTTATTCTGGCATGTACTGTATATGCCAAAGGGGCTATGCAAGGCCTCCCCAATAAATGCTTTGGAAAAATGGGAACATAGCTGTAGGGATGGTATGTGTTTGGCAGAGAAATGCAGATCAGATGTGCGGTCCTCAGAAGACATGCAATTATGCAGTAGCAGCAGCTGTGTATAGGTGCAGGGCATAGTCATGGCAGAGGTATGTTATCTGTGACTGCAAGCAAGAGTGTGTATGTGATTGTGCATTGGATGCATGAAGGCTGTAGGAGAGGCCCTGGTGTGCTGATCTGTAGATCTGGGGGGGATATGTATGCTTGGTCAGTACCAGGACCGTAGGGCTGATGTGATGGCAGCACCACCAGGTGCCAGTGTGAATGAGCAGTATAAACTGACAAGCTGCTCTGCAGAAACATAGCAAGGCATGCCCCTGTCAATGGTAAGGGACGATCAGAGAGGGGGCAAGCTGCAGTGCACTTAGCATGAATACACATCCAAATGCACCATCAGAGGACTCTAACATTGTGCACATCTGGAAGGACAGTTCATGGTGCATATGGGCCTGAATTGCTCATGTTTTCACTGCTGCATGTTCTCATCCTGATGGGTCCCTGTTATTGCAGGGATGTGTATTGACGGGTAGCTGAAGGGACCCATTTTGGTCTTTTCTGCCCATACTTGGCAGTACAAGTACTGTTTGCTGTAATATCCATCGCAGAGATGTCTAAGGTGTTCTGCAAATGCCATGCATGTTTTGTTGTCAGGACAAAGACCTCACATTCCAGTTGCTGTTACAATAGCCTTGGTGCTCTTAGATGACCTTGTACTGTTCTGTGCATGCAACAGACAAGTGTACATAGGTCTCCTTTGTATGCACATACCTATTTCAACAGTATTCATGTCTTGTTTGCATGAATATAACACTGTCAATATTAGCATCTGCTTAGGAGAAGTACTTTTTACCAGCAAAGGCATGGCCACACAGAGACGGGCAGCATTGGACACATATAACATTTCAGAATACGGTGGGTACGAGGACGTCCAAACCGTTTACACTTGTCCGAGGCACGGAGCTGGCTGGATAGCATTTGCATGTGCCTGTCGAACACGTCTATCTCCCTGATTCCAGCCCCACAGGCATGTCTAGACCTGCAGATGTGACTTTAGGTTCAAAGGGGGCCTATTTTTGATTTTGACGTGTCCGTGGGCTGGACGTGCACGTTATGGAATTGGGCTCCACAGGGGTTATTCTAGAAAACGTATCATCTTATTCAGGATTTACATGTGTAAATATGACCACTTACATGTGAAAATTGTCTTCACGTGTAAATAGCCATTTTAGAAAAGGTATGTTTTACACGTGCATGTCTATACCATATTAAAATTACAAGGGGGCGAATTGGGGGTGTTTCAGTGGCATGGTCTGGACAGGACAAAGCACTACACATGTATTCCCCATTTCATATAGGGAATGCATGGGTTAGCTCAAAATTCTCCACGTCCAGTTTTATTTTTATTTTTATTTTTTATAACGCATTTCCTAGGATCAATGTGGTTTACAGAGAACCAAAATTCAACCATGCATGGAACAATTTTACAAGAGCTGGATTACTTAAATATATTAGGCAAAATACCTGCTCCCTGGCATGTATAGGTATTTAAAAAGTGGCCTTCTCTTTATAATAGCGATTAAGGAGGATATCCTCTTAATCCCCCAATGTTTATTTCCTCCTCTAAACTGCAATGAGGTAAAGACAAGAGTCCACTGCAGTTAAGAGCAGCTGTACATCTAGGTTTGCAAAATAGTTCAGACGCACATGTAAGCGCCGGCAATAACATTGCAGGTTGTGAAGTGCTGGCACAGTTCCTCCGTTGATTTTTTCACATGTATGTTTGTGAAATAGCTTCTCCCGCTGCATGTGGATATAAATCTTCTAGTGTGCCTACACATCCTTCTATCGACTTTAGAAATGGCTAAAATACTGTTGGAATGAAGTATGTCCCGTCCTTGATGTCTCAATTCCAATCTCCACGTGCTTTCCAAAATGTGCCTTCAGATGTAAAAGTGCCCAATCTGTGCATTTTCAGCAGCACTATATGTATAGCCCTGGAGGATTAGATTTTGCTTTTATAGGTTAAATGCTTTTTACATGCTGCGGGTGGGAAGGGGGGGGGGGACTGAGCATAATTATCCCCTCAATCACCCAAGCCCTGGCTGAAAAGAGCACTGTGCAGGAGCTTATAGGGAAGTGCAAAAGCTAATAGGGAAATATTTTGAACTGTGCACGAGTTCCCATTCTAAAACCAGAAGTACGCCTATAATTTTTTAGCCTGCCATAGCCATGTCCAAATCGTTCCTCCTTCAATGAGGGCATTCTGAGCCATGTCCGTATGTAAATCGTGACATTCTGAAATTCCCCATTTACACGTGTATGGTTTATGGTTTATTAAACTTGCTGTAATGCCTTTTCAGGTTAAACAAAGAGGCTTAGATAATAAAAACATATAAATCAGAGATTAAAAAAAACTTCATGATAGTTGACAGCAAGAGAAGGGAGGGAGGCATAATAGAATAGATGTAGACAAGGGAATAGGCATAACAAGGGCAGGGCAGTATAAGCACACAAGTAGGGCAAGTGGACACCGGTTGCTCTGAAAATCCAGATGGGGCAGTCCACTCCTAATGATTCAACAAGATCGAAAGCCCGTTTAAAAAGGTATGCTTGAAGACGAAGGTCAGTAGGTAATCCTTTCCACGGTGTTGGGGCTAGAAAACAGAATGCGGAACATCGGGTTGATTCATAGTGGACCTGACCTGGTGACGGTAAACACAGTTGGTTCCCATGCACTGAACGCAGGAGATGGACTGAACAGTAGGGTGTGATTAAGGATAAGAGATATTCTGGAGCGCTTGGTAAAGGGCCTGTGTATATAATCTACACGGCACTATTTATACAGGGAAATAATGTGCCAGGCTTCAAAAACAGCACCCATTAAGTTCATTTGCGGTTAGCGTTGGGCGCATCCGCGTAACTGTAAAATAGACAGCTCATGATAAACACCACGCACTAAGTACAATGCATAGTCTATGCCAGTCTCCACCTCATTGTGCATTAAGCAGTTAACACAGGTTTTAGCATGCTGGCTGGTTTTGAATGCACTGTAGCAATTACTGCAGGCCCACCTTAATGGTTACTGCATTTTACAATGCACATTAATTGCTTAGGGCACTTTAGTAAAAGGGATCCTAAATATTTTAAGAACCACTAATGAACAGAATGTGCAGTAATAAATGTGCATACCCTTACTTCACACCTATTATTTTTGGAGTAATATTTAGCATTGACTATAGCGAATGAACAACTTGCCTTATGGGACAGTCTACACAGGGCACTCTGGGCTGCCTGTTATTATTGAGTTCCCAGCCT
Source organism: Ichthyophis bannanicus (assembly GCA_033557465.1). Classification (NCBI taxonomy): domain Eukaryota; kingdom Metazoa; phylum Chordata; class Amphibia; order Gymnophiona; family Ichthyophiidae; genus Ichthyophis; species Ichthyophis bannanicus. The sequence goes on along the minus strand of CM066032.1, from coordinate 402,626,088 downwards.
GACACCTCACTCGTCATGATAAGGTAGGTATTGGAGGAAAGGGAGAATTGTGAGTGAGGGGAGATTTTCAGTGTCAAGGTAATTGGTGGGGTGAGGCTTGTGAAATTCAGTTTTTAAAATTGTTTACTTTTAAAGGTATTTGTTTGAGGATAAGGAGCTAAACCTGGTTTGTGGCTGTATGAGGTCATATGGTGTTGCTCCTCTTTCTCCAGCAGCTCTGGGTGAGTCCATGCCATTCTGTTATTTCCAAGGGGTGCATGAGGTGATGGGTTCTTTGAGCCACCCACTTTCCTCTTCTGGGCTTTTGGTTCAACTAATTCTGGCTGTTGTTGCAGAGGATAACACGAGCTTGAGGAAGGGGCTATCTTCAGTCTGTAGGCTGAATAGACCCATTATTATTAGGGTACAAGGTGCATGGGGTTGCTGGTGTGATAGAGTGTTATCACACCTGCATCAGGGGCCTCTTGCTGAGGTGAGGTGGAGGCTGAGTGAATTGCGATTAATACATTTGTAATGCCTGTAGGCTCTGTGGCCTGGGGAGTAGGACACCTTGCTGGATTGTGGTGGATGTTCAATGGGAATACAAGGTTGTCCATTTTACAAGAACTAATGCTTCATGCTCACGTTCGCTTTAGTTTTTATAAAAGGGGCAGCCTTATATTCCCATTAATTGTGTGATCTTATTTGGTTGACACTGTGTGGATAGAATGTGAATCTTGGGCTTGGAATACCCTAATTATGACTCAAAGTAGAATTATATCTAAATTTAAGTTGGCAAAGACTGGCAATGACAATGTTTCCTGCCCAAACATATGAATCTTTTTCTCCAAATCTAGGCAAGCTTTCTTTCTTTCCTTATTCTTATGATCTGAAAAGGAGTTAATCTCCTCCCTAATGAAAGCTTTGTAAGAGTCCCAGATTATGTGAAATGGAAGCTGGTTCTTATTATTTCAAATACAAAAAATTATCCGAGAGAGTGGCAGATAATAAACAAACAGTCTGGTCTTTAGGGAAAGCTGCATTAAATCTCTGATGACCTGGTTCTGCAAACCCAACATCCAAAACCAAGGAAACACAAACATGTTTTGAAATCAATATGTTGTAGAATGGGATACCATAACTTTAAAATGTAAAGATTTGGACAACAAAAACTATTCTGCAAATAGAATATAAGGTATGTGAAGCTGAAAAAATGTGACAACCTGTTTGGTGGGGGTAGAAAAATCACCAGAGATGTTATTTAGATTTTGGGAGTCATGTCAATGTCGCTTAGCATTTGGGAGTCACACCGATCTCCTGGTAAACCAGGTACTCGTCACATGTTACAATATAGAGAGAAAATATAATACACTGCTAAATATATAATGGCAATAAATCATTGAATACAATATCAGTTAATCAGCAGAATATAAAGATATGCAATTAGTAAAACAGTATCATTATCGTGTAGATGAAGAGATTAAATGCTGAAACCTGTCTGAAGCTGAAGTTGTTGCCCGGCTTCATTCACGGGTCTTGAACCGGCAGTGAGAGCTACATCAAAGAAGCTGCATGAGATCACGCTTTCAGCTGCGACCTGTGGGTGTCCTGCTCAGCTATTTCTTTCTGTTTCTGCTCCAAGATTTTCTGCTGTTCATCTATGTCATCTACAATATGCTTCCTTCCAACAAGGAGCTTATAGATCGATATCTAAGCTCTGTGGTTGGCATTTGTTTCAAACGCTGGATGCAGCTTTTAAATAAAGTCTAGCTATTCAGCACTAGTATCCAGATAATAGCTGGTGTTGACTACCCAGATTTAGTGCTGGCTGCCAGCACTACCCGGATAGTAGCGATTTTCAGCCCCCTGTTCAGGTAGCCTCTTTGGATAGATTAGAATGGCTTTTTTTCCCCATCCCAATTCATGTGGATAGTTATCCTGAGAGTGGTGCTGAAAATCGATGCTATCTGGATAATTTTCCGCCCTGCTTCAACTCTGCCCCCAGCGTGGTCTCTGGTGATATCCAGCAGTACTAGACGGATAGTGATTACTAAGGAAGTGCCACTGAATATCGGGCCCTTAATTTTTATGGCCTTAATGTGGGCACCGGGCATTACCACAGCATTATTCGCTCTTTTAGAGTCATCCATCCCAACCCAAAGTCCTTCATTAATGAACTACGGTAGCTGCAGATACCGGGGAGGAGGGGGTAAGCTTCATGGATGCAGGTATTGCCACCAACTGAGGTAGCAATAGCTGCATCCATGAAGCCTGCAAATTTTGCGGTTACCACGCAACGGTAACGTCCATAGTAATCACGCTTGCAGGCAATCCCACGTTCTGCCCAAGCTGCACCCATTGCACAAAACGCAGATATAATGGAAAAGTGCTGTGATGTCTGATTTTTTCCCATGTTATCTGCTATCACGTTAGCCTCATGGTAGCAGCTAATATCCTTTAATAAACATATTCCAGCACTGAGCACCATCTGGCGCCATAAACACTGAGCGCCATAAACAGAGCGCCATCTGGCGTGCCCGCGCCTGAGGGCCTCGCCAGAGGGCCCTTTGGCACGGCCCTTAGGCAGAGGCCCACATCAAGAAGCCAGCAAACCTTCCATAAGCCTCGTCTGCACACACGGACAAACAGTACCAATCCCGGTCACTACCAGGAACCTGAAACCTACCAACTGTTAGTAGTGCCTCCAAGGAACTCTTCCCACTTGCCAATTCTGGCACTAGATCACACCGTTGTCTTCAGAACCAACAGTCCGCTATTTGTAGATTACTTTGCTCACCACACGCAGACTACACTGTACTGTCCTAAAAGCTGACTGCCTGCTATACACGGACTACATTGCTGCTATTCTATACTAGTTTACATTGTTGCTGTTCCAGAGCCAACTGTTCGCTATACACAGATTACCTTGCTGCTGTTCTATACTCGTTTACATTGTTGCTGTTCTAGAGCCAACTGCTCGCTATACACAGATTACCTTGTTACTGTTCTATACTCGTTTACACTGTTGCTGTTCTGAGAGCCGACTGCTCGCTATACGCAGATTACAGTATTTACTGTACACAGAGTTCATTGTTGTTATACTTAGCCTACATTGCCGCAAGCAGGCCAAACTACTCATTTTCATTGCTATACTCAGGTTACTCTACCGTTGTTAGTTGCCCCAGCAGTCAGCACCAGACCTCACTAAACTACCCTGAAACGAACAGCTCACCTTCTATCTCTGACGCTGCAAAGTCGACCACAAGATGCATCCACTACTAGCCTTGGCATGTCTACACCTAGCCTCCTGGCTCCCCCATGCATCCCACGCCTTCCATACAAACCCCAACCACATCCCGATTCTCCGCAGCAATAGGAAGAGATGGACGGAGAATCATCGACACTCCCCAAGGGAATCCAATGACACGCTTTACTCGCACTTATTACACATCCCACTTCAACTGTAAACGGGGGCGCTGGGTGAGAATGTCCACAGTCTTGGCAAAGGCAAATATTAGTATTACTTGCAAAGGATTGTGGGAAATGTAGTCCATTCATACCAGAATCAGCCGTTCACAAATAAATGAGTTGTGCTTGCTCGAATGTTAAGCAAAGAAAATATATTTTATTTATGGGGTTATTTCTCCCACACAGATATACTTGGTAGCACAAAAGGATACTTGCTTTCAGTATTATACTTAGGAAAACAAATCAGGAACAACAACTGAACTTCTTAGGCAATCAAATCAAACAATAAAGACCTTGATGGGAACAGAAAGGTCTTTCTATGGGCTCCTGCTAATACCTTTTAGCAGTGCTCCAAAAACAAAACAAAACCCAAAAAGGAATCAAAAACTGTTCTTTTTCAAGGATAACTTCTGGTATTTTCACACACACCCAGAAGTGTCCTTTTAGAGCCCACGTGCAATTATGCAAGGCTTAATTGCTAACAATTAACCAGCTGCAAACCTCTTGGCTGGTTTACTTTCTATACGTGGCTCAAATCCTACCCAAAAGCTTTCTTGTACACTTTTCTGGGAAGATAAAAGAACAAGATATATTTCTTTTTGATGGTTGTTGCATTTGTGAAAGTATATTACCACAGCAGCCTAGACAGAGAGCAATCCATGTAGTCACACTGTTCATTTATAATATCTCCTTCCTCTTCAACTATCATAGAATCAATATCATGGACTGGCTCAGGGGAATTTCTTAATGGAGCACTCTTAGGACAATACTGGTTTACCTGCTGTCTTCCAAGTGAAAAGCTAGGGCATAGATCAGTGTTCATACCTGAGCTTCCATTGCTGTTAGGGTTCCTCTCCAGAACTCCTGGCCAGTATGTAGTCCAGTTTTTATGTCCAGCCTTCCAATCAAGATCCCTGGACACTGGGTCTCTCTTCACATACCTTCTTGCACTGGTCTTAGGGCCCCTTCCAAATGCAGCCGTCTCCCTCACAGGTGCCGTCCGGGGATTCCTGGCTCTGTAACCCCACTCCTCTGGCTTTCCACAGTCCAATGGAGTATGCTTGCCTCTGGAATGACTCCCAGCACACGTACTGCTATGGACTCCTTTAGACCTCCAAGATGCTTTCCTCTTCTTTCTTCCACGCTGCTTCTTGCTCTCTCTGTCCTTGAGCTCTGGGTTCCTCTGCTCCTGCTCCATCTCTTTCTGCTGCTGCCTCTGCTGCTGCTGATTCTGTGTAGAATTTGATTTACTTTTAACCTGTTTAGAGGGACACTCCACCCTAGCACAGCTCAGCTATGCTGAATCAAGCCCTGCCCTTGGAGATGAGTGATTGGGGATTACCTCATAGTTCTCCTGATTGAACACACGTTTCCCCACTTCAGCTCTTCTATAGGGTGTTTGAAACCTGGTGCATTTTGGGACTGGTAGTCTTTTATGGAAACATTCTGTTTTATTATTTCTACCAAAAAAGACAGGTTGCTTGTTCAGAGCCAATTCACCTCCATTATAGCTCCTTCCTGAACTATGATAAGCTTCCTTATCACATAACATATTAAGAAGTCACAAGTGGACCGACAGCAATACCAACATGTCCTGAAATGTGCACTCATCAACGCCAGGTCAGTACGTGCTAAATGGCCAATAATTACCGATTTGGTCACAATCCACGATCTCGACATCCTTATGATCACAGAGACTTGGCTATCCGAATGCGACAATGCAATCATCAACCAGATGCTACCCTCAGGGTTCTCATTCCCCGCATGCCATAGAACCAATCAGAGAGGAGGTGGAACACTCATCCTTTCCAAAACCAACTTAAGTTTCCAGATGAGCAATGCAACCAGCACAACCCACCTAGACTCACTTACTATGACAAACGACATCTGCACGATCAATCTACTGTACCGAGCACCAACACCATCTTCAGAGGATCTCGCAACGATAATTAGCCTCGCCTGCAACATAAACAGATCACGATCCCAAAACTGGATTCTAGGCGACTTCAACCTGCCCACGCTGCAAGAGTCCCAAGCCACTGCTTTCCTAGAAGCACTACACTAGTTGGGTTACTCTCAGCTAGTCGACAGGCCCACACACGTCAAGGGAAATAAACTGGACCTGATTTTTGCCCCACAGACAGACACAGTACCTACCCAACAAATGATACTGACCATAACTCCTGTGCCATGGTCTGACCACAGCCTGCTCAAATTCCACATGCCTATTAACACCTACAACTGAAAATCCAACAAAGCCAACACCGCTCCTGGAACATCTTTGAAGTGCTTCCGCCCCTCTGATAAAGAGGAAATTCGAGAGAAGATTCTTCCACTCCTCAACGATGCAGCACACGACCTAGATGCTCTGGTATCCACCTGGGACACTAGCCTCAAAACCGTCGCCTACATACCAGCCACAGACAAAAAAACAAAGAAACGAGACCATGCACCATGGTATACCAAAGAGCTCTGAGCATCACTCCTGTACCTGCGCAAGCTTGAGAGATGATGGCATCGAGCATGCTCCACCGGTGCACAAAGTGCTTACAACGCTCACTTAAGAGCACACCGAGATGAATTAATGAAGAAGCGGAACAATATCATTCAGACGTCCTGATGCGATCATTAAACAAGCCCCATGACTTGTTCAATATAGTAAAATCTCTTATAAAAGAACCACCCTCAGACCAATCACAGATGCCACAGCCCCAAGCATACTCTGACTATCTACAATCAAAAATGGTCCAGACTGATGTAATCTCAAGCCCCACAGACAACACCCTACTGCATAATCTGTCCAAACCATCGCCACTATCCAAATTTGACAAAATATCGCACAGAGAGATTGAAGACACTATCGCCGCAATCAACCCCACCACCGCGCCCAATGACCCATGCCCAGCTCTCTGGATAAAGGAATTACGCTGCAACTTAAGCCAATATCTGAGCAAGTTAGTAAACCAATCTCTTACAACGGGATCGTTCCCACAGAGTCTGAAACAAACTTCAATTAAACCACTACTGAAGAACAACAGGCTGGACCCAATGAAAGTTGAGTCATACAGGCCAATTTCAAGTATCCTCATACTTGCCAAAATAATTGAAAAGATAGTACAGCATCAAATTCAACAACATATTGACACTGAAGCCCCACTGGATCCATCCCAACATGGGTTCAGAGAAGCACACGGGGTTGAAACCCTCCTCACCACCCTATTCAACAACCTAGTCTCTGGAACCGACAACATTCACCAAGGTTTCGCTCTCATTTTCCTGGACATCGCAGCTGCTTTCGACTCGGTGAGCCACGAGATCCTCATACAACGCCTCAGTGAGAAAGGAATACAAGGAACTGCTCTTGATTGGTGTAAATCATACTTGTCTAATAGATGGCAACATGTAAGGTCAGGCACCACAACATCTGAGCCATTTTTGCAAAACCAGGGGGTGCCACAGGGCTCGTCACTGTCTGCACTGATGTTTAACATCTATATGCAGCCTATATGCACACTAATACGCTCATTCAAGGTCGAATGTCTGGCCTACGCAGACGATATCCTGCTATACATCCCATTCAGGACCGACCAACCAGAATTCTCCCCTCTAACAAGATGTTTTGAAGCAGTAGCAGACTGGCTCATTACGCAAAATCTACGAATTAATTACAGCAAAACAGAGGTTCTTTTCATTTCAAGAAACCAGGACTTCACTCCACCACCCTCTTTAAAAATCAGCAATACAGAATTGAAAACTAAGCCCACAATCCGCTACCTTGGCGTTACCTTGGACCAGCAGCTAGACTTGAAGACCCACATAAGAAACACCGTAAAAACAATATATCTGAAAATAAGGACCTTGAAACACTTACGATCACTACTCGACCTCAGCGACTATCGATCAATCTATCAAGCCTTGATTCTACCACACTTCGACTACGCCAACATAATTCTACATGGTCTCCCTCAAGCAACACTAGCCCCGCTCCAGCTTGCAATGAACACTGCCGCGAGAGTATTAACAGGAGCTACACGGAGGAAGCATATAGCTCCGGTCTTTATGAACCTTCATTGGCTACCTGTTCAAGCAAGAACCCTCTGCAAAGTGTTGACCCTGACCTTCAAAGCCTTGAACAATCAGACCCCCACAGCCATCAGCAAGATGATACACAGCGTGCCGCACAACAGAAACAGAAGACACACAATGCAAAACACCCTGGAAGTCCCAAAAGCAATAACGAAATGCACAAAAACAACAACAAATAGGGCTTACATGATTTACGCACCTAGAGCTTGGAACGCCCTCCCCACATATATCCGAAACATCACCGACCTAACGCATTTCAGGAAGGCATTAAAGCATCACCTGTTCGCTAGATACTACCCCGAAGCCAGCCTGAGCAAACCATCAGGGTGCACCTCAGCCAACCACCCAATGCACTCGACTAATCAGACTCAGCATGAAAAAGGATAGTCAGCTCGGTCCCCCAACAGTACTCCCGGAAATAGATCTCATACAACCAACGTAAATAAGATGTTCGATAGATCCGGTCTGAAAGTAGTTACCAGTGTAAATATGATGTGTGGTGGAGAAGCAGCTACTGAGGGCAGAAAAATAAAGGGAAAACTGCCTTTTTTTCCTTTCACCCAAAGAACTGCAGGCTCTGAAAGGGTTAACTCAGATACAAAAGAGAAAAGTTTCTCAAAGAGAACTGCAGACCAAAACACACCCCCTGTTCCCATGGAGATAGAGGGAGGAGAAGGGAGTGGTTTGGGGGCGGAGTCAGAAGGGATAGGACAGCCCCAAACATTTAGGAAGAAAAACTGCACTCATACAGCAGATTTTGCTGACGGAGGACAGGCTCAGAGCAAGCACCAAGGCAAGCACAGACACAGACACGAGGAGGAGATAAGAGACTTTCCTCGGGAGGAGAGAAAGAGAGAGAAAATTCAGACACAGAGGACACAAGGGTTCCAGGAAGGAAGGACAAGAAGTCCAGGGGAATCCCTTGCACAGAAGCCGGTGAGAGCCAGGAGTAAAAGGCTGACAAGGCTTGTGGAAACCTCGGGAGAAGAGTCCTCAGAGGAGGAAATATTCTCAAAAGGGTCTTGGCTCAACTCTCTACCAAGTAAGGACGTTATCAGCAGAAAACCCAGCACTACTAAGGTGAGCCCTTTACATAGGTTAAAAGGCTTATTAGAGGAAAGGGGTTTTCCCTGCCCTTCCCCCGCTAGCTCTTTCACGGTTAAGAGTCCCTGGGGAAAACTACTGAAGGCTCTGCAGGCTGGGGAGGCTTCCCAAGAGCATACCCAGGAAAACAATGACCCAGTAGAATCAAGTGTGGAGGAAATGGAGGTAGGAGTCTCTGGAGAGTCAGATAGCATTTCAGATATGGAAATAACCTGTGCTATTTGTGCAAGAGAAACATAAGAGAACTAAAGAGGGTTGAGTGAAGAAAAAAACCCAGCTGGGTGAAGTTAATGTATATTTCTGAGTTACCATGTATTAGGTAAAAGAACTGAGGAAGTTCCTTTTACCAGGACTTTTTAAGCCAGTACTTTTAGCCATGCCTTTTAAAAGTAGCTGTTTCATTTAATGCTGCTTGGGCCAGAGCTAGGCTGAAAGTTTGTACTACAACTGAGAAGGAATTACACTACGTGTGAAAGCAGTTGATTGAGTCAGGAACTGGGCTACACCTGCTGTGGAACAAAGGAGGGTGGCACAGCGCCTCCTGAAGACCAAGTACAGAATATCATTGAAAGTAAAGTTTTACTTGAATGTCAGTTTAAAGGCTACAGCAAGCCAGGGACTGCATAAATGGCTTGAGTATTGTTATGTTTGGAGAAGTATCCTGAGTTTTGTTTCCCTTGTCTTCAATCAATTCATGTTAAAGAATTGACTTGGTTTTGGAATTCCTGATTTCTGAGAATAAAAGAAATTTTCCTGCGACCTTGCACTTGGCTATAATCCTTTCGGGGACACAACTACATGAGTTTAGGCAAGTTTTAACAAAGGTCAATCGTCACAACTCCTGCAGCCCTAGGCAACCGCCTGGCCACAAGGGGGAGTGACGACAGGTGGCGTAGTTGTTGGATACAGGAAAACCTACCAATTTGGAGCTACCAGGGAAAACCAGGATCTACAAGGTGGCCGGAGGAATATCCTGAGAGCCTTCCTAAGCACTTGGCAGAGAAAACCAGGACCGGAGACTCAACGGAGCGGAGTTGGAGAGCCCAGCTGGGACCAACGCTGTTGAGAGGCCTGAGTCACCACTTACAGCAGGTAAACCCGTATTTAAGGGGGTTATTTGGTGGATTGCTGTAAGTGGGGAGGTTCTGCAGGTGGAGGAGAGGAAGCACTGTGATAAGGGCCGCACTTGGTGTTTTTTCTTTTTGTTTCTTTTCAGCATTCCAGGATGGAGCAGGCAGAGCTGATTAACTGGATGACAGACTGTTTCCGCCAACAGCATGAGAACGCCGCGAAGACGCAGGAGAAAATGGCTGCCATCATGAGGGAACAGCAACAGCCGCTCCTAGACCTCATGACTGCTTGGATGAAGGAGCAAAAGAAGACAACTGACGAGATAAGGACTGGGTCCAGTTCCTCAGGAACATTGTTGGGACTGGGACAATTTACTAAAGGACCTTTATCCTTTGGGCCTTTAACCCCAGGTGATGATGTCGATGACTATTTTGAAGTGTTCGAGCGTGTGGCAGTCCTAAGTGGATGGCCAGCAGAGCAATGGGCCGTTCGGATAGCAGGCTCCCTTACAGGGGAAGCCCTTGCAGCATATAGGGCCGTGCCTGCTGAGCTCGCCTCCACTTATGACGAGGTAAAAAAGGCCGTGAGAGACCGACTGGGATTGACCCCAATGGTCTACCGCCGTCTTTTTAGAGGTTGCAAACTGAGGTCAGATGAAACACCTCGGGCTTTGTGCCAACGCCTCAAGGCACTATTGTATAAGTGGCTTTTGCCTGATGGTAAAACTATTGATTCTATTCTAGATACCATTGCTCTAGAACAGTTCATAGAGGCTGTGCCACAGGAAATGCGATCTTTTCTGGTCTTACAAGATTGCAAGAGCACTAAAGAAGCAACTTCTTTGGCAGAGCGGTTTTTGGAGGCTCGAGTAATAGGCCAAATGAAGGGTGCAGGGTTGAGCTATGCAAATGTAAGAGAGCCAGAAAGAGTGAGCAAGACCATGCTAGGAGAGGTTATACAAGGAAAACCCCTAAGCAGGTCAGGATATGAGCAGCGTAAGTGTTATGGCTGTGGAAATAAAGGCCACTTAAAGAAAGATTGTCGCACTAGGACAGTCTTGATAACCAACCACTCCCAAGAAGGAGAGGGCTTTCTGCTGTCAGTGGAGGTGGAGAACATCCCAGTACAGGCGCTTTTAGATTCTGGCGCCGACCAGTCGATGGTCTCCCAACAGCTGTGGGCAGAGATACAAGCCAGGAGAGGGGGCCCCATAGAAAAACTTTCGGAGGGGAATATAAGGATCCGATGCGTTCACGGCGCAGCATCCGCTTATCCCTTGCAGAAACTTGTAGTAAAGGGCCTAGGTATGAAGAGAACTATCACTTTAGCTGTGGTCCCTAAACTGCCATATCCCGTAGTTTTAGGGAGGGACTGGCCACAGTTCAAACATGGGCTAGCCAAGGGTTTAGAGTCCCAGACAGGGTTAATGTCGGAGGGGGCCCAAACCAAGGCTAGGGACAAAGATTCCAGTGATGAGCTGACACCCTCTAGGGAGAGAGATAAGCTGGGACAGGCGAAGGGCTTTACTTCCTCTCGGGAACCTAAGGCCAGGTCCCAGGTACTGCCTGCTCCCTTGTTTGCGACCGCTCACAAGAAGCCAGATAGAGGGGTAGCTCCAAGGAAAGACCAGGAGATAAAACCTAAGTTCGTATTGAAATGCTGTCGCACTACTCCTAATGCCCGGTTACCCAAGCGAGCGACAGAATATGCCGCAGGGTTAGATCTTCACAGTGCTGAAGATATCAGCATCCCAAGACTGGGGAGAGCTTTGGTGGAGACGGGGCTGCAAGTAGAAATACCGCCCGGATGCTATGGCCGGATTGCTCCCCGCTCCGGCCTAGCAGTAAAGAGCTGTATTGATGTAGGAGCCGGGGTAGTGGACCCTGATTACCGGGGACCGGTTAAAGTTTTATTGCTAAATTTTGCTAAGACAGACTTTCAGGTAAACACGGGAGACCGGATAGCCCAGCTAATTCTGGAAAGGGTTGGGTTTCCTCCGGTGGAAGAAGTCCCGGAGTTAAACCCTACCATCCGGGGGTCAGCGCGGTTTGGTTCCACGGGACGGGCGGAAATAAAGGGGTTAGCAGCCACTAGGGAGGAGGATAAGGCTGATGTTGACCTTGGTCCTCAATTGGCTGACTGTAAAGCCAAGCCCACTCCGAGGATGGGAGATGAACTGGCATGGAACCAACAACAGGACCTGTTCAGGTTGTTGCGAAGGTTCCCCGACGTCCTAACCCCGATACCGGGAGAGACAAAGCTTGTGGCCCACGAGGTGGTAACCCCACCAGGTGAGGTGATACGGCAAAGGCTGTACAGGCTTCCGGAAGCCAAACAGCAAGAGGTTGTCCGGCAGGTCAGGGAAATGTTGGACATGGGCGTAATCGAGGAGTCGGTTAGCCCATGGAATAGTCCAATAGTTATGGTCCCGAAGCCTGACGGAACGATACGGTTTTGTATCGATTTCCGAAAAGTAAATGCGATTTCTAAATTCGATACCTATCCCATGCCCAGGATAGAGGAGTTGTTGGACCAGCTGGGGCAAGCTGCTTATCTAACCACCCTTGACATGTCCAAAGGGTACTGGCAGATTCCCCTTACCCGGGAGTCTCGCCAGAAAACCGCCTTCAGTACACCGATAGGACTGTACCAGTTCCGTCGGATGCCCTTTGGCCTCCACGGGGCGGCGGCCACGTGTCAGAGGCTGGTAGACATCGTCCTACGCCCACATCGCCGATATGCTCTAGCCTACATGGACGATGTGGTAATACACAGTAAAAGTTGGGACCAACATCTTGCTCATATCACCGCTGTATTGGAAGCGATGAAAAAAGCTGGGATCACCTTAAACCCTAGCAAGTGCATGTTTGGAGGGAGGGAGGTGAAGTATCTCGGGCACATTGTGGGACGGGGAGTAGTGAAGCCCCTCATTGACAAAGTGAGAAGCGTGAAAGCCCATCAATAAGAAGCAGGTACGTAGCTTTTTAGGCTTAATTGGCTACTATAGACGATTCTTGCCCCATTTCGCGATGGAAAGCGCTGCTCTCACAGAGATGCTAAAGAAAAATGCGCCAACGCAGGTAAAGTGGTCACCAAAGGCAGAGCAGGCCTTTACCCAACTAAAAGAACAACTGTGTTCAGCGCCGGTCTTAAGGGGGGTGGACTTTAATAAGTCCTTTATACTGCAGACGGATGCGTCTGAGACAGGGGTAGGTGCGGTTCTAGCGCAAAAACATGGAGGGGTAGAGCACCTGGTTATGTTTTTAAGTAGAAAGCTGACACCTGCAGAACAGAAATATTCCACGGTCGAGAGGGAATGCCTCGCCATACGTTGGGCAGTGGAGGCGCTTCGTTTTTACCTAACTGGCCGTAACCGACCAGTTACCGACCATGCGCCACTGAAGTGGTTAACCAGTATGAAAGACCACAACCCTCGCCTCACCAGATGGTACATGGCCCTACAGGCCTACGATTTTCAGGTGGAACACAGGGCGGGGAGGCTACATACTAACGCCGATGCCCTTTCACGGATTCCGCACTGTGCGCGAGAAACGCCAGCGCGGAATATCTTAAGGGGGGGGTTATGTGGTGGAGAAGCAGCTACTGAGGGCAGAAAAATAAAGGGAAAACTGCCTTTTTTTCCTTTCACCCAAAGAACTGCAGGCTCTGAAAGGGTTAACTCAGATACGAAAGAGAAAAGTTTCTCAAAGAGAACTGCAGACCAAAACACACCCCCTGTTCCCATGGAGATAGAGGGAGGAGAAGGGAGTGGTTTGGGGGCGGAGTCAGAAGGGATAGGACAGCCCCAAACATTTAGGAAGAAAAACTGCACTCATACAGCAGATTTTGCTGACGGAGGACAGGCTCAGAGCAAGCACCAAGGCAAGCACAGACACAGACACGAGGAGGAGATAAGAGACTTTCCTCGGGAGGAGAGAAAGAGAGAGAAAATTCAGACACAGAGGACACAAGGGTTCCAGGAAGGAAGGACAAGAAGTCCAGGGGAATCCCTTGCACAGAAGCCGGTGAGAGCCAGGAGTAAAAGGCTGACAAGGCTTGTGGAAACCTCGGGAGAAGAGTCCTCAGAGGAGGAAATATTCTCAAAAGGGTCTTGGCTCAACTCTCTACCCAGTAAGGACGTTATCAGCAGAAAACCCAGCACTACTAAGGTGAGCCCTTTACATAGGTTAAAAGGCTTATTAGAGGAAAGGGGTTTTCCCTGCCCTTCCCCCACTAGCTCTCTCACGGTTAAGAGTCCCTGGGGAAAACTACTGAAGGCTCTGCAGGCTGGGGAGGCTTCCCAAGAGCATACCCAGGAAAACAATGACCCAGTAGAATCAAGTGTGGAGGAAATGGAGGTAGGAGTCTCTGGAGAGTCAGATAGCATTTCAGATATGGAAATAACCTGTGCTATTTGTGCAAGAGAAACATAAGAGGACCAAAGAGGGTTGAGTGAAGAAAAAAACCCAGCTGGGTGAAGTTAATGTATATTTCTGAGTTACCATGTATTAGGTAAAAGAACTGAGAAAGTTCCTTTTACCAGGACTTTTTAAGCCAGTACTTTTAGCCATGCTTTTTACAAGTAGCTGTTTCATTTAATGCTGCTTGGGCCAGAGCTAGGCTGAAAGTTTGTACTACAACTGAGAAGGAATTACACTACATGTGAAAGCAGTTGATTGAGTCAGGAACTGGGCTACACCTGCTGTGGAACAAAGGAGGGTGGCACAGCGCCTCCTGAAGACCAAGTACAGAATATCATTGAAAGTAAAGTTTTACTTGAATGTCAGTTTAAAGGCTACAGCAAGCCAGGGACTGCATAAATGGCTTGAGTATTGTTATGTTTGGAGAAGTATCCTGAGTTTTGTTTCCCTTGTCTTCAATCAATTCATGTTAAAGAATTGACTTGGTTTTGGAATTCCTGATTTCTGAGAATAAAAGAAATTTTCCTGCGACCTTGCACTTGGCTATAATCCTTTCGGGGACACAACTACATGAGTTTAGGCAAGTTTTAACAAAGGTCAATCGTCACAACTCCTGCAGCCCTAGGCAACCGCCTGGCCACAAGGGGGAGTGACGACAGATGTAGGTAGTTTCCCCCAGTTACTTCCAAGTTGTTCTCCCCGTTCATTGTAAATACAACGCAGGGTGCCTGCGTTGTATAGTTGATGTTGTATGTGAACCGCACTGATCTAAATAGCGTGGTATAGAAGAAATGGTAAATAAATAAATAAATATTCCACAATGTGCCATTAACCGAAGAAAAGGAATCATCTTCTGACCCATAATACAATGAACCCCAGTAATATCAAATATTCTTATGCATGTATCTTTGAGAATCCTCTTCAAATTAGATAGACATCAAAGCTCACTGTTAAACCAAGCAACATCCAACCAAACCAGAACCACAAGAAGTTGACCAAACCCAATTAACATGCAGATTATATGGGTTGTGAAGTGGGAATGGGCGGAGGAGGGGCACAAGGGGAAAATGTTACATCAGAACACCACACACACAATAAAAAGGGGGGGGGGGGGTGGAGGTCTTGGAAATGAACCCAGCATACAGCTTTATATCTTATATCTATCAAGTTACATCAATTGTGGGTGAGGAGAAATGGGTTATATTTCAGGATTGCCAAGTTACTCAGTGCCTGGAGTGAGATGGTTCATTGGAATTAGTGCTGCAGGTCCCATCAGAATGAGATTGTCAGAAATCCAGGACCTGCTTAAAAATCTCACTCCTGGAACTGGGTAACTTGGGAACTCTTTATAAAGAATTATATTGAATCCAAGGCTAGATAACACTGGTACTGTATATAACAGAAAAATTAGAAAAAAGATTAAGCAACTCAGTAAGTGACCATGGCTGAGTTCACCAGCTGTTTCCGGAATTTATAAAACTTCTTTGGCTATTCAAATGACTGCATTCTGTTATCAACAGTGAATTCAAGAATAACAAAGTTGAATACTCCATAGTGGGCCCTGAAGCCTATAGGTTATGGGAAACGGTCTAGGAACCTCTCACGCCACTTGTTGCCTTCTCACCCCATCTTACCCCTCCATGATCTGAGGTTAATGTAGCACTTTCAGAATATATGGGCACGGAAAAGTCTTTCCTGCGCTATGGCAAGTTAAAACCCAGTGTATTCTCTCAACTTCAAATGGATGAGAGAATAAGCACTTCACAGGTGTGGAATGAATTTTTCTTGGTTTTGGATCCTCCCTTTCATGTTCTCCAAGTAATCCTAAAATCATATTTATTTATTTAGCTGGTTTTCTTTTTTTTTAAACTTTTATTTTCATTTTGCAACACACAAAAGTAACAGCACACCAAAAGAAACAAATACACACATACGATAAAGAAAGCAACCCCAATTACCCCCCACCCCAATGCTTCTTCTCTAAGCTGATAGGAATCATCATATAAGCGCTTACATATAACAATTATTGTACATCAAACAAACAGAAGTAGAGTCTATGATACCGGATGAGCATGTGACAGAGATTAATACAGAATCAAACAGTCAACTGAGAGCATTGAATAGTTCGAACATAATCGTGGAGCGTCTTCTAGCAAGACCAATAATGAGTGGTTTGAACGGAAGAGGCTAACATATAAGGTATTTGCACATATTTGCAATGAAAACAGATATGATTACCGTTCATTAGAGCTCAAAAAAGAGCTGTTCTCCCAATATTTCGTGAGTGAGGAACCAGGAAATAACAAGGCCCAGCATAAAGGCTAAAAGGAAGTAAGCCAATTTAGGAAGAGAGGGGATCCCCGCAGCTGAGCGGAGCCCCACAATCTCCCCAAAGAGGAGTTCCGGAAAATATAAAACAGAATGAAGACGACCCCAGACCAAACTCCAGTAATACTGTGGTGCGGGACAATCATACTTAACAGGAATTTAATAGACCAAAGGCAAATGGCATGTCCAGCATCAAGTGCTCTGGATGGCTTTCCAATTAGCTGACCTATCGGGAGTATATGTCCACTTGGAAAAGCAGTACTGAGGAAAGAAGAAAAAAATCAGATCTAGTTTATGAGTGATGGGGGGGCTGAGAAAAGGTGAGCTCTAAGTCGGATGGGCAAAGCAGCTTCCATATATCTACTCGCACAAGATCTTTCATCAGAGCTGGCAGGGTGTAGAGACTCTTGGGTGGACCACGCGTTCTAGGCAACAATCTATCTATCAAAGGATCAAATACTTGACAAAAGTCACCCCCGGGTAACAGTAACAGGGTCATCCACATTCGGAACATAAATACAAATACACGGAATTCACAATCTCCAACCTAGAATATACACAGGTCCAACTACCCTCCCCATCAAAACTAGTATCCAGTACAGTGGGTGGCAAAGATTTCTCAACCAAGATGGCTACCCCGCACCGCTTAGAAACGGCGGGAGAAAGGCAGCCATCATATAAGGTGTGGCAGTAAGTTTCAGTGATGCAACGAAGGTGAAATGGGGTTCCGGAAGAAACACTACATCAGTATGGTCATGATTAAAATAACAAGAACGGTCATTCTTTTGATTGGACCATTAATGCCTCTTCCGTTCAATGACAAGAGTATACAAAAGGCCATACAACAAAGTCAAACATTCTGAAAAAGAAACATGATGGCGCACCGAGTTGCGCAATGTCCCTCATATCAACTATGAATGACTATACACACGATCTAATAAAAATAAACCAATAAAATCATGAAGCGCCCTATATAACAGGAGAAGCACCGAAGTGCCTTAGAGAAGAAGCAAAACCCCAGAAATTACTGGCGACCTGATGTCTGCGGGGTGAAACCCCAGAGAAGGCCTAATTGAGACAGATAAGCGGTATAGCTGTGCGTGCTCCGAATCCAACCGAGGTGCACATCATGGAGGAAAAGGAGACCGAGAAAGGTAGATATTAAAGAAAGAAAGGTCCAGGCAGTCTCTATTCCAGACAATGATCACCACGTCGGGTCATTCAAAATGACGGGCAGTTCCAGCGGAGTCTATCCGAGTTGCTAACTTAGCGCATCTGGTCTGCCTCTTTGGAATCTAAAAATGTTGCTAGCAGAGCAGGATCTTCGAAGGTGCTAGTTTGGTTATGGAGAGTCACTCTGAGCTTCGCCGGATATAAGAGGCCAAAGCGAGCCTGTAACTGTTGAAGTCTAGGTCGAAAAGCAAGGAGTCCCTTCCGCCGGTCAGCTGTGGCCTTTGCCAAGTCGGGGAAGAAGGAGACCTTATGATCTTCAAACTGCAGATGTTGAATCACCCGGGCTGCTTCGAAAATTTGCTCAACTTGCTGATACCTCAGTAATCGAAAGATAATGGGCCGGGGGGTCGTCCGATTAAGTGCGATGTTGGTGGGAGCACGATATGCGCGGTCAATTTCCAGAGCTCCGTAAAAGGTAATCTTCAGCAAGGAGGGGAGAGTTCTAACCAGAAATTCTCTAAGATCTCCTGCTTCCGCACCCTCTGGTACTCCTATGAGCCTGACATTGTTGCGACGGGCTCGATTATTGCAATCCTCTAACTCTTTTTGAAGATTCTGTATCTGCCGCTCAGCCTTGTCCAAGCTCACCAAGTGCTCCGCGTGCGAATCGAGGACCCCCGCCATGTTGTCCAGCCGTAGTGAAAGACCTTCAAGCCGGTCCTGAAGCATACCGAAATCTTCTCGCATGGCTCGGAGCGCTTCTCCGTTGGACTGCACCAGTTCCTTCACACCACGTATTTCCTCCAAGATCTCCTGCTGCATTTCGGGGCTTACCCGAAGTGGAACCATCTTTAGTGGGGAAGACAACTCTGTTTTGGAGCGTTTTCCATGTGAAGAAGAGGGAGACCCAAAGTTCAAGCGCACTGGCTTGTGGGCCGCCATTCCCCCCAAGGCACCCCGGTGAGTTCGGAGTAAAATATTAAGTTTATGTAGATATTAAGTCAGGATTCTGAGTAGGCCCCTCGGGAGCTTCAGCACGAAGCGTCTACCCCGCTGGACATCAGGCTCCGCCCCCCCATTTAGCTGGTTTTCTATACCGCCTTTCAGAATGTCAAGGCGATTTACAAGGAACAAGTTGAACAGTAGCATATGTGGAACATTTGCAATAACTTAAAACATAACATTAAGCATACAGACTGGGAAAATGCTAGGGGGTATCAGGGAGAACCTATGTACATAGTCCTGAGAAGGATGCAACATTAGTGCATAGAGGGACCTAATGCTACGGTAGGGAGGAAAGGGGGGAAAAGAACTAGGTGGAGAGGGGCAGACAAAGAGGGGGTGAAGACAGGGTACTAATTTCTAATTGTTTGCGAAAGCTGAGGACATCTTTAGGTAAGTGCGTTGTCAAAGTGTTCAGTAAATCGATATATCTTTATCTTTTTCCGGAAGTCTTCCAGGTTCTTTGTTGTTTGGATATTGTTCGGGAGGATATTCCAGATTTTACATGCAAATAGGGAGAATGTATTTTTGAGGTGGCCTGAATGTTTTTCCTGTTATTAGCAGAATGGACTGAGTGCTGGCCCGTCTGGGCCTACTGGCCATTGCTTTCTGGAGTAGGGATTGTAGGTATTTGGAAGTAGCTGGTTGCATGCTTTGAAGGTGGTGATTATTTTCAAGGCTTTGTATTTGGTGAGGGCTTTGATGGGGAGCCAGTGGAGATCTTTAAGTGTTGACATTATGGGTTCCTGTTTGGGTGCACCTGTCAGAACTCTAGCAGCTGTGCAATGTGCCTTCTGTAGTGAGTTTATTGCGTATGCTGGAAGCCCATGTAGGATGATATTACAATAGTCCAGGTGTGGCATGATCGTGGCCTGAAATACTAGGTGGTAATCATGGTGATCCAGGAGCGGCTGGAGACGCCAAACTGTTCTTATTTTCTGGTATGTCAGCTTTATGGTGCTATTGAGGTGATGCTGGAGGGTTAGGCCTTGGTCCAGGGTAATTCGTAGATCTGAGCCCCTGGTATGTTGATGTGTGGTGTCTACCATTTTAAAATTGTTTGCCATATTTGTTACATAGATCTCCATGTTGGCTAATATGGTTTCATCATTCTTGCCGACATTGGTAAGACTTTTGAATTTATTGCCATAATCTTAGATTTTTCTTCTTGTCTTCAGACATACTGTTTGCAACATAATACTGATATTTTTAGCTTTCCAAGAATAGTTATATTGAATCACTATGAACCCTATAGTCAAAAAAGCTGAGGGCCTGATATTCAGCCTGCAACGGTCAGTATTTTTAAAGCTCTAGCTGCCTTGGGCAAAAATGAAGCTGGATATTCAGTTAAGGTGCCTGGATAGCGGCCTCTGCTGAATATCCAGTTTCAGCAGTGACTGCCGCTGGCTATCCAGTTACTGGTGATACTCAGCTGCTATCCTTTTTTGGTGGCCTAATTTATGTGGCCACTTATCCACTGAATATTGCTGCTAACTGGGATAAGTCCTTCTACAGCCCTCACCCCACCCACAGACTGCCCTGGTACTCTCCGGACAGCGCTGCAGTGGTTAGAGGGGATATTCAGTGAGTTAGAGTCTCTGAATATCCATCTCAGTGGGTTTTATCTGATTAGCAGGTCCTAACCTTTTTGAATATTGGCCTTTAAGCTCCTAAATTTGGTGTCTAAATTTTCCTCCCTAGTTGCAGACAAATTTAGAAGCCTAAGGTTTAAACTGAAAATTTTCCTAAATGTAGAAGCCTAAAAGTTCTGGGCATGATCTTCATTTGCAACGGCTATGCGCCTCTATAGCGCATAGCAGTTGCCGCCGAACTTTGACCCCAGATATTTAATGCTTAGGTCATATGCGGCCTCGGTATTGACTATCCAGGGTTGCCGCACAGCCAAAGATGCCACAGAAGTTAACCATGCAGCAGCGATATTGCATCCCTGTCCGGTTACCTCCCACAGGTAAATATAGGCCATCTTTCGATGCACCTATCTTTACCCGTGGGTCACTAACCGGGCAATGGTACAATACTGCCGCTGCTTGGTTAGCGATTGGTGCCACCTCCGCTCCAGCCCGGAATGCCCCCAACACGCCCCACTGCTAACCTCTTCCAAAGACGGGGAAGCTGTAAACTCTGAGGGCATAGCATGAAGCTGCCAGGGGGTAAACTGAAAGGCAATATCAGGAAATACATTTTCACTGAAAGGGTGGTGGATGCTTGGAATGCCCTCCCGATGGAAGTGGTGGGGGCAAACACAGTGACAGAATTCAAAATAGCATGGGACAGACACAGTGGATCCCTTTAGAGCAACAGGATAAAATCAAAGTAACCTTAACTGTCTCTTCTATCTCAACAAATAGGAGTGATCTGCATGGAGCGGTGGGTACACCCCTTAACCAAGGGTTAGGGAGCAGTGACCTGCATGGAGTGGCAGATGCACCTACTCTTGCCGCCTTGCTGGGCAGACTAGATGGACCATACTGGTCTTTATCTACCGCCATATACTATGTTACTATGTTGCTAAGCGGTTAGCATCGGGACGCATAGTGGCGTTAATCAGAGATATTCAGGCCACCCGTGGGCAGGGGAATTCTAGGGTCTATGGGCCCGATTCAGAGACACGACTTGCAGTGCTGCCCCTATTCCCCCTCAGGCCCTCCCCACATGGCTAGAGCGCAGTACGGGGAGAGCCGGCGGGGGGCAGGAGGGGGCGGAGTCTGGGTGGAGCAGGGATGAGGCGGCAGGACATATAGGGTTGATTCATGTCACAGCCCTGTATGTCCTGTGGGGTCAGGGGGAATGTGCTGTTTATTCCACCTCGAAGGTGGAATAAGCAGCACAAACTGGGTGATCGGGACCGGAACACCTCTGGGGCTAGGTGCAGATAAGTCCCAGCCATCTGATCCAGGCCCTGGCTGTCCAGCCATGGGTTGGGTGGTGGGGAAGAAGAGGGTTGACACCGCGAGAGCCAGGGGAACCTATGGGGAGGATGTCCCCGCAAGCATGCTGGACCGTCCTCGGGCCCGATTCTGTATGTCACGGGAACGTTTTACTCCTGTGGTACAGAATCGGATCCTAATGGGCCCATCCTGCTTGGGGCCGTCATGCTCCTTTCTGAATCAGGCTCCACGTGTGCTCCTAAAGACGTTTCTAGGCGTGTACATGGCCATAAAAATTCAGTTTGTGCTCATTTCAAACAAATATTTCCTAATTTATGGGCATTTGTTCAAGTTTGTTTCACCTGTTTGATTTTTGCACATAGACTGTAAGGGGGTCATTCCGACTCAGCTTTAGCAGGGATGGACATCCGATTTGGACATCCATCCATGCTAAATGCTCGGGTCCATATTCCCTGCCCAAAGCTCCCCTCACGTACAGAGGAGATGTGCAGGAAGCTCTGGATGGGGACAGAAGGAGGTGGGCCGAGGGAGGAGTGAGGGGGTCCCATAAGCGTGACCCCTAACCTGGACATACGGGACCTATTCCGACGATGGCCCAGTATGTCCAGGGGATGGCAGATAGTCGGGGAACTTGAAGGTGGAATAAGTTTCACTGAAGATAGTGGGAGCCATCAGGGGGACCAGGAATCGAGATGAGGTGGGGCAGAGGATTCCCCGCAGCCCAATCCCGGGCTTGGAAGGCCCGATTGGGGGTCAGGCTGCGGGGAACAGTGCTGGGTAGCAGATCGCTGGAAGCTGGGTCTCCTGTTTGATGTCCCAATGCCAGGGCGATGGGACGCCACAGCACCAGGCTCTATGCAGGAGACCTGGCAGACGTGTGCGGGGATGGGAAAGGACATCCAGGGATACAGAATCGGGGCACATCCTGCTCGTCCAGGCTGGTTTCACCTGATTCCAATCCCGTGGGGATGTATAACTCCCATGGGATCAGAATCGGGTGCTAATCCTGCCCATCCAGTTTTTGGACATCCCCAATGTGAAATGGCTTCTAAGTGTGATAGAGTTTTTTTTAATATGCACAAATCAATGGGACGCATGTTAATTCATAGGTATACTTTTACTACATCCTTCAGTAACAAATTCCAGAATTTGATTACGCATTGAGTGAAAACATATTTTCCCTTATTAATCTTAAACTGGTTACACTGTAGCTTCATTGCATGTCCCCAAGTCTTTCTACTTTTTGATGGCATAAAGAATCAATCTACATTTACCCGTTCCACTCCATTCATTAATTTATATACCTCTATCATATCTCCCCTCAGCCGTCTCTTTTCCAATTTGAAAAGCCCTAACCTTTTAAGCCTCTCCTGATAGGGGTATCCTTCTATCTCCTTTACCATTTTGGTGGCTCTTCTCTGTTCTGCTATATGCTTTTCTAATTCTGCTATATCCTTTTTAAGATACGGTGACCAGAATTGCAAACAATATTCAGGGTGCGGTCGCACCATGGAACAATACAGAGGCATTATAATATCCTTTGTTTTATTCTCCATTCTCTTGGCTGCCTCTGCACACTGGGTGGAAGGTGTCAATGTGTTATCCACGATGATGCCTAAATCTTTTTCCTAGGTGGTGGTTCCTAATGTGGAACCTTGCATCGTGTAAATATAGTTTGGGTTGTTCTTTCCTAAGTGCATAACTTTGCAGCTGGGAAAGATGGATCAATTCAAACAATCTTTTGGTAGGGCATCACTGTGTATTTCCACATTGTCATTCTTACCACAGTTCTATCCACTGAAGGGTGGAGAGGAACCTTTTGCATGCAAGGAATATGGAGTCAGTTTGAGCACACTTAACACATCAGTGTTCTGGAACTCAGAGCCCTATTCAGTGCCATAAAGGCCTTCAAGCCCTGGGTCAAAGGACAAATGGTAATGATTAGAACAGATGAACAAGTTATGATGCTTTACATCAACAAATAAGGTGGATCATGGTCTCTCCAACTTTGTTTGAAGAGAGCAAAGATCTGGCTTCTTGCTTGCTCCATGCAAACTCTGCTAGAGGCAGTCTACCTACCTGGACAGCAGAATCAGTAGACTCTCTCCATCAACAGTTGGACCCTCTGAAGTGGTCTCTCAACCTAGAAATTGTCAAAAGGCTTTTCCAAATATTGACCTCTTTGCCATAGAACACCAAGTATACTTTCTTCTTTTCCATTCATCCCAATGCAACAAGAATTACACACAACACATTTGTAATATTATGGATCAGAGACTTTATGCTTTTGCTGCATTCCCGCTGATTCTGAGAGTATCACAGGAAGTTCACATGGACAAAGCTCAGATCATCCTAATTGTCCTATAGTGACCCAGATAGGACTCGTTTCCTCATCTCCTTGCCCTCACTACAGTACCTCCTCGACTTCTGAGGCAACATCCATCACTACCAAGCCAAGTGAAGAACTTAATACATTTTAACCACAAGATCCTTTCCATGACAACATGAAGGTTGAATGACGGATGATCGACTGTTTTCCCCTCTCGGAAGAAGTAAAAGAACATTTTACTGACCTCCAAGAGACCATCGACAAGAAAATGATATCAACCAAAATGGGCCAGATTTGCCCAATGGGCTAGGGCCACAACCAAAATCTTTTCATCTACCCCATTATGTGGGGTATAATCCTCTTATCAAAATAAATTTTGCAGCTATAATTGAATTGAAGGGAATCTAGGAGAAATCCCTTACCATGGATCTTCTTGCTTTAAGATTCATGAGAAGTATCATGAACATGAAACCTCTTCTAAAATCCCCCTCCCCCTCATTCTCATCCTAGTCATGTCCAGATTGGATTATTGTAACACTGAATATTCTGGTCTCCCTACCTAAGGGTTGACATGGTTGCAAACCTTCCAAAATGCTGCTGTTAAATTTCTTGTACATGAATCCAGGTTTCATCAAATCACACCCCTTATTCATTTTCACGGGCTTCCAATACACGCTTGCATCTGGTTCAAAATTCTTACTGTGGTCCATAAATTATTGTATATTGGTATTCCGTCCTGCCTGTCATCACTAATCATTCTTCACACTCGTTATCTAGCTCTTCATGTCCTTCATGCAAATAATCTCTTTCTCCCCCCCACCCGTTCCTCCCGGATAAAGTATGGATCTACCAGACACTCAGCGTTCTTCTTATTTGCTCTTCGCCTTTGGAATAATCTCCCTCCTGATCTCTGACAGGAACCTTTTTATACCAAATTTAAAGCCAGTCTAAAAACCTACTGTATCTCTTTCAACAAGCCCTCACTGATATCACCTAACACCCCAGAGAGCCTTCTGAGTTGACGCCCCCTTTCTTTCTCCCTCTTCTGCTGCTCTATGTAGGGTTACATTTTCCAGCCAGTTTAATGGAATCCAAGTCCCTTTCTTCTTTCTCTTCTAATTTTTAACTTGGATTTTATGGAAACCGCTTTGCTAGTCCTGAAGGGAAGTATAGAAAATTTTGATAAACCATAAACCATAAGTATCATGCTGATGCTCATACATGCCCCTCTGAGAACCATCTTTCTGGTAGCTATAACCTCAGCAAGGAAGACCCGGGAGATAGAAGTGTTAGTGCATTACTCTCCATACAGCCAGTCCTACCAAAACTGTATAGTCCTTCACACTCATCCCAAATTCCAGAAATCAGTCCATTGCCCTGCCTAGTTTCTTCCTGCCTGGCCTGCCCTGCCCTTGCCCCACCTCCGCTTTTCCTGTTCCCTTGGCGGCAGCAGCAGCGGACCTCCAATTTAAAAAAAACAAAGAGGGTCTTTGCAACTTCGCACTAGCATAGCCGGTCTGGTCCCTCCCTCCTCTGATGCGAGCATACCTCAGAGGAGGGAGGGATCAGACCAGCCATGCAAGTGCGGCGTCAGAAAGATCTGTGTTTTTCTTTTAATTGGAGGAGGTCTGCTGCCACCACTGCCAGAGGAACAAGAAAAGCGGCGACACGGCAAGAGCAGGGCAGGCAGCACAGGGGAGAGCCGGTTGGACATGAGGAGGTGGGGTGAGATGGGGAGATGCTGAACATGGGGGGATTGGGGCAAATGACAAAAGTCTGATGTCATGGGTGGGGGGGGGGGGAGGGCAGGTTTGCAAGTTGTACAGGGTGCATTTACACCGCACTAAAAACAGATCACACACAAAAAAAAGCTCCTAGTCAAATAATAAATAAAAGTTATACCAGTCCCTTATCCTGCTATTATCACTAAACTGTACAGTACTAGTGGATACTGGAGTGGATTGCCTGACTAGTGTTAATAATATGCCCCTGATGAAGCCAGGATAGGTGAAACAAGGATCTTTGTAGGGTGTCCTTTTCTTCATGGAGAGTTGGCAGCAGTAAAGATAAGTAAATTTGGGCACTTTTGTGCTGGTGTGTCTTTCTCCCTTAAATAGCCTTGTTTGGTTTAATTTCAGGAGCAACGGAAACAGAAAGGCATAAGGTTGCCGATTGTGAACTTTTTTCTGGTGATGACCTGGAGTAAAAGGCAGAGTGTCGTTTGGAAAAGTAAAATAATAAAAAAATGATAAAATAATATAAAATCAAGATTTGGAACTTAAGAATATGATTAGGTAATGTCAATTGACTTTTTAAAGAGTTAAAAAAAAATATATTATATAAATTTTGTAAATTTCAGGGTTTTTTTGGCCCGTGATGGTGTGAATAAAGTTTTCCCCTTTGGGTGGATTACTGCTATATAGAGGGAAATTTAATTTGTGCTGAGGTCTTTTCTCCTTGTGTTTAGTTACTGAGCCATTGAGCCTTTGTGAGTTTCTTTTCTGCCAGCTCTCTATGTAAGATTTATTAGTAAAATCAAGAGCCGTTTCTTAGATAAGGTTTTGTGATAATAGCAGGATAAGGAATTGGCATAACTTTATTATTTGACAAGGAGCGTTTTTGTGTGTGATTTGATACAGCCCTGGCCAGGGCCTGCCCATCCACTAGGTGAGCTAGACGGATAGCCTGGGTGGGTGGCGGCAACACACACGATGGGCCGTGCACCCGCAGCTGCCCCTAATTCCATTGTGGGGGGGGGGGGGCAGCAATAGCAGTATTTCAGAAGGCGGCAGCTTTCTGCCGCTGCTTTCTTCCGCACGGCTGGCCATGTCCTTTAGCACACATGGTCTGGCACTTCTGATCCCTTGCCATTTGAAATACTGCTGCTGCCACCCCCACAACCTGCTGGGGGAACGGTGGCAGCTGAGGGGGGGGGGGGCGGCAACATGATTTGGCAGGGGCGGTACGGCCAGGGTTTCTGCCTAGGACGGCAGAAACCCTTGGGCCGGCCCTGACCCCAGCCATGACTATGGCTCTCAGCTCTTGAATAACCATCAAGTGTGCCTGCATTGTATTGCTTGACTATAGCAGAAGCAATGTTGCTTACCTGTAACAAGGGTTCTCTGTAGATGGCAGGGAAAGGCAGCCACATTTATCCTTCCGCCTTCCCCTCATTAAAAAACTCAGAAAGACCAACAGCAAACCAATTAGGAGAGACACTACATTTGCACCATTTCTTTAGCTAGGTACAGACTAAGGTGTACAGTAGATTATAGTTGCTTTTAGGGGAGTGTGGAAATGATCTGCACAGTGAGGAGAAGTCAAGAAACACTTCTCGTAGCTGGAGGAGGCTTTGGAAATACAGGCTCCGTTGAATGACATCACCAACAAGCGTGACTGCATTTCCTTGCCGTCTGTGGAGAACCCCTGTTACAAGTAAGCAACATCACTTTCCAGATGTTTCTTCTCAAAGTGTAAGGAGGGATTTTCTTAAATTGCATTCTAGGGCTCCTGCTCTCTGTATGAGCTATTTTTTGATATATTCTGGAAATGTGACACAAGTATATATAGAGAAATTTTGTGTCTATAGAACCTTCACAATTGTTAGGTTTCTTGTGGAATCAGGAAAAACTAGGGCAGATTAAGCTTGAAGAGCTTCATCTTTGCTGTTTAGTCAACTGGTTACCATTGAGGTGGTCGCAATTGCTTGGGCTAATGAGGGATTCAATTCCATTTATTTGTTGTGATTAGCTATTTTTTCTTTTTAAATAGTAGGCTCTTTTTGAAAATATCATAGACTTGTGGGACACATGGAAATTTGTTTTCATAATACTTGTTTTGGATATTTATGTGCTTACATCTTTTTTCCAAAGTTTATGGTGCTGTATTGTTTTTTACCATTTGTTTTTTTTTTTTTTTCATTTTTTGGGTTGTTGAAATAATAAAATGTAATTGTTTTTTTCACAGTATAGATATTATAGCACAATATACATCCTTTTACCCACACACAGGACAAGCAGTTTGCAAATAACCATTTCACTCACATAGATAGCCATGGATATGGATAAATGGCTTCTAAAAATTGCCTGCTTATACAAGGATTATTGTGACCTACATTGCGTATATTTATATCTATCTATCGCCATGTTTAAAATGTGCTTTAGATACCCATTTTATAAAAGCTATGAAAGACTGGAGCCAGGTTACTAGGTTATTATAACATCTCCAGCTCATGGGTATAGACTCGCAGGGGTTCTCAACCCTGTCCTTGGGACCCACCTAGCCAGTCGGGTTTTCAGGATAACCACAGTGAATATGCATGGGAGAGATTTGCATATAATGGAGGCAGTGTATGCAAATCTCTCTCATACATATTCATTGTGGTTATCCTGAAAACCCGACTGGCTAGGTGGATCTCGAGGACAGGGTTGAGAACCCCTGGTAGAGGCTACTAAATCCTTGATTTCCTGAAAGCCCACCCAGAGAGTAATAATGTTTTTTTGAAAAAAAATATTGCCTACCATACTTTCTTCTTAATCACAAAACTGCCATGTGTAAAATCCCCATTGTTCCAGTATACTGGTTTCTTAGTAGAAGAGTGATTCTATCAGTAACACTGTCTATAGTGATAAACTGCACATCCAAATAAAAGCTTTGTAGTGACAGCACTAAAACCCTATGTACCAGGCACCCGTCTGAGCAAAGGCAACACTGCAGTATCGGCACTTAGGCACAACACGAAAAGCATATTGGAGAAATAACAATATTATTATTACTACCCAAGTTCTGTCGGACACGCTAATTAATATACAGGGAAGATGTTGTCTCCAGGCAGGGATGGCCCTAGAGTTGGTCCAAAGTGTTGGAGCCCTCTGGCTGTCAAAATCTATTATTTAGCTTTGAATGGCCTGCTTTTGCTGCACTCCAGAGGTTGCTGCCCTAGGCGACCACCTAGTTTGCCTAGTGGTTGGGATGGCCCTGTCTCTAAGTAGTCCAGAAAGCCAGTAAAAAAAAGCCTTAACAAAAACTCGGATACATAAATGTGATTTTCTTAATTAAAAAAGACTCATAATCGCTAGAGCATATGTGTCCCCTTCAATTATATTTGCATGAGTGTTGATGAACTAATTGCACTTTTTTCTTCAGCTAGTTTAAGAAAGCTGAAGGTTTTGTCAGATCTGACAGCAAAAGAACTCATTCTCCTTTCTAAAGCAGGAAACGTTCTCTTTCATAAAGCGAATGTATAAAGGTAACATTTATCTTTCAGTCATTCTCAAGCAATCCCCAGCTGTTTACATGCGGGTTCAGTTTAAGCCTGCAAAAATCTCCCGAAGTAGCCACAGAACCTGGGTGTTCTCTGAAGCTCATTTATGCTAACATCTGTGATGAGCTTATCAAGGAAAAACAGCTTATGGGGAACTTGACGCTGCTCCCATAAAATTTATCAAAAAGTGCGATGATTTCAGCTTTTTCTAGGACTATTACATGCACAAAGCGTCTGCGCAATAGCAGCATGTGCATCTAAAGTGACAAACTGAACGATGAAGATACTGCTTGAACTATGAAGGGCAGGCAGGGTCAGCAGAAGGAGATGAGGCGCCTTAGGCAATTCTCATCTCTTGCACCCCCCTCCCATGTTCATTGCCGCCACCCTCCGGAACCTGCAGCGTTGGCAATGACAGCAAACAGCCTCGCAGTACTTACCTTAATCTTCAGCACCGCAGGGCTGTTTGCTTCTGCCCCTCTCCGACTCCTGATGACGACTTCTGGTGCCGACAGGAAGTCGGCATCGGGAGTCGAAGAGGAGAAGCAGCAAACAGCCCCATAGTGCCAAAGCTTAAGGTAAGCACCGCAGGGGCTGTTTGTGATGATTACCACCACTGTAAGTCCCAAGAGGGGCAACGGCTGCGGCAATTGGCACCTCTGCTGGGCCGGCGCTCTAGTTCACCTAATGGTAGTGCCAGCCCTGAGGGCAGGGATTTTGGATTTAGCTCACACCTTTTTCAGGAGTAGCTCAAGGCGAGTTATATTCAGGCAGGGCAGGTGCCATGCTCCCCCGCCACCATTGCCACCGCTGCTGTCCCTCTCCGGGGCCAGCAGTGACGGAAATGGCAAAGGAACTGTGACACAATTCTCGCCAAAGGCTCTGGCACTGCATCGCGGTTTCTGCGTGCTATGTTTGGGCGCTTCTGCCCACCCTGCGATGTAGGCTTCCAGAGCCTTTGATAAGCACTCCATCACAGTTCCCTTGCCGTTGCAGTCATTGCAGGCCCCGGAGAGAGGTAGCAGCAGTAGAAATGGCTGGAGCTCTAGGCGACCACCTAGTTTACTTAACAGCAGCGCCAACCCTGTATTCAGGTGCAGTAGATATTTTCCTATCCCTTGAGGAGCTTACAATCTAAAGGGCCCTTTTGCTAATGTGCAATTCTTTTTTGCTACTATCACACATTTTAAGTAAAATCAATGCACCATGGCATTTTAGAGGGTGTGGCCAGCATATGTTCATAGGTTGTTGTGCAGGCAAGCTGATTAGCTCTTGGCAATTACCGCATGTGCACCTAACTCTACCTAGTGAAACGGGAGTATGTGTACCCATGCTAACTGCAACATTGGTGATTTGTGCGCACTACTGATTTCCACACTAACTGCAATCTGCCCACACCACCCACTCTCTGCCCACCCCTGCCTGATTGCATGATAAGCAGCTAATGTGCGCTTCAGCGTGCGGTGATTGCCCACTTGCACGGCAACAATTACTGTGGGCCCATGAAAGTGGTTAATGCGCACTAAAATCCACATGAACTGCATAGTGGGCTTTAATCAAAGGGCCCCTAAGTTTGTACCTGAGGCAGAGGAGACACGATCATAAGGAGGGTCATGAAAAGAAATGATAACCTTCTTTCTAGTTAATGTGCCTTTGTTCTACTGCCCCCTCCCTACCCTGCAGTAATTAGTCCTTGAAAAGACACTAATTGAGAAGGCAACCACTAATAGGGATCGCCAGCACCTAGTTCTCCATTCTTCCAGCAGCCTAAACCAAAGCGTCAGCTGGGAAACCTCAGCTGTGCACTTCTGTGTGCTCCCCAGAGATCAGTCATTCGAGATAACAGTCAGGCTAGGCTTGCTTTGTTTTTCTGTGGAAATAAACAGCAAAAAAGAAGGCTTTTGATTTAAAGGAACAGTGCAACCTTCTAAGTAGGAATTTAGAAGAACAGGAAATTAATTCATTAGTCTTAACGTGTTGAAAGAGCTAAAGGAAAGAGCATCAGTAAATGAATGAAGTGAACTTGGTGGGCATGACTGTGGTCTTTCCTGATTGTTCCAGATTTGTATATGCATCCTGGCAGGCCACTGTGCGGCATCAGCTTTTCAAGCAGTATCTACAGCAGAATTGGAAAAGGTACAGAGAAGGGTGACCTGCATGATAAAGTGGATGAAAGCATAGCCCTTTGAGGAAAGGCTTAAAAGGTTAGAGAAGAGACAACCGAGGGGAGACATGATAGAGGTCTATAAAATAATGAGTGGAGTGGCGTGAATACATGTGAATTGGTTGTTTATACCTTCAAAGAAAGCACAGATTAGGGGATAGACAATGAAGCTATAACGTAAACCATTTAAGACTAATTGTAGAAAATATTTTTTCACAATGTGTAATCAAACTCTGGGATTCATTGCCAGAGCATGTAGTAAAAGCTGTTATTGTAGCTGGGTTAAAAAAAGATTTAGAGACGTTCTTGGAGGAAAAATCCGTAAACTATTATTAAAATGGACTAGGGAAATCCACTTCTTATCCCTGGGATAATCAGCATGGAATCTGTCTAACTTTTAAGATCCTGCCAAGTACTTGTGACCTGTATTGGCCACTGCTGGAAACAGAATGCTGGGCTTGTTGGGCTTACCGAGAATGGCAAACCTTATGTTCTTATGATTACATAGTAACGTGGTAAAATGAAAGCAAAGACTAGTTGGCTCATCAAGTCTGCATGGTTGTCTTGCTCATGTGTTCTCCACCTCTTGATGAGCACACATGTTCCCAGTCCCCAGGCCAATATTAATGCCCCGCCCCTAACTCTTCATGCTTCTGTCCACATCAAGCTCCTTAATGCCTGCATGACAAACATAGTACTGCCATGCAGCTTACCACAGCCTGTTGGAAGCCAATGCAGCTGTACCCCTGGTGTGAGAGTTATTGCCATATCCTTTCCATGCCGGCAGTTATGGCAGTTTTTTTGGAACCTTCATGCTGCCATACTGCCAATGTGGTATAAGGTAGCTTTTCCGATACTCATGCAAGCAACCAGAAGAGTGGAAGATGACCTTTCTGGCCTCATGAAGCCCACCTAATTCATTAGCCATGTTTTCAGAATCACAGTGGTGCAAGTATATGAATTCCAGCCTCTTACTGATTGAAAAATTAAATGACCGAGTAGGAGGCTTTCTTGTTTTAACTTGTAATTATATTCTGGGGAAAGATTGACTCCCATGCTATTTACAGATTTAACAGGGTTGTTGGACTTGTCCAAGCCAGATACTTTGATGGCTCTTAGTTTCCTTTTAACATTTTTAAAATCTTTCACAAACAATAACTATACTTTTTTCATGGGGTTACTAATGGAACTAATCACAGTGTGCAGGTCTGCGTTGTGACACTGTAGTGATGATGGCACTAATAGCTTATTGACTGGCTCTGGTTGAGTGGTCCGTGAAGCATCATTTAATCACTTCGGAATGGCAATTCTAGCTGCTGAACAAAGGTCAATGGCTATTTCAAAACTCAAAGCTCGTTTTCTTGTCCATAAAGGGACAGAAGATGAGAAATTAAATATCAGGAATATTATGCTTGAGTGTTTTAATAAGAAGATAAAATCAATTAAGAAGACAAAGTTTATTTAGGTCCATTGGATTTTTCCTTGAGGGCCAGAAGTGGAAAATAACTTCCTATGCCTACCAGAATATCTGACCCCCAATTTGCCCTTTTATTTTTTAAATGCTATCAAGTCAATGCTGACTCCTGGTAACCCAGCTGGGTTTTCTTGGGAGTGTGACCAGAAGAAGATTGCCAGCTCTTTCTTCCAAGGCGATGGAGAGTAAAGTGAATTGCCCAAGGTCACAAGGCGTGCCGGTGGGAATTAAACCCAGATCTCTTAGGTAATAGGCTGCTGCTCAGATCACTAGGCTACTCCTCTACCAAAGAGTTTAGAAAACATTGGTTCCATGTAAGAAAAAAGCACAAAGAGTCATTGAAAAGGCATACATGCTGTATTTGCACTGAAAAGTGCAATAGTTTCATTCATTATCTGAACCGATTGTTAATGGCGAAGAATCTGTTTTAATCTCAGCTACAGGATATGTTGACTTACCAACACTCCTTGGGGGTCATTTTAAAAGTCAAGATTTGGTTGTCCAAAGCCATGCACATCTCCAGAGCCATTTTACAAATCACAATGGGATGACCAAGTAGGCAGGGGTCATGGTGGAGGTGTGTCTATGAACTTATACATCTCCTGTCAATTTCAGAAATTTATTTATTTACATTCTCTTATATACTGCATCAGTGTGGTTTATATTGAACAAACTGAAATTACATTGAACAGGGCATTATAACTTGGAGATAAGTATCTTACAGGGAACATGGGCTATGGAGGGTTAAGTGGCTTGCCCAAGACCACAAGGAGCACCTGTGGGACTAGAAACCCCAGTCCTTCTGACCCAAGGTTGCTGTCCTCTAGTGTGATTTGAACCCCTGACCTTCTGGCCTGAAGTACCTTGCCCCAACCACTAGGCCACTCCTCCACTCCATGTTGGGGATGTTGGGGATGTCTGTAGGGATGTCTAGGTTCATATCTGCTCCAGGCATGAACAGGCATCAGGAAAGGGCTTGTTGTGACCTTAAAACATATAAAGGGTGCTGAGAAGATGGAGAATTAAGTGACTAGCCTAAGATAGCAAAGGCTCATGCAGGGATTTGAACCCTGATCACCCAGCACTCTATAGATGCACATATTTTTAGCACGCCACGTTTCTGAAAATGTGCCTGAATTTGCACGTGCCTGTTTTTTTTTTCCAGACGTTCTTTGACGTCCCAGATCGCACTTGGATGTCCCATTGCAAAATTTGCCTTCATGCATTTACACATCTTTCAGAATGGATGAGTACATGAATAAATCCATAGAGCTTAATCCTAAGGCACAGCCTGCAAAGTCACTGCCTATGTTACTATCAACCAGGTTCTCTCAGCAGTTGAAAATGTGTTCACCTAGCTATTAGAATAAAGTAACCCCTCTGACTGTCTCTTTTATATTCAAAGGGGGGGTCAACCATTCTTAAGGAATAGCAGGGTCGAAAGATTCCAGGAATAATTGGCAGCCTCCTTTGACCTGAGCAAAGCATTTAAATTATTGATGTGTAAAAACGGGCAGAAATTTCATAATAGCAAGAAGGAAGCTCCAGAGGGGGCACATTTATGTGATCTAATCACACTTCTGGGAGACTAGGGGCTCAATTACAGCTGATGCTGGAAAGTTGCTGGGAGCTAGAGTAATTTATGGGAGCTACAGTAACCTCCTCTCCTATTGCAGGACCATTATTCTGACAGTTTAGATGTACATGCCCTTGACTAATATGCACAGTGTATATATGTGAATTGTTACATTCAAAATTGTTTTAAAGTAATTTAACAGCATAAGGGAATCACGTTAATACAATCCATCTTTTAATTTCTTTCTCCTTGTGATCCTGGGCAAGTCGTTCGTAACCCTCCATTGCATCAGGTAAGAACGTAGATTGTGAGTCCTCTGGGGACAAGACAATACCTACTGTACCTGAATGTAACTTGCCCTGAACTTCTGAGAAAAGGCGTGAGCTGACTCCAATTCCCCCTCCTCCCTTTTCCCATTTCTTATTTAGTGTCTCATTCTTGCTCGCCTTTTTTCTGTTTGAAATGGGCAGTCAATCAGATTGGTTGAGGGAGGGGAAGGGCTTGTAGAATTTAATAGTTCATATAGATGGCAGTCTGGATAGGTTGCCTGTATGGTCTTTATCTGCCATTGCTTTTTTATTTCTTGTTATGCTTTTAGACACTGTGAAATGGTAATAGTGTCGTTTCAAGTTCCATAGTCTGCAAAATGCCACTTACCCTCATTCCAGAATTTTAAAAGCAGCTGTTGGAATGCCAGAAACAAAAGCTGTCACAAAGAACTGAAAAGAATCCCATTTGCTTTCTGTCAGATTTACAAAGATACTTTGCACTGCTCTGTATTTAACTTCTTGGCTGAACGTATTGGCTTTAGGAGTTTATAAGACTGCAACAATTCACCAAGCTTTCAATGATTCGTACTGCACAAAAATAAAGACCCAGGACTTCTGGCGGTTTCTGCTTTAGCTGGGAATCAGCATAGGGGAAATCGATGGAGCCAGTCTTTCCCCAAAAATAAAACAGCAGTAAAATCAGTACATTAAAATGTTGAGGACTCAAAAAAGTGCTCGTCATGATTTCTGGAGACATGGATTGATCTCTAAAACAGACAAAAAACAGAGAACGAGAAAGTGCTTGTAGAGCTAACCTGCTGGAAGGCAGAACGGCAGCAATATTGTGTTTGCTTGTTAATTTATTTATTTTAAACATTTCTAATCTGTCATATCTTACCACAGAAGCTAAAACACACATAGCTTGATGATATAAAGTAAACATACAATACAACATGATACCTACCAATAATGACCATCCTCCCCGTTTACCTATACCATTAGCTCTAGCTAACAAGCCACCCACAATCAACCTTCAATTCAGTCAAAAAAATACCCATCAGTACTGAAGATGATACAGGTGTTTTGTGGAGAAATGCTTGTGCTCAGCGCTGAATCAGTGAGTATGTGGAAAAAAGTAGAAAATCGGAAAGAAGCGAGAGGAGAACTGGACGGAAGGGAACATAGAATCAAGGGTATAAAACAATGAGTGAGTTACCTGCAAATCTAAAATAATTTTTCATTTCATTAAGAACAATATGCTGGCAAAAAGGAAATGAAATGGTCTTGAAAACTACACAAGCAACAACATTAGAGCGTTCTGCATCCTGGAAGAGGAGGAAGTGGGCTAGATGCGGCCCTTTGTAATGAGATTACTGCTAGAGAGTTATTAACTGTAGCGGTTTGGGGAGGGGGAGGACAGAGGTTCTGGGGAGGTGGACACTGATGCCATATCACTTATATTCATGTCTCTTCTCATCTCCATCCCTTTCTCCCTTCTTTCTCTTCCCTTCCCCTCCCACCTTTCTGTATCCATCCTCAGCAGTTTTCTCTTAGTTTCATTCCTGGCAGTCCCATCTCTCAGTCTTAGGTTCTTGTCCCCTTCCTCCTTCAAAGCGGGGTCCTCTCCTACCTCACAATCCAGAAGATCTCTAAAGGAAAACAGGGGACTATTGTAGTTGATATGGAAGGGCAGACTAGCTAGGCCCTGTGGTCTTTTCCTGCAGTCATGTTGCTATGGCGAGCAGAACAAGAGGGAAGCGTCACATGTTCCTTCTGCTGATAGCTGTCTCTACTGTGCCACTTGTACTTCCATGACTTGAACTGTGTAGTTCAAACTGTAGAATGAGAAGCAGTGTGGCAGAGGAGGTAACCAAGCAGAGATTCATTTATTTATTTGAAAGGTTTATATACCGCATTTCCATCGATCAAGGCGGTTTACATACAACATAACTTAACATTACAGAGAACAAGTTAACATAGGACATAAAGCCAACCCAACATTATAACACGAGTGTAATTAGGATGAACAGGGAGGGGGGAAGGAGACAAAGTTGTCATCAAGGTACAATAGGTCATGAGTACACAACAGTTACAGAGAGCAGAGCTCACAGTTCATGATGGCTGTGTGTCTAGGTGACTCCTTGAAAGTGCTCTTTGAACAGGAGTGTTTTTAATAGTTTTCTGACGTCCATAAGATCTGTGATAGTTCTGATCTGTAAGGGTAAGGTGTTTCATAATCCGGGGAGCATATAAGGAAAATGCATGCAAACAAACTGATTGGTTAAAATTAGTGAAGACCGTGAGAAGAGCGAGGAGGTGCTCTGCAGTGCTTTTTCTTTGCTATTATTAGGGAGTTTCCTTTTAATAGTTTGAAGGTAATACAAGGATAGCTCATGATAGGTTTTAAACGTTGTCATAATGTTTTTATATTTTATTCTGCTTAATAAAGGTAATCAGTGGAGCTTTTACAAGATGGGGGTGATATGGGTGCCTCTGGGCGCCCCAGTGAGGATTCTAGCCGCTGCATGTTGGGCTACCAGGAGTGGGTGTAGATAACGTTTTGGCAGGCCTTTGGAGGATTGCACTACAGTAATCCAGGTGGGGAAGTATCAGCATGGAAGACAGATCTGAAATCTTGAGTATCAAGAAGTGGTCGCAGTAACTGAACTGTCCTTATTTTGTTGTAGATGGTTTTTGTAGCACTGTTAGATATGATAGAGATCTATAAATTAATGAACGGAGTGGAACGGGTAAACCTAGATTGATTGCTTATGCCATCAAAATATAGAAAGACTAGGAGACATGCAATGAAGCTACAGCGTAACCTATTTTAGACTGATAAGAGAAAATATTTTTTCACTTAATGTGTAATCAAACTGTGGAATTATTAGAGGGGATCCGGGAAATACACTGCTTGCCCCAGTACAAGCACTGTGGAATCTGTGTCTATTGGGGAAACTGCTAGCTACTTGTGACCTAGATTGGCCACTGTTGTAAACAGGATACTTGACTTGATTGACCTTGATCTGACCCAGTATGGCATATCTGATGTTCTTATGTTTATGTACGACTGTAGCATGAGGTGTTGACCAATAATTATTCTAAGGTAGCCGTCCACGGGTTTGACTACAAGATCTGCATTGTTAAACTTTAGTGATAGTGGAGGGGAGAAAGACTGATTCTTGGATATAAAAAGCTCCTCAGTTTTGTTGTAATGAATTGTGAGGCAGTGCATGGAGAGCCAGTGGGCAATCGCATTGAAGCAGTTTACCATTGGTGAAATGTCTGGAATCATGGTGGAGAAGGGAGCATAAAACATTGTGTGGTTCTGAACTGGGTTTATCTGCAGTTTGTTTGGCAGAATTATTGTCCTGGCATACCTCTTCCCATCCAATTCGCTAGGGCTTGAGTGATAATCTTCTTGTTTCATTTTCGTTTCAGTCTAGTTTGCAGGTTATGGGGTCCCATGCTTTTGCTTTGGCAGTACCTGTTTTATGGAATCATTTGCCAGTCTTGTTACATGAATGTTTGAATTGTTATCTTTTCATCGGCTATTGAAAAGCCATTTGTTTCATTAAGCTTTTAGCGTTGGATTTTTGTTTAATGTTATTTTAAGATGTGTTATATGTTTTCTGTGCTGCTTTGAACTTTTGTGATTAAAATGTTGTAAATAAATAAATAAATAAATTATGGGCCCGATTCAGTAAAGTGAATAAGGGGGCTGTAGGTCCTGGTGGGACATGCAACCCTGCTAGCTGTCTGGCCTGTATTCCTGTACACAGTCTCCCCATAAGCACACAGCCGCAGTGCGGGGAGATCTGGATGGGGCGGAGCGAGGGCAGGCCAGGCACACAGACGTAAAGAGCCGATTCAGGTCATGGCCTGAACATCTGGTGGTTGGAAGATGGCCATGCTGGTTATTCCACTTCAGAGATGGAATAAGCAGCAGCGATGGTGGCAGGCTGGCCCGGCAGCCCCCCAGCAGCACAGCATCCACAGAAGATAAGGTTCTGCTGCTCAGTCTTGGCCCTGCAAGACCCCACTGAGGGCCGGGGGATAGGGAAACTGGGCTGGTTGTGCAGTGCGGATGTAGGTGCATGCCGGGCCGTCTAACTCCTGCGGTGCAGAATCGGGTACTATTGTGGCTGTCTAGGTCAGGGGCATCCAGACAGCCCGGACATGCCCCTTATGGGATCGGGCTCCACGTCAACTGCATAGAGATGGAAGAAGACATCATGTGATTGGATGAGTTTGCAAATTGGATAGACATAAATATTGAACAATAAGGCTGTGATGAGCCTTGGAGTACTCCTTGCTTCTGTGGGTAAGGTTCAGAGTTGTTGGAGCCTAACTGCACTATTTGTTGATGGCCAGACAGGTAGGAGCAAAGCCAACTTTTGGCTAAGTTGTTGATACCGATGCACTGTAACCGCTGTAGAAGAATGTCATGGCATATTGTGTTGAATGTTGCAGCAATATCCAGGAATATGGTCTCTCTATGCCCGTCATGAGTCAATCGTGGAGTGAGATTAGAAGTGTCTCTACTCCATGGCCAGATTGGAAGCCATGTTGGTCTGAGTCAAAAGGTGCATATAGGTTAATGTAATCCTGTAATTGAAGTTGGACAACATTCTTAATTTTTTTGTGAGGAAGGGCAAGCTTGAAATAAGCCTGTATGAGTTGGGTTCTGAGAGGTCTAGCTTGGAGCTTTTCAGATCTAATCATTTTTAACCAACTTACAGGGCAGGGATCTAATGGGGATGTTGTAGCTTTGAGGTTACCAATAATGTTATCCAGCTGGACTGAATGAGTGTAGTGTATTGGTGGTGCAGGTATGCCTGCAATTTACAAGTGTGGCAGGAGGTGAATGTGGAGCAGAGATAAGCATGCTCAGTTCCTGACAGCTGGGAGGAGTGTGGGAGTATTATAGAGTGAGCTTATTCCAACTGCATACTCAAGAACAGAATGCAGCAGGAATCTGAAACATGACTTTTGTTTAGTATCCGGGCTTTTTATCTTACAGTTTGAGACAGGGAGCGAATATAATCACATCAGAAATGATAATCAGTAAGAACACCAACTGAACCAAAAGCAATACATCATGCAATACAAATTGCCCCTCTTGAACCTTAACACAGAACAGTGCCATTTGGTGGCCTTATAAAAAATTGCGCTTTTCAATAAATGCTTTAACTTATGGCTATTTTATATCTCAAAAACCTCTCCTTTTATGAAAGCCTACTCATTGATCACTATGCTGACTTACCTTTTGACCTGGTCAACTGAATTACAGAAGGAAGAAATAGTTTGATAATCCGGTCAGCTTCTTCTGACTGAAGCTATGAAGGCGAGGTTTCAGTGCATCCATAAACACATAAGATCTTCCATACTAGATCAGACCAAACATCCATCAAGCCAAGTATTCTGTTTCCAACAGTAGCCAATCCAGCTCACAAGTACCTGGCAGGATCCCAAATGATAGACGGATTCCATGCTGCTTATCTAAAGGGGTAAGCAGTGGATTTCCACAGTTTCCTTCAATAATTTATTTATTTAACAGTTTTTCTATACCGCCTTTATCCAAGGCAGTTTACGTTAAACAACATAACAATTACAGGAATTGTTTTACATTTAACAGGGGAGTACAACTTGGAGATAAGTAAGCAATAAATTATGTGGGGGAAATATGGTTTATGGACTTTTCCTCGAGGAACCTCTCCAAGCCTTCTTTAGACCTGACTACACTAACAGCTTTTACTACATCATTCAACAACAAATTCCAGAACTTAACTGGAGTGGATGAATAGCTTAATGGTTAGAGCAGTAAAACTGAGGAAAGCCTGGTTAGAATCTTATTTCTGCTCTTTGTGATCTTGGGCAAGCCACTTAACCCTTCATTGCTTCACATACAAACTTACAGGTCAATGCAGAAAGACCAACGCGCCCTTGGCACAAAGATAACTCAACTTACAAGCACAAGTTCCGACAGGCCAACTGCAGAAAAGAGACTGATGTGCATGTAAACAGCAAAGGAAAAGCAAGTGCACATAGTAATGCCAAGTGTATTTAAATTATAGTCAAATAAGCTATGCATATTAAAATGGCATGCTAATATTGTCTGCGCCTGATGCAGAGAAACACGCAGAGGATTATGCTACCAGCCAAAGCGCCAGTATCTCTATGCCTGGGTCTGAGGAGGCTTAAATGTCTTGCGTGTGCCCCTGACAGTCTTTTGATGGCATCAGGGGCTTTCCCCGATGCCTGCATCATCTGATGTGAAGTGTCAAACTTCTCCTCAGATGATCCAGGCATCGGGGAAGGACCCCCATGCCATCAAAATACTGTTAGGGGGTCGGTGCCCCTGACAGAAACCAAATCCCTGGTGGTCCAGCAGCTCCAATCCCCCCCAACCAATTAAAACTAACCTTGGTGGCCCAAGGGCTCCAAACCCCCCACCCACTTACCCAACTAAAACTAACCCTGGTGGCCCAGCAGCCCCAATCCTCCTACCCACCTGACTAAAAGTGACTCAGTGGCCCTGAACCCCCCACACCCATCCCGGTAACTTTACACTGGGCATTTTCTACTTTATATGGCAGTCTGATCCTGTCTGGTGCATTCCAGGACGCACCGCGTAGGGACAGGCACTGCCATTTTTCAAGATGGAGGCACAGGATCAGGAGTGCATGGGCAATACTCCCATTCTTTTGTAAAGGTACTGGAAGGGGGGTGGGGTGTTCAAGGCTGCTGGGACACCAGGGTTAGTTTTGTTTGGGTGGGTGGGGGGATCGGGGCCATTGGGCCACCAGAGTTAGTTTTAATTCAGTGGGTGGAGGGATCAGGATCTTGAGGGATTTGGTTTCTGTCGGAGGCACCAGCCTCCTGACAGTATTTTTATGGCATCAGGGGCTTTCCGCATTTGACACTTCACCTTAGATGATCCAGGAATTGGGGAAAGCCTCTGATTTCACCAAAATACTGTCGGGGTGCATATGCAAATTAGGTATGCAGTGCCCGTGTTTCTTTGAGAGACCATGCCAAACTTGCGCTGACTTCTGTGTGCACGTGTTTGGCTTGCTCTCCCAGTTTAATGCAGCCATTTGCACCACAGTTTATGACACATGGCTAATTTGCATATGCACCCCTTTCTGCATGCCGGTGCTGAAGTTGCGTGCTATTGGTGCCCTGTATAGAAGTGTACAGAGTTAATAGCGTGCAACTTCAGAGATGGCTTTCTGCATTGGCCTGTTAGATTGTAAGCTCCCTGGGGATAGAAAAATAACTACTGAGTGGAACTCACCTTGAACTTCTGAGAAAAGGCATGAGCTAAATACAATCGCCCACAATTAATTATTACCTTGAGTGAAAAAATATTTTCTCTGATTAATCTTAAATGCACTACTTTGTAGCTTCATTGCCTGTCCCCTGGTCGTTGTACTTTTTGAAGGAGTAAACCACCGATTCACATTTACTCGTTCCACTCTACTCATTATTTTAAAGACTTCACTGATGTCCTCTCAGTCATCTCTTCTCCAAGATGAAGAGTGCTAATCATGTAAGTCTTTCCTCACAGAGGTATCTTTCCATCCCTTTTTATCATTTTGGTCACCCTTCTCTGTTCCTTTCCTAATTCAGTTCTATCTTTTTTTAAATGTGACAATCAGAACTGCATACAATATTCAAGGTATCATCTCACCATGGAACGATAGAGAGGCATTATTCTCCATCCCTTTTCCAAT
The DNA here is from genome assembly GCA_033557465.1 of Ichthyophis bannanicus. Classification (NCBI taxonomy): domain Eukaryota; kingdom Metazoa; phylum Chordata; class Amphibia; order Gymnophiona; family Ichthyophiidae; genus Ichthyophis; species Ichthyophis bannanicus. The sequence continues at coordinate 402,583,733 of CM066032.1, read as the reverse complement.
AATTCCTGGTAATCTATTAGCTTTCTTGACTGCCACTGCACATTGTATAGAGAATTTCAATGCATTATTCACAATGATGCTTAGATCCTTTTCCTGAGTGGTGACTCCTATTGTGGAACATTGCATTTTGTAGCTATAGTTTGGGTTGTTCTTCCCTAAGTGCATACCTTTATACTTGTCCACATTAAATTTCATCTGCCATTTGGATGCTCAGTCTCCAAGCTTCTCAAGGTTGTCTTACAATTTTTCATAATCTTTATGTGATTTAAGAACTGAGAATAATTTTGTGTCATCTGCAGATTTGATCACCTCACTTGTTATTCCCACTTTCAGGTCATTTATAATATGTTAAAAAGCAGCTAGCCCAGTGCAAATCCCTTGGGTACTTCACTATTGTCCATGTAGCCCTAATCTCTATTTTATATTGTGGTAGGCGAAGGCCTATGCTCCATGCTAATTGAACTAAGCAGACAGGCTTAACAAGCTTGCCCTGTAAATGAAGCCTGTAGTTAGGCCCAGAGGAATGAAAACCCCCCTGAATGATGACACCATAGAATTGAAACTTAACTCAGCTTAACTGAACATAGCTAAGCAGAAACGAAACTTAGAAAAGACAGAAAACAGCTCTAATTGGTATTGATAAGGATGTGAGAAGCTTCTATGGAATTAATTAACTTGCTGTAAGAAAGGTTACAGTGCCCTGCTTTCCCACATATTCCAGCTGGATAGCGACCTTGGAGGAGAGAAGTATCAAAGTTAGTGAACTGACCATTGTAATTGGGACTGGAAGGGGGGCAACCAGGTGCTGAGCCCAGTCAAGGGTCCCCATTGGATAGCTACGTAATGGTACCAGGACCAATAGATGGGTGAGAGGGGTTACTGGGACCAATGAAAAGTTTGCCTATGTCTAGAATGGGAAAGAAAGCTATAAAAGTTGTTGTTTTGCTAGAAACCATTGCTCAGCCATTTTGAATTTGATTATTGCTTGAGCCTGTGCACATTAAACTGGCTTGAATCCTTGAAAAGACTCCTGGTTTTATTTATTGCATGCTTATCTGCTGCTACAATATCTTTTAACCATTTCCCAATTCTCAACAGGACACTGCCACCTATCCCATGACTTATTACAGACTTTTTGCTTGAACTTAGCACCTATTGTTGAGGGTCAAGCTAGCAGGATTTGTGTTTCTGTAAACATGTATATGCTCACTCCTACCGCCCAGGCAGCAGGAAGAAGAGTCCATGGGAGTCCCTTTCCTTTTAGGATGAAGAATCTGGGCTGTGGCCCCAGGTCCCGCTGGCCAGAAATGTGGGGTTGTGGCCTGAAGAGGCAGTCAGGAGGCTCCAGGTCCTGCCGGCTAGAAGAGAGGGGCTGCAACTTGAAGAAGGATGGTGCTGAAAAGCAGGGGCAGAGGAGTGGGTGAGGGGGCATAATCTAAGGGAAGAGGTGAGGTTAGAAGGAAAGAAAGTGGCAGAGAATATGGGAAGGGGCTGTGCTAGGAGTCGAGCATAAGGTAAGGGTGGAACATAAGGGGAAGGAATAGGATTAGAAGAAAGAAGGAGAAGAGAGGTGAGTGCAATAAGGGAGCAGGAAATGGAGAGAGGGAGTGAAAGGCTGGAGAGGGTGCAAGGTTGAGTAGCAGGGGTGGGAGAAAGGATGGGTGGATGGAGGGAAAAGAAGGAGAGAACAAGAGAGACCAATGAAGGCTAGGTTATGGGAGGGACAAGGAGTAAGTGCAAAAGGACAAGGGAAAGTGCAGACAGCCACCCACCACTCCAAAACAAATGAACTCACAACCCCTCGCAGACACACACACATATGTACGCTGAGCAGTGGGTGTCGGCCTAGCCTGCCTGAGGTCTGGAGATTGGTGTGAGAGTTGCGGCTCCACCCATTTGCTGGTGTCATCTGCCTGCGCCTCCTCTTTAAAACCGGGGCTTCTCCTGGTGCTGTAATGTTGGGAGTAGAGGGTGCCTGCCTGGAGCCTGAGGAAGTTGCAGCTGAGCAGTGGGTGTCGGCCTAGCCTGCCTGAGGCCTGGAGATCGGTGTGAGAGTTGCAGCTCCGCCCATTTGCTGGTGTCATCTGCCTGCGCCTCCTCTTTAAAATCCAGGGCTTTTTTTGTGCGGCCATGGACACTTCAACGAAAGGACATGAAACAAAGAGACTTGTCCCTTTGTTGTCCCTTCGTTGTTAGTTCGGTGTTAGGAAGCTGACTTGGAGAGATGCCGCATAAAAGGAAGAACAAGGGGCAGGTGTCTTCTGGGAGTTCAGCAACTTTGAGTAAAATTGTGGGCCCAATGGATAGACATGTTTTGTCTTCTGTTGTAACAATCCAGGCAAGTTCTCCCACGCAGCTATCTTCACCCTCTGAGTCGGGGGCTACTTTAAGCCCCATTGCTCAAACTCCACCTCCACAGCCTTTAGTTGCCCTGGAGCCACTGGGTGAGAGGGAACAGACTTCGAGACTGGTTATCCCAGAGTTTAATCCCTCTGTGTCTCCCTCTTCTGATGTATCTTCGGTGCCTATGCCATCATGTTTGCATTTTGATGTTTCTTTAGCTCCTCAGTCTTTGCTGGGATCTGTTCCTGCCTCTGTTACTTTAATGGATATTTGGACTGTAGTTGCTCAGACAAATCAGTATCTTAAAACTATTTTATTATTATTAAGCTGTATTTATATCCTGCTTTTTCACCAGGTCAAAGTGGTCAATTGGGGGATACATTTAACACAAGGGGATATGAGACACATACACTAATACTTACAGGGAACATGGGCAGTGGAGGGTTAAGTGGCTTGCCCAAGACCTCAAGGAGTGCTTATAGGACTAGAAATCCCAGTCCCTCTGGCATGAGATTGCTGTCCCCAGGTGGGACTTGAACCCCTGGCCCTCTGGGCTGAAGTACCTTGTCCTAACCACTAGACCACTCCTGTTTTTGATCAGACAGCCAGTTTCTCTAAAGAGGTTGTTGCTAAGTTTGAACAACAGGATGCGGTCCTTGCTCAGCTTAGCAATGGGTTATCTAGATTGGATCGTCAGTTCTCCAATCTAAAGGCAGCCAGTTTGGTAGGGATGAGAGATGCCCTACTTTTACATGGGTGGCTTGAACTGCTGGAGAATGTGATACATAGTAAAAATCTAAGATTTCTTAATTTTCCTAAAACTCATTATCATTCACCATTAATTTTGCTGCAGAAATACTTTAAGGAATGTTTAAAAATGGTAGATGTGGAAAAGATACAAGTTACTAAGTTCTATTATTTGCTGGATAAGCCGGCTAATATACCAGCAGGGTCCTCTCCAGTTTCCATTGATTTGTACCAATTTTTGGAACAGTCAGTGGATGATATTCCTGGGAGGGCCACTTTGGTAGTTTCTTTTGCTTCTGCTATTGTGAAATCTCAGGTTATACAGTTGTAGGGAGGAGTGGTCTAGTGGTTAGGACAAGTTACTTCAGGCCAGAGGGTCAGGGGTTCAAGCCCCACCTGGGGACAGCAATCTCAGGCCAGAGGGACTGGGATTTCTAGTCCTATAGGCACTCCTTGTGGTCAGGCAAACCACTTAACCCTCCATTGCCCATGTTCCCTGTATGTATTAGTGTGTGTGTGTCTCATATCCCCTCATGTTAAATGTATCCCCCAATTGACCACCTTGATCCAGTGAAAAGCAGGATATAAATACAGCTAAATAAAATAAAGTTATATTTTAAGTATAAGACTGTTTTATTTTGTGGTCAGTTGGTTTGGGCTTTTCCAGATGTGGCTAGGGCCACTCAAATTCTACATAAGAGTTTCCTTCAGTTAAAACGCTGGGTGAGAGCACAGGGAGCTACTTTTTATTTGAGATTTCCTTGCAAATGTGTGGTATCTCTGTTGGGTGTCCGTTATGTTTATACGAACCCTAAACAGTTAGAAGATTTTTTGAAGAGCAGGGAAGGTGGGGTACGTAGTAGTACCCAATGGGTAGTTTTCTTATATATATCATATGTGATTTTGTTTTGTTATTGGGATTTGTGAATTTAGAGCTTGACAAAGTAATTTGCCCTAGGTCATTGTTGCCCTCTGCGCTCCTGGATGTGGTCTAATTGCAGTACATATTTTTTTCTTTCTGGTAATCCTTTGGGGATATGGTTCCCCTTGTTTTTTCCTTCTTTTGATGTATTTCGCATATTTCTTTGTATATGTTTGTGTTGTATTAAATAGAAATTCTTAATAAAAAAAAAAAGTAAAGTAGATCAGAGTGAGACCCGGATCGTGGCACCCGTAGCCTGTTGGAATTGCCATTGAGACTGGCATTGAGAGAGGAGGGCTGCAGTGAGTCCTGCCTACCCGGAAATGAGGTTGACTCAGGCTGTCAGGGAGATTAAAAAGTCAGTGTTTCTGCATCACAGCCGCGGCTTTGCAACCCCAGGTGCACGACCAAAAGGCTAAAAGACCAAAGGGCCATACCCCTTTGGTACCCCTTTCGTGCCACTCAGGACCTTGGGGCTGGGTTCTGTGGTTAGGTTTTGGAAGGCAAAAGGTAAGACTGATTCTACACCATCTTACATAATTGCTTTATAGAAGTGAGAAAATGTCTTGACCTACATAACCTGTACATCCGGGGTCGTGGAACACCCACTGCCTGTCCTAATTCTGCCTCTGCAACGCCCCCTCCTGCCCCCATCTAAGCCTCCCCATACAAACTCCTTGTTCTTATGGGGAGGCTTTAAATAGGGCTGGTAGGGGGGTGTATAGTGGGGATGGAGACCAAAGTGAATAAATATAAAAGAAAAAAGAGGCTGAAAAAAGTAGCTGAAAAGATGCAGAAAAAGAGGGCGGTCTTAATAAAATACAAGAGATCATAGAAAGAGGAAGACAAGCATCAATATTTGGAGAGGCTTAGAGAAGCTAGGAAAGTAGTCATGAAGGCATGTTAGTGAGAAGAGGACATGCAAAAATGGTATTGTCAGACTCAAAGGTGAAGGGAAGTAATATGTAGAAGCTGATGAGGGTAAATCAGAATTGCTAAACAAATATTTTTTTTCTGTGTTCACAGATGAAGGGCCAGGATCAGGACCTCAGAAAACATCTACAAATAGGAACAGCAGCAAAGGGGATCTTGAATGATTTTCATAAGACTGTGTTTGTGAGGAACTAGCTAAACTAAAAGTAGACAAAGCGATGGGGGCCAGATGGGATATATCCAGTGTATTGAAGGAACTTGGGGAAGTTCTAGTGGTTCCACTGTCTAACCCTTTCAATGCTTCTTTAGAGTTGGGAATTGTCCCAGAGGACTGGAGACAGGCACATGTGGTCCCTTTACTCAAAAGCGGAAGTAAGGATGAGATTGAGAACTACAGGTCGGTTAGTCTGACCTCTGTGGTGAGCATTGCTTTTGTTTAGTGCCATCGAGTTGATGTTGACTCATGGCGACCTTCTGGATAGTTGTCCTAAATTGTGTTTGGTCTTCAGTCAGGCAGCATTGTTGACAGAGTGGCACCCATAGCTGCTGTTATTGTATTGATCCATCTCATTGCTGGCCTTGCTCTTTTACGTTGACCTTCTGCCTTGCCAAGCGTGATGCCTTTCTCTAATGATCTCTTTCTTCGCATGATGGGGTCTATTCTGAACCACAATTAGCAGGGATGGACATCCCATTGGGATGACCATCCCCGCTATTCATCTGACTTTCCTGTACCCGCCAAGCCTCCCCGTATGAACAAGGAGTTTGTACGGGGAAGTTAGATGGCGGCAGGAAAGGGGCGGTATGGAGGCGGTGACAGGGCGGGCAGTGAGTGGTCTGCAGCCCTGGACTACAGGATCGATTCTGATGTTGGTCCCATATGTCCGGGGCTGGCAGAGTAGACAGGGAACTTATTCCACCTCTAAGGTGGAATAAATTCCCCTAGATGGGAGGGAGATGGCAGGCCTGGGGCGTGTCAAAGGTAGGAGGGGGTGCAGGGGATTCCCTGCAGCCCAACCCTGGCTGTGGGAAGCCAGATCGGGGTCAGGCTGCGGGGAAAGCACAAAGTTGTCAGCGGCTGGGGATCGCAGCTCCTGAATGGAGCCATGGTGCCATGGCAACTACATGCCATGGCACCGCGGCTCCATTCAGGAGTCTTGACTGAGTTAGCCGGGCAGATGCCTGTGCGTGCAGGCTGACTGGAATTGCGTTCAGGCCGGCATGTACAGGCTTAGATGGTATTCTGATCCCGCAGGGGCTAGACATGCCCCGCGGGATCAGAATCCCATCTATCTCTGTGCGTCTGGTTCCGACCGGACGCACAGAGGGCAGGACATCCTCAATAGAATAGGCTTTCACGTGTCCAAAGTATGAAAGTCAAAGTCTTGTCACCTGAGCTTCTAAAGAAAGCTTAGGTTTGTTCTCCTCTAGTACTGACTGGTTTGTTCTTCGGGCAGTCCATGGTATACACAGTATTCTTTGCCAGCACCATAATTCAAAGGTATCAATTTTCTTCCTGTCTATCTTTTTCAAGGACCATCTTTTGCATTTATATGACGTTATTGAAAATGAGTAAATTAATGGAAATGTTGCTAAAACAGAGGTTTCTGGAATTCAGTATGTTGCAGGATCTGAGGCAACAACTAGAGGCAAGTCTTGTCAGACAAATCAAATTAATTTCTTTGATGGGGTGACCAGAGTTGGACCGAGGGAAAGCCCTAGATGTGGTGTACTTAGATTTCAGTAAAGCCTTTGACACTATTCCGTACAAACGACTTATGTTTCATCATAAGGCATATTGGGACAGAGTTAAAGATCTCAATATGTATACCTTGGAGGAAAGGCGGGAGAGAGGAGATATGAAAGAGACATTTAAATACCTCTGTGGCATAACTGCATAGGAGAAGAGCCTCTTTCTATTGAAAGGAAGCTCTGCAATGAGGGGGCATAGGATGAAAGTGAAAGGGATAGCCTCAGGAGTAATATTCAGATATATTTCTTTATGGAAAGAGTGGTAGATGTGTGATATAGTCTCCCAGTGGAGGTAGTAGAGACCAGGACAACATCTGGATCAAGAAAACACGGGACCAACACAGATGATCTCTAAAGAAAAAGAAGGCACTATAATAGTTAGTATGGAAGGGCAGACTAGATAGTCCATATGGCCTTTTTCTGACGTCATGTTTCTATATACATATGAAAACCGATTTCTGCATGTAAAAATGCTATTTTACATGCAAAAATAACTTATAAAGTTGACGGCACTTAACAACAACAACAACAACCTCCTATGTGACTATCAGCATAAGAATATATTCTGAATAAAATATTGATTAGAACCAAATTGAACATATTTGAATTTGCTTACTCGTATTACACACAGCAGAAAAATGTCTTTAAGGTTAGACAAGCATTAGCTTTGAAAGGAGGGAGGGATAGCAAGGAAGTTCACTGCACTAGTATTTAACTTTCACAAAGGAGACTATGATAAAATGAGGAAAATATTTAAGAGAAAACTAAAAGGAGCAACTGCAAAGGTTAAGAGTTTACATCAGGCCTGGGCGTTATTTAAAAATACTATCTTGGAAGCCCACAGCAGATGTATTCCAAGCTTTAAAGAAGGTGGAGGGAAGGCCAAATGACAGCCATCATGGTTTAAAGGTAAGGTCAGAGAGGCTGTTATAGCCAAGAGAATCTTTCAGAAAATGGAAAAAAGAGCTAAATGATGAAAACAGGAAACAATATAAGTATTTTTTTTGAAGGTGTGAATAAGCAAGTAGATAAGCCTGAGCCACTTGATGTGAAACCCGATTCCACTAAGGGCATGTCTGGGCCATCTGGACAGCCCCGAGCAGGAAGATTCTGCCCCACGGGAGCCAGACGTTTCCGTGGGTGCAGGATGGGCCCTGGGACAGCCTAGCGTGCCCCTGCATACAAGCAGGGATGTCCTCCCTGCATGCACTGCTGTCCCCTGCAGTGCTGACCCCCTCTAGCCCCGCCACCCAGCCCCGAGCTGGGCAGCCGGGGCCTGGGTCGGGTGACGGGGACTTACTGTGCCCCAGTCCTGGCTGTGGGAGGCTGTGCCGGCCTCGATTGCCCCAAACATAGCTGCTTATTCCACCTCTGAGGTGGAATAAGCAGCATGTTCCCCCTGACCCGCAGGACATTCAGGACCATGACCTGAATCGGCCCTGTAAGTCCTGCCGTCTCGCCCCGCCCATGCTTCACCCACATTCTGCCCCCTCCTGCCCCCCCACTGGCTCTCCCCATACTGCTGCTCTGGCCTTGCGGGGAGAGTTGGAAGGGGAATACGAGCAGGAAGGCTTGCGGATTCTGGGCCATAGCATATTTGGCTTTTCAGAAAGCCTTTGACAAGCCAATTCTAATGTTGGCCCTGTACCCCCAGGGCCAGTGACTTGTGCGGGGAAGTTATTCCACCTCAGATGTGGAATAACTTCCCTGGATGTTTTTTTTCAGTGGGCCTGGGGCACGGATGGGGCAGGGGGGCCCGAGAACATTCCCCGCAGCCCGACCCTGACTTTAGGAGGCCGGATTGGGGGTCAGGCTGCGGGGAAAGCCTTTGTTAAGCCAGTGGCCGGGATTGCGGCTTTACAATAGAGCCGCGGCGCCATGGCAATCGGATACCATGGTGCCGCATCTCCATTGCAAAGCCCTGACTGTACGTACAAAATTGCGACCCCCTCTGTACATCCGGTTCACACTGGACGTACAGAGGGGGCAGTATGTCTGGGTTGGAATGAGCCTGTTAGGGAAGAACAATCCAAACTACAGTTACTCGATGCAAGGTTCCACATTAGGAATCACCACTCAGGAAAAGGTTCTGGGCGTAATCATGGATAATATGTTGAAACCATCTACCCAGTGTGTAGCAGTGGCCAAGAAAGCAAATAGAATGGTAGGAATCATAAGGAAAGGAATGGAGAATAAAACCAAGGATATTATAATGCCTCTGTACTGTTCCATGATGCGAATTGTACCTTGAATATTGTATGTAGTTCTGGTTGCCATACCTTAAAAAGGATAGAGAAAAATTAGAAAAGGTACAGAGAAGAGCGACTAAAATGATAAAAGAGAAGGAAGGATATCCCATTGAGGAAAGGTTTTAAAGGTTAGGGCTCAACTTGGAAAAAAGATGGCTGAGGGGCGATATGTTAGAGGTCTATAAAATAATGAATGGAGTAGAATGGGTAAATACAGGTTAGTTGTTTACTCCTTAAAAAATTAGAAAGACTAGGGGACATGCAATGAAGCTACAATGTAGGACATTTAAGACTAATAGGAGAAAATATTTTTTCACTCAACACATAATCAAACTCTGGAATTTGTTACCAGAGAATGTAGTAAAAGCTGTTAATGTAGCTGGATTTAAAGGAGGTTTGCGTGAGTTCCTGGAGGAAAAGTCCATAAACTATTTTTAAAGAGGAGTGAGGGAATCCACTGCTTGCCCCAATACAAGCATTATGGAACCTGTGTGTCTTTTTGGGAAAGTGCCTGGATTGGCCACTGTAGGAAACAGGATACTGGGCTTGATGGACCTTTAGTCTGACCCAGTATGGCATATCATAGGTTCTTATGTTATGTTCTTATGTTCTCAGGGTCGGCCTGTCCACTGGGTGGACTAGGCAGTCACCTAGGGTTGCAGAGCCTGGTGGTGGCATGATTTTTGAAAGCAACAGTTTTGTGCTGCCACTTTGGTGTTCATGGCCTGCTGCTCCTTCCTCCCTCGGACACAGCTTCCGACAGGAGCAGCAGGCCATGACTGTGCACTCGTGCGTGGGGTTTTAAGGATCACCGTGTATGCCGAAGCGCATGGCTTGGCATGGGTGCTGAAGTGGTGGCACAAAGCTAGCGCTTTAAAATCAGTGGAAGGCTCGTGCCATCGATGCCACCCCTCCACTCCGAGGTGAGATGATGGATGGGGGGAGGGGGGGAGAGGGGCTGATGTCTGAGAGGAGAGGGGTTGGGGATGTGCTCTGGTGGGGGTCCTGTTTAGGGTGGGAGAAACCCTTGGGCCAGTCCTGATTACACAATTTTGTCTTAGTCAAAAGACACGCAAGATGTTTAGTAGAAGGCAATGAAAGAGGAGCGAGCAACCAGTGACTAAGGGCTCCTTTTAATAAAGCACGCTAAGGATTTGCAATTAATGCCTCAAATAAAGGCACGTTAATAGCAAAGCGTCTGTGTTAGATGTCAGGGGCATGACCAGAATGTTCTCAGCAGCTAATGCACTATGGGTTTGTGTATCATATGCTCCACCAAGGCTGGCTTAAGGACTGTTATAGAGGCATCATTAGGTGAACCCCCATTAAGAGCCGTGTTGTCTCTGACTGCGTAGCAATTGCTCTGGTGCTAGCAGTAATGTCATCTCCATGCCCACTCTCTGCCCATTCCCTGCCGCAGTCTGCGCTCACAGATTAACGTGCATTTTAGCATGCGGTGGTAGCATGTTAGTGTTCTTGACTGATAGTTGCTGTGCATTGAAGCGCACATGAACCACCTAATGGGCTTTAGCACATCTAAAAGTTCCCAACATTCCTTTTCTTTTAATCTGGTCTAATTTCTTATAAAGTTCAGATGCAAAGATCTGCTGCTTACTGTCCATCACTGTGGCAAATGCAACATTCAGTTCATACATTCAGAAAAATGAAACGATCCAAAAATAATATTATGATAGTTTGCACATACAGATTCTTGTGGCTAGTGGTGGTGATTTTTTAATGTTATTTTAATGTAACTCTGACTTTCCAACATCAGGGATGCCAACACAAACCTTTCCTCAGTCAGAAAGGTAAAATTAGAAGGGAAAGCTGATCCCTTTGCCACCCACAGATTTTTCCTTTACATGTTATATACCAGGTGTAGCCCTCAGAGTAATTATTCTCCATGCTGTGTGCTGTGAAAATGATTTATTGGTTTCCAGCGAGTCCTGTGTTTGTAAAATTGCAGGTGTTTGAAGACATCCATTGGTATAGCAGAGAATTTATTAGGCAAGATGCTTAATTTTTTGCTATTTTTATGTATTGAAGGGACATTATTGTATTAACAAGATTGTGAATCTTATAAATTGTGCTCTCTTACTAGCTCATTGGTACCTAAAGGGTTGGGGTTTTGGACTGGCAAAGGTACAATTGCATAACTGCTGGAAAATGAGAATGAGAGAGTTTAATAATAATAAACTAATAAACTTGCTTTTACTCATGATCTCTTTATCTCTAATGCTCTACATCTCCTTGCTCTAACTGAGACCTGGCTCCTCCCAGATGATACCGCATCTACTGCTGCTCTCTGTCGTGGTGGCTATCAGTTCTCCCATATGCCTCGTTCCACTGGCCGCGGTGGTGGTGTTGGCCTTCTACTTTCTCCCTCTTGCCAATTCCAACCCCTCCTGCTGCCTCTGTCTCACTCCTTTCTCTCTTTTGAAGTCCATCCCATTCACCTTTTCACTCCACTCCCTCTCCGGGTCGCTGTTATTTATAGACCTCCTGACAAGTCTGCTTCTACCTTCCTCACTGACTTTGACTCATGGCTTTCCTTCTTTCTGGATTCCTCTTCCCCCACTCTTATTCTTGGGGATTTTAACATTCATGTCAATAACCCCTCTGATCCTTGTGCCTTAAAGCTCCTCTCCCTTACCTCCTCGTTTGACCTCCAACTTTGTTCTACTGCCCCCACTCATCAGCGTGGCCACTGCCTGGACCTGATATTCTTCTCTAGTTTCTTACCCTCGAACTTCTGTAGCTCAGCTCTTCCCTTATCTGACCATCACCTTCTAAGCTTTAATCTTCATCACCCGCTGCCTCAGCCTCTCCTGTCTCCTCCAACCTATTTAGAAATCTTCTTGCTATTGATACCTTGGCTCTGTCTTCCACTATTTCTTCATCTCTTTCCGCCACTATGTCATCCAAGTCTGTTGACAAGGCAGTAACTTCCTATAATGCTGCACTTTCCTTGGCTCTGGATACTCTCACTCTGCCCATCCCACGTCCTGTGAGATGTTCCGCACCCCAGCCTTGACTTTCATCCACCACCCGCTATCTACGTTCCTGTGCCTGTTCTGCTGAGTGTGCTTGGCTCAAATCCCGCGCCCCTGCTGACTTTCTACACTTCAAATTCATGCTTGTCTCTTTCTAATCAGCCATAGCTCTTGCCAAACAAGACTACTATGTCCATCTGACTAACTCTCTTGCCTCTGATCCTTGCCGTCTCTTTACTACTCTCAACTCTCTCCTCAAGGTGCCTCCGCCTCTGTTCCCTCCCTCCCTTTCTGCCCAAACCCTGGCTGACTATTTCCATGACAAAATTCACACGATCACCCTCCAATTCCTCACAAAATCAACTACTTCCCCTCCTCCCCCTCTTCACTCCAAACCCTCCCCCCTACCTCTGCTACCTTCTCTTCCATTCCTGTCATCTCTGAAGAGGAAACTGCACATCTTTTTCTTCCTCCAAACTCACCACCTACTCCTCTGATCCTATCCCCACCCATCTCCTAAGCCCCATCTCCTCCACCATTGTCCCTTCCATCTCTCATATTCTCAACTTATCGCTCTCCACTGCAATAGTCCCTGCAGACTTCAAACAAGCTGTGGTCACACCTCTCCTCAAGAAACCCTTACTCGATCCCACCTGTCCTATCGACCCATCTCTCTCCTTCCTTCATTTCTAAACTACTTGAACGTGCGGTTCACCGCCGCTGCCTCGACTTCCTCTCCTCTCATGCCCTCCTGGATCCCTTACAGTCTGGCTTTCGTCCTTTACACTCCACTGAAACAGCCCTCGTCAAAGTCTCCAGTGACTTGCCTTTACTCTGTCCTCATCCTTCTTGACCTCTCTGCTGCTTTTGACACTGTTGACCACAGCCTTCTCCTTGATACCCTGTCCTCGCTTGGTTTTAGGGGCTCTGTACTATCCTGGTTCTCCTCCTATCTCTCCCATCGGTCCTTCTGTGTGTGTTCTGGTGGCTTCTCCTCCTCTGCTACCCTGCTCCCAGTTGGTGTACCCCAAGGATCTGTCCTGGGTCCGCTCCTTTTCTCTCTCTATACCCAGTCCCTTGGTGCACTTATCTCTTCCCATGGCTTTCAGTACCATCTGTATGCTGATGACACCCAGATCCACCTCTCTACACCTGAAATCTCTCTGGCAATCCAGACCCGGATTTCTGCCTGCCTTTCTGACATTGCTGCCTGAATGTCTCACCGCCGCTTGAAATTGAACATGGCCAAGACCAAACTTCTCATCCTTCCCCCCAAAACCTCCCCTCCTCTTCCTCCCTTCTCAGTCTCTGTGGATAACTCTCTACTCCTCCCTATTTCCTCAGCCTGCAATCTGGGGGTTGTCTTTGACTCCTCTCTCTTTCTCCACACACATCCAGCTGACAGCTAAGACCTGACGCTTCTTTCTTTATAACATCAGCAAAATCCGCCACTTCCTTTCTGAACATACTACTAAAACGCTTATCCATTCCTTAATCACCTCCCGTCTTGACTACTGTAACCTACTCCTTGCTGGTCTCCCTTTGAATCATCTCTCTCCCCTTCAATCTGTTCAACACTCTGCTGCATGGCTAATCTTCCACCAGCCTCGTCATGCCCATATTACTCCTCTTCTCAAGTCACTTCATTGGCTCCCTATCCGTTTCCGCATCCAGTTCAAACTTCTCCTGCTGACCTATAAATGCATTCACTCTGCGGCTCCTCTCTACCTTTATTCTCTTATCTCTCCTTAGAAACCCCCCCCCTCCTCCCGGGAACTCTGCTCTTCCAGCAAACTGCTCCAATCTGTGCCCTTCTCTTCCACTGCTAACTCCAGACTTCCCTCCTTTCACCTTGCTGCAATGTACGCCTGGAACAAATTACCTGTGTCTGTACGCCAGGCACCTTCCCTAACCCTCTTCAAATCCAGGCTGAAAACTCACCTCTTCGCTGCTGCTTTTGGATCCTGACATTCCTGATCTCCTTCTCCTTCCCTTGCTTTATCCCTGCCCACACCTTCTGTGCTTGTCTTGACTAGATTGTAAGCTCTGATGGGCAGGGACTGTCTCTTACTTATCTGTGCAGCGCTGCGTACAACTTGTAGCGCTATATAAATGCTCAGTAGTAGTAGTAGTAGTAGTAATAGAGTTTAACAACTGTAAGACAGAATTGGAAGTTTTTCATGCATGACTAAACGAGAATTGTATTTCTTTTTTTTAATCACTTTTTGTTGAAGTGCTTCCTCCCTTCAGCTTATAATTGGAGATGATGGACCAAAATAAGCAACTTCTTGCCCTCTAAACGTAGGTGACCTGCTCTAACTTTAGTTTCATGGAGGATAATTTTATACATCATGTTCACGCATAACACTTTGAGGAACTCTCCCCTCCTTTTCATTTGTCTCTATGTTTGACTATGTGTGTCGGTGTCATTTTTTGTCTCCAGTATTTATTCTTTTATTGTAAACTGTGATGATGTTCAAGTATCGTTTGAATGGTAATATATCAAACCCCAAATAAATATGTCACACCTAAAAGTATGTGGGGTGCAAACTGGCATGTACTCATTCAGGGGCAGCCTTTGGGTGGAGGATGGGCAGAGTTGCACTTTACATGTATGTTTTATAAAATACTTCCATAAAGCATGTGCTAACATTTATGCCTGTGAGTGAGAAGGTGTAATCTCCAGGAACAAGCAGGAATGAGTCTTCACATATGGGTACGTCGGTACCGACGGAGCCTGCACGGGGATGCTGCCCAGCTTCCATTCAGAAAGCTTTTGGCAGCCTCCCTCGCGCCTGCGCGCTGAGTTCCCGCCCTCTCCAGAGCCTCTCTTCAGTTTTCGTTTTTCCGCGGAGCCGGCAGGACGTCCTCCTGTCACCGCAGAAACTTACTTATTTACTTACTTTAATACTTTAGTTTTTTTCTTTTCTTGTGGTCGCGGCTGTATTTCCCGCTCCCACCGGTATCGCTGGTGGATTTTTGACTTAATTCTGAGAAACGTTTTCTTCAGTTTTTGCCTTAACTTGTTGGGCCTACCAGGCCTCTTCATTATGGAGCCTTCTTTTCCTAAGAAGTGCCTTCGGTGTGGAAACACCTGTTTCTTTTTAGATACCAATGCTTGGTGTCTCAACTGTGTGGGTCCTGACCCTTTTTCCCCTGGCAAGTCGGGGGATATTTCTGTGAAGAAACCTTCAAATTTTAGAATTTCCCTCGATACCGTTTTTTCCTCGGCAGTGAGGGTACCAGGTTTCTCTACTTCACAGCATCAGGTAACCCAAAAAACAGTCTGTTAAGACTAGTCAATGTTTGAGTGGTATGTCCCATGCCCAGCATGGTGATGGCTCCGGCCTTACCCTCAAGAATCCATTGGCATTACCCCTGCGGGAGTCTCTGGGCTCCAAAGCGTTAAAGGGGTTTCAGGTTGTTCCTGGGGCTCACCCCTCACAGAACATACCTGAGCCATGCGCGGAGGTGGTATCCGCTTCGAGCGGTACCGAGCCTCCGGCATCGGCACCGGTGTCGAGTAGCCTACTCTTCACCAAGGATTGTCATCGGGCATCCTCGGTACCTTCGGGCCCGATCGATTCGCACCGCATTGACTTCCTTCAACCTCAGCCATGCTCCGGGCCGGTACCGGCGTCGATCGGTTCCGATACCCTGGCATCGGCATTGAGGTGGACCACCTTTCCCTTTGAAAAAGGTGTTCATCGGGTATCCTCGGTACCGTCGGTATCGGTCGATGTGACCCAGTCTGCCTTAGGGGTATCGGCATTGCCGATACTGCCATGGGCGTTGGCGCCTTCGCGACACGCATCGATAGTATCACTTACTTCGATGCCGAGTCTTGAGTCCATATCTAGTCTCAATGACTCCGTACCGACGTGCCCTGGAACCGACTCCGATCGATTCCAGATCGGCAGTTTCAAAGATCAGAGTCATAACTCTCTCATGATCTCGCTATCACTGCAGCAGTTCCCGATGGCTGCTTCATCTGCTACTCCTGTATCAGTATCCATGCCTCTTCTGGCACCCATGCCTACTTTAGAACCGATACCTGGCATTGGTGTAGTCCCCTGTGCCTCCTCTGGAGCCCCGGCTTTTTCTTTAGCCGGGCCAGGGATGGTTCCCATAGGAGATCAGCCTTTTCTCCGGGACATGGCAACCTTTCTCAATATATCTATCCCTGGTAGTGGTCCTACTCAGGCCTCACAGGCACAGATGGAAAATATACAATTTCCTTTACATCCTGCTCTGCAGGATCTCCTTCTCAGGGTCTGGAAATCACCCTTACGACTTCCTCCAGTTTCTACAAACATTGAGGGTCGGTACCGGGTGCCACCCTCTCCAGGGTTCCAGAAGCCTCAACTTTCTCATCGTTCCCTTGTAGTGGAATCAGCACTGAGAAAAGTTAAGAGCAAGAAGAAGCATTCTTCTTATCCACCGGGTCGTTCTTCAAGAACACTCGATGCTTTTGGTCGTCAAGCCTTCCAAAACTCTATGTTGGCCTCCAGAGTTCTCTCATATATTTTTCACATGAGTCTAACACTCCAGGAACTCACAGAGAAATTGTCTCTTTTGACCCCTTTTTTACCAGAGCCCAAGACTACTGATTATTCCTTACTCATCAATCACAGCCGGAATATATCTTGGTTCCTGTCTCGTGCTTCGATAGACTCTTTTGAGTCTATTATCAGATCCTCTGCTATTGCCATAGCAGCACGTCGCAGAGCCTGGCTTGAAGCTTCAGACTTGAATAAATGGGCACAAACTATACCGGCTCATTCTCCTTGTACAGGAGAGGGTCTCTTCAATAAGGAGGCTTTAAGTCAGGTTGCTCAATGCTTCACTGACTCTCCTTCCACTAAGGACCTTTCTAAGCCACCTCCTTCTTCGAGAGGTAGGAAATGTCCTACCAAACCTTCTTTCCCTAAGAGAAGAAAGTTTCATTCCTCTCCTGCCCATCATTCGGCTGTACTTAAACAGGAGACACCTCAGCCTAGTCTGAACTCCTCCAGCTCTAACCAGTCTCAGCATTCCCAGCAACCATAGGAGCTGGGCCTTATACTTTATACTTTCCTTCTAATTCATTAGAAGTTTATACACTGTGTTTCTTTCAGGGTACTGCCTTGTAAAACATTTTATGTTCAGGGACTGCTAACTTCTCCTCTTCTTATCCTCTAGAAGAGCAGTTGCACCTATCCCATGATGGTTTTGTCCCAATTGAACATTCTTCCTTCTGTTGACTTACCCTATGGGTATGTCACCCTCTAATTGCTTGCTACCCTCTCCAATGGGGTTTTTTCCCTAACGGAGGGGTACCATACTAAAATGTTTTTACCAAGCTTATTCCACAGACAGGGAGAAGTGATATCTCCTCCCTCCTTATCTGTTTTTCTTTATGGGGCACAGGGCAATCTTTCTGCTGATTCTGTCAACTGCTGTGCTTGCAGGAGTTACAGTGATTGTATTACTGGTACTTTTGCCAAGTTCCAGTCTTTTGTTCAATTTCTGTCTAGCCTTGGTAGTATCTCCAAGCTATTCGTTAGCTACCTTGGATCCTCCTACTCCCTTAGGCTTTCTCACATTATTCTATCCATCTCCTCTCCTAGGATATGGTAACAAACCTGACTTCAGTCAGTTTATCTCTCCTGCACAATGCTCTCTACAATCTTCAGAGCAGCTTTCTACTATGAGGGCCTGCTATAGAACATTAACCTTGTCTCTGAACCTTCACTATTAGTAGGAAAAAGCTTGTTCACCCTTCCCATGCCTGTGAAGGTTCTCCACACTCTTTAACCTAGGGTGTTAGCACGAGATATATTCTTCTGCGTGAAGTTCCAAGGCGGACATTCATGCATGGTACCTCTGGGTCCCTCTAATAGGTCCCTCTGGTATCTTCCCCTGCATTTTACACCTCTGCCGTGTCAGTGCTCGGTGGAACTTCCGCCTTGTTCCTTACAGATTCATCTTATAATCTGTTCTCACGCAATCATCACGGTTATTTTGTTGGATTGCCTTCCTGCATCCCTCAATTCATAGAAATAGATTCTCTACATATCCCAAGTGGCTTTACCCTCTGGTAGTATGCAGAATCTTTTTCTTTTTTATTTCCCATGTCACAATCATGGGGCTGGGTGCTAGACATGTTCTTCAACCTGTCATCTTGTATGTAGCATCTCTATATATGTCTACATACCTATATCATTTCTCTGGTGGTGCAATCCCATGCCCCACAAAGATATCTATAATTACGTATTTCATATCTATATTTTATATCTATCTATCTATCTATCTATCTATCTATCTATCTATCTATCTATATATATATATATATATATATATATTTTTTTTTATATATCTCTCCACCCATGTCCCGATTTCTGCATCTGGACATATCGATTCAGGTTTAGATCCACCCACATATATATATAAACATCTGTATATATATGTGTCTCTTGGGCGGTTTCTTAAGGGTTCATATCTCTATACTCTCACCCTTACTGTCTATACTAAATGTTACCTCCTAAAGGATTTAGACAGTCCATCGCCCTATTTCGCATACCATATTACCATGCGGAAACTGTTAGACACCACTACCATTGTGGTGCTAACTTCTCTAATTTTTCTTAAACCCTTGAAGCATCAAGCTTCAATATTTTTTCCTATTTCTCGACAGTTAGGAAAAACAGTGTACATCTTTATCTTTGAGTACACAGCTCTTCTCCTTGGGAATAGGGATTTTTTCCACTTTCCCTCTCCCCGTCAGGACTGGGCTAGTTCTCCAACTCCGTCAGTCTTCTTCCTTAGTCCTCCCTGTTAATACCATTATGACTAAAGGAGTTTTTCAGCTTTTTCTCATAAAGCTCTCCATTGAAGACATGACGTCTCATCCTACCCAGTTGACACCTGGATCGTCTACTACCTCCAGGTCTGGACCTTAATCCTCACTGCTGGGAGGTCCCTTCAAGATTCCGCCACTGCTTCTCCAGCAGACTACATCAGGCGTTCTACTTCCTACAGTGCAGTAGGTAAGTGACATATCTAATGGTACGTTATATGTGTTCATGTGCCTCCTCATATACACCAAGGACTCCTGCAATCTGTACGGCCCTCTAGTCCTTGGCTATGCTGTTCTTCCTCACAGCTCCTTTATTGTCAACTCCTACCCTCCATCCCACATTGGATGCCAGGGATTTCTGGAAACAAAATGCACCCCTGGTCCAGGCTGCTGCATTTTTATGGGATCTCCCCCTGGCATCTCCAGCTAGGGAGTCCCCATATGTGAAGACTCATTCCTGCCTGTTCCTGGAGATAGCACAGTTACTTACCTGTAACAGGTGATCTCTGGGAACAGCAGGAATTAGTCTTCACAACCCTCCCACCTCCCCTAGGAGTTGCATCTCTTATCTTCTTCTCCTTTCTCTCCTCGCCTTTGTCTCAGCTTTGAAACTCAACTGAAGAGAGGCTCTGGAGAGGGCGGGAACTCAGCGCGCAGGCGCGAGGGAGGCTGCCAAAAGCTTTCTGATTGGAAGCTGGGCAGCATCCCCGTGCAGGCTCCGTCGGTACCGACGTACCCATATGTGAAGACTAATTCCTGCTGTTCCCAGAGATCACCTGTTACAGGTAAGTAACTGTGCTATATCCGCGTCTGGAGTCTAGGCATGATTTTTGCTGGCTGATGTTAGTATTTTAGACAAATTAGCACCTATGTGTCTTTATCAAATAGGTGTACAGTAGGTGCTTTCCTGGCCAATTAAATGAGGTACTCTGCTATCACATTACCCCCTAATGTCTACAGGGTGAAATCATCAGGACTCACTCACATATTTTACTGTTAGATTTATTGCATTGTTGGAATAGACTTATTTCTGATGAGGGGCACAGTTGATCCTTGCTTCCATATTTTCTCCTGTAAGATTATCAATTCCGTTCAGGTCCCCCGGTTGATCAGTGGATCACAGATAGTTTTCTGGATTGTAATCACCTCCTAATGATCACAGTCCTATAACTGCAAACCTTCACTGCAGGGGTTTTTACTAGGGCCTGGATGGGCCAAAGATAATCCATCGTTCACCCTCTGGCAGATAGGGAGGCTTTAGAAAGAGAGAGCACCTTTCTTTCTGCTCAAGAGCATGGGGAAAGATTCTTTCAGAATTACACAGTGTTCTTGTCTATTCTGTACAGCATTATAAATCAGCATGGGCAATCATTCGGGGACAGTGGAATGTTTTTTTGCTTAGGAGGGGGTTCACGCTTTGGTTAGACATGCTCTTTTCTCTTGGATAAAGGAGGAGCCTTTTTACTGAGTCAGCAGTATTCCCCTACCAAAGGAACCCCTGCCTTGTCAACATCCTGCTCCAAGCTCCGGTGGAGGAGATATGTGTGGGTGGGTATGTATCTATCAGGATAAATAAGTACATCTTCATGTTGGAGGGTGGGGGTGGGAGAGATTTTACAGATCAAAAGGAATGCGAACCAAAGTGATTAACAGTTTTTCATTTTCTGTCATCTGACTGATCCAAATCTGATTTGGATTGTGAAACTCCAAAATCTCCTAAAATTGCATTCATCTGAGAAGGAGTTGGCGATGGAATCTGAGTTGTTGACCCCTAACTTTGGGTTGACCGTCCCATAGAGGTTAGAGATTTGATTGTTAGGTTTTGTAATTTTTTTGTATTAAGCATATAAAGAGTGATGAAGTGTTTAGGATATGGTTTGGAAGATTGCTTATGTAAAGTAGAATAGGGTATTTTAAAGGGGATTATTTTATTTGGAATTTATACAGTATATAGTCAACGGGATTTTATTATTAAAATTTTATGCTGTGAATTGCTTTCAGTGAATTTTCTAGAGGCAATAATTAAGCATGAATAAATAAAGAAATATATGTACAGTAATTCAAAGAAACATAAATCTTGACTATCTTGCCAACAGGGGCAGCAGGACAGAATAACCTTGTCTTCCTTGCATTTCAGAGCAAATACAACTACAGGCGCACTGTAGGCAATCAGAGGTTATCAACATTACACATGTAGCAATAAGACATAACTTTATAAATTCTAGAACAAAATATATTAAGAAGACAACCCGTGAGAAAAAATGATAAGAAAGATGTTAAAGTTTAATTTTGATTCTGGAATCTAGAGATAGTGGAGGATTTTGTAGAGAGTAAAATTCTAATTGTATACTGCATGCCAAAGTTGAAAACATGAGTAAATAAAGACTATGCAGTATTGACGTCACACAGTAGTCAAAGAGATAAGATACTGATACCCAGGCCTGTCTAAAACTGTTTCAAGATTGATTAATGAGTGTCTGGCAGCTATTTTGGGGTTCTCTAAAAAGAATGGACTGGGCTAGGCCCGCTGCGTTAATTGCTGCTGTACCAATTAGAGAGTGGTAAGTTACTTGCGTTAACTGTAAGGTGCAGCTCATGCCCATTTCCTGTCCATTCCCCGCCTCTTTCCATGTTATGTACAATGCACGAATTAGCTTGTGCTAAGTATCAGGTCACCATGGTAACCATTACCGCAGCCACGTTCTAACTGTGTGCACTAATTCATGCATTAAGAGGGTGATTTTATCCTCAGTTGACTAGTTTTAGGCAGCCAGAATACGTCTATCTTGAGCCTATTTTATAAAGAAAGGCAGCTCTGTGTATGCTCCGCCCAGGCTCCGCCCATGTGCATGCTCACATTGAAAGTACGCGCCATTGGCATGACACACATCTTTACAGAAGAGCGATCAACTAAGTAGAGTACATGCAAAAAGGCCAATTCACACACGTAAGTCATTGAAAATAGGTGACGTACGCATGTTGATAGTGCGTATCTTTACGTGGTTCCTCATAAAATGACCCCCTAAGTACTTAACAAGCTTTAGTAAAAAGGCCCAAACTTCCCTTCTTTGTACTCCTTCAGTACAAGGCCTCCAGCACTGCATTCAAATTTAAAGTTCTGCTGTATGATTTATGGTTTATTAAGAACTTTCTATACCGCACTTCAAACATCAGAGCAGTTTACAGATAAAAACAAACAAAAAGGAGAGGGAAAGGAACAGCAATTAAAATACAGTAAGCAAGTGGAGCCAAGTCTACACAGAGCACATACATATAGCAATGCATATAAACAGCAGGAGGACAATATGGGAGGAAGGACTATGATTCAGTGTTAAAGGCCTGTTGGAAAAGGTATGTTTTTAGGTCATGCTTGAATTTGTGATTTGAGGATTCCTGATGGAGGTCAGCTGGGAGCGAATTCCAGAGAACTTGGGCACGATAGTAGAAAACTGATTGTTTGGTTAAGTCTTAATGAGCTTTTGAGACTGGGGGGAGAAAAAGTCAATTAGTATAGATAGAGCGAGGAGACTGATTTGAAGAATGTGGAATAATATACATAGTAATATAGTATATGATGGCAGATAAAGACCAGTATGGTCCATCTAGTCTGGCCAGGAAGGCGGCAAGAGTAGGTGCACTTGTCGCTCCGTGCAGATCACCCCCCCATGCCTTTGTTTAGGGGTGTACCCACCGCTCCGTGTAGGTCACCGCTATTTCTTCAGATATAAGAGATAGTTATGCTTGTTTTGATTTTATCCTGTTGCTATAAAGGGGAAAGATAAGAAGAAATATTAGTGTGAAGAATCCTGTGCATGATGGTTAGAATTTTATATTGAATCTGGAAAGCAATTGGAAGCCAGTGATATTGAACCATTAAAGGAGTGATGTGATCAAATCTAGAAGCATGCGCAAATAATCTGATGGCAGTGTTTTGGACCATCTGTAACCAAGGAGACTGTTATGAAGTTAGTTGATCATAAAGAAAGACTTTTAACGTTGGGAAAACGGTTTGATATCTATGAGTCTAAGTTTGAGACACAGAAAGATTTTTGTGAGAAATTATCTTTTGATTCTGCGTGTTTACACCGTCAGGATGAGCTTTTGGAAAATTCTTTAAGATCACGAAATTTGCGGTTTTTGAACTTTCCAAAGACTCATTATTTGTCTCCTATGATCCTTTTATGGAAGTACGTTAAGGAGATATTACTAATTAATGATGCTGATACACTTATTGTTTCTAAGCTTTTTTATTTGCTTCGGGGAAATTGGAGAAGGGTGAGAACCGAGATGACCTTGGGGGAGACTGCTTGGCCCTTTCATCCTTAGATATTTCTGATTTTATCGAATCTGAAATTGATGATATCCCAAGTAGGGCTACGCTCTTGGTTACCTTCTTAATGGAATTGGATAAGGATAAAGTCTTACGTGCGCATTTCCGAAAGAAAAATGAAAAATTTTGTGGTCAAACTATTCAGGTGTTTCATGATGTTTCGAGGGTAACTCAAAAGCAGTGTAAGTCCTTTATTGAGATTCACCCTTGGGTTTTGGCCCTGGGGGTGACTTTCTATTTAAAATTTCCTTGTAAATGTCACATTGTGTTTCAGGGGCGAAAGTATATTTTCTTAGAGGTTGACCAACTGTTGAACTTCTTAGACAGTAAAACTTAGTTTATTGGATGTTTTTCTTATTTTGGTTTCTTATCTCAAAGATTAGTTAAAATTAGTTAGGAATTGTAGGAATCAATTAGGTAATTTTCCTTATTAATTATGGTTGCCTGTTCACCTCCTTGATGTGGACTTTGTATTCATTTTTTAAATTCCTGTTGCTATATATTTTATGGCTGTGTTGTTCTTTTCAATATTTGTTTTCCTTTGTATATTTGAAATATTCTGTAAATAAATAATTAAAACTGAAAAAAAAAATAGAAGCATGCGCAAGTAATCTGATGGCAGTGTTTTGGACCATCTGTAACCTCTTTAGCTGGTAGTCGGGAGGGCTAGCATAAATGTTATTGTAGCAGTCCAGTTTAAAAATAACAAGGTTGAGAATGAGAGTGGTTAATGAAAAGGACTAAGGAAAGAGTGGAGAGAACAAATTTGATGAAAGGAATAAAATGGACTTCTGATAAATGAGCTAATTTGATCATGGAATGTGAGGCCAGAGTCTGAAGGAAGAGCAGAGTGGAAGAGGAACACCATCCAAAGCGGGAGAAATGGTCGGAGTAGTGGAATTTCTTGTGAACCACTGAAGTCTTAAAGATGTTGAGCTTGAGTGGATTGATCTGAGCCAAGAGGTCATCTTGGATAGACAAGCATTCACTGGAGCTACATCAAGATAGGTAGGATGGGTGTGAAAAGTAAGAAAAATGTTTTCTGCCTAGTAGTAGGCAATGATTCCAGAATCCCATATTACAGTTGCAAGAGGTGCAGTGAAGATATAAAAAAGAAGTGGGGCAAGAACAAAATCCTGCAGGACACCACAGGTAAGAGGGTAAGGATCAGAAGTGGAAGAACCAAAGGTGACTTAGAAGGAATGATCGGTTAAGAAAGAATGGAACCGGGAAAGAACAGGTCTGCGGAGAATGAAATCATAGAGGTGAGAGTAGAGAATGGAGTGATATACCAGGTCAAAGCAGAAGATAAGTCCAAAGAAACTGAAAGAGTGCTATTGTCTAGACCACAAGTGTTATGGATGTCACTAAGTACAGGATAGTCTCTGTACTATGATTAGGGTGAAAACCAGATTGTGTGGAGTGGAGTGCATTTGTGTTGGTCAGATGAGTGGATAGTTGCATGAAAACAAGTTTTTCAAGAATTTTAGAGTGGAACGTGAGATAAGAAATAGGGCAGTAGTTTGATACAGATGTCAATCAAGTGAAGACGTTTTCAGAATAGAGCAGACTATGGCTTTCTTCCAGAGTTTGGGAATGGTCCCAGAGGAAAGATTAGAGTTGACGATGGACAGTGCAATTGGAAGAAGTGCAAGAGAGTCAGTGGGAAGCCAGGCATGAAGGTTATATTCCTGGAAGAGGTAAGAAGCTTGGAGAAGTTGCACATTGTAATAGTATTTAATGCAAGCAAGAATGCAATGAAGGCAAGGCAAGAGAAGTTGACTGAGAAGTAGATGGCGAGAAAGTGGCAGCATTGAGAGTAATGGTTGGTGAATGAATGGGACAGGATGGAGGTAAGGAGGGCAGAGGGGAGCCGCAAGCTTCATCTGAGAGGAGTTTAACCTGAATATCAGTTTACTGGAGAATATGTGGCTAGTTATTCGGAGGATGGGCTATCTGTCTGAGTGACTGAAACTGGGGGACAGAAAAGGGAAGAGATCAGTGAATATAATTGTTTGGAATGATTGGAGAATGATTCAATGGATTTGGTGAAAAAGTCTTTTTTTTGCCAGCAGTGAAAATGTTGGAAGGTTTCTAGGGAAACGGGAGTGCGGAATTTGTTCCATCATCTTTCTGCTCTCCTCAGTTGTGTACGGAGGAGATGCAAGCCAAGATGGTACCATGTATGGTGTTGTTTTCCTGCCCGTTACATGGGCTTAGGGGGAACTATTCTATCCAGAACAGAGGAGAAAGCAGAATGCTATGAACCTTGTTGTTCATCAACAGCAAGGGGAGAGAAATCCAGAGAAAAGAGTATAAGCAGTTGGGAAGGATAGTAGATGGTGACATCACTATGGGTGAAGCCCTGGCCCTAGAACAGCCAGCTGGACTGCTACATTTATTTATTTATTTAATTTTCTTATATACCGCGCTATTTGTCATCAGTGCGGTTTACATTGAAACAATACAACAATTGGCCAGATATAACAGACGTATTACAAGTAACAGGAAAATTAACATGGAAGTAAACAGGGAAATCATTTATATTTCTAGAGAATACATGTTGGAGATATATAAAATCTATACAGTTAATTAGGGTAGGTATGAGGTTAAAAGGATGGGGGAGGGGAAGGGGTGTTTAGGTGTTTGAAGTGGCAGGCAATTGATCAAAACAGAGAAATGTCAGGTGACCCAGCTGCATGGGGCTGCTTGGTCCCCACACTTTCCATCCTCCAGCTGCCTCTGGTTCCATGTTCAGCTTTATTTAATTTGCACCTCTATTTACTAAGCTGCTTTAAGTCAATATGCCAAGAAGGCAACTTAACACAAGTTCTTTTACTTTATAATCAGGGCTGGCCCAACCATCAGGCAAACTACGTGGTTACCTAGGGGAGCAGTTTCTGGGGTGGGTGACTGGCAGCAAAGAACAGGGCATTCAAAGCTAAACAATAGAATATCACCGATTGGGGGGGGGGGGGGGGTGTGGCTGGCTTAGGGCGCCAACATTTTGAACCAGTTCTGGGTCGGCCCTGTTTGCAAGCTGTGTTCATTGAAAGTTAACAGCACCTCAAGAGTTTTTAACTTTTGCCTGGGAGCATCAGCTCACTAATGCGCAAGCCAGTATCCCAAGGAATGCTAAGAAAGGGACAGTGATTTCTGTAACATGGCCCTCCCATCACTAATCCCTTTAAAAGAATGACGGTGTTCCCAGATCATCTTGCCATTCCGCTTACTTCCTATCTACGGTATTCAAAATGACAGAACCACCCCAGGCCCCTCACTTCACACTCCATGATCCATTCAAAATTAGGTCTACCTCAAACCTTCATGCTCCCTGACACTTACCACTGTTTTCCTAAAGAGTAGTGTGGGTCCAGAAGCGATCCCCAGTCGCTCCTGTCTCAGTGGCTACCTCTGTACGAATGGCAGCTGCTGATACCTAGCAGCAGTCTCGTGGGATGGCAAACAAGGACAGAGATGCCAAAGGTGCCTAAGAGGTTTGCAGCGCACCTGCAAATTAACTACTGGTGCTCAAATTACAAATGCGTGCGAAGAGGGAACTTTGGTGTCTGAGTCTGAGAAGAGGGCTGAATGCATGTATTGAACGCCTATTGCGTGTGTCTTGGCATATTCATAAGGAGCCGAACTTTAACTTTAGTTGGTTTAAACTGAGATACCTAAGTTAGGCCTGCTATAAGCTCTCCTAAGCAGAGCTGGCCTTACGCCAGTTGAATCTATTTGGCCCAATGGGGCCCTGTGCCCACAGAAGCCCTGCACTAGGGTTGAGAGAGCTACTGGATTTTGAAAGTTTGCAGAAGAGAAAGCAAGAAAGATTGCCTTTTGTGTCTAGTTTTGTTTTTAATACATTTTATGTCAAAATATAAGCTAATAAAAATAGATATTGTTTTGCTTTTAATACGCTTTAATTTTAAGTCCAGGAGGCCCCAACAAATGGTCCAAATTGGGTTCTGCATTGCCAAGGCCGACCCTACTGCTAAGTTAAAGCACTTAACTTCATTCCCCTGTCCTGGCTTTCCATTGGACTCACCTTTTCGATGTATCCATTCCATTCAATTTTATTTGTGTTTTTGTTTATGATGTTATTCTTTTACTGTACACTGCTGTGATATACAGTTCGAATGGCATTGTATCACAATCAATAAATATATTCAAAAAACAAATTTGCACACCTTATGATTTAAGATGCATATCCTCAGATACTCAGAACTGAAAAATATTTAAATTTAAAAGTCTAAACACGAAGACCTTTTGAAAATTTATCTACAAAACTTTTCATTCTAAAAATGTACCAAAAAAACACATTCCATATCGTCCTTCTAGACCAGTCAATGCAAGTGGGTTGTGTTCCCCTACCAGCAGATTGGTGGAGACAAAGAACCAAAGAAAAGTCCATGTTTCAATGACATCACTCCTATGACTCTATTCATCTCAGCCACCAGAAGTCCCTTCAGTATTTCTTTGTATCCAGCAGATGGTGGATGTATTTTCTCTCTGTAAAAAATCTGAGGACTAAGAGGAAAAGAGATTGATTAAATGCTTGTGAATGACTGCTTTGAGTACAGAAAGGTGACTCACTTGAGCATGGCGTGGGAGGCTCCACTAGACTGCGTTCTTTTCAGTAGCCATAGGAGAAGGATAAATTAGTTCAGTTCCACGCTTAAGCATGATAAGAGCCTCTGGAGCAGCCATAATTCGGAAGGTTTTGGAAAGATCTGGAAGAGTGCAGCAGCCTCACACAACCTCAGCGCTCACTCCCTCCTGCTCTGTCCCCCCTGCTCTTTCCTGAAGATCACAGAACGCTCTCAGAGAGATCTATCTTAAACACAGTGCTGCAAAGCCAGCCAGTTAACACGTGCTTGTGGGCTGACGCAGCTTAAGTGCACTTTTGTGATACTTGCCCTAACTATATTTTTTTCCAGGAAATGTTATTTGACCTGTGACAAGCGAGGTGCCTCATGCCTGGATTCTGGACTCTGCTTTTCCTGCATGGCAGCTTCTGCGTCATCCCTGGTGGACCTGCTTTCCCCCTCTCAGCCAGTGGATGCAGTTAGTCCAATCTTGCCTGCCTCAGGCCGGGAGGTGACAGATGGCACTATGGGTAAGGATATTCAGCCGGCTGGAGGATCAGGTGACTGTGCTGTGAGCAACTCATTGTCCTCTAGGGGAGTCTGTGGCGGCTGTGCCCCCTGGTGTTGGGGAATCAGGTCCAAGAGGAGAGCTTGTAGGCTAGATTGTTCTCCCCAGAATTCTTTGCCTTTTTGCAACAGGCCTGGTCCTTCTGGTGTTGATATTCAGACCCTGCGGCCTCTGGGTGCTCCTGGGCACAGTCTCATGTGGGGAAGGCTGAAAGTGGAAGCCCCGTTCGATTACCTTTGGCTAAGCATCCCCAGTGAGGGGTGCCCCCTTAAGATGGGGATCAGTTGATAGCTATTGTGGTGATGAGAGTGAGCAGGAGAAAATGGAAATAGAAGAAAAGGACACTTGTACAGGGCCGGATTTACCTTGAGTGAGGCCCTATGCCAACAAAAATTGTGGGCCCCCAGCAGGGGCGGCCCAAGGGGGGTGTGGGCCTCATTTGCATAAGGGGCCTCATTTGCATAAATATTTGCATAATGTTACCATATACTAACTTTTAGTAAACGTGCCTCTTAATGAGTGTATGGATAAAGAAAGACTAAAAGATTTCTACATTACTATAATCCAGTGCCAACTGCCAGACACATTAGGAACTACTACAAACACTGCCCATAGTAAACCCGCCGTATCCTAACAGCACTACCAGGACTCACAAAGCACCATACTCTACCAATCAAAAGGCAACACTGCAAATATTAAACCAATACATTTCAGAGAACAACAATACATGACCTACTGGGGAAAGAGACCAAGTGGCAATGTCAAATAGGAATTATATAAACAGAACACCTCAGCTCAGTTACACATGCAGAACATAGACCATCACCAAACAAGTAATCACATTTTAGAAACAGGAAGACAATAATTAAACTGGGAATCCCAAAAGCCAAACTTGGAATGTACAACACTGTAGAAATAAAACTATACATTAATTTGCTCTTGTACTAAACAAAGCGCAGACGTTAATGATGCACATTTACCAGAGCTGACATATTCCAATTAATAAATTCAAAATAAAGAGATATTTTTCTACCTTTTGTGCATTTTTTTCAGCTGCAATTGCTCCAGCCACTTTCTTCTGGTTTCTTCATGTCTTCTGCTAACTCTCCATCGTCTGCTGTCCATTTGTCCTTTCTTCTCTCTTCTAGTTTTTTTCCATTCTCTCTCTACATCTGCTTTAACATACTAATCTTTCTCCTTTTGCTCTTTCCTCATTCCTATTTCATCCAGTCAAATTTTACAACTCCATCCTCAATCCCCACTTACTCTCCCAATACCCGGCCAATTGTAGATTTTTTTATCCCTCCCACACAAAATATTTTTCCCTTCTCCATTTTACTCTTCCAGCCCCATCCCATTCTAATCCTCCCCCAACATCAGCTCCCTTCTAGTTCCAGCCTCACCCAGCATCCATTCCCTTCTAGTCCCTGCATCAGCCCATTTCCAGTCCTAGCCACCCATCAGCCCATTTCCAGTCCTAGCAACCCCCCAACCCAATACCAGTCCTAACCCCCCATCACCCCATTTTCAGTTTAAGCCCCCCCTATAACCCATTACCAGTCCTAACCCCCCATCAGCCCACTTCCAGTCCTAACCCCATCAACCCATTTCCAGTCAGCCCCCCATAGCCCATTGCCAGTCCTAACCCCCGCCATCAGCCCATCAGCCCACAGCCCATTACCAGTCCTAACCCCATCAGCCCACCTCCCGTCTTAACCCCCCCCAGCCCATTTCCAGTCCGAACCCCCACCCCCCTTGCCAATTACCTGACAGCCCCCATCAGCCCACAGCCCATTACCAGTCTTCACCCCGCCCAAAGCCCATTACCAGTTGTATACCCCCCCTACAGCCCATTACCAGTCCTAACCCCATCAGCCCACCTCCAGTCTTAACCCCCCAGCCCATTTCCAGTCCTAGCCCCCCCATAGCCTATTACCAGACAGCCCCCATCAGCCCACAGCCCATTACCAGTCTAAACCCCCCAAAACCCATTACCAGTTCTAAACCCCCCCCAACAGCCCATTACCAGTCCTAACCCCATCAGCCCACCTCCAGTCTTATACCCCCCCCAGCCCATTTCCAGTCCTAGCCCCCCCCATAGCCCATTACCAGAGAGCCCCCATCAGCCCACAGCCCATTACCAGTCTTAACCCCCCCAAAGCCCATTACCAGTTCTAACCCCCCCCCAACAGCCCACAGCCCATTACCAGTCCTCCTAATCAGCCCACCTCCAGCCTTAATCCCCCCAACCCATTTCCAGTCCCAGTCCCAACCCATTTCCAGCCCCAGTCCCAGCCCCCCCAATTACCAGTCCTACCCCCTCCCCCTCCCCCGGCCTAAAGTAAAATTTATTAAAAAAAAAAAAACCTGCTGGCTGCCGCCGCGGGGCCCCCTCTGCTGCCGCGGCAGCATGGACTGACCCGAGGGGGCCCCCTCTGTAAGCCCGGTCCCTCCCTCCGTGCCTCCGTGTCTCCCTCCGTGCAGGCGGTTAGAGACGCGACGGCAGACTGTCTCCTTCGCGTCTCTGTTAAGCCCGCAGGGGCTGATGGGAAATTTCCCATCAGCCCTGCGGGCTTAACAGAGACGGGAAGGCAGAAGGAGACAGTCTGCCTTCGCGTCTCTAACAGCCTGCACGGAGGGAGACACGGAGGCACGGAGGGAGGGACCGAGCTTACAGAGGGGGCCCCCGCGGGTCAGTCCATGCTGCCGCGGCAGCAGAGGGGGCCCCGCGGCGGCAGCCAGCAGGTTTTTTTTTATTTTATTAAAAAAAAAAGCCTAACTACTTCAATTTTTGTGGGCCCTTTGCAGCTGTGGGCCCTACGCCATGGCGTACATGGCGTATAGCTAAATCCGGCCCTGCACTTGTACCTTTAAAACTACTGACAGCTCAGCTCTACACAGAGGTAGGAAAGCTGCTATGAAAAAAAGCCAAGCCAAGCCACGCCCTAGCTCTAATGAGGAGGCAGGCTTAGCTGCTGATTATGAGCACACGTGCTCAGAGGAAGCTCTGATAGGAAGGAAACAGGTTTTTAAACCCGTCTTCAAACAGAAGAAGGGAGTTCACAGCTCTCGTTTGAGTTCAGCTTGGAGGAACAGGAGTGCTAGTTCCAGGAGTTCATCTGGTTCAAAGAGTTCCAGCCGTGGGAGAGAAGGTGCCAGTTTGAGTCCAGGTCCTAGGAGCTCATTGATACCTGAGAGATGTGAGTGTGCTGATTTCCAGCTGCTGAAAGCTAAGAGCAGGGAAGGAAACACTCCATGTCTGGGAAAGGTTCCTAAACCAAAAGCCAGCCAACGTCCTGGGAGAAAGGCTGCAAACCTGTGGGAATAGGTACCTTTATCCTGTATTCAGAATCCTAAGCTGAAAACTTCAACTGACAAAAGGTGGGTGGATTTGTTTCACTGGGGAAAGAACCAGGACCCAACCGTTAGCAGGGACGTTAATTTGAACTCAGTAAAAGCTTTGAAGCAAACATTTCAGGGAGGAGACGCTTACTCTCCTTATGTAAATGTTTATGACCAAAAGGAGAAATTATGGAATGAATTTTGGGAATTCTTACAAGCCAGAAAGTCTGAAGAAAGTGCTGAGGCCTGGAGTAGAGATAAACCAGCCGCAGTAACGGAGCCCATGCAGATAGAATTACCTGAGTCACAATCTTCCCCAGAAGATTGCCAGATGGATTGCTCTCTTTGTCTTAGGGAAGCATAAGTTCCTGTGTGCAAGTCTAAGGAAGCTTTTGTAGAAGAAAGAAGGTATTTCTGCTAGAAGGAGCTCATAAGGCTGTGTTATGTTTATTGTCATGAAGACAGCTGCTTGTGTTTGAAGAGACTTGTGCTGCATTTACTTAAAGTACAATTTCCTTTGGTTTACTCTTCTATTACTGGAGAAGTTATCCATTTTTGTGTTCATGTACAGAACTTTAATGCATGTGGAAATCCACAATAATAAAAATATTCTTGTTTGCCTCAACCTCCGGTTGCACAACTACAGTTTGTCTTTTTGAATACAATTTTCTCAACTACAAGTCCCAGAGTGCATTGCTGGTGGCAAAAGGAAAATACAGTTCATTTAAGGACAGACAAGGCAGCCCATAGCTGTAAGCCTCTGGCCCAGGCTTGGGTACCACACTATCCAAGATGTTGAGTATGACTCAGATTCAGTTGGCTCTGTACTGGGCTCTGATGTGGATGAGGAGATAGAGCAGCTTTTAAACTAGATAATAGGGGAAAGCCGACAGTCACCCAAGAGTGCATGGTTCGGAAGAATGTATTCTTGAAGGATTCTACCAAAACTAGAGAGGTTCCAAAAAAACAGTAAAGTAGCCCAAATGCCCTCGAGTATGGAGCAGACAGAGCTTAAAGATCCCAAATTACCCATGCCTACTAATAGCCAGATTAATATGAATAAAATACAGTCTCTAAAATGCTTGTATGCAAATGCTAGAAGTGTAAACAATAAGATGGGAGAGTTAGAATATATAGCACTAAATGAGAGGTTAGATCTGATTGGAATCTCAGAGACATGGTGGAAGGAGGACAACCAGTGGGACACTGTGATACCTGGGTACAAACTATATCGTAATGATAGAGCTGATCAAATTGGTGGAGGGGTTGTGCTCTATGTTAGAGAGGGCATTGAGTCAGAAAGGATTAAAGTTTTGCAGGAAACCAAATTTGCTGTAGAATATCTATGGATTGAAATTCCATGTAAAAAGGGGAAGGCGATGACAGTGGGGGTATACTATCGACCGCCTGGCCAGAATGAACAAATGGATGATAAAATGCTCAAGGAAATCAAGGAAGCTAACAAAGTTACAGCGCAGTAATAATAATGGGTAATTTCAATTACCCTGGTATGGACTGGGTCAGTGTCACAGCAGGACATGCTAGGGAGATAAAGTTCCTAGATGAAATAAATGACTGCTTCTTGGAGCAGCTGGTTCATGAACCGACCAGAGGGGAAGCCATATTGGACCTAGTCCTTAGTGGAACACCAGATCTAGTGCAAGAGATAAGGGTGTTGGGACCATTTGGCAATAGTGATCATAGCATGATCGCATTTGATTTAATTAGTGGAGAAGGGATAGTAAGGAAATCCACAGTACTACCTTTTAACTTTCGAAAGGGGGACTATGATAAAATGAGGAAAATAGTTAAGAAAAAACTAAAAGGAGCAGTTGCAAAGGTTAAAGATTTACATCAAGCTTGAGTGTTGTTGAAAACTACTATCTTGGAAGCCCAGACCAGCTGTATTCCACGCTTTAAGAAAAGTGGAAGAAAGTCCAAAAAACTGCCAGCATGGTTTAAAGGTGATGTCAGAGAGGCTGTTGCCAAAAAAAGCATCTTTCAGAAAATGGAAAAAAGAGCCAAACGACGAAACCTGGAAACAGCAGAAGCACTGGCAAGTCAAATGCAAGGCACTGATAAGGCAGGCACAGGGAAAATATGAGAAGAAGCTTGCTGCGGAAGCAAAGACGTGAAATAAAGACTTTTTAAAGTACATTCGTAGCAAAAAACCTGTGAGAGAGTCATTTGGTCCATTAGATGATAGAGGGGTTAAAGGAGCACTAAGAGGCGACAAGGCGATAGCGGAGAGACTGAATGAATTCTTTGCTTCGGTCTTTACTGAGGAAGATGTAAGGATGTTACCCATGACTGAAGTGGTATTTAAAGGTGTGGAAGAATTGAAGGAAACATCGATACATCGGGAAGATGTATTACAACTATTAGATAAACTGAAGATTAGCAAATCACCAGGGCCGGATGGTATACATCCAAGGGCGTTGAAAGAACTGAAATATGAGATTGCAGACCTCCTATTAGTAATCTGTGAACTTTCATTAAAATCATCTGTAATACCTGAAGATTGGAGGATCGCCAGTGTAATGCCAATTTTTAAAAAGGGTTCCAGGGGTGATCCGGGAAACTACAGACCGGTGAGCCTGACGTCAGTACCAGGAAAAATGGTAGAAACCATCATAAAGAACAAAATTACTCAGCATGTAGATAGTCATGGCCTAATGGGAGACAGCCAACATGGCTTTAGACAAGGAAGATCTTGTCTTACTAATCTGTTATGTTTTTTTGAAGGTGTGAATAAACAGGTGGACAAAGTTGAGTCGGTTGATATAATGTATCTGGACTTTCAGAAAGCCTTTGACAAGGTCCCTCATCAGAGGCTTTTGGCAAAGCTAAAGAGTCATGGGATAGGAGGCAGTGTACTATTGTGGATCAGGTACTGGTTAAAAGATAGAAAGCAGAGGGTAGGGCTAAATGGCCAATTTTCCCAAAGGAGGAAGGTGAATAGTGGTGTACCCCAGGGATCTGTGCTGGGACCGCTGCTTTTTGACATATTCATAAATGACCTGGAAAAGGGAATAACGAGTGAGGTTATCAAATTTGCAGATGACACAAAACTATTTAAAGTTGTTAAAACCCAAGAGGATTGTGGAAAATTGCAAGAGGATCTTGATAAATTGGAAGACTGGGCATAAAAATGGCAGATGAAATTTAATGTGGACAAGTGCAAAGTTATGCACCTAGGGAAGAACAACCCAAATTATGGTTACACGATGCAAGGTTCCACATTAGGAGCCATCACTCAGGAAAAAGATTTAGGCGTCATTGTAGATAACATGTTAAAACCCTTGGCCCAGTGTGCAGCGGGGTCCAAGAGAGCAAATAGAATGCTAGGTTTCATAAGGAAAGGAATGGAAAATAAAACAAAAGATATTATAATGCCTCTATATCGTTACATGGTGAGACCGTACCTTGAATACCCTGTGCAATTCTGGTCGTCGTATCTTAAAATGGATATAGTGTTATTAGAAATGGTTCAGAGAAGAGCCACCAAAATGGTAAAGGGGATGGAAGGATACCCCTATGAAGAAAGGCTAAAAAGGTTAGGGCTCTTTAACCTGGAAAAGAGACGGCTGAGGGGAGATATGATAGAAGTCTATAAATTAATGAACGGAGTGGAACGGGTAAACGTAGATCGATTGTGTACATTATCAGAATATAGAAAGACTAGGGGACATGCAATGAAGCTACAGGGTAAACTCTTTAAGACTAATAAAGAAAATATTTTTTTTCACTCAATGTGTAATCAAACTCTGGAATTTGTTACCGGAGGATGTAGTAAAGGCTGTTAGTGTAGCTGGGTTTAAAAAAAGTTTGGACAAGTTCCTGGAGGAAAGGTCCATAAACCATTATTAAGAAGGGACCCAGTATATCAATGCTTGACCCAGTAAAAGCATTGTCGAACCTGTGTCTTTTGGGGAAACTGCTAGGTATGTATGACCTAGATTGGCCACTGTTGGAAACAGGATACTGGGCTTGATGGACCTTGGTCTGACCCAGTATGGCATATCTTATGTTCTTATGTAGGAAGTGCTCTTGTCTTCAGAAAATTATGCAGAGGCTGGCATGATCCATCTATTACAGAAGGAGGAGCTGGCGCATTGATTGCCAGGCTCTCATCTGCCTTGAACTTGATGAATGTTTCTGGCATGGAGCAGGAGTCAAAGGTACACCTGCTCCTTCAAAGAGTGCAAAATCCACTACTGTCTTCCCATTCCCAGATGTGATAAAGGAAATGATCTGGTCAGAGTGGGAATCTTCCAACTCCTTACCTAAAGGGTTATGTAAGAAGATCTATGCTCTCCCAGAGGAGGAGTGTGTCGAATGGTTTGGCATTGCTAGGGTAGGTGCACAGGTCATGGTGGATACCAGATGGACCACCTTTCCTGTGGAAGGGGGGTCGGCCTCAAAGGATTTTCTGGACCGTAAAGTGGACTTCTTGCTGAGGAGCCAGTTTGCTGTGACAGCAGCTATTCTTCCAGCTGGCGGTTTGTACCAGCCTGATATCTCAAGTTCTGCTCCAGTGGATTCAGTCTCTTCTGTCGGATGAAAACTACCCCTCTTTTGGAGTTGGCTACAGCCTTCTTTTCTGGTGCTATGTATGACCTAGTATGTTTGCAGCCAGGGATGGTGCACTGATGATGGTGTCATGGCATTGGATTTGTCTTTGGCACTGGGCAGTGGACACATCCCCCAAAGCCTGGTTGGTCCAACTGGCTTTTAAAGGGAAGCTTCTGTTTGTAGCCAATTTGGAGAAGATGGTGAAGGACCTGGGTGAGACAAAATCTTACTGCCTTCCGGAAGACAGGTCCAAGGGACCTGTGAAGTGAGCTGTTGCCCCTTTTTCGTCAGCCTTCACTCATCCACCAAGGGCGCACTGGCCAGATTCCCAGGGGTCTCGGGGGGTCTCATCATTACTGACCTGGAAATCCTTTCTTCCCCTCTGCTTCCAGGCCTGGGGCTAATTCTCTGTCCTTTCATGGAGTATGTGGGCCCAGGGACTCGGTCCCCTCCAGAGGGGATTGGGGGATCATTCCCTGGTTCCTACGGGTGGAGGCAGGTTTTGCCTTTTCCTTCAGGAATGGACTTGGGTTACCAAGGATCACTGGGTGCTAGATACTATTCAGTTTGGCTACATCCTGGAATGCAAAGAGTCAATTCCAGATGCTTTTTCCATTTCCCCTTGTGGGTCTGTGATCAAAAGTGCCTCTTTGCCGATTACTTTGGACAAGTTGCTGTGCCTAAAGGCAGTGGTACCGATTCTCCCAGACAAGTGGAGCAAGGGCAGATACTCCTTCTATTTCATGGTGCCAAAAAAGGGCGGTTCCTTCTGGATCTCAAGGGGGTCAATGAGCACTTGCACATCTTGCGCTTCAAGATGGAAAGCTTGCGCTCTATGATTCAAGCAGTGCACTGAGGGGAATTCTTGGCTTCTCTGGATCTGGCCAAGGTGTATTTTCATATCCCAATCTGGGTGGACCAGCAAAAGTATCTGCGTTTGTCTGTGCTTGGCTCTCATTATCATTTCACTGCTTTTTCAGGCTATCCACCGTCCCAAGGACATTCTCCAAGGTCATAATGGCGGTGGCTGCAGTGCTGTGGTGCCAAGGGATCTGCGTGCATCCCTATCTAGATGACTAGCTCATCCGAGCCCATTCCCCTTCAGAAGCATCTCTGGTGGCATCCCGAGTGGTATCCTTTTTGGAAAGCCTTGGCTGGGTAATCAATCAGGGAAAGAGCCAGCTGTTGCTTGCTCAGTCCCTGGAGTTTCTGGGCACAATTTCAACACTTGAGCAGGGGAGAAAGTCAAAAGACTGTTGGATTACCTAGTGCTGTTCTATGTGCAGCAGGATCCCAGAGTCTGGGATTTACTGCAGCTCTTCAGGTTGATGATGATGATGATGACCATAGAGATGCTGCAGTGGGCACATGCTCACATGCGACTGCTCCAGTGGTCCTTGAGTTTTCAGGAGTTTGAGTGCAGGCTTCCACTCCTATTGATGGTGACGGCCAGCCTATGGTGCTAGCGGCAGACCTGTCATCTGAGGAAGTGCATACCGCTGGACGATTTCTCCTGGATCCTGCTGACACAGATGCCAGTCTCTCGGGATGGGGAGCCCATTGCCAAGACCGTACAGCTCAGGGTCATTGGAACCACAGGGAAGCAGTATGGCTCATCAACCACCTCGAGGCGAGAGCCGTCAGGATGGCTTTTTTGTATTTGAGGCCCCTGGTCAAGGGCTGACTGATTTGAGTGTTTTCAGACAATGGCAGGGCAGTCGCTTATGTCAATCGGCAAGGTGGCACGAGGAGTGCTGGGGTAGCCTTGTCGGCCTAGCACATTGCCAGGGTGGACAACGTGGAAGAGGACTTCCTCAGCTGGCACTCTATATCCTGGAGAGTGGGAGTTGAGTTAGAAGGCATTTCAATTGATTCTGTGCCTCTGAGGTTCCCCCGAAATTGATCTGACGACAACCCACTCCAATGCCAAATTTTGCTACTTTTTCAGTCACCACATGGAGGTGGGGTCCATGGGCATTGATACCCTGACCCAGCCTTGGCCAAGTCAGTGACTACTGTACATGTTTCCTTCATGGTCCCTGGTGGGGCGTGCAATTTGGCGTATAGAATGTCACCAGGGCAGGATTTTTCTGATGGCACTGGAGTGGCCGAGGAGAGTATGGTTTGGTGACTTGATGTGGCTCCTGCAGGTGATAGTTCTTTTGTTACCTCCATCTCAGGGTCTATTGCGGCAGAGACCAATCATCCTGGAGGACCCAGCTCCCTTCACACCTATGCATGACTCTTGAAAGGAAATGGCTAGTGCATAAGGGCTACTCTCCAGAAGTGGTCTCTACTCTGCTCGATGCCTGGAGGAGGTCTACTAAACTAGCATACGTATGGATATGGTGGCTTTGAGCATTGGTGCGGCATGTGGCTCCTGAGGTGGCTAAGGTGTCCTTCCTGTTTGCCTTTCTACAGGGTGGCCTAGAGAAGGGCCTTTACCTTGGCTCCCTGGATTGGCCTCAAAGATTTTCTGGACCATGAGATGGATTCAGGTGGCAGCTTTGGCCTGTTTCAGGAGACCAGTGGCAAGCAGGTCTCTGGCCTTGCACTCAGACGTCTCACATATTCTCTAGGGGGTTCGGCATCTGCTTCCTTCCCTCCGGTCTGTGATCCCTTCTTAGGTTCTGTGTCTGTTTCTCAGAGTCCTGATGGTGGTGCCCTTTGAACCATTGAAGTGTGCTAACTTTAAAAGATTTGACACTCAAGACAGTCTTCTTGGTCACAATTTGTTCTGCAAGGTGGATTTCTGAGCAACAGGCTCTGTCTTGCCAATATCTTTATTTATCCTTTTTGAAGGACGTCGTTTCCATTCGGCCTGTGCCTTCCTTCTTGCCTAAGGTGCTTTCTTCCTTTCATGTGAACCAGGTGATTTGCCTGCCCTCCTTCCCAAAGGAGCAATTTTGGGGAAGGATAAGGATCTTCACTGGCTGGATGTCTGGAGGGCACTCCTCTGCTACCTGGAGGTTACAAATTCCTTATATAAGTCCGACCATCTTTTTGTTCTGTTTGTTGGCCAGCGCAAGGTTGAAGTGGGGCACTGGATTAAAGAGGCCATTGCTCGGCATATCTCTTGTGGAACCAGATGATTCCAGAGGGTTTGCCCGCACATTATACCTGAGCATAAGAATCCTCATGTTTGGAGTGGGGGCTCGGTAGCCCCTGAAGACATTTGTTGGGCAGCAATGTGGGCATCACTTTTATCAAGCATTAACACTTGAATGTCCACGCATGGGCAGACATGGCCTTTGACTTAAGGGTCTTGCGTGCTGCTGTGTCTTCTTACCGCCCAGTAGAGTTGTAGCTTTGGTACATCCCATTTGTCTGGACTGGTCTAGCAGGATGATATGGAAGATGACATTATACTTGCCAGTTAATGTCCTTTCCTTGAGTCCTACTAGACCTGTCCAGGGCCCGCCTCTGAAACTATATTTGTTATGTTCTTCTGCTGTGGTACCCTTGGGTCTGCTATGATTTTTATACTTGACTCTGCATGTTCATCTTCTACTAACAGCCTTCTGGTTATGCTTTCCTCTACTGTTCATTGCTCATTGTTGACCACAATTGAAGTTGTGTGAGGCTTGCCATGTTTGTCCCATATACTTTGGGACGAATACTGAAGGGACCTCTGGTGGCTGAGGCGAATAGAGGCATAGGAGTAAAACCTAGGCTTTTCATTTGTTCTTGTCTCCACCAATCTGCTGGTAGGGGAACACAACCCACTTCTGGACTGGCCTAGCAGGACTCAAGGAAAAGACATTCATTGGTAATTAAAATGTCATCTTTATTTTTAAGTTCATCTTTCTTTTGTCTGTCAGTTCTAAAGCCTCTTTTACACCTGCTGGATTTCTGCACACAAAATTCAAACTTCTTTGTCAAAAGGTCTGACATAAGCAAAATTCTCCATACTTTGTTAAAAGCATATTGTTTTGGAGTGATACTTAATTTAAAATATAATACAGAAAAAAACAGCACATAAAATTTTGAATTATTGTCTGCAGAATTCCAGCAGGAGTATTTTAATGTAGCTTAGTAAATAGAACGCTTAGGGGGTTTAGAAGCCTTATTCGTCCGTTGGACGTCTGAAAGTGGGCATACAGATGTCCAAAGCACAAAGACATCTATAGAGCCATTTTAGAAAACAGTTCTAAAGATGTCCCTGGCGCATGGATGTCCAAGGCTGAACTGGGGTATGGTGTATGTGTGTCCGGGACATTCCCTTGTACTTGGACGTTCTTGCCCAATTTCAGAAATGCCCTGCATGTTATGAGCCTCATCTAAGTTTATACCTGCTCCAGGGCACGAATAGGCATCATTAAAGCTCTCGTTCTGCCATCCAGACACCAGGAGGGCATAGAGAAGAAGGCACTCTGATACCTTCTGTGTTTTTACTGATAATGAAACTGGCAAGGGAGCTAGATCACCTGATATAGGGTTGTCATGCTGATGCACATCCCCGCATGCAAAGTAGCTTGCGTTCAGCATAGGATAGACGTCCCCGACCCCATTTTTTCTAGCAGGGATGTGTGTGTGGCTGCCAATGTGGCCGTCCATTTCAGGAATATCCATGTTTCCAGAATCAGGCTGATACTTAATCGTCCCTGACATTTTTTTGGACATTTTGCACTGGACACCCCAGATTTCACCTGGACGTCCTTTCTACAATGCCACTTTTAGTCTGAAAACTGTTTCCATGCAAGGACTGTCCTGAGTTATGACTTCTGACTGAATTGTTCATTAGATACCGTGATTATGCTATCTCTGAATAAAGCATTCAATACACCATCAGCTCAATAGAATAAAACTAATTAGCCTTTAAATTTTATCATAGAATAATATTGATAGCTACAGTAATATGTAGCATAATATAAATTGCATAAACAGAAATTATTATTAGGTAAAGAAAATTAATCTAGACAATAGAAAATTAAATTATGACCAAAGGATACCATCCAACATTCACAATGGCAAGCAATTAATCACAGCATGCAGCAAATAAAGACCTAAAATGTAGCTCAGCATGATGGGGGTGACGAAGAGCTTTATCAATTCCTGTCCAAATAAACTGCAGTTCCCGTGACTCCAGATCTTTGGCTTCTTCTTCCCAGTGTAACATTCAACTGGCAAAAACGGATTCAAAACTTACTTTTAGTCTGTGGTTGTCAATCTGTGTCTTAGTGGTTTTCATTTTCTTTCACGTGGCTAGAGGCATATTCCATACAGTTAGTCATTTTTCTGCCATAGTGATGTTTTCTAAGTTCATGCTTCCAGCAGGAGTAAGCTGTTTGTTCTTGTGCACCCAGGATTAAAAAAGCCATACTATTCTTCTTTCAGCTCTGTTTGTTTTGTGACAAAGGTCATATATTTTTTCCTTTTTTTTAAATTTTTGAAAAAGGCAAAAAGTAGTGTCTCTCTGCGTGAGTTAGAAATTAGGTAGAGAGGTAGGATGACATTAATAGTGCAATGTTTGACTGGCCATGGGGCTCACAGGCCCTCAGGGACATTATTCTTGCAAGTCTGCAAACCTTATAGGAGTTTCACATAAAAAAAGCTTGGCTGTGGGGTGCAGGCTTATATTTGAATGCATA
This sequence comes from Ichthyophis bannanicus, assembly GCA_033557465.1. Classification (NCBI taxonomy): domain Eukaryota; kingdom Metazoa; phylum Chordata; class Amphibia; order Gymnophiona; family Ichthyophiidae; genus Ichthyophis; species Ichthyophis bannanicus. The sequence continues at coordinate 402,541,961 of CM066032.1, read as the reverse complement.
CCTTTGTACCTTCTTTAAAGCAGATGCAAATACATACAGTGAAAGCATGCATAGGGCATTCTCCCCATCCTCCTGATGGGTAAAAATCCCAAGCTTGCGTGCTTTTGACTGCAGAGGGGGGATGGGCAATTTTCATTTGTGCTTTTACATTGATATTTACCAGAGTAAAAAGCTTTGGAAGTTTCCCTCTAAAAGTTACTTTTGTTTAATTGCTCAAAGTATATTTTTTCTTAAAATACTCTCTAAAATGATTTTAAGGCCAGTTTTAGATCACTCATGGAGAAGAGAATCAAAAGGCCCGATTTTTGAAGGCATTTGCATGGGTAACTGCCCTATATGGGTAGAGCCTTTTGAAAATCCCTGATAAGTCCCTGACGCGCCCAGATGCTAAGTGGTTAGCATCGGAGTGTGCTAGGGGTCATCCGGGACAGAGCGGGGAGGGGGGGGGGGGTGAGGAAACAGCTAAATGGGCAGCAGTGATTTTCCTCACCTATCTTTAAGGCGCAGGGGCTAAGCGGGTAGCATTGAAAATCGCTGCTATTTGTTTAGCCTCGGTGGCTTCCAGAGCATCCAGACAAACTGGGATTTTCATTTCCGCCATCGCGGAAGTGAAAATCTGGGTTAAGGGGGTTGGCGGGCAGGCTATGCGCTGTGGCAGCACATAGCCAACCTAATTGAAAATCGGGCCCAAAACGTTTAGGTTGAGATGTGGAAAATAAATACAGAGCCTCTTGTACAGTACATGTAGGATGTGTGGGACCATAGGCAGGGCTGGTACTACCATTAGGCAAACTAGGAAGTTGCTTAGAGTGCCCCCTCCAATGGGGCCCATTGCTGTCGCTGTCACCCTGCTCCGTGACCAATGGTTTGAAACAGCTGCCCAGTGCTTACCTTCAAGCTTCGGTGCCGCGGACTGTATGCTTCCACCCATCTCTGACTCTCGATGCTGACTTCCTGTTTGCACAGGAAGTCAGCACTGGGCATCGTAGATTGGCAGAAGCAAACAGCTGCATGATCTCAAAGCTTGAATCTAAGCACCACAGGGCTGTTTATAGCTATTGCCACCATTGTTGGTTTTGGAGAAGGGTGGCAGGGGCAGCAATGAGCACTGTAGGAGCAGGGCACAAGGGATGAGATTCACCTAGGGTGCCTCATTTCCTTGTGCCAACCCTGACCATAGGTTGATGTCTCACCACATCCAGAAGAAGCAACAGTTTTAAAAATCTGCATATGGGGAAAAAAGAATCCAGCTTTTCACCAAATGTGCATGGTGGCAGCTTATTGAAATTTGTGCTCCCAGACAGCATCCATCCCATCACCCATTTTCACCTCTCAGCATCAATCCCCACCCCTAGCATGAATACCCACTTCTCATCCTCCTCAACATGAAGCCCACCACCAACTCCCTCCAAATCAATCCCCCGAGCCTCCCCATGGCAGATCACTAATCCCAAACTCCCCCAATTCCATCCTCAGCTATTACCGGTGTCCCTAGTAGTCTTGTGGGAGCAGAAGCAAGCCCCAGTCAGTCCTGCTTATGGCATCTCTGGATCCAAAATGGCACCCAGGACCCTCAGCGGCAATCTCATGATACTACCACTGAGATAACTTCTGGGGGGTCACAAGCACCAGTTTGACCCCAGAGTCACCATGAGCAGGAGTTACTGGGTATCATTCCTGCTCCCAATAGACTACCAAGGACTCTGGTAAGAGACAGGGATGGAATCTGGGGTGGGGAAGAAGTTGTGGGGGGGGGGGGGGGGAGGTCTGCCAAGGAGGATATCAGAGGATGAATTGATGTTGGGTGGGTTGGGTGGGGGAATTTATTTCAAGGGGGAATCAGGGAGCAGGATTTCATGTCAGGGAAGGGTATGGGAGGGGGCTTGGTGATGTCAAAGGTAGAGGGAGATCGAGTGGGGATGCTGGCCTTGTTCTTTGCACCCATTCTTTTCTATCAGGCACTTATTTGTGCCTTGGGGTAGGTGTAAATGCTGATGCATAGAATTTTTTTTAATTTGCATATAGTCCCCTTACAAAATGGGGAATACACATCAGTATTTTAGGCTAAGGCTACCAGATATCCCCGATTTTCAGGGATTGCCCCAATTTTAGAGCTCTGTCCGCGATTGCTACCTATTTAGCAGCCTCCTGTCCCTGATTCCAACAATGGGAACAGAGGGAATAGAAAGAAAAATTTGTTTTCGGGAGCCGTTCCTTTGCTGGTTGACGCTGAAAAAATCATCTGTGTGTATCTGCCTGCAGCCTGGCATTGAAGTGGTTAACACTGCTCTCCCTGGGGACTTATAAAAATGTTCTCTCTCTAGCACGCGGCTGGTGGCGTGCACTAAGGGGCGTGTAACAAGGGGCATGTTATGCCCCTTGTGAGCCCCTTAGGAGCACTGAGGAGCGTGGGATGCCAGTTTGCTAAGAAATTGTGTGTTGTTGTATGTAGTAAGTATCTTAAGTATAGGCTATCAGGGGCGGCCCAAGGGGGGTGCGGGGCCATGTGCGGAGACTCGGTGCGGGGCCTCATTTGCATAAGTGGCCTTATTTGCATAAATATTTGCATAATGTTACCATACACTAACTTTTAGTAAACATGTCTCTTAATGAGTGTATGGATAAAGAAAGACTAAAAGATTTCTACATTACTATAATCCAGTGCCAACCGCCAGGCACATTAGGAACTACTACAAACGCTGCCCATTTAGAACCCATAGCAAACCCGCCATATCCTGACAGCATTACCAGGACTCACAAAGCACCATACCCTACCTATCAAAAGGTAACACTGCAAATATTAAACCAATACATTTCAGAGAATACTGGGGAAAGAGAACAAGTGGCAATGTCAAATAGGAATTACATAAATAGAATACCTCAGCTCAGTTACACATGCAGAACATAGACCATCACCAAACAAGGAATCACAATTTAGAAACAGGAAGGCAATAATTAAACTGGGAACCCCAAAAGCCAAACTTGGAATGTACAACAACACTGTAGAAATAAAACTATAAATTAATTTCCTCTTGTACCAAACAAAGCGCAGACGTTAATGATGCACATTTCCCAGCGCTTTCATATTCCAGCTAATAAATTCAAAATAAAGAGATCTTTCTACCTTTTGTGCAATTTTTTCAGTTGCAATTGCTCCAGCCACTTTCTTCTGGTTTCTTCATGTTTTCTGCTAGCTGTCCATCGTCTGCTGTCCATTTGTTCTTTCTTCTCTCTTCTAGTTTTTTTTTTCCATTCTCTCTCTCTACATCTGCTTTGACATACTAATCTTTCTCCATTTGCTCTTTCCTCATTCATATTTCATCCACACAAATTTTACCCCTCCATCCACAATCCCCACTTACTCTCCCAATACCCGGCCAATTGTAGATTTTTCATCCCTCCCACACAAAATATTTTTCCCCTCTCCATTTTACTCTCCCAGCCCCATCCCATTCTAATCCTCCCCCAACATCAGCTCCCTTCTAGTTCCAGTCTCACCCAGCATCCATTCCCTTCTAGTCCCTGCATCAGCCCATTTCCAGTCCTAGCCCCCCATCAACCCATTTCCAGTCCTAGCTCCCCCATCCATTTTCAGTCTGAGTCCCTTCATCAGCTCATTTCCAATCCTAGCCCCCATCAGCTCATTTCTAGTCATTTCCTAGCCCCACCATCAGCCCATGTCAAATCCTAGCTCCCCTCCACTCAGCCCAATTCCAGTCCAAGCCCCCCATGAGCCTACTTCCAGTTCTAGCCCCTCCATAAGTCCATTTCAATTCAAGCCCCCACCACAGCCCATTTCCAATCTTAGCTCCCCCCAACAGCCCATTTCCAGTCCTATCCTAGCTGCTCCATCAGCCCATTTTCAGTCCTAGCTCCCTTCCCTCACAGCCCATTTCCATTCCAAGCTCCCTCCCCATCAGCTATTTGCAGTTCAAGCCTCCCTTCCACTCAGCCCATTTCCAGTCATAGCAACCCCCCGACCCATTACCAGTCCTAGCCCCCCATCAACCCACTTCCAGTCCTAACCCCCCATCACCCCATTTTCAGTTTAAGCCCCCCCCTATAACCCATTACCAGTCCTAACCCCCCATCAGCCCACTTCCAGTCTTAACCCCATCAGCCCATTTCTAGTCAGCCCCCCATAGCTCATTGCTAGTCCTAACCCCCCCCATCAGCCCACAGCCCATTACCAGTCCTAACCACATCAGCCCTCCTCAAGTCCTAACCCCTCCCCATCAGCCCATTTCCTGTCCTAGCCCCCCATAGCCCATTAGCAGTCCTAACCCCCCCATAGCCCATTAGCAGTCCTAACCCCCCATCACCTCATTTCCAGACAGCCCCATCAGCCCACAGCCCATTATCAGTCTTAACCTCCCCATAGCACATTACCAGTCCTAACACCCCCAAAAGCACACAGCCCATTACCAGACCTAACCCCTCCCCATCAGCCCATTGCCGGTCCTAGCCCCCCCATAGCCCATTATCAGTCCTAACTCCCCCATAGCCCATTACCAGTCCTAACCCCCCATCGCCCCATTTCCAGCCAGCCCCCATCAGCCCACAGCCCATTACCAGTCTTAACACCCCCCCCTATAGCCCATTACCAGTCCTAACCCCCCCCCACAACAGCCCACAGCCCATTACCAGTCCTAACCCCTCCCCATCAGCCCATTTCCTGTCCTAGCCCCCCCATAGCCCATTATCAGTCCTAACCCCCCCATAGCCCATTACCAGTCCTAACCCCCATCGCCCCATTTCCAGACAGCCCCCCACAGCCCACAGCCCATTGCCAGTTTTAACCCTCCCCCCCCCCCCATCGGCTTATGGCAAAATTTAAAAAAAAAAAAAGCTGGCTCTGGCTGCTGCTGCTGCCGCTGCCACCGCAGCAGCGGCAGAATGAAGTGTTTCGCGGGGCCTCCTCTGCACGCTGAGCCCCTCTGCAAGGGCTTTCAGATTCGCGAAGGGAGAGTGTCTCCCTCGCGTCTCTGTTAAGTCCGCAGGGGCTAATGGGAAATTTCCCATCTGCCCCTTTAGACGCGAGGGGCTGATGGGAAATTTCCCATTAGCCCCTGCGGGCTTAACAGAGACGCGAGGGAGACACTCTCCCTTCGCGAATCTGAAAGCCCTTGCAGAGGGGCTCAGCGTGCAGAGGAGGTCCCGCGGGACACTTCATTCTGCCGCTGCTGTGGTGGCAGCGGCAGCGGCAGCAGCCAGAGCCAGCTTTTTTTTTTTTTAATGTAATTTAAAAAAAAGCAGAATGTTCTTTGCGCGGGGCCCCCTGAAACGCGGGGCCCTGTGCAAAAAACATTCTTGCTCAATGGACGGGCCGGCCCTGTAGGCTATATAGGCTGTAACAGGATGCCTGGGAAGCAGAAAGTGAAAGGCAGCAAGACTGTCAGGACTGGGCCCTATGGACAAACACATAGTAGTAAAAATTGATGTTTTAGAACAAGCCAGGCTGCAGTCATTATCATCAGGTGAGGGAGTCTCTTTGAGCTCCCTGGAGCGGACTCCGCCCCGCCCCCCCCAGCCGATTTTGCAAGACTCTCCTCATGGGGCTGGTCCATTTTCTTCTTCTGGTGGCCTCAGTGATTTGACTTCTTGCCCTACTCCTGTGCAATGTAATTTGAATCAGCTTTGTTCTTTTGTAGTGAATTCTACTATTTCTTTACAGGATGTTTGGCAGGTTGTCTCACGCTCTGAGGCCCTTCTCACTACTATAGTACCTCAATTTTGTGTATTTTCCCAGGAGACTACTGCAAAATTTCAACAGGTGGATACCAGGCTGGAGACCATGGAGAGAAAGGCTTCTGGCCTGGATTCTCACTTTCTTACATCAAGTTCAGCAGGCTCTTCCTTAAGGATAGCCAGCTGATACACCAGAAGATGGAATCTCTGGAGAATATTTTTCGTAGTAAGAATCTGCGTTTTATTAATTTTCCTCAGACTCATTAGTTATCACCAGAGATCCTATTAAGAAAATACTTTACAGAAATTTTATTATTACCTGTTGCTAATGAGATTGTGATTTCACGTTTGTTTTATATTCCCAATAAAAGAGTGTGGTCTTCCTCGGAACAGGAGGGGGACGGAATCCTGGAGATTAGCCCGGAATTCTCTCTCTCAGCTTTTCTCGAGGATTCACACGATATTATAACTACTAGAGCTACCTTAGTTGTTTCCGTTTTGAATGATGGTGATAAAGCCTTAATAATGAGGAGTTATTTTCAACATAAAAATGCTATTTTTTGTGGTGGGAAACTTCAGATTTTCCCGGATGTCTCCAGAGCTACCCAAGTCAGAAGGAAGGCTTTTTTGCTTCTTTGGTCTTGGGTACTGGGTCTTTCTGGTACCTTTTATTTAAGATTTCCCTGTAAGTGTCTTGTTACACTGCTGGGGGTGAAATATGTATTTCTTGACCCTTCTCACTTGGAGAAACTTCTGGTTAGTAAGGAAATGATTGCCCCTATGGCTGTGGAAGGTTGAGGGGTTTTAGAGACCTTGTTCTTACACGGTCTCTTTTGGAGATTTAGTTTGCAGCTTTTGTGAGGCTATTGTCTCTTGTTTTCCTTTACATTTGTATTTTTCTTTTATTTAGTCATTGCTACCTTGATGTGGGCTAACTTCCATTTTTTCTTTATCTGTTACTTTTTGGTATGCTTTAATGTGTACTTTTTGGAGATTTTCCTTTTTCTTTCTGTGTTTTGTTGTATAATTTCAAAACATCAAAAAATATATAATTACGAGAGAAGGGGAGGTAATCAAGATGGCGGCAGGATGCTCTGACCGGTTGTGCTACGTTGGCTGAAGCTCTGTCTGTGTGTGTCTTTGGCTGTTCCCGTTGAACTTCGATGGGGCGGAAGAAGCGAAAGCAAGCATCCCTTCCTCCTGGGGCTGTCTTGCCGGCGCCATTGACCCAGCGAACTCTGCCTAATTGTGGCTTTGCGGTCGGAGGACAGGCGGCATCTTCGGCAGCGGCGAGAGAGGAAGGACCGTCGCTGGGTGCATCGGGTATTTTGTTCTCTTCGGAGGAACGTACCCCTCCACCGCGTCCCGGAAGTATTTTCTCACCGGAGGCTGCCTTTCCCGCTGGTTTGCCAGGGAGTACACCGGTGGATGGGGCGGCAGGAGAAGCTCTGGTGGTTGGAAATGGCCCGGTTGTGGCTGGGAGGCTGGCAGGAACAGCAGCGCCGCCGAGTTCCAGGCATGGAGTTTTACCTGGGACGCCCAGTACAGCAGTGGCTCTTTCGGGGATTCCTGTGTTGGAGAGACCCGCGGTGATATCTTTGGAGGCACTCTGGGATGGTATTGCAGCGCTTAATGTTTCCCTAAAGGATATTTTTCGCTCTGTGAGTACTGAGATGTTGGAGATTCGAGATTTAAGTGGAACTCTTTCTGGAGTACAAGGTCAGCAAGCAGAGAGACTCTCTACAGTGGAGCATGAACTTGGTCAGCTGCGTGAGTTAGTAACTGCCCAAGTTAAAGACAGAGCTGTAACCGCTAGGAAATTAGAGTATATGGAGAATCAGGTTCGGCGCTGTAATTTGCGCCTCTTGAATTTCCCACGTTCTCCTATAATGTCATCGATGGAGATGGTTAAAAAATACTTTTTAGAGATCTTGAAGGTCCCTATGGATCAGATACCACCTATGGTGCGTGTGCAGTATTTGTCCAAGGGTCAGGGGGCCGTTAGGCCCAATGACTCTGAGGGTGCCCCTGTTAGAGCTGACCTTACGGGGTTTTTAGAATCCTCCCTGGAGGTCATCTCGGAGAGGTCTACTCTACCTGTAACGTTTGCTCTAGAATCTGACAAATTTTTTATCCTTAGATTGTATTTTAGGAACCTCAATGAGGAGTTTCTGGGATCCAAGATACGTATATTTCCTGACATAGCTCGGATTACGCAGTTGAGGAGGCAGGAGTTTCTAGCGCTGCGCCCTAGGGTGGTGGCGCTGGGAGCCTCCCTCCAACTTAAATTTTCCTCAAAGTGTTTTGTGATGTATAAACAAAAATGTTTTTTGTTCTTTGATCCTGGACAGTTGTTGGAGTTCCTGGAAGCTAGGGAAATTATTAATGTGGCTTTGACGGTACCCCCGGTACTGGCTGATGCTTAAGTCCTTACCTGCCGTGTATGGTAAAAATGTTTCTTTGTATTAGGTAGTTTAGGTTATGGGTTTAAACCTTTGCCTTTTCGGTTTCCTAGGACCTCCCCTTATTTCCTTTTCTTTTTTGTGGTCTACAATATGAGCGTTAGTTATATTTATGATGTTGTGTATACCCTTCGGGGAGATGATTATTGCCTTGGATATCTTATGATGACTATGCTCATGTTCATATCATTCAAAGATTTTTTTTTTGGATGTAATATTTGTAAAATTTGAATAAATATTAAATAAAAAAAAAAATATATAATTACAAAAAAAAAAAAGAGAAAAATAAATTGTTTTCAATTTAGTGATTTGAATATGTCCGTTTTTAAAATTTACATCCATTATCTCTGTATTTTGCATAGTATATGGGAAATACATCACTGTTTCTATTAAAATTTACATCCATTATCTCTGTATTTTGCATAGTATATGGGAAATACATCACTGTTTCTATTTCCCTGTTCATTTGTCTGTTTGGAAGAAATAATGTTGCTGTTTTGAGGCAGATGTGTGGGTTGGGTGGGGGAGGGTAATGACTCCGCTTCTTTCCCCAATGCCTTGTTTCTGAAACCTGAATCTGGTAACCTTATTTTAGGCCCACCCAAACCACTCCCTCTCTATTCCCTAGCCACGCCCCCTTGCTATGTTTGAATGGCATGGATCAACACATATAAATTGCAGCTCTCTAAAATCACAGTTTGTATGTTAACCCTGGAATTACCGAGATTTTTTGCACACACTGAATACCGTTGGGATGATCCCATGACAAATTTTAATTGTTAACCATGAAAAATTTAAACTAAACAGACAAAATATTATTCCCAATTAATTATTTATTATATGAAGGTTAAATGTTTTGAAATTTAATGCTTTATCATAAAATTACATGAAGAAGAGTTGCCATGAAAGCAGTTTTTGCATGCACTTGATGAACACAGAGTACTACAGTCATTTGCATGAGACACAGACAATTTCTGAATGTTCTTTGCAAACATTGCGCTTGCAGGAGATGCAAACTATGTTGCTTTTCTTGTCTTTTTCTCTGCAACAGCAGTGATACCTTGCCCTTTTCTTTGGGATCCCGACATTGCAAACAGCATCAATGGCTTCTTCAATGCTGGAAGAAGTCTCGCTGCAATTACTCTGAAGCAGCTTCTTTCCTAATTCCAAGAGGAATAGACGACGTCTGTGCTTTGACTTGCACTGCCATTCTGGATTTAGTGACATCCAAACAATAAAGGTGTTCAAAGCACTGATGTCCAACATGTTGTAGAAGATTGTCACTGGTCAGCGTCTTGTCATTTGTTTTGTGGTATACGTGCGCAACATTTGATGTGCCGTATCTACTCCACCTTTACTAGAATTATAGTCCAAGATCATGCGTGTTTTTTTTGTCTGGACGCGTGTTATCTACTTCTTCTTGATCATGCAAACTGCTCAGAAGAACCACTTTTCCCTTCGGGCAATAGGAAACCAGAGCGGCGTCATCGCGAAAGGCGAACAGTGAAGTGAATACCTCTCGGCCCTATGCTGTTACAAATTCTGGAGGTAATTCTTGTCTGTTCTTTTGAATTGTCCCCAAAAGTGTCATTTGTTGTTCTAGAAATTTCCGTGACAGGGATAAACTGCAGAACAAATTGTCAACAGTAACATTTCTGCCAGATCGCGTCAATCCTTCAGTGAGTTGCAGCACAACCCTTTCACCCTGATTCTGTTCCCTGTTTTGTCCGAGTTCCCTTCCTGTATATACTTGAAGACGCAGAACATATGACTTGCACTGTCACACAACATCAATAGCTTTATGCCATATTTCCCAGGATTGCTGGGAATATATTGTCTGAACGGAACATGGCCACGAAATGTAAGCAGTTGCTCATCCACGGTAACATTTTCACCAGGAACAAAGGCATCACTTAGAGTTGCTTCCCAGGTATCAAAAACTTGTCTGATTGGAGCAAGCTTATCCATGCCTCGTTGTTCACGTCTGTTGGTTGCATCATCAAATCTGAGAGTACAAGAAATTTGATGAAAACGGTTACGGGCCATATTTTTGCCGAAAACAGAACGACCATCTTCAAGGTTCCACAACTGAACTATGGATTCATTTCGTGACTTGTACACGCCTGAGAGGATCAGAAGTCCAAGAAAATGTTGAAATTCTCCGTCAGTCAAATCTTTCCAGGTGTCATCATAAATGTGTCTTCCTTGTTTGCTCGTCCATATCATGATTTCATTCAATAAGTTCTTCCTCATGAACAAGTGGAATCCTGCGAGAGGACCATCAACATTTCATACAGCATACCTTGTAGGACCTTTTTGTAAGATAAGAGTACAGCGGAGGGCAAGAAAACCACGGCCAACCAGACAATAATAGATAAAATCAACTTTATTGAAGACCCAACTTTGCAAGTTTCGGCCAGAGGCCTTCATCAGGGGTCTAAAAAACAGACATATAAATAAAATGTGACTATAATACATAAATGCAAAATATAAATAAAATTTTTTTTAGATAAATAACACAGGTACACTAAAAAAAATTTTTTTTAAACTGCCTCTAATGTTTCGATTGATTTTTACGTTTTTTGGTGCGCTGAATCCAAATCTGGTAACCAATTTGCTCCATCACGTACAGATTTTTTGCTACATTGGGTTAGCAGTTTGAGGTGAACGTTTCAGATTGAGTGCGATCGAGATAAAAGTTTCTTGGATGAATTCTTTATACTAATTGTTTAGTAGTTATTCAAATAAGAATAAAGAAAATTGTAACAAGGCAGCACATAAGAATAGAGTAATGTCAACAAAACACACTGTGATGGTAGCAAAATTGTCTGCACTTAAAACAGCCACATACATGTGCACAAACATTGAGCATATAAGAGCGAGGTTAGACACAAAGCAAAGCAAAGAAATGTGCAAAAAATGTTGTACAGGTATGTATGTAAGAATAGAAAACGCAAACCGCACCATTGCAATACATGAAGACAAACACCCGATGGTGTGAAAATAAAATTCTAATAAATGAGATCCGACACTGTGGTAATAACTAGCAAATTTTTATTTCAAAGTTTAGTAAAAACACGATATTTGTCAACACAGTTTAGATTTTAAAGTCATTCTTGGGTCAATCAATCTCCTGGTGGGCCCGTTTCTTCTTCCCCCGAATGCTTCTCTTGGTGCGCTGCTTGGCGTATTTTTCATCTGGGGTTTCCCGCAGCAGCAACCAGCAGAAATCAGCCATCATAGTGGTGTTCCATCTTCCTTGGTACCTTCTCTCTGCGTCCTTGATGTCCTGGTGAAACCTTTCACCTTGTTCTTCACTGTACGCCCCCAAGTTTTCGGGAAAGTAGTTCACATGGGAGTGCAAGAAATGGACTTTCAGGCTCATGTTACAGCCTTGTTCTTTGAAGGCATTGAGCATCCTGGCAACAATATCCTTATAGTTCTCATCCCGCCTGTTCCCCAAGAATTTGAGAACAACATCCTTGAAGGAATCCCAGGCTTCTTTTTCCTTCTCAGACATCGTTTCAGCGAATGCTCCATCTGAAATGAGTTTCCTTATATCAGGGCCAACAAACACTCCTTCCTTTAGCTTTGCTTCAGAAAGTCGGGGGAACTTTGAGCAAAGGTACCGAAAGCACTCACCATCTTTTGGAAGGGACTTGATGAATTGCTTAATGAGACCCAACTTAATGTGGAGAGGTGGTAATAGAATTTTATCACGAGGTACCAAGCTCTCATGAAGAACATTTTTCTCACCGGGTCTCAAATACTCCCGAATTGGCCAGTCTTTTTTCCCCCAGTGTAGGTCGCGGGCCCGGCTATCCCACAAGCAAAGGAAGCAGGGATATTTGGTGAAACCGGATTGCTGCCCTAATAGCATGGATAGAATTTTAAAGTCTCCACAAATCATCCACTTATGCTCATCATAACGAATCTTCTGAAGAATCAGGGCCAAATTCTCGTATTTTTCTTGGAGAATAACAGAGTGAGCAATAGGAACTGAAGCGAATGTGTTGCCATTATGAAGAAGAACACCTTTTATGCTGTCTTTTGACGAATCAATGAACAGCCGCCATTCAGCAGGATCATACTTGAGTTTAAACTTTTCCATCACTCCGTATATATCGTTGCAAAATACCAAATCTTCCTCTTTGCTGAAATACTTCAAAAATTGTGTCTCGCGGTTGCGGTACCAATAAAAAGTTGTTCCTGGTGACAATAGATTTTTCTGTTTAAGCCAAGAACCTAGCAGTTGGGCAGCATCTTTTGGGAGTCCTAAATCCCGGACTAAATCATTCAATTCAGCTTGAGAGAAAAGGTCAGGTTTCGGATCTGGTTCAGTTTCAAACTCGGAAGTACTGGACTCATCGGGAAAAGCCATCTGATGAGTCTCATCATGATCAGAACCGTCCACACAAATATGATCCAAAGATTTTGGTGGTTCAGGCACAGGTACTTCGTTGCTATGAGGCATAGGCCTAATTGCTGAGGGAAGGTTGGGGTAACTTATTACGTTCTTATTTTTTAAGTTGTATCCCTTCACAATGCAAGAGCAAAAATAGCAGTCACTGCTGTGGTCTCTTTGTTCACGCCACATCATAGGTATTCCAAAACGAAATGCTTGTTTTTTACCTTTCATCCATAAGCGTAGATCTTCCTCACATGTCTTGCACACTTTGTGAGGAGCCCACGGTTTGTCTTGATCGCCTAACTTCAAACCGAAATAGGCGAAATATACTTTTTTAATAAATGCAGAAATGTTCCTCTGCCGCTTTTTCACGGTATATTCCCCACAAATAAAACAAAAACTGTCCGGAGAGTTGACGCAACCTCTGGCTCTGTGAGCCATCACAAATACACAGCACTGCAAACTACAACTGTAGTGAACCACTTCGGAATAAAGCTGGATTACGACTGAGCAAACAAAAGGTAATAATGAACTTGCAAGAAACTGAAATTTGACAGGAACGTTCATGTCGCAACCACCTTGTTTGAGCGAGCGAACGAGGCGAGGCGAACAGGAAAGAACATGCGCCAGCGCGAGTACTGGATTTAGCCCCCCCCCTCCCAATTGTCCTGTTAATGTATAAAATGAATGCAAAACACTCTAAAATATCATGAGGGAGTGTTTCTAGTTAGTTAACCATTACAACCTCTATTTTGGGCCAAGAAAATAAACTGCAGTCGGCTAAAAAGAAATTATGTGAACATTCCTTATATGGGTAAGAAATCTAATTTTGCAAGAAAACGTGACGTGATGGAGCATTTTGGCTATTTTTCCTGGATTCAGCACCCCAAAATCTATAGGAATCAGTTGCAAAACTGGAGGCAGTTTTTTGGTAGTGTACCTGTGTAATTTAAAAATGTAAATAAATAATTGAAAAACATTACCAGATCACCACATAGATAGTGTGTGCAACACGTCTATGGGGTGGAGAAAACACTCTTCCCAATCTAAAACATAGTAAAAATAAGGTAAAAATACATACATATATGATTAGATATCTAAAAATATATACAAGGTGTATAACATAAAACTAGTATATGCTACAAAAAGAATGGATAATATGAAAGGGATAATAATGTAAAAATAAAGTTAGTAACATTAGCAAAGGTAGAAAAATTGGTCAATATGTGTGTTAGAGACAAAGTAAAAACATATTAGCATAAAAATACATAAAAATATATATATATGTATTGTACTATAAAAGGTCACGGAGAAACAACTACAACAGTGCATGTATCAAAAATATATACAAGTTATATAACAAAACAAGTACACATAACTAAAAAAATGTTAAAAGAGAAATCGATAACATTAACATAAGTGAAATACTTTGTCTATATCTGTGGCAAAAACAAGTTAAAACTGCGTTAGCATAGAAATACACATAAAAACATATTCATTGCACTATAAAACTTCAACAGTGTGTGAAAAAACAGGGAGGAATAAAACAAGTGACAGCCTACAAGTATCTAAAAAGCAATATGTGGTATGTAAAATTTAACGGTTTCTTTACACATCCTGGTACCAACACACATTATCAATTATACACTTATACCAACTGTTTGTCCACACATGTCGTCTACGTTATTATGTGCCCCTGTTCCCTTTTGTACGTTGGCAAAACCATCCGTGCTGTTAAAACGCGTATCCAGGAACATAAAAGTTGTATTAAAAGACGGATTATTACAACTCCACTAGTGGAACACTGGATTCAATTACAGCATAAACTAGATGACATAAAGTTTTTTGTCATCAAGAAGCTTTTTCCTTCCCCTCGTGGGGGAAATTTGAACTGTAGGCTGACCCAGGAAGAACAAAGATTTATATTTTTACTAAACACAGTCTTCCCAGGAGGGCTAAACAAGGAAATTGAATATAATATGTTTCTCTGAACCCTCCTATCCCTGTTTTTATACAATTTGCATTCTTCCTTTTTATAATCGGTATTCCTTTCATTTATTGATATATTATATATACTATATTTTAATTGCTTCACTATAGTCATAGGTCATATGCGTTTTGGCCCTCATGCTTCAGTTAGAAGGGTTCCTTCCCAATGCCCTTTGTAGGCCCCCCCTCCCTTCCCTCTCCTCTCTCCCCTCCCCCTCCCTCCCCCCTTCCCCCCCCCCGATATAGCTTAAGGTTGTTTATTTGTAATCTACCCATAAAGTACGTGTCTATGGGTTGCAGCTGCTCTTTCTACATTACTCTCCTCTCTCAGATGTTTTCGTTGATAGCCTTTATTATTGTTCACACATATGTCATACTACAGTAGGTATAGCAGTTCTCTCCATCCCCGATTGTAAATTGAGCGTTTGGAGTTCTTCTTTGTGTTTGCCACCTATGGCCCTGCGCGATGTTCTCCCGCTCTGATAGCCTTTGCAGGTACAGTGCTGTCTTTCATCTAGTGGGTAATCCCGTTTTATTTTATATGTAATGCTTTTCCCCTTTGTTTTATGTTATTCACGCCTCTATGTTGCGAGTCTGCTTTGACAGCTTATATTACGAGTGGGAGGAGCCTCCCCCTCTTTAAGTTTGTTCTCTATGCCCCTGCGCAGCATTTTCCCGCTTCTGACAGTTTTTGCAGGTACAGTGCTCTCTCTCATGTAGTGACCATACCTAGTTATATTTATGTTTTTATGTGGCAATTCTTGCCTTTTACAGTTCCTGCAAGTGCTATTTTTTATTTATTTATTTTTTAGTTTAAGTAGTTAATCTTCTTTTACCAATCTGTGTCACTTTTTCTCTTTTTTCTTTCGTCCACACGGCGTTTTTATGCTTCGTGTATGTCATATTCTTTGCAACATTATCCGCTTGCTTTTTTGGTACATAGCAGTCAGATATAGTTTTATCTGTTAGCGTATTTCTTCCACCACTTCATAATTAAATGCAATAAGTGCCCTTCGATACTTGTTAATCATCACATACTATCTGCCTGGGATCCATTCTTACATATATAGACAACCTTCACCTTTACAGCTATCCCAGCTATTTGTACACGTTGTGTTTCAGACATGTTGATTATCATCTTCTCCTACTCTTTTTTGTAATCATTTTATCAACCAGTTTTATTTCATTTTATATGTAATGTTTTTCCCCCCCTTTTTTATGGTTTTAAGTTATTCACACCTCTATGTTTATTTATTTACATTCTCTTATATACCGCGCTATTCTGCATCAGTGCGGTTTACATCGAACAAACTGAAATTACATTGAACATGGCATTATAACTTGGAGATAACTATTTTACAGGGAACATGGGCTATGGAGGTTTAAGTGGCTTGCCCAAGACCACTAGGAGCACCTGTGGGACTAGAAACCCCAGTCCTTCCAGCCCAAGGTTGCTGTCCTCTAGTGGGATTTGAACCCCCGACCTTCCGGCCTGAAGTACCTTGCCCCAACCACCAGGCCACTCCTCCACTCCACATGTTGCGGGTCTGCCTTGACAGCTTACATCACGAGTGGGAGGAGCCTCTCCCCCCCCTTTAAGTTTGTTCTCTATGCCCCTGCGCGGCGTTTTCCCGCCTCTGACAGTTTTTGCAGGTACAGTGCTCTCTCAGTGCAGCTATTGTGTTTCAGACATGTTGATTATCATCTTCTCCCCCTTTTTTTGTAATCATTTTATCAACCAACTAAATATTAAATTTTTACATACCACATATTGCTTTTTAGATACTTGTAGGCTGTTACTTGTGTTATTCCTCCCTGTTTTTTCACACACTGTTGAAGTTTTTATAGTGCAATGTATATGTTTTTATGTGTATTTCTATGCTAACGCAGTTTTAACTTGTTTTTGCCACAGATATAGACAAAGTATTTCACTTATGTTAATGTTATCGATTTCTCTTTAACATTTTTTTAGTTATGTGTACTTGTTTTATGTTATATAACTTGTATATATTTTTAGATACATGCACTGTTGTAGTTTTTTCTCGGTGACCTTTTATTTTATTTATTTATTTATCATTTGTATACCGCTATTTCCAGCGATCAGAAGTGGATAACTTAAACGTAAACATAACATAACTATGGTTACAATTAAAGTGAAACAAACATAATTGATTGGCTGGTGATAATCATTATATAACAGGTGATTAAAGTAAAGGGATAACATATATACAAATTTAAAAGGGATAGTATATATACAATATTGGGTCGTACATATATATCATGTATGATATTATAATACAAGTTTATATGAAAAGGTCGTGGCTGAGCTTATGTTGGTTCCTAAGATAGATTGATTCATGCTAGCAATTAGGAGTGTTCATTATGTTTAAGTTGGATCATATGCTTCATTGAAGAGGTGTGTTTTTAGCTTTTTTTCTAAAGTCTTTTGGGTCTTCAACTGATCTCAGTTCTGCTGGTAGTTGATTCCATAAAGTCGGTGCTGTATAAGTGAAGGCTCTTTTACTTGTGCAGGCTTTGGCTGATCTTTTACAGTACAATACATATATATATATTTTTTTTAATGTATTTTTATGCTAATGTGTTTTTACTTTGTCTCTAACACACATATTGACCAATTTTTCTACCTTTGCTAATGTTACTAACTTCATTTTTACATTATTATCCCTTTCATATTATCCATTCTTTTTGTAACGTATACTAGTTTTATGTTATACCCCTTGTATATATTTTTAGATATCTAATCATATATGTATGTATTTTTACCTTATTTTTACTATGTTTTAGATTGGGAAGAGTGTTTTCTCCACCCCATAGACGTGTTGCACACACTATCTATGTGGTGATCTGGTAATGTTTTTCAATTATTTATTTACATTTTTAAATTATTTATCTAAAAATGTCTTTATTTATATTTTTCATTTATGTATTATAGTCACGTTTTATTTATATGTCTGTTTTTTAGACCCCTGATGAAAGCCTCTGGCCGAAACTTGTAAAGTTGGGTCTTCAATAAAGTTGATTTTACCTATTATCGTCTGGTTGGCCGTAGTTTTCATGCCCTCCGCTATACTCTTATTGTGTGAATTTGCGGAAGGCCTCCTTCTTTTGTCCCTTGGACCTTGTTGTACGGGCATGACATTAGCTCTGGTGTATCTTTCAGCAGCTTGCTCTATAGGTTTCCTGTTCCACGATGTGGCATCCTTAGATACATAGGCTTCAATGGCAACATTTGTGTTTATAGTTGATGACCTCTTAGCTCCTCTACGACCACAACTAAGATTCCTCACAGATGATACTGACACCGAGGACTCCTGCCTTCTTCCCCATCCAGCACAGCCTCGACCTGTAACTTGACTCTTTGCTGCAGGCGATGTTACCGGCTCAACATCAGTCTCACATTCACTTGGCGACCAACTGCTGTCGCCATCTGAATCATGACTGTCATCAGATTTATCGCCCGAACCTGGCTGATATGCTTCTTTGCTTGCTGAATATGCTGCATCATCAGACGACTCAGAGCCGTTACTGTCAGCATCTTGTTGCAATATTTCTCTTACTTGGGCAGCTGAATACTTTCGTTTTGACATCATAAACAATAACCTAAAATAAATAAACAAAGAAAAAGTTGAATAAAACACAAAGCAGTTTTACTATAGGTGTACAATAATCGTGATGAATGAGCTGAAAGCCTTTAGATTTCATTGGAAATAATGAGAGAACGTATGATATCAATTACAGAAAATGTGTAATTTTCATAAAATAAGAGTACAAAAAATAAATGATACATAATTAATGATAAATACATTTGTCAGATCAAAAAGTTCACAAAATTGCAAATTGTATCACGATCCAAACCGGACATAAGCAACTGGGGTCAAAAATGACCCCACTGGTACTCTGTGCTGCAATTCATCACTAGTGTCACCTAGCGGATGAAAATTATTCCTCTCATGGCACAATATAAAGAGAATATTGACATGTGAAAAGTCATAAAAAGATTGCATTCTTGAACAACTAGTTTCCGAGATACGCGTTGTGAAACTTGCAATGGGTCACTTTTGACCCCATCGGTACTCCCAGGGTGAAGGTCATCTACCCATTTAAAAAACACTGTTTACATGTGTGGATGCTTCTTAAATAACTCCCTTTATTTATTTACATTCTCTCATATACCACACTATTCTGCATCAGTGTGGTTTATATTGAACAGGGCATTATAACTTAGAGATAACTATTTTACAGGGAACATAGGCTATAGAGGGTTAAGTGGCTTGCCCAAGACCACAAGGAGCAACTGTGGGACTAGAAACCCCAGTCCTTCTGGCCCAAGGTTGCTGTCCTCTAGTGGGATTTGAACCCCCAGCCTTCTGGCCTGAAGTACCTTGTCCCAACCACTAGGCCACTCCTCCACTCCTTTGTCTTATAGCTTATAGTTTTAAATACCAGAATACTCCTTCCCTATTAAGTTCACCAAATCTGATTGGACATCTGGGAAGAGATTTCCAGCAAAAGTTGCAAGAGTTAAACTGGTAATAAAACAATGCCTGGGACAAAAAAAAAAGTCCTTGATGGTAGGCCAGGTGGGAAGAGACCTATAGGATCTTTGGTTAAAAGTAAGCAAGCCAAATGGACAGAATGGCAGATCCTAGTGAGTCTTCTTTATCAATATATTTGATATGGCTATTACTGCATTTGGACTGAGGGACAAACAAAAATAAACTTGGCAAGTTAAAAGTGAACTCTTAAAGTGTGACACAATAGTGCATTTCCATTTCCTCCATTCACAGACTCAGGCATGGCTGTGGGCTCGGTGGGAAGAGAAACAGCAAAGTATGCCTTCATAGGGTGGACTGAGTGGCTGGGTAGGTACAGGCCGGGAAGGGGGGGGAGGGGGTGCTATATGTGCAGTGTGCATGTGAGTTTCTAGTGCCCTAGGCAGACCCTCCGTGCTGCTGCCTCCCCCCCCCAAAAAATATCTGCACCTATGGCACCACCTGTGCCATCCCCCTCAAAAGACTGCACCTCGGAGTGCCTCCTGCGCTGAATTGGTGGAGACTGAATTGCCGTTTCAGCGCTGCATCAGGCCTTAAAGTGTCTGCACGCATGCACGCTCACGGCCTGCTGCTCCTGCGCCCCCTCCGACGTGATTTTCTTGGAGGATGGGCAGAAGCGGCAGTCTGGAACTAAGTGCACATGCGCAGACATTTTAAAGCCCGCCGCAGTGCTGAAGCAGCAGTTCAGCTGCTGCTTCTCAGGGGTTGGGGTAGTAATGCTGCCCACCAGGGTCGGCCACCCTAGGTGACTGCCTAGGTTTGCCTAGTGGACAGGTCAGCCTTGATGTTTCTATAAGGAATGTGTAGGAGTGTATTTCTAGGGATGTATCTAGTGCACCTTTGGGGGGAGTGTGGGGCCCTTGGGGGGGGGGCATGTGATTCTGTGTGGGTGAGGAGGTGATTCAGGCAGTTTAATTCTGACTGTAGTCATATAGGCATTCTCTGACCTCTCCCCTGCCCTTCCTGTCCACTCACTTCCATAACCTTCAACCCCCTTCCATAGTCTCTGTCCTCTCCCCATCCCTGCTCCAATTTGCACTTTCTCCCTCCTTGCATTTAGCCTTCAGTCTTCTTCCCCTTCCCCTTGAACTTTCTTTCTCCTTGTACATTTCCTTCCCCATTCACTCCCCCTACTCCCCCCTCCTCTCTCCCTCTTGAAACGCCCTCCATTCCCAGTACCTCATTCTGCTGCTGGCAGTTGGGTCACGACAGCTCCCTACAGACATTTTAGTCATACCCATGGCTTTCTCTCTTCCTGTACTACCAGGGACCCAATGTAGTGGCAGCCTGCACACATCTCCATTGCGACCCTTGCTGCATGCACCTCTGTGCTTCCGGCTCTCTCCTTCTGTTGATGGTTGGGTCCCCAGCATCATCCTGTAGCCATGTTTACTAAGGGTGCAGCTTTCTCCCTCTCTTCTGCTACCAGGGCTTGGGTCCTTAGGGGCATACTAAAAATGGCACTGCTGTGGCTTTTTCCACTTTGTTGCAAGAGCAAACAAACCTATGCATACGGACAGTCAGGCAGATGGACCCTCCCCAACAGGTGTTATTACCTGAGCAACACATACCTAAAAATGAATGCATCCTTTCAATACAATTTTAGAAGATTTGTAGACCAATTTTCAAAAGATCTAGACATCTGCAGTAGTTTTCAGTGTTAGATATCTAGACTTTTGAATTTAAGAATTTGCATATCTCCCTCCCTGATCATCCCTTCGGACAACCTCCCCACTCCCCGATCCTACCCCAGCTCTTACTTTGGGGTCCTTGGTGATGTGGTAGGAGCAGGAGTGTTCGATCCCCAATCGCTCCTGCTCCTGAGGGTCTGTGTTCAAAATGGCAGTCATGACCCCCTAGTGGTAGCCTTGCGGTTCTATATCTAGGGGCCAATCTACCTATGGACAGGTCGGCCTTCTAAGAACAATTGCCATGTGAGGACAATTCCCCTTTTCTAGAGGGGAAGGCCTCTTGAAGGTGCTTGGTCAGGGAGGGGGTATTGCAGTCCCTGCTCCATCTTCCAGTCAGATGCAGGGACTCCTTAGGGAGCTCAGGGACCACTGAACACCCATGTCCTCGAGTCCTTTCCTGACAGGGGTTTCTTCACTATCTATTCCTTTGCAAGAAGATTTCTCGGGGAGGGACACACTCTGTATTTATAGCTTGATGCAAAATTCCCTCTTCAGTAAAGAGCTGATGTTCTTCTCCTGTCCTGAGCAAACTGTATACGAGCTCCTAGACAGCGCCTCTGTAACAGCTGTACAGCTCTGAAAAAGAAATTTTATAAGGAGGCAATGGGTGTAGAAGTCAGAATTTTACTCATTTACCTGTGTAGGTGGCCACTTTTATGCAATGATGGCCTTTTTATAAAGGTCTTGATAGTTGCTACATTTGAAGTGTGACCAAGCACATGCGTATAAATAAATGCTTCAAGCACCAGTATGATGAATGCAAATCAGTCAATCAATACATAAAATCATTGGATGTTTTTCTTTCTTTTTTTCTTCCCTTTGTTTTTTTTTACAGTTTTTCCCTTACAATAACTACCAGCATTGTCTTACGCTGGTTGTGGATAAGCTCTGTAATGTATGGTTTGATATACTTTGATACCACCTATGATGCAAGCATACGCCAAAATCTGCTGCGTGCTACAATAATCTCTATTACAATGTTTTATAAGGTGTGTTAAAGGAATAAAGTATGGTTCATATTTTATCTGTTGAGTTATATATTGATTGATGTATTTGCATTAATTGTATTGGCGCTTGATTTATTTAATTTATACACATTTGTTTTGTAACCCTTCAAATGTATCAACCATCAAGACGGTTTACAATGAACAAAAAGCTAACCAGTTAAGAAATAAAAAGGAGGTTGCAGTGGTAGCAGCTAGAAGGGGGTGAGATAGCGGGGGAGAAAAGGAAAAGTTGGTAGGACCACTGTTTTTGTTATACATGCTCCAGTCTAGCCTCTGTCATGGGGCACCTCTTTTTTTCGTCTTGTACCTAGTCAAAGACACATTTGTGAAAGCATTATATATGTGCTCTGGGAGTTTTAAATTGACTGTGTGAAAGAACTCATATTTTTTGACAGCAGCTCTCTTCTATGCCCACAGCTACTTGTTTCCTCTGTTTTGGACTCCACAGAAAGAATTACTTTTTCATCTCGGTCAGCTGAGTATTCAAAGAAGGTGCAATCATGCAAGCATGACTGGTTGAGGGTTTTGGGCCTGCAGTGAGACTTGGTGAGAGAAATAAAGCGAGCTGAGACCAGACGCAGAAATAATGGAAAACATTTATTTTATAACAACCAAAGAGACGTCTGGCTTACCTTGCAGGCTAAACAAGACTCCAGCAAAGTCATGGCTTTGAAACTCTCTCCTTCTTTCCTCCAGGCTGGATCTCTTTTCCTCACTTGGCCTGGGGTTTAAAATTCTGTACTTTAGTCCTGCCTATTTCCCTCGGTTTCCCAGCTCTGCTTCAGATCTTATCTTTCGAGGAGGACTGGGGATGTCTCCTATAAATATTTTCACAGAAGGCCTCAATGCATTTGTGACAGAGTTAAAAGATTTTGCTCCTGGTATCCTTGTCTCCACTTTGTCTACAAGTAGGATCTATGATTTTCAGTTTTCTTCCATAAATGTTTTGGAGGTTAAGAATCAATTTGTGGGGGATCCCAAAATGGTGCCACACTGAATCTGTGCTCCCGACTCACATTTCAAAATTGGTAGAAAGAGGAAGGCTCGGCTGGCCAAGTTACCCCAGACCAGGGGTGGGCACCTCCGGTCCTGGAGGGCCGCAGACCAGTCAGGTTTTCGGGATATCCCTAATGAACATGCATGAGATATATATGCATTAGAGATATCCTGCCAACCTGACTGGTTTGTGGCCCTCCAGGGCTGGATTTGTAGACCCCTGCCTTACACCTCTGTCATTTAAGATCGTGAGTGGGCAAGGTACAGATGTCCTAGACATCGAAAGGGTATATAGAATGCGTCACATTCCTCCTCGATTCTCACCACCACCAAAAAGTTGTCTAATAGACAATTTTTTGGTGGTGGTGAGAAGTGAGGACGACTGTGACAAATTCTATTTAACCTTTTTGATGTCTTGGACATCTGCACCTTGTCCACTCACAACCTTAAATGACAGAGGTGTAAGGCAGGGGTCTCCAGATCCAGCCCTGGAGGGCCACAAACCAGTCAGGTTGGCAGGATATCTCTAATGCATATATATCTCATGCATATTCATTAGAGATATCCCGAAAACCTGACTGGTCTGCGGCCCTCCAGGACCAGGTTTGCCCACCCCTGCCCCAGACTGACCTGCCTGCCTCCTCAGTGGTTTCCTTTGGTCCTCTTGATCTTTTTGTGAGCCAGGGCAGCAGCTGTAGAAAGAATTGGGGTGGATAGCCCAGCTGTGAGACTGACCGAGAGCTCTACCGTGGAGTCTCCTTTGGGCAGTGAACTCTCACCTCTGCTGACAGAGCGACCTTGGAAGTAGGCATATTCTGCTGAGTGCTCCGCCGGGTTGGAAGAGGCTCGGAGAATGGGGCAATTTTCGGTCTTCACGTAGGGCTGCTTGACAGAGGAGTTGTCACGGCAGTTGAAGCTCAACAGATTCCATCATCGTGAGCAGTGCCCCCAAGAGGAATTCCTTCAGCAGGGGAGGCCTTTGGTAGTTTGGCTACTCCAGCTCCCATTTTTTCAGGCCCCATGGAGTCCTTGGGGCCGACGGTTGGTAAGATGGGTGTTCCTTCTTCCTTTTCCTTCACTTTGCAAAAGCCATCACTTTTTCTTATTTAAATCTTTATTGAATATTCCAATACATTCAAGAAAATGAATGAGGAAAAGTTGGCAAAAACAAAGGAAACAATGATAAACACCATACAAAAAGGAAATACAGCATTAGCCAGGCCATCACTTTTTACTTTGGAATCGATTATAGGATGCAATTAAATTTCTGGGGGAAGCTCTTATTCCTCAAATACAAGTTCTACAGACTAAGACAGAGGAACTGTTGCTGAATTGCTCTGGGAATGCTCACTGTGTGGAAAACTTACAGGCAACTGTGAAAGGTCTTTCTTCTAGGGTGGATAGATTGGATCAGCAAGTGGAGACCTTTATTAAAGACTCCAACACTATAAGATTTAAATTAGAATATTTGGATAAATTGCTTTTGCATGGCTAATCTTCCCCCGGTTAATTTTCCTAGATTCACAATGACTACTGCTATGGATATGGATAAACAATATATATATATTTTTTTATTTTTTTATTTATAGAATTTTATACAAACCATCAAGACAAATGACCCATACAGAAAAGAAATACAGTGGGTAAACACTTTGGGCTTGATTCTGTCCCACGAATAGCGGGGATGGATGTCCATCGTGCCCTCCCTGCTGGCATCTAACTTCCCCACCTGTTGTATGGGGAACATAAGAACATAAGAACATAAGATATGCCATACTGGGTCAGACCAAGGTCCATCAAGCCCAGTATTCTGTTTCCAACAGTGGCCAATCTAGGTCATACGTACCTAGCAGTTTCCCCAAGGGACACAGGTTCCACAATGCTTGTATTGGTTCAAGCATTGATATCCTGGGTCCCTTCTTAATGGTTTATGCACCTTTCCTCCAGGAACTTGTCCAAACCTTTTTTAAACCCAGCTATACTAACAGTCTTTACTACATCCTCCGGTAACATATTCCAGAGTTTGATTACACGTTGAGTGAAAAAATATTTTCTTTTATTAGTCTTAAATAGTTTACCCTGTAGCTTCATTGCATGTCCCCTAGTCTTTCTATATTCTGATAAGGTAAAACAATCGATCTACGTTTACCCGTTCCACTCCGTTCATTAATTTATAGACTTCTATCATATCTCCCCTCAGCCGTCTCCTTTCCAGGTTAAAGAGCCCCAACCTTTTTAGCCTTTCTTCATAGGAGTATCCTTCCATCCCCTTTACCATTTTGGTGGCTCTTCTCTGAACCTTTTCTAAAATCGCTATATCCTTTTTAAGATACAGCGACCAGAATTGCACACAATATTCAAGGTGCGGTCTCACCATGGAACGATATAGAGGCATTATAACATCTTTTGTTTTATTTTCCATTCCTTTCCTTATCATACCTAGCATTCTATTTGCTCTCTTGGCCGCTGCTGCACACTGGGCCGAGGGTTTTAGCATGGTATCCACAATGACGCCTAAATCTTTTTCCTGGGAAGTTAGATGGGGGCAGGGAAGGGGCAGATCGGGGGTGGCGTTAGGACGGGCAGTCGCCAGCCTGGACGTACAGGGCCAATTCTAATGTCAGCCTGTATGTATAGGGCCGGCGACTTGTGCAGGGAAGTTATTCCACCTCTGAGGTGGAATAACTTCCCTGGACGTTTTTTTTCAGTGGGTCGGGACGCATAAATGCATAAAGATACAATGTAAAAACAAAATCAGCTCGTTTTTGTGTGTGAAGTTGAATAAGAATATCTGCACTGCTGTACGGAGTGACATTCAGCAAGGATATAATACCATGAAAACATGAGCTATGGAAAAATGGTTTAACACTCTGTATAACTAAACTCATCCTAAGTAGTTTTGGATGTTGGTTTCTAGGATATATAACTAACAAATTAGCCGGAAATGTTAAACTAAATTCCTTTCAGTTGTGTCACTCTAAATCATATCATTCAGAAGGGAACTTCTAAAGCCAGATCACGCTAGCAGAAAATCTATTAGACAATCAGAATTTGACGGTATGTGATTCTACTTTGCCTTTCCAATTGAACTGGAATCAGAGGATCTGAGGTATGATCCAGTGTGGATCACAGCCAACTTGTCATTCATAGTGAACATTAGCTTTTTCTATGCAAACTATAAACAAGTAAGATGAGGTAAGGCATGGCCAATTGCACTAACTATAAACCAGTAAGCCTACATTCCAGGGCTCAGGGGGCAGCTTGGCATCATCCTTCTTAAACAGAGGCATACCCACTGTATGTTCAGTGTTTGCTAATCTGTAGAGCTTCCTTGCACTGAACTCTTCACCTTGAAAAGAAGAACTGTGATATATCTAAGGGGACTGTTTACTAAAGTATGCAAAGTGTTTACACTTACTGTGAGAACTGTGAAAATGAACACATAGTAAATGCAAACCGTTTGGGGGTGTGGCTGAGATCTATCCATTCAGTTACTGCACAGAGCAGACATTTATCACAGGGCAAGTGCATTCACATTATCTGTAATGCATTTACCGGGCCCTGAATCTCAAATATACCCCCGCCCCCCAGCATCTTCACATACTATTTTCTACCTCCTCCAAAAAATCCTTGATATCTACACATACCATCTGACATCCCTCACGACATCGCCACATGCCACCAGATACTAGGGTTGCCAACCGGCTGTTTTTTAAATGGCCAGGTTGGCTGCTGGCAGAGATCTAAGACCGGCCCTTGAAAAGCCATTTTTTTGCTCTGGCCGTGGGACCAGGAGCGGCCAGAGCAGAAAACCAGCTTTTCAACTGGGGTCCTTGTCCCCCCCCCAGTGCAGCCTCACCACCTTCTCTGTTGTCAGTCCCTTCCTGTCACCTCCTTCCCCTTGTACCACTAGTCCTGCTTCTTACAGAGCAGTGGCTGCAATAACGCTAATTTAAAAACAAAACAATACCAGTGCAGAGCCCTCCGGCCCTATGGGACCCCTGCTGCAGTGTCCCACTCCCTGTAGCGTCACTTCCTTTTGAGCACGGGGCCGCTGCAGCAGGAGTTCCATAGGGCCGGAGGGCTCCGCACCGATATTGTTTTGTTTTTAAATTAGCATCATTGCAGTCACTGCTCCATAAGAAGCAGAAGTCGCGGCTGCCTAGGGGAAGGAGGTGGCAGGAAGGGACTGACACGGGGGGGGGGGGGGGAAGTTGGAGGCCGGAAGGGAGCTGACATGGGGGGAAGGTGGGGGCTGGAAGGGAGCTGACACCTGGGGGTGGGACTAGTAGGTGGCTGGATAATGGGAGGGGTTGAAGGGAGGGGGCACATGGAGGTGGCACTGGAAGGGGGATGGACAGAGGGTAGGGTGACTGGAAGGGAGTTGACACGGGGGAGTGGAAGTGAGCTGATACCTATGATGGTATTTGGACTAGAAGAGACTGGACAGTGGGGAAGGAGGGGGCTGGAAGGGAATGGACGCCACTGGCAGCCCTGGGAATGGAAGGTAATGGGAGGGGAGGACTGGAAAGGGGGAGGGTTACTGGGACTGGAAATAGGCTGATGGAAGGAAGTGAAGAAAACAAAAGAAGAGACAAGAAATGGCAGATGGACTGTAGACCATAGAAAGTTAGCTAAGAGAAGACAGGAAAACAGAAACCTCAGATTGGGAACAGCATGATCAGAAAATAAAATAGTCAGACAACAAAGGTAGAAAAAATAATTTTATTTTCAATTTAGTGATTGTGCTATCTTTATATTTTACACAGTATGGGGGATTGCATCTCTTATTTATCCGATGTTGCACTGCATGCGGAGTCTGGTTTCTTGGGGTTTCAATTTAATTTTTGTCTATATATATTTCTCTTTTCATTTTGTGCTCATTTATTAATGAAGGCTGTCTGTATTGTGTTGTGTGTGTACAATCAAAGCTGGGTATTCTGTTAGTATAGAATTTCTGTTTAAGAATGTGTAGCAATCTTGCTTGTTCAGTTTGCACATTGCCCTCTGCAATTATGTTTTGGGGACAGGTGGTGGGGCAAGGGTAGGGTGGGGGCAGGACAGGGGGCGTGGAAAGGGAGGGGTGGGCATGGGTAGAGCATGACTAGCCACAGGTGGCAAGTTTTTTGCCTTTCAAAAAGTTAGTAAGTCTACCCAATACCCTGAGATCTCTACATACCATCTAGTACCCTGACATCTCCCCAGACAGCTGGAGGAAATATGTTAAGTCAGAGAAGAGGATACGAAGATACCTCAAAATACTTGAGAGAAGTAGCCCCTGAAGCAGGACTTTGGTTGATATGGTCCAAAACAGTAGCCTTATGCTGGGCATTTTTGACAAATGAATATTTGGGACATTCATGAGCATGAAGTATGAGGAAAATAATATTGGTTTTATAAATATATAAATTAAAAGGGACATCTAAATTTGCTGCAGGGTATGATATACCTGAGCAGTAGCTTATGAATCCAACAAACAATGTGTATTTATTCTTCTAGAGGATCACTCAGTTTATGGATATAGTTTGAGGTGTTCCTGAAAAAAATCACCTATTTATTCGCTTCTGGCTAAACGTTTTAGCATGATAAAATATTCCTTAATGTGTGATTACCTTAATTTTGTAATGCAGATATAAAATATGACCTTAAATAGTATGCACACACTCATAGAAGGAATTTTCTAAAGTCATTTCTTCACCTAAGTGGACACATATGAGTGTAAAGAGCCTTTAATGAAGTTCTGACAGTGATAAAACTATGCGCTTTGATATGATGATGTGCACTTTGCCAGTAGGCATACACGGGGGTGGAGTTTGGATGGAGAAAGGACAAAGTGCATAAGTACTTGTGTAGATCATAATATATTATAAATTACAGATGGACCTAAAAATTATGGGATCAATATTCAAAAGGGTTTAGCCCATTGACAGGACTTGCTAATCAGCTAAACCCCACTCTAACCAATATTTAGTGGCACTAACTGACCGCCTTAGAAACGTGCGGTTTATTTCCAGGTGGCCTGTGGGCAGAGCTGGGACTGTCCTGATGCTTATTCCGTGAGCGGCGATATTCAGCTGATAACTGGAAAGGAAAGCCACATAAAGTTAGGACAGGTTCATGGCTGTCCTAACTTCCTGTGATTTTTACTATCCAGTTAGCGGCTGAATATCACTGCTAACCAGATAGCAAAGGTATAGGTGGTGAAACCAGACATTCAGTGCCAGATGCTGGATAGGTTCTGGTGCTGAATATTCATTCGTTGTTTCAGTGGTGGTGGTGCTTTAGAGATGCTGACTCTTGCCCTATCGAAGTGGACATTTACAACATCTTCAGGATTGAGACTGTATAATTTATTTATTTTACATTCTCTTATATACCATGCTATTCTGCATCAGTGTGGTTTACATTGAACAAACTGAAATTACATTGAACAGGGCATTATAACTTGGAGATAACTATTTTACAGGGAAGGCTATGGAGGGTTAAGTGGCTTGCCCAAGACCACAAGGAGCACCTGTGGGACTAGAAACCCCAGTCCTTCCAGCCCAAGGTTGCTGTCCTCTAGTGAGATTTGAACCCCTGACCTTCTGGCCTGAAGTACCTTGCCCCAACCACTAGGCCACTCCTCCACTCCTCCAAAATGTCCACGCCTACAATGTAGGTGCAAGATCTGCTACTTAAGCTAGTATTTTATAAAGATAAGTAGGCGCCTACTTGTCTTGATAAATTTACCTTGATATAGGTACCTGAAAACAAACCAAAACTTAATGCCCTCTTATAGCAGTAGATTGAAACAAGTGGGGAAAGTATGCAGAGCATGGCTCATGGAATTCTTTCTAAGTCCTGTGTGTATGTATGTGTACACTCATCTGTTTTATTTGTATTGCCTGTGTGTGTGTGTGTGTGTGTGTCTTGTGAATATGGTGTCTGTACGAGTGAGTGGCTGTATGTGTGTGTGTGTGCATGCATATTGCTGTTTTGTATGTTTATTATCTGTTTTTTTTAGTGTATGTATGTATCGTTGTAGGTTGGTACATCTGTGCATGTTTATATATCACATGTGCGCTTGAATATGTATCTATGCATGCTTGTGTATATGTGCTTGTGCATATGTGTATGTATATTATCTGTGTGTCTCTGATCAGGAGAGGAGAGCTGGTTGACAAATACAATTGCATAATTACTATGTTAATGTGAATAAGTGTTAGTATACTGCAGATGTTTTTCCTAGAGAAATGCATTGAGGGGTTTTTTTTTGGGGGGGGAGCGGGGGGTGCAGATTTCATTTTTCTTCTATCTCTCACCACTTGCAGAGATAAAATTTGTACAGCATAGGAATTTCCCCCTGCTCACCTCCTCTCTTTCTGTGACTAGAGAGGCATTATTTGTAATTCCTGTGTGTGTGTGTGTGTGTGTGCGCGCGCATGTATGTGCGTGTATCTCTCTTCTGTGTTCTGTGTGTGCTGTATCTGTGGTGGGGTAGTTGAGGGTGGAGGGAACTTAGTTTTCAAGGTTGGTGAGAGTGGGGATGGGAGTAGTTTGCAGGATGGTGGGCAGTTACAGTAGAGACATTTGGTAGGTTGATAGGACAGTGGTGAGGGAGCATGTTTGTGTTTTGAAGCAGTGTGTGGGGTGATGAGATAATTGTATGGGGGAGTTTTTTGGGATGGGGCAGATTAGAAGGTTTTGAAAGGAGCAATTTCCCAATTACCATGTTTCATTGTATGTAAGTTTTTCTGCTATACAAGCTGGGGCTTCCTAGAAATGCATTGGGCTTGATTTTTGGGGCGCTTATATTTCTGGAAACCCCAGTCCGATATGGGCCATATTCAAACTTGATATGTCTTTTTACTTGTTTTTCTTACATTCCAAATTTTACTCTGTTAAACTTTCAAAGAGTTATTTTGGCCTCAGAGAGACATTCCCAACCCTTTTTATATAATTCTTTCCAACATTCATTGGATTGGCAAGAAGAAAAACGCCCGTAGATATGGCTCTTTCAGAGTTCTTTTTTCAATTATCTATGAGAGTGGCTATTTATGATTACTGCTATACCTCTTGGATACTAAGATGTGATGAGTCGCTTACTCGTTATTCCCCTTTTGTATATTGGCAATAAATATGTTTATTGGTGAAGAAGATAGTTGTATTCCTTTATGTGATTATGGAAATGTTATTTGTTTTGTCTCCTACTGTAATAGTGAATGAATGGTTGTGTAAACCACTATGATGTCTAATTATTGTTCGAATGGCAGTATATTAAGTGTTAAATAAAATAAATAGGTACCACATTAGAAGCTGCCATCCAAGAAAAAGGTCTGGGTGTGATCGCAGCCAATACATTGAAATCTGTTCAGTGTGCGACAGAAGCCAAAAAAGCAAACAGAATATTAGGAATCATTAGGAAAGAATAGAATATTAAACATGGCATATCACAATGCCTCTCCTCACCTTGAGTATTACGTGCAATTCCTGTCTCCACATTTCAAGAAAGATATAGCGGTTTATTTCTACAGAGAACAGTGACCTAAGAAGAAAAGCTAAAGAGATTAGAGCTCTTCAGCTTGGAGAAGAGACGGTTGAGTTGAGAACTGATAGAGGTCTATCTAATCCTGAGTGGAGTAGACTGGGTAGATGTAAATTGATTGTTTACTGTTTCAAGAAATGCAAAGTCTAGGGGACCTACCATAAAGCTACCAAGTAGCATTTTTAAAAAACATATAATTAGTCTTTGGAGCTCATTGCTAGTGGATGTGGTAAAAGTAGGTAGTGTAGTTGGGTTTAAAAAAGGTCTGGACAGATTTTTGGAGGAAAAGTCCATAAAGTACTCCAAGAGAAAATCACTGCTTATCCCTGGGGATAAGCAGCACAGAGAGTGGAGGAGTAGCCTAGTGGTTAGAGCAACTATCTAGTACCCAAAAGATCAAGGATTCAATTTCCACTGGTACTCCTTGTGAACTTGGGCAAGTCACTTTATCCTCCATTGCCAGGCCCTTTCTTCCAAGGCAATCTACTTCCAGTGATGCATTGCCAAGAAAACCCAGAAGCAGCTGGGTTGCCAGGAGATGGCACAAAAAAAAGTAGCATGGAACTGGTTACTTTTGGGATATATCAGGAACTTGTGACCTGGATTGGCCACTATTGGAAACAGGACACCGGGCTTGATGGATCTTTGATCTGACCAAGTATAGCAGTTTTTATGCTCTTAAATACAATTGCCTCCACATGTGCACATTAACCAGACATTCTTAAAACACTTATGTGCCATTTGTACATGTAAGTAGTGGACTTTCATGTTCAAAATGATGGATATGTGTAAGTAGCAATTTTAGAAAAGGAGCTACATGTATAGCCAGCATGATACCGGCCTTTACGCGTTTCTGGGTGGGACATGTTTGTGATGCTATCTACCTATTTTATAAGGCCATACACATTCATACATGGGTATTTTTGCTTGCTATAAATCATGTATAAATCAAACTACATTCAGTTTGTTCAATGTAAACCGCACTGATGCAGAATAGCGCGGTATATAAGAGAATGTAAATAAAATAAATAAATAAATGTACCAACCCACCAAAAATGATGCTTGGCGAGTTGTTTGCTAGAGGAGATTTGCTTGTAGTTGGTGTTCCTTCATTGTTACTCTCTATTAGACTTCATCCTCTCTCTCCCTTTAACCTCTTCAGGCCTTATCCTCTCTTCCTGCTCTCTCCTCTGCTCTTTTTCTCTTCCCCCCTTCCCCCCACCCCCTTTCCCCTTTCTCTGCCTGCTCCTGCAATGTGATTGTCTGTCTGTCTGCCTTTCTGTGGCTGTGTGATTGGGTTTCTGTATAATTACTACTACATTTGTATAGCGCTACAAGGTATACACAGCACTGTTTCAGTGTCTCTCGGTGTGTGTGGCTGTGGCACTGGTGGTGGATCTGGGCGTGCTGGTGGTAGGGTCTGGATGGATTGGTGGTGGGGGTCTTGTTAAAGAATGAACGCCACTTGTGCTCGGGAGGCAGTGGCCAGAGAGGAGAGCCTGAAGGAGGTATCCTTCCCATTGAATTCACTGACCAAAGATGCATTTCCTGGACCTATTAGACTCGAGGAAATGTGCATCAGGAGGTCTCCACCTCTACCAGCAGCTTGAGCCTCAGCTGTAGTCAGCCATGGAATGAGGAAAGTCCCTGCTAGTGCTCTTTAAGGTCACCACAGCCCTCGCCTTTTTGGCCACAGGCAGCTTCCAATCCACTTTGGCAGTCACAGCCAGCGACATTATCCAGTCAGTGACCACACTCTGCATTGCTGAGTTTCATAGGGCTTTTCTCAGCCACACCACTGGGTATATTGCTTTCTGTCTCCACAGAAGCCTCTCATTGTGCTCCTACAACACAACCAAGCACCATGGGAGTTCCACTCAGGCAGGGCAGCCTTCCGACTGAACAGTGCCAGACTCTCTTCTCCCACACAGAGAACCCAGATGATGGCTCCTAGGATTGTGCACAGGGCCAAAATGTTCGATCAGTTTTGTCTCATTTGGCCTTTTTTCCCAGTTGCTGGACTTTTTTGATTTGTTTCACATATTCCTTTTAATAAAACTATTTTAACTGGCATTAGAACTTTTAGCAGGTGTAAATTGATGTAACATGCATTAATTCATAGGTTAACATGTTAAACTGATTTTGCAGGCACTAAATATTTTGAGTGCATGCATTACTCGGTAGCCTCGTTCTGTTTCAAGATTTGCAAAACCGAAAAAAGAAATAATTATGGGATTAACTGTGGAGTTAGCATAAAGGATACTGTAAGGTAATCAGGTGCATCATCACCTTGGTCAGATCTGCTGTAGAGGTGATTTATAAATTATGAGATCAGATGCAAATTTCTTTGTATATCATGAGACTATTAAAGACAAATCTGTATAGAAGGAACGCCTCTAAAATCTAGTAAAACATAGTTACAGACTTTAGTTATATGCCTTCTTATTAGCTGATACAGTAAGAATGTTGCCCAGGTGAACTGTTTAATGAACCCTGGTCCAGAAAATGAATGCAGCACGATATAGGTAAAATTGCTATGGTAAATGACTTTCATGGGCTTAAGAAACTGCTAAAATGATTGTAGAATGGTACGTGCTTGTATACGTTGAGAAATGTTTTATTAGAAAATGAAATGGTGCTCATTATGGTGCTCGTGTTTAAATGTTACATTTTCTGATATACGATTTAATACAGACAAGGAGGAGGTTGGCCCACTTCTCTTTTGCATTTAAAAGTTGCATTGCCCATTCACGCCTAATTCTTGAACAGACAAAAATCCTTCAGCACAATTTCTAAAGCGCAAGATAAAACATGACCTTGTGCTCTTCACCCTCCCCTCCCCCCACAGCAATGTATGGTCTGTGATAGGCACCATGCTAAACTGAACACCAAGGTCATAGTCATGCATATTTGAAGTCTGCTGTTGATAGTGAATATTGATTGATATTTGATTCACTAAGCATTCTGCCTCTACATGGCACTGAAAGCTCTCTTTCATACAAACAATAAATGATCCAAGTCCACTTCTTGGAGGACAAAGTTTTCCATCTCTTCAAGATCACCATTGCAGATGGTATTAGTTTAACCTCATAGTGGCTAATTGCAAAAAGGAAGTGCAAGGTCGTTCTTTATAGTGCAAGGAAGGAAATATGGGACAGTTTTCATTGTTACGGCCTCTACTTTATAAATACATGGGCTGATATTCAAAACCTTTATCTGGACAACTGACGGGAGGCTGTCTGGATAAGGGTGCTAATCAAGATATTCAGCAACATTGTCCAGATAGTACAGCTGAATATCTTAACAGACCACCCTGACACTATCCGGTGGTCTGTGGGCGGGACAAGAGTGGTGTCACTGCTTTCTGGATAAGTGCCGGCGCTCACCTGGTTAGCATATGAATAAGACTTCTTAAACATTTTTTTTATCTTACTAGTGAGATTAAAACAATAAAAGGTTTTAGACCCCTGATTGATAACTTAGGTAAAAACATGTTTTGGATGTGGGACTAGTGTGACAAAGATTTATTTTGGATAACAAATTTAAAAAGGAGTTTTTTTCTGGATCTGTGATGGTGAAGTAGCCATTTACATGGAGGTGGCTCTGTAACTGACAAGTGTGAAACTGAAATCCTTTTCCTCCTTTCTTAAACATGTTTCTAGAGAGGTTTTATAGTGGGTACTGATTACAACTTTCTGTTACCACTATTGGATGTTTAGTTCCGTTTTCTGCCAGCAGTTATCCAGAGAACTTAGGTCACATGAAAATCAAGTCTAAGGGTATGTTTACTAAGTAGCGGTAGCGGCTTCCATGCAATATCAGAGCAGCGGCCCAATGGCTCTATTGACTGCCTGGCCAGAATGAACCAATGGATGATGAAATGCTCAAAGAAATCAAGGAAGGTAACAAACGTTACAACACAGTAACAATAATGGGTGCTTTCAATTACCCCGGTATCGACTGGGTCAGTGTCATGGCAAGGCATGCTAGGGAGAAATTTTCTAGATGAAATAAATGACTGCTTCTTGGAGCAGTTGATTCATGAATCAACAAGAGGGGAAACCATTTTGGACTTAGTCCTTAGTGGAACACAAAATCTAGTGCAAGAGATAATGGTGTTGTGGCCACTTGGCAATTGTGATCATAGCATTATCAAGTTTGATTTAATAAATTGAGCAAGTAAATCCATAGTATGACCTTTTAACTTTCAAAAGGGAGACTATGATAAAATGAGGAAAATAATTAAGAAAAAACTAAAAGGAGTAGCTGCACAGATTAAAGATTTACATCAAGCATGGTCATAGTTTAAAAATCCTATGGAAGCCCAGACCAGATGTATTCCATGCTTTAAAAAAGTGAAAGGAAGTCCAAAAAACTGCTAGCATGGTTTAAAGGTGAGGTCAGAGAAGCTGTTGCAGCCAAAAAAGCATCTTTCAGAAAAAGGAAAAAGGCGTCAAATGACGAAAACTGGAAACAACTTAAGCACTGGCAAGTTAGATGCAAGGCATTGGTAAGGTAGGAAAAGAGAGAATTAGAAAAAAGCTTGCTGTGGAAGCAAAAACGCATAATAAAACCTTTTTCAAGTACATTCGTAGCAAAAATCCTGTGAGCGAGTCAGTTGGACCATTAGATGATTGAAGGGTAAAAGGGGCACTAAGAGGGAACAAGGCCATAGCAGAGAGACTGAATGAATTCTTTGCTCTGGTCTTTACTGAAGACGATGTAGGGAAATTACCCATGACTGAAATGCTATTTAAAGGTGATGCATTGGAAGAATTGAAAGCAATATCGATAAACCGGGAAGATGTATCACAACTATTTCATAAAGAGTAGCAAATCACCTGGACTGGATGATATACATCCAAGGGCGTTGAAAGAACTGAAATATGAGATTACAGACTTATTAGTAATCTGTGAACTATCATTAAAATCATCTGTAATACCTGAAGATTGGCGAATGGCTAATGCAAAGTCAATTTTTAAAAAGTATTTCAGGGGTTGATCCGGGAAACTACAGACTGGTGAGCCTGATGTCAGTAACAGGCAAAATGGTAGAAATTATTATAAAGAACAAAATTACTGAACATGTAGATAGTTGTGGTTTAATGGGAGAAAGCCAACATGGCTTTAGCCAAGGAAAGTCTTGTCTTACTAATCTGTTATATTTTTTTGAAGGTGTGAATAAACATGTAGACAAAGGTAAGCCGGTTGATATAGTGTATCTGGATTTTCAGAAAGCCTTTGACAAGGTCCCTTATGAGAGATTCTTGGTTGAATTAAAAAAGTCATGGGATAGGAGGCAGTGTACTATTGTGGATCAGGAACTGGTTAAAAGATAGAAAGCAGAGGGTAGGACTAAATGGCCAGTTTTCCCAATGGAGAAAGATGAATAGTAGACTACCTCAGAGTTATAAGCTGGGTCCGCTGCTTTTTAACATATTCGTAAATGACCTAGAAATGGGAACAACAAGTGAGGTAATCAGATCTGCAGATGACACAAAATTATTCAAAGTTGTTAAAACCTAAGAGGAGTGTGAATAATTGCAAGAGGATATTGATAAATTGGAAGACTGAACGTTCAAATGGCAGTTGAAATTTAATGTGGACAAGTGCAAAGTTATGCACCTAGGAAAGAACAACCCAAACAATGGTTACACAATGCAGGGTTTCATATTAGGAACCACCACCCAAGAAAAAGATTTAGGCATCATCATGGATAACAAATTGAAACCCTCCACCCAGTGTGTAGCAGTGGTCAAGAAGGCAAATAGAATGCTAGGAATCATAAGGAAAGGAATAGAGAATAAAAAAAACGGATATTATAATGCCTCTGTATTGTTCCATAATGCGACCACACTCTGAATATTGTGTGCAATTCTGGTTGCCATATTTTAAAAAGGATATAGCAGAATTAGAAAAGGTACAGAGAAGAGCCACCAAAATGGTAAAGGGGATAGAAGGATACTCCTATGAGAAGAGGCTTAAAAGGCTTGGGCTCTTCTACTTGGAAAAGAGATGACTAAGGGGAGATATGATAGAGGTCTATAAATTAATGAATGGAGTGGAATGGGTAAACGTAGATTGCAATGAACCTACAATTTAACCCGTTTATGACTAATAAACGAGGGAGGGAGGGAGGAGTGGCTCAGTGGTTGGGACAGGTTACCTCAGGCCAGAGGGCCAGGGGTTCAATTCCCACATGGGGACAAGTAACCTCAGGCTGGAGGGACTGGGGTCCCTAGTCCCATGGCTGCTCCTTGTGGCCTTGGGCAAGCCACTTAACCCTCCATTGCCTCAGGTACACTTAGATTGTGAGCCCTGCGGGGATAAGGGAATAAAAAAAGTACCTGTTAGCATACATATAAACCGCTCTGATGCGTAAGTAAAGGGCGATATATCAAATGCCTAAACCCACCAACCAACCAACCAATAAAAAATATTTTTTTCACTCAACGCGTAATCAAACTCTGGAATTTGTTATCGGAGGATGTAGTAAAAGCTGTTAGTGAGCTGTGTTTAAAAAAAGGTTCGGACAAGCTTCTGGAGGAAAGGTCCATAATCCATTATTAAAGAGGATCTGGGAAATCCATTGCTTGCCCCAATACAAGTATTGTGGAAATCTGTGCATCTTTTTGAGAACCTGGTAGATACTTGTGACCTAGATTGGCCACTGTTAGAAATAGGATACTGGGCTTGATGGACCCTTGGTTTGACCCAGTATGGAATATCTTATGTTCTTATGTTATGCCATGCAATTTTTCCTAGCTATTATTTAGTTTGTGGAGCTTTGGTACCTGTTAAATTAAAAGAGAGAGACCTACCAAAGTCCTTACCGGTTCCTCAGTTGTGCTTTAAGAGAAAAAGAAGTTAACCTCTCTGAAGTGTTTTCTATATCCCTGTGTGTAGCTAATTGGGGCATTTCCATATGAAGTGAGACTGCTCACGTGACCTGGGTGGGAGCTGTGGTGGGTAGGAAGGGAGGGATCTAATACCTGATGAGGTCAGTGGCTGCAAAGAGCTAGCTGTGAATGGGTAGCTGGAACAAAAAACAATGAGCTCTAACTGACAAAGCTTTGCCCAACACCACAAAAATGTTCCCCTTTGCAGTATAGGAAAATAGTTAGCTTTTAAATATGAAAACAAAAACCCTTTTAAGAGCTTTCAGGCAGAGAGCTTGTATTTAAAAGCCACAGAGAATTACCTTGCTTGCCATGGAGTCCCTGGTAGGAACGTGGTCTAGGATGCTGGTCTTCCCGATAAATTCAGTTAGCTTACACGCTTGATTTCATTTTTTTCTGAATGTACCAATATTCTACTTTCACACCCCAAGTCAGTGGGAGAAAAAAAAACCCTGAACCCAATGGTCTTTTGATTTTGATGTGTGCTGCCAAGCTGGAGACCTCCTTTCAGTCCCTAAAGGGGGCTTTTCTTTTTTTTTCATTAACCTGAGCAGGTTAGTACTATGGTTCTGAGAAAAAAAAAATCAGAGGAAGAGCTTAATTTCTAATTTCCTGTTAAAAGCCTGATGACAAGTCAAGGGGCTGCACATTGCAACTCTAGACAGAGGTGCAGCCTACTCTTCTAGCTACAGGCGGTGTTACAGTCTTTCAGTTGCTATTTTTATGACTGAATGGTAGATAAAAACAGGAAAGTGCTTGAAGTTATTCAAGACAAAATTACTGTTGACACCTGGAGAAGAAACAATGCAAAAGATGAAAAATGTGAAAGGAGCAGCTGCTACGAAACAGAATGCAGCCCCCATCATCCTTCCGTAAGACGTATCCCTACAGGAAGTAAGGAGCTGCTCGGATGGTCTGAATGATGAAGGCACTAAAATGCTGAATCTATCTTAAAATTATCACATTTCACAAGAGAAATGAAAAGGATCAAAATCTTGCTTTTAACAACACCAGTTGTGACCAAAATCAGACATACAAAGGGAGCCGAGTGGCAGAGAGTCTTTTCCTATGCTTCATAATCTCGCTATTGAGATAAACCAGCGCTGGGCTACTGTGCTGGCAAGCAGCCACAGTGGCACAGGATCTTGAAGGTCCTACCATCCATCAGTGAGTGTTGTGCTAGCACAGGCTTTAATAGCGAAGAAGATATCGAAGGGACAAATACAGAGCCTCACCCTTAGTACTTGAAAAACTAACGTTTTCTATTAATATCATCCAGGGAAAGAGACTGGAAGTATTTACATAGCTATCATCTTTTGCAAGGTGACACTTTTTGAAGCAAATAAATTATGGCTGTGAAACTCCAGTCCTGGATGGTCACAAACCAGCCAGGTTTTCAGGATGCCCCTAATTGTATACAATGGTCACTCATCCCTAGTGCATGCCAATATATCTTATGCATATTCATTAAGGATATAAAATTTGACTGGTTTGCCACCCTCCACGACTGTTATTTGACACCCCTGAAATAAATGATAGAAGATATATTTTTGTGTTTATAGCATTAACATAACTATTAAAGGATTTCATTCCAAAATAAAGATTAAGTAGCTTTATATTCTACACAGCCATGGAGACTAAGGCCCCTTTTATTAAAGCCTGTCAGCTGGTTAACGTGAGTTTGAACATGCAGCAGCTGGCAGTCAGGAATGCTAACGCAAGAGCGTGTCTACCACCTCATGCTAAAACACACGTGAATCAGTGATCATGGGATGGTGTGGGGAATGGGCAGAGTGAGGGGGTGGAGAGCAGAGCACATTACCATTAGTGCCAGCGGAAATGCAGCTCTTAATGCGAGTTCACCTAACACCTCTATGGGCATCGTTAAATGAATCCACCTTAGCGGAGCACCTGTTCCGTGGCCCATCATGCTTTAGTTCCAGGAACATACTGGTCACACCTTCAACAGCTAACAAGGAGGCTTTGTAATTAATGTCCGTTTTTTTTCGCGTGTTAACTGCAAATCCTTAATGGGCTTTAGTGAAAGAGGCCCAAACTTTCATAAAACACTGCCATTTTTTTCAAAGTGCATTAGACCACGAATAAAACTGCCAACATGCTTTACTCTGCAGTCAGACTAGGGACTCATGATTTTGGGAGCAATAGATTTTCCTAAACTTGAGTGCTTAGCATGTTCTAGTCAGAGTTCTGGATGGATACTACTTTTTAAATAAGCTTGCACAGGGTAGGTAGACATTCAGGTTCCTTATGTGGTCCTCTGTAGATCGTATCAGCAGATCCTATGAACGAACAAAAAAAAGAGGAATTTTCATTACATTATTTTAACCAAACCCCACAAGTTGTATCTTTTTGCTTAATTACTTAATGCACTGATGGAGTGAGCAGTTTCTTTGTTGGGAAACTAGCATTATGGATAATATAATTTAAAAAGATATAGCCACAGCATAGAAAATGCAGCCTACAGCATATTCATAAAATGAATGGCTGTGCAGGTTTATGACCACTGACAACACTGAACCACATCATATCAGGTCATACTGATGACACTTTAGCAGCATGGTGATAATTTTAGAAAACTTGGGTAAAGCAAGCAAACATGTTATAAGACTGGGCCTACCTTGATGCAGTTTACCTGTAGGTGTTCCATAGGGCCTACCTTTGCTGAAATTTCCTTGCCGGCACATCTACTTTTATTTATTTAGCCATATTTATATACCGCCTTTCTCCGGGTCAAAGCGGTTACAATTGGGGGATACATTTAACACGAGGGGATATGAGACAAATATGTGGCGGACTTGTGCGGCCTTAGAAGCGAGTACGTCTACGTACGTGTTTCTAAGGCCGCACAAGTCCGCCACATTTGTGAAATGGCTTATCCCCATGCACGTACTGGGGGATGTTCATTTTTCGGGGTGGAGATGGAGCGAGTTCAGAAAGCACT
This sequence comes from Ichthyophis bannanicus, assembly GCA_033557465.1. Taxonomy (NCBI): domain Eukaryota; kingdom Metazoa; phylum Chordata; class Amphibia; order Gymnophiona; family Ichthyophiidae; genus Ichthyophis; species Ichthyophis bannanicus. Next base: position 402,500,758 of record CM066032.1, on the reverse strand, counting down.
TATACTTACCTCCCTTCACTGCTGCCACTCCCCCGGATTTTTGGATGTTCTGCTCTGGATATCCCAGATGCTTCCTGGATGCCCCTTCTAAAATCCCACTTTATGTTAATAACAAATATATAAGTAAAGTCTAGAATATTTATCATACATTTTGCGCTTAACACGAATGCACTTGGATGCGCTCCTCTCCAGCACCACATGGCGCTTGAAACGTACGACATGTGCAGTCAGGAGCTTCCGCTACCGAGCAACCTATGCTATAATATTCCCCCTCAGCACCACTTTGATGGCTTCCCAGAAAAATTCAGGGGGCCTCCATGTGTTAAGCATTACAATACACAATCATTCCACCGCTCCCGAATGTAAGGGACAAATTGCTCATCTCGGTGCAACTCGTAGATTGTTGCGATGACTACAATTTTACAAATTGTCCAATTTGCCCATGTGCCTAGCCAGAATATCTTTCAGCAGCTTAATTTCCTTTTCCACTGCTGCCATGGTGTCCTCCTGCTGCGAGATCCATTGTTCGGCCTGCTGTAAATGGCCCCCAAGCGCTTCAAAAGCTTTTGTCATTGAGTCCAATTTACTCTTCTTTTCTTCAAACTTATTGCTTAGGGTCCCCACCACTGCAGCGGTCACTTCACCAAGAAGCGCTGCCTGGCCTGGGAGCTTGAAAATACTGGGGCCTCCGCCATCTTGGACAGCCCCAAAATAGGCTTGTCTCTGTCCCTCTGTGCCACCTTCATCTCTGCAATCCACTGCCAGTAGGCTGGATGTATGCTGGGGACAATGTCGGTAGTCTCTGTCCACCCGAGAGGTACAAGAAAAATGGAGCTGGAGCAATAATCGGGTGCAATAGGAGGGGAAACTCCGGAGAGAGCACAGAACATGTCCGCTGTCCCTCAGCACATCACGTGACCAGCTGTTTTAACAAAACCTGATGCATATAAACCCTTTAGAATATAAACACCGTATTACCATTTTAATTCTAAAACTCCAAAAAGATATATATTATACACCACAGCATCTCCTAAGGGCCAACATAGCTAAATGAACGATATTCCGGAGCAATTTTATAAATGCCCCTTAGAAATTTCTGGAAACATTTTAAAGGGGAATGCAGTCAAATTGGACAAACTGAATCTAGTAACCCAAGGGCCATTGGGATAAATGAATAATATCAAAGAGAAAATTACAAATAAGATACTAGTTTCTGTGCCAATATTCATCCTATACCATCCTTTGTAAACCCACAGATTACCGGGTTTTTTTTAAAACTCATTCAGGAGACATGTATACAAATATTTTCAATTATGTGTAGAGGAGACATACAAACTTGTAAAAAGTGTTTAGCTCACTTTAAAAACAAACAGTGAGCTTGATTTGCATTTAGGCGGGCTATGCACTGCGTCGGTGCATAGCCTGCCCGCCTGACCCCCTTAACCCGGATTTTCACTTCTGTGGTGACGGAAGTGAAAATTGAGGTTGGCCGGAAACGCTGGCAGCTGCCGAGGCTAATTGGGTAGCAGCAATTTTTGATGTTTCCTGGTTAGCCCCAGCACCTTAAAGATAAGCAAGGAAAATCCTTACCTATCTTTAAGGTGCTGAGGGCCAACTGGGTAGCATTGAAAATCGCTGCTACCCAGTTAGGCCTTTCCTCCACCCCTGCTCCATCGCAGAATGCTCTCAACACGCCCTGATGCTAACCAGATAGCATCGGGGCACGTAAGGGGCTTACCCGCAGATGGACGAAGGCACTAACCGTATAAATGCTTCGTCTATCCGCGGTTAAAGCATTTAGATGGTTAACTAGGGCAGCTAACCATGTAGATGCCTTCGAAAATCGGGCCCAATGTTCCTACATGAATGAAGGTTCTAGAATAATTCAACAATATCTTCTCTCTTAGCAACAACGTACAGGGACACAGCTTGTAGTAGTTTCTGGGAAATGTGTTGCACTAGCAAGGGAAAAACATGGCTCTGCAGGCTGTCAGCATCTTTCATGCTCCAGACACGAGCGCGTCAATGATTGGCATTTCAATCGTAACACAGATTGAATTGGAAATCAGTATTACAAAAACATGAAGAAGATGAGAAGAATATCTGAAGGAATTACCAGAGCTGTGTCTATGTACATGTGTTTTACATCATTGCTCCTTTTTTGTGCTTTGAATGCAGTGTTGTGCTGCCTATACCATATTGCAGAAACATATGCGGTCTCTAGCACTATGGAGTTGTGCCTTTGAGACTGCATACCTTTGTTTGTCTTGGTTACATTACAGGGGTAATCATATTTAGTAGTTTGCATTGTTGGCAGTGTAGGTGAGCACATGAAATCTGCGTGCCTCACAGCCAGTTTTAAAAGGGAAAGGCACACATAATTTCCTTTTGTGAATTAGCCGCGGCAGAGTACACATACTTAAAGGACCCAGGCACTCTGCATCTGCTTTGTGTATTGGCAGCCAGGAGGGGAGAAAACAGCATGGGCACACTTGAAAATCAAATCTACTGTATGTGGACAGTTTCACTGTCCAAACCTACATAGGCAGTCTCCTTTCAGACCTGCTAAAAGTATGTCTGCAAGAGGCATCCACACACAGTTTCAGCTGGATAGACAAGGACAGTTCTCAAACAGGCTTACAATATTTGCCCAGGTAAATTGCTATATGCTTAGATAAATGTCTGAATATTTTTCTCTTTATAGCTTTTTTGTTTGATATATGCATCATTTCCATTTTCTGCTGTTGCAAGTAGGGGATCTCGCCTGTTGGATAGTCCTCTATATTATGAAGCATCTTTTTCCCACTGCAGACAGACACTTAGTCAGGAACCAACCATAAATTCCAGACAGTATTAAAGCTCTGCAGTTAGACTTTACTTTATTTTGTAGCATGTCTGGTTAATGCCCTCCTTATCCTGTCTGTGAGTTTTGATGGACGGCCTTCTCTTGTCAGGTTTGTAGTGGTGCCATATTCTTTCTGTTTTGTTAAAATGGATTTAATGATGCTCCGTGGGATATTCAGAATTTGGGATTTTTTTTTATAACGCAACCCTGATCTATACTTCTCCACAATTTTGTCTCTGACCTGTTTGGAGTGCTCCTTGGTCTTCATGTTGCTTGCTTAGGGGTGTTGCAGAGCCAAGGGCCTTTCAGAACAGGTATATTTATACAGGCATCATGTGACACTGATTGCACACAGGTGGACCCTAATAAACTAATTATGTGACTTCTGAGGTTAATTGGTTGGAGCAGATCTTATTTAGGGGTTTTATAGCAAAAGGGATGAATACATATGTACTCACAACTATTCATTTTTCACTTGTTTTTTTATATATACAAGGTATTTTATCGTCATTTCACTTCACCAATTTGGGCTATATTGTTAGGTCCATTACCTAACATCCAAATGAACCTCCATTTTCATTCCAGGCTGTATGTAATGTGACAAAACGGCACAAAAACCAAGGGGATGAATACTTTCACAAGGCACTGTAATAGGTGCACTACTTGTAATAAAAGGAACACTGTGCTTTTAAAGCTAAACTCTGTCTCTAAGTGTTCAGTGTTAGCCTGTAGGGTTCCAAACCTGGCTATAGTCACTCATTCAGTCACCTTTAACAAATGAGACAAAACAAATAAAGCTCCAGACTTCGTTCTGGCTTCCAAAATTCCATGCAAGCTTATAAAGTTCTGCTTCTAGCACTACACTTCATGGTTCAATGCATTAATAGCAAATACAGTATAGCATTTGAAAACCTGAGCTGCCCTGCCCCTGGATTGTGAATAAAGGAGGCCACGGTTCAGACAGCTTTTCCAAGGGCTCTTCTCCATCCACACACTTTAAACATTAAATTCCCAGCTTTTTGCAACGACTGTTCTCCACTCACAACTTCCCAGTTTTTCACAAGGGTTCTTCTCCATGCAAATATCCCTGATCCTTCACCTATATCATACTCACAAAATAAGCACAAGGTCTTTCTTACCTCAAGATCTTCTCACCTGGCTCTTTTTATGCAAACCTAGCTGACAGTGTCCAAGCATTCCCCAGCTATTTCTGGATGAAGTCTCAGGGCTTCCTGCAGCCATCCTGCTTGCAGGGTACTGGCGACTTCTACTTCTTTGTTCCAGGGGCATCTCAGACTCTCTGGCAGGGTTGCCAAGTTACCCAGTTCCAGGAGCAGGGCCTGTGCTAGGGATCCTGGTGTCCTGCAGCCTATAGATTGGCGTCCCTGCCTCTGGTGCCCCCCTGCCTCATTACTATAAATGGTTGCTATCCTCCACTCCTCTTTTATCCAAAACTAGTTTGCAAACTCTTTTCATATGGTAATATTTCTCCTTCAAATTATATGTTGTAAAAAAACTGCAGTGAAGGGATAACTGCATAGCTAGATTAAAAGTAAGTACTGCCACACCATAGTAGCACTAATTCCTAAGAGTCACACACCATGAACCTTACCCATTAATAGGTAGCCACTACAACATTATATTGGGCCCTAGAACACCAATACATCTACTACTGGTAACACAGACTACTACAAGTTTCTACATAGAAACACATTAAGAATTCTGTGCCTCCATCACAAGCAATACAGACTGTTGCCAACTACTGAACAAGGAACCACAGATTAGAAAGAGAAATATCAACATGCTCTCTCAGATTCACAGGCCATAAAAACATGGCAAATTGTGGTGTTTTTTATGGCCTGTGAATTTGAGAGCAAATGAGGGGGAATGGGGAGGGGGATAGATTGCCATCAGTAATCTACCCCCATATCCCCCTCATCTGCTCTCTCAGATTCACAGGCCATTTAAAAAACTGCAATGAGGGGTCAATTGAGTTTGCTGTGTTTTTTATGGCCTGCCCTGTGAATCTTAAAAAGCACAGCAATCTAACCCCCTACAAACCCCCCCTCCCCATATACCTTATGTGCTGTCTTCTCTGAGTGGTGTGTTGTTGGTCCTTTTGCTAAATGGATAATTGCCACAGCGCTGCCTACGCTGTCCATGCTCCTCTCTCCTCAGTCCTTCCCGCGCTCACAGCCGCAGAAAGAACTTAATATGACTTCACTTCCGGTGTCCCGCACACCGGAATTTAAATCATATTAAGTGCCTCCTGCTGTTGTGACCCCAGAAAGAAAGAAGTGCAGCTTCGTTCAGTACTGATAAAATAAAGATTAGCTTTGCTGCATCGCCCAATCACCGATCACCTGCCTGTACTACACAGAAACCGTGTGACATCAATTAAAGCACCGGTTGCTGGATAGGTGAATAGCGGCTGCCGCTCCGGTGCCCCTGCACATCGGCGTCCCCCCTGCCGCGCTTACCCCACTTACCGGGTAGTGCCAGCCCTGTCCAGGAGTAAGATTTTAAGCCAGGCTTGATTTCTGACAATCTCATTCTGATGCATTATAAGACCTGCAGCACTGATTCCAATGGATAAAATCAAGACTACAAATACCATATTGCATTGCAATGCAAATTTAAAACCAGAACTGGCAAATTATCTAATGCTTGGAAGTGGGTAACTTGGAAACTCTGCACTAGGAATTTTTAAGCTGTCCTTTAGGACTACATCTTTCTTCGCCTTTCCAGCTTTCCTAAGGTAGCTTCAGGTGAATAAGCTTTTAAGGAGAATTGCACTGCCCTTGGATCTCCCACTATGCTTACACATCAGCTGAGCTCCGTCTCACTCTCTGGCTCCCCCTATAGACTGGAGGACCAAAATAGCATGATTTGCCCTTTTACACATCACACTGCTCATGCTCACAGCTCCCCAGGTCCCTGTGGCAGCTCAGGACTACATTCTGTATCAAGATGGGAAAATTCTAATGCAAAATTTCAGCTATTCAGCAGAATTAATTTGCATGGTAAAGAATGTAAACTTCATTTCACATTATAAAAATAAAACAGTTTTTTGATCTAATTGTATAGTCTTTTGGGAGTAGGGAAAACATCTCGTAAAGTAGTGATTGGTGTAGGGAAAGGAGGAAAGGGAATGAGCATAAGGATTTGGGGAGTGGGGCTTGAGAAGGGCGGGAGAGAGGAGAAAGAGGAAAGCCAGAATTATGAAGGAGGAATCTGGAACTGGGATGAAGGAAGACAGAAGGGTTTCCTCCTTCAGACTAGTGCAGATCACCCCTGGAGCTAATTTCCTCTTTTTCACACTCTCTTTGATCCTTTTTACTATACACACACATTTGTTTTTTTACACACACTCTAGCTGTCTCCACTCCATTCTCTCACCTGCCATTCCCATGCTGATCCAAACTCCCCTCCCCTCTGCTCAATTTCACTCTCTTGCTTTCCTTCCCTATCATGCTCTCATGCTCTTTGCTTGCATTGATATTTTCTCAGGAGGAGGAGGAGACTTGTGGTGGCTCAAACTGCATCTCTTCATTTAACCTCAGGATCAACTTTATTTAAAGAGTTCAGAGCACAGTATGAAGGAGAATAAGAAAAGTCCTTTAGTAATCCCTGGCTGTATTGTAGTTTAGCCTCAGGCATTAACTTGGTTTCTGATGGCAGCGGTGTATTTGTGCTGCAGGGATACCTTGTACTATGCTAGCACTGGAAGTGCTATGGGAGTATATACGGTATGTAGATGGATTCCTGTGCTTGGAGTGCTATGGGACGCAATTGTAAAATGAGGTGATGTCATGTAAGACTATAAAACCTATTGAGTGGGAAGGATTTTTGTCTTCTTCCCTATTTTCTGCCACTCTGTCAGAGGGCACAGAATTCAGGAGAGGAGTTCCTGGTGTATTAAACTAGTATATAGACAATGGAAAAAGGACCTAGCTTAGATTCCCTTCTTTCCCATCTAGATGGGTTCACACACAGCTGAAGACTGTAGAGCAGTGGTTCTCAACAAAGACCCTGAGACCCACTTAGCTAGTCAGGCTTTCAGGATTGCCATAATAAGTCCCCAAGGGATAGATCTGCTTGTACTGCTGCCATTGTATGCAATTCTCTATCATACAAATTGTGGTTATGCTTAAAACTTGACTAGCGAGATATGTCTTGAGGACTGGGCTGAGAACCCCTACTCTAGAATAATGTTTTGTTAGCCAGGAAGCAGCAGGTTCGAAGATGTCTTGAGAGCTTGTAAGAATTTGTTTTTCTTGTAAACATCTTCCTGGGTATAGTCGATACTCAAGGTCAGAGTGTTTGGAGAAACAAGAGTCCTGAGAGTCAAGGTCACTGATGGATAGAAGTTGTGAGGTTTTTTTTGGAGTTTTTATTTGTGTTTTTTTTGTGTGCCACAGTCATTGGTGGCTCCATGTAAGAAGAATTTTGGGAATGTTCTACATTGATATATTCAGTAGGTTCACAGAATCTAGGCAGTAAAAGGTACTAAAAGGTGAAGGAGAGTTAGGATAGTGCTTTTGCAGAAGTATCTTACAGGTTCTAGAACACGGAGGATCCAGAGGGAAATCGGCATGAACAAACCTTAGAAAATAAGTTCTGCTTCAATGTGTACCTGAGCTGAGCTGTTAAACATTAATCAGTAACTGGAATGCAGCTGGCAATGAGGAAGTCTCAATCTCCATAGTAGAAGAAAAGACAGCAAAGTGAGCTAAAGGGATTCAACAGGCTTTTCTTTTTTAAAGTATTTTTGCTTTAATTATCCAGTAAATACAGTACTTTATATTCAGCCAAAATCTGGACTAGATTTCAAATTATCTGGATGAGTGAAGAGTAGATGCTGGAAAAGAAGAATGAAGGACCTGGAGTTTAAAGAATTCCCTTCCCCATCCCACACAAACCCAGAAGATAAGAAGAGTCTTTTCCTTCACCATACAGCTCATTCAGATGCAAAAAATATAGGAGATAGCAAGGAAGAGTTACACCTTTCTTCCAGGTTTAAAGGTTTCAACCCAGAGAATCCTTTGACTTATTCCCAGCAAGTGGCATATCCCTCTAATTGGTCCAACAAAAAAGCACAAATCCACTCTGAGAGTGCCATTTGCCACAACTGCTGCCCCTGTCCAGGGCCTGCAGTGGCAGCAATAGCCCTTAAACCACAACACAGTGCTTACTAAGACTCCAGCACTATGTAGCAGTTTCCTCCTATTCATAATGTGCCATTTCCGTCCCCCTCTGAAACTGAAAGCAGCATCAGAAGGGGCAGAAATGGCACACTGTGAGCAGGAGAAAACCCACAGTGCAGCATGGAGTGTTAGTAAGCACTGCGTTGCTACTGCTCAGGCCCCGGAAAGTGGGGCAGCAGTGGGGGTGGGGAGGCTATGGAGGGCTGCAGGATGGAGGGCCTGTCTGGGGCGCTTCCAATCCTTGCACCAGCCCTGGGGAGAGATTGTTTTGGGCTCCTTCACCATTAGGGTTGTCAACTGGCTTCTGCTGCACCTGATAGGCTTGATCCAGTCCTGGGTTTACCCCACTGCATGCAGGGACATGTAGTTCTGATTCCTCTATTGCACTCCATAAGAAAAGCAAAACTACATGTCTCTGCATGCAATGGGGGTAAGCCCAGGACTGGATCAAACCTGTTGAACGCATCTGGAGCCAGTTGGCAACCCTATTAACCATCGCACACTGTTTTGTTTTGGAGTGGGGGGGGGGGGGGGCTCGTTTGCTTGTATGTTTTGTATTGCTAAGCTCCCCAGCATTGGTTTTCCTGTTGCTTCATAACAGGACTTGTGAGATCACAATTGCAGGCTGCCTTAAAAAGAACCTAGGAAATTGACGAAGTCCCTCATAGGATTGGTATCACTGTCATTGTTTCCCCTGATTTCCTGGATTCTTATTTTATGTATTTGTTTATCTATATTTATATACCACATCTCCATGGAGCCCTCGCCATTGTACAATAATAAAACCAACAAAGAGCTAGCCAAAATAAAAGAAAGCCATACATGAAAAAGGGGCAGGGCTACAATTCAAATAGCTGCTTGTTGCTTAACAGCCTAGTTCAAGCACACACTAAAGGAATTTATTTTCTAATATTTGTTCATGCTGATTTCCAGGGCTGATTTATTTATACAGGGCACACTAGTACTGCATTAGCACTTAATCCACTCTGAAGAGCACTGTGCTGACACTGTGTAAACAACGGGGTGACAAGTAAAAGTACACCACACTGATAGCAATGGAAGAGCATTGATTTACAAGGTTTTACCACTTCACTTCCTCTTCTCCTGCAAGTTTTCACTTGCAGATAAAGTAATTTGTAATCCGAACATGCTTTTCAGGATCTCCCTTAGGTTGCCAAGTCCTTCTCAGGGATGGGGATGGTCTGGCAAGGATCCAGCAGGAATAAGCAATGGATAGGATACGTGCCGATGATAGAAATCAGAATCTTTCTCAAGACTCAGGAATTTCAAGTTCGTACAGTAGCTGTAATGGGAGCAAAAGCAAAACTATCTTGGCCTGACTCTTCTGAATATGGAATTACATCGTCAGTCCTTGGGACCCACCTAGCCAGTCAGGTTTTCAGGATAACCACAATGAATATGCATGAGTGAGATTTTTATACAATGGAGGCAGTGCATACAAATCTATCTCATGCATATTCAATGTGGTTAAGTTGACATCCTGACTGGCTAGTTCTGTCCCAAAGACTGTGTCAGCCTAAATTTCTGCTATTCTACATGGGATGGAGGAGTAGCCTAATGGTTAGACACCAAGAGACCAGCATTTGATTCCCACTCCATGCGACCTTGGGCAAGTCACTTAACCTATAATTGCCTCAGAAGCATCCAAGTTGTCAATATCCCTGTTTAAGTTACAATGTCAATTGCTCTAACTGAAATGATAAAGCAGTATAAAAACCTAATGGGAAATGTAGAAAATAATAAGTTTATTGACCCTTTTTATTTACATTCTCTTATATACCATGCTATTCTGCATCAGTGCGGTTTACATTGAACAAACTGAAATTACATTGAACAGGGCATTATAACTTGGAGATAACTATTTTACAGGGAACATGGGCTATGGAGGGTTAAGTGGCTTGCCCAAGACCACAAGGAGCACCTGTGGGACTAGAAACCCCAGTCCTTCCAGCCCAAGGTTGCTGTCCTCTAGTGGGATTTGAACCCCTGACCTTCTGGCCTGAAGTACCTTGCCCCAACCACTAGGTCACTCCTCTTCCTTCCCCATGTTATGGTGTCCAATGCATATGGGGAACATACTGAGGACAGATAAGCTTTTTAAAATGTCTAGCTGCTGCAGCTTTAATAAAAACTGGATATTCAGCCTTGGAACTTATCTCAGGTTTCCAGAACTGGATATCAAGGTTCACTGGACATTCACCCATCCTAACTTTAACGGGTTAAGCTATCTGTTTAGTAGCTGAATATCACTGTTAACTGAATAGCCACTTCCACTGCCCTCGATCCGCCCACAGACCACCACGCTTTTAACCAGGCATTTTTTATACCATCTGTAGAAATGTTCCATGGCACTAGCTAGGTAGTGGTGCTGAATACTGGACTGAGAGCATTTCAACTGGTTAGCAGGTCTACTAACTGGCTAAAATGCTTTGAGTGTGCCTCCCATCTTTTACAAGATTGTTCATGGATGTACATGTACATCAAGACATACAGACATGTTTCATATTCTGCGATGTTGTATGTATACGTCGCTGTACATCTAACCGCTATAAAACGTGCAACCCCGGCGTGGACACGCCCCTGCGAAACACCATTTTACTGATACCATGAAGGTAAATTTGCAGCTCTGATAGTGACAATGCCCCCAAGTGTTATCTCGAAAGAGAAATTTCAGTGATGGGGAACAGACCCTCCTCATTGAGGAGGTGCTTGCCAACCATGGGGTCCTCATGGGCATCGAGGAGGCCTGTGTAGGTGCTTACAAGAGGCAGCGCAGGTGGCTCACCATCTACCGCAAACTTAATGCAATTTACAATAAAAACTGTGACATCGAGGATGTCAAGCACAAGTGGCGGCAGGTGAGACCCTTGGCCTGCAGGAAGGCACGTGCTGTGGGCCCGGATGTTCAGAGGGTACACTTCACCGAGCTGGAGCAGCGTTTCCTCGCCACAGTGGATGTTGTCACATTGGAAGGCATTGGGGATGTGGATGCCTCTCGGTGCCCACAGGTCCAAGGTACGTGTCTATGCTGACATTCGCATGCTGCATGTCCCCTGTCCCGGGCCTGCACCCATGGTATGGTGACCCATTTAATCGCCCCTTACCCCTCTCACACATGTCCCCTCTGGTTTGGGGTGGGACAAGCATGCCTTTGTTGTACTGTCACATCTCCCACTGCTGGCTCACTGAGTAACTGTGGTGGCAGGGCCTCTCCGGCCTGCTTTGCACTCTTCCAGCTGCCCTGTGTTGTCCCTGCAGCCATAGTGCATTGGTGCAGCCCATGTGGGGGTAGAGGTGGGTTGCTGCATGCAGGGGTCTGGATTAAGCTGGTGCAGATCTGGCCACCGCTGCAGAACCTGAGGGCACCAGCTCTGCTGACTCAGAGGACCAGCTTGCACCATCACCATCACCTGAGCCCCAACCCCCGCCTGGTGGCAGTGGTCACCATGGGCAGCACCACTGATGCACATATGGACAGCTGGTTGGGTGTGCTGAGTGACTGATCACCCAGCAGGAGGGCCATGAGGTGCAGGCACAGGAGAAGCTGTGACTCCTCCGGTATTCCATGCAACTGTGGGAACAGCAGCTGGCCCTCGAAGAGCGGCATTTGGCGGTCCAGGAGGAGCATCTGGCAGCAATGAATCGCCTGAATGCCTCTGTGCGCCACCTAGGGGCCCACATTGATGTACTGGGCACCCAGTAGGCCAGGCCTCAGGGCATGCCTCTGACACTGGCTGCTGCTACTGTGCCTCCTGCCACCACTGATGTGCCTCACCCCTCTGCCCCGCCGTCTGTCAGCAGAGTGACCACACGGGCCACTGCATAGGCCGCATCTGTGGTGGGGTCCAGCAGCGTAAGGCAGTCCTGCATCCTGGGCCAGTAAGTGCATGTTTCTGGCAGTTACTGCACTGAAACATATCCTAATGCATGGCAGCAACATTCGCAATTAATGTGGATACACTTAACGCCACCCATTGTGATGGAATAAATGCAACATGACAACATGTGATATGTTTTCCCTGCAAACCACAATGTGCTCTCCATGCCCCTATCCTCCCATTTCCTGCCCCATTGTATCATGTGTAGTTACCACAGGACTCAGCACGTGTTAACAGTCATGCCTTCACAATAACTGTTGGCGCAGGCTCACGCTACCAGCCACCACGCACTAATTCCCTTGGTAACAACTTAGCACACTTGAGTATAAGGGCCCCTCACTCTTCAAACAATTTTCACTTTTTCTTTTGAAGAAAACTTAAATCCACTGTCTATCCAGCTTGATGCATAGGGACATCAATTTTCTTACTCATCTGCACCACGATAATGTGGAAACTCTTCCATGCATCTTACACCCTTTCTGTTAAGAAATATTTCCTTATGTTATTCCCTTGTCTAATTCCTTTAAGTCTCATAGCTTGAATCTTTGCTCTAGAAATTTTTATGCTATATCTACTACTTCCACGACAAAATCCACAAGATTACCCTCCAATTCCCTAGCCCCTCATCTACCTCCCCTCCTCCCCAATTCTCCTCCCCCATCCATACTCCCCTTGCCACCCTCTCCTCCTTCCCTCCGATCTCTGAAGAAGAAACCACACTCCTTCTTTCCTCCTCCAAACCCACCACCTGTTCATCAGACCCTATCCCCACCCATCTCCTACATTCCATCTCCCTCACCATTGTCCCCTCCATCACTCATATCCTCAACCTTTCACTCTACACTGCAACTGTTCCCGCTGACTTCAAACATGCTGTTGTCACACCCCTCCTCAAGAAACCCTCACTTGATCCCACCTGTCCTTCTAACTATCGACCATCTCCCTCCTTCCCTTCATATCCAAACTACTAGAACGAGCAGTCCACTGTCGCTGCCTCGACTTCCTCACCTCCCAGGCCCTCCTGGACCCACTACAATCCGGCTTCCGTCCCCTCACTCCACTGAAATGGCACTCACAAAAGTCACCAACGACCTGTTCCTGGCTAAATCTAAGGGCCTCTATTCTATTCTCATCCTTCTTGAACTTTCTGCTGCCTTTGACACCGTTGACCACAACCTTCTCCTCACCACCCTCTCTTCACTTGGCTTCAAGGACTCCGTACTATTCTGGTTCTCCTCCTACCTCTCCCATCGCTCATTCAGTGTATGCTCTGGTGGCTTCTCCTCCTCCCCTACCCTGCTCCATGTAGGTGTACCCCAGGGATCTGTCTTGGGCCCCTCCTCTTCTCTCTCTATACCCAAGGCCTTGGCGCGCTTATCTCCGCCTGTGGCTTTCAGTACCATCTCTATGCCGATGACTCCCAAATCTACCTCTCTACACCTAATATTTCTCCGGCAACTCAGTCCAAGATCTCTGCCTGTCTCTCAGACATCGCTGCCTGGATGTCTCATTGCCGATTGAAACTGAACATGGCCAAGACTGAACTCCTTGCCTTTCCACCCAACTCCTCCCCCCCACTTCCCCCTCTCTCAGTCCATATGGATGGATCTACTATCCTTCCTGTTCCCTCTGCCCGCAATCTAGGGGTTATCTTTGACACCTCTCGCTCCTCCGCTCATATCCAGCTTGTAGCTAAGACCTGCCGCTTCTTTCTCTACAGCATCAGCAAAATCCGCCCCTTCCTCTCTGAACACACTACCAAAACGCTTATCCACTCCTTAATCTCCTCTCGCCTCGATTACTGCAACCTACGCCTTGCTGTTCTCCCCGTGAGTCACCTCCTTCTCCTTCAATCTATACAAAATCACGCTGCTCGACTAATCTTTGGCCAGCCTCGCCATGCCCACACTACTCCCCTTCTCAAGTCGCTTCACTGGCTCCCTGTCCAATTCCACATCCAATTCAAGCTTTTCCTACTGACCTATAAATGCATTCACTCTATGGCCCCTCAATACTTCTTATCTCTTATCTCTCCCTATGTCCCCCCTCGAAATTTGCGCTCCGCTAACAAATTACTTCTATCAATGCCTTTCACCCGCACCGCAAACTCCCAACTGTGCTCCTTTCACCTTGCTGCACCATACGCCTGGAACAGCCTACCTGCGTCTGTGCGCCAGGCATCCTCTCTGGCCCTCTTCAAATCCAGGTTGAAGACCCACCTCTTCACCGTTGCATTCAGATCGTGACTCCATCCTCATGTTACCCTAACCCCATCAATGTTTATGACCAAACTATAGACCAAACTGTACCTCACCGTACCTTGCGCAGAACTGACTAATGCTCTGTACTGTTCTAACTAGATTGTAAGCTCTAAGGAGCATGACTCTGATGGGCAGGGACTGTGTCTGTATGTTGGCTACCTCTTGTAGGTTAGCTGTGCAGCGCTGCGTGCGTGGCGCTTTATGAGTGCTGAATAGTATCACATGCCCCTGCCACCTTCTTCCTCTGTGTTGCAGCACATACATATTTAGGACCTTGAATCTTACAAATAACCTTAAAATCGATTGCCTTTAATTTGCCTTTCTTTAAAAGTCAAATGCAGTTAATGCTGTGAATCTCAAAGCATCATGAAAGAGTATATACAGTAATGGGACTATTTTCCCATAAAGTGAAAGACTGATTTGAGAGAATTATAACTTGAGCTTCTGATCCTAGGTGTTTATCATTTGGAAATTTATGGGTTTATGTTTGAAATGGTTAGATGCTTTCCCAAGATCAGAGAACTAGGAGCTTTATTGGTATATTCATGTTGTGAAAAATGTTTTTGTGCCATTTTAGGTGGATTCCAGATGGATTCAATTCAATGACAAAACACAATTTTCCTGCACCAGCCCCTTTTTCTATACCATCCTCTTTTCTTCTAGGCCCTTCTACTTTTTCCAGCACCAGCTTCCCTTTCTCCACACCTCAGTAATAACATAAGCACCAGCCCCACTTTCTCAAAGCCAAAGCCCCAGCAACAGTCCCAGCTCTCTTAGCCTCAGAATCAGCCTCTCTTTATCCCATCTACAGTCCCTTCCTCCTACCTTTGAGCAGAGCTGCAGGAACTTGTGGTCTGCTCCTGTGGCTCTGAGTTGCAGTTTCTATAGTACCACTGGTGGATTTGAAATATTAGAGCAGTGCTGGATCTCGTTTTCAAACTAAGACGGTACCTGGAGGCAGCAGCACAGTGGTCTGGTTTCATGACATCATCCGATCCGCACATGGGCAGCGATTTTTGGGGTTTTCAGTTATAACTAATAACTGCAATTTCCCTATTGGGAGTTTTTATTGGGGTTTTCTGGATACAACCAAAAATCAGAAGCCAAAATGATAGCAATAATAGCGCAGCGCTATATAGACCCCGTAAACTCTTGTGCAGCACCTACATTGTGGGATATTATCAGTGCCCCTGGTTGCAAATAATTTGGCTTGAAAACATGATAGCTGAAAATGGAAAGTCTGCCAGTTCTAATAGAATTTACTGGAACTTGGACTGTATATTTATGCTGACTTATCCATCCATTGATCTAGCTTGATTTGTATTCAAACCAAGTCCAGAGCAGTTCTTTCTGTGCTGAGAAAAGGTATAAATTGCCAAGGTCTTTGCCTTTGAACATATGCCACAATGTTTCACTGCATCTTCATGTCAATAGTTAACACAGGGGGCAATGACTGCATTTGTACACCGTTGAACCTATCTCTAGGGAGCAAGAAGATAATAACTGATTCTCTTTTCTGTCCATCAAGGTGCCCAGCAATGATCACGCAGATAATGCTGTGACATCCAGCTTTACACTAAGTAACTGAGTGAACGTCATCTGTCATGTTATAGACTGCACCTTCGTTTGAAACTCAGGCACAAAAGAACATGGTCATCAATCAAGATACTGTAAGAAAAAGACCTGCAATTTCCTCTTGTTGAATGTGCAGGAGCTTTAAGACATGGTTGGACCAAATTATTCCTTCCAAACAGAAATATTTTCTCTTTGATTCTGCAAATAACATAAATTTGATAACGAGGGGACTATTGTAGTTGATATGGAAGGGCAGACTAGATAGGCCATGTGGCCTTTTTCTGCCGGTCATGTTCCTACGTTTCTATGTTTTCTGCACAGCATGAAAGATACATCTCATGAGGGGCTCTTGTGATATGACTTACTTGCAATGGCAGTTGTTCAAAGAACAAATATACATAGGATATGGGTTTGGAGAGGCGAAAATAGAAACTGAGTCATCAAACAAAGAGAATCCTTAAGCTAGACTGAGTTGTAGTTGAAGCTGCTGAATGTCTAGTTTGCTATAATATTAACGTAACCTGAAAGTTTCTTGTTGTTCAACAATCGTGCCATTTACAAAGAGTTAATTTACAAAGAGACATGTTTTCTAAGCTGCGGTAATTATTTTGCACCTATTGTGCGACATATGTCAGAATGTAGCATGGTAGGTGTAAATCCTGTGCAGTAAATGCAGAGGCAAGCCTGACATCTAACAATTGCCACATGGACCCATGGCCCACCTTCCCTGCAGTGGCAGGCAGCATGGGAGCACCCGCGTTTCCTACTGATGCAGGGAGCACTGTCATGGAGCAAAGCAACAGAAAAGGGAGCTGCTATTTCTTCCCTGATTGCACCCAATCAGGCTTCTCCCTCTGCCCCCCCCCACCAGTTTCAGCTTAGAGTGGTGCAGCAGATCTTAAACCCCCCTCCCAATTTTTCTCCCCACCGATCCTGCCTCCATTGTCAGCACCTACCCCCATGGATAGCGCCCAGATTAGGACTCCCTTATTTCCTCCCATCACCAATTCCTCCTTCCCATAGAGATGGAGAAGCATAAGGTGGCCCCCCTAAACCCACCCACCAGCCTGCGCCTTACTGGGGGTGCCCTGGTGGTCTAGTGGATATCAGGGCAGGAGCGATCCCCCTTAGCTTTTCCCCCATCTTCAGTACCGGACAAAATGGCACCAGTCTCACGGTGCTGTTCCCTAGCGGTAAGACATTGTCCAATTAATGATGATCAACCAAGATCTGGATTAGGCTTGATTAATGTCTCTGACAGTATACTTAGGGGTATGTTTACTAAACGGTGGTAAAGGAGCAGTCTTTTCCGTGCGGAAGCAGCAGCAATAAAGGGTTACCGTGTGCTAAGTGTGCTGGGCATGTCAGAGGTGTTCTGGCATTAAGGGGTGCTAGTGGACACTTAGCGGGCGGTAACAGGACATTAAGGGGTGGTAGAGGACACTTAGCGGGCGATAAAAGGACATGCTGTGTAAAGGTGTCTTGCATGCACTTTAATGCAGGAAAGCCTCTAAAACGTTGAAAAGGGGGCAGGAAAGCCACTGGAGAAGGTATGGCTACAAGCACAATTGGTAGTTGATGGAGTTGATTCACCAGATGCCTGGCTATGTGGAAGTATATGTGATGATCATGTTTGACCATACAGTAGGCCTGTGCTGTTGACTAGGCGAGATAGGCGATTGCTTAGTGATGCTGGTAGTGGGTGTTGGCAGTGTCATGTGTGGGTGGTTGTGGCAGCAGAGTAAGCGGAGGAGATGTATCAGTGGGGGCACTGTGAGAAGCATGCTGTCCTAGATGCTCCTGAAAGCATACACCATGCCGTAAGTTATATTATAGTGTCTGTGAGGTGTGGACATGTATCCAGATGTACTGTCAGTGTGTGACATGCCATAGGCCAGGACAATGTCTGGGTGGAGGCAGCATGTCCCTGATGTGGGCAACAAAGGGAGATTGTCCATGAATGCTCATGTGGAGCAGTCACAGGAGAGGTGTGCATGATATGGCTAACTTCTGCAAATGACCCCTGATGTTGCCCAAGAATGAATCCCCCTGATGGTCAGATGGTAGGTGCAGGGCTGCGCCATGGATCTTCCAAGCAGAGAATTTGCATTGTATGTGGTGAGTGGATGTATGGGATCATACAGGCCAAAAGCATTTGGTGAACCAAAAGTAGCAGTGCCATGGGCTACATGAAACACCATTTGTGCAGGTGGGACTGGTGCCTCAGCCTATACAACTGCAAGACAATACACCTGACAGAGTGGCATGATAGAAAGGGACAAGTTGAACCCATTTGCCCCATGTGGGGCAAGTAATGATGGCAGAACAGTGCAGGGGATGGCTATGCAATGAGTGTTAGGTGTCTGAATGTATGAAATATATCCTCCTTACATAAAGCTGGGAGGTCACAATGAAGGCAAAACAGAAATGCATCTATAGCAGTTGACTCAGACATCTGCTGCATATACATCACTGACCCGCTGCAATGCACTGTGGCAGAGCCATTAAAAACCATGCTCACAGATGTCCATGATGGGGAATGCTATGTTGGTGATAGTGCATAGAAATGTAGAAGAATGATTGTCTGCAGGTCACAGCAGAGCCAGGACTATGTGAGGTTGGCAAGTGCACCCAGGCACAAAATAAACATGTGGGAACCAAACCCTGGACTTTTGACCATGGAAACATTGCATCAACCAGTAGGCTACACCCCCATACATTTTATTTATTTAACAGCTCTTATATACCGCGCTATTTGACATCAGTGCGGTTTACATTAAACAAAATACACTCAGATTTAGAGAACTTGTCCAAGTTACAGGTAACAGGGGAATAAAACAAGGATTAACTGGGGAATAGCATATAAATAATTCAATAAAAGCGATTACATCAGACTAGAGATCTTGAGTGGGTATAGAGACATGTCATAAATAACATTTAACAGAGCAGGTATATACAGTGAAATATCATAAGGTGGAACGGTCTAACATCATCATTTAACTATTATTGCTGAGTTGAGATAATGGGGTGAGAGGAGGGGAAATATTGATGTAAGAGAAGTGTTGTAAAAAAAGGTGGGTTTTTAAAGCTTTTCTAAATTGTGATATATCTTTATTGTGATACATCTCTACATAGTCTGCAGATCTCTGATCAAACTGTTTGTTGTCTATGCAGTTATAGGTTGGGCCCTCTACTACCCATGAGGCACTGCACATGCAAAACACCGGTCTGCTGCTGAAAAATTAATGGAGAAGGCACTGATCCAGCATATCAGCTCACTAAGCCGCACTGGCTGTGTGTGCTACATGCACATAAGTGGAGGAGTGGCCTAGTGGTTGGGGGCAAGGTACTTCAGGCCGGAAGGTTGGGGGTTCAAATCCCACTAGAGGACAACAACCTTGGGCTGGAAGGACTGGGGTTTCTAGTCCCACAGGTGCTCCTTGTGGTCTTGGGCAAGCCATGTAACCCTCCATAGCCCATGTTCCCTGTAAAATAGTATCTCCAAGTTATAATGCCCTGTTCAATGTAATTTCAGTTTGTTCAATGTAAACTGTACTGATGCAGAATAGTGTGGTATATAAGAGAATGTAAATAAAAAAATAACAGCAAGCCATGCTGCAGAGTGGTTTCAGCTGTCACCCTGAGGATGAGGAGGAGTGCCCAGCACCTGGTCCACTGAACCTGGACTGTTAGAGATAGTCTTTGTTGCTTGTCCACATCACTGCTAGTAACAGAGGACAGATAAAGACCAGTATGGTCCATTTAGTCTGCCCAATAAGTGTGTGGCAGATATTGTTTGTAGTGTATTATGCTTTTTCTTCTAGTTTTCTCCATGCTGTAGGTGGTGACAGCAGCAGTTTTCTCCATGCTGATGGTGACAGCAGCAGCTTGGCTCTGTATTCTGCCCATGTTAGACATCACTTGCTGATAACAGTGTAGGCTAGTGGACAGTGTTAATATACTGCTGCTATTGACATCCACTGCAGTGGGGGTGTATAGGCTGGTGTGGAGATATGGACCATAGTGAGTAGGCCATGAACCACTCCTGCCTCAACCATTGAGGACTAACAATTAACTACAGCAGAGCAGAAAGACTGCCCCATTGCCCTTCACTGGGCTGTGTCAGCCAAGCACAAACCGACTAGTAGGTCTGCTAGTCAGCATGCATATAGTGTGGCTACGAGCACTCCACCTTGAGATACTCAGCATTAACAGCTAGGCATTTGCTCAGTGAGTAGCATCCCCAAACAAAGAATGCATCCACATCACTGGAGCCAAACATTATAATAGAACTATGTGGATGCATAGCCGTGCCATGGTCACCTTTTGGTCATAGTGAGAGTGCCATCTCAGCATGAGATACAGTGACCACCCAGGCAATGCACGTGGCAGATGGGCACAATAGCATCTCAGCTAGTGACCCTACCATTGTGGCAGACACATCCAGGCCAATCTGCACTGTTTCAGTTGATACTCACAATCCTCTGCTTCGCCTTATTCACATTTTCCAAACAGGCTGGGAAAAACTCAGACAATGTGAGCCAAAATGCAGTGCAGAAAGCCAAGGACAGAGGGGAGCTATATACACATGCATACACTCTCATTGGTGTACAGAGCAAAAGTGGAGATGATTGGCATTCCTGCTTGAAACTCCTGTCTCAATGTCAGCTCAAGGATTGATAATGTGTGCTCTGTTTGCACAAGCTATATTACCATGCCTTGCCCACACCACAGATTGTTAACATGCGCACTGTTTGCATGTATTACCGTGTGCTATTAGCCTCCAATCAGCTGTGGATAGTGGAGCCTATCAGTGCTGCTGGTAGGTGTTTCCACCCTTGCGGGCCATCTCCTTGAAGGTTGCACATGCTGAAGCTGTACTTACATTATCAGCCTAACTTTGTCCACGGGAATATGCAATAAAGAAACCCCAACAGAGACCTGAACCTGTGACCCTCTGCACATATACTGTGATAAGGAAGCTTATCATAGCTCAGGAAGGAGCTATAGTAAAGGTGAAGTGACTCTGAACAAGCAACCTGTCAGTTCTGGTAGAAATAAGAAAACAGAATTTTGCCATAAAAGACTACCAGTCCCAGAATGCACCAGGTTTCCAACAGCCATTAGAGGAGCTGAAGTGGGGAAATGTGTGTTCAATCAGGAGGGCTATGAGGTAATCCCCAAGCACTCATCTCAAAGGGCAGGGCCTGATTCAGCACAGCTGCGCTGTGCTAGGGTGGAGCACTCATCAAAGCAGAATAAAGGTAGAGTTTATTCTACAGAGAATTATCCTCATCCTCAGTTTCATCTTGGACAGCTTCATCATCTGGAGGATCATCAGAAGCAGAAGCCAGACCGGACGGACAGAGAGGGCAAGAAACCCTTTGGAAGAAAGAAGAGAAAAGCATTTGGGAGGTCTAGAGGAGTCCAGAGCAGTACGTATACTGGGAGACATTCAAAAGGCCAGCATACACCATTGGACTGGGGAAAGCCAGAGGAATGGTGCTGCAGAACTAGGAATCTCCAGACGGTACCTGTGAGGGAGACGGCTGCATGTGGAAGGGACCCTAAGACCCGTGCCAGAAGGTATGTGAAGAGAGATCCAGTGTCCAGGGATCTGGATTGGAAGGCTGGACATAAGAACTGGACTACATACTGGCCAGGCTATTTAGAGAGGAACTCTAACAGCAATGGAAGCTCAGGTATGAACACTGATCTATGCCCTAGCTATAACCTTGAAAGACAGCAGGGAAACAAGTATTCTCCTGAGAGTGCTACATTGAGAAATTCCTCTGTGCCAATCCATGATATTGAACCCATGATTGTTGAAGAAGGGGGAGCGGTCTTAGATACAGGCTGTGAATATATGGATTGCTCTCTGTCTAAACTCCTTTGGTAATTTTCTGTTACAAAGTACAAGAACCATCACAAAGAAATACAAACTTGTTCTTTAATCTACTCAGAAAAGCTCCTGAAGTAGGATTTGAGCCATGCAGTAGAAAGCAAGCCAGCTAAGGGGTTTCAGCTGGGTAACTGCTAGCAATTGAGCCTTACCTAATTGCTTGTGAGCTCTGAGGGAATCACTTCTGAATCTATGTGTGAAGATATAAGAAGTTAACCTGAAAAGAACAGTTTTTCCCTTCTTTGTGGGTTTTGCTTGTTGTTTGAAACACTGCTAAGAAAATATTAGCTAAAGCCTACAGAAAAGACCAGTTTGTTACCAACCAGGTCTTTATTCTTTTGATTTGATTGCCTGACAAGTTCAACTGTTGTTTTCCTGATTTTGTTTTTCTAAGTTTAACACTGAAAGCAAGTATCCTGTTTTATGTGCTACCAAGCATATCTGTGTTGGGAGAAATAACCCCATAAATAAATATCTTATTGGTTTTACACTCAAGCACAACTAATTATTCTGAGCAGCTGTGTCTGGTGTGAATGGACTGCATTTCCCACAATCCCTTGCAAATCATATTGATATATGCACTTGCCAAGACTGTGAACATTCTCACCCAGGCAGCCGTCTGACAAATGGCGTAGTTTTTCGGATTGCTTTTGCGCAAAGGGATTTACTTGCTAAGGATCACAACTCAAGTCTGAAGGAAAAGACAGTTCAAGCTTAAAAGCTGAAAGAAAAGATTTTCCCTCAACTGCACTTTGGAGGAGAGGTGGCTGTTCCAGGTAGCTGTTCCAGGAAGAAAAGACCCTGTGCAGAGCTGGATTCATCACTGGCATAAGGTAACAAGTACCTGGGCATATCTAGTGGTGGATGGGAGTAAGGCACAGGGGTAATTGAAAAAAAAAAGTAGAAAAAACACCTGTTTGGAAGGTGGTGCACTGTGGGGGTTTTTTTTGTGTTTTCTTGCAGGGATCAAGATGGATCCAAGGGAACTACCTCAGTGGATGGCAGCCCAGTTTAGCAGGCAACAGGAGCTAGCACAGCAGGCTCAGGACACTGCTATGAAAGCCTTAATGGACCAGCAGAGGCCAGTGCTTGATCTGGTGCAAGCCCTAGTTCAACTGCAGAACCAAAGTGGACCAGATGCAAGACCAGCAGTAAATACTGGTACACCACATGTGGACAGTGTGGGACTCAATCAGGGAATTGGGGCATTTAGTTTTGGGAAGCTAACTCCAGATGATAATGTTGATGATTTTCTAGAGTCTTTTGAAAGAGTGGCACAAGCATTAGCATGGCCAGAGACCCAGTGGGCAGTAAGGCTGGCAGCCTCATTAACTGGAGAGGCGCTTGCAGCTTATAGAGCAATGCCAGCAGCCCAGGCTTTGAATTATAAGGATGTAAAGGCTGCTATTAGAGATCGCCTAGGGTTGTCTATTTCAGAGTATAGGCGAATGTTTAGAGCTGTTACATTAAGAGTGGGTGAAACACCCAGGGCTCTGAGTCAGAGAATCAGAGGATTAGCTGTAAAATGGTTGGAGCCTGAGCAAAAGACGGTAGAAATGTTATTAGACATTATTATGCTTGAACAATTTATGTCTGCGGTGCCTAAAGATTTGCACACTTTCCTTATACAGCAAAATTGCCAAAATCTTGGAGAGGCAACCATGCTAGCAGAGAGATTCTTGGAAGCCACGCAGGCTTGCCATAGAATGGGTGGCCCTCTGAAGATGGGTGCTGAGGCAAGCTGTCCTGTATCAGAAAAGAAAATAATTAAAAATGCTTCTGAAAATAAATGTACTGTGCCAAACCAGATGACACAGTGGAGTGAAAAGAAATGTTTCAAGTGTGGAAAATGGGGACATTTAGAAAAGGGATGCCAGACACACACTAGCTTAATGGGTGTGGATTTAAAACAGCCCAAAGAAGGATTTCTTTTGATGGTTGATGTGCAAGGAATTACCACAAATGCTTTATTAGACTCTGGGGCAGACCAGAGTATGATGTCAAAAAGGCTTTGGAAGAGGATAGAGGCCCAAGAAGGATTTGTGCCTAGAACCCCTGAAAGCCAAGTTCACATCAAATGCATTCATGGTGCTGCAACATCATATCCCACCTATAGGCTAAAGGTTAAGTGCCTGGGGGAACAAGAGGAAGTCCTGTTAGCAGTGGTGCCTAGGCTACCCTTTGATTTGGTTCTAGGAAAGGACTGGCCAAGATTTGAGCAGGGTCTAGTGGAAGGGCTAGGAAAGAAGGAAGGAGAAGGAATAATGGAAATAGCTCCCGGGCCTTTCTTTGGAAGTCCTCAGTCCCTAGCTAAAAAGATGGTTAAGCTTCCAGAAGGCCAAACTATAGGTAATAAGAGGAGCCTTGTATCCACCCGCTCGCAGGCTAAGGTAGAGAGCCAGCAGAAGGAGGAGGGGGAGCAGGCAGAGTTATTAGGAGACTTACCCTCTCATGATGATTTAATAACCCCATCATCTTGTAAAGAAAGAAAGTAGAAAGCACAAGAGCGGCGAGAGACTCTTTGCAGAGCACAGTGTAGGGCTGAGATGTTAGCTGGTCAAAGTTTACCCTGGGTGCCAGCTGAGTTAGTGGCAAAGTTTCCTAACTTTCCACAAGAGCAGCGAGCTGATCAAGCTCTCACCCGAGCTTTTAAGTATGCTCATGAGGTCAGGGAGGAGTTGCCCAGATTCAGACTAGATAATGAAATATTATATAGAGAGAGTCAGGACCCCAGGAATGGGACCATACGTAAACAATTGGTGGTACCCACAACTTTCAAAGGGCTAGTACTTAGATTAGCACATGATCATCCCGTTGGAGGACATAAAGGGATGCAAGGAACGCTGGATCAAATACGTATGCGTTTTTACTGGCCAGGTATTTTCAAAGAAACTGCCCAGTTTTGTGCTGCATGTCCAGTGTGTCAGCGAGTTACAGCGGCTCACCCACCGGTGGTGCCTTTGATTCCCATGCCAATTATCACAGACCCAATTGGTCGCATTGCCATGGATATTGTAGGCCCATTAGTCAAAACGCCCCGAGGTTTCCAATACATCCTAGTTATGGTAGATCAGGCAACAAGGTTTCCCTGGGCCATACCATTGAGGAATGTTTCTGCAAAAACAATAACTTTAGAGCTAGTAAAATTGTTTTGTGAAGTGGGATTCCCAAGAGAGGTGTTGACTGACCGAGGGTCCAATTTTGTATCCAAATATTTGGCCCAGGTCTGGGATGCCTTTGGCATTCATTACGTGAAAACCTCAGCCTACCATCCACAATCAAACGGTTTGGTGGAGAGATTCAACCAAACTCTCAAACAAATGTTGAGAAGGGGGTTAGCAGGAGAGGTAAAAGAATGGGATATGTTATTGCCCTTTGCCTTATATGCCTGCAGGGAAAGAATTCAGGTGTCCCTAGGTGTAACTCCATATGAATTGATGTATGGTAGGGCTCCACGGGGTTTGTTAGACATTTTGAGGGAACAATGGATTGATCCTGAACCAGGAAGTCAGGAGGTGCCACAGTTTCTGCGTGACTTGAGAGCACGTTTGAAAAGGACCTCGCAGGTTGCTGAGAGGAACCTGCAGGACAGTCAAGTGCGCCAGAAAGGGTGGTATGATAGGAAGGCCAAAAGCCGCCAATTAAGCATTGGTGAAAAGGTTTTGGTTCAAGTAGCAGGTCTTATTTATTTATTTAGCATATATTTGTATGCCGCTACTTCCAGTGATCAGTAGCGGCTTGATTACAGGCGTGATATTGACAAATCATTACATAAATTTAAAGGAGGATACAATTGATTTGGAGGGAAAGCACAGCACAGCACACAGTGTAGGGTCTTAAGGAGAGGGACAGATATTCACATATTCACATATTTACATATATACATAACTGCATCAATGATCTGTCTAGGTGATGCCGTAATGGGATTGGAAAAGATGGGTTTTAAGCTTCTTCCTGAAGTCCTTTAGGTCGGTGATCTGGCGTATCTCATAAGGCAGGTGGTTCCAGAGCATGGGAGCCGAGTATGTGAAAGCCCGGTTGCTTGTCCGTGTGTTGACTGCTCTTATGCTACTTGGTACGCAGAGTGTGTTAAGGTTTGTGGTCCATCTGCTTCTGTTATTAGGTTGTGTGGTGATGAGGGTGGAAAGGAAAGAGGGGGATACTTTGTGGATGATCTTGAAAGTTGTTATTAGCACTTTGTATATTATTCGTGCTGGGATGGGTAGCCAGTGTAGTTCAATCAGGGTTGGTGTAATGTGATCAACTAGGTTCTTGTTCATGATGATCCTGGCTGAAACATTCTGTGCCAATTGCAAGATGTTCAGTGTTTTCTTTGGTAGACCCTGAAGGATGGCATTACAGTAGTCAAGGTGGGGAACGATGAGGGCCTGGGCTACTGTTCTAAAGTCAGAATGGTCAATGATGCAGCGTAAAGGTTGAAGAACCCTCAGCTTGTGAAATATTGCTCTGTTGGTAGACCGGAGGTGTTTGTCCATTTTTAAGTTATCGTCAATCAGTACGCCCAGATATTTGATCTCTTTTTTAGAGAGATAGGTGTTATTGTTCAGGGTGATGGATGCCGGAGGATCAAAGTCTTGTTTCCCTGACATGAACATTACTTCAGTCTTCTTGTGGTTAATTGACATATTGTTGAGATGTAGCCAATTTTGCATTTCAAGTAGGCATTTTTCTAATTGGTTGTAGTCGGGATTGTTTATATCAAGAGGAGTGTAAATCATAATATCATCCGCATACAAGTGGTAGCTGATATTGAACTTTTGGAAGATCATGCAAACTGGTTGTATGTAAATGTTGAATAGGAGGGAGGAGATGGCTGAGCCTTGAGGTATTCCTTGTGTTTGAGGGAAAGGCTCAGCTTGTTCGTTGTTGTAGCGTACCTGCTGCATTCGGTTTGTTAGGTAGGACTCGAACCACTTTAACAGGGTTCCTGATATACCTAAAGATGCCAGTCTGCGCAGTAGAGTTTGATGGTGAACTGTGTCAAACGCTGCTGAGATATCTATGAATATGAGTATGAACATCTTGTTTTTGTTTTCCAGACCCCGGATGAGGTTGTCAAGGAGAGCTATTAGCAGGGTTTCTACTCCATGGTGCAGTCTGAAACCGTATTGATGGTCATCAAGGATTTTGTTTTCATCTAGGTGGTCCTGTAATTGCTGTTGTGTCACTTTTTCGATGATCTTTGCAAGAAATGATATACTTGATATCGGCCGGTATGAGGTTGGATCTTCTTTGTTGAGTGCCTTATTTTTTAGAATAGGCCTGATTAGTGATCTTTTTAGGTGAACAGGCATGATACCTTGTTGCAGGGATTGATTCACTATGTGCGTTATAATATGTGCAATTTCGTGTTTCGTAGCTTTGATCCAGTCTGCTGGACAAGGATCCAGGAGAGAAGTAGTTGTATTTAAGTTTGAGATGGTATGGATGATGCGATTTTCATCAATTGTCTGGAACGTAGACCAACTTTCTATCGGTTTATAGCTTGTTTCCTGGTAGTTTGGCTGATTTGTGGTAATGTCCAGGGGTTGTCGTGGAGGATTGAGCTTTGAAGCATAATGATCAGCCAGTTCTTGGGCCGAGATTTTGCCATTGCAGTCGTGTTCGTGTAAGGGTTTTGTGAGTCCCCTAACTAGCTCAAACAGCTCTCTGGGTCTATTGATGGCCTTGTTGAGTAAGTTGGTGTGGTGCGTCTTTTTGGCAAGGCTAATCTCATGTTTGTATTTGGCTAGGAGTGCAAGGTATTCCAACTTGTGCAGATCATTTTTAACCCGTCTCCATTTTCTCTCAACTTTTCTTAATTCCTTCTTCATTTTGTGCAGCAGTGGTGTGTACCATGGTTCCGATTTTGTCTTTGTCGTTCTGGTTACTGATTTCCATTTTGGCTCCGAGTTGGCTTCTATTGAAAAGGTCCATTGTTGAATTAGGTCTTCGATGTCTGTGTTGCTGTGGGTTATGTGTTTTTCAATTGAGTTTATTAACGTTTCCTTGTTAAATTGCTGGAACCTTCTTCGATGTTGTTCAGTCGAGCCAGATTTGATCTTGTCTGTAGTGGCACATAGATATAGAGTGAGGTGTATTTGGTAATGATCGGACCATGGTACTTGGGATACACAAGTTTTGGGTTGCTTTCCCTCTAATAGCAGTGGAAATTTGGGTAGGAATATCAAGTCCAGAGAGTGCCCTTTATTATGGGTCTCCCCTTGTATCACTTGTTTATACCCGAGTTGATCCATGGCTTCTAAGAAGGAAGTGGCCTGCATAAGCGGGACTGAGTTAAGATTAAAGTCACCCAGGGTTATTTGGTATTTCTTAGCTGCAGTGGAGGAGATGATTTCCAATGCGTCAGCGAGGTCTTCATGGAGCTGTGTTGGAGGTCTATACACTAGGCATATCGCTAAGGTCCTGTTCTCCACTTTGATAATATCAATTCCTTGGGTAGAGACTTTTGAAGTATTTGTCAATCCGAGGGCAGACTTTGCAAGGATTAGGTGGAATTATTTTTTCAGTCAATGAGTATTCAAACCCTGCAATCCATTACTGGAGGACGTGGTAAAAGCTGTCAGTGTAGCTGGGTTTAAAAAAGTTTGGATAAGTTCCTGGGTAACAGTCTATAAACCATTGCTAAACAGGATCCGAGCTATGCATTGCTTGCCCCATTACAGTTACTGGGGATCCTTTGTGTCTTTTGGGGAAACTGCTAGGTACTTGTGACCTAGATTTTGCACTGTTGGACACTGGATACTGGGCATGATGGACCTTGGTCTGACACAGTTTGGCATATTTTGTAGTCTGACTGATCCTCCCTGTGCACCAGCAGCCCCCACTGCATGACCCATGTGGCACCTCCTTTGCCCCCATTTGCACCATCAACATAGTGCCCTTTCATACTTGGGCACTATGCTGTTGCTGCTAATGAAGCACTACTATCACTCTTTTGGGCTCCCCTTTCAGTGCATCACATTGCAGACAAAAATAGGCTCTTTCTCCTCAAAAAACACTCTTTCCGCCAGGTTTTGAATTGCGTTAAGGACTCTGCCATTAAGCTGCCTGCGTTAAGGGAGCAAGCCTTGTTCCTGCCCACTCCCCGCCCACTGCCCTCCCATTGACCCCCACTCTCCGCCCTGTGCACGCCTTCTCTCCACCCACAGGGCACTTTACGCTGCTGGTGCCGTTAGCGCCTGCTAAAGTGCCTTTTTGCATGCAGTAAGTGTGCATATGCATAGTTACCACCCACTAAGGAACACTTGCTCCTTTACCACCATTTAGTAAACATACCCCTTAGACATGGTTTAACAGAATTTCTGGCAAAAGAACATGACAAAATTAAAATCTTTGGGGTAAATCTCTACAGCAGGAGTCAATAGATTCATAGAGCTTCAGTCCAGACAAACTTTGGTCCAATCAGGAGACAAGAAGGAAGATTACCAGCAATACAAGAGTTAATGGCAGGCTAGTTAGAACCAGCTCGCATGGAGATGTGATGCTCTTCGGCCAGATGCATACATTCCAATCCAAAGGTTTCTGGTTTGAAGCCAGTCTGTGACAAAATTGAGAGGATGTTTCAGTGTTGTGTTCAGGATAAAAATCATATGAAAAGGAAATTGTTGATATTTCCCATGTCCTTGCAAGGAATTCACATCCCTACAGCATACCAGATTCACATCAACATGGGTTCTGGTTGGGATATAGGTCAGAGACATTATTGTTCTCACTGTTTAATACAATTTTAAGGGGGATGGATAATTTTAAAACAGCGTACCTGTTGGTATTGTTATTTATGTAGACAGTTTTGTATACCACCTTATCCTTCAATCAAAGTGGTCACAACACAATTGGGGGATACATTTAACACAAGGGGATATGAGACACATACATTAATACTTACAGGAAACATGGGCAATGGAGGGTTAAGTGGCTTGCCCAGGACTACAAGGAGCACATGTGGGACTAGAAACCCCAGTCCTTCTGGCCCAAAGTTGCTGTCCTCTAGTGGGATTTGAACCACTGACTTTCCAGCCTGTGGTACCTTGCCCCAACCACTTGGCCACGCCTCCCTGTTAGGTAGCTGCTCAGCATTTAATACCATATAGCATTCAGTGTTACTGAGAAATATAGAAACATAGAAACATAATGACAGATAAAGACCATATAGCCTATCCAGTCTGCCCTGAGACAATTAGAGAAGACTGGGATCTCTGCATCTGGGTTGCGTTTTTTTTTTTTTAATAGTTTTGCTCCCCTACCTGTCAGGATGTACATAAAAAGGGTGTAGAGATGCAGACATATCTACTTGAGTACTGCTGCAGCAGGGGATCGCTCTGGGATCAGCATTATCTGCCACCTTATTTAATTTATACTTAAGAACGTAAGAAATGCCATACTGGGTCAAACCAAGGTTCATCAAGCCCAGTATCCTGTTTCCAACAGTGACCAATCCAGATCACAAGTACCTAGCAGTCTCCCAAAAAGACACACAGTTTCCATAATGCTTGTACTGGGGCAAGCAATGGATTACCAGGGTCCTCTTTAATAATGGTTTATGGATCTTTCCTCCAGGAACTTGTCCAAACCATTTTTAACCCAGTTACACTAACAGCTTTTATTACATTCTCCAGTAACGAATTCCAGAGTTTGATTACACGCTGAGTGAAAAAATATTTTCTCTTATTAGTCTTAAACGGGTTACATTGTATGTCTCCTAGTCTTTCTACTTTTTGATGGCCTAAAGAATCAATCCACTAATGCCACTCTTCCAGTGTCTAGTGAGGCCTCACTTGGTGTATTGTGTTCGGTTTTGGAGACCGTATCTCACAAAGGATATAAAGACTGGAAATAGTTCAGAGGAAGGCGACCAAAATGATTTGGAGCCTGCGCCAGAAGACATATGAAAAGAGATTCCAAGACCTAAATATACATACTCTAAAGGAGAGGAGGGACAGGGGAGATATGATACAGACCTTTAAATACTTAAGGAGTATTATTGAACAAACAAACCTTTTTCAAAGACGGGGAAGCTGTAATACTAGAGGACATAACATGACGCTGCAAGGGGTTAAACTGAAAGGCAATGTCAGGAAATACTTTTTCACTAAAAGGGTGGTGGATGCTTGGAATACCCTCCCGATAGAAGTGATGGGGGCAAATACAGTGTCAGAATTAAAAATGACATGGGACATCCACAGTGGATCCCTTTATAGAAACAGGATAAAGTCAAAAAAATTTAACTGTCTGTGGTATTTCAACAAGTAGAGGTGACCTGCATGGAGTGGTGGGTATGCCCTTAAACAAAGGCATGGGGAGGGGTAACCTGCATGGAGAGGCAGGCACACCTATTCTTGCAACCTTGCTAGGCAGACTAGATGGACCATGCTGGTCTTTATCTGCTGTCATATACTATGTTACTATGAGTTCTGCGGGTTTTCAAGCTCATAGAAAATTCACAAGTTAAGTGGTTTAATGTTATCACTGTTTCTAAATGATTAAAAGGAATTATCACGGTGAGGGGAAGGTTTAAATTCCTCCCTCTTTTGTATGATAATTCCGACAAAAATTATTGATACGGAGCTCTGTCTCTAGTATGCCAGGGTTTTATTTTGTTTTGATTGATTTTACCTTGTGCAGTGGGTTTTCCTTTCTACTTGAAAGTACGACTCTTGGCAAAGTACGACTTTAGGAGGCAGTGTACGACGGTGGATCAGTAACTGGTTAAAAGAAAGCAGAGTGTAGGTCTGAATGGCCAATTTTTCCAATGAAGAAAGGTGAATACAGTAATGGAATCTCTAGGGATCTCTGCAGGGTCTGCTGCTTTTTAACATATTCATAAATGACCTGGAAATGGGAATAATGAGTGAGGTAGTCAAATTTGCAGATGACACAAAATTCTTGAAAGTTGTTAAAACCCAGGAAGATTTTGATTAATTGGCTTCTAGATCTGCAACGTCTTCTTTGTTTTGTGAATTGCTGCTTTCTTCTGAAGACAGCTGCTTTCTCTGCGGAGGAGTGGGTACAGGGAGCTCTGGGCAGTGTGGGACCAGGGCAATGGATGAAGGAATGCTCAGATACATGACAGAAGGATCATTCTTGCAGTCCAACGTTTGGAAGGATCTACCATGTAGAAGTAGCAATCATTCAAGGGGTCAATGGGTTCCCACCAAATTCTTGGGATAGCGAACTTCAAGACTCTCTTTTCCCCTCTGTACCATCCTGCCAAAGAAAAATAAAGATGTGAAAATAAAAAATTATATAATTATGATGATAAAATTAATTTGAATTAATGATGTTCTTGCTAAAGATTTCATACATTATGTAAAAATTCAGTAACAATAAAGATTTTATAATATAAAATGCCACAGTCTAAGCTAGCATCAATTTTCCATCTTATCTTTCAGAGTTTTCTTGCAGTACTCGCAAGTGAAATGAGGCACTCAGGGTTTGTCCTAATCCCCAACAGGCCTGCTGAAATATGCCTTGTAAGCTTCACACATCTTGGTAGATGCTTCTACGGAGTACTTTTTCGCTCTTATCTTGATAAAATCACCACAGACATAGCAAAATGCATTTGCTGGATGCTTACAGCCTCTTGATGCCATGTCAGTCCACTTAAGAAGCTAGAATGAAAATAAACTGGTCAAAGCGGTATTAAAAGTTATCAAAGGTTATACAAAATTCCAAAAGTTTTGCAAAGTTCTGGAAAGCAGCTGCTAACGTTCTCTTAAAGAAATCTCTCTTTAGCTTAGTTGGTGGATTACAGGGGGGCATAGGCATACTCCTAGAATGCCCTGTCTCTTCTTCCATACTCATGTTGCTGCTGGCCCGGGATGTCTTCCCTTCTTTTCTTGAATACACATTTCCACATCTACCCTTCACAAGCATTATGCTGCAAGCAGACTAGACTGCAAGCTCGATACAATAGGATCTATCTTTCTTTTATGTGTCTTTACAGCACTGTGTATCACAGTTGTGCTTTGTAAATTTAAGCAGTTATAGTGCTAGTATAACCTCCTACTATGATTTCTCACCTATAAGCTGAGATGCCTTTAAGAACCTCACTTTTTTTTTTTCAAGGATCTGTTTATTGAATTCACAAGATACAGGAAAAGCAATACAAACAAAATCATTTTTCATTATATATCAAGCATACTCCGGGCAGGGCTGTATCTTGTCCACCACCCTGGGGCTGTACAACAACACAAACAAAGAAGGGATCATGTCACTACCCAAAATAATGACCCACAAACCCCCCCTCCCCCAATCCCCCCCCCCCCGCCCGGGACCACTAAATACCACCCAACCTTTCTAATGTCTCCTCTGGGAACCTACCATATCCCCATCTACTACTACCCCAAGTGCAATATTTCACTGCGGGCTTTAGACCCCAATTTTTGAATATAAGGCATCCAAATCAAGAGAAAGGAGGCCCAACTCTGAGGGCGTCTCTTCGCACTCCGCCGTTCCAACAGCATGAACTGGTGGAAACCATTCTGCCACTCCCAAAAGGAGGGGGGCACCGGTTCCCGCCAGTGCCGGAGTATAGGAATCTTACCCACCAGACAAGCTTTCCGCACGAGTATTCTCTGCCATCTGCCCTTCGGGTGGAGTGGTCCTAGTTGATCCAGCGCCACTAACGGCCCCGTCCAGTAAAGCTGCTGTTGCAATAAGCCACCTATATAGTTCCCAATCCGCATCCAATATCTGCGGATATGAGAACAGCCCCACCACATGTGGCCCAAATCAGCCAAGGTACAGTCACATTTCGGACACCCGCCATACCGAGTAAGATGACTTCGCAGTGCATGCCGCGGAGAGAAGTGGGCTCGGAGGATACATTTAAGTTGGACCTCCCGCCATCTAGCCCCTTCCGCCAGTCGCACAATCCGGCCTAACGCGGCATGAACCGAACCTGGGGCTATCCGACAACCCAATTCCTGCGCCCAGGAAGCTTCTTCCACCGAATAGTCTAGGGGCACATCACACGCGTCCAGTGCTCTTTTTAGCATCGCTATAGTGGGGGGAGACTCCGTCCCTAGAGTAAAGAATTCTAAAATCCACGTGGAATGTTCGACCAGTAATTCCCTCCCTGAGACAGAGCCCACATAATGGGAAAGTTGCAGGTACGCAAACAAAGAGGTTCCTGGGCACAAATCATATTCCATACATAACACTCCCAGGGCCTTACACCGCCCTTCCAAATCTACTACATGTCCCAGATTCCATATCCCCACCTGCTCCCACCGACGAAAGGGAGCGGAGTCCGAACCCGGCGGAAACTGGGGATTACCCCGCAAAGGCAGCCAACACGATATCTCCGAGGAGCTGCCCCACAGTTTATTCAATTGTTGCCATGTTCGTCGTGCCGCTTGGATCAACACACTTTTCAGCACCCGGTCCGGCAAGGCTGCACGCCGCAGATGTAATACTCCCAGTAAGGACTGTGGCGCCACAAAGGCCTCTTCTAGTTCTCTCGGGGTGTAAACATCCGTGCCTCCCAGCCAATCCCCCAGGTGCCTAGCCTTGCATGCCAAGGCATATTTCCAGAGATTGGGAACGCCAATCCCGCCGGATCGCCATCCCCCTCAGTCGGCGCATTGGTATGCGTGCTCTAGCTCCCCTCCAAAGAAACCCACGAAATTCACGGTCAATACACAACAGGTCACGGTGTAACAGCCACACCGGCAAGGTTTGCAGCCAGTAGAGCACCCGAGGCAAGATCACCATTCCCAATGCTGCCGCCCTATCCAGTAAGGATAACGGAAGGGGGGCCCAAGCCTGTAATTGTGAGCGTACTTTAAAAAGGATTCGCTCGAGATTCCTCCTGTACAGCGCGGCCAAGTCCCTAGTTAACTCGATGCCCAAGTATATAAAAGAGTCACCTGCCCACCGCAAGGGGAAACTCCCTCTCCAAGCCCCCTGAAGCCAACCCCCAATATCTAAGGCCTCTGATTTATCCCTATTAATGCGTAATCCCGCAAATGCTCCATACAGGGAAAATTCTTCAAGCAGATAAGGCAAGGACTGCTGCGGGGACAGCAGATGGACTAGTATGTCATCCGCAAACGCGGCCACCTTGAAGACATGGGACCCAATATGGATTCTCCGTATGTTTAAAGACTCCTCTATCCTCCTCAGCAAAGGGTCTAAGGTCAACACAAAGAGCAACGGGGAGAGCGGACAGCCCTGGCGCGTACCTCTCTCGAGGTTGAAACTGTCAGACAGCACCCCGTTGCACAGAATGCCAGCCGTGGGATTGGCATACAGCAACTCTACCATCCTACAAAAAGAGTCACCCAGCCCATATTGAGGCAAGAGGAATTTCATATAATCCCAGTTGACCTGGTCGAATGCCTTTTCCGCATCGAAGCTGATCAACAGGGACTGCCAATTCCGCTCATGTACCCATTCCATTGACGCCAGGATTTTGCGCAGATTGCGCACAGCATACCGTCCCCTAACAAAGCCAACCTGTGAGCCATGTAACAAGTCCCCCAGGACAGAGGCAAGCCGGTCGGCCATCACCTTGGACATCACTTTCAAATCAAAATTCAATAAGGAAATGGGTCGATACGAGGCCGCTTTTGTAGGGTCCTTTCCCGGTTTGGGTATTAAAGTGATAAACGCATGATTCGCTCCCCAGCAGAATCTCCCCTGCTCCATCCTCCAATGATACAACGCTGT
Organism: Ichthyophis bannanicus; assembly: GCA_033557465.1. Taxonomy (NCBI): domain Eukaryota; kingdom Metazoa; phylum Chordata; class Amphibia; order Gymnophiona; family Ichthyophiidae; genus Ichthyophis; species Ichthyophis bannanicus. Next base: position 402,465,374 of record CM066032.1, on the reverse strand, counting down.
CAAGGCGGGGGACACCTGTCCGACTAACAACTTGTAAAATTCAGCCCCAAACCCATCCGGACCAGGCGACTTATAACAGCTGGCCCCCAAGATAACTTTGTGTACTTCCTCCTCTTTAACCGGAGCATCCAAGGCCTCCCGTTGTTCCGCTGTTAGCTTTGGCAGCCGCACTCCCTGGAAGTAAGCCTCCATCCGTGTCCGAGACCCCTCACTCCCCCGCTATAGCTTCTGAAAGAAGGAGCGAAACACTTGGGCGATCGCCTGGTTATTCTTATGTAAATGACCCTGGTCATCACGCAACGCCACTATAGACCGGGCACCCCGGCTGCCTCGGAGGCAATGCGCTAAAAGTTTCCCTGACTTGTCGCCAAAGCGATGAAGTTGGTACTTATAGTACAACAGAGACTTCTTAGCTCTCTGATGAAGCAGTTCATTAAGGGACGACTGTGCCTCCCAAAGCAGTCTCTTATTGACCCCCGTAGGAGCCCCCGCATATCGCCGCCGAGCCTTTACTACTTGCTTCTCTAATTGGACAATTCGTGCTGCCAGCAGTTTGCGCTTCCGCGCCACGTATGCAATAATATCGCCTCGTAAGACCACCTTTGCCGTTTCCCAAAGCAACTCTGGCTCATTCCCGTGCTGCTCGTGAACAGCCATAAACTCCCCCCAACGCTGTCCGAGATAGGTGCGGAATTCAATATCCGTGTAAAGTCCCAAAGGGAACCGCCAGATTCTCTGCGAACCACCGGGATCACCCCATTGAAGGTCCACCCAGACCGGCGCATGATCGGACACCTCAGTCGGGCCGATCTGCGCTTCCCCAACCTGCACAAAAAGCCGCTCTGAGACCAACAAATAATCAATTCTCGCACTCGAGTCATGGGCTCTTTTTTTTTTTTTTAAATTCTTTTTATTAATTTCACACAAAAAACAAAACCATATAGAAATTCCTGACAACAGTGCTACAAGCACAATTACACAGCACCCCACACCCCTACATTACTACCCCCCCTCCCCCACCCCTAACCTCCCCCCCCCCCCGTCCCCCTGGGATCCTTTCTAGTCAATTCCACACCGTGAGCAGGACATCAACTCCTATCTTTGCACGCAGCCTGTGTGCCACTACACCATTGCTCGAGCTGCGTACTCGTCTAAGTAATACCATTTATTGACCAATAACTTCTTGCCCTCTGAATCACCCTGCACCAACCTTGCAGCGAAGCGTTGCCTCCATCCAAACTCCCTGCCATCTTGTACTTTCTCAAATTTGGAGTAGAGACATACCAAGTTCCACCAGTGATGGCCATCCAGCTTAGCAAGATCTTTCCAGTGGGTCACTATCATTTTTAAAGCGATGGCCATCATGAAGTTAAAGAGAAACTCCTTATCCTTCCCCAACGCTAAAGAGCTCGCACAGGAGCGAAGGATAATGATCTCCCAACTTAACGGAACCTGTATGTCTAATATTTTCCCAATCTTGTGCCAGGCCAGTCGCCAAAATCTCTGAACGTAAAAGCACTCTAGGAACATGTGTTGAAACGTGCCCAGGGCAGCGGCACATGACCAACACTGCCCGGAGACCTTCCCCCCCCATTTTGCCATTCTAACCGGAGTGAGGTATGCTCTATGTAAAATGAAATAAAGTGATTGGGACAGTGAAGTTGCCCTCGCTACTCTGTTAATCTTCCCCCACACCTTTTCCCATGATTTGGGCGAGACAGGGCCCCCTACCTCCTCCTCCCAACGCTGGCCCACCGTACCAGGGGACGAATGTGACCTATCCCGGAGGATAGCATAATATTTAGACACCATACCCCTAGAACCCAAACAAGCCCCCACCGTCTGAAGCATAACCCCCTGATCTAGCACCGCGGAGGGAACCCCGGGGATACACCCAAGGCAATGTTTTAGCTGCAGCCATTGGAAGAAACACTGCGGAGGAAGGCCGAACTCCGCTCGCAGTTCCTCGAAGGATTTCCATACTTTAGCCTTGATCAACTGACCGACCTTCCATATCCCTTTGCTTTGCCAGCCCTTCCACACGATGAGATTGCGACCAATCTTTAAGTTAGGGTTGGACCAAAGAGGGGATTCAGCCGAGATTCTCCATCCTTCTCCACCATTTGACCCAACATCCAAAAAGCTTGCTGCGTGGCACGGAGAATCCCCACCCCCGGGAGAGACATTTCCAACAGCAGCTGGGGAGGAATAGGAGCTACCAGCCGTTCCTCCACTTCCACCCATACGGGTTTGGAGTCCTCCTCATCGGAAGCCAACCAATGTGAACCTTGCTTCAACAGCTGAGCCGCATGATAGAGCCGAAAATCAGGAAACTGAACTCCTACATCCTGTTTGCGGGCCTTCAGCTTCTTAAGAGCAATCCGCGGCGGCTTACCCTGCCACAAAAAGGTTACTAACATACGCTCCAGTGCTTTGTAAAGGGACGCTGGGAACTCCAAGGGTATCATCTCCAAAACATAATTCACCTTGGGGACTAACGTCAGTTTAATGGAGTACAACCGGCCCCACCAAGATAAATGCAGAGGGGACCACTTCAACGTGTAAGTCTGCACCATGTCCTTCAAAACCTTCACATTCACCGCCACCGTCTCCTCTAAAGAGGAGCAGTAGAAGACCCCCAGGTATTTAATGGCCTCCGCCTCCCACTTAAAAGGAAACCGATCCACTAAGGAGGAGAAGGTCCACCTGTTCATCGGGAAGGCCGTAGACTTGTTCCAATTAATTTTATATCCCGATAATGCCGAGTATTGCTCGATCAAATCCAAGACCTCCCCCACAGAGTCCGGCTGCAAAAAAAGCAAGAGGTCATCAGCATATGCTGAAAGTTTTATATGTTTCCCAGCAATCTCCAGCCCCTTGATTGTGGGGGACTGTCTCACAAGAGAAACTAGAGGCTCGAGAGCTAAATTAAAGAGCAAGGGGGAGAGGGGACAACCCTGACGTGTCCCTCTATTTAAGGAGAAGGGTGTAGACAAAGACCCATTGGCTAGGATGCGCGCCGAAGGGGAAGTGTACAGAACTGCTATCATTTTTATAAAGCCACTCCCAATACCGAACCATCCAAGTGCCTGCATTAAAAAGCCCCATTCCAGCCGATCGAAGGCTTTCTCCGCATCCACTGAGAGCCCCACCAGAGGATCCTGGGTCCCCTCTGCAGCCGCCAGTACATTTATGAGAAGCCTCCCATTGTCTGACGTGGAGCGGCCTGGGACGAACCCACATTGGTCAGGATGTAACAGGGATGGGACCACTGAGACCAACCGACGGGCCAGAACTGAAGAAAAGATTTTATAGTCGGCATTGAGTAATGATATTGGACGATAATTCTCCACTCGGTGTGGATCCCTTCCCGGCTTTTCTAAGACTACAACTGTCGCCTCTGAAAACAGACCCACTGCAGGAGCCTGTGACAAGAGATTTTGGAAATAAAGTAATAGATAGGGAAGAAGCTCCTCCACAAAGGCCTGATAAAACTCCACCGGGATGGCATCCGGGCCTGCAGCCTTCCCACCCTTCATGCCGTGGATACTATCTCTGATCTCACTCACCGCCAACTGCTTATCCAGATCCAACACCTGAGAGGGCATTAGTGTCGGGTGCGGAATGTGTGCAAACAGCCGCTGGAAGGAAGCTGGGTCCGATGTCACTTCCGACGCATACAATCGCTTATAATACTCCTGGAAACGCTCTGATATCTCCGCATCCCTTGTATGCAGATCCCCACTCTCATCAATTATAGCCTCTATCCTGTGCTTAGACTTGCGAGGGTTTAAGGTGTTAGCCAGGAGATGTCCGGCCTTGTTGCCCTCACAATAGTACTTCCCCTGTGTCTGCCGAAGCTGCTTGATGGCTTCTGTACTGATAAGATCATTGAACTGGTAACGTAGCCTCTGCAGGCGCAACAAAATACTTGGGTCAGATCTATCCGTCAATATTCGTTCCCCCGCTAGAATTTGTGCCTCCAATTCCTTCATCTTCTCTCTCTCCTCTTCCGCGCAACCCTAATCTTGTAACTGGTGACCATCGCTCGGAGCGAAGCCTTGAAGGCCTCCCACCAGGCCCACACCGGCGTCTCTGTAATGGGATTCGATTGAAAATACTCATTTATGGTTTTCTTAACCTCCACGCTGAACTCCGAGTCCTGCAACAGTTCCCTGGGGAAATGCCAAGTGTTCGCCTTCTGAGTACAGTCGCGCGGCTGCAACGCCAAGGCTATCGCCGCATGATCCGAAAGATGTATTCCCAGAATATCAACGGACGACACCTCTGAGACTAGAGGCCTGGAGACCAAAAAATAATCAATGCGCGAATGTGAGCCATGAGGAAGCGAATAAAATGTATATTGCTTGTCTGTCGGATACCAAAGCCTCCATATATCTGAAAGCCCAAATTCCTGCATGATGGAGACGAGTACAGTCGCCGACCTACTATTCCTAAGGGACCGGTAAGGTTGGCGATCCAATAGCGGATCTAAAATTAAGTTAAAGTCACCACCCAAAATCCACTCCGCCTGTTCCCATTCTTTCACCTCCTGTGCCAGAGACTTATAAAACCTCTCATCATCCAGATTCGGCCCGTATACATTCAGCAGGGTGAGCGTCCGATTCCCGAGCTGCAGCATCACCTTGGCCCATCTACCCCCGGGGTCCGCCCTCCGCTGCAATATGTTTGGATTCAGCGCCCTTCGGATTAGAATAACAACCCGGTTTTTCTTCCCAACCGCAGGGGAATGGCCAACTACCATGAAGTTTCCTCCGCCCAATTTCTCCGACTCAATCGACGACAGATGTGTTTCTTGTAAGAAAACCACATCCGCGGCCTCCTTTTTGCAGTAAACCAGTATTTTCTTCCGCTTGATCGGATTATGAATGCCCTTTACGTTCAGAGAGATAAATTTCACCGCTTGCATGGCACAAGATTATCCTCACTGCAAAAGTTAGGCAGGCCTACAAACAGAGTATAAAAGTAACATCCTACCCAGAGTGACAATGGATCCCAGGAGGACACCCATTCGCTCCCGCTAGGAGCTGTAACCGGGAGAACCATTCCAATCCCGACTACCACATAACCCCGCCCCTCCCATACATCGCTATGCATTCTTCTCTCCTTGTGCCCCGGTACATCCCTCCCCCCCCACCCCCATTATACCCCTACTATTGAACTCCCCCAGGCCCCACCCATCAGGACCCCCCAGCTTAACAGGAGACTAGCAACAAACAAAGAAAAAGACAACCAATTATTGAGAGGGATAACCTCCCCTCCCCGCTCCCTCCTCCCCGTTCAACTAATACTCATCACACAACCAGTCACTCATCCAGCCTACCCCCCTATATCCAAACATTACTAACCCTTGTATCCCCTCTACCCATACATGCCACCCTCCCTCCAACCCACCAACCCCCCCAATATCCCTCCCATCTCCCCCTCCCAGAACCAACATCTTTAACAGCAACAATCACGCAGCAATCCAACAACAGAAACATCAATAAGCACGTTACAGTCAGCCATAAGACTCAGTCTGAGATATTCCCATCACGGGGCGCCTCTGCGCTTCCAGGCAAGGAATTGTGAGCAGCCGAGTTCGCCTCACAAGACCATGAGTCAGCACTCACATGCCAGGGGCAGGCTGCCCAAACTCTTTGAACACCCACAGCGTTCTGCGTGAGTATCATCGCTGAGAGTATCATAACTCTAGCCCGGTTCACTGAGCCCAGCTGGAACACAATCCGACCACCAGCAAACTCCAAGTAATCCATATGCGACTCAACAGTCAGACTCCCACTCAGTGCACAGCAGTACCACTCACTGCATACCCATGGCCTCTTTATCTTCCAGGAAGGCCCGCAGCACAGCTGGATCCTCGAACGTGCGAGTCTGATTGTGCAGGGTCACCCTCAATCGCGCAGGATAGAACATGCCATATCTAGCCTGTAAGTGCTGCAGCCGAGGCCGACATGCTAGTAGTTGTTTCCTCTTTTCCACTGTGGCCTTGCAGAAGTCTGGGTAAAACGCAACAGAGTGTTCCTCAAATTTTATCGGGCCGCGCACTCTGGCCGCATTCATGATCTGAACTACTTGAGCGTATCTCAGCACCCGCATTATTAAGGGCCTCGGGAGCCTCTGCTGTGGGCTGACCTGCGTCGGTACTCTGTGAGCCCTGTCAATTTCCAGTGGGTAAGCAAGCTTTAACTGCAATAGCGTGGGCAGTAACTTCTCCAGGAATTCCACGGCGTTAGTTCCCTCTGCGCCTTCCGGGATCCCGACCACCCGAATGTTGTTACGGCGCACCCGATTGCTTTGCTCCTCTAGGCTCCTTTCAAGTGCCTCAATTCGCTTCTTGTTTCTGTCCACTTGCCGTGATTGCACCTCCTGCACCGCCATTTTGCCCTCCATGACCTCCATTTTCGCCGCCAAGGCTGCCACCTGCACTTTAAGCTCTTTCAGTTCGAGAATGTCGGATTGAACTTCTGCCAAGGTTTCGCCGTTTGCCGACACCATATCCCTCACAGCCCTGATCTCCCGCAGTACCTCTTGCATGCCTGCTCCACACTCATGGCCGCCCGCCAGTTTCAGCGGGGAAGGGGGGTCTGGCTTTAAACGTTTGTTGGCCTGGTTTGCGCTTCCACCGAACTCCAACTTGGTAGGCTTACTGGTAGCCATTTCCCACATCGTCTGGGCGAGGGGGGACTCAAACTTTCACCCACACCACACAAGGAGAGCAAATTTTTAGTAGGATCGGGCAGGGAGCTAGGATTATGCGGCCATCTTGGATCATTGCAGGCTCCGCCCCCCTCGAGCCATGGGCTCTTGATTGATGAGTAAAATCTCGCTCCATGGGGTGGAGCAAACGCCAAGGATCCACCAGCCCCAGGCGGAGCCGTAAATCCTGAAGTGCCTTAGTAATCGGGGTCCGCCATCTATCCCCCCTGTCTCCAGAGGTATCCAGCTCAACATCCAATACCCCGTTGAGATCCCCAGCCAAAAGCAAGGGAACGTCAGGTAGTTGCTCAACACTAGATGCCAAGTGGGCATACACTGATCTGTCCAGAACATTCGGGCCATACAAATTACCCAGCACCACAGGGCGCCCTTCCAGATTGCCATGCAACAAAATATACCTACCCGCAGGATCTACACATTCAGTCACAAGCTCAAAACGTATCCTTTTGTGGATCAAAATGACCACTCCACCTTTCTTCCCCACCGCCAGGGCACCCCAAGTCTGCCCCACCCAAACTCTCTGCAGTTTAGCATGCTCCTCAGCTGTCTGGTGGGTTTCCTGCAGCATGGCAATGTCACAGTTCAACCTCGCCAAGGCCTGCAACACCTTATATCTTTTTACAGGGTTACCTATCCCGCACACATTCCAAGAAATAACCTTCAGTCTAAGGTGCAATAACCCACCATATGTAATCCGATGCCATGAAAATGGTCGGGTGAACCCCCCCAGCCTGGGGTCCACACCAAAACGCTGCTAGGTTCCCGATCTCCATTCCCCAGCTAGTACAGTGGTCCCGTTCCATCCCCAACCCCTCCCCCCCTCCCCCCCCAGCCCCACCCCCCTCCCCTTCCTAACATCCCCCCTCCCCTATCTACTTTACCCAACCCCATCCCCCCCAAATCTACTCCACTGGCCTTAAGGCTTTCTCCGCCTAACCCCTCCAGGGAAAGCCCCACTGAGGCCCCTCTGAGTACGACCGGAACCCTCTACTACCCAAAAGAACATTGGATCCCGCAATCAAACTCTAACCGCCCTCATCTTACCCCAAAGGCTAAGCCCCATTTTCCTACCAGGCAGATATAGCCCCGCGGTCGAGAGCCACAAAGGCCCAGTTCATCCGCAATCCCACCAAAGGGCCCGATGTCTTCCCCAACCTACGTTATAGGTCCCCCCCAGCAATGAAAGAGACACAGAGCGATCACCAAAACAACCCCAAGTGTTACCCCGTCCTGCAATGAAGCACTCGCACCACGCCCCATCAAAATTCTACAGGGGGCAGGGACAGGCGCCATGCCATAACTCATCTGACCCGTAGGTGTGTGGCCTAACCGAGCCAGCAAGAGAATGGCTCAGTCAAGCCAGGCCCCCTCCCAGGCAGTTGCACCGTGAAATCCCCCCTCCCGTCCCCCTCCCCCCCTCACAGTGCTTTCTATATCCACAAGCCAAGTCTAGACAGCCAGTATACCGAACCAGTACCGATTAACGCTATTTACATTCTTTCAAGGCATTATACATGCCATGTTAGAGGCAGGATACAATCAAAGCGGGCAAAGGACAGGCACATTAACAGGTAACGCAGTCACTTTCCATGGCAACTGGCTGCCCCAAGACTACAATCCTGTATAGAGAGCATTCAGATTCCCTCCTTTAACATTCACAGCATGTAAACTATAGTGCCAGATTCTCGTTCCTCAGGCAATCTATTACTTCTGCAAAAATAGTAAGTTGCGAAAACTGGCACCTGGGTCTTCCACATGGGGCAAAATAGGTCGCACACAGGACAGTGGCTACACAAATTTTACATACACCCCTGTCAATCTGTGTCAGTGCTGCTCTGTATGTACCGCCTCTGAGGCAGGAAGGCATCTTAAGGGTACTTATAACTAAAGGGCACTTTGGTGTTGCACCCGGATACTTCGATGGCACTTTAAGCATAGCAACCCGGGGGCAACACCACTGCGCAAAAAAGAAAGCGCTGGCAACCAACGCAATGCATACAAAGCTAATATCGCAGAAAGAAAAAACAACATGTATGTACAGCACCTCCAACTATAAAAGTTATGGTAGGGGTATCCAACCAAGTACTCATCTGACGAGCAAAGCAATTATGCGGATTGCAAGAGGCTCCCCTCACCCACCCACAACTTTAGGCAGTATAGTACTTAAATGTGCCCATGCCGCCAAAGCCCTGCACCAACTGTCCATATAGGTCCCAGCATGTATGAACCGACACCCAAACCTGCACAATCTACGAAGGCCCTTGTGCTTACTAAGGACTGGAATGGGACAGCTGATGCAGGCTATTAAACGGTTGCATAGTAATAACTGTAGCCCCTCCTGACCGAAAACTAAATCAGGAAAGATACCTGAAGGGTTCGGTGCCTCTAGAATCATCCGGTGCCCAAACAACATAGTACGGTAATCACAGAAAAGAAACACGCAACAAAAACAAAACAGCACACATTTAAAGAAAAAAAAACAAAACAACAACATCTGTAAGCTATCACAGAGAGAAACCGGTGATAAGCGACACTGGAGGGAATCAAAGTGTTTCAAGCTGCACTGGGAAGAAACCAAGCATGGCAGGCTTGCTGTTAATGGTGGGGCCCATCAAGCACAACTCAGTTTATCTGCAGGGCCTGCATCGCTCAAGAGCCACGATGACGCGCAGCCCAGGCTCGCCCTCCCATGAGAGGGCCCAGCTACTACAACACAGCAGTCAGCAGTATTAAGTTTCTCAGTGGGGGGACGCCGATGTCGCCCTCACCGGAGCAGCAATCTGGTTTACGTAGGCCGCAGCCTCCGCAGCAGTTGTAAAGGCATGATGCGCTCCTTCGTGCATCACATGTAGCTTGGCAGGATATTGCACGGAGAACCGAATCCCGGCGCAGATGAGCTTTTCGCACAGGGGGGCATAGTCTCTGCATTTCTGGCTGAGCGCGACAGAATAGTCCTGCGCTATTCAGACTTTTGTATTCTTATATGCAATTTCTCCCCTCTGCTGGTCCGCCCGCAGGATCATTTCCTTTTGAGGGAAGTACAAGAATTTTGCAAGCACGATTCTGGGGCGGCTATCTCGTGCCTGTTTGTTGCCCACACGGTGGACCCTATCGATTCTCAGCCTGTCTCCAAGTTCAGTACCCTCCAACACGTGCATGACCAGCGCCTCCAAATAGCTCCTCAACTCTTTGTCGGGGACGGACTCCGGGATCCCCAGGAACCGTAGGTTGTTCCGTCTGGACCGGTTCTCCAGGTCGTTGATTTTTGCCTCTTGCAGGCACACCTGGGCTTTTAGGCCGGCCAACTCGTCTGCCAGGGCCTCCGCTTTTTCTTCTGCATGACCCAGACGGTCTTCAGCCTCCCGGAGTCTGCTCCCCAGGGTGTCCACCGAGGATTGCAGCCCATCCATCCATCTTTTCATGTAAGGCTTCAAATTGAGAAGACAAGGCTGCTGCCACTGCTGCCGACATCTCATCCAGAAACGCGGGGGATCTAGGCGAGCTCGGCGCCGCGGCCGACTCCGCCATCTTGCTGCTGCTGGCCACGCGCTCTCTGTCTCTTCGAGTAGTTTTAACCGCTGTCGCCATGTCTCTCGCCATCCGAACCCACGTTGCGGGGCTCTGCAGGCACTCCAACACAGCTCGGGCAAGCTTTCAGCTCACTTCTGCGGCTTCACACGGTGCTATTTCGCCGGTTTTGGGCTAGGGATCCCGGAGCGCACACAGGATGCGACCACTACCCTGTCCGCATCACGTGACCTCTCTTAAGAACCTCACATTTTATGAGTTGGCACACTTTCCCTGTGTGCTGGGGCAATCAGTAGTACCCATGTACCAATCGGGCTACTTGTAGGTAAAGAGACCACATATAGGAACGGAAACTCATTTCATTCCCTCAACATCCAGGTGCTGCTGAAAGAAAGAATAGTGGACTTTCTAGAATCAAATAAGATCCTCACAGATCAAGGAACACCCTTTGTTTCCAAAGTGATGAAGCAAGCATGTGACTTGGTGAAGGTCAAGATGCTGCAAAAATCAGTATACAATATCACCCAGTATACAATATCACCTTGAGCTATTCAGTAAAACTCTGAAACAGATGTTTAAAAAGTTCATGTAGGAGGATGGGAAAAATTGGGACATTCTCCTACCCTATGTGATATTTGCCATCTGTGAGGTATCTCAGAGTTCCACAGAATTTTTGCTTTTGAGTTGCTCTTCGGAAGACGGCCAAGAGGCATATTAGATGTGGCAAGGGAAACCTGGGAAGAAGAACCCCTTGCCAGGGGTAATTTGGTGGTGCACATATACAAATACAAGACCGACTGAGGAAAACCAGAGGGATGGCTAAACTCATTCTGGAAAAAGCCCAAGCTGAGCAGGCCAGGGGCCACAGTTGGGCAGCTGTGCACCGCACTTTCTAACTGGGAGACAGAGTTTTAGTCTTGCTGCCCTCATCCGAGAGCAAGATACTCTGTAAATGGCAGAGGCCCTATGTGGTAGAAGAGAAATTACAGCCTAGCTACAAGAGTGCCCAGCCAGATAAATAGAAGAAAGCCAAAATTAACCATATTAACCTATTGAAAAAGAGGACTCCTGTGACAGATATGGTATAGAGAAATGATTTTGGGCCAGAAATTTCAGCTCCGTCAGATCCAGCTCAAGTCCCAACTGGAGAGAGCTCTCTGCTGCCAAGAGAAGAGATCTAGAAGGTTTGATCTACTGGAACCTAAATGTGTTCTCCACCGCCCAGGATGAATCCACCTCATTTGTCATGATATAATTCCTGACCCTGGGGTGGTTATTCGGCAATGACCTTATCGGATTTCAGAGGCCCAGCGATAGGCTGTCACCAATGAGCTGGAAGAGATGCTTAACTTGGGAGTTATAGAAGAGTCTGTGAGTGACTGGTCATTCCTAAACCGAACAGAAGCATTAGATTCTGCATTGACCTCTGGAGGGTCAATGCAGCTTCTAAACTGGAAGTGTATCCCATTGCCAGAGTAGATGAGCTAATCAAGCCACTTGATGGAACATGCTTTATATTAATCTTGGATCTGACCAAGGGATACTAGCAGGTGCCCTTGACTCCGGCTGCCAAGGATAAGACTGCTTTTTCAATACTGTTCCAGTTTATAGTGCTGCCCTTTGAATTACACAGGGCTCCTGCCATGTTTCAATGCCTTGTTGATCGCCTGCTGAGACTGCACAAGGAGTATTCGGTTGCCTACCTTGATGAAAATCGTTATCGACAGCAGAGATTGGACCACCCATCTAACCCAAGTTCAAGCCATGTTGACCAGCCTGTGGAAGGCCAGGTTGACGCCCAACCCCAAGAAATGTTTTCTGAGAGGTCGGGACGTTCAATATCTTGGGTATTTAATCAGGAATGGGCAAATACAACCTCAACTACTGAAGGTGGATGCCATTGCCCAGGTTCCTACCTCAAAATCGAAGAAAGAGGTTCGCGCCTTCCTTGGATTGAATGGCTATTATCTCCGGTTCATCCTTAATTTTGTAGAGATGATGGAGCCGTTAACCAATCTCCTCCAGAAGACAGCTCCCGAATGGATACAGTGGTCACCGGACCTTGACCTGGCTTACAGAGTCTCAAGAAGGCTGTGTGTTCTGAACTCATCCTGATTAGCCCTGATGTGTCTCCACCATTTATTATGCAAAATGATGCCTCAGAGATGGGCCGAGGAGCTCTTCTGATGCAGGAAGTCAGGGGTGAAGAACACCCCATAGCATTCATCAGCAGAAAACTGCTTCTTCGGGAGAATCATTATGCGGTGATTGAGAAGGAGGCCCTGGATGTCAAGTGGGTGCTTGAAACCTTCAAATACTACCTGCTCAGCCATCCATTTATGCTAATAATGGACCACCAACCCCTCGAGTGGCTGGCTTAACATAAGGAGTCCTACAGCCATATTATGCAGTGGCTTTTGAATCTCCAACCCTACCAGTTTCAGGTCTGCCATATTGGGTCAGTCCAAGTTCCATCAAGCCCAGTATCCTGTTTCCAACAGTGGCCAATCCAGGTCACAAATACCTGGCAGGTTCCCAAAAAGGTACTCAGGTTCCACAATGCTTGTCCCGGGGTAAACAGTGGATTTCTCCTTTCCTCTTTAATAATGGCTTATGGACCTTTCTTCCAGGAACTTATCCAAACCTTTTTTAAACCTAGCCACACTAACAGCTTTTACTACATCCTCCAATAGCAAGTTCCAGAGTTTGATTACATGTTGAGTGAAAAAATATTTTCTCTTATTACTCTTAAATAGGTTACACTGTAACGTCATTGCGTGTCCTCTAGTCTTTCTACTTTTTGATGGAGTAAAGAATCTATCCATGTTTACTTGTTCCACTCCATTCATTATCTCCACTCAGCTGTCTCTTTTCCAAGTTGAAGAGCCCAGCATTTTAAGTCTTTCCTCATAGGGGTATCCTTCCATCCCCTTTGCCATTGGTGGCTCTTCTCTGTACCTTTTCTAATTCTGCTATATCCTTTTTAAGATATGGCAACCAGAATTGCACACAATATTCAGGGTGCAGTTGCACCATGGAGTGAGATGACTGCCGAGGGTGGCCAGGGCTGGCCTGTCCATTGAGCGATAATATTGTTTGCACAGGGCTCCGCGCTTCAGGGGGCCCCGCGCAAACTCCATTATCGCACAACGAACGGCTTCAGAGTGAGCCGAGGAAGCCAGCGCAAGGCCCCGACTCCCTCTGCACAGCTGCCAGCATGAAGAGCCTTTTCCTTCACACTGGCCGCTATTTCTGTAAAGCCACGAGTGCCAGGAGAGTTAAAGGCAATGATCTTTAACCTTTACCGGCATTTGCGGCTTCACAGAAACAGCCGCCAGCATGAGGGAAAAGGCTCTTCATGCTGGCGGCTGTGCAGAGGGAGCTGAGGCCTCGCATGGGTTTCCCTGGCTCCCTCTGAAGCACCTTAGACAGCCGCGGGGCTGTTCAGAGGAGTGGGGCTAGGACTGGATGGGCTGTGATGGGGGGGGGGGAAACTTGATTGCAAATGGGCTGTGATGGTGGGGGGGGGGGGAAACCTGGACCGCAAATGGGCTGTGATGGGGGGGGGGGGAACTTGGACTGCAAATGGGCTGTGAAGGTGAGGGGGGGGGGGCCAGGAGTGCAAATGGGCTGTGATGGGAGAGGGGGGAGAAACCTGGACTGGAAATAGGCTGTGATGGGGGGGGGGGGACTTGGACTGGAAAAAGGGCTGTGATTGGGGGGGGGGGCTTGGACTGGAAATTGGCTGTGATAGGAGGGCTAGCATTGGAAATGGGCTGATGAAGAGCTGGAATAGGACTGGAAGTGGACTGACGAGGGGGCTAGGACTGGAAATGGGCTGATGGGGAGCTGGAATATGTCTAGAAATGGGCTGATGGGGGGAGCTTGGACTGCAAATGGGTGATGGACTGGGATAGGACTGGAAATGGACTGATGGGAGCTGGAACAGGACTGGAAGTGGGCTGATGGGAGTTGGAATAGGGCTGGAAATGGGCTGATGGGGGGCTAGGATTGGAAATTGGCTGATGGGGCGCTTGGAGTGGAAATGGGCTGATGGGGGGCTGGAATGGAACTGGAAAAGAGCATATGGGGGATAGGACTGGAAATGGGCTGATGTGGGGGCATGGGAGAATGGGACTAGAAGTGAGTGGATGTTGGGTGGGTCTAGAACTATAAGGGAGCTGATTTTGGGGAGGACTAGAAGGGGATGGGGATGGGGAATGAGAATGTTGAGGGGAAAAGATATTTTGTGTGGGAGGGAAGAAAAGTCTACGATGGGCCAGGTATTGAGAGAGTAAATAGGGATTGAGAATGGAAGGGTGAAATTTGAGTGGCTGATAAAGGAATAAGGAAAGAAATGGGGAAAGAGCAAAAGGGAAATGATCAGTATGTTAAAGCAGATATAGGAAGAGATTGGAAAAAATCTAAAAGAGAAGAAAGGACAAATGGATAGCTCGCAGAAGACAGAAGAAACCAGAAGAAAGTTACTGGAGCAATTGCAACTGAAAAATAAAATGACCAAACAGAAGGTAGAAAAATACTTTTTATTTTGAATTTATTAACTGGAATATGTCTGGTCTGGGAAATGTTTATTGCTAACATCTTTGTGTTTTTGTTTAGTGCAAGAGGAAATTACTTTATAGTTTTTCTCCATTGTTGTACATTTCATGTTTCGCTTTTGGGGTTCCCAGTTTAATTATTATCTTCCTATTTCTAAATTGTGATCCCTTGTTCTTTGTGTGGTGATGGTCTATGTTCTGTGTAACTGAACTGAGGTATTCTGTTCATGTAGTTTCTGTTTGACAGTCCCACTTGTTCTCTTTCCCCCAGTGAGATGTATTGGTATTCTCTAAGATGTATTGGTTTAATATCTGCAGTGTTGCCTTTTGATAGGTAGGGTTTGGTGCTTTGTGAGTCCTAGTAGTGCTGTTATGATAGAGTGGATTTGCTATGGGTTCTAAATGGTCACTGTTTATAGTACTTCCTAATGGGCCTGCCAGTTGTCACTGCAATATAGAAATGTAGAAATCTGTTAGTCTTTGTTTATCCAGACACTCATTAAGAGGCACGTTTACTAAAAGTGCATGTTAATATGCAAATGTTTATGCAAATGAGGCACCTTATGCAAATGAGACCCCACAATTAATCTCCGCACATAGCCTCACACCCCTCTTGGGCCGCCCCTGAGGGTGGCTAAGTTGGTGTTGTATCGAAGCAAGGAGGAGAGGGAATTGGGTGTCCCATATCTCAGGGTATATTATGAGTCAGCCCAAAGTAGAGCGGTGTTTACTTGGGGAAGAGGGGAGGCAGGGGTAAAGTTGGAGCAGGTGGCAATGGGGCCTAGAATGTTGCAGGGTTTAACATGGCTGACCGGGAGTGGAGAGAGAAGGGGAGGGAATTGGGATGGGAACCCATTTGTCTCATTGACCTTAAAATGTTGGCGACAAGATGTCCCTGCATGCTTCACTTTACCAGGTTTCTCAGTTCTCTAAGGATGTTGTACAGAAGTTGGGAGTTCATGAAGAGGCTATCGCTAAACATAATGTTGCTTTGAATAAATTAGAGGCGCAAGTTTCTGTTTTGCAGGCTGTTGAATCTTCCTCAATTCGAGATAATCTTACTATACATCATCAAATGGAATCCCTTGAGAATGCAATACGTGCAAAAAATTTGAGGTTTTTAAATTTTCCACAAACCCATTACCTTTCTCCATCTATTTTGTTGTATAAGTATTTTAAGGAGGTTCTTTTAATTGATGATGTGCACTCTATAACATTTTCCTCTGTTTATTATGTTCCTCAATTGGCCTCAACAGAAACTTCCTCCCCCAGGGCTGAAGGTGTAGAGAAGGTGTTAGTATCGCAGTCATTGGATGTGTCCACCTTTTTGGAATCTTCAACTGATGAGATTACCAGGCGTGCTACACTAATTGTTTCCTTTGTTTCTTTATTGGATAAAAATTTAGTACTACGTTTATATTTTTCAAAAAAGGATCAATTATTTTATGGGCACACAGTCCAGGTTTTCCTGGCTGTGTGTAGACTCACTCAAAGGCGGCGTAAGGCTTTTTTTTAGCATTTAGAGCTCGTGCCTTGGCAATTGGGGCCTCTTTCTATCTAAAATATCCATGTGAGTGTATTTTGATATATGAGCAGACTAAGTATATATATATGGAACCTGATCAATTGAATGTATTTTTGCTTAGCAAAGAAAACGGTTAGATGTTATTTACTTCCTTTCTTAGTAAATAGGGCTAGTAGTTTAATCCATGGGACCAATGGATATGTTTGATTTTCTTAATTGTGATTCTTTTTCTTGTGTCCTCCTTATCTCCCCTTGATGTGGACTTGATTATAATTCCTGTTTATTTTATCAAATAAAGATTGTTAAATGTTAAAAAAAAAAAAAATGTTGGCGACAGTTTCAGAGAGCTGTTTAAAGGGGGGTGGGGAAGGTGGAATAGTACCCCTACATAACAAATTGGATTTTCCTCCTGGGGTAGGTAATGAAACCCTGTGGAGGTGGGATGCCAAAGGAATATGGAGAGTTGGCAACCTTCCAGAAGACAATAGATGGTTACTCTCATTTGAGAGGGCCCAAGAGTATTTTGGTATCTCCAGGAACAAGCAGGAATAAGTCCTCACATATGGGTACGTCGGTACCGACGGAGCCTGCGCGGGAAAGCTCCCCAGCTTCCCAGAAGGAAAGCTTTTGGGGCCTCCCACTGCGCATGCGCGCTGCCTTCCCGCCTTCCTGACCAACTCTCCTCAGTTCTTCTTTTTCCACGGAGCCAGCAGGTCGTGTTCCTGTCACCGCTGAAGAAGTTGTTATTTTAATTTATTTCTTTGGCCGCGTGTCTGCCTTCCCCGATTCCAGACTGGTACCGCCGGTCTTTTTTCCTTTATTTCTTAAAAAAAAAAAAAATCTTCTTTTTTCCTCACTTGGTGTGTTTGTTCTGTAAGGCCTTTAGGCCTTCACAAATTCTCCCTCATGGAGAAACAAGCCTCTGGGTTTAAAAAATGCACCAAGTGCAGCGGTACTATTTTAGTCACAGACACCCATTAATGGTGTCTTAAATGTTTGGGGCCTGACCATTCCATTCCGGATTGCCCATCCTGTTCTTTGATGTCTAAACGTGGCTTACAGAACCGGGCAGCCAAGTTTCACATGCTGTTTTCTACAGATACTCCAGCATCGACATCTTAGAAACATAGAAACATAGAAACATGACGACAGAAAAAGACCACATGGCCTATCTAGTCTGTCCTTCCATAACAACTACAACAGTCCACTTTTTGCCTTTAGAGATCCTCTGTGTTGGTCCCATGCTTTCTTGAATTCAGTTACTGTCCTCATCTCTACCACCTCCACTGGGAGACTATTCCACGGATCCACTATTCTTTCCGTAAAGAAATATTTCCGCATATCACTCCTGAATCTATCTCCCTTCACCCTCATCCCATGTCCCCTCGTAGCAGAACTTGCTTTCAATTGAAAGAGGCTCTCTCCCTGAACATTTATGCCACGGAGGTATTTAAACATCTCAATCATATCACCTCTATCCCGCCTTTCCTCTAAGGTGTACATATTAAGATCCTTAAGTCTGTCCTCATATGCTTTATAATGAAGCCCATTAATCATTTTGGTAGCAACCCTCTGCACCGACTCCATCCTGTTCACATCCTTTTGAAGGTGCGGTCTCCAGAATTGCACACCATACTCCAAATGAGGTCGCACCAAAGACTTATACAGAGGCATTATCACCTCCTTTTTTCTGCTAGCCATTCCTCTCCGTATGCACCCAAGCATCCTTCTAGCGTTTGCCGTCGCCTTTTCCACCTGTTTAGCTACTTTAAGATCATCAGACACAACCATGCCTAGGTCCCGCTCTTCTTTAGTGGACAAAAGTACTTCACCTCCTATACTGTATTGCTCCCTTGGATTGCTGCAGCCCAAATGCATGACCTTACATTTTTTAACATTAAATCCCAGCTGCCAAATTCTAGACCATTCTTCAAGCTTAGCTAGATCCCTCCTCATGTTATCTACCCCTTCCTGGGTGTCTACTCTATTGCAGATTTTGGTATCATCCGCAAAGAGGCAAACCTTACCTGACAGCCCTTCCACTATATCACTAACAAAGATGTTAAAAAGAATCGGACCAAGGACAGATCCCTGGGGCACACCACTGGTAACATCCTTCTCCTCAGAGTGAGCTCCATTTACTTGTACTCTTTGTCGCCTCCCACCCAACCAATTTCTAACCCAAGCAGTAACTTTAGGGTCCATCCCTAGGGTGCTCAGTTTGTTTATAAGTCGCCTGTGAGGAACAGTGTCAAAGGCTTTACGGAAATCTAAATACACCACATCTAGAGCTCTCCCTCGGTCCAACTCCCTGGTCACCCAGTCAAAAAAATCAATCAGATTTGTCTGACAAGACCTGCCTCTGGTGAATCCATGCTGCCTCGGATCCTGTAATCCGCTGGACTCCAGAAACCTCACTATTTTCTCTTTCAGCAGCGTTTCCAATAATTTACTCACCACCGAAGTTAAAACTAACCGGCCTGTAGTTTTCAACCACATCCTTACTTCCGCTTTTGTGTAAAGGCACCACATGAGCCTCTCTCCAGTCCTTTGGCACCACTCCTGACTCCAACGAGGCATTGAAAAGGTCAGTCAGTGGAGCTGCTAGAACGTCCCCAAGTTCCCTCAGTATTCTAGGGTGTATCCCATCCGGTCCCATCGCTTTGTCTACTTTAAGTTGAGCTAGTTTCTCACGAACACAGTCTTCTGAAAATAGTTCAAGATGTTCCTCGCTTCTGTTCTTATTTGTGGGTGTTTTCTGAGGTCCTGCTCCTGGTTCTTCATCTGTGAACACAGAACAAAAATATTTGTTAAGCAATTCCGCTTTATCCTTATCAGCTTCTACATATTCCCCCCCTGCACCCTTGAGTCTGACAATACCACTTTTGCTCTTCCTCTTCTCACTAATATATCTGAAAAATGTCTTATCCCCCCATTTTATTGCATTGGCTATTTCCTCCTCCTTTTGAATCTTTGCCTTCTTGACTACTTTGCTAGCTTCTCTAAGTTTTTCCAAATACAGATGCCTGTCTTCTGCTCTCTGTGATCTCTTGTATTTCATGAAGGCCTCCCTCTTTTTCTTCACTTTTTCAGCTACTTCCTTCGAAAACCATAGCGGTCTCCTGTTCCTTTTGCCTTTATTTACCATTTTAACAAAAAGGTTGGTTGCCCTTAAAATACCCCCTTTCAGTTTTGCCCACTGTTTTTCTACATCCCCCAGCTGTTCCCATCCCACTAACGACTCCCTGAGGTATTGGCCCATCTTCGCAAAGTTAGTCTTCCTAAAGTCTAAGATCTTCACCTTGGAATGGATTCTAACAGCCCTAGTCCTAATACTGAACCACACCATCTGGTGATCACTGGATGCAAAATGATCTCCCACTACAACATCAGAAACACTTTCACCATTGGTAAGCACCAAGTCCAGTATGGCCCCTTCACGTGTGGGGTCTGTTACCAATTGCCTGAATAGTTCTCCCTGTAGAGAATCCAGGATCTCCTTACTTCTAGATGATACTGCAGCAGGAATGTGCCAATCAACATCTGGCATATTGAAATCTCCTATCAGTAGCACTTCCCCTTTCCTAGCAATGCTGCGTATGTCTTCAATTAACTCTCTGTCCACCTCTTCCTCTTGTGAGGGAGGTCTGTATATCACTCCAATGCAAATAGATTTCTCTTTCCCTCTTTCTAGTTTAACCCACAATGCCTCCTCTCTCCCTTTTAAGCTCTGTAATTCCAAAGCTTTAATAGTAGTTTTTACATATAGTGCCACTCCTCCTCCTCTTCTTCCTACCCTGTCCTTCCTGAATAAAGTATAGCCAGGTATAGTTACATCCCAGTCATTGTTTTCTGTGAACCATGTTTCTGTAACTGCCACTAAATCCAAGTCAGCCACTCCCACCAAAGCTTCAACCTCAGGGATCTTATTTCCCATGCTACGGGCATTAATACACACTGCTTTCCATATGTTACCCCTGTTACCCATTTCCATAAAGGTATTTACTGTATCACCTACCTGGGGGCTTTCACTTACCTGGGGGCTTTCTTCACCCATCCCCAAGGAATCTAGTTTAAAGCCCTCTTCAGTAGATTAGCCAGTCTACTACCAAAGATGCGTTGACCTCTCTTGGACAGATGGATGCCATCTCTGCTTTGCAACCCTTCTTGTGATCAATCTGCCAAAGTCTCAACTCACCCCTACGCAATCCCTGGAGTTCATAGGGGCCTGGTTGGATACCACCACTGCAAGGGCCTATCTACCTCAGGCCCGTTGCCAACGTCTACCATCTTCCAGGTCTTCCTCTCCTGATGGATCTCAGGTAACCAAACATTCCTCTGGCAGGTCCTCAAAGGGCAAATCTCCCTCTAAGTATCGAGATACCCCTGGGCTTGACCCTGAGGACCCTGCCCCAGCCAAACAACCCCGGCAGGAAGCTCCGGCTTCCAAAGCACCTCCTATGGGGTTACAGGTTGACATCGATGGCACGGCCTCGACCGATCACCTGTTAGACTGTTCTGGGGTACCGGCTCATTCATCCGGTACCGACATCCAGACAGTCGTGGCGTCCATGGATCATACAGTTCAATCCATGCAGCAGGCCATTTTCGCTTTCATTAAGGCTGCGACGCCCTCGGTACCGCACCCTGCGGTACCGACTCCGGTTCCGGTACCACAACCGATACCGGTACCCAGGCCATCCACATCGACCAGGATACCGATTCCGGTTCCCGGTTCCGGGGTTTTTCCCGATACCGATCCGGTTCCGGGTACCCCCGATGTCAATACCGGTCGATACGCTTATCGATCCCTGGAAGCAAACAGACGATACTTTGAGTCTTCTGATGATTCTGATTCATCAGATGACTCTGCTGAAGTATCCCTTATTCTACCTGAGGAGCCCTCTTCTCCAAAGAGGAGAATGTCTCCTCCAGAGGATTTATCCTTTCAAGACTTCATCATTGAAGTAGCTAAAGGTCTTTCTATTTCTATATCCTCTGAAAAAGAACCTAGAGCAAAAAAGTTAGACATTTTAGGATACTCTAAGGTTCCCAAAGAGGCAGTCACCTTGCCCATCCATGAAATTCTTCAAGAACACATGATGGACTTATGGGAGACTCCTCTCACCCTATCTCCACATTCTCGTCGTCTGGACACCATGTATCGTGTCCCCCCTTCTCCTGGGTTTCAAAAAACTCAGCTCCCTCACCACTCCATCGTGGTCCAGTCAGCTATGAAAAGGATAAAGAGTACTAAAAGACACTCTTCTACTCCCCCAGGAAGAGAATGTAGGACTCTGGATGCTTTTGGAAGAAAAATCTTCCCAGCAAGTATGCTTATTGGCAGAATCAACTCATACAGCCTCTATATGGGCATGTTTCTGAAGGAAATTGCATTAAAGATACGCCATTTTCTCCCCTTTATCCCAGAGGATAGAAAGGAGGAGTTCCTTCTTTTGCTGAAGCATACCCAAGATATTTCAAAGTTCTCCAACAAAGCAGCCTTTGACTCCTTTGAGGGTGCTAGCAGAGCCTCAGGTATTGCCATAGCGGCTCGCAGAATTGCTTGGCTCCAGGCCTCTGACCTAGAACCCTGGGTCCAAGATGGGTTGGGAAATTTGCCCTGTACAGGTGAGAATCTGTTTGGTAAGGAGTAGCAAATCAAAGCCACTCAAATGGATGCAGAAAATGCTGCTTTAGATAGACTTTCTAAGTCTACCTCTACCCCTGTCAAGAAAAAATCTTCAAAAAGCCTTTCTACAAGAAGGCCAGATTTGCCACAAATACTGGCCAACAATCTTCTGCAGCTCGCTTTGTTCCTAAGCGTCAGCAGCCTAAACAGGCCAGGGCAAAACCTGCAGGGACTGCTACAGCCCAACAGTCCCAACCCCCTCAGGGTTTTTGACTTAAATCTAGAGAACTTAACCTTTCTGGCTCTAAAACCAGAACCTCTCACCATCCCAGGAAGGTTACCTCATTTTGCTCCCAGATGGGAGCAAATCACATCAGAACAATGGACCCTCTCTATCATCAGAGAGGGCGGCTACAAACTACATTTCTCCAACCTTCCTCCCCATACCATGGTGAGAAGTTTCAATTCTCCCCCATCTCTCCTAGACCTGTTGAGTCAGGAGGTGACCACTCTTCTCGCCCAAAAGGCAATAGAAGAGGTTCCTCTTCCTCAACAGGCATCAGGTTTTTACTCCCCTTATTTTCTCATTCCCAAGAAAACAGGGGGGTACAGACCCATTCTGGATCTCAGAGAATTGAACAAATTTCTATACAAGGAGAAATTCAAAATGCTTTCTCTAGGTACTCTCCTTCCATACCTACAGAGTCAGGATTGGCTTTGTTCTCTAGATCTCAAGGATGCGTACACACATATACTCATCCATCCATCCCACAGAAAATTCCTACGGTTTCTGTTCCAGGGAAAACATTTCCAGTACAGAGTACTTCCCTTCGGTCTAGCCTCTGCTCCAAGGGTATTTACCAAATGCATGGCAATAGTAGCTGCATTTCTACGCGCCCTGGGAATTTTTGTCTTCCCATACCTGGACGACTGGCTCATCCGAGCTCCATCTCAGTCCGAGGCTCAAACTTCCCTGGATCGCACCAGACGCATCCTGCAGTATCTGGGACTTGTGATCAATCTGCCAAAGTCTCAACTCACCCCTACGCAATCCCTGGAGTTCATAGGGGCCTGGTTGGATACCACCACTGCAAGGGCCTATCTACCTCAGGCCCGTTGCCAACGTCTAGTGCACTTAGCCTCTCAGACTCAGTCCAGAAGCCACTTGACTGCCAGAGAGATGCTACAACTATTAGGCCACATGGCCTCCACAGTGCATGTGGTGCCTTATGCTCGCCTACATATGAGAGCAGCTCAATGGACTTTATCCACCCAGTGGACTCAAGCATCAGGAGCTCTCTCAGACCAAATAGCAAACTCCAATCGTCTCTTTTGGTCTCTCCAATGGTGGATATCCACTCAAAATCTGTTGTTGGGGCCCCCCTTTCAACCATTGTTGCCCCAAGCAACCCTCACAACAGATGCCTCCCAAACAGGTTGGGGGGCTCATCTCCAAGATCTCTCCACTCAGGGCACTTGGTCTCCACAGGAGACCACATTTCATATCAACCACTTGGAACTTCGAGCAATCTTTCTGGCTCTCAAAGTTTTTCATACCCTCCTCAGCAACATGAGAGTCCTTATTCACACGGACAATCAAGTAGCCATGTTTTACATAAACAAACAAGGAGGGACTGGCTCTCTGTCGCTTTGCAACGAAGCTCTAAGATTATGGGCCTTCGCCAGAGAGCATCAAATCCATCTCCTGGCAGTATATCTTCCAGGAATCCAAAACTCTTGGGCAGACAGACTCAGTCGAGTTCTGCTTCCACACGAATGGTCCCTGCACATGAATCAGGTACTCAGAATCTTCCAGAAATGGGGAACCCCGGACATAGACCTCTTTGCAAGTCCGTGGAATGCCAAACTTCCCCGGTTTCTGTTCCAGAATTCCGTGTCAGGGAGTTCAGGCCAAGGATGCCTTCCTCCTGCATTGGGGTCAGGGCTTCCTGTATGCCTTTCCACCCATTCCTTTGATTCCCAAGACTCTGTTCAAACTTCAAAGGGATCAAGGGTCCATGATCCTCATAGCTCCACGCTGGCCATGCCAAGTGTGGTACCCTCTACTTCTGCATCTCTCCCAAGCCCCCTCCCTGGACTTGGGAGTGGCTCCAGACCTTCTGTCTCAGGAGGAGGGGACTTTGTGGCACCCAAACCACAAGTCCCTTCACCTCAGAGCTTGGTTACTGAAGGCCTAGACCTTCAACACTTCAATCTTTCGCAGCAAGTGAAGGATATCCTACATGCCTCTAGGAAACCTTCCACTAGGCGTTCTTACGCTTTTAAATGGAAAAGATTTTCCATTTGGTGTGCTCAAAAGGGTCTTAACCCTCTAGTACTCCCATTGAATTCTCTTTTGGAATATCTCCTGCATCTCTCCAATGCAGGACTCAAAACGAATTCAGTAAGAGTCCATTTGAGTGCTATTGCGGCATCACTTAAGCCCATCAATGGACAACCTGTTTCCTCTCATCCTCTTATTGCAAGATTCATGAGAGGCCTAACCTTAACTAAACCTCCCATTCGACCTCCTCCGGTGGCATGGGACTTAAACTTGGTTCTTGGTCAGCTTATGAAGCCACCTTTTGAACCCTTAGCCACTACCTCCTTGAAATTTCTTTCCTGGAAGGTTATTTTTCTTATTGCAGTCACCTCAGCTCACCGTATCAGTGAACTGCAAGCTCTAGTGGCTAATCCACCTTATACAAGGTTCCATCATGATAAGGTGGTCCTTAGGACCAATCCCCACTTTATGCCTAAAGTGGTCTCCCCTTTTCATCTTAATCAAGAGGTATATTTACCTGTCTTTTTTC
The DNA here is from genome assembly GCA_033557465.1 of Ichthyophis bannanicus. Taxonomy (NCBI): domain Eukaryota; kingdom Metazoa; phylum Chordata; class Amphibia; order Gymnophiona; family Ichthyophiidae; genus Ichthyophis; species Ichthyophis bannanicus. The sequence continues at coordinate 402,440,576 of CM066032.1, read as the reverse complement.
CAGCTCCTCATGCATCCAGTGCAGAGAGGAACCTTCATACTCTAGACTGTAAAAGAGCTCTTACCTTTTGCCTCCACAGGACACAGCAACATCGAAAGTCTTCTCAGCTTTTTGTTGCTTTTGATCCTTCTCATTTAGGACTTCCAGTCTCCAAAAGAACACTCTCCAATTGGATTGCTCATTGTATCTCTTTTGCTTACCAGAGTAAGAACCTTTCTCTGGAGGGCCATGTCACCGCTCACAACGTGAGGGCCATGGCCACCTCTATGGCTCATTTAAACTCTGTGTCCATTGACCAGATCTGTCGAGCAGCCACCTGGGCCTCGGTTCATACCTTTACAGCCCATTACTGTTTGGACAAGGACTCCCGCCGGGATGCCTTGTTTGGTCAGGCTGTCCTCAGACACCTGTTCCATTCTTGAACAACTCCAGCCCACCTTCCCTCAATGGATGCCTGAGATCCATAGGAAGATGAGGAACCTTTCAGGGTCTCATACCCTTCAGGGGATTTCCCAGGCATCTTAGCTAGGGAGTCCCCATATGTGAGGACTTATTCCTGCTTGTTCCTGGAGATAGCACAGTTACTTACCTGTAACAGGTGATCTCTGGGAACAGCAGGAATTAGTCCTCACAACCCACCCGCCTCCCCTAGGAGTTGTATCTATCTCTCTCTTTCCTTTCCTCTCTCTATTGTCTCAGCTTTAAACTCGAACTGAGGAGAGTTGGTCAGGAAGGCGGGAAGGCAGCGCGCATGCGCAGTGGGAGGCCCCAAAAGCTTTCCTTCTGGGAAGCTGGGGAGCTTTCCCGCGCAGGCTCCGTCGGTACCGACGTACCCATATGTGAGGACTAATTCCTGCTGTTCCCAGAGATCACCTGTTACAGGTAAGTAACTGTGCTTTATCTGAGAGTGACAGGTATTTGTATTTACAGTGCTACCACTTTCCACGATTCTTAAATGTCAATTATATGGTTGTCACTTTCTAGAGCTCAATGCTGTATAGCTACGAATAATGTAACGAGCTCTACTCATTTACCAGAGACCAACTATTTAGTGTATAATATAAAAGCGATATTTTTGAAGCGATCAGATCTCAGAATCGAAAATGGCTATATACTGCATTAACTTTCATGGTGCAGTAAACTGCCTTCAATACATCAATGATCTGCTTCCAACAGTGGCCAATCTAGGTCATATGTACCTAGCACTTTCCCCAAGGGACACAGGTTCCACAATGCTTGTATCCAGTTAGAAGGTGGCCACTGTTGGAAACAGATCATTGATGTATTGAAGGCAGTTTACTGCACCATGAAAGTTAATGCAGTATATAGCCATTTTCGATTCTGAGATCTGATCGCTTCAAAAATATCGCTTTTATATTATACACTAAATAGTTGGTCTCTGGTAAATGAGTAGAGCTTGTTACATTATTCGTAGCTATACCACTTTCCACGAGGCAAGAGGCTGTGGGACGCTATTCAAAGGGGTGAATTGGGCTGGAGAAACTGGGAAGACGAGGGAAACTTAGACATGGGCCTAGTAGCAACAGTTTAAGATTCAATTTAAAAACACAGAAGAGAACTTTCTGGTTACCTTTCATACCCAGTAGACAGCTGTAGTTTAAATTTCATAGTCACTCAGGGCCTAGCATCAGCAAAATACTTTTAGTTTCAAATTAAAACACAGAAGAGAGCTTTCTGGTTAAATTTAGAATCCAGCAGAGAGCTTGTAGTTTAAATTTCATAATAGGTTAGAGCCTAGTAGCAGCAAAGAGCTATAATTTAAATCAAATCAGAATATAGTTTTCCTCAGCAGCACAGGACAAGGTACTGTGTAGCAGCCCTTTTTTAATAGGTGTTATATCCCTCCCTCCCTCCCCACACCCACCCTCCCCTGGGAAAATCACAGCTTTATAGGTACTTGCACAACTTAAAAGACAGGAGGTGCTCTCAGGTGAAGCTCATTACCCAAATCAGTCATACACCAAGGACCTGAGATTAATTAAGCTTCAGGTGAACAAGGTATATTAAACTTCTTAGGTACAGTTTTAGTGGTATAAATATCCATTGCACCCTTTAGTACATATAGAACTTAAAGATCTAAACACAAACTTAAAACTAAGATGCAGACAGCAGTCCAGCAGCGGGATGTGGGCTTTCCAGTCTTTTGCATTGAGTGTCACATGTATGATTTTCTCCCAGCTGGTGAGAGGTCTTATGTGTGCACTAGGTGCAAGGAGCTCTCTGCTCTCAGGGAACGAGTCCGTTCTCTAGAGGCTAGAGTAGCAGACTTGGAAAACATAAGACAGACAGAGAGGTACATAGACGAGACCTACAGGGATATAGTCCTGAAGTCCCACCTCCAGTCTGGCAGCATCCCTGTTGCCATGGAGGAGAGAGGTCACGTGACAGGAGAGCATCACCCTGGTGTGGCAGGAAGTGATCCTGTAACTAGGACCTGTCCTCCAGGTGATGTAAACCCCTCTCGCACCGAGGAGGTTTCTCCAGGGCCAAGTGCCCATGCGGGAAGGGTTAGGACAGCAGTTATAGTTGGTGATTCGATCATTAGGCATGTAGATAGCTGGGTGGCTGGTGGACGTGAGGATCGCCTGGTAACATGCCTGCCTGGTGCGAAGGTAGCGGACCTCACACGCCACCTAGATAAGGTCTTAGATAGTGCTGGGGAGGAGTCTGCTGTCTTGGTACATGTTGGTACCAATGACATAGGAAAATGTGGTAGGGAGGTTCTGGAAGCTAAATTTAGGCTTTTAGGTAGGAAGTTGAAATCCAGAACTTCCAGGGTAGCGTTCTCCGAAATGCTTCCCGTTCCACGCGCAGGACCCAATAGGCAGGCAGAGCTCCGGAGTCTCAATGCGTGGATGAGACAATGGTGCAGAGATGAGGGGTTCGGATTTGTTAGGAACTGGGGAACATTCTGGGGAAAGGAGGGGCTCTTCCGAAGGGATGGGCTTCACCTTAACCGGGATGGAACCAGGCTGCTGGCATTAACCTTTAAAAAGGAGATAGAGCAGCTTTTAAACTAGATAATAGGGGAAAGCCGACAGTCGCCCAAGAGCGCATGGTTCGGAAGAATGTATCCTTGAAGGATACTACAAAAAGCAGAGAGGTTCCAAAAAAGAGTAAAGTAGCCCAAATGCCCTCGAGTATGGAGCAGACAGAACTTACAGATCCCAAATTACCCATGTCTACCAATAGCCAAATTAATATGAATAAAATACAGTCTCTAAAATGCTTGTATGCAAATGCTAGAAGTCTACAAAACAAGATGGGACAGTTAGAATATATAGCACTAAACGAGAGGTTAGATATGATTGGAATATCAGAGACATGGTGGAAGGAGGACAACCAGTGGGACACTGTGATACCTGGGTACAAACTATATCGAAATGATAGAGCTGATCAAATTGGTGGAGGGGTTGCGCTCTATGTTAGAGAGGGCATTGAGTCAGAAAGGATTAAAGTTTTGCAAGAAACAAAATTTGCTGTAGAATCTCTATGGATTGAAATTCCATGTAAAAAGGGGAAGGCGATGGCAGTGGGGGTGTACTATCGTCCGCCTGGCCAGAATGAACAAATGGATGATGAAATGCTCAAAGAAATCAAGGAAGCTAGCAAAAGTTACAGTGCAGTAATAATAATGGGTGATTTCAATTACCCCGGCATCGACTGGGTCAGTGTCACAACAGGACATGCTAGGGAGATAAAGTTCCTAGATGAAATAAATGACTGCTTCTTGGAGCAGCTGGTTCATGAACCGACCAGAGGGGAAGCAATATTAGACCTAGTCCTTAGTGGAACACCAGATGTAGTGCAAGAGATAAGGGTGTTGGGGCCACTTGGCAATAGTGATCATAGCATGATCGCCTTTGATTTAATTAGTGGAGGAGGGATAGTAAGGAAATCCACAGTACTACCCTTTAACTTTCGAAAGGGAGACTATGATAGAATGAGGAAAACAGTTAAGAAAAAACTAAAAGGAGCAGTTGCAAAGGTTAAAGACGTACATCAAGCTTGGGTGTTGTTGAAAAATACTATCTTGGAAGCCCAGACCAGCTGTATTCCACGCTTTAAGAAAAGTGGAAGGAAGTCCAAAAAATTGCCAGCATGGTTTAAAGCTGAGGTCAGAGAGGCTGTTGTTGCCAAAAAAGCATCTTTCAAGAAATGGAAAAAAGAGCCAAATGATGAAACCTGGAAACAGCACAAGCACTGGCAAGTCAAATGCAAGGCATTGATAAGGCAGGCAAAGAGAGAATTTGAGAAGAAGCTTGCTGCGGAAGCAAAAACGCGAAATAAAGACCTTTTCAAGTACATTCGTAGCAAAAAACCCGTGAGAGAGTCAGTTGGTCCATTAGATGATAAAGGGGTTAAAGGAGCACTAAGAGGCGACAAGGCGATAGCGGAGAGACTGAATGAATTCTTTGCTTCGGTCTTTACTGAGGAAGATGTAGGGATGTTACCCACGACTGAAGTGGTATTTAAAGGTGTGGAAGAATTGAAGGAAATATCGATACATCGGGAAGATGTCCTACAACTATTAGATAAACTGAAGAGTAGCAAATCACCTGGGCCGGATGGTATACATCCAAGGGTGTTGAAAGAACTGAAATTTGAGATTGCAGACCTGCTATCAGTAATCTGTGAACTATCATTAAAATCATCTCTAATACTTGAGGATTGGAGGATCGCCAATGTAACACCAATTTTTAAAAAGGGTTCGAGGGGTGATCCGGGAAACTACAGACCGGTGAGCCTGACATCAGTACCGGGAAAAATGGTAGAAACCATCATAAAGAATAAAATTACTCAGCATATAGATAGTCATGACCTAATGGGAGACAGACAACATGGCTTTAGACAAGGAAGATCTTGTCTTACTAATCTGTTATGTTTTTTTGAAGGAGTGAATAAACAAGTGGACAAAGGTGAGTCGGTTGATATTGTGTATCTGGACTTTCAGAAAGCCTTTGACAAGGTCCCTCATGAGAGACTTTTTGGCAAAACTAAAGAGTCATGGGATAGGAGGCAGTGTACTACTGTGGATCAGGAACTGGTTAAAAGATAGAAAGCAGAGGGTAGGGCTAAATGGCCAATTTTCCCAATGGAGAAAGGTGAATAGTGGTGTACCCCAGGGATCTGTGCTGGGTCCGCTGCTTTTTGACATATTCATAAATGACCTGGAAAGTGGAATAACGAGTGAGGTTATCAAATTTGCTGATGACACAAAACTATTTAAAGTTGTTAAAACCCAGGAGGATTGTGGAAAATTGCAAGAGGATCTTGATAAATTGGAAGACTGGGCATCAAAATGGCAGATGAAATTTAATGTGGAGAAGTGCAAGGTTATGCACCTAGGGAAGAACAACCCAAACTATGGTTACACGATGCAAGGTTCCACATTAGGAACCACCACCCAAGAAAAAGATTTAGGCGTCCTTGTGGATACCATGTTAAAACCCTCGGCCCAGTGTGCAGCGGCGGCCAAGAGAGCAAATAGAATGCTAGGTATGATAAGGAAAGGAATGGAAAATAAAACAAAAGATATTATAATGCCTCTATATCGTTCCATGGTGAGACCGCACCTTGAATATTGTGTGCAATTCTGGTCGCCATATCTTAAAAAGGATATAGCAATTTTAGAAAAGGTTCAGAGAAGAGCCACCAAAATGGTAAAGGGGATGGAAGGCTACTCCTATGAAGAAAGGCTAAAAAGGTTGGGGCTCTTTAACCTGGAAAAGAGACGGCTGAGGGGAGATATGATAGAAGTCTATAAATTAATGAACGGAGTGGAACGGGTAAACGTAGATCGATTGTTTACCTTATCAGAATATAGAAAGACTAGGGGACATGCAATGAAGCTACAGGGTAAACTATTTAAGACTAATAAAAGAAAATATTTTTTCACTCAACGTGTAATCAAACTCTGGAATTTGTTACCGGAGGATGTAGTAAAGGCTGTTAGTGTAGCTGGGTTTAAAAAAGGTTTGGACAAGTTCCTGGAGGAAAGGTCCATAAACCATTATTAAGAAGGGACCCAGGATATCAATGCTTGAACCAATACAAGCATTGTGGAACCTGTGTCCCTTGGGGAAACTGCTAGGTACGTATGACCTAGATTGGCCACTGTTGGAAACAGAATACTGGGCTTGATGGACCTTGGTCTGACCCAGTATGGCATATCTTATGTTCTTATGTTCTTATATGGGGGGGAGGGGGGGGGGCAGCCGGCCTTTGTAAAGGCCTGGCAGGAAGATTTTGGAGAGGAGCTAGGAGGATGTGGAATGGAGGAGGGTTTTTGAACTAATGTCCAGGAGGTCGGTTTCTGCCATGATTCAAGAAAATCGGTACAAAACTCTATATCAAATGTATTTAATGACAGTAAAGATCAGTAAAGTGGTTAAAGAGTATAATCCAAGCTGTTGGCAGGGATGTGGAGAACGGGGAGATACGCTGCATATGTGGTAGTCATATGTGTCTGTACGTAAGCTGTGAGAGTGGGTGGGCTTGTTTGTGGAGAGGTTAATGTGTTTGTGTATTCCTGCAGAAATGTCTTTTAAGTGCTAACGGGGTTGTGTTTTATGTTTTTCTGAATGTTCTATGTGCTTACACTTATAGTATGTACAACTATATTGGATTGTACTGGTTGGAGGGAGGGACATTATGGATGTTGGTCTGGCATTGTTACTGGTCTTGCAGCTCAGGGGTCATTCCTGGAACAGATACTGTTCAATATCTTTGTGAGTGATATTGCCAAAGGACTGAAAGGAAATATTTGCCATTTTGCAGACAACACAATTTTCAACAGAGTGGACTCCTCCGATGGAGTAGACAATGTGAGGAAAGATCTACAAAAATTAGAAGAATGATCTAATGCTTGGCAGTTAAAGATTAAATGTAAAGAAGTGCAGAGTGATACACTTGGGATGCGGAAATCCAAAGGAGTTGTATGTGATAAATAGTAAGAGGTTAGTGTGCACACCGACAGGAGAGGGACCCCATATCTGCAGATCTCAAGGTAGCAAAACAATGTGACAAGGCAGTAGCCAAAGTCGGAAGGATGCTAGACTGCATACAGAGAGGAATAACCAGCAGAAAGGAGGAGGTATTAATGCCCCTGTACAAGTCATTGGTTAAGCCTCACTTGGAGTATTGTATTCAGTTTTGGATACCACCCCTTGTAAAGGATATAAAACATTTTGAAATGGTTCAGAAAAAGGTCACCAAAATGATTTGGAGCCTGTGCCAGAAGATGTTTGAGAAGAGACTTGAAGACCTAAATATTCAAAGTACTGTTGGTATGTTGATAAAATTGTTGAATGAATAAAACTGTGGCCATGTTGTTGGTTTTTTTTGCCAATACCCTCTATGCTTGTGGTTATTAGATGTAGGTAGTAATAAAGTGGGTGAGTGGATGGTGGAATATGTGAATGCCAATTTTGCTTGGCTGTGTGCTGCTGAGTCTGTTCTTGCTCCTGGTGGCCCTGTGCAGAACTAGGATTTTCTTGGAAAGGTGTGACCAGACATAGATTGCCAGTCCTTTCTTCTGCACAGAAAGTCCACAGCACCTGGTATTCTAAGGAGGTCTCCCAATCAAGTAGTAGCCAGGCCCAATTCTGCTTAGTTTCTGAGATCAGGCTCACTCAAGGTGGCATGGCCACAGTCATGCTGGTGTTATGACTTTACAAAATTAGCTCCTAAATATATAAGTGGCGGTGCTGAATATGTCTAATTCAGTCTTTAAAGCAGCATTATCCGTTTAGTTTAGGCCTATGGTTAAATTATCCAGATAGCAACTACTACCAATATCATTTTAAAGCTTACCCTTGTTTTACCCCAATCCAGTCCCATATTACATGTACAGTATAAGGCTAGTCAGTCAGATTTTTGGCCCAGTGCTATCTGGATAGGGTCAAACATTTAAAAGCATGCACAGCATCTGGTCAGGAGCACCTTCTAACTGGATAAATGTCACTAAGCCAGATATTGAGTGACGCAGACCGTTTCAGGAACAGAGACATAATTCATACTGATAGTGGCGATTTTCAGCGCTATTGTATGGATAACTATCTGCATAACTTAGGAGAGGTGAAAAGCCGCTCTAACTCCTATCCAGAAAGCTTATCTGGATAGCAGCTAAACCTCACTACTTATCAGCACATCCAAATAGTGGCCACACAATCTGGAAATTCAGCAGTACCCACTATCCGAATGGAACCCTTGAATATCCAGATTTTTTGCTCACAGCAGCCATTGTTAGAAAAAATTGAGCTGAATACTGCTCCGATAATTTTAAAAAAATGCATGAATACATAAGTGATACATTTTACTGGCTGCAGGAGAATGCATAACTTCTTTTGAATGTCTTACTCCAGAGATACAGAATGGAGGAAAAAGTCTTAGAAAATCATTGCTCTGTGCAACAGAGGTATGCATTAGTTAGCCTCATATTTGGTTTGTTAGCATACCTTAAATTTAGTGCACACTATAAATGGATTTAACATATATTGACCTATGAATTAATGAGCATGAAGTCAAATTGCACACATTAAAAAGTTTTAATACATGTTAAAAGTTTTTCATTAAAATGAATGTGTGAAAAGAACCAAAAAAGGGTTAAAAAATCAGGATAAAAATCCAAACAAAAAATATTTGCCCCGTGTGCATCCTTACTGTGCATGAAAGAGCTGAAGACAACAGACAAGGAAGTTTAATGCTAGAGTGCAAAGGTCAGAAGAGAGGTGTTTGGCATACAGATGTGTACATCTGTAGAGAGGGGAAGGAGGAGTGAAGTAATTAGGGAGTATGTATGTAGAGAACAGGAACCTTATTTGTGTGATGTTAGGGAAGAAAGGTGTCATGTAGAACTAATTAGAAAGTGAAAAGGTTGACACTGGGTTTTGCAAGCTGAAATTCTGGCAAAGGAGGAGAGGAGAGAGACTGCTGTGTTATTACAGCTATCTCAATCTGTATATAAACATCTTGGATCAGGTAATCTCGCTCTTTCTCTCTCTCTTTTTTGTGCAGTGTTCTTTGCCAACTTATTTCCCAATGAAACCTAGTTAAGAGGAAAGTGGGACATATGAAAACGGACAAGCTTTGAAATGGTGAAAGCAGCTGGATTTGCTTCCAGAGATTTTGTTTTGTGCCTCTCTAATGTTTTCTCTCAGGATGAGAAACAGGCTCCACCTCCCCTAAGGATTTTATCAGCCTCTTGTATCAGCAGCAGATGTTTGAGGCATCGCCCAAAGTTAAAAGGTATCTACTTGGTCTTAAAATGCCTGTTTTTGCAGTGCCGGGCCTCGAAAAAGGACTGGCCACAGGTTTAAAAGTACCACAGACCTATAAATGAAACATTAATTTAATGCAGGGCTTTTTCTGTTGGTACTTGGTTAGTACCTACCAGCACTTTTTATTGCTCCCACCAGCTGTCGATAAATAAAAGGAAGGGAGGACTGACAGAGGTGTTCCTAGGCTCTTCTGCCTCAAGGTGTACCTCCCCATCTACCAGGCCCACATAACAGACTCAACATGGCAAACCCACCTTAGCGTGGTGGGAGGCTTGCAGCGCTGCCTCTGCTCCAGGCCTGGTGGCTGTTCCTTCCCGGGCCAAAGTCTCACAGTTCATTATATTAGGTTTGCTGCACTGGGTCTGTTGTGTGGGCCCGAGATTCGGCACCCCTTCTGAGTCAGCACTCCGGGCGGGCCGCATCCACCACCTGAGTAGATTAACTTTGCTTGGATCTGATCTGTCTGCTCTAGACTCTTTCCCCCATCATCTTCCCTGAAAGAACAGGAGGGGAAGAGAGGGAAAATGAAGGTAGGGAAGGACTGGATTACTTTTCCTTGCTCTATCTGCTGTAGACTTGCACCTTCCCTGCACACAGTTTGGGAGGGGAAGGGCTAGAGAAGGAAGCCCAGGATTTTTCCCTACTGAATGAGGTTCAGCATAAATAGAGTTGGAGCCCAAGCTCTGTGTGCTCGTCATGTCATGGAAATACAGGGCTCATGCCTCCAACTCTATTGGCCAATGCTTGGACTCTCACTCAGCAAAGCAAATCCCTAATTCAGTGTGACAGGGGCCGAGACAGCCTCAGAGGCAGGTTGCAGAGACGATGGTGCAAAGAAAAGGGTCTCTGAGTTTTTTAGGAACTGGGCAACTTCCTGGGGAAAGGAGGGGCTCTTCTGAAGGGATGGGCTCCACCTTAACCGGGATGGAGCCAGGCTGCTGGCATTAACATTTAAAAAGGAGATAGAGCAGCTTTTAAACTAGATAATAGGGGAAAGCCGACAGTCAACCAAGAGCGCATGGTTTGGATGAATGTATCCTTGAAGGATACTAACAAAACAGGGAAGTTAGGATATCCATACAGAGAGGTTCCAATGAAGATAAACGTTACCGAGATGCCCTTAAGTACAGAGCTTAAAGATTCCAAATTACCCCTGCCTACCGATAACCAGATTAATATGAATAAAATACAGCCTCTAAAATGCTTGTATGCAAATGCTAGAAGTTTAAAAAATAAGATGGGAAAGTTAGAATATATAGCTGTAAATGAGAGGTTAGATATGTTTGGAGGTTCATGCATGGGAGCTCAGCTACTGCTATATCCTTGAGCAAAAAGTAATATTTCCTCTGTCAGGAGAGATGAGCATGGAGTGCTGAGGGAGGAAGGGGACACCCAACCAGCCAGCCAGCCTGATAGCTGAATCAACCATAGTTATCATGGGTAGCAGATGGCTCTCACATCCACCATCCTCCATTACTGTATGTGTTGAACATCAGTGGTCTACCACAAGTATTAGCCTTTCCTCCTAAGGGCTTCTATCCTATCTTGCTGCTGCATTGGTTTTTCTCAGCTCTGCTGGTCGTTGCCAGTGCTGCAGCCCCACTCATAGTGCTTTTGGAGTTTTTGCCATGGCGCATCCTCTTATTCTTATTTATATCCCTCAGCATGTTCCTAAACAGTCCATGATTGCTTCTTCCACTCTGGGGATCTTCCTCTGTACTTAAGATTCCTGTGCTAGAAGCAAAGATCTGTGTATCAGGACTCTAATTTGCAGGCACATAGCTTAGCTGAACTCACCCCATTCCTATGGACTGAGCTTGTGCCACCTCTTCACTGTTGTATTGGCTCTCCTCTGGAGTTTTAGGGCCTTGCAGCCCATCTAGATGTTGTACTGGTCCTTCTGGCGTAATTTAGGGCCTTGAATTCAATCTGGGTGCTGTGCTGCTCCCCATGGCAAGTTGCAGAGCCTTGCAACCAGCTGGGTGCTGTGTTGGTCCTCCTGACATGTTTAAGACATTGCAGCCAATCTGGGTAATACGATGGACCTCCTGGCATAATTTAGGGCCTTGCAGCCAAATTGGGTGCTGTGTTGGTCTCCTTGCCAGTTTACTCCTCTCACCACCATTTGTGGTGCTGCTTTATCTCTTCCACTATCTTGAGGTATTCACTGAACACTTTTTACCACTTTGTCATTCTGATGGTGGTTTCTGCCACCACATGTACTCTGCCCCTCTTCTAATGCTCCTCTGGGGTTTGTGAATCATAATGGTTTAGCTTCGCCCATAGACTTGAATGAGATGAACACAACAAAAATAAGGACCAAAATCTTTGGCATGCACAAACCTACTGGGGGTTTATCTGCCTTGCCTCTGGGCTGGTTAAGTGTTGGGTGATTGTCTTTGCTTTTGTCTATGTTTGTGCTCATGCCTATGTTTACTTTGGTTAGTGTTTCTGCCTTGAATTCTGCTTCTTGTCTCTTCCCAAATTTCAGATTCCGGTCTGTTCCTTCTCCTATGCTGGACTCCTACTCCATGTTTTTCCTGATTTGTGTTTGCTTTGCCTCTGGAATCCTTCTTTGGACATTGTTTTGGACACTTGCTGAGGTAAATACATTATTTAATTTGCTCTTAGAATTTAAAACCAGTGACAATAAACTTGTCTTATCCATTCTGTGGTTTGTCTCCCAAAAAGGCCTCTTTCAGTGGCTGCCCATGCCCCAGCCAGAATCCCTGATACTCTGCCTCCCCTTACTCCATTCCTTCCCCTTCACTTTTCTTATTTAGGTCCCTATGGGGGTCATTCTACGCAATGAATAGTGGGGATGGATGTCCCATCTCCACTATTTGTACCCCTACCCAATCACGTCTAACTTCCCCACTCATTGTACGGGGAATTTAGACGGGGGCTGGGAAGGGGTGGTTCGGGGGTGGCGTTAGGTTGGGCGGTTGTTGGTCCCAGAAGTACAGACCGATTCCAGTATTGGCCCTGTACGTCCAGGGCTGATGGTTTGGGCGGGGAACTTATTCCACCTCTGAGGTGGAATAAGTTCTCTGATCAGGCAGCGGATGGCAGGCCCAGACCTGCAAAGCGGTGGGAGGGGGCAGAGAGCATTCCCTGCAACCCGACCCTGGTCTTGGAAGGCTAGATCAGAGGTTGGGCTGCAGGGAAAGCAGCTCAGAAGCCAGCGGCCGGGGATTACAGCTTTACAATGGAGCCACGGTGCTATGGCAACCAGACACCATGGCACCGCGGCTCCATTGTAAAGCCCAGACTGTTAGTCGGGCAAGGCCTGTACGTGCAGTCTGGGCTGAATTGTGGTCTGGCCATGCAAGTACAAGCTTGTTCACAATTCTGATCCCGCAGGGCTAGACATGCCCTGTGGGCTCAGAATCACAACTCCCTCTCTGCGTCCAGTTTTAACCGGGCACACAGAGGGCCTGTACATCCAAGATGGAGTCGGACTCTATGTGTATAGGTTTTTGCCTTCCCCCTTTTTTTATTTTCTTTTTCCATTTTTTCACCAAATAGGACTGTATGGGGGCAGTGAAGTGTCCATGTCCATTAGACCATAAGCCTTTGTGTCACACCTTGGGTAAGTGGAAGCAACCCTTGACCTACCTTGGTTGGATTATGCCCCTCCCAGTCCCCTGGCTCCCTCCACCTGACTATTCCAGTCTTCTGGGGGATCAGAAGGAGGAAGGCAGTTGGATAGAGGAGCAGAGGCATCTCTTCCTCTCCCGGTAGCTTCTTGATTATTTTGAGTTCTTTGTTTTAATGCTTTTCTAGCCGAGTGCATGAGGTGCCTGGGCTCTGGTTGAGTCTCCGTCCTTTACAATGCCCACAAGGGTCTGTAAGCATCTCCTCACTATGAAGTAAGGAGCAGAAAAATAGTAAGTCTCAAATCAAGAAGGCAGGGCCAGTTAGATCACAAATAGATTCAACAGTTTCCAGTGGACTTGTCCTGTTTATCTGGTCTTGCTTCTATCTTCAGTTCTTGACCTGCATCTAGTTTTCTGTAGTGGCCTTTGGTTCCTGCAATATTCCAGTACATTCCTGGCTCCTAATCCATGGCTGGCTGCACTCCACAAATTCTGGGGCCTAACTTTTTCAAATACATCAACAGTATAGGCATGAGTACCCCACTCTCCCCCCTACAGGGCAGGCCCTTATAGGATCCCGTTCTGATTGGAGCATGGTCAGCCCTTCTGGGCATCCAAAAACTTGATGGGCCGGATTTGTACCCAATTCTGCACCTGCATGAGTTAGATGTTCCCATGGGAGCAGAATTGGGTGCAAAGGGCCTGGATGGGCAGGACATGCCCCGATTCAGTCCTGCTGCACGTCTCGCTCCCTCCTCGTACAATGCTCCTGCATGGAGCCTCGGTGCCATGGCATCCCATCGCCTTGACACTGGGACACCATGCAGGGGCCCCGATACCCTATACTGGATAAAACATAATGATCCCCGCCGCCTGAACCCCGATAGGGCCAGCCAAGGCTGGGGTCAGGCTGCGGGAAACCTCCCACTGCTGCTCACCTGGGTTGGAGGGTCCTCGGGTGCCACTTCCCTCCCTCGGGGGGAACTTATTTCACCTCTGGGGTGGAATAAGTTCCCTGGCCAACTCTGCCTTCCCAGACATACAGGGCCACAACCGGAATCGGCTCTGTATGTTCAGGGTCACGGGCCTGACTCCGCCCCGCTCCAACTCCAGCTCCCCGCCTCCATCCAGAACTCCCTGCACATCTCCTCTGTACGTGCAGGCAGCTTTGGATTCAGCATTGGGTTCAAGCGTTTGGCGGGGGATGTACGTCCAAACCAGATGTACATCCCTACTAAATAGGGATATTTTATAATGCTAGTTACTTACTTTCACTCTCTCTTTGAGAATTAACTCTAACATGCTGTGCTTATGGCTCCATAGCAAGTACAAACAGCAAGGGTGACAGTGGGCAACTTTGTCTGGTACCACACCCAGATCAAAAACCTTGTGCAATCCTCATTTATCTTCATACAAATGAATGATCTCCTATGTAAAATGTGCACCTATTAAAAAAACTATCCCCTAGACCCATTTTCTCAAGCACCTGGAACATAAACAGCCGGTAGACTCTATCAAAAGCCTTTTTGGCATTGACTGATAACAGCAGCATGGATTATTTGGACACCCATTTTTTCCAAATCAGATTCAAAATCTTTCAGATGTTATTTAATGTTTGGTCCAAGAAGAAATCCAGATCGGTTTGGGTGTTCTAACTGTGCTAATAAAGGCAATGATCCTAGTAAAAAATTTTATATCCACTCCTAACAAGGAAATAAGCCAATAAGATCTATAAGCTGTAGGATTCTTCTTTTTCTTAGAGTGACCCCCACAACTCTCATGGCATAAGGCATTCTCTGTTCTTCTAATAGGACATTATAAGACCTTACTAGTGGGCCATCAAATTGATTCCGAAAAACCTTATAAAATTTACCTGTGAAACCATCAACACCAGGTGCTTTACCTGGTAACAAAGATTTAATAGACAGTAAGACTTCATGGGTGGAAGTTACCCTACTTAATTGTTCCCCATCCTTCCCTCCTCCCCACCCATCTTTGCCAAGGTAATTTCCAATCTCTGCATCTAGAGCAAGTTTCTCTAGGGATACAGCTCCATATAGAATACTGTACCTGACCTGTTCAACATTCCGAAGTCCCAAACCCTTTTTATCACTAATTTTCAAAATCTGATTCTTACATTAAGGGGTATGTTTACTAAACAGTGGTAGCGACTTCCGTACGATATCACAAGGAAGCCACTATCGTTGTTTAGTAAACTTACCTTTATATTTCTTCAATCTACAGGCCATAAGTTTACTTGCTTTATTCTCTGATCATAAAAGATTTTTTTCTACTTCCTAGCTAATTTCCTCAAGTTGGAGCTCCTTAAACTGAATGTGAGCAAGTCCCAACTCCCTACATTACTGTTTATTTAACCCTCTTTTGTTATGTTTTCCCTCCAGGCCTGTAATTTCCTCTCTAACCTGTTCCATACATTTTTCCTTCTCTTTTACTTTGAGTACCCAATGACATAAAACTATCCTGGATCACTGTTTTTAAACTCTCCCTTACAATGTCCGATGACACTCTCCCGTGTCACTGAAAGACAAATATGCCTCACACTCCTTCTGAATCTGAATGCATACACTCTCATCATTTAGTGATGACTACTAAGTCTCCAATATTGCCCCCCTCCTGATGGAATCACCCACCCATATTCCTCCCCACACCAGAGCATGATCCATCAGCTGATATTGTCATTTTTGTACCTCATTGCCCAGGAACCCATTCCTCTTTCCACACATTTGATATTGATTTATGTGTAGGAGTGGTGGGCATTCAAACAGAAGGAGTAATTCCTCTTTCCTGAGTTGAGCCTTATCCAAATGTCTATCAGGTCAAAATTATTAAAAAGGTCTTGAATTTCTGCCTATTCAGTTAGATCTTGAGGTTTCCCCTCTTAAACATAGAAACATGATGACAGAAAAAGACCACATGGCCTATCTAGTCTGTCCTTCCATATCAACAGCTACAACAGTCCCCTTTTTTCCTTTAGAGATCCTCTGTGTTTGTCCCATGCTTTTTTGAATTCATATACTGTCCTCATCTCTACCACCTCCACTGGGAGACTATTCCATGGATCCACCACTCTTTTTGAAAATAAATATTTCCACATATCACTCCTGAATATATCCCCTTTCACCCTCATCCCATGTCCCCTCATAGCAGAACTTGCTTTCAATCGAAAGAAGCTCTCTCCCTGTGCATTTATGCCATGGAGGTAATTAAACTTCTCAGTCATATCACCTCTATTCCGCCTTTCCTCTAAGGTGTACATATTAAGATCCTTAAGTCTGTCCTCATTTTAGTAGCCACCCTCTGTACTGACTCCATCCTATTTATATCCTTTTGAAGGTGCGATCTCCAGAATTGCACACAATATTCCAAATGAGGTCGCACCAAAGACTTAAACAGAGGCACTATCACTTCCTTTTTTTCTGCTAGCCATTCCTCTCCCTATGCACCAAAGCATCCTTCTAACTTTTGCTGTCGCCTTTTCTACCTGTTTAGTTACCTTAAGATCATCAGACACCAGCACACCGAGGTCCCACTCTTCTTTAGTGGACAAAAGTACTATATTATTCCCTTTGATTGCTGCAGCCCAAATGCATGACCTTGCATTTTTTAACATTAAATCCCAGCTGCCAAATTCTAGACCATTCTTCAAGCTTAGCTAGATCCCTCCTCATGTTATCTACACCTTCCTGGGTGTCTACTCTATTGCAGATTTTGGTATCATCCGCAGCGTCAAACCTTAGCCGACAGCCCTTCTGCTATATCACTAACAAAGATGTTAAAAGGAATTGGACCGAGGACAGATCCCTGGAGCACACCACTGGTAGCCTCAACCACATCTTTACTTCCGCTTTTGTGTAAAGGGACCACATGATCCTCTCTCCAGTCCTTTGGCACCACTCCTGACTCCAACAAGGCATTGAAGAGGTCAGTCAGTGGAGCTGCTAGAATGTCTCCAAGTTCCCTCAGTATTCTAGGGTGTATCCCATCCAGTCCCATCGCTTTGTTTACTTTAGGTTTTGCTAGTTTCTCATGAATACAGTCTTCTGAAAATTCTTTAAGATGCCCCTTGCTTCTGTTCCTGTTTGTGGGTGTTTTCGGAGGTCCTGTTTCTGGTTCTTCATCTGTGAATACAGAACAGAAATATTTGTTAAGCAATTCCGCTTTATCCTCATCAGCTTCTACATATTCCTCCCCTTCACCCTTGAGTCTGACAATATCACTTTTGCCCTTCTTCTTTTCACTAACATCTGAAAAATGTCTTATCCCCCATTTTATTGCATTGGCTATTTCCTCCTCTTTTTGAATCTTTGCTTTCCTGACTACTTTGCAAGCTTCTTTAAGTTTTTCCAAATATAGATGCCTGTCCTTCCTCTGTCTGTGAACTCTTGTATTTCATGAAGGCCTCCCTCTTTTTCTTCACCTTTTCAGCTACTTCTTTCATAAAGCATAGCGGTCTCCTTTTCCTTTTACCTTTATTTACCATTTTAACAAAAAGGTTGGTTGCCCGGCAGCGACAAGGGAACTTAAAAAAAAAAGAAGCCTGATAACTTATGAAGGTCATGATTATGTTTATACTGATGTGGCTTCGCTTAGTCAGTTTCTTGTAGATAAGGAGGGCGTTGATAGACAGGAGGGTGTTTAGGTGGGACGGCTTGTGTATTTTTTGCTCCCTGATTTGGAGTTTAATTAACTCTTATTTTCTTCTATTATATTTTTGTCCCCTAGCGGGGGTAAATGCAGTTTTCTCTCCTTTCTCTCCTTGATGTGATTGTACTAGGATATGGTATTTGTTCTTGAATGTATTATCCTATTGAGTGGAATGTGTTCTTTGTATATTTTCTTGCATTTGAGAAAATTTAAATAAATAATTAAAAAAAAAAAAGGTTGGTTGCCCTTAAAATATCCCCTTTCAGTTTTGCCCACTGTTTTCCTACATCCCCCAGCTGCTCCCATCCCGCTAACGACTCCCTGAGTTATTGACCCATCTTGGCAAAGTTAGTTTTCCCAAAGTCTAAGACCCTCACTTTTTAATGGATTCTATCAGCTCTAGTCCTAATACTTAACCACACCATCTGTTGATCACTGGATGCAAAATGATCTCCCACTATAACATCAGAAACACTTTCACCATTGCTAAGCACCGAGTCCAATATGGCCCCTTCATGTGTGGGTTCTGTTACCAATTGCCTGAATAGTTCTCCCTGTAGAAAATCCAGGATCTCCTTACTTCTAGATGATACTGCAGCAGGAATGTGCCAATCAACATCTGATATATTGAAATCTTCTATCAGTAGCACTTCCCCATTCCTAGCAATGCTGCATATGTCTTCAATTAACTCTCCATCCACCTCTTCCTCTTGTGAGGGAGGTCTGTATATCACGCCAATGTAAATAGATTTCTCTTTCCCTCTTTCTAGTTTAATCCACAGTGCCTCCTCTCTCCCTTTTAATCTCTGTAATTCCAAATATTAGTATTATTTTTTACATATAGTACCATTCCTCCTTCCCTTCTTCCTACCCTGTCCTGTATGAATAAAGTATAGCCTGGTATAGTTACATCCCAGGCATGGTTTTCTTTGAACCATGTTTCTGTAACTGCCACTAAATCCAAGTTAGCCACTCCCATTAAAGCTTCAACATCTGGGATCTTATTTCCCATGCTTCGGGCATTTATACATGCCGCTTTTCAAATGTTGCCCCTTTTACCCATTTCCATAAAGGTATTTAATGTTTCACTTACCTGGGGGCTTTCACTTACCTGGGGCTTTCTTTACCCATCCCCAATGAATCTAGTTTAAAGCCCTCTTCAGTAGATTAGCCATTCTGCTACTGAAGACATGTTGATCTTTCTTTTACAGATGGATACCATCTCTGCTCTGCAACCCTTGGAACAGCATCCCATGGTCCAGGAAACCAAAATGCTCTCGATGACACCATCCATGGAGCCATGCATTCATCTCCAGGATGCAAGCTTCTCTGCCTTGGCCTTTACCCTGAACAGGGAGGATTGAAGAGAACACCACCTGTGCACCTATCTGCTTCACCCTCTGTCCTAGAGCCATGAAGTCACTTTTGATATGCTCAGAGGGATACCTGGCAGTATCATTTGTGCAGCCCATGCACAGCATGGTGTTTGAAGTTTATTAAAGGTGGGCAGCATGGTGTTTGAAGTTTATTAAAGGTTATCCTTCCCTAATACCACGTTTCTGTGACTGGGTTTGTATCCTCACGTGGCTACTTGTTTTTCCTTGGTAGTATCATTTGTGCCGACATGGATTAGCAACATTGGGTAATAGTCAGTGGGCTTGATGAGTCTCGGCAAACTCTCTGTAACTTCTTGGATTTTGGCACCTGGCAGACAGCATACCTCTCTGGACATCAAGTCTGGTCAGCAGATGGACACCTCAGTACCCCTCAGAAGAGAGTCACCAACCACAACTACCCTTCGTTTCCTTGTGGTCACTGATTCTTCAACTTTTGGGTACTTGAGCTCTGGTTCTTCCCTTTCCAGGGATGCTTTCACCTCCTCCACTTCCAGGGCTGCATAATTGTTTTTCAGTTTAAGGGCTGGAGAAGTTGGATTGGTGATTCTGCAGGCCCTGGTGACTTGTGTCCAACCTTCGTCATTCTGTAGGCACCCATGTTCTCCTCTGCTGGAGAGCTTGGATGTTGCAAGAAGCATCTTATCAATGCACTTCTCACTGTCTTGAATGCTCCTCAGCCTCGCCACCTCCTCTCTGAGTTCCTCCACTTGTTTCCTGAGAGCTTCAGCATGCAGGCACCCTGAACATGGAACTGGTCTTTCAACTGGCATTGGGATCTGTCTGGACAGAGGCAGAAGCTGTAATGGGGGCAACAGCTTTAGTGATACAATTTTTCCCAGCCATTGTTCAGTTTGTGGAGCTTAGGTATCTGTTAAAACAAAATGGAGATATCTACCAAACTACCAGCCAGTTTCCCAGCTGTTCTTTCAATACCTTGTGCTATGGTATCTAATTTGGGGTTGAAGTCAAGTTGGTCAACTATAAATTGCCACCCTTCAATCAAATTCCCCTTAGCAAACCTATGTAACAATTTTTTATTGAATCAAAGAAAGCTGCCCTGCTTTACATTAAATTCATGTAAGTTTACCAAAGTGTACTCATGATCATTGACCCTGCATGTCATCCGTTAGTTCTCATTACTGGAACATATCTTTGCACTGGGCTTCTTTTTGGCCGTGGTGATGGATAAGATTATGCTGGCACACAAAGACCAGTTTGAATCCTTGCAGGATTTGCAGACAGTGGGTAGTGCTACCATGCCCTCAGAGTGAAGGGGTTTAAGCAATGTTGATTTAAGCTACTATAATAGCAGCATATAATGTTGATACTTCTTTAATTAGGTAGATGTAAGATGGGTGAGATGGACTTGTATGGTTATTATTTTTGTATAAGTAGGTTGTTTATTAAAGCAAAGGATGTGCTTCTGCTTAGTGAGAGTAGGGAATAGGGTTGCACTGAGGTATATTGGGGATTTGCTTATTAATATTTTATTGCAGGGTTTATGCTGATTTAATTGAGTTGCTTTTGAAATATTAATGTTTATTGTCATATTATGTGTATATGGATATTGATTTGCTATATATTAAATTATTTTTAATGTTTTAAAAATGTTATTATATTATGTTTTTAGAATATGTAGCCTAGTTAGAAAAGATTAACACATGCTAATAGGCATTAGTGTGTACCATCTAGGAATAACCTAAGCATGATAGCAGATAGCGTATGATAATGCCTGTTAGCACATAGTAACATTTAGGGCTCCTTTTACTAAAGCCTGTTAGCTGGTTAATGTGTGTTTGAATGGCAGTTGGGAACACTAATGCATAAGCTAAATTGCAAGTTAATCGATGATCGCAGTATGGCATGAGGAGTGGGCATAGAATGTGTGTGGCGAGCAGATTATAACTAACACCAGGGCAATTGGCTCACACTCAGCAGCAATGCGGCTCTTATTGTGGGTTCACCTAACGATTCCTTTATGGGAGTCATTAAGTGAACCCGTTACTAGCAGCACGTGTTAGCGACCAGGAACATACTGATTACGCCCCTGACAGCTAACATGGAATCTGTAATTAACGTGCCTTTATTTGGCATGTTAATTGCAATTCCTTTGTAGCCTTTAGCAGAAGGGACCACTACTACTACTACTACTGCTACTACTACTGATCATTTATATAGCGCCAGCACTTTACAAGTACATGTAAAAGACAGTTCCTGCTTATCAGAGCTTACAATCTAGTAGAGGCAGACAATACAACAGCTGAGGACAAGAATATATCAGGGGTATGGTAAGAAAAAACATAGGAGACTAAGCGGATCAGGATCAAAAAGCAGTTTCGAAGAGGTGAGCTTTTCAGTCTGGATTTGAAAAGGGCTAGAGATGAAGCCTGAATACAGACTCAGATAGTTTGTTTCAGGCATAAGGAACAGCAAGGTGAAAGGATCGAAGTCTGAAGTTGGCAGTGGAAGAGAAGGGCACAAACAGAAGCAATCTGCCAGAAGAGCGGAGTTCCCGAGGAGGGGCGTAGGGAGAGATAAGAGAGGAAAGGTAGTGAGGAGCTGCAGAGTGAATGCACTTATAGGTCAGAAGGAGAAGTTTGAACTGGATACAGAAATAGATAGGGAGCCAATGAAGCAACTTGAGAAGTGGGGTAATATCAGCATATCGAGGCTGATGGAAGATTAGCCATGCAACTGGGTTTTGAACAGATTGAAGGGGAGAGAGAAGATTCAGGAGAAGTCCAGCAAGGAGGAGGTTGCAATAGTCTAGATGGGAGGTGACTAAAGAGTGGATACGTGTCTTAATAGTGTGTTCAGAAAGGAAGGGATGAATTTTGCTGATATAGAGAAAGAAATGACAGGTTTTAGCTATCAGTTGGATGTGTGTGGAGAAGGAGAGGGAGGAATCTATCTAAGACAAGGTCTTAGATAGTGCTGGGTAGGAGTCTGCTGTCTTGGTACATGTCGGTACCAATGACATAGGAAAATGTGATAGGGAGGTTCTTGAGGCTAAATTTAGGCTTTTAGGTAGGAAGTTGAAATCCAGAACTTCCAGGGTAGCATTCTCCGAAATGCTTCCTGTTCCACATGCAGAACCGAAAAGGCAGGCAGAGCTCCGGAGTCTCAATGCGTGGATGAGATAATGGTGCAAGGAAGAGGGTCTTGGATTTGTTAGGAGCTGGGGAACATTCTGGGGAAAGGAGGGGCTTTTCCAAAGGAATGGGCTTCACCTTAACTGGGATGGAACCAGGCTGCTGGCATTAACCTTTAAAAAGAAGATAGAGCAGCTTTAAAACTAGATAATAGGGGGAAGCCTACAGTTGCCCAAGAGCACATGGTTCGGAACAATGTATCTTTGAAGAATACTAGCAAAAGAATGAAGTTAGGCCATATCACCGCATAGAGGAAATGGAAAAAGGATCCAAATGATGAAAACTGGAAATAAAATAAGCACTGGAAGTTAGAGGCAAGGCACTGATAAGGCAGGCAGAGAGAAAATTTGAGAAGAAGCTTGCTGTGGAAGCAAAAACGCATAATAAAGACTTTTTCAAGTACATTGATGGCAAAAAACCTGTGAGAGAGTCAGCTGGACTATTAGATGATAGTGGGGTAAAAGGGGCACTAAGAGGGGACAAGGCCATAACAGAGTGGAGGAATAGCCTAATGGTTAGAGCACTAGCTTAGGAACCCAGAGGCCAAGGTTCCTGTTGTGAGTTCCTTTCTACCTGTTACTTGGTCACCTCCCCAGTATGTTCCCCAAGATATAACCTGATTCTCAGGTCTCCTTGGTGGATATTTGGCATGTGGTGACAAGTACAGAGGCTAACTTGGTAACCATGGTGCCCCAGCTTTGTAAATTTACACAGGAAACTGACAAGGCTGGAGGCAGTCGATGAGCAGTTGGAATCCTTAACTGCACAGGGGCAGAGATATGATTCCCGGTATGCCTCCCTACAGTCAATGAGTGTCTCCTCAGTTAAGGATAGTTTACTTATTCATTGTAGGTTGGATTCTTTCAAAAATTCTTTTAGGATGAAAAATATTTGTTTGTTAAATTTTCCTGTTACTTATTTGTTATCATCTGAGATATTGCTCTGTAAATATATAAAGGAAGTGTTAGAACTTCCAATTGCAGATACCATAGTGTTTTCTAAAATGTTTTATATTTCCTCTCGAAGGAAAACTGGTGAGACTGGGAGAATATGATATTTTGCAACCTCAATCTCCAGTTAATCTTACCCAATTCCTGGAGAACTCACAAGATACCATTCCAACTAGGGCCACGTTGGTGGCTTCATTTGTATCTGAATTGCGTTGGTATTTAAGAGTTACTTTAAACATAAGGATGTTTACTTTTGTGGTGCTAAAGTACAATTGTTTCAGGATGTCTCTAGGGCAACTCAGGTGCGTAGGCGGGATTTTTGTCCCTCAGGGTTTTGGCCCTAGGGCATCCTTTTTTCTTAGGTTTCCCTGTAAGTGTGTGATAACACTTCAGGGTGTAAAGTATATTTTTCTTGATTCTTTACAATTGGAGACCTTTTTGTCAGATAGGGAGAATCCGGGTGAGGGATGAGGGATGAGGGCAGATTTATAGTATGGCTCTGAGAGGTTTTTTTCTCTTTTGTTTTTCCTTTTTGTTTTTAGTTTCTTTTGTAATCCTCCCCTAGATGTGGGATGTGTAGCAAGTGGTTGTTATGCAGATTGCCTTTTATGTATGTTTTCTTAATGTATTTTCTGTTTATTTCTTGAAACTTGCTTATGTCAAGTATGTTCGAATTTAAAACAAATAAAAAATGAAATCAATTTTGGGATCTTCTGTTTCTTTTACCCTCTTCCTTGAATACCTCTACTCTATAGCTGCTTGGACCAACTCTCCTATACTCTGATCTGAGATGGATGCCCTACTCTAAAAACAGATGCAGATCAATTGCTAAATTAGAACACCAAATTCTTTCACAAAGAAGACCCTTGTCATAATCTCTACCTGGAAAGGAAAGGAAATCTCCCCTTCCTCTCCAAGTCTCCTTGAGGAAAGAATATGCAATGTGCTGCCTCTTTCCTGGCATACACTTCAGCAGCTCTGAATCAGTTCCTTCTAATGAATGAGTGGAGACTTTTATAGCAGCAGTAAGATGCCTCTCACTGGAGGCGGATCATGTAACTAACTCCACCTCCCCATACATTTTCAAAGTGTATATCTTTAGCAAGATCATGGTGGGCCTTATGATTTTAAACGAAATGTTTCTGCTCTGAAACAACTGTCTTACCTTTCCCAAGAGATTTTTCTTTACTTTATAAACAAGACACTATGGAGTAAGCATATACAGTAGCAATAACTGGAAAAAACATTATGATGCACAGCATGTACTCAGTATGTACTATAAGAATCCCAGCTTCCCTTTATGCAAATCTACTCTGCTGGAAGCATTCACAAAGTCATGCTTGTGCATGCTTTCCCTTCTTGTTAAACACCCGAATATTATCCAACATTAACAAACTCAACAATGCACTTATTCAAGACCTGTTGCCAAGCCACAATTTTAACTTTTCAAGCATGCCATTGCATTAGTGCTAGATGGAAAATTCCTGATAGGGTTTTTATAATTTGAATAATAGGGCCCTACAAGGGCTTGGCAAGAGGACTGCTAAAACTAGGCCTCCAAATGGGGGGTACATATGTGTTTTAAAGATTCATAATTAGGGATTGCACTACATTAGCATCCTGTTCTACGTGATAATATACTTTATGGTGATCTTGCAAAAAATATCTTTGCTTCTCTGAAAAGGTTTTTTTAAACAACTGTTTTTCATTTTTCAGGATTTGCCACACATTATGGAAAGTTTCTACATTATCTGCTATCATATACTATGTTACTATGGGGTATGTTTACTAAAACCCCGTTAGGGTGCGCGCCGTGCTAGTGTGCGGATGCCATATAAGGAGTGGGAGTTTCAGTCAGAAAAAAGCAAAACCGGGATTAATCATGCGCTAATGTGCGCTGCGCTCATGTGCGCCCCGCACATTAGCGCATGAGAAAGTTGTGCGGGAAGCATAAGTGGCGCGCTGATGTGCAAGCACAGGATCAGAGCCACAGTACAATGGTTAAGACACTGACCAATAATGTAGGGATCATGGGTTCAATCCCCCACTGTGCACAATGAAGAAGGCTGGCTGAGGCATTACCTATTATGGGGAAGATTGCTTTAGGAGGCATTTTATTTTTATTTTAATTATCTCTACTAGCAAACGCACTCTCAAAGTGTGTTAACATAAGGCGCCCCATAAGGCACATTTTAAAGTGCATTGTCCGCCAAGGCACCCTAGAATGTTGCTTATAGGGCACTTTATAGGGTGCCCTATGAGGTACCGCAAGGTCACAGCACTGTTTTTGATGGCAGCACTGTGCAGTTTAAGGAATGAAAATCATAAGTAGGTGCGCTGACATGCCAAGAGAAGCAGCAGTGTAGCACAATGGTTAAGACACTGACCAATGATGCAGGAGTCATGGGTTCAATCCCTCACTGTGCCTAATGAAGAAGGCTGGCTGAGGCATTACCTGTTGTAGGTAATATTGCTGTAGGGGGCATTTTATTTTTATTCTAAATAGTGCTGCCAGCAAACACACCCTCAAAGTATTGTAACATAAGGTGCTGCATAAGGCACCTCATAGGGTACCCCAGAGGGCACATTTTAAAGTGCACTGTCCGCCACGCACCCTACAATGTTGCTGAAAGGGTGGCCTATAGGGCGCCATATAGGGTGCCCTATGAGGCACAGCAAGGTCATAGCACTGTGTTTGATGGCAGCACTGTGCATTTAAACGCATGGAAATCTGAAATAGGTGTGCTGACATACAAGGAGGAACAGCAGTGTAGCACAATGGTTAAGGCACTGACTGCTGATACAGGGGTCATGAGTTTGCTCCCCAGTGTGCCTAATATGTAAGGCTGGCTGAGGCATCAGCTTTGCAATGTATGTATTGTTTCCTGCAGCACTTTATTTGTATTTTATTAATTGCTGCCAGAAAACACGCCCTCATGTGTCATAATTGAAGGTGCCGCATAAGGCACCCTATAAGGCACTCCATAGGGCACATTATAAAGTGCACTGTCCGCCACGGCACCCTAAAATGTCCCCTATAGGGCACCCTATAAGTCGCTCCACAGGATAACGTATAGTGCACCTCATATGGATGGTAACCATAAGGTGCCCTATAGGGCGCCCTCAGATGTACCTTATGGGTACAGTACGCTGAGAGTGTTTTTGCTGGCAGCAATAATGTACATGCAAAAGAGATAATGCTTTGGCCAGCCCTATCAAATAACCCCACTGTGGGTTTGAATCAATGACCTCTGGCTTCATAGGCAGTGAAGTAACCATTGGGCTACAGCTCTATAGCTGCTAGCAAGCCCCTGGCTGGCTGCAGAGGGAGTGCATGTCACCACACAGACAGTCTGCTGTGGTCATCAGGATAGGGTTAGCACACCCATACCCATGATGCACTGCACATGCAAATCAGCTGTCCACAGATAAACACAAGATGGGGTATGCACCCCCACAGCACCTCGGCCTGGTACGGGGAACTGACCATGTGCACCCCACAGCACCTCGGCCTGGTAGAGGGTACTGACCGTGTGTGTTACTGGCACAGAGTAGCTACACACCGTCACATTGTGCAGGTACTGTGCTCACCCTGAGTGTGCGGTGGGGCGCCCAGCACCAGGTCTACAGCACCTTCCATGGCAGAAATAGGCCATGCTGTAGGTCCCAGCAGTGCTAATGTGTGAGGTAGTTAGTTTCTGCAGAAACACCTTGGATATATCTGTCTGTCTCAGTCAGGTGTAGCCCCTATGGACCCCTAGGAGGATTATGTACCATCACCCTCCTCCTCCAAGGCTGAGGGTGGCAAACAGGTTCTCTCATCAACCGATCCACATTCTACCTCCCTGCAATGGTGGCAGTAGAGGGGACCATCAACCCCAGTCCTGCTGGGGAACAGACACCCTACAGGGCAGACAATGCAGCTCTGTACACATTCTTAACACAACAGCAGACAGACATTAGGCCTGGATATGCTAAGCTGCACCCCACCACTATCTGATATTCTCCTGCAGCAAGCCTTCAGCCGCTGCACCCTGCAAGACACTCCATCAAGACACATACCAGCTGCAAACAGTCTGCTAGCTAGTCCATAGTGCATGTTCCTGGTGGAAATGCATGCACCCAGAACTGGAATGTCAGCATACACAACAAGCAGATAAGTCAGTGACTGGGCCCCAAAAGGAAACCCATAAATATCACATGAAAAAAATACTATATAGCACTATGGGGGTGCCTAGCCATGCTGTGGTCACTGCACAGTCAGGGTGAGAGTGATCTCGCAGCAGGACATGCTGAGGCCACCCTGTCTGTGTAGGTGGTGGCCGGGCACTATAATGTCCCAGCCAGTGCCCTATGCAGATGCATCCTGACCAGGCTACCCTGTCCGGGCTATACCCATGGTACCTTGCTCCTCATTATGCACATTGGCAGGCCAATACTGGCAACAGTGCTGGCAGTGTGGGCTGTGGAGGGTGTTTGCAGCCACCACACACTGGATAGACAGACACACACACCCACACCTATGCCAGCATTGTGCTACTATAGAGGAGTTTAGCAGCCCTGACCACCACATCAGTCCTGAGCACAGTACAGGCATGGATATGGTACGCAATACTGTTGGGGGTCACTCCCCAGGGTGGTAAACACTGTCAGAGACCAGACCTGAAGCACACACCACAGACATCAGAAAGGTTGTTATGATGGAGCTCAATGAGCAAACTGTGCTTAACGTAGGAACTGCTATCTGCCAGTAATCATAGCAAACGTTTGATAGCTGTGTACTGTATACCCAGGTGTAGGGTGGCATTGCTAAGGTATGCAAGTGCTAGAATTGGGAGATGCACGCAGGGCCCAATGTCCTGCCTCTCCAGGAGGCATTGGCCAATGGGGCCTGTGGGTGTGGGTGTGGGTGTGTCTGCCCCTGTTGGCTGCTGCTTTACGGCAGAGGTTCCCAACTCCAGTCCTGGTGTGCCAAACACTGTTCGGGTTTTCATGCTGTCCCTCATGAATATGCATGAGATACATCTGCATACCATGGGGGTGGTGCATAGATATGCAGCACAGGCACCTGAATGGTGTTTGGCCCTCCAGGACTGCATTTGGGAGACTCTGCTCTAGGTAATGCGGCTGTTTATGGTGTCTGTGCTCGGTGGGGTAAAATATAGGCGTATTAACCATGCGTATGTTCTCTGCAATAAAGGTTTGTCCTTACTATCATGGTTTAGTTGTGGGAAAAATATGTGGACTGGATTGGCAGTAGCCCCAGCTGGGCTTTGAACCTGTGACCTTCTGTTCTTGCATACACTGTCTGTGTGCACTGCACCACCGTGTTGCCACAGATATGTTGCATTCCCTGGGGAGTCCATGACTGTACATCCGACAGGGCCTGTTTGTTGCAGTGCACGGCACCCACCTGGACAGGGCTAGGCCATGTTCTGCTGTTGCCACCAGCTGCTGCCACCTCCACCAGCAGTACCGCTCCATCCTTAGATTGGAGACAGCATAAAACCTGAAGGATTTGTGGCCCTCCAGGACTGCATTTGGGGGAATCTGCTCTAGGTAATGTGCACGTTTCTGGTGTCTGTACTCTGTTGGGTAAAATAGAGGTGTCTGAGCCATGCTTATGTTCTCTGCAATAAAGATTCGTCTTTACTAACACAATATAGTTGTGGGTAAAATATGGGGACTGGATTGGCAGGAGCTCCAGCTGGGGCTTGAACCTGTGACTTTCTGTTTCCAAACACACTGGTTGTGTGCACTGCACCACTGTGTTGCCACAGAGACAGTGCATTCCCTGATGATACCATGACTGTTTGTCTGACAGGGCCTGTCTGTTGCAGTGCATTGCACCCACCTACACAGGGCTAGGCCATGGTCTGCTCTGGGCAGCTGCCACTGCCCCCCTCCACCTCCAGTACCCCTGTGCCACCATGCTGACATGCCCTTCTGCTGGTGGTGCTGGTGGTACCCAGTCTCAGGCCATCCTGTGTGCGGGTAGGTGGCTGCCTATGGTGTGGGGTCTGGGGTAGGGGAGCCTGCATATCTGTCTGCACGTCCCCCAATCACCGCCTGCCAATGTTCTGTGCCCTTGGGGGTAGCTGCTGGGTACTATCCCCTGTGACACTGTGCTAAACACTCTCGTGCCCATGTTGGGCCCTCATCAGTTGCTGTCTGGCTGCTGTTCAGTTTCAGCATTCCTAAGTGCCATCTAGGCATCTGCCTAGTCTGCACTGTGCCCCAGCTGCACCACAGCATGTGCCTCCTGCAGCCCTCTGTATCCCCTTTCCCAGCATCTGTCCAGTTGCCCATTCCGACCTGCCCACCCTGCTGTTGTGGAACATATGCATGCCATAGGTAACCTGTCCAATGGAGAGGTAAACCCTGATCAGTGTTATTTCACTGTGGGATCATTCACCTTGTATGGGGACGGAGCGTAGACCCTTCTAAAATTCATATTTATTTTTTGCGGCTTTCTTGGGAGTGTTTTTTGATGTTTCCCATTACTATCACTATTGCCCAGCTTGATTATGATTTTTTTATATTTTGTTGGGGTCATTTTTAATGTTTATTTGCCCTTTTGTTCCGTTCACATGTATCACACTGCTCACTTTTTGTAGGTTTCCCTGGTTTTGAGTTACATTGCTTACATAAATGGTTTCTCTTCCCTTTAAATCGGCTCTACCGCGAGGTTTTCACTCGTGGTATTTTTTTACTTGAATTTCAGCCCTGCTCCTGTGCGGGGAGCCTCTCCCCTCCCACTCTCCACCCATTGACCCCTTCTCTCCGCCCCTGGGGAGCCTTCCTCCGCCCTCCGAAAGCCTTTCCACGCCTCTATCGCACATCAGCGCGCCGCGCACATGAGCGGGCACTTTAGTGCGGCGTGCATGTGTGCGGGGCACAAAAACGCATCATTAGCATGCGCTAAGGTACCTTAGTGCACGCTATTATGCGCCGTGCACTTGAGCGCAGTTTAGTAAACATACCCCTAAGTGTGATATTTCCAAAATGGTTATGAGACTCTTGCATTGACATTCCTGTACATAGAGAACAACCAAACTATTTTGCATACCTGTAATTGTATGAAGCAATGCTAATATGTTCTTGAAGTACTTATTGGCATTGCGGAATTTACTGTGCTGTATTTAAAGGGGAATACTTAGAAGAGCTGGTGAATATAGTTATGACATCATAAAATTCAATAAGCATATAAATTTAGCAGCTAAACTAAGAAAGGACATATCTAGGGCTTTTACATTACATCTGTCCCTTGTTCTGAGCTTTCAAATTAAAATTCAAAATGTAGTGTCTCAGAATATGTTTTCTTTTTTAAGATCTATGTTACAGGAAAATAACTGGATGCAACATTGATTTACTTAATTTCTTTTTATTAGATTTGAATTCTGAGCAATTGGTAAATGAATTATAATAATTATGAGATGTTAGCTCATAAAGTAAATTAAAAGCAGATCAAAAATATGATATGCATTACATCTAAAACACGCTTTATTCGAAATACAAAGAACCTGATGTTTGACTCATTAGCCTTGGTTTCTCTGTCAGCAATTATGCATACATGTAATTATATTTTAAATTAAATTGCATATAATTGTACACTTTGTAGCAAGTCTTTTTTTGTAACACATTGTGATAAATTTTCAAAGGTGTGTAATTGTGTTTCTTTATATATTTTAGCTTTTCAGTTTCATCCTACTCCTTTTAAACTAGCATAGGATGGGCTGCACTGATTCTTCATTTGCAACTTTCCAGGGTTTGCAAATAGAAAAGAGTTGATTGTTCTTGGTCCGTTTGCCTATCCATAAATATTAAGTGTACCCACACCACTGGCATGAATGTAGCACAGCTGCTAGTGTTAAAAAAAATCCTGATTGTTGGTCAGCATCCCCCCAAGCCCCATTAGGGGTCATGTTGCCAAATAAGGAGTGTGTATTTTTATGTGGCAGCTTGACCCCTAGTGATAGTTCCATGAGATTTCTGCTAGGGATCACCGCTGCCTTTTTGAACCTAGGCCGGTGATGGGGAAGGAGTGTTGAGGATCATTCTTGCCCCCACTCCACTAATACACCAGGGACATCCTTGGAAAGAGCTGTGGGGATTGGAGGTGGGGGTGGGTGAGATGCTGATGGAGCATGAGGGCTTGTGGGGATGCTGATTATTGGGTTGTGATGCTCATGGGGAGCAGCTGATTAGGCAATTTGTTTTTTATGTACATTAGCAGCTGCATTGCATGCTGAGTCTTCAGGTGCACTTAACGCCTTCTCAGTAGGTGCATTTGCATTATCTGCAGTGATGACATTTGCACATGAGAACTTAGTTACTATGTGCTAACTGTAAATGCCGCCAAGGCCCTTAACCCACCCATTCGCAACCCCTTTCCCACTCCCTTGCTGTGGCGAGCAGTTACTCTGTGAATTAGTGCATGATAGGTACTAATGTAGGCAGAGTGGAGTAGAGGGAGGAGTGGCCTAGTGGTTGGGGTAAGTTACCTTAGGACAGAAGGTTAGGGGTTCAAATCCCACAGAGGACAGCAACCTTGGGCCGGAAGGACTGGGGTTTCTAGTTCCACAGGTGCTCCTTGTGGTCTTAGGCAAGCCACTTAACCCTCCATTGCCCATATTCCCTGCAAGTATTAGTGCATATGTCTCATATCCCCTTCTGTTAAAATGTATCCCCCAATTGTGTTCTGACCATTTTGATTGAAGGATAAGGTGGTATACAAAACTGTCTAAATAAATGTAGTACCTGTTACCACACTCTAATTCCCACCATAACTGTATACTGTTCTTTAGTAAACAGATCCTTAAGTTTAGACTTGCAAAGGGAAGAGTGAATTTTAGTAGTGCACTGCACATCCAATCTTATAATTTCCTCCCATCACACTGAGACATAGGAGTAGATAATCAAACTATCTGTAGTTTTGTACATCCTGCAGATGATTTTTACCTACCACATATGTGTCAATAATCAAAGGAAAAGCACACGTTCTTTCTTATGAATTACATTTATGCTGCCCTCAGTGTGCCTGATCCTGTTTAATCTTGGAAGCTAAACAGTGGTGGGGGTGGTTAGTACCTGGATGGAGGACCACCTTAGAATACCAGGTGCTGTATGGAACAAAGGCCTGACAATCTACTTCTAGCCATGAAAAACCCAGGGGATAATCACAACATGGACATCTATCCACAGGTTTGCTAGAAGTCAAAATCGACTTAATGGTACTCAACAGCAGCAGCTTTTCTCTTGATTATTGCACTTTGAAGACTCTTTGACAAGGCACAAATATTCATGTAATTTTGGTAACCCAAAACTATGCATATAATTTTCTCTCCCGACTTAGCCTCACTCAGAAAATGTCCCATGTAAAAGTACGTATGTTGTGGATGTAAGCATATACTTTTACTTCTGTGTAGGATGGGTTGTTATCATAAAGCCCACTTACATTGGTAAAATAGAATCTTATTTGAGGAAAGAGCTTTGATTAATGCCTCCACACATTTTAGAAATCTAAATAAAATGATTTATTTTTCAGAGTGTTAGATGCTTATGTATTAAGAGCTCGCTTGACTGTAGGTAGGGATTTATGCCGTTTAATTAGCATAGATCATGTCTCCATAAAGGTTGAGATCTAAACTGGGGGTGGGGTGGGGGTGTAATTCTGTGACAGCCTACCAAACTTGTCCATCTAATATGAGCCTATATTACTCCACTGAAACTACAGGTAGACATTTGCATTTGCTTTTTAGTATATAGAAAGGGTTTGGGAAAAGTGTATGCACATTTGTTTGAAAATCCAAAAGTACGTAGGTGCAGACGTTCAAGTCTCTTCCCTACTCTGACTTGGGAATACTTCTTCTTTTCTTGAGCAAATGCATACTTTTATCTGCATATTTATCAGGCAAATTTTTAACAAGTCATTTCTCACATAAGCCTATGTGGTATGGACAAAATTAAATTGTATAAATTACTTATTTAATGGCTAATTTACTCCCTTCTAGACTGCCAGGAGGTGAATAATTGCAAAGAGGGTCATTTTAGAAGCCCTGTTTGTGAGTTGGACATCTGCAAACGGGCATTCAGACATGCAAATTGTGAAGAAAGCTGGGTATATGGACATCCCTGGCTGAACGTTCATGCAGCACGAGCGCGTAGTAGAGGCATGCTCTGGTTGGAGCAAGGGAGATGCACGTTGCTGTGCAATTTCAGAATGGCATAAGCATGGCATGTTGGATGCTGAGGTGTCCAGGCCTATACCTGCTTCTGAAAAGGAACAAGGTGCAAAACAGTGCTTGTTTCATGGCTGCAACGCTTCTAGGCTTTCATTGCCACTGTTAATGTTTCCTACCTGAAGAAAACTGCATGTACCTACTTCAAATACCTACTTCAAACATATTGCAGGCCCACAACCACATGTCTGATTATCTTAAATGGTTGACCAGGATGTGCTGGTCTCATAGCATAGTCGCCTCCCTTCTGAATTACCCTGACTGGGAAGTCCAAGTACCTGGTTTTGCAGCATGCAATTCATAGATGTTGTCACCCAGCGAGGGTCCACACAGCTTAAAGCAGGATATTACACTGGGGTCTTATCTTTAACCAGCCAGGAAGTGGTGCAGAGAGCCTTGCAATGCCCTCTGGGTATTGTAGTTTTCACAGGCTAGCCAAGAAATGAGTTGCAGTCGGGTGGTAAGGCTTTAAGACAGGATTTTTATTCCCCTTCCGGGTGGATTCTTCTATAGCAATGAAAACAAAGGCAAACAGACCATCTTCTGGTACAAAATAAAGGAAACAAATATGAACCAAAATTGCTTCTATCTTCAGCTTCTTTACCCAAATAAAAAGGTATCTTAAACAGTCCTTTTCCCAAGCAAACAGAAAAACCTTTCTCCTTCACTTCAGTGACTAGAAAGTTTCCACAGCCTCTTTAACATAAAGAGGAGATATCATCGGCAATAATCAGTGTACAGTCCATGCATTCATCTGAGGGCTGTTCCCCTTGAATATCACACTGCATTTCTTCACTCTCTCCTTCAAACTGTCTTTCCTTCAGATAGCCAGAAGTATTATTGTTTAGCAGTCTCTTCCCATTGCACAGAGACTTCCTTTCTTCCTCCGTGAAAGTGTGTGAGGGAAAATTACCACATTCACTGGAGTTTCTTTCCTGAGAGCCCCACCAACTTTGACAATTACATGGAAAGTTACTGCATTCAGCTTTCCCTCTATTAGAGCCAATAAGCTTACCTTCTTGCTCCCTCAAACTGGGGTTTCTTAGTACAGCTGAGATCACGGAAGTGGAACAGGACGGAAGCTTCCTACGGCCTTTTCCCTTTAGCTTTTCTCCAGATATAAAAATATCCTCAGGACTCAGAACTCCTTTTCCCTTCTGTGCCTGTTGCTTGGGTAATTAGCTTTCTCAGCCTTTCTAAGCCTGGCTTCCAAACTGTCTCCTCTGTTACCTTCGGGATAAACGTCACTGAGCTTAGACGTGTCTGTGCACTGCTCTCTGAAGCAGTCTCCTGGGTTGTCTCTTTCAGCTCTGGAACTAAACCTCTCAGCTTTTCCAGCTCTCTCGGTAGTTCCCTCTCCGGCTCTCATACTGGCTGAACTCCAACCTCCACTCCAACCCGAACTTCCACCTGAACTTCCCGAACTCCCTCTAACTTCAGGTGAGTTAGGTTTATGTGTGTGTGCCTCAACTCCGCCCCCTCTCAGCTGCTCTTCATTACTTAATGAACCCTGAGCCTTCCTGCTGCTTGGGCGTGTTCTCACACCTTGTGACCTAGTTTGTGTGTGTTGCCTATAGCAACTCTGGGCCATGTGTTTCTCTGAGCTGTCAGTGTCAGATCCACTTTCTGCATTTCTATCTATTTCCATAGGCTCTGCTAGATCTACACTGTGACAGATCCCCCCCCCTTAAAATATTACGGGCTGCCGCACTTTCAAGCGGACAGCACATAATCTTCTTTCGGGTACTACTGTGCTGCTCTACCCTGACCAAACTGGCAGTGGCTGACCTTTCTTTCCAAGGTTTTAGGACATTAAGGTGATAGACCTGTCGGTGCCCCTTTTCATTTTCTATAAGATATGAGACGGGCCCAACCTTTTTCACCACAGTGCCAGGCCCTTTCCAGTGGGATTCAAACTTGGGTCCCGGGTCTGCAACCTGGATTATGACCTTATCTCCCTCAGCCAATTGCCTAGGTCTCGTGCCTCTATCATAGTAGTGTTTCTGATGCTGTTGACTGGTCCGCAAATTTTCTATTGAGGTTTTGGACGTCTTTTCTAAGTTTGTCCTCAAGTCTTTTAAAAACTGAGGTGCCCCAACCTCTTGTATCTATGGCTCTACCCATTGTTCATGTAGTATATCTAAAATACCTCTCGGGGCTCGGCCAAACAGGAGTTCAAAAGGGGATGCCCCTAAGGACGCTTGTATACGTTCTCTACACGCGTATAAAACAAATGGGAGTAGAGTGTCCCACTCCGACATCTCTCCCTTTTTTAAACCTCTCCTCAACAGGTGTTTTATGGACTGATTCATCCGTTCCACAAGTCCATTGGACTGGGGATGATACGCCGCAGTCCTTATATGCCGTATGCCAAATGCCTCCCACACCATAGCCAAGTGTTTAGATACAAAGTTACTCCCTTGATCAGTAAGTACCTCTTGGGGAAACCCAACCTCACAGAATAATTTTACCAGCTCCTGTGCTATTATTCTGGCCGAGGTATTCCTAAGCGGGATAGCCCAAGGGAAACGTGCAGCATGATCTACTACTACCAAAATATACTGAAAACCCCTTGGTGTTTTGATCAGAGGGCCCACGATGTCCATTCCCATACGTCGGATTGGCACCGATATAGTGGGTAAGGGCACCATAGGTACGGCCTTTGGTTTTATGGCGGTAACCCTCTGACAGGTGGGACAGGATTCACAATACTGTTTGGTCTCTTTGAAGACCCCTGGCCAATAAAACCGTGCCAGTATCTGATCAAGTGTGCCTTGAATTCCTTTCTGGCTACCTACCGGGTGGTCATGTGCCAAACGTAAAACTATGGCCTTAAAAGTCATTGGCACTACTAGTTGCTTCCTTACGGCATCCGTATGTGGATCCACGCTTTCCCTATATAGGATGTCTTTTTCTAAGAAGAACCTGGGAAGCGTAGGTCTGATTTCCTGGGCCCATTCAAATGCTCTCTTAAGAGACGGGTCAGTCCTCTGTTCCATGGGGAAAGAAGGAAACTTCTGAACCAGGGTTGCAGGTACCCAGGGTAACCCTTCTCCGGCCTCTAATTCAGCCCTCCCTCGGGTCCTACCATATCTCTCCTGATGTTTTCTAGCCTTTGCCTTTTTTCCCACTTTAGATGGGGCATGGATTAAATCCTCATGGATAGGAAGGATGCTTGCTTCCCCCTCCTCTAACTCCTCCTCTGGGGATTCTTCCTCCTCCTCAGGCCTCTCTGTTCTTTCTGCAGACAACTCTCTGGTCTCTGAGGTTCCGGCTTGCGACCGGGTGGAGACTAGGCCTGTTCTGGTACACAAATCTTTCACCAGTCCCTTACAAAATGGAGGCCAGTCCCTACCTAGGATAATGTCCTGTGGCAGCTTCGGGACTACCGCTACCCGTACTTCTCTTTCTATGCCCAGCCCTCTTACAGCCAGCTTATACAGGGGATAGTGTGAGTATGCCCCATGTACACATCTTATTCGCACCTGGCCCTCTACTTGACTCGGGGCTGACTGCCAACGCTGCTCAATGGTTTCCCAGAACTTGCGAGAAACCATGCTTTGATCAGCCCCCGAGTCGAGTAGTGCCAGTACATCCACACCCTCTACCTGGACCTGCAAAAGGAATCCTTCCTGGACTTGCTTCTCAGCTCCAGATACGAGGACCATTCACTCTTTACAGTTCCTCCGGAAATGTCCTGCCTTTCCGCAAGCATAACATTTACCCTTGTAAACAGACAAAACATCATCATCAATATCATCATTATCATCATCAAACTTAGGTATTTTAACCTTTGCATACTTTCCCACTTTACCAGAGTTCGCCATGCCAGCCACTTTTAAAATTCCAATCCCTGAGGTATCAGCCATCTTTGCCTCAAAATATCTGTCCGCTATATTGGCTGCCTCTTCCGTGGTTTGGCAATTCTGTAGAGTGAGGAAAGTTTTTACCTCAGGAGGCACAGCCTGCATAAACTGTTCTAATATAACCTCATCTATGATGGACTCAAGTGACCTCCTTTCTGGAGTCAGCCACTTCCAGGCTAGACTCTTCAACCTTTGGTACAGAGCTTTGGGGGTTTCTTTAAACCTTATCTTGGCCTCTCTGAACATTTGCTTATAATGCCTAGGAGTTAAACCTAATCTGTCTTTTACCGCTTTTTTTTATCTCTGCATAGTCAGAGGCAAGAATAGCCAGCATAGCTTTATATGCAGATAGAGCTTCACCAGTGAGAGACATCGCGAAGCGAACTGCCCACTGCTCTATAGGCCATTTAAGAGCTTCCGCTATCCTCTCAAATGCATCGATAAAATCGTCCAGATTGTCATTAGTGGTCAACTGTCCTAGCGTAAAAGCATTATAATTGTTCATCCCTACTCCCTGAAACATGGAGGGATTAGCTGCTCCTGCCTCACGTGGCTTCTTCAGGAGTGCTTCCATTGTCTCTAGTAGAGGTTTTTGCTGTTCCCTCATCACTTCCGCATTCCGCTCCTGGATGTGCCGAACCAGCTCCACCTGCTTGTCTCATTGGGTTTGCATCCAATGCATCATATCCCTCGGATCCATCTTCTTTGGAGTCTGCGTCACCTGTGGAGAGAAAGAAAAAGAAGGCCCACCAAGTGCGGCACATTTTGTTCTTTTAAAACCCTGTCTGTTTCCCTGTAGACAGAAGCTCCCCTTTCTCACCCTGTGTCCTTCTACACTTATGCCCAAGCTATTTTTACCTTAGGCTTCATGTAGACTCAAGCATGTGAGAAAGGTCTCTGTCCAGCTTCCACCTGGCTGATCTGCCAGCGAAATTTCTCCCAGACAGTTCTCCGGTATGGCAGCAGTTTCTCCACTTGAGGTAGTGTTTCCTTATTAATGTCCTTTGTTTCAAGGCAGAAAAAAAAAATCCTCAAAACTACGCCCACCTGTCACCCAGCGAGGGCCCCCACAGGTTAAAGCAGGGTATTACACTGGGGCCTTATCTTTAACCAGCCAGGAAGTGGTGCAGAGAGCCTTGCAATGCCCTCTGGGTATCGTAGTTTTCATAGGCTAGCCAAGAAATGAGTTGCAGTCGGGTGGTAAGGCTTTAAGACAGGATTTTTATTCCCCTTCCGGGTGGATTCTTTTATAGCAATGAAAACAAAGGCAAACAGACCATCTTCTGGTACAAAATAAAGGAAACAAATATGAACCAAAATTGCTTCTATCTTCAGCTTCTTTACCCGAATAAAAAGGTATCTTAAACAGTCCTTTTTCCAAGCAAACAGAAAAACCTTTCTCCTTCACTTCAGTGACTAGAAAGCTTCCACAGCCTCTTTAACATAAAGAGGAGATATCATCGGCAATAATCAGTGTACAGTCCATGCATTCATCTGAGGGCTGTTCCCCTTTAATATCACACTGCATTTCTTCACTTTCTCCTTCAAACTGTCTTTCCTTCAGATAGCCAGAAGTATTATTGTTTAGCAGTCTCTCCCCATTGCACAGAGACTTCCTTTCTTCCTCCGTGAAAGTGTGTGAGGGAAAATTACCACATTCACTGGAGTTTCTTTCCTGAGAGCCCCACCAACTTTGACAATTACATGGAAAGTTACTGCATTCAGCTTTCCCTCTATTAGAGCCAATCAGCTTTCCTTCTTGTTCCCTCAAACTGGGGTTTCTTGGTACAGCTGAGATCACAGAAGTGGAACAGGACGGAAGCTTCCTACGGCCTTTTCCCTTTAGCTTTTCTCCAGATATAAAAATATCCTCAGGCCAGAACTCCTTTTCCCTTCTGTGCCTGTTGCTTGGGTAATTAGCTTTCTCAGCCTTTCTAAGCCTGGCTTCCAAACTGTCTCCTCTGTTACCTTCGGGATAAACGTCACTGAGCTTAGACATGTCTGTGCACTGCTCTCTGAAGCAGTCTCCTGGGTTGTCTCTTTCAGCTCTGGAACTAAACCTCTCAGCTTTTCCAGCTCTCTCGGTAGTTCCCTCTCCGGCTCTCATGCTGGCTGAACTCCAACCTCCACTCCAACCCGAACTTCCACCTGAACTTCCCGAACTCCCTCTAACTTCAGATGAGTTAGGTTTATGTGTGTGTACCTCAACTCCGCCCCCTCTCAGCTGCTCTTCATTACTTAATGAACCCTGAGCGTTTCTGCTGCTTGGGCATGTTCTCACACCTTGTGACCTAGTTTGTGTGTGTTGCCTATAGCAACTCTGGGCCATGTGTTTCTCTGAGCTGTCAGTGTCAGATCCACTTTCTGCATTTCTACCTATTTCCATAGGCTCTGCTAGATCCACACCATGACAATGTACATGCTTATGAAATGGGCTACACGGGTGCACATACCTGGCTTTGGTATCCACACGGGGCCCACCGCCAGAACCAGTTACTGGAATATTCATCTTTTGGGATGGAGATGGTACTTATATATGCCTCCATCCACTGCTGCCACTCACCCAGATTTTTGCACACTGTGCTATGGACTTCCCAGATCCTTCCTAGACTTCTAAAATGCCACTTCACATGTTATTGACCATTGAAAACAAGGATATGCAAGATCCAGAGGGGGAGGCAAGTAGGTGAATCAGCTGAAAGAAATCCAGTGTTCACTTTCACAATTACAGAAGACGACCTTTTGAAATGAATGCAGAGATGGTGGTGCTTTTCTTACCACTTGGTCTAAAATGATATCTAAGGCAGCATGGCTTTAGAAGAGGCAGATCCTGTCAATTTCTTTAATTGGGTTAGCAAAGAATTAGATTAGAGTTAAGCACTGAATGTAGCCTATTTGGATTCAGTAAAGCTTTGGATACAGCCTTCATAAAATGCTCATAAATAAGATAAGTTTAGAAAATGATTCAGTGGCAGACAGCAGAGGTTTGTGGTAAATGGAGTTCATGCTAAGGAAAGAGGAGATAAAAGATTAATCTAAAAATGTTTGCAAAGTAGTCAGCGGCTTGGCAGTTAAGATTCAATGCATGAAAGTAGAGAGTCGTGTATTTGTAAAGTAGAAGTCCCAAAGAACAGTACATGATGGGGCTGAAATATAGATGTTCACCAAAAAAGAATGAGATTGCAAGATGATCATACCTGATAACCTCAAAAGTGCAGAACAGTGCAATAAGGGAGTAGCCAGAGCCAACATCAATATATGTATCATAGAGAAAGGTAGGATATGGTAGAATCATTCCAATATCAGAAATATACTGTAAAGGTCTCACAGTTTCTGAGTCTCCAAACTTTCTCCTCAGAGTTCAACTTAACATAGTCCTTTGGACACCAACAAGGAACCTGAATGTTGGTATCTTAGTTTTCTGCATGCATTAAGTGACCTCTTATAAAATACCGTCTAGCGTAAAATTACCTGCATTGTTTGCATCCTATATACTTTTACTGTGGCTTACCCATGAGCAGAGTTTAGGTGGGGCATAGGTGGAGCTCATAAGTATGCACCCTGATTTATTGAATACTATGGGGTATGTTTACTAAACTGCAGTATTGTCACCCGCGTTAGGTTCCGCGGTAATGGTACAGATGCCCATATAAAGGTGTGGGCGGTGCATCATTACGGCAAGCCATATCAGCTAACGCGCGTTACAAGGCACCTTAGACCAACGCATGTTACAAGGCGCCTTATAAGGCACCTTACA
Source organism: Ichthyophis bannanicus (assembly GCA_033557465.1). Taxonomy (NCBI): domain Eukaryota; kingdom Metazoa; phylum Chordata; class Amphibia; order Gymnophiona; family Ichthyophiidae; genus Ichthyophis; species Ichthyophis bannanicus. The sequence goes on along the minus strand of CM066032.1, from coordinate 402,399,647 downwards.
AGGCGACTTGTAAGGTGCCTTATAAGTAAGGTGCCTTATAAGATGCCTTGTTAGATGCCCTATAAGGTGCCTTGTAAGATGCCTTATAAGGAAGGTGCCTTCCAAGGTGCCTTGTTAGGTGCCTTGTCAGGTGCCTCATAAGGTGTCTTGTTAGGTGCCTCATAAGTGCTTTGTAAGGCGCCCTATAGGGCTCCTTAGGCTAAGCGCCGTATTAGACACCCCTGGACATGGCACCTTAGAAGGCACCCAGGGTTATGGAACCATAGGTTAAGGTGCACTAACAATGTTACATTGCCCTAGGTTAGTGTGCCCTAAGGGTTGCAAGGTGCTTCAGGTTGACATGCATGACCTGTGAGGCATAGAAACAGATGTAACCCTAACATTGGACAGAGCACCGAGGAAAGGCAATGAACAGGTGATGGAAGGAGGGAGAGCTGGGAGCTGCTGGACCTGCCATATCTTTGGGCATTGCACATGGCTGCCAGTATTGTTGACAAACATGTTGGGGCAACTGTACCACAGCACAGGGTGTTGGCAATGTAAAGTACTGGAAAGACAGTGGGTGGCAGATGATGGGAATATGTGTCCCCCAGTGGAGGCGGAGGTGGCAGGATAGTTACAATGATGGGTGGACAGAGTAGTGGTGGTGCCATGCAGGTCAGGCACAGGTGAGGCAAGCACAAAGAGGCAAAATGCAGGAAAGGGTACCAGCGCAGGACATGGGGTGGAAGCCTGCACAGGAAGACAGGACTTTACACAGCTGACAGATGCAGATAGATGGACAGAAGGATTGTTGGCAACTGTGGTGAGGGTAATATGGACTGGCAGCATGGATCTGAAAAGATATGACTGTTACAGGCATGCAAAATATCTGAGTTGGACAGGCATGAAAAGAGGGAACAATGAGGAATCAAACCCATGACCACTGTTTAGAACGTCATTGAACTAACCAGTAGGTTTATTGTGCATGGCTTATTGTACAGCAATGGCTAGGTACAGAAGGACTGCAGGTCACCTCACAAACCGTCTGCTCTGTGTGCCAGGATAGGGTAACCCCACCAGCACCCATGATGCAATGCACATGCAGAACAGTGGTCTACAGCTGATCACCAAATGGGGTCTGCACCTCTCCGGTACTGCAGTGTGGTAAGATGGACTGACAGTGCATGATACCAGCACAGAGTAGCTACAGACCATGCCATTATTCAGGCTCTGTGTTCACCCTGAGGGTTAGGATGGGCACTCAGCATTAGGTCCGCAGTACATGTGGTGCTAGAGATAGGTCCTGCTGCACATCCCCATCACTACCAGTGTGTGACAGATATTCCTAGCAGTGCAACTAAAAGTACTTTTGTGTTCTGCAGTCATATGAGGCCCTGTGGGGCCAGACACCACCAAGATTAGTGCATACCCACTGTTAAGGTCTGGCTGCTATGGGCACCTGTTATCAGGGTGTCTAGACTCGCATGAGGTGGATATAGCACTCCCTCTATGGGTCAAGGTGGTATACACTACATACCCCAAAGGACCCACAACCACCCATTTTGTAGGTGAGGGAATGGAGAGACAGGTGCCTGAGCCCTAAGAAAGGGCTGTAGGACTAGCAACCACAGTCCTGCTGGCAGAAGACAGCCCTCCAGGGCTGGTGGGCCAAAGCCATACCTATGACTGTGACAGACCAGCAGTAATGCTGCGGGTAGACCAGGGAAACTTCAACTGCCCCACAACACGGTCTGCTATTCACTAGCAGATGGCACATTCAGACAGCACCTGCAGCACCCTACAAGGTGTTCCAACCATGCACAGACTAACTGCAGATGGTCCACTAGCCAGTCCATAGTGCATGCCCAAAGGGGAACCCTGTGCACCCAAAGATGGGATGTACAGCACAGACACCAAGCAGCTATTTCAGTGATTGGGCCCCAGAACTGGGAACACACAGGTATCACTGGAGACAAGTAGGGTTGAGCACTATGTGGGAGCATAGACATGCCATGGTTACTGCTCGGTCAGGGAGGGAGTGACCTCATAGCATGTCATGCTGTGGCCACCCTGTCCATGCAGGTGGTGGTCGGGCACTATAGTGTCCCAGCCATTGCCCTACACCCTGTGCAGATGCATCCTGCTAATCTGCCCTGTCCGGGCCATACCTATAATACCTTGCTCCTCATTATGCATATTTGCAGGCTAATGCTGGTAACAGTGGGACATTGTGGGCCCAGAGTGGTGTAGGCAGCCACAAAACAATTGATAGACATACACACACACACACACCCCTATTGCAGCATTGTGCAATGATAGGGGTGGTTGGCAATCCTGCTCGCCACACTAGTCCTGATCACAGTGCCGACATTGCTAAACTGTGCAGGGGGTAGTAGTAGTGCTCTGCTGATAACTTCAGCTTCATGCTGGGGCCAACAGCCTGACTCTCCATGAAGCTTTGGATAGTGGAACCTGTGTGAGTGGGTGTTTTGACCCCTGTTCGATGCGGCTTTGGGGTTTGCACATGTTGATGTTGTATCTGCATTGTAGGGTAAAATATGGGGAGATGCTCTGTAGGATCCATAGCTGGGACTTGAACCTGTGACTCTCTGCTTCTGGACACACTGACTGTGTGTACTGCACCACACTATTGCCACAGAGGAGTAGTGGTCCCTGGGGCTAACCTTGCTTTCCTCAGGCAGACCTTTTCTGTTGCACTGCACACCATGTTCTGGTACAGGGCATGGCCTAGGTCCACTGCAGGCAGGTGGCACTGCTCCTTCCAGCAAACCCCCCCCTGCCATGCCGACATGACCATATGCTGTCGGTGCTGGTCATGCGCGGTCCCAGGCCATCCACTGTGCAGGTAGGTGGGTGCCTAGGGTGCAGGGTCTGGGGTGGCGAGGCATACATGGACATCCACACATCCCCCCCCATCACTGCCTACCAATGTTATGTCCCTTCCACATGGGGGAGTGATGGCTGGGGGGATGTCAGGCTGGTGCTCTAGCAACTATTGGGTAGGGTGGACCGGGTAGATGTAGTTGGAGTGTGTTGTTACTGCCAACTGTGGACAGACTAGGGTATGCACCTCAGGTACGGTGTACTCAGTTTGGCCTACTGGGTATATATATGTTTCTGACAACGTATGGGCACACCCTGCAATGCCTTACTAGGGGCTGCCATAAAGTGTGTTCAGTTAGCTGGGTCTACGAACTGTTTGGGACCCAGCCTGGGTGTGGTCTATGGACCCTTGTTAGTGTGGTCCCCAGATGTGCACTGCTTGCCCTATTACAGGCATAGTGGTACCTGTGTGACTTTTGGGGTCCTTGCTGGGTAATGTCCCCTGGATGGGACACTGTGGAACACCGACTACTGGGCATGTTTGGCCCTGGTCAGCTGCTGTCCTGCTGATTTCCAGTTTCTATGTTCCTATGTGCCACCTGGATGACGGCCTGGTTCACCCTGTGCCCCAGCTGCCCCCACTGCATGTCCTGCCTGCAGTCCCCCTATGCCCCATTTGCACCATCACCATAGTGGCCTTTCATATTTGGCCACTATAACTGTTGCTGCAGATGGAGCACTACTATTACCTCTCTCAGGCTCCCTGCCTAGGCTGTACATTGCTGACACTAAAATGGTTTCTCTCTCCTGCAAATGTGCATCTAACGCCAGGTTTTCCCTCGCGGTAGTTTCCAGCCCTTCAGTTCCCCGCGTTGGTGTCATGGGAGCCTCTCCCCCCCACTCCCCACCCATTGACCCCTTCTCTCCGCCCTCTTTCCACCCTCCGCAGCCAGGAACGCTAACGCGCGTTAGGTTACATTAACATGCGTTAACGTAATGCTAACACGCGTTAACGTTACATAGTGATATAAAAAAAATGTGATATGTTATTTTTACAATGTAATATAAAGCTTGTATTCCATTCATTTATTTTTCTGTAATATAATTTGGTATGTCTGCATCCTGGGAAGAGAGACTACGTGGCTAATAATACATAGCCTGTCACAGGTGCAGAGGTACAAAGCTGATTCACCTTTACTGTATGTCTGCATCCTGGGAAGGGAGACTACGTGGCTAATAAGAAACATAGAAACATAGAAACATGACGACAGAAAAAGACCACAAGGCCCATCTAGTCTGTCCTTCCATAACAACAACTACAACAGTCCACTTTTTACCTTTAGAGATCCTCTGTGTTGGTCCCATGCTTTTTTGAATTCAGTTACTGTCCTCATCTCCACCACCTCCACTGGGAGACTATTCCATGGATCCACTACTCTTTCCGTAAAGAAATATTTCCGCATATCACTCCTGAATCTATCTCCCTTCACCCTCATCCCATGTCCCCTCGTAGCAGAACTTGCTTTCAATTGAAAGAGGTTCTCTCCCTGAACATTTATGCCACGGAGGTATTTAAACATCTCAATCATATCACCTCTATCCCGCCTTTCCTCTAAGGTGTACATATTAAGATCCTTAAGTCTGTCCTCATATGCTTTATAATGAAGCCCATTAATCATTTTAGTAGCAACCCTCTGCACCGACTCCATCCTGTTCACATCCTTTTGAAGGTGCAGTCTCCAGAATTGCACACCATACTCCAAATGAGGTCACACCAAAGACTTATACAGAGGCATTATCACCTCCTTTTTTCTGCTAGCCATTCCTCTCCGTATGCACCCAAGCATCCTTCTAGCTTTTGCCGTCGCCTTTTCTACCTGTTTAGCTACTTTAAGATCATCAGACACAACCACGCCTAGGTCCCGCTCTTAACACGTAGCCTGATATATGTAATGATTTTCTGACTTCCTTACTGTATGTCTGCATTCTGGGAAAAGGGATACGTGGCTAATAACACATAGCCTCATACAGGTGTATATGTAATGATTTTCTGACTTCCTTACTGTATGTCTGCATTCTGGGAAGAGAGACAATGTGGCTAAATAACACGTAGCCTGACAATTATTAACCAATGAATAATTACTGAATTTTCTATAAAAATAACTGTGAAACAGAGGTTGGGTGTGAGTGCTTACTGAAGCATCTCACCCTTTACTTGCAAGCAAAGTCATTAAACTCAGCTTTACTGAAAAGTCTGTTATTGTATAAAAAGTTATGTTTTCTTACACATAGCACGCGTTAATGTTACCTAACGCGCCTTATCGTAGCCACTGCTATGTTACCGCAGTTTAGTAAACATACCCCTATAATTTACTTAGAAAGTAGGTGTGGTCATTTACACCAGCTCTAGGATTTATCTGCCACTTATGTATGCACATACTTGACTTTATAAAATAGATGTAAATTACATGTCTGAAAATGTGAATTACCTAGGAATGACTTTATAAAGTTACCCTCATGGAGGCAAATTCCAAGATGTGCAACCCTGGGCCATTTGGATGTCCAGACATCTGGGCGGCCTGGGGATCACCCAATTCTGCTCCCGTGGGGGTTAAATATCCCTGCGAGAGCATAATCGCAGCATAAGACTGGAATGTTGAGGAAGTACCACGATTCAGGCACCCTGGATGTCCCGGCACTTACCCGGCTAGCCCAGACTGGCTCCTGCATGTCCCCGATCGGGCCTTCCATGGCCAAGGTCGGGCTTTGCGAATTCCCCTGTACCCCTCACTTCCCCTTGGCACCCCGACTCTGGCATCCCCCAAAGTCCTCTGAGGTGGAATAAGTCCCGCGTTTACATGGCCGACCCCGGATGTATAGAGCTGACCTCAGAATCGTCTGGGGCCATGCTGTCGCCTACTGTCTGCCCTTGCTCTTCCCTCGACCTGCTCCCTCCTGCCCATGAACAAAGCTCCTCTACAACTCATGTCTATGTGTGGGGAGCTCTGTTCCTGCTGGATCGGACGTCCAAACCTGCTAAATGTGAGTCAGAATGAGGGCCATAATGTTCATGGACTACTTTAATAGATGTCACAAAATAGCCAGATATAGAGTGTGCTCACCAAGCTGAATTAACCTTGCAGGATTTTATCCTCATGATAAATATCAGTTCTCCTTCAACCAGTGGCAGAAATTCAAATTGAGGGCCTCCAAGCAAAATATCTGAAAGGACTCACAGAGCAGGTGGAAATCTACCTCAGAAGATATGGGAACTGCTATAAATGGGTCCCCCTGCACTGCAGGCGCATCTTGGGCAGACTTTACACCACTGCCGCCTTCTCTCTTGTTAAGTACTTTGACTTCAGCATTCAAGCCATTCAGGCAACAATTAAAATATTTACTTCGGTCCTCCCTCTAACAGAGATTTTCTGTCAATGGTAGGCCACCTCCCACAGTAGTATCAACAGCAAACATCTGCTACCAACCACCCACATAGGACATTGAGGGAGTCACTACATCCACGAAACAGTAGCATTTAAGAGTACTTCTTCTTTCATCTGTCCATATAAATCCCTCTCAACATTCTCTAGCCGTTTAGTCTCTCTAATTACACTAGTCTCCACACAAGGGTCATATTCTCTGTGGCTGCAATCTCTGTTACTCGGCAGTTTTCAAAAATACTACTTTTTTCCCAAGCAGGTAGTCTAAATGAACTCTCTTGCACAAAGAGCAATTTTGTTTCCTATCTGCTTCCCTTTGAGACTGGCTTGTACAGTTGTTGCATGGACTTGCATGCTTTCCTTTTCTACCTCAAGCTTCACTGGGTTAGCAGCCCCAATCACCTCCACTTCCATGGGCTCACAGCCTAAAATCCATCCTTCCGGTTGTTGCTGATCCACTTTCATCTGCGAGACGTCCTCCGCCTCCCCACCTGTGGGCCTGTAACATATTTTCTGTTGGAAGCTCCATCTACCTTACTGCCAGGGCTTCTTCTTATAGGGACCCTCCTAACCCAGAATTTCCTCTGGTGACTTCTCCTGCCTCTAGGGATGTAGGGAAATGTAGTTCTGTTCAGCCCTCCTATGTGTTCTGTCCTGTAGAACCCAGCCTTCATGTTTTTCTGATACTGGGAACTTGTCTCCGAGCATTACTGTACATATAACAGGTCACCCTAAATGTGGAAGCCAAGCAGGTGCTTGTGTGTCTTTATAAAATTGCTCCTGAAAAGTTGAAGCAATCTTAACTAAAAATGAAGCCACATACATTAAAATCAGCTCAGGAGCAGGTGTAAATTAAAGTTCATGCAATATGCAGACTGCATGCATCTTATAAAAAATCAGCATAAGTCGTGACTCTACCCTTCCTCTGGCCAAAATCCATCTCCGAAAATGCCTACTTTAGAGTTGCGTACAAGTGTACCCGTTCTTGTCATCTTATGTAACTATATGTGAGGGGCAATTTTATCACTGTCATTTATGCTCCTATACCTGCATTAAATGCCTTTATAAAATTATCTCCATAATCTACAAGAAGCAAACACTTTTAGTGAAAAGGGAATTCTAAAATATGGGGTCTAAGTATGAAACTCAAAGGGAGTAAGATCAATAATATCAGAAAATATTTTTTCACAGAAAGGGCAGAGGACACGTAGAATAACTTCCCACAGAATCAAACCAAGAACCAACATCATAAAAGATGGGACAAATACCAATTGTTTCATTTTTAAGATTTTATATGCATTAGTTCCAGAATACATGACTAAGCTGATTGTTTTTGTGGAAAATAAGAGATCACTGAATTCTTGTAGTAACTTACAACTATTATAGCCTTCTATGAGATATTTGTCATAAAAGGACATTGGATGGACTGTTTTCCTACCAAGTGGGTATGAAATGGAATGAACTACTGCAGGGTATTAAGACTTTAGAGTCATATATGGCCTTTCATCGTGCTTTGAAAACCTATCTTTTTATAAATATTGGATCCCACTCCTGATCAGACCTCCCCATCACAACCAACCCATGGAATCAATACCCCTTGACATGACCTTCCTCTCAGCAGATTCCTCCACCCCTTCCCCTTCCCCTGAAGGTGGGAATGAAAACAAACCCCAGCCACACCTGCTCTTGCAAGTTGTAGATTCAAGATGGCACCCTAGTGGTAATCTCATGGTACTATTGCTAAGGGTCAGGCTATTGAATAAGGGCAAACAATGGAAATTGAGAGGGCAGAAAGAAATTTTGAGACAAAGACTAGTACTTTAAAATAAATTCTAGCTTTCTGAATATTCTATTTTGCGAGGAACTTCAGTGCACTCTTCAGGGTAACACCCAACCCCTCCCCCCAAAAATGCAAGGGCAGTCCCTGATATGTAGTCAGAATACAGTCCTATTTGCAAGCACTAAGAACCTCTTGATAGAACAGCTCTGCCTCCTGCCTTTAGCTGGGAAGGATCCATGCCAGTATCTGTAATTGTGTAACCTAAAACCTAGGCACCATATAAAGGGACTGCAGTCAAAAAGTGCTTACTCACATCTAGATCCCTTTTTTAAAGAGCAGTCAAGTTAATACTGACCCAGCAGCCCCTGGGTTTTCTTGGTAGGGCATGACTGGAAGTAGATTGCCAGGCCTTTTCTTCTGAGGCAATGGAGGGCAATGTGACTTTCCAAGGAATACCAGTGGGAATCAAACCCAGATCTCTTGGGTACTAAGCTGTGACTCTAACCACTAGGCCAGCCTCTGCAAGAGTTGTTGCACCTTAGCAAAGAAAAAGCAAGCAGAAGTATCCCACATACAGGTGCATGCCTGCTTCCCTAAACCCTTAGGTACTGCTGACAGAATAAGGTTTGTGTTTATTCCACCAGCCAAAGAGAATTTCTCCCAGAAGAACTGCATGCACTAATAATGTTACCAACAGCAACAGCAACTCCCAGTCCCCTTAGCTATAATTCAAACCAAAGGAGGCTTGCTTTGCACCACCATTTGACATGTCCTGATGAAGCCCATTTGAAAGTGGGTGAAACTAGAGTCGACTGTGTTCTTATGGAGGTGTGGGCACCTCTGGAGTTTGGAGAGTGATGGGTTTGATAAGTTAAGTGTTAGCCAAATGTTTTTCAGTTGTTTTAAATGTATTTAAAAATTGTAAAAACAGATGAGCTATTCTGGAAGCCTATGAATGACATTTAGGGGAGTTTCAATGAGCTGTTTTTAAGCAGTTGTAAGCTGCATTGCACAGCCGTGGGCCCCAGCTCTGAGGCTTCTTCACCCGACATCTATTGAATGTTTGAGCCTGTCACAGGGTTAAGTAGTGTAGGTAGTGCTGCTTCCTTTGGTTTGAACAGATGGCTTTAGACAAGGAAGATCTTGTCTTACTAATCTGTTATGTTTTTTTGAAAGTGTGAATAAACAGGTGGACAAAGGTGAGTTGGTTGATATAGTGTATCTGGACTTTCAGAAAGCCTTTGACAAGGTCCTCAGAGACTTTTGGCAAAACTAAAGAGTCATGGGATAGGAGGCAGTGTACTACTGTGGATCAAGAACTGGTTAAAAGATAGAAAGCAGAGGTTCGGGCTAAATGGCCAATTTTCCCAATGGAGAAAGGTGAATAGTGGTGTACCCCAGGGATCTGTGCTGGGTACGCTGCATTTTGACATATTCATAAATGACCTGGAAAGTGGAATAACGAGTGAGGTTATCAAATTTGCAGATGACACAAAACTATTTAAAGTTGTTAAAACCCAAGAGGATTGTGGAAAATTGCAAGAGGATCTTGATAAATTAGAAGACTGGGCATCAAAATGGCAGATGAAATTTAATGTGGACAAGTGCAAAGTTATGCACCTAGGGAAGAACAACCCAAACTATGGTTACACGATGCAAGGTTCCACATTAGGAACCACCACCCAGGAAAAAGATTTAGGCGTCATTGTGGATAACATGTTAAAACCCTCGGCCCAGAGTGCAGCAGCGGCCAAGAGAGCAAACAGAATGTTAGGTATCATAAGGAAAGGAATGGAAAATAAAACAAAAGATATTATAAAGCCTCTATATCGTTCCATGGTGAGACCGCACCTTGAATATTGTGTGCAATTCTGGTCGCCGTATCTTAAAAAGGATATAGCGTTATTAGAAAAGGTTCAGAGAAGAGCCACCAAAATGGTAAAGGGGATGGAAGGATACTCCTATGAAGAAAGGCTAAAAAGGTTAGGGCTCTTTAACCTGGAAAAGAGACGGCTGAGGGGAGATATGATAGAAGTCTATAAATTAATGAACGGAGTGGAACGGGTAAACGTAGATCGATTGTGTACGTTATCAGAATATAGAAAGACTAGGGGACATGCAATGAAGCTACAGGGTAAACTCTTTAAGACTAATAAAGAAAATATTTTTTTCACTCAATGTGTAATCAAACTCTGGAATTTGTTACCGGAGGATGTAGTAAAGGCTGTTAGTGTAGCTGGGTTTAAAAAAAGTTTGGACAAGTTCCTGGAGGAAAGGTCCATAAACCATTATTAAGAAGGGACCCAGTATATCAATGCTTGACCCAGTAAAAGCATTGTCGAACCTGTGTCTTTTGGGGAAACTGCTAGGTATGTATGACCTAGATTGGCCACTGTTGGAAACAGGATACTGGGCTTGATGGACCTTGGTCTGACCCAGTATGGCATATCTTATGTTCTTATGTTCACTAATAATGTAGTACATAGGAAAACTCATATTAAATTTGATCCTCATCTCCACTTAAGGGAGGGGAAGTATGTATGTAATAAGATTCAAATCTGGATAGACTATATATAAACTCAGAAAGCAGCTGAGCCTCAAATTGAATTTCCATGTTTGTCCAGTGTGAATCTTTCAGAGTCTATTTGGCAGCCTATTCTAGCAACACTAGACTACCGCAAGGAGTTGAGGCTTCCATTTTGATGAGGAAACTGTTAAGACAGGGGCAACTTGGTATAATTTTTATTTATTTATTTAATTTATTTATTTAACACTTTATCATACATTCAAAGCGGTATAGAAGACCTGTTAAATAAATAATATCTGTCCTCTCACTTACCACTTCTGGGTTGGTGGGGGAAGAGGGTAGGGATGGTATGGGGCAGAGGGGGACTATTAATTTAAAATGAATCTGGGAGGGGTAGGTTAGAGGGGGCCTTAATTTAAATTGAATTGGGGTGGCAGGTGTGGGGTGGCTCTAGGGGGTACCACAGATTAATGAAACCCATGGTAACTTTTCACAAAGGAAAACAGCAGGAAAAACTTATTTTACTGTGGGTTATTCCATCATCATAGGATTTGTCAGAAGCAGAAATCAATGAAGATTCTCCTTCTGACAACATTTTGTAAGCGAAAGAAGGTTTCTTATTTTCTTCATATTTTCCATCATCTTAGAATTTATGCTCCTATGTCTCTGCGCAGTCCTTATGTTTAACATATGGAGATAAAGATGACTTTTCACCATCTGTAAAAGCATATGTTTTATCCCTCAATGCAGGCAGATACAAAGAAGCTTGTGAAGACTTGCCAAGGCTGTCAGTTTATGAAAACCTCCCAAAAGAAAGCAGTGCCGTACAGGGATGCCTGTACATGCAACAGACACTTGGGAAAGCAAAGGAGTCAATTTCTTTGGACTTTTGCAAGAAGGCATGTGAAACAATCTACATACTTGCCATTCTGGACTGCTTCAGTAAATGAGCTGCAATGTGCCCTGTTGAGAAGGAGTAGATAACAATGTGTAAATTCCTCTGAGATCTTTGAGTGCTAAAAGACACCTGCGTGCCTGTTGTTATGATTTCTTTGAGAATGTGTCCAAACTTCTGAACTTTGATCACTGGATGACATCATCATGCTAGCCATTGTCCAGTCAGACAAAAATGAGTGAACAAGGCTATTAAAATTGCTATCCCTGTTTATACTATCCATAGGCATACTAACTGGGATACTGAGATAGATAGCTGCATATAGGTATACCCCATATTGTCTTTGATCTGTGTTCTTTAACCAGAGCATAGGTGAAATTGACTTTCTTATGTATGAATGAAATATACTTGCACCATGGGATCACTAGATCCGAGGTTCCCAACCCTTTTGATTGTGTGGACTTTTTATTAACCTCCCAAAAATTCAAGGACCTCCAGTTCATCCCCACCACCCTTCCCAGACCGCTTCTCTTAAGCACTACACTTATCACCATTGGCCCCCTCTATCTTCCTTCCCCTTCCTGTCTTCACCAGTCTCCTTCCCTCCTCCCATCCAGTTCCCTCCAGTTTTTCTCCTTTCCCCCAGCCAATCGCCATCAGTATCTCTCTCTCGCTCTCTTTTCTGTGTTTTGCAGACCCCCACTGTAAAGGTCTCATGGACCTCCAAGGATCCATGGAGGACAAGTTGACAGCCAGTGCTTTAGATCCATCCTCCTGCTGAAAAGTACTTTTAATGCCAGTAGATATGCCTGAAGTTTTCTTTTGACAGAAACCTAGTGGTTAAAGCAGCAGGCTATAACCCAGCATCCAAATCCTGCTATGTGATCTTGGGCAAGTCACTTTACCTTTCATTGCCTCAGCTACAGTTTAGATGGGATGTCCAGCTGGACAGGGGAATAAGTTGTGTACTTTACCTGCTTGTAACTCATCATGAGCTTGGCTATGGAAAAGGTAAGTAATGAAATCTAAACACATCCAAATAACGAGCACACAAAAGCCAGATGCCAGAAGTGCTGAATTCAAACTCAGCCGAGCAGGAAAGAAATAGTACTTTGAACTGGAGTTATTGAAGTAGCTTACAGGCAAATTTCTCATGGGACTTTATTATTTTTTCCAAATGAATTAACCCCATTATGAAATGCTGAGGAGGAAGAGAAGGAATCACAGTGAGGGAGGGGACTGGTCCATGTTACACTGCTCACTTCACAGGGGTGGGGAGAGGAATATTACAAGTACACACTACCCAGCCCAGTCTACTGTCAAGTTGATGGACATTATTACTTTCTTAATTCTGGCATGTACATGAACCTGCAGTAAAACCCGAGACCTCAGAGTGATGAAGAAAGCAGTGATAACAAACATTCTATATGCAACAACTTGAACTTTCCCAACAACTATTTAGTTGCAAAGAAAACATGATAATGACTGTCTTAATTTATGGATTTTATTATGTCTAGCGAAACATTTATATAAAAGATGTCTATAATGTAGCACTTCATGATATTCCTAGAAATACATAACACTATCAAATATAAAAAGGCAAGAGTCTAGCTTGTAAATTATACAAACACTCTCGTACACTGCAGGAAACCAAAATTGATTCAACAGTGAATGAGGAAAGCAAAGGAGCTCAAATTTCTTCAAGGAGGTGAATACAAAATCACCACAATCACCTACTGGCCAGGTTGGGGATGATTCACAATGATCTTGGCACAGTTCATTTTCAACATGGTGGAGCATGTACAATAAGATAAGTGAAAGTATTTTCTTAGAATTGCAAAGATACAAACTCTATTCTCATGAAATAATTAATAACAAAGGCATGTTGTGGAGCAATGATGAAAGGCTAAGTCATGGTGATTGTGTATTCGCCTCCTGAAGAAATTTCAGCTCCTTTGCTTTCGCCATTCATTGTTGAATCAGTTTTGGTTTCCTGCAGTGTATTTAGTGCTTGTATAATTTACAAGATAGACTCTTGCCTTATTATATTTGACTGCTTGAATTTTTGCAAGGGCACAGGTTTTTTGGTTAAATATTTTTATTGGAAGTGCATAAAGCTGACATATTATCTTAAAAAGCTCTAAAAGAATCATTATTACCCAAGGAGCTATTAGGAGAAGGCATGACCTAGGGGTTAGAGCAATACTGTGAATGCTGAGAAACCAGGGTTGAAATCCCCTGTTACCCACTGATGTTCTTGTAATCATGGACAAGTCACTTTGTTTTCCATTGGCTCAGCTACCCACATGAGGGCTAATTTTATAATAGGGCACCTAAGAAACGTCAACAAATGGGCCAGTTTTATAAAGGCAACATAAGTGCCTACAAGTCTTTATAAAATAGACTCCTACAATGTTCTCCAGTAGCACACAACTTCACACACAAATTTACACCTGCACTGAAGAAGGTGCAAATATGTGTGTATCCACTCAGTAGAGGTCATTTTGGAAGTCCTATTCATGCTTTGGATGTCTGAAAATAGGCATAGAGATATCCAAAGCACAGAGATGTCTCCAGAGTCATTTTAGAAGCTGGTTCTGGGGATGTCCAAGTCTGAATAGGGGCATGGTGGAGGCGTGGCTCGGCATTCCCAGGAACCTGGACGTCCCCACCTGATCTCAGAAACGTCATGGACATCCGGTCTAGACATGCTCCAGGTATGAACAGCCAACTGAAATGTGCTTGTTTTGGCTGAAAAACATCAGAGGGTATAGAGAAGAAAGCATTTTATCATCTCCGGTTCTCAGCACAATCTTCCTAGCCCACTACTCTAACCATTAGGGTATCAATATCCACAGTATGAAAAATCAAGTTCCAGAATTAGAAGCAGTATTCAAAGAGGCCGACTTGGATATAGTGGCAATCATGAAGACATGGTACAGAAGAAAAAAAAGGACTGGAATGTAGTTATACCAAGTTATAACCTATTCTAGAAAGACAAGGTAGGAAGAAAGGGAGGAGGAGTGGCGCTATATGTAAAAAATGACATCAAAGCCAAAAAATTGCTATGAAAGGGAAGGTACTATTGATAGATTTCAATTCACCAGATGTTAATTGGGATATCCCTGCTGCAGTGTTATCTAAAAGTAAGAAGATCCTGGATTCTCTACAGGGAGAAGGGTTCCGGCAACTGGTAATGGAACGCAAGCGGGAGGGGGCAATACTGGACTTGGTGCTTACAAATGCAAAGAGTGTTTTTGATGTTGTAATGGGTGAACATCTGGCATGCAGCGATCATCGGATGGCATGCTTTAATATAAAGAACATGGGTAGAGGTGGTTCATGCAAAAGTAAGGGTCCTGGACTTCAGGAAAACTAATTTTGCAAAGGTGGGAAATACCTCAAGGAGTTAGTAGCTGGACAGAAACATTAGAGGGAAGTAGAACAAAAGTGGGTAAAGATGAAAGGAAATATTTTAATGGTAATGAACCTTTTTGTAATGAAAATAAATAAAAATAAGAGAAAAAGGAAAAGGAGGCTGCTACGATTTTCGAGAGATAGCTGAAAAGGTAAGGAAAAAGGGTTTAGCCTTAAATTATATGAGCTCATAGAAAGAGGAAGGCAAACAGCAATATCTGGAGAAGCTAAGGAAAGCTGGTAAAGTAGTCAGGAAAGCAAAAATACAAGTGGGAGAAAAAATAGCTAGTACAATAAATTATCGGGACAAGATTTTTTCTAGGTATGTTAGCAAGGCAAAAGGGACAGCTGTCACAGACCCATGCACAATGGGGGCCCAGCTGCCCTGCTGCCCATTGGGAGCAGCAGCCCTGCTCCTGCTCCCATGCCCTGGGATGTGCAGTGGCAGCAATACATTAAAAATGCACCACAGCACCAGTTACCTTTTTTCTGGCATCGTGGTGCCGTTTGCACTTCTGCTCCTGCCCCCTCTGATGAATCAGAGGAGGGGTGGAAGTGCAAATGGCACCGCAGCATTGGAAAAGAAGATAACTCTGATACAGCACTGCATTTTTAATGTATTGCTGCAGCTGCACAACCCAGAGCGGGGCAACGGCGGCAGCAGGAGAGGGGATTCGCCAGAAATATTTTCCTTGGGCCCCAGTAGGGGTTGAAGCAGACCTGTATGTTAGTGACTGGAGAAAATGCAAAGGTGGCATAGTGAGACTCAAAGCCGAAGGGAAGAAATATGTATAGACTGATGAAAATAAAGCAGAATTGCTTAACAAATATTTCTTTTTCTGTGTTTACAGATGAAGTGCCAGGAATAGAACCTCAGAAAACAAACACAAATAGGAATTGAAAGAACTTAGGGCCCTAAAATACTTAAAAAAGATTTGTTGAGAAGTATACAGAGGAACAAGATAGATAAAAGAAGGGAAGTTACGGCTTGATGTTAGTAAGACAAGTCATGAGTAATGAAAACTCAGATGCTAACTAGGATTCGCAGGTTGAGGAGAGATGTCAGATAAATGTGGGGTCTCCCTTTTCCCTCAGATTCGAAGAACAATCAGATGAGATGGGACCTTCTGCGATAATTTTCTTCTATTCTACAACATAAATGCAAAACAATAGAATGGCCATACAGTGGAATATAAAGTGCCTTGTAAAAATCTTCACATCCTTGTACCTTTTTCACATTCTACTTTCTAAAAAATACAATTCAAAATACATTAAAGGAGGCGTTTGCATCACTCATAGAAACAACATATGTTATGGGGGTCATTTTGGAAGCCCTGTTCATGCTTTGGGCATCCAAAAATGGGCTTAAAGATGGCCAAAGCACAAAGATATCTCCAGAGCCACTTTAGAAGCCAGCTGTGAAGATGTCCAGTCTGAACAGGGGCATGGTGGAAGCGTGGCATTCCTGGGGCATTTCCAGGAACCTGGACATACATGCTTGATCTCAGAAACATCCTAGATGTCCTGCATCACATCTAAGTTTAGACCTGCTCCAGGCACAAACAGGCATCTGAAAAGTGCTTCTTTTGACTGAAAAACATCCAGAGGGTAAAAAGGAGAAAGCACACCATCAACCCCAGTACTCAGCACAACGCCAGAGAGAGCAGCAGTGGGATTTGAACCCTGGTTTTACTGTTCCTAGCAAACAAACCAGTCAGGAGCAAGATGCAAACCAAAAAGTAATTTTATTAAGGAGAACCGCTAAGAGCCTCAGAACCTGACATGGCAGTGTCTCGGCACCAACCTTTGTCAGGGGTACAGGCCTCAGAAACTCATGCTGCAATGTATCAGCAGGCGCAAATGTAACTTGCAGATTCCAGTGTTATATTTTACTCCTCTCGGTTCAATGTAAAACAACTTAACGATGAGATCGGCTTAGAAATCCCAGATTGCATTTGGATGTCCTTTCTAAAATCCTCCTCCACACTTGCAACATGAAAGGCCAATTATAGAAATATTCAAAGCATAAATAAGAATAAGAAACTAAAAAGTCATGATATCCTAAGTCATAGTAACATAGTAACATAGTAAATGACGGCAGATAAAGACCAATATGGTCCATCTAGTCTGCCCAGTAAGATGGCCGGAGTAAGATGGCAGGAGTAGGTGCCACTCTGTGCAGGCCACCCCTCCTCATGTCTTTGTTTAGGGGTGAATCCACTGCTCCATGCAGGACACCCCTATTTGTTTAGAAGTTAGATGATTCAGTTTATTTTGATTTTATTCTGTTGCTATAAATGGATCCATTGTGTCTGTCCCATGCCATTTTGAATTCTGTCACTGTATTTTCCCCCACCACCTCTATCGAGAGGGCATTCCAAGCATCCACCACCCTCTCAGTGAAAAAGTATTTCCTGATATTGCCTTTCAATTTTCCACCTTGCAGCTTCATGTTATGCCCTCTCGTTTTACAGATTCCCTGTCTTTGGAAGAGGTTTGTTTGTTCATTATTTCTCCTTAAGTATTTAAAGGTCTGAATCATATCTCCCCTATCCCTCCTCTCCTCCAAAGTGTACATATTTAGGTCTTCAAGTCTCTTCTCATAAGGCTTCTGATGCAGGCTCCAAATCATTTTGGTCGCCTTTCTCTGAACAGTTTCCATTCTTTTTACATCCTTTGCAAGATACGGTCTCCAAAACTGAACACAGTATTCCAAGTGAGGCCTCACCAGTGACTTATACAGTGGTATTAGAACCTCTTTCTTTCTGCTGGTAATTCCTCTTCGTATGCAGCCCAACATCCTCCTGCCTTTTGCCACCGCCTTGTCGCACTGTTTTGCCACCTTGAGATCTACAGAAATAATCACACCAAGGTCTTTCTCCTGATCCATGCACACCAACCTTTCGCCCCCTATCATGTGCATTTCTCTTGGGTTAATGCTACCCATGTGCTTGACTCTGCACTTCTTTGCATTAAATCTTAATTGCCAAGCATTTGACCATTCGTCCAGCTTTTGTAGATCTTTTCTCATGTTAAGGACTCCCTTGGGAGAGTCCACTCTGTTGCAAATTTTCGTATCATCTGCAGAAAGACAGACCTTTCCATTCAGTCTTTCAGCAATATCACTCACAAATGCATTGAACAGTCCCGGGCTCAGGACCGAACCCTGGGGCACCCTGCTAATCACCTTCCTTTCCTCCGAGTGAGCTCCATTTACCATCACCTTCTGTCATCTATCAGTCAACCAATTTCTGATCCAGTTTACCACCTTGGGACCCATCCCCAAACTACTGAGTTTATTGATAAGCCTCCTATGAGGAACAGTATCAAAGGCTTTGCTGAAATCCAGGTATATAACATCCATCACATGCCCCTGATCTATTTCTCTGGTCACCCAGTCAAATAACTCAATCAGATTTGTTTGACAAGATCGTCCTTTGGTAAAACCATGTTGCCTCAGATCTTGCAACCTGTTGGTTTTGAGAAAGTTCACGATTTGCTCCTTCAGAAGCACCTCAATTACTTTTCCCGCCACCGAGGTAAGGCTCACGGGCCTGTAGTTTGACACTTCTTCCCTGTCACCACTTTTGTATAGAGGTACGACATCAGCCATTCTCCAGTCCTGAGGAACTACTCCTGTTTCCAAGGAACTGTTGAAAACATCCTTTAACGGCCCTGCAAGAACCTCTCTGAGCTCTTTCAGTATCCTGGGATGTATCCCATCCGGTCCCATGGCCTTGTCCACTTTCAGTTTCGCAAGTTGTTCTAACACATCATCTTCTCTGAATGGTGTGGTATCTACTTCAATCCCATCTTTATATATGGGAGTCACAGTTGGTCCTTCTCCAAGATTTTCTTTAGTAAAAACAGAGCAGAAGTATTTGTTTAGCAATTCCGCTTTTTCAATGTCCCTTTCCATGAGTCCATTCCCAGCACTTCTGAGTCCTGCAATTCCACCTCTGATCTTCTTCCTTTCCCGAATATACCTGAAGAAAGATTTGTCGCCACACTTCACACCCTTTGTCATAGCAAACCCCAAATAGCTCTGATTTAAAAATTGTCCTACTAAGGCCTCTAATAAGTTAATTAGAATCCACCTGAGCCAACAGTAGTTGAGCTCATTTGCTTAAGCCGAGATGAAGAATCAAGCTGTTTCTGTATTATATAGCAAATGTGAAGTAAAAGTCTAAACATGCCAAACAAGGCGCTGTTGAAAGTTGTTCAAAGATACAGACTGGGGGAAAGCTATAAGAAACATTTTATTTGTTAGAATTATATCTTAGGGTACTGTCATGCGCATTACTATAAAACAGAAACAGTTTGGCACCACCAAGACACTGCCTCAATCTGGCCATCCCTCCTAAGTCAGTAGCCATGGATTATGGAAACTGCTGAGCCCTCAGGTTGAGGCTGGGTATAATGCTGACTATTCAGCAATTTCAATATTATTCCATAAACAAGGACTGTATCGGAGGGTGTCAAGAAAGATGCTGAAGAAAAGCCATATAGGAGGTAATTTTATAAAAGAAAGGTGCTAGTAACATGCGTGATATGGGGACATAGGAAAACAAATGGAAGACTAAGAGCAAAGTGATATTTTATGGAAGGTCATGATATACGAGTACATAGATGGCCAATGGCACCTAAAAGTGCATGCACAGGAAAGTATGCATGGATGACATATTCTGTAAGTGTTGGACGCACATACATCAGTAAAACTTGGTGCCCACATTTTCAACTGCTATATATACTGACCAAAAAGGAGAAAGGTGTCTCTTATGACCTGGAGTGTTGTTGATTGGTGCGTAGAACTGCTGGTGTTGGGTGTTTCAGTGCTTAGATAGTTTTTATTCCTTTCTCAGCCTGTTACCTTCTCATATACCTCCCTCTGTAAACCTCTGTAGCTCCATTCATATCATTTCTGCTATCTTCTGCCTATCTTTTATCACCTTCCCTTTCCCAAGGTCTTCTTGCCCCCAACTCTCTTCTCTGCAGCTCCCTCCACACTGGTCCTGCCTTTCCTCCCTTATACCTAATAGACCTATCTCACTCTCTCTCTCTCATAGATGTGAGTGTATTGTGCCTAAGGGTGTATGTGTGTGTGTGTGAGAGTGTGTCATTGTGTCTGTATATTTGTTAGTGGCTGTATCCCTCTGCTGCTGTGTGTGTTTGTTGATGACTGTGTCCCTGTTCATAACTTCAGAACTGTCTTCCAAGTCTTGATATTCCCTCATTTTGACTTTTGCAATGCCGTCTTTCAAGGACTACCAAAAAACTCATTACACCCTCTACAACTTGCCCAGCATGCGGCTGCTTGATTATTCCTGGGTGCACCTAGATCCAGCCATATTACTCCCATAAAGGATCTTGTAATTCCTTTAAAATTTATTACAAATCAACTTCACAATACTTGCAATATCTACTACAAAAACCACCAGAGAACAGACTCAGAAGATCCACTACACAAAATATGTTTGTACTTCCCCAAGAGTTGAGAACCTCTGAAATGCTCTCCCACAAGAAATCAGAACTACCTCTGACCTCATAACCGTTCGCAAGCTACTGAAAACCTTTCTATTTAAAGAACATTTCAAAGGTATAACCTAAATGAACGATACACTTTGCCATTCTCCTCTAGATTAACACCCCTAATTATCCTCCCCATCTGATTTATTTCAATTTGCTCTCTTCATATAAGCTCTATTGAACCTTCTCTTTCCTCCTTCCCTTGTTACCATG
This sequence comes from Ichthyophis bannanicus, assembly GCA_033557465.1. NCBI lineage: Eukaryota > Metazoa > Chordata > Amphibia > Gymnophiona > Ichthyophiidae > Ichthyophis > Ichthyophis bannanicus. The sequence continues at coordinate 402,379,023 of CM066032.1, read as the reverse complement.
TTACTTTATGCTAATTTGAGTTATCCCCTCCCTTCTGTCACAGTTACTACATTTACTGTAATGTTAAAGTACATTTTATGTAAACCGCCTTGATTTTTGGAAATGCGTATATAAACCTGTTAAATAAATAAATACAAATGTGATGGTAGTGGTGGTGGTGGATGCTGTTGCTGGTGGTGGGTGCTGGATAGTGGATACTGGTGCTGCTGTTTGCCATGACTGCATTCTGGCTTGTAGGAGAGATAGGCAACAGAGATGGCAGAGGTACCCTCTGCACAAGGTATACCAGCCCACGACATGGTTCCTGGACCTCACAGAGGAGGAATGTATGTGCAGATTCTGATTGACAAGGGATAACCAAATGGAGCCAGGCCTAGAGCCCATGGTGTGCAGGGGAACAGCACTACCAGTGCACTTGAAGATACATTTGTAGCTATCAGAACATTCCAGGCACGTCTCAGGCCACAGCAGGCATTATCCAATCAGCCACCTCTCGCTGCACTGCTCAGTTTCTGGATGCCATTCTAAGGACAGACACTCAATACATTGTGTTTCCTGAGACACAGTAATGGCAACATGAAACTATGACAGATTTCTGTGACCTAGCATACTTCCCATCTGTGCTTGGGGCTGTAGAGTACACTTACATTGCCATCAGGCCACCTGCAGGAAAAGAGGCAATATTCTGCAACCAAATGTCCCTGCAGTACTAAGCACATCAAAGCAGATGCGGTTGCCTGCTTCCTATGCTCATGGTGGACAGCTTCTAAGCAGGGCCATCCCATCCACTAGATGGGCTAGGCAGCCGCCTAGGGTGGCAGACCTCTGTGGGTGGCACCGCACCCACGGCAGGTCATGCGCTTTGGCAAAAAAGGCCTGCCACCCCCCATTTGCCGAGTCGCACTTCCCCCCCCCCCCCCCCGTGCTGAGCCACACTGCTACCCCCTGCTGCCGCTGATTCTGACAGTGGGGTCGGAGACAGCTAGGCTTGGTGGTGGCAGAATAGCAGGCCATATGCTTTGGCATACATGGCCTACTGCTTCTGACCCCCCTGAAGTTGTGTCAGAGAAGGTCAGAAGCGGCAAGCCTTGTGTGCCGAAGCACATGGCCTGCTGCTGCCACTGATCTGCCCCCCCCAACCCCACCACTAGAATCAGCAGCAGCATGAGCAGCGTTGCGGCTCAGCACTAGCGGGGGCGCGGCTCAGTGTGCGGAGGGTGAAGGAGGGGCAGCACAGCTGGGGCTTCTGCCTGAAGCAGCAGAAACCCTTGGGCCGACCCAGCTTCCAAGTGAATATGCTCCATCCAATTGCATATTAACTTAAGCAATGCACTATAGAAGCCTCCCTGACTGTGCAACCAGCAGCTCAGGAAGCATCTGCTACCACCTAGTCTTTGAAGTGACATCTCTCATACCATCAGGTACACATTGACTGACATCACCTCTGTTTCTATCCTTACAGATGAAAGAGGCTACCCTCCCTGAACTTGCCTAATGATTGCCATGGCCCACCCAGAGGAGGCAGCACAGAGAAACTATAATAGGGTCTACAGCAGGGGTTCTCAACCCTGTCCTTGGGACCCACCTAGCCAGTCGGGTTTTCAGGATAACCTCAATGAATATGTATGAGAGAGATTTGCATATACTGCCTCCATTATATGCAAATCTCTCCATGCATATTCATTGTGGTTATCCTGAAAACCCGACTGGCTAGGTGGGTCCTGAGGACAGGGTTGAGAACCCCTGGTCTACAGTCAGACCAGGGGTTGTGATAAAAAAAAAAGTTGGCCTATTGAAATCACACTTCAGGGGCCTGGGTATGTCAGGCAGAGAATCGCCATATACCCCAGACAAAGCCTGTGATATATTTCTTGCCTGCTGCATGCTCCACAACCTTGACTTCACCTACAGGATGCCAGAGCCTGAAGGTCCTGTGCAGCAAAATATGAACAGTGATGAGGAAGGGGAGCCAGCACAGACTGGGACTCTCCTCCCTACAAGCCCACTATTATGCAGTGGCTGCATTGAATAAACTCATAGGAAATTCTGGGGGGTAAATAACATATATTCATTCTAAGAAAAGGTGAATAAGCTATATCACATAAAAAAACAATTACAAAAAATGTTAAAAATTATGCAGAAACTCCCTTGTCTAGTGTCTATGTTTGCCCTTTCAATGGCCTTGCTTAGGGAGGTGGTTGGAAGAAGATGGTGCAGGCAGGTACTGCAGTGAAAACTCTATTCACTTCCTAAAGGCCCTTCTGAATGTGTTTGTCCACTTGGTCCACCTCTGATATCTGCCTGGGCTTACAAAGGAAGTCAGGGAAAACCTGATGCTGCTGACTTACACTAAGGTGGCCAGACTCAGGGGTGGGGTAAAATAGACTAAGGGGTATGTTTACTAAACCTTCTTAACGTAGCAGCGGCGGTATTATCACGTGATAAGGTACCTTATCGCGCAATAATGGCGCTTTATCGGGCGCAGAGGTACCATAGCACGTGATAACGTGCGCAGCAGCGCAAACAAGCGCTGAGGGTGGAGAAAGGCTCCCGGAGGGCAGAGGAAGACTCCCCAGGGGCGGAGAGAGAGGATCAATGGGTGGAGAGTGGGAGGGGAGAGGCTCCCTGCACACTAACCCTGTGGATTCTGGGTCTGAAAACTAACGCCAGTGAAACCCTGGCGTTAGAGCAGATTTAAAGGGAAGAAAAACCATTTCCATCAGCAATGTACAGCAAAGCCAAGGAAACCTACAAAAAGTGATGTGTGATACATGTGCACAGAACAAAAGGGCAAATAAACATTGAAAACGACCTGAACAAAATGGAAAAAAAACATAACCAAGCTGGCCAATAGTGATATTAATGGGAAACAGCAAAAAACACTACCAAGAAAGCTCCAAAAAAAAAGGATATTATTTTTGGAAGGGTCTATGCTCTGTCCCCATACAAGGTGAATGAGCCCACAGTGAAATAGCGCTGATCAGGGTTTTCCCTTGTTATTGGACAGGTTTCCTATGGCATTCACATGTTCCACAACAGCAGGGTGGGCATGTCGGAATGGGCAACTGGACAGATGCTGGAAAAGGGGATACAGAGGGCTGCAGGCGGCACATGCTGTGGTGCAGCTGGGCCACAGTGCAGACTAGGGTGATGCCTAGCTGGCCCATAGGAATGCTGAAACAGTAGAGCAGCCAGACAGCAACTGATGAGGGCCCAACATGGGCATGAGTGTGTTTCCCACAGTGTCATAGGGGATAATACCCAGCAGGTACCCCGAAGGGCACAGAACATTGGCAGGCGGTGCTGGGGGGAAGCGTGGACATCTATGCAGGTACCCCTACCCCAGAACCCGCATCATAGGCAGCCGCCTACCGGCACACTGGATGGCCTGAGACTGCGCACCACTAGCACCACCAGCAGAAGGGCATGTCAGCATGGTGGCGGAGGGGTACTGGCGGTGGAGGGGGCAGTGGCTGCTGCCCACAGCAGACCGTGGCCTAGCCCTGTTTAGGTGGGTGCCGTGCATTGCAACAGACAGGCTCTGTCTGACAAACAGTCATGGTATCCCCAGGGAATGACCTGTCCCTGTGGCAACAGTGTGGTGCAGTACACACAGCCAGTGTGTTCAAGAGCAGAAAGTCACAGGTTCAAGTTCCAGCCAACCCAGTCCCCATATTTTACCCACTACTAAACCGTGGTAATAAAGACGGAACCTCTATTGCAGTTAAGATAAACATGCCTCAAACGCCTATATTTTTCCCTACAGAGCACAGACACCATAAACGTGTGCATTACCTAGAGCAGAGTCTCCCAAATGCAGTCCTGGAGGGCCAAACTCCATTCAGGTTCCATGCTGTCTCTAATAAAGATGCCTGTGCTGCATTTCTATGCGCCGCCCCCATGGTATGCAGATGTATCTCATGCATATTCATTAGAGACAGCATGAAAACCCGAAAAGTGTTTGGCCCACCAGGACTGAAGTTGGGAACCTCTGCCCTAGAGCAGTGGCCAACAGGGGCAGAAACACCCGCACCCACAGGCTCCATTATCCAAAGCCTCCTGAAGAGGCAGGATGTTGGGCCCTGTGTGCATCTCCCAGTACTAGCACTTGCATACCTTAGCAATGCCACCATAAACCTGGGAATACAGTACACATATATCAAAAGGTTGCTATGAGTACTGGCAGATAGCAATTCCTAAGTTAAGCACAATCTGCTCATTGAGCTGTATCATAGCAACCTCTCTGTTGTCTGTGGAGTGTGTTTCAGGTCTGGTGTCTGACAGTGTTCACCACCCTGGGGAGTGACTCCAACAGTATTGCGTACCATAGCCATGCCTGCACTGTGCCCAGGACTGGTGTGGTGGCCAGGGCTGCCAAAAGCCTCTATAGTTGCACAATGCTGGCATAGGTGTGGGAGTGTGTGTCTGTCTATCCAGTGTGTGGTGGCTGCCAACACCTTATGCAGCCCACACTGCTTGCACTGTTGCCAGTGTTAGCCTGCCAATGTGCATAATGAGGAGCAAGGTACTGTGGGTATAGCCTGGACAGGGTGGCCTGGCCTGGATGCAGCTGCACAGGGCATAGGGTAATGGCTCGGACATTGTAGTGCCTGGCCACGGTGGCCACAGCATGTCCTGCTGGGAGGTCACTGTCACCCTGACTGAGCAGTGACCACGGCATGGCTGGGTTCCTCCATAGGGCTATATTGTATTTCTCCCAAATGAAATGTATGGGTTCTTTTTTTCTGGGGCCTAATCACTGACGTATCTGCTTGGTGGGTGTGCTCATATCCTAGTTTTGGGTACACACATCTCCTCCAGGAATGTGCACTGTGGATTAGCTAGCAGAGTGTCTGCAGTTATATGTGTATGGCTGAAACACCTTGCAGGGTGCAGTGACTGGTGACTCATTGTGCTTCTGCTGGAGAATGTCTGATGGTGGTGTGTGGTGTGTGGTGTGGTGTGTGGTGTGGGGGGGGGGCAGCTGAGCATTTCCAGGCCTACTGTCTTTTTGCCATTGCCTTATGGATGTGTGCAGCTCTGCATTGGCTGCCCTGTAGTGTGTCTGTTCCCCAGAAGGACTGGGGTTGATAGCCCCCTCTACTGCCACCATTGCAGGAAGGTAGAATGTGGATCTGTTGGTGGGGGATCCTGTCTCCCACCCTGGGCCACAGAGGGTGGGTTGGGTGGTGGTACATAATCTGCTTATGAGTCCAAACACCCCCCCCTTCGCTTATATCATGTTACCATGGTACCAACATGGAATATGCACTATTCTGGGTGCATCATAGCCCATAAGGTCTAAACCTGATTGGTAATTACAGATGGACACTAATGTATCCTAGGTGTGTCTACAGGAACTACCCATCACACAACACTGGCACTGATGGATACCTACAACATGACCTATTCCTTCCATGAAAGGTGCTGCGGACCTGGTGCTGGCCGCCCCACTGCACACTCAGGGTGAGCACAATACCCACACAATGTGACGGTCTGTAGCTGCTCTGTGCCACTAACACACACCGTCAGCACCCCCTACTAGGCTGAGGTGCTGTGTGGTGCATACCCCATCTTGTGATCATCTGTAGACTGCTGATTTGCATTTTGTGTGCATCATGGGTACGGGTGTGTTGACCCTATCCTGGTAACCACAGAAGAATGTTTGTGTGGTAACATGCAGTCCTTCTGTAGCCAGCCAGGAGCTTGCTAGAAGCTGTAGCCCACTGGTTACTTCACTGTCTATAGAGCCAGCAGTCATGGGTTTGATCCCACAGTGGGGTTATTTAATAGGGCTGTCTGAGGCATTGTATTTTTTTAATGTAAATTAGTGCTGCCAGCAAAAACACCCTCACAGTGCTGTAACCTTAAGGTGCCTCATAAGGCGCCCCATAAAGCGCCTTATAAGGCGTCCTATAGGGGACATTATAGGGTGCCTTGGCGGACAGTGCACTTTATAATGTGCCCTCTGGAGTGCCTTATAGGGCGCCTTATGCGGCACCTTAGGTTATGGCACTGTGAGGGTGTGTTTTCTGGCAGCACTAATTAAAATAAAAATAAAATGCCTCACAAAGCACTGCTTAAACATAAAGGGTAATGCCTCAGCCAGCCTTATTCATTAGGCACATTGAACCTATGACCCCTGCACCATCAGTCAGTGTATTAACCAATGTGCTATGCCTCTGCTGCTCTGTTTGCACGTCAGCGCACCTACTTATGATTAACGCGCGTTAACATGCATAGCTCAATCCATCGCACAATAATGTGCGCAGCGCGCGTTATCGCACGATAATCCCGGTTTGCTACATTTAGAGCGGAACGCCCACTCCTTTTATCTCATCCTGCACACTATCGCCGGGCGCACGTTAAGACTGCTTAGTAAACATACCCCTAAATATGGAAGGCTCCCACATAGGTGTAGAGCTGATGGAACACGTTGAAGATGTGTCAGGGGATAGGATGTGTTGCATGAGTAGTTGGAGGAAGGATGACAAGATGTTACAGTATTTATTCCTGCTAACTCAGATCATATGCCAGCCAGCCATGCAAAATATCTACACACAGTTCATAGACCTCCTCTTTGATCTGCATGCTTTGCAGACATTGGCCTTGTCTGCACAACCCTAGGGTTATCCTTATCTGATGCATCTTCCTCTACCACCTTGTCATCCAGATGGGCTGCCTCCTGTTCCTCTTCCAACTCATTGATGGCCAACTGTGTGGCTCTTGCCACTCCTGAAAGACTAAGTTCCTGATTTAACTTGCCTTGAATTACTACTGGAAAGGTGTGAGCTAAATACTAATACTAATAAATACTAATACTACCTGTTCCTATCGTCAGGGGACCAATATTGCTGATCGTGTTGTTCATACTATCAGTCTCCCGGTTGAAGAGTCCACTTCAGGGGGCCATTATGCTTGTGGGGCTTGTGATATGTTTTCTGCTACGCTTGAGGGAACTGAGTGGTGTGATCCTCGCACACAGATGAGTTACACTCGGCGTTATGTTACAGACTGTACTTCTGCTTATGTGGTCTATTTAATTATGTGCCCTTGTCAATTATTTTATGTGGGCATGACAACTCGGATGATTCGGAGAAGACTGCAAGAACATCGATCACGTTTGAATACCGCTACACAGTCTGCCCCTATAGTACAACATTGTTTGTTTCATTCTCACACTTTTGAACAGCTTCGTTGGACAATTTTGGATATGGTTCCCCCACTCCAGCGGGGAGGGGACCGTCGGGCGTTATTACATCAAAGAGAGCAGCGTTGGATTTTTAATCTACATACAGTTGCCCCTTCGGGATTAAACACGGAGATCGAATGGTGGACTTTGCAGTAATGCTTCTGGTTTGGTGTTATGGAGGTCATCATATGCTCTTATATGTCACTACTACGTAGTGATGACGTCATTGATGTTTGAACGGAACAGGAAGTTGGGTAGGGTTAGCTTGATAAAGAGCCATTTTAACAGCGGGCTTGAAACACAACGGATTGGTGTCGCAGAAATACCCAACATCTACAGGAATGTCTCTGAAGGTTGGATAGTGGAGGGCCAGAAGGGGCCTGCTGCTGGAGGATGTGATTTGGCCGGTCCGGTTCCTATAGTGCAGAAGAAGTTTGACATCTGTTTGACGAAGGTTCTGAATGGCGGGACCTCTGCCGATATTACCGGGACATGGCAATCTTCAGCATTCTTTCAGCTAAGTGCTATCACCTTTATGCTTTGAACATTCCGTGGTTACAGATTATTTCTGAGCGTGAAGATCTTTGTTTTTTGCTTAAAGCATTTCTTATACGCAGGGGCTGGTCCTATGGGCTGGTTATAGCCTCGAGCATGATTTTGGTCTTACGGACCTTTTTAAAATACGTTGAATAAAAGGAGAGTCTGTCAACTGAGTATGGTTTAACATCCTCACGACAGATGATCCGACAAAAAATACATTTTTGGCAATTGTCTATGATTCAAACATGGCTGTGAAGTTAACTGTGGGCAAGTAGTGAGTGACCTTTAATATAGGATTCCATCAAGAGCATCTGTGAGTGTTGCATACCATAGTGATGCCTTTGTGGAGTGACATTTACTCATCTAGCAACAGGATGGCTTTAGTCTAAGGAGCAGTTGACCTATGACCCTTTCCCTCCCTAGAATGTACATGCTATGCTACATACCAACCATTTGCACTTCCTTGTTTATCTCCTATGTATGGTGATCTATCTTTTTTGGGCCCTGTCTGAGGCTACCATAAGGTGGTAGAGTCAGAGTGTATAGCAAAAAGGGATGTATTTTAGTTGCTGGGCTTTTCAGATGACAACTGTGTGGTCCTTTTCACATATGTCCTTCCAGAGAGTCTATGTGCTTCTCCCTTCAGTTACCCTCCTCTGCAGTTCTACAGCGCAACCTCCTCTGAATGTTTATGTTTATGTTTATTTCATCATTTGATAAACCACCCCACCATTACATCAGGGCAGTTTACAATACAATAAAAACATATACAGAAAAAGAAAAGTTACAATTGTCCAAAAAAGAGAAATGAAAAACTTTAGACATTGAAGTTCAGAGAGTAGATAAGAGAGAGTCAGGAGGGAAGGTTAAAGGCGGAGGAAAAGAGGTGGGTTTTCAGTAGGGAACGGAATTTGGGGTAGGACTCCTCCAGTCGAAGGGCAGTGGGTAGAGAGTTCCATAGGGAGGGACCAAGGTAGAAGAAGGCCGAATGTCTGGTTGATTGGAGATGTGCCTGTGAGGAGGAAGGTAGATATAGGCGATTTATATGGATGGAACGGAGACTGTGAGAGGGTGTATGAAATTCTAATAGATCGGCCAGATATTGAGGTCTGTGGGAATAGATAGCATGATGCACCAAGGTAAGAACCTTAAATTGTATTTGGAAGTCCAGTGGTAGCCAGTGAAGGTGTTGAAGAATTGGTGAAACGTGGTCTCTGGAGGAGGCATGAGATGCCATCCTAGCTGCAGTGTTTTGCAATAATTGCAATCTACGATGTTGGTATTGAATGAAACATGTCACTCTTTAGGGAATGTGCCCTATAGGTTGGAGGCCTGTCTCCCATTCCCACTACTTCTGCCTCTTCTCTGCCTCCTCACATCCTCAACATCAGTGCATGGCTCAAGATCACTGTTTTGAGAGGCTGCCTTCATAGAAGTGTACTCAAGAGTTGCATTACATCAGATCATCCCTGTGTACTTTTGTGTACCCTTCCCTGGTGGTACATGCAGTGAGAGCTATTCCCACATTTATGGCAACTGGGTGGAGGACATTTTGCAGGTAGTTGATCAGAGGTTGCGGACACCTTTGTTTCTCTGTGAACAAGCAGGAAGTAAATCCTCATGTATGGGTGATGTCACTGATGGAGCCCTGCAGGAAACACTCCCCAGCTTCCAAAAGAAGCCTTTGGGAGGTACACTGCACATGCATGCCTGCCTTCCCGCCTGCCATAGTGCCAGCTTCTCCAGTTTTCTTTTTTCCGTGGACGTGTTCCTACAGACCGGAAAAAAGTTTTCTTTTCTGGCTTTCGTGGGCCCTCATGGTTTTTTTTTATGTTTTCCTTGATGCCTGTTGTCGGTTTAGTCAGTCTTACCAACTTAGGTTTTCTTTTTTATTCTCTTTTCTAACTTGTAACTTCTTTTCCCCTTTGGGATTGCTTTTCCGCCCACATGATTTCTCCAGTTTAACTTTGCCGAGGCAGTATTTTTTGGCATATCTAAGCCAGCTAGTGGCTTTAAGAAATGCATCAAGTGTGACAAGGCCATTTCAGCTAATGATCACCACAACTGGTGCTTACAATGCCTTCGACCGAATCATCAACTGGCATCCTATGAGCTTTGCTTGGAGATAATGCGCTGAGGACTGAAGGGTCAGGAAAAACAGAAGGCGTCCCTCTTCGGCTCATCAGATTCAGCATCCTGAGCCCTGATCCCTGATCCCATCATTGACATCTGCCACAGTTCCTGAGGCATCCAAGGGGAAGGAGTCACGTGCCCAGTCAGATTAAAGGTGCCTGAGCAGTGAGAAGAGACTGATGAGATGCTGACATCGAAGGGTGAGCACCATGAGAAAATCCGGGTGCAGCTTCATCGCAGCTCTTCTCGACGCGATGCGGAGAATGATGACTGGGAACAATCGGCCAAGCTCACCCAGCAGGAGGAATCAATTCAGACTTCCTGGTAGTTAAAATGACCGGCACATCATGGATCGGCAGGTTCCGGCACATCATGAACCTGTGAAACCTGAACTGGTTCCTTGTGCGCAAGAAGTTTAAGATGGTCTCGCTAGGAACCTTGCTGCCATACATTCTACGGGATGATTGGATATGCTCCTTGGATCTGAAGGATGCGTACACACACATCCCGATCTACCTGAGTCACAGACAGTAGCTATGGTTTGTGCTAGGTGGCCAGCACTTTCAGTACTGAGTGCTTCCCTTTGGGCTGATCTCAGCCTCGAAGGTGTTCACAAAGGGCCCGATTCTGATTCCGACACACATCTCCTTTGTACGTCTCGGCTGATCTGGATGTACAAAGGAGATTGTACGTTTAGCCCTGCAGGATCAGAATCGCGAACAGGCATGTATGTGTAGGCTGGGACTGCAATTCAGTCCTGGCTTGCACGTACAACCATAGCCCAGCTAACTCAGCCAGGGCTTTTAAATGGAGCTGTGGCGCCATGGCATCCTGTAGCCATGGCACCGTGGCTCCATTTAAAAGCCACAATGTCGGCCGCTGCTAAAAAAAGTTAATTCCCCGTAGCCCGAACCCCAATATGGCCTCCTAAGGTCAGGGTCAGGCTGTTGGGTATTAACTTTGCCCCCCCAGTCCCTTCTGCACCCCGAGCCACCAAAAAGAAATGTCCAGGGAAATTATTCCATCCCGGGGGTGGAATAACTTCCCCGGCCATTTCGCCGGCACTGGACATACAGGGCCGACATTAGAATTGGCCCTGTACGTCCAGGGCCAGTGACCACTCACTGCCCGCCCACTTTCCACTCCCAGGCCACCTCTTCCCCACCCCCAACTAACTTCCTCGCACATCTGGCAGGGAAGTTATTCGGGGCATGCAGCCGTCATGAATAGCCCACAAGGTGCCTAGTGGTCATAGCTGCCTTCCTCCGGACCATGGAAGTCTTCATCGTCCCATACATAGAAGACTGGCTCATCAAAGGTCCCACGGTGGACGGCATCCGGCAGTTTACTGAGCTCACCATTCAGGTGCTCGAGTGACTAGACTTTGTGATTAACTACCTGAAGTCCCAACTCCAGCCAACACAATAGCTGGAGTTCAGCGGGGCCCTCCTTGGCACTACTCAGGCATGGACTTTTCTGCCAGTGGACCACATGCAGAGGTTCATCGAAGTGGTGGGTGATGTGCAGCACCAGTGTCACACAACAGCCCACGGGATGTTGAGAGTTCTTGGTCACATGGCTGCCATGGTGCATGTCACCCCTCAAGCCCATCTCTTCATGCAGCAGGCCCAGTGGAACTGAACTTCTTATTTTTCCCCCTCAATCCTCCTCTCCCCTTCCTCCTTTCACAGTCTCTGTGGATAGCTCTCTACTCCTCCCTGTTTCCTCAGCTCACAACCTTGGGGTCGTCTTTGACTCCTCTCTGTCTTTCTCCACACACATCCAACAGATAGAAACAGCAGGTTTTAACTTTCTCTATAACATCAACAAAATCCGCCCATTCCTTTCTGAACACACTGCTAAGACACTTATCCACTCTTTAGTCACCTCCCATCTAGACTATTGTAACCTATTCCTTGCTGGTCTCCCTCTGAATCGTCTTTCTCCCCTTCAATTTGTTCCTCTGTTGCACGGCTAATCTTCCGCCAGCCTCGTCATGCTCATATTATCCCTCTTCTCAAGCCACTTTATTGGCTCCCTATCTGTTTTCGCATCCAGTTCAAACTTGTCCTGCTGACCTATAAGTACATTCACTCTGCAGCTCCTCACTACCTTTCCTCTCTTATCACTCCCTACACCCCTCCTCAGGAACTCCGCTCTTCTGGCAAATCACTTCTATCTGTGCCCTGCTCTTCTATTGCTAACTCCAGACTTTGCTCCTTTCACCTTGCTGCTCCTTAAGCCTGGAACAAAATACATGAGTCCATACATCAGGCACTTTCTCTGGCCCTTTTCAAATCCAGGCTGAAAACTCACCTCTTCACTGCTGCTTTTGGATCTTGACTCACCTGGTCTCCTTTGTGTTTCCTTATCATTCCCCCTAGATGTATCCCATGTCTACAGCTACTATGTTGTCTGTCTTGACTAGATTGCAAGTTCTGATAAGCAGAGACTGTCTTTTATATGTGTCTGTGCAGCACTGCATACGTCTTGTAGTGCTACACAAATGCTCAGTAGTAGTAGTAGTAAGCATGTAATGGAAGCAGGCTACAGGCCATCTTTGGGATAGGGTTGTGGTCACCACATCCCTAATGTGGTTCCTTGACTGGTAGCTCGAGCCCAGGAATCTTTTGAAAGGTCTCCCATTCCAATCGTCAGCCTCCCGCATGACACTCACGATGGACACATCCAAGCACACCCAGGGCCTGTGGTCTGAGCAGGAGAGCCTGATTCAGATCAACCTTCTCAAGCTCTGGACAATAGTGAATGCCCTCCATGCCTTTCAAGTGCACCTGGCCAATCAGGTGGTCCTGATCCAAATGGACAATCAAGTGGCGATGCTCTACTTGAACAAGCAAGGGGGCACTGGCTTTTACCTCCTAGGTTAGGAGGCTGTTCGACTGTGGAAGTTTGCCCTGCTCCATGGCATGGACCTCCAAAGGACTTACCTGCCCGGCGAGCTCAATGGTCTAGCAGACCAGCTCAGACAGGTGCTTCAGCCACATGAATGGACCCTTAAGAGGGGGGTAGTGAACTAGATCTTTCAGGAGTGGGCACAATGCCACGGCACACAATACCCAGGTGGCTCAGTTCTCCTCTCAGAGGCCTGCCAGTAACCTCCTGGCCTTGGATGCCTTCCTCCTCCACTGAAGGGGTGCTTGCTGTATGTATATCCCCTGATACCCACTCATGGGCAAAACCCTTCTGAAGCTCCAGGCCAACAAGGGTTCCATGATTCTCATCATCCCCCTACTGACCTTGGCAGCCATGATTCTCACAGCTGCTGCAGCACTCACAGAGGGAGCCACTCTGCCTGGGCTCCATCCACAAGATGGTGGAACCTTGCTGCACCCCAATGTCCACTCGTTGGCCCTCAAAGCATGGATGCTGTGCAGGTAGTCCTCTCCAAGCTCAACAGAGGGTGTTTCCAGCATCCTTCTGACATCCCGCAAGGCCTCAACACATAAGGCCTATGGACTAAATTGGCAGAGGTTTGCCACCTGGTGCATGGGCAGAGCAATGGACCTCTTCTCCTGCACCATGGACCAACTTCTGGAGTACCTCCTGCACCTCTCCAACTCTGGCCTGAAGTCTAATTCAGTGCGAGTTCATAGTGCGATAGGGGCATACCATCATGGCTCTGGGGGGAAGCCCATTTCGGCTCAGCCTCTTGTGGCTCGATTGATGAGGGATCTGCTCCTTTTGAAGCCTCTGCTCAAGTCCCCTATGGTGGCTTGGGATCTCAACATGGTACTCACCCAGCTGATGTGGGCCCCATTTGAGCTGCTGAACTCGTGCCCCCTGAAGTTTCTGACCTGGAAGGTCATCTTTCTGGTGGCAGTAATGCAGGCACTATACATCAGCAAGCTTCAGGCTCTGGTCACTCACCCTCCATACATAAGTTTCCATCAGAACAGGGTGATGCCCTACACGCACCTCCACTTTCGGTTGAAGTTGGTCTCTGCATTCCACCTCAACAAGTCGATAGTCCTACTGACTTTCTTCCCCCAGTCTCACGCTAAATGGGGAGAGGTGGTGTTGTATACATTGGACTGCAAGCAGGTGCAAGCCTTCTATCTGGAGTGCATAAAGGTACACCTCAGTCCACCCAGCTGTTCGTGTCCTTCAACCCCAGTAATCTGGGCACCGCCATCTCGAAACACACGGTATAGCTTTGACTAGCGGACTGCATTGCTCGCACGTATTCCCAGGCTGGGTTAGCCTTGAGGGTCATGTCATGGCTCACAATGTCCTTGTGATGGCTGCGTTGGCGGCCATCCTCCACTCTGTTTCCACATAGGAAATCTGCTGGGCTGTGACATGGTCTTTGGTCCATACCTTTGTAGCCCATTTCTCTCTGGATGGGGATTTCCGACAGGACAGCAGTTTTGGCCTTGCCGTGCTCCGCCATTTCTTTGGGTCTTAAAGTCAACTCCTGCCCACTGCCCTTCTGTCGAGTCAGGCTACCTGCTAAAACCCCTCAGGTCGATGTCTGCTAAGGATTCTGAATCAGATGAGTCCCTCGGTGGAACTACCTTACTGTTCTTTCTGGCCTCTCTATTTTCATTGCTGCTGTTGATCTGTTGATCTCCTTGGGCTCTGGTAGCCTGTAGCTTGGGAGTCCCATATGTGAGGATTTACTTCCTGCTTATTCACAGAGAAAGCGTAGTTTTCTCACCTGTAGCAGATGTTCTTCTCACAACCCTCCTACTTCCCTGGGGAGTTGCCTTTTTGGCTCCTTCTATGTTATTAGACTGGAGAAGATGGTGCCATGGCAGGCATGCATGCGCGGTGTACCTCCCAAAGGCTTCCTTTGGAATCTGAGGAGCATTACGTGTGGGGCTCTGTTGGTGACGTCACCCATACGTGAGGACTTATTCCTGCTGTTCAAGGAGAACACCTGCTATAGGTGAATAAGTATGTTTAATGTGACTTAGCCTAGTAAGATGTGGTGGGATTTTCTCAACTGTAACTCCTACCTTCAGCCTCACAAATATCATATTCACTGTTTATGGATGCTTTTTTCTGTTGGGATACCTACACATCTCTTTCATGTTGCACATTCTGAATCATGAGGAAACTGGCTGAAACATCTCTGAGGTTTTTGATTGAATTCCTTAATCACTGGGATAGTGCCTCCTTCCCCATGTCAGGCTCCTGTAGGTACTTACCTCTCTGGAGAATGATGCCTGAAGGTTGAAGCACCTGGCCAGCCTTTCCCAGGCCCAGAACATTCTGTATGAAACCCTTCTCTGGCCAGGCACTGGGAACAGCCATGTTTTACATCCTCAAGCCAAAAAATTGTATCTGACAGAACACCTTCATATAAATAAGTTTAATTTCTCATGTGAATAAGTTTTCTCCGGTAACAACTAAGTCCTTATTAATTTTAAGTGTAATGTGAAAATCACCCAAACCAAAACTGAAAAACTCATTCAAGATGAATTCTTAAAACTCGCAAATAGTCCAATCTGTCGAGTACTAGGACTGCAGAAAGTTCACACAAACATGTAAATATTCAACAAAATAGCTGGAGCTGAAATCAACTTGATCTGCCAAGAGTTACATTCATCCAGGATCTTGAACCTCTTTGATCAATGCAGTTCCGTGTTTCAAACCATGTGACTTCTAAAAGATAGATTTGCATGCTCTGCCTACATTGAATGCATTTCTCTTTTATGCATATTCATTGTGGTTATCCTGAAAACCTGACTGTCTAGGTGTGTCCCTAGGACTGGGTTGAGAACCCCTGCTCTAGGATATACATATTCAAATCTCTTCTCATATGTTTTCTGACCCAGACCTGATATCATTTTGGTCACCTTCCTCTGAACAGTTTGAAGTCTTTTTATATTCTTAATGAAAAATGGTCTCCAAAACTGAATACAATATTCCAAGTGAAGACTCACCAACAACTTATACAGAAGCATTATCACCTTCTGCATTCTGCTGGTTATGCCCCCCTGTATGCAGCCTAGCATCCTTCTGGCCTCGACCATTGCTTTTGCCATATTGTTTCACCACCCTGAGATCTTCAGACACTAACACTCTGAAGTTCCTCTCTTAGTCCATTCATAATAGCCTCTTGTCTCCTATCGCATACAGCTCCTTAGGATTTCTGCACACAAAATGTATCACTCTGCACTTTTTTACATTAAAGCTTAACTGCCAAGAATTAGCTCATGCTTTTAATTTTTGTAGATCACTTCTCATGTTGTTTACTTTCTCTGAAGTGTCCACTCTGTTGCAAATCTCCATGTCATCTGCCTCCATTCTTTTTCCCACAACGAGGTGCGACTTACTGGCCTGTAGTTTCTCATTTCTCTGTTACCACTTTGTAAAGAGGGACCACATCAGTCCTTCTCCAGTTCCATGGAACCTTCCCCGTCTGCAAGGATCTATTAAATACATCTTTTAAAGGCCCCAGCAGAACCTCTCTGAGCTCCTTTGGTATCCTGGGATGTAGCTTAGCTAGCTTCATGGCTTGTCCATTGCTAGTTTGCAAGCTGTTCATAAACACTGTCTTCCATGAATGGTGTGGTATCTACTCCATTCTCATTGGTACATCTGTCAATCCGTGGCCCTTCTCATGAACAGAGAACACAAGTATTTATTTAGAATTTCCACTTTTTCCTTGTCACTTTCCACACATCGGCCCTCAGCACCTTTGAACCTTTCAATTTCTCCTCTGGCTTTCCTCTTCTCCCCAGTGTACCTAAAAAAATCCTGATTTCTTTCTTTGTATCTCTCAGGTTTATCTGATATTCTTTTCAGTGTTCTTCTTTTTTGTGATATTCTGTATTTTGTGAATGCTGCCTATGTGAAGTGGCATTTTATAAAGGCCGTTCAGGTGCAATCTGAGATCTCCAGGGCAAAATGTCTGGAAAAATTCCAGGGATGTTCAAGTTTGGACAGATTTGGAAACTTAAGGGCTTGTTTACAAAGCCGCAGTAACGGTTCGCGATCGTTATCGGAGCCGCGGCCCCATTGAAATCAACCACTTAGATGGCCCCACTACAAAAACATGGGGTGAGGACATCCATCCAATATGGTATGCACATCCATGTATGCTATTTTGCATGCCAGCACAAAAAAACACATGTGCCCTTATTCCCTGTCAGTTTTCTGTGACTGCAAAAACAGTATAGGTGATATCAGTTTACCTCCTTCTCTATACCCTTCATATACCGTGACAGTGGAACAAAAGCTTTTCTGATGCCTATTCATGTCCTGGAACATGAATAGCCATGGATGCTCCCGCTGGTGGGTGCTGATGTGATTGCCATTCCTAAAATCAGCTGCACACATCCATTCTGCCCAAAATACCCGACACGCCTCTGCCATGCTTCTTCCCGCTTGGACATTCTCGTGCTGGGAACATCTCTAGTGCCAGCTTCTAAAATCTCTCCAAAGATATCTCTGTGATTTGAATGTCTGCATGCCTGTTTTCAGACGTCCAAAGCACGAATAGGGCTTCTAAAATGACCTCCTTTGTCTTTATTTTTGTAGCTACTTCTTAGGAGAAGCATCCGTTTTCCTTTTCATCTTGCTTTAATTTACTTTCCTTATATAAAGATCCACTTCCCTTTTTATCGCCCCTTTCAATAACACATTTGTCTTTTGGTAGGTGTGCCACAATTAGGTCTTCATGTTGCAGGATACTCCGCATACAAGCTCTCTTATCTTGTGCATGCATTATTGCACATTGTGGAGATATTCTAATTATTACATAACGGCACATGCTTTATTTCAGTACATTCATAATTCATCTTTTCAAAATCTTTGAAGGCAGGACCCATTTAGTACAAGATTATATGCAGAAACAGCCTGTATAAATTTGTGGGGTCTTAAGTGCTTAAGCTATACCAATTTTCAAAGCTAATTTTTGGGGTATGTCTACTAAGCCGGGCTAACAGGTTAACCCAGGCTATCTGTGCCTGGGTTAACCTGTTATTAGTAGACATACTCCTTTGTGGAGTAGACATTAGTAGACATGTTATTAGTAGACATACTCCTTTGTGTAAATTTGCTTTGAAAATTACTCTAGCAAAAACTATCGACACAAATTTACTCCTGCTAAAACCCACTAATTTTTCTTCAGAGAAAACTTGCATGCATAATTTTTAATATCAAAAAGTGTGAATAGAAACCAAAACCCTACCCTGCCTATCTCTTCAAGAGCACCTCTTAAGGATGTTGGTAAAAGTTAGTACTCGGTGTGAAAATTTTTATAACAGGTCCCCTCTGTGTGAAGGTTATGTAGGCACCTATTTTTTGCCTATTTTATAAAGACACAGATGGGTCTGGCAGGAAGAGCGGCTAGATTGAAGCTACAGACATTTATGGTAAATGTTTGCATGTGAAGTGTGCATTCATGATCTTCTTTTGTAAAATACGTGCATAAATCACAGCTCCACTGAAAATCGTGTCTTGAGCATACCTACCCTAAAGCCACAAAGAAGTACACACCTAATTGCACGGCACATGCTTTTACACCAGGGGTCATTTGATAAGAGCCTTTTACATGTATATACTGGCAAAAATGTGTGAAAAATCCTTTTTAAAATTCCCTCCCTGCAGAGATTAAACCTATTTTTACTTGCATACTGGGAGGGAAGAAGATATGATTTTCCATAGTGGGTTGGATCAGAAGAACCATCAAGCCCAGCATCTTGTTGCCAACAGTGACCAATCCTGAAATGTTGACAGATTACATGCTGCTTATCTCAGGGAATTTTATAAAAAGACTAGGGGGAGTCATTCCAAATAGTGATTAGTGGGGATGTACGTCTGGTTTGGACGTGCATCCCCCGCTAATCGCTTGGGGCCTATTCTGCTCCCAAAGCTCCCCACATTTATAGTGCCGATGTGTGGGGAGCTCTGGATGGGGGCAGGAAGGTGAGGGCTGGAAGAAGAGCATGGGTGAAGCGGAGGCGGGTCTACGACCCTGGACATACAGGGCGTATTCCAGTCATGGCTTTGTATATCCGGGGCGGCAGGGATGGATGGGGGACTTATTCCACCTCGGAGGTGGAATAAGTCCCAGTGACAAGGGCGATCATTACTGGCAGACTACACTGGGAAGGTTAGCAGCAGCAGGGGTATCCCCACAGCCTGATCCCATTGCAGGCCTCTCCTGGGGTTGGGCGATGGGTAAATGAAGTTTTAACGCAGTGTGGGGCAGCAGGACTCCTGCATGGCGTCCTGGTGCCATAGCGACAGGACGCCACGCACCGGGACTCAAGTAGGAGCATGGGGGGAGTTAGGCGGGGAAGGTGCTGCATGGCTGGGCCCGCAGAATCGGGGCCTGTCCGGCGGCCCTGTCCAAGTGCCTTGATTCCTCTTCTGCGAGAATGTCAAGCTCCTGTGGGTGCAGAATCAGGGTTTATTCCTGCCCGTCCAGATTTTGGATGTCCGGATGATGGGCCAGACATGCCCCGATCGGAATTGACCTCCACGTGCATAAAACACAGTTTTCTCATAGAAATACCTTTTAAAATTTCCTTTAATAAATGTATTATTAAGACTTTATCCAGAAGCTTTTCCTTTCTTTCTCAGATTCACCAGCTTCTGTGATCACCCATTATATGAATAATATAAACTCGTCAGTCGACAAACTGATGCTTGTTTTCTTACAAGTGACACTATGTGAGGCTAGAGAATATTCACATGATGGAAAGGGCCTGCTTTCTCGAGTCCTGCTTCTACAGTAGGCACCAAATAAGATAACCTTTCTTTCTGTTATAGCAGGCCCTCTGTAAGGTTATGCACAGAGTTACCAATTATTACCAAAATATTGCCACCAGTAAGAGAAAAATGAACTCAAAGTGCAATTCACTAATTCATGAATCTTGGAGGCTTTTTATTTCTATGGGAACCCGAATGCACAATTATGGTCTCTTTATTTCTCCTTAGTTCTGTGGGAACAAATGGTTTCTTTAAAATCTGAATGCTCCCTATATGCGCCCCAAACTCCAGTTCAAGGAGTCAAAGAAGGAGAATGATATTCCTTGTGTTCACCTTCACCCACTCGCTGCCACACAGCTGTGGATGTCCATAGCAAAGCTTTTCTCAAAGGACCACACAAAGAGCTATCTCTCTCTGCAGCTGTGACAGGCCAGCAATTCTTCCACTATGACCTAAGTCATATATTCTGCAGTCCATGAGCAGATGCATTTAAACTGCCCTAGAGAGAAAAACTGGCAGAGTTACCTTAATTTGATCTGGGCTCAGAGACATTAAGGGTTTCCAGCGGTCTGGTTTAAGAGAAAAATGCAAGTGGCTAGCAAACAGAATTCAACTCGTTCTGTGTTCAAATTGACTTCCCACTTTGCAAACCAGTCAAATCAAGTTGTTCTAATAATACTTTGGAAATTTAAGTTAGTTATCTTTTGTGTGTCACATAGGAGCTTGCTGATTTATGGATGTCACAGGTCTATTTTTCTTACTTACTCTGTAATTGTTCAATATTTTACCCAATTGTGCTGAATGCCTCAAGGGAAAAGCCACTTCAAGTGCTAAATCTGGATTTTATTGTGACTGATGTCCTACTAGACTATGAAACATCCGCCTAAAAAATATTAGACCCACATCTTTATGCCGGCTCTACGTTAGAAAGCATTTGGCACTGCTTTTTACGATAGAAATTGCAAAATTGCATGTAGCCAAGTACACTCGTGCCTACAGAGAAAGCAGTTAGAAAGCACAAAGGGGTGAAGAGAAAAAGCAATTCTACGTTCCATATTAGAAAATGCATCTACATGTACATTGTAATGATGGCTTAGTCCATCTGATGCTAAAGAAGGATAAGCAGCTGCCAGTAATCTTTTTTTTTTCTCTAATTCTTGTTGCAGTGTTAGTCAATTTGTTTTCCATGATCCTTGCCTGGGGGTACGGAAAGGGTTGTCTCACCCAGACAATTAGTCAGAGGAGGCTGAAGAGATGAACAGCTGCCCGCAGAAAACAGCTACAAGATTAAACAAGATTAAAGATTTCTCTTTTTATTTCTTTTTTTCCCCCTCTCTTGTTGAGTAATGACAGGATGAAACACGGACGGGTGTAGTGTTTCAGTTTAGCACTGAGTTCTGCGGTCACCATTTTGCCCAGTCAGTGCTGAGTTACAATTGTTTTGCTATGTGTCTGTTTGCAAAAGGGTGATAATACTCTATATTCCTCAAAATAGATAAACGAGCCACTAATGGGAGCTTTAGAGAGCCTGGGCACAGGCTTGGATCTGTCCTATGGGCTATTTTTCATTGTGTTTTATAGTCAGCCAGTTTGTGGATTTTCCAGAGGGAGAGTAGTTTCTGAGATTCTTAGATTACAAAAAAAATTCTGTTGGCTGTCTTATAACATCACATCTTCAAGTATCTAAATGCTATCATAAAATTGGTAGAGCTATTTTGGTTTCTATTGTGCCTTAGGTTTACAAAGTGTTCTTTGTATATCAACAGCCACAGCATAAACCATTAGTCATACAGCTTGAGCAAGGAGTAAAAAAGGAAGGATCTTGTAAGCTAGCAGAGGAAGCAAGAGTCAGAGCAAGATAAATACGGAGAATCAGAAAGAAGACACGTTTGAATCACTTGGAACTTTATGGCATATACAGGTACAGTACATCATGGGAAAGATGTATTATTCTAAGCATATTAATAACATAACTTATAGGAGGACATTTTATAAAATCATTCCCACATGTATGAGTGTAACTAGCCTCTTAGAAAATACTAACCGGCACAAAAGCACGCACTTTGAAATGATGTGGGTGGAGTGCCCAAGTAAATATATAAATTATAAAATATAGTAATCTACACACATACTGAAACAATATAGGCACAGACATTTACACCTGCTCTAGGGCAGATTTAAATGTCTGCACCAGCAAAGTAGGCACATAATATGCCCCTTCGATTAGTATTTTATAAGGAAGGTCATTCTAGAACATAACATAAGAACATAAGAAATGCCATACTGAGTCAGACCAAGGTCCATCAAGTCCAGCATCCTATTTCCAACAGTGGCCAATTCAGATCACAAGTACCTGGTAGGTTCCCAAAAAGCTACACAGATTCCACAATGCTTTTCCCGGTATAAGGAGTGGATTTCCTGGGTCTTCTTTAATAATGTTTTATGGAGCATTGGGGATGTGGCCTCAGGCATGGCACCAGGTCACTTGTCTTGCCTGCACCATCAACCCTCCAAGGGTGGGTCTACATCAGCAAGCTCTGGGGCTCAATGGTCACAATGACCCCACTGTACTACAACCTAGCCATTACAACAGATGCCCCCAAGACCAGCAGGTCACTGGGATCCCTTCATCTGCCTCTCCTGCTGAACCCTCCACTACTCTACCACGTTTGTCAGCACAGGACGCAAAATGCCCTCCATCCGAGTTCTTCTCGCAGACAGCGCAGCCCTCCACAACCAGCTCAATGACCACACATTCTGGATAGCCAACTGGATGGTGCTAACACTGGCTGACAACCAGGTAGTGATGTTCTACATCAACAAACAAGGAAGCATGGACCCAATGGGTGGAGTGGCCTAATGGTTGGTGCTGGGGCTTGTGGAAGCAAGCACCTGGGGTATGATTCCCACTAGCTCTCTTGGTGGCCTTGGTCCTATGAATTTGCCCTTGGGACCATGGATTGTGACTGTCCCTGCTTAGAAGCCACCACCATGTTTAAGTTGCTGAGTCAACCTTTAAGTCTTCCTATGATGCAGACAGCACATGAACCTTGGCCATATCCCAGAACTGTTGCCAGCTAGCGTACTACATACCTGGGAACACAACCAACTGGCGGACCAGCTTAGCTGCCAACTACAGCCCCATTAATAGCCCCTCACAGTCGGGGTCGCAATGAGATTGGCCAGATTTGGGAGCACAACAGGGAATCTCACTGCTAGTTGGTCTTCTCAGCATCATAGATGGAGTGACCTGATGCAGCATGGTACTCTGACTCACTCCAAGCAGCACAGTGCCATAACAGTCTCCAGGACCTTGTCAAAAGTTCATGCCTGCAGAATGATCATGAGAACCCCACTCTGCTGTAAATTCAGGAAAAGCAGCAAAGCAAGCCCAGCAAGGAACGTTCTCCTTGTCACCACTGACTTGGCTACACTCCTAATTGAAGTGATCTAACCCTCTGGTTCACCTACTGCAACTGCCAGATGGCTTATCAATGTACATGCACCTCCTCCACCACTCATGACCTGCAAGGCCATATCCCCACCAGGTGCTTGAATCCTTCACAAACCCCCCTGGCTCCTGGAGCTCCACAGAGTATTAAAAAGGGGGGGGGGGGGAAGAACCAGATGGATTGGGTGGGGAGATGGAGAAGAAATTCCAATGGGGATATGGCACTCATGTTACATACAGCCAAAGGCTGGAGTATCAATAGAGGGACCCTGCCAAACAACGGGATTGGCAGAGGTTTCCAGTCCTTCCGCAGGCCCTCTATCTATTCTATATATACTCACATACAATGGAGGTGCAGTGTAATGGTTAGAACATTGTCTTTGTAAGCAGCAGACCATGGTTTGATTCCCACTTGGTCTCCCCTGGGCTGTGGGAAACTCACCTCCATATACTGCCAGAAACAGTCCTGGGTCTGCATTGACTGGAGGGCACAGTACTTTTGTCCACTAAAGAAGAGCGGGACCTAGGCGTAGTTGTGTCCGATGATCTTAAAGTAGCTAAACAGGTAGAAAAGGCGACGGCAAAAGCTAGAAGAATGCTTGGGTGCATACGGAGAGGAATGGCTAGCAGAAAAAAGGAGGTGATAATGCCTCTGTATAAGTCTTTGGTGCGACCTCATTTGGAGTATGGTGTGCAATTCTGGAGACCGCACCTTCAAAAGGATGTGAACAGGATGGAGTCGGTGCAGACGGTTGCTACTAAGATGATTAGTAGTCTTCATTATAAAGCATATGAGGACAGACTTAAGGATCTTAATATGTACACCTTAGAGGAAAGGCGGGATAGAGGTGATATGATTGAGATGTTTAAATACCTCCGTGGCATAAATGTTCAGGGAGAGAGCCTCTTTCAATTGAAAGCAAGTTCTGCGACGAGGGGACATGGGATGAGGGTGAAGGGAGATAGATTCAGGAGTGATATGCGGAAATATTTCTTTACGGAAAGAGTAGTGGATCCGTGGAATAGTCTCCCAGTGGAGGTGGTAGAGATGAGGACAGTAACTGAATTCAAAATAGCATGGGACCAACACAGAGGATCTCTAAAGGTAAAAAGTGGACTGTTGTAGTTGTTGTTATGGAAGGACAGACTAGATGGGCCTTGTGGTCTTTTTCTGTCATCATGTTTCTATGTTTCTATGTTTCTATGTCATTAGTCCATAGGACACAGCCTGTGGTCTGCTCTTCAGAGGGCTGTGGTCCTGAAGTGAGGCACATGAGGTCCCACTGCATGCTGGTCTTGACCATCCAATTCAGGAGTGCCTCACCTCTTGTCTACACAATATGCAGTATAAGCAAACAAACAAAAAACCCCACAGACCTAGAGACTCCCTCCCCCATGTGCAGGGATGACCACTGGGTCAGTCCTGTACTTCAACCACCTCAGTAGCCACCTGGATCCTCACCAATGGGGCAGGACAACATAGCCCACTCCAAGGATCCACCAACCTGTATTACATATGTCAAAGCTCCCCATGGAACAGAGAGCTGCCTGCAATTCCTCCCAATGTCAATCACCATAGGGGATTTTTCCCCAAGGGTGGCGGAGAGTGAAGAGACATGGCTCTCGGAGGGGGGAGGGGGGGGGGCCTGACTTAGCATCTCTCAAGGTCCATCACAGGCACTAGCTGCAGGTAGTGCAAATGACTAGGGTTAGGGAACTGCATACTTGGAAACTCTACAGTCAGGGGTTCAAGCAAGTCCCAAGTTGTCCTTGCCCAAATCTACAGAGGACCACGCAGTCTACAAAAATGCCAGATCTCACAGGCAAGCTTTCAAACTGCTCAACTCAATGACCAGCTGTCCTAAAAAAAAAAAGAAGAAGCCATTCTCCACTCCTGTAATCTGCATGGTAGTGGTTTCACAATACACAACATCCCTTTGAAACACAGTTTTCTGCTTTCCAGGAACACAGTCTGTGCCATCACTGTGACGTATTAGTTATAGTGCATAACACTATAAGGCATATGCAGTGCTGTTCAGAGACATGTTAGGGACACTCCCTGCCCCCAGGTCTTGCCTCCTGCCTGTTCAGGTGAGGCAACTCTAGTTCCAACCCCACCTTAGGCTCAAGGGGGCTGTAGAGATACTCAAAGCACACTGCCACCCTCCCTTAGAGTCATGGCAGTTCTACCCACTGCTCACCACCTTGCCCTATTGAGCCAAAGGAAGTCTAACACCTTTGCACCACAGGAAGTTCTAAACTGGTTAGCTGGTCCAACTTGATAGTTTAATTCTACCACAGCACCACATGGGAAGAAAGAAAAACTCACAGCCCACGGCTAGGGAGTCACCCATGTGTGGCTGACTCATCCTATTTGTCCGTGGAGAAAATGGAGAAATCGAAGTTACTTACCTGTAACGAGTTCTCTGTGGACAGCAGGATAAGTCAGCCACACAAACCCACCTGTCTCCCCTCTAGGATAAACCTGACCACTGGGATGATCCTATCCTTGGGATGAACCTGCCTACAGCTGGAGAGTGGACTGAGTGGGCACTGTGGTGAGGGGGCTGGCACATGCCCTGAAGGGTCCGCAGACTCTTCTGAGCTATTGAGAGCTATTCTGTCCATGACACCATCTGATGACATCAACCATGTGTGGCTGACTTATCCTGCTGTCCACGGACAGCCCCTGTTTCAGGTAAGTAACCTCGCTTTACTACATCCTCTGCTAATGAATTCCAGAGTTTGATTACTTGTTGAGTGAAAAAATATTTTCTTTTATTAGTCCTAAATGGGCTACACTGTAGCTCCATTGTGTGTTCCCCAGTATCTGTACTTTTTGAAGGATTAAACAACCAATCTATGTTTACCCGTTCCACTCCATTCATTAATTTATAGACCTCTGTCATATCTCCCCTTAACCGTCTCTTTTCCAGGTTCAAGAGTCCTAACCTTTTAAACCTCTCCTCATAGGGGTATCCTTCTATTCCCTTTACAAATTTGGTGGCTTTTGATGTATCTTTTCTATTTCTGCTATATCCTTTTCAAGATATGGAGACCAGAATTGCAGACAATATTCAAGGTTCAGTCACAGCATGGAACAATACAGAGACATTTTAATGTCCTTGGTTTTGTTCTCCATTCCTTTTTTTATGATTCCAAGCATTCTATTTGCTTTCTTGGCCACCACTGCACACTAGACAGAGGGTGTCAACGTATTATCCACAATGATGCCTACATCTTTTTCCTGGCTGATGGTTCCTAATGTGGAACCTTGCATTGTGTAACCATAGTTTGGGTTGTTCTTCCCTAAATGCATAACTTTGCACTTGTTCACATTAAATTTCATCTGCCATTTGGATGCCCAGTCTTCCAATTTATCAAGGTCCTTTTGCAATTTTTCACAATCCTGTTGAGTTTTAATAACTTTGACTAATTTTGTGCCATCTGCAAATTTGATCACCTCACTCGTATTCCCATTTCAAGGTCATTTATGACGATGTGAAAAAGCAGCGGGCCTAGCACAGATCCTTGGGTTACTCCACTATTCACCTTTCTCCATTGAGAAAATTAGCCATTCAGCCCTAATCTCTGCTTTCTATCTTTTAACCAGTTCCAGATCCACAATAGTACACTGCATCCTATCCTAAGACTTTTTAATTTCACCAAAAGTCTCTCATGAGGGACCTTCTCAAAGGCTTTCTGAAAATCCAGATATACTATATCGACTGGCTCACTTTTGTCTACCTGTTTATTCACAACTTCAAAAAATATAACAGATTAATAAGACAAGAACTTTGGCTTTCTCCCAAGGCTTTCTCCCATTAAACCACAAATATCTACATGTTAATTCATTTTATTCTTGATAATGGGTTCTACCATTTTGCCCGGTACTGACATCAGGCTCACCAGTCTGTAGTTTCTTGGTTAACCCCTCAAACCCTTTATAAAAATTGGTGTTACATTGACCATTCTCCAATCTTCGGGTACTACAGATGGTTTTAATGATAGTTCACAGATTATTAATAGTAGGTCTGCAATCTCATAGTTCAGTTCTTTCAGCACCCCTGGATGTGTACTATCCAGTCCAGATGATTAGATGCTCTTCAATTTATCAAATAGTTGTAATCTATCTTCCCGGTTTATCAATATTTCTTACAATTCTTCTGATATATCACCTTTAAATGTCATTTCAGGCATGGGTATCTTTCCTACATCTTTTTCAGTAAAGACCGAAGCAAAGAATTCATTCAGTGTCTCTGCTATGGCCTTGTCCTCCCTTAGCACCCCTTTTACCCCTCTATCATCTAATGGTCCAACTGACTCCCTCACAGGATTTTTGCTATGAATGTACTTGAAAAAGTTTTTATTATGCATTTTTGCTTCCACAGCAGGCTTTGCATCTAACTTGCCAGTGCTTGTTTCCCATTTTCATCATTTGGTTCCTTTTTCTGTTTCCTGAAAGATGCTTTTTTGGCTACAATTGTCTCTCTGACCTCACGTTTAAACCATTCTGGTGTGTTTTTGGCCTTCCTTCCACTTTACTTAAAGCATGGAATACATCTGGTCTGGGCTTCCAAGATAGTATTTTTAAACAACTCCCATGATTGATGTAAATCTTTTAACCTTTGCATCTTTTCGTAACTATTGTCCTCATTTTATCATAGTTTACCTTTTGACAGTTAAAAGGTAGTATTGTGAATTTCCTTGCTGTCCTCCCCCCATTTATTAAATCAAATGTGATCATATTATGATCACTATTGCCAAGTGGCCTCAACACCCTTATCTCTTGCACCAGAAATTCTAGCTCTGTTCGTGCTTTGGACATCTGAAAACAGGCATGGAGATGTCCAAATCATGAAGATGCTGCACTGTACCTAGGCCTGTGCAAAGGGTGCGGCAACACAGAACGCAAAAAAATAGAGGCACATTTAGGATTGCCGACTGCTGACCTCAGCTTCCCCCCTCACTGCCTGCCTGGCCTGCCCTTGTTCCACCACCACTTTTCCTATTCCCTTGGTGACAGTGGCAGCAGTGGACCTTCAATTTTAAAAAAAAGTGTGACTTTCTGACTCCACGTTTGCATGAGTGGTCTGGTCCCTTCCTCCTCTTCCGTGACCATATGTCAGAGGAAGGAGGGATCAGACCAGACATGCAAGCGTGGAGTTGGAAAGACCCATGTATTTTTTAAATTGGAGAAGGTCCGCTGCCATCACCGCCACCCCTGCCGTCGCTGCCGTGGCCAAAGAAACAGAAAAACAGCAGCAGAGCAAGGGCAGGCCAGGCAGACAGTGCAGGGGGGAGCCGGCCAGCCATGAGGAGGTGGGGTAAGATGGGGAGATGCTGGACATGGGGGGATAGCGGCAGAAGAGCTATGCAGAGTATGGGGGAGATGGTGCAAATGAAAAATGTCTGATGTTATTGGGGGGACGCCAGGTTTGTAAGTCACACAGGGTGCATTTGTGGCTTGGTACGGCCCTGTGAAGACATCCTTGGAGCCATTTCACAAATGGTGTTTAATGATGTCACTGGTGCAGGGACATTCAAGTGAGCAGAGGATATGGCGGAGGTATATTTAGATTAAGATATACAAAAATCACTAAAAGACACCCCCTGAAAAATTAGTAATATATTTTTTGTCAGATGTCATTGAAGAGGACACATACTTCAATCTGTGCCTACCAATCAATTTCATCCATTTTAATCAAACTTAAATATTTTCAAGTAAATGATTCAAAAACTTAGCTTCACAAATTTTCGGAATTCAAGACGCCACGCACGACGTGCACGTTTCCGGACAGATTCCCTGTTTCAAGTGCTGTCTTCATAAGAGTTTCTCAACTGCCATAAAACGCCGGAGTACACTCCAGCTGATTCATCAAAGGCCAGAACTCTTCCAATTGGCTACTCACAGCCGTCTATCAGAATGCCTCAACCAATGAGAGCAAAAGGGGTTCCCCACTAAATCAAGGAAACCCCTTAGTTCCCAGATGACATCATATGAGGCTGGACCAATCTACTTCTTTGTTAAGACCCCCAGGATGCACAGTAAGCAAACGAAATATCCAACTTTGCTCACTTCTCTGAAGTTTGCTTATCCGGTCCCCACCTCTGGGATCAGAAGGAACATGGTCGATGATTGACCAACACAGATCTTGAAAAACATGATTATACGCAAGGCAATGTTCCACCATCCGAGCTGACTCAGTTTTACATCGAAGACGCGAAGCATGTTCGCCTAAACGAGTTTTAATCATTCGTGATGTCCTGCCCACATATACTAGAGGGCAGGGGCACTGTATAATATACACCACGAACGATGTAGTGCAATCCGTTTCCCATCGCCGTTTAATCAACTGACCAGTGGTGGGGTGCTTCCACATGCTGCCCATTAATGAAGAGGCACAATAATTGCAACAACCACAAACACTGTGGCCATTATGTTGCATCTTTGGAACAGGAGCTCTATCCATCAACACCATTGAACGGGTGACTATGTCTCCCAGGTTAGCTCCCCTAGAAAATTTTTAGGAAATTACATGTTGCACATTACTTCTCTGATGTCCCTACAAATTTGGATGTCTCTGTGGTTCATCCTCGATCCACCTGGATGCCACCGGATGTGACAGATCCTTCCATTATCACTTTTCAGAATTTGGTTCTTCGGACTTGGACCATTTGGAAAAGAACATGCCACGAAAATGGGTTAATTTGGATAAAACCAATTGGAGGTCTTTACAGCATATAAGACAGGATTCTACGTTAACTATTCGTAGGGCAGACAAGGGATGTGCAATTGTGGTTCAGTCCACTTCTGAATATGTGAATTCATTACAATTACATCTGTCTGATAAGCTTACTTACCGACAACTGCCATATGATCCTACACCTGAGTTGCAGTGTGAGATAAAATCTTTAGTTGGTGTGGGATTAGAGAATGGATGGATCACTCAGAAAGAATATAGGTTTTTGACACCTACTTGTCCCAAAATCCCGAACCTGTATTTAGTTCCGAAAATTCATAAATCTTTAACTTCTCCCCTGGGAAGGCCAATAGTCTCTTGTAGAGGTTCTGTATTAGAACCGTTGTCACAATTTTGTGATGTTTTTCTACAAGAGGCTGCACTAGTGAAATCATATGTGCGGGATTCGGCCCATTTTCTCCAACAATTAATGGCATTGAATATTTCTCCTTGGGATTTTGAGATGGTCACACTGGATGTGACAGCTTTGTACATGAATATAAATCAAGTAGAAGCTTTGGAATTATTACGGGCATTGTTTGTTTTTGCACCTTCACGACTTCCTCGCAAATTTTTGTTGGATTTGATAACATTAGTTCTAACATGGAATTATTTTTTGTGTCATGGCTTTTTTTACCAGCAGACTTTTGGTATAGCGATGGGGGCATCCATGGAACCATCTATTGTGACTCTACATATGGCGGATTTTGAGGAAAAGCATCTATATACATCCTCTTATTTTCAGCACATTCCATTTTGGAAATGTTTTTTGGATGACATCTTCTTCCTTTGGAATGGTACCTCATCAGACTTACAAGAATTTTTAGGGTGGCTTAATAACATCAAGCCTAATTTGACGTTTACAGCGCATATCTCGAGTCATAGTATTGATCTCTTGGACATAAGGATATTCAAGGAGATGAATCATTTCAGGACCTCTTTATATCGTAAAGAAGTGCAGCGAAACAAGCTTGCTTAAATTTCAGAGTTTTCACCCCTGCCCCTTGAAAAGGGGTCTTCCCTTCGGACAGTTTATCAGGCTCCGGCGCCTATGCTCTTCTGTAGTGAACTTTAAGATTCATGCGACTGATTTAAGCAGGTGGCTCCTTGCACGAGGTTATCCGAATACAGTAGTGAAGTTGGCACATCGTCGTGCCTTACATGTACAACGGGAATGGCTATTGGGAGATCACGTGATGAATAGATCAGACACGGACTCTCCGCAGGCTTTCGTTGGTATATTACCTTATATGACATTCGAGCATTGCTGTAGTGGGCATTCTTCACAAACATTGGCCCATATTGGAGTTGCTTCCATGTTTTCAAAAACCTTTAATGGTCGCATTTTCTAGGGGAGCTAATCTGGGAGACATAGTCGCCCGTTCAATGGTGTTGATGGATAGAGCTCCTGTTCCAACGATGCAACATAATGGCCACATTGTTTGTGGTTGTTGCAATTATTGTGCCTCTTCATTGACGGGCAGCATGTGGAAGCACCCCACCACTGGTCAGTTGATTAAACGGCGATGGGAAACGGATTGCACTACATCGTTCGTGGTGTATATTATACAGTGCCCCTGCCCTCTAGTATATGTGGGCAGGACATCACGAATGATTAAGACTCGTTTAGGTGAACATGCTTCGCGTCATCGATGTAAAACTGAGTCAGCTCCGATGGTGGAACATTGCCTTGCGTATAATCATGTTTTTCAAGATCTGTGTTGGTCAATCATCGACCATGTTCCTTCTGATCCCAGAGGTGGGGACCGGATAAGCAAACTTCAGAGAAGTGAGCAAAGTTGGATATTTCGTTTGCATACTGTGCATCCTGGGGGTCTTAACAAAGAAGTAGATTGGTTCAGCCTCATATGATGTAATCTGGGAACTAAGGGGTTTCCTTGATTTAGTGGGGAACCCCTTTTGCTCTCATTGGTTGAGGCATTCTGATAGACGTCTGTGAGTAGCAAATTGGAAGAGTTCTTCCCTTTGATGAATCAGCTGGAGTGTACTCCGGCGTTTTATGGCAGTTGAGAAACTCTTATGAAGACAGCACTTGAAACAGAGAATCTGTCCGGAAACGTGCACGTCGTGCGTGGCGTCTTGAATTCCGAAAATTTTTGAAGCTAAGTTTTTGAATCATTTACTGGAAAATATTTAAGTTTGATTAAAATGGATGAAATTGATTGGTAGGCACAGATTGAAGTATGTGTCCTCTTCAATGACATCTGACAAAAAATATATTACTAATTTTTCAGGGGGTGTCTTTTAGTGATTTTTGTATATCATAATTTAATTTGTCACTAAATCAGGGTTCTTTTTGTGAGGAGGTATATTTAGGGCAGTGCAATGGACTTAGATGGCCCTGCTGAATTTCAGACATGCAGGAAAGTCTGTGATCTTGTCAAAGTTTAGATTTGCTCCAGCTACGAATAGGTATCAGGAAAGTGCCTGTTTTGGCTGGAAAGCATCCGGAGGGTGTAGAGAAGATGGCACTCCACTATTCTCAGTACTCTCCACAATTGCACCGATATTTGTTGGGTAACTTGGGAAACTTGTTTGTGTTTAAACTACCATTGCAAATCTTTGAGATGTCCCTAATCTAGGATACTGTTCCTATATATAGATGGCCCTGCAGATGTCCTTATCGGGCACATCCATGTTTTGTGAAATTGTGCCTGAACTTGGACGTGCCTGTCTTTTTTTTTTGTAATGTTTTGGCATGGACATCCCAGAATGCACTGGGATGTCATTTCTAAAATGTGCTTTTACAGCACCTATGTGTCTTTATAAAATTGCACAGTACCTACTTTCAAACTTAAAATAGGCTCCCCATATAAAATTACCCTCCCACATACATTTGTCTTCTCTAAAGAAGAGGGGGACGCTTAGGAATTATCTGTATTTGACTGTAGAAGAGCTTATTTGACCAGTTCTTTGGGGCTAGATAATAGAAAAACAGTTTTGCTACACAGAAGTCATTAAAAAAATTACATACATAAGGTGACAACGGATGCTTCCTGCTACCAAATGAGCAATTGATTCATTGTGTATGACCAAGATTTAATACATTAAGAAGCTGAAATTCAGATCACTAATCACCTCCTGTCTTGGCTATTGTAACCTGCTCCTTGCTGGTCTCCTTCTGAATCATCTCTCTCCCCTTCAATCTGTTCTCAAGTCACTTCACTTGCTCCTATCTGTTTCCGCATTCAGTTCAAACTTACACCACTGACCTGTAAGTGCCTTCGTTCAGCTGCTTCTCACTACCTATCTTGCCATACTCTAGTCCCCACTTTTGTGATGTTCTTTGTGTTGATTAGATTGTCAGCTCTGATGAGCAGGGTCTGTGTCTTACATCTATATGTACAGCGCTAAGTATGCCTTGTAGCGCTATACAAATGATAAATAGTAGCAGTATTTATGTTTTTAATCTTTGTCTGTAAACCGCTTTGCTTTTGATTATAAAGGCAGTATACCAAGTCTAATAAAACCATAACCCATCGTCATCTGGACGGCCAAAGGCAGGCTAGGCAGATGAGGAGCAGAGCAAGATATTCATCAGCATTATCTGGAGAGTGCCACGGAATATCTCCGCCGACCGTCTCGGCATTGTCTGGTGCATGGGCTGTCCATTGGCAGAGTGAGAGCAGTACTGGCACTATCCAGAGACAGGGCCAGTGCAAGCCTATGAGGCGCCATTGGAGCACCTCATTCCCAGTGCTGCCCCTGCTCCAGCCCCCGCGCCCATTGCCTCCCCTCTCCTTGTTGGCTTAGCATTGAAATATGGCTGGCCACAGTGCTGAGGGAAAATAACCTAAGTCCATTCTGCCCATCTTTTTCCAGTCTTGACACTCTCTTTAGCTGTTCCTAAACTGAACTAGAACTGGAAGCAGAGGGAAGCTGGGGAAAAAACAATCTTTCTCTTTCTACCATTGTTTCTTATTCTGGTTTAAAATTTTATTCTGAACTGAAATAGTTCCCCACTATCAAAGTGATAATATGAAAATTTCTTCTCAGACGACAGCATCTCTTGCTCTCGCAGCATCAAAACCATTGTTTTTTCTAAAGTTGGGGGGGGAGGGGGGACCTTCTCTCCTGTTATACGCCAGCCCTCCCTCGTCCATCTTCCCTGAATAATCATTGTCACGCAGTTGGGCCGACCTGCTGTCTGAGTCTTTGACCATTTATTTCTGTAATCTCTAAAACCTCATTACAATGGGGAACAAAGCTCTAAATACAGGTCACATCCCCTTTAGTATGTTTTCAGTCATCATGCAGAAATCCCCCCCATTACAAAGTAATCCTCTCTCGCTAAAACTAATTTTAGAAAGCATCTGAAGAAGCACCCAGAGGAGGAAGAGGGCTAATGATCATAGCAGGATGATAATAGAAGCTCAGGAACAACTCAGAAGCTGCAGGCCTGCCAAAATGAGAGGATTTCTAGCACACCCTCAAAAAGCACCAGTGGTAATTTAGAGACTGCGGAGATGTCAGAGCAGAGAAGAAAGATTTAAAAAAGCATTAACTTAGAACCAAAATGACTTTTCTTCTAAAAAGGCAATCACAGAACCCAAAGTACTATGGATTGAAGCATCCGTGAAAAAAAAGAACTGATTCAACATGAAAAATTAACAGGAGATTTACAAATACAACTATAATGAAACATTCATAGCAATATCTTATGATTTCTTCTTTAAATGTCCTTGAAGTTATAGATTAGAAACATTTGCACAGGATAAAATTAATATCATTCATGTACTTGCAGTAGGATATAAATTGTGCATACATGACTCTTTTAAATTTATAATCTTGACAAACCAACATTCAATTTCTCAGCAAGACTTTACTTTCCAAATTTCCTTTTCTGTGTGCACAAAAGATCCAGACCTTGGGGAACCTTTTTATCCTCTATGTTTAGATGAGAAAATTTGGGTTGGATGTGAGGTGATATTTTTGAAAAGACGCCTTGGCAGCAGGGGAGACAGACGAATAGGGATGTCTGGTCCATGGATCCAATTTCAGAACCAGGCCTGTAAGCATTCAGGCACCATCTAAAAGTGACATGGGAACATATGGAGAGGTGGACATAGATCGTAAGATTGAAAGCTCCACATGTGGCAGAAGTAAAATATGCCAAGGCTGACGTGACAAGACCCAGTTATAGAAATGGGGCTGGAGACATGCAGTTGCGATGTAAAATACACATATCGGTGCATGCAAATAGAAGCTCCACATGTCAAGATGGCTAGGGAGAAGATGGCCACCAGGATGTCTAATGTCTCCCGTGCAGAGACCCTGGCCCTGTAAGTCCCCACATCATGCCTCACAGAAGAGGGCCCATGACTCAAGCAAATCATTAGTGCAGAGGGAGGGTGGCTTGATAGGCGAGGGAGCAGGGCACCCATGATGCCCTCGGCAGAGGCGTGACATAGTGCTGTGAGTGAGCAGAACTATGAGGGGAACATATAGATAGTCATGGTTTAAGGAGACCAGACCAACATGGATTTAGCTAAGGAAAGACTTGTCTCACTAATCTATAATTTTTTCTAGGTGTGAATGAACAGGTACATACAGTAAAGGTGAGCTGGTTAAATATAAGTGTATCTGGATTTTCAGAAAGCCTTTGACAAGATCCCTCATGAGAAACTCTTGAGGAAATTAAAGTCATCGGATAGGAGGCAGCGTACTAATGTAGAATGGGAACTGGTTGAAAGATAGAAAGCAGAAAATAGGGCTAAATAGCCATTTTTCTCAATAGAGAAAGGTGAATAGTGGAATACCCCAGGGATCTGTTCTGTGTCCACTGCTTTTTAGCATATTTATAAATGATCAGGAAATGGGAATGAGTGAAGTGATCAGATTTGCAGATGACACAAAATTATTCAAAGTTGTTAAAGCATAAGAGGATTGTGAAAAATAGCAAGAGGACCTTAAGAAATTGTGAAACTGGACATACAAATGTTAGATGAAATTTATTGTGGACAAGTGCAAAGTTATGAACTTAGGGAAGTGCAACCCAAACTACAGTTACACAATACAAGGTTCCACATTAGGAATCTCCACATAGGAAAAGGATCTAGGTGTCATTGTAGATAACACTGAAACTCCTCTGCTCAGTGTGCACCTGTGGCCAAGAAAGCAAATAGAATGCAAAGAATCAGAAGGAAAGGAATGGTGAATAAAACCAAGAATATTATAACGCCTCTGTATTGCTCCATGGTATGACCATATCATGAATATTGTGTGCAATTCCTGTCACCATATCTAAAAAAGGACTTACTGTAGCAGAATTAGAAAAGATAGTTGCCCAAATGATAAAGGTGATGGAAGGAAATCCCCTATGATGAAAGGCTTAAAAGATTAAGGCTCTTCAGCTTAGAAAAGAGACACCTGAGGGAAGATAGATAGAGGTCTCTAAAACCATGAATAAACAAGTAAATATAGATTGGTTGTTTACTTCTTCAAAAAGTAGAATGACTAAGAAACACACAATGAAGCTACAAAAAGGGACTGCTACTTCTGGAGAGAGATCTGCAATTGTTAGTATTTACTTCTGGGAATTTTTCTAAATCTTCAGGAAAAAGTAATTCTTTAGATTAAAGATGATTAATCTGTGTAAATTAGAATCCAGTGTATTTGTTAAATCAATCAGGGCCTAGTAGGTGAACAAAGTCCATTAAGCGTATTAGGTATAGATTTTTTAGTATTAAATATCCCCAGCAAACCTTAGTAAGTAAACAACTTAAATACCTAAACACAGTTTTAAAACTAAGATGCAAACAGTAGTACAGCAGCTAGATGGGAGCTTTCCAGTCTTTTGCACTGAGTGGCACATGTATGATTTTCTCCCAGTTGGTGAGGGGTCTTATATGTGCACCAGGTGCAAGGAGCTCTTTGCTCTCAGGGAATGAGTCCGATCTCTGGAGGCCAGAGTAGCAGACTTGGAGGACATAAGGAAGACAGAGAGGAACATAGACGAGACCTGCAGGGATGTAGTACTCAAGTCCCACCTCCAGTCAGGCAGCATCACTGTTGCCATGGAGGGGAGAGGTCACATGACAGGAGAGCATCATCCTGGTGTGGCAGGAAGTGATCCTGTAGCTAAGACCTTTCTTCCAGGTGATGTAAAACTCTCTCGCACTAAGGAAATTTCTCCAGGACCAGGTGCCCACAAGGGAAGGGTTAGGACAGCCGTTATAGTTGGTGATTCAATCATTAGGCATGTAGATAGCTGGGTGGCTGATGAATGTGAGGATTATCTGGTAACATGCCTGCCTGGTGCGAAGGTAGCAGACCTCATGTACCACCTAGACAAGATCTTAGACAGTGCTGGGGAGGAGTCTGCTGTCTTGGTACATGTCGGTACCAATGACATAGGAAAGTGTGGTAGGGAGGTTCTGGAGGCTAAATTTAGGCTTTTAGGTAGGAAGTTGAAATTCAGAACTTACAGGGTAACATTCTCCGAAATGCTTCCCATTCCACGCCAAAGACTGAAAAGGCAGGCAGAGCTCTGGAGTCTCAATGCATGGATGAGACGATGGTGCAAGGAAGAGGGTTTTGGATTTGTTAGGAACTGGGCCACATTCTGGGGAAAGGAGGGGCTTTTCTGAAGGGATGGGCTCCACCTTAACCGGGATTGAACCAGGATGCTGGCATTAACCTTTAAAAAGGAGATACAGAAGCTTTCAGACTAGATAATAGGTTAAAGCCAACAGTCACCCAAGAGGGCATAGTTCAGAATGATGTATTCTTGAATGATACTAGCAAAAGATTGAAGTTAGGGCATATCAACAGAGACATTCCAATAAAGACAATAGTAACCCAAATGCCCTTGAGTACAGAGCAGACAGAGCTTAAAGATTGCAAATTACCCCTACCTACCGATAGCCAGATTAATATGAATAAAATACAGCCTCTAAAATGCTTGTATGCAAATGCTAGAAGTCTAAAAAATAAGTTGGGAGAGTTAGAATATATAGCACTAAATGAGAGATTAGATATGTTTGGTATCTCAGAGACATGGTGGAAGGTGGACAACCAATGGGACACTGTGATACATGGGTACAAACTATACTGAAATGATAGAGCAGACCAAATTGGTGATGAGATTGCACTCTATGTTAGAGAGGGCATTAAGTCACAAAGGATTAAAGTTTTGCAGGAAACAAAATTCACTGTAGAATCTCTATGGATTGAAATTCCATGTAAAAAGGGGAAGGGGAAGGTGATGGCAGTGGTGGTGTGCTATTGACCGCCTGGTCAGAATGAACAAATGGATGATGAAATACTCAAAGTAATCAGGGAAACTAACAAAAGTTACAACACAGTAATAATAATGGGTGAGTTTAAATTGCCCCGGTATCGACTGGGTCAGTGTCACGGCAGGACATGCTAGGGAGATAAAGTTTCTAGATGAAATAAATGACTGCTTCTTGGAGCAGCTGGTTTATGAACTGACCCGAGGGGAAGCCATTTTTGACCTAGTCCTTAGTTGAACACAAGATCTTGTGCAAGAGATAAGGGTGTTGGGGCTACTTGGCAATAGTGATCCTAGCATGATTGCGTTTGATTTAATAAATGAAGGAAGGATGGTAAGGAAATCCACAGTACTACCTTTTAACTTTCAAAAGGGAGACTATGATAAAATGAGGAAAATAGTTAAGAAAAAATTAAAAAGAACAGTTGCAAAGGTTAAAGATTTATATCAAGCATGGGCGTTGTTTAAAAATACTATCTTGGAAACCCAGACCAGCTGTATTACACGCTTTAAGAAAAGTAGAAGGAAGTCCAAAAAAATGCCAGCATGGTTTAAAGGTGAGGTCAGAGAGGCTGCTGTTGCCAAAAAAGCATCTTTCAGGAAATGGAAAAAGGAGCCAAGTGACGAAAACTGGAAACAACATAAGCACTGGTATAACAACATAAGCATTGGCAAGTAAGATGCAAGGCATTGATAAGGGAGGCAAAGAGAGAATTTGAGAATAAGTTTGCTGTGGAAGCAAAAACACGTAATAAAGTCTTTTTCAAGTACATTCATAGCAAAAAACCTATGAGTGAGTCAGTTGGACCATTAGATGATAGAGGGGTAAAAGGTGCACTAAGAGGGGACAAGGCCATAGCAGAGAGACTGAATTAATTCTTTGCTTCGGTATTTACTGAGGAAGATGTAGGGATGTTACCCATGACTGAAATGGTATTTAAAGGTGATGCCACAAAAGAATTGGAAGAAATATCGATACACCGGGAAGATGTTTTGATAAACTGAAGAGTAGCAAATCACCTGGACCAGATGGTATCCATCCAAGGGCGTTGAGAGAACTGCAATATGAGACTGCAAACCTACTATTAGTAATCTGTGAACTACCACTAAAATCATCTGTAATTCCTGAAGATTGGAGGATGGCCAATGTAACGCCAATTTTTAAAAAGGGTTCCAGAGGGGATCTGGGAAACTACAGACAGGTGAGCCTGACGTCAGTACCGGGAAAAATGGCAGAAACCATTATAAGGAACAAAATTACTGAACATGTAGATAGTCCTGGTTTAATGGGAGACAACCAAGGTTGCCAAGGAAGGTCTTGTCTTACTAATGTTATGTTTTTTTGAAGGTGTGAATAAACAGGTAGACAAAGGTGGGTCGGTTGATATAGTGTATCTGGATTTTCAGAAAGCCTTTGACAAGTTCCCTCATGAGAGACTCTTGGCGAAATTAAAAAAGTCATGGGATAGGAGGCAGTGTACTACTGTGGATCAGGAAGTGGTTAAAAGAAAGAAAGCAGAAGGTAGGGCTAAATGGCCAATTTTCCCAATGGAAAAAGGTGAATAGTTGAGTACCCCAGGGATCTGTGATGGTTCTGCTGCTTTTTAACATATTCGTAAATGACCTGGAAATGGGAATAACGAGTGAGGTTATCAAATTTGCAGATGACACAAATTTATTCAAAGTTGTTAAAACTGAAGAGGACCTTGTTAATTGGAAGACTGGGCATCCAAATGGCAGATGAAATTTAATTTTTTATTTATTTTATTTAACCCTTATTTATATACCGCATCTTCCAGCGATCAGTTGCGGTGTACAATTAACAACAATTAACAATGCAGAGCTTGTTTTACATAGAACAATTATAACTTTTTACATAGAACATCTTAACTTGTACAACAAAGGGTTTAAAAGACTAAGCAGAATAATTCGATAAATCAACTAACACAGTTTGTGTTACAATTTAAACAGAAGTACTGTCCCTAAAACAGTTGTAACTATATAATGTGGACAAGTGCAAAGTTATGCACCTAGGAAAGAACACCCGAAGCTATGGTTACATGATGCAAGGTCCAGGTTAGGAACCACTACCCAGGAAAAAGATTTAGGCATCATCGTGGATAACACATTAAAACCCTCCACCAAGTGTGCAATGGCGGCCAAGAGAGCAAATAGAATGCTAGGTATCAGAAGGAAAGGAATGGAGAATAAAACAAAGGATATTATAATGCCTCTGAATCATTCCATGGTTCGACCGCACCTTGAATATTGTGTGCTGTATCTTAAAAAGGATATAGCGTTATTAGAAGAGGTACAGAGAAGAGCCACCAAAATGTTAAAGGGGATGGAAGGATACCCCTGTGAGGAGAGGCTAAAAAGGATAGGGCTTTTCAACCTGAAAAGAGATGGCTGAGGGGAGATACGATAGAGGTCTATATATTAATGAATGCAGTGAAACGGATAAACATATGTAGCAGCCCCTTGGGTGCGCTTCTGGGTCCAGGACTGGCCTGGCTGGTGTCCCCTCGAGGGTAGGCTCCGTCGGTGCTTGTCAGTTTTTTGCTAGTGCCTCCACCTGGAGAAGAAAGGTGTTAGCGGTAGGATTTCCCTCCTTTCACCCCAGGAAACCTCTCCAAAAATGCTGCTATGTTAACAAGGTTGGCTTAAATAGTATTTATAATTTATTTACAAAATCTATACATCAAGTATAAGGAAAGGCTAAAGGGTTGTAAAAGAGATGGCTGAGGGGGGATATGATAGAATTCTATAAATTAATGAATGGAATGGAAAGGGTAAAAGTAGATAGGTTGTTTATGACATCAAAAAGTAGAAAGACTAGGGGACATGCAATAAAACTACAGCATAACCCATTTAAGACTAATAAAAGAAAATATTTTTTCACTCAACACACAATCAAACTCTGGAATTTGTTATCAGAGGATGTGGTAAAAGCTGCTAGTGCAGCCGGGTTTAAAAAAGGTATGGACAAATTCCTGGAGGAAAGGTCCATAAACCATTATTAAAGAGGACCCAGGAAATCCACTGCTTGCACCCCCCTACAAACATTATGGAACCTGTGTGTCTTTTTGGGGACCTGCCAGGTATTTGTGACTTGGATTGGCCACTGTTGGAAACTGGATACTGGGCTTGATGGACCTTGGTCTGACCCAGTATGGCATTTCTTATGTTCTTAGGGGGATGAAGAGTGGGGTTCGGAGGCGCATCAACCAACTGAGGAGGAGGGCCTTCCTTTGACCATTGTGGTAGATACTCAACCTGAAGACCACCACCAGACACAGAGGCATTATGGGTACTGGTCAGCATATGGCTGCTGGCACCCCATCACAAAAATGGGAGGTAGAGGAAGGGGAGGTGAGGGAGGGATGGATGTGGAAGGTAGGAAGGGAGGGGAGGGGTGGGGAGGGATAGGTGGTGGATGGAGAGATGGGGGAAGTACTGGATTTTAACTTCGGCTATAAATCTGGTTCTGCTTCAGGGAGATAACTCAAAATGCAGCATTCCATGAATATTTGGCAAATCCTGAAGGGAATGTATAGGAACTCTCCTCCTGATATATATGCAGGCACCTGAAGTAGCCTATCAGCTGTCCAAACACCTCCTTGATGATGGTTCTGGGCCCTGTTGTATTTCTCCTCAGCTTCACTGCTTGGTGCCATTATAAAGGTAATCTTTGTGCCTGTTTTCTGATTGGCCTAAATGTTTCCTGTCTGGTCCTGAGCTTGCAGAAACCCCTTCCTGGATTTTTTTGTTTTGGTGAGTCTATTTACTCCTGCTCTTACTCCAAATACTTTTCTTGTGTCATGTTCCTAGCCCTGAAAGTTCTGGTAAATACTTTTTTGTACCATCTTCCTAGCCCTGAAAGTTCTGCTAAATGTATTCTGGGACTTTTGTTAAAAAAGTTTTCCTTGAATTTTTGGACTAACAATTCTGAATCCTTGTGCGAAATTTCCAGTTAGTCCAGTTAGTGATCCAGTTCAGAAATTCTGTGAAACCATACCTAAGAAAGTACAAGCTGCAATTTGCTTCTGTGTCTGGAAACCTATACTATCAAAACCAAAGAAAACAAAAGGAAACGTTATGAAAACAAAACAAAAATACATTAAAACAACACAGAAAACGAAATATATATATATATATATATATATATATATATATATTTTTTTTTTTTTTGTCTGTGCACCATTAGTACATAGATGGAGTTACTTGTCTTAGGAGCCCTTTGGTGACACACAGTAACCGACCTGCAATATTAAATTTTCCCATACCACTCAACCCCCGTAACCCCCCCTGTCGCATCCCCCACCAGTACCCCCATCCCCCCACCCTCCCTCATGCAGCTTTTTCTCCCAAGTAGGTGAGCACAACGCCTCACCGCATAGCTTCTATGCCATCTGTAAATAGTTCACTTTTTGTGCCTTTGTTCATTGTAAATACTGTAATATTTATACCAAAGTTACCTGTACATAGTTCCAATTCTTACATTTAAACGTTCCCTCTTGTTCGATGTAAACCGTTTTGCCTTGCAGAAAAAACGGTATATAAAACCAGTTAAATAAACAAATCAATAAGTAAATAAAATATCTGGTCAATATTTCTGCTTTTTCTTGAACGTTTTCCATACATTCTTCCTTTCAGCCTTCAGTCCTACGGACTCACCATTGTACTTCCTCCTTACGCTGGCATTTTTATAAAACAAATTACCACATAAGCACATTAAAAAAACCCTTAATGATATCGTTTTGAAAACAAAAATATCTGGGGAAATAATTAGCACATCTTCAGAGAAACAATTGGAAAATACTGACTAGGGTGCATAGTGAGTTCCTGAAAGAAGTCAGTAAGGAAAAGAAGAAGGTCAAATAAAATGCTGAGGATAATAAAGAACTATTAAATGGGGCCAGTTTCCCCCACACTACTTCTATTACTACTACTAATCATTTGTATAGAGCTACAAGGCGTACGCATCACTGTGCGGAGACCTATAAGAGACAGTCTCTGCTCATCAGAGCTTACAGTCTAGTCAAAACAAGCAGCACAACAACTGGGGACTAGGATATTTCTAGGGGAACTGTAAGGAAGCACGTAGGAGGTGAACAGGAGACTAAAGGGATCAGAATCCAACACTGCGCATACTTTTTTGACCCATGGGTTTTTCACCAGTTTTCAAAGT
Organism: Ichthyophis bannanicus; assembly: GCA_033557465.1. Taxonomy (NCBI): domain Eukaryota; kingdom Metazoa; phylum Chordata; class Amphibia; order Gymnophiona; family Ichthyophiidae; genus Ichthyophis; species Ichthyophis bannanicus. The sequence goes on along the minus strand of CM066032.1, from coordinate 402,335,829 downwards.
GAAAATAAAGGCTTATTCTTTCTTTGATGCTTGTTACAGGTACAACGTTGCACTCTCACTTGCACCTGCTTTGTCTTTGGGTAGACTTTTGCTGGAAAGCTAGGCATGTGTAGGACTGAAGTCAATGAAGATTTTTGTTTGGCGACAGTTGATAGCCTTGATTTAGGGGCCCTTTTATTTATTTATTTAACAGCTCTTATATACCGCGCTATTTGACATCAGTGCGGTTTACATTAAACAAAATACACTCAGATTTAGAGAACTTGTCCAAGTTACAGGTAACAGGGGAATAAAACAAGGATTAACTGGGGAATAGCATATAAATAATTAAATAAAAGCAATTACATAAGACTAGAGATCTTGAGTGGGTATAGAGACGTCATAAATAACATTTAACAGAGCAGGTATATACAGTATATATTTATTTATTTATTTAATTTTCTTATATACCACGCTATTTGTCATCAGTGCGGTTTACATTGAAACAATACAACAATTGGTCAGATATAACAGACCTATTACAAGTAACAGGAAAATTAACATGGAAGTAAACAGGGAAATCATTTATATTTATATTTATATTTCTAGAAAATACATGTTGGAGATATATACTGGTATATATATACTTTTACTAAATTATTAACTGTTGAGGGTGTAGACAGCATGTTCCCGCCAATTAATGCATGGTACTGTGCTCTAATGCGGGGCACTATTACCATGGATGCACTTAATTCCACTTATTGAGGTAGAAGTAACTGTACCTGCATTAATTGCAAGAATAACAGATAGTGTGTGGTGTTTCCCATGTGCTGACTGCGAGGCGCTCATCATGCCCACTCTCCGCCCCGACCCTCCCATGTACCACTCCAATGTGCGAGTCACAGCATGGAAATTGACCTATGCTGTCATGTCACTGTGCTGACAGTTACCGTGGGCCAGAGCACATGGTCGCTGCACACTGAAACCCACACCACTGTGTAGTGCACTTTAGTAAAAGGGCCCCTTAATGTTGTTTATCTTGTTATGGTCTCTGTCCCCCACTATAATGTGGGCCATTGGCAAAACATGTATTATTTACTCTTTGAGATGATAATGCTTACCTATGATAGTGTATTTGTCTTTTCCTGATTCATATGTGTCTGTATCTTTGAAATCCTAATAAAAAGGTACATGTGAAGATCTGAAACGGTCATCTACATGTGTACTTTTTCTCTCTTAACCTAAACATGCCTCCAGGAATACCTTTATCTTTATCTTCTAGAATTCTGAATATACCGCTCAATCAGAGCTACAATAGTAGGAAGCAGAAAAGAACACCATAGTTAGACAGGATAGAGAAGGAGAGACTAAGGGGTCTATTCTGAAAAGCAGAGAGCGAATCTGGACGTCCGACCTGGATGCCCAGATCCGCTAAACGCCTGGCCTGCATCTGGGAAACAGAGCTCCCCACACGTAGAGCTGAGCTGTGCAGGGAGCTCTGTTTATGGGCGGGAGGGGGTGGGCCACAGGCGGAGCGAGGGTGGGCTGTGGGTGGCGCCCTGACCCCGGACATACAGGACCGATTCCATTGTCGGCCTTGTACGTCCGAGGTCGGCAATCTAGATGGGGGTCTAATTCTACCTTAGAGGTGGAATAAGTCCCCCAAGATGGCGGGACATGAATGTTCTGGTGCTGGAAAGTGAGGTAAGAGGGGTGGAGGGGGTACCCCACAGCCAGACCCTGGCCATGGCAGGCCCGATCGGGAGTCAGGCAGTGGGGAAAGGACATTTGTGGGGTGTGCCATGGATTGCAGCTCCTGCATGGAGCCCTGGTGGCATGGCAACAGGACGCCATGCCACCACCACTCCAAGCAGGAGCCAGGCTGGGATAGCCGGGGATTTGCTGGATGTCCAGGTGGCCAGAATCGGGGCATGGCCTGCATGTTTAGGCCAGTACACTTGATTCTGATCCCACGGGCACGTCCAGCCCCCGCGGGATCAGAATCGGGTGCACTGGAGCACATCCTGATTCTGACTGGCTGGACTGATGGAGGATGCACACAATGGAATAGGCCTTCATGTGCTTAGGAGAGAATAATCAGAGAGCATAGTGGACAGAGTGGAGGAAGAGGAGAAATAAAGCTAGAGATTAGGAGAACGAGGATTCCATAGGGGCTTGGGAGAGAGGTAGAGGAAGGTTCAATGTTGTGTGAAAGAGATGGGTTTTGAGCATATTCTTAAACCTAGTAAACATAGAAACATTGAAAAATGACGACAGAAAAAGACCACATGGCTTATTTAGTCTGTTCTTCCATATCAACAACTACTTTTTTCTTTAGAGATCCTCTGTGTTTGTCCCATGATTTTTTGAAACCAGGTACCATCCTCATCTCTACCACCTCCACTGGGAGACTATTCCACGGATCCACCACTCTTTCCATAAAGAAATATTTCCGCATATCACTCCTGAATCTACCCCCTTTCACCCTCATCCCATGTCCCCTCGTAGTAGAACTTGCTTTCAATTGAAAGAGGCTCTCCCCCTGTGCATTTATGCCACGGAGGTATTTAAATGCTCAATCATATCACCTCTATCCTGCCTTTCCTCTAAGGTGTACATGTTAAGATCCTTAAGTCTGTCCTCATATGCTTTATAATAAAGTCCACTAACCATTTTGGTAGCCACCCTCTGTACTGACTCCATCCTGTTCACATCCTTTTGAAGGTGCGGTTTCCAGAATTGCACACTATACTCCAAATGAGGTCGCACCAAAGACTTATATAGAGGCACTATCACCTCCCCTTTTCTGCTAGCCATTCTTCTCCATATGCACCCAAGCATCCTTCTAGCTTTTGCTGTTGCCTTTTCTACCTGTTTAGCTACTTTAAGATCATCTGACACAACCACGCCTAGGTCCCACTCTTCTTTAAAGGACAAAAGTACTTCACCCCCTATACTATATTGCTCCCTTGGATTGCTGCAGCCCAAATGCATGACCTTGCATTTTTTAACATTAAATCCTGGCTGCCAAATTCTAGACCATTCTTCAAGCTTAGCTAGATCCCTCCTCATGTTATCTACACCTTTCTGGGTGTCTACTCTATTGCAGATTTTGGTATCATCCGCAAAGAGGCAAACCTTACCCAACAGCCCTTCTGCTATATCACTAACAAAGATGTTAAACAGAATCGGACCAAGGACAGATACGTGGGGCACACCACTGGTAACTTCCATCTCCTCAGAGTGAGCTCCATTTACCTGTACCCTTTGTTGCCTCCCACTCAGGAGGGCTCTGAGTGGAGGGAAGTAGGCAGGGATTTCCAAAGGGCAGGACCTAGAAAGAAAAAGGCAGACTTTTGGGTAAGTTCAAGGTGAGCACAGGAGCAAGAGGGAAGCACTAGATGGTTGGAGTGGATGGATCAGAGAAGGCGATGTGCTGTATGAAAGTGCAAGAGGTCTGAGAGATATTGAGGAGTGCTGGTATGAATTACTGTATGGACCAAGATGAGTATTTTATAGTTTATTCAGTATTGGAGAGGAAGCCAGTGTGATGGATAAGCAATGGGGTGATGTGTTCTGCACAGGAGGAGTGTGTAAGAATTAGGGCTGATGTTTTTTGAAGGAACTGAAGATGGTGGAGTGGGGAAGACTGGCTAGAACAACTTTGCAGTAGTCAAGTCTGGAAGTGACTAGGGATATAATGAGCGTTGTTAGAGAAGGAAGAGAGAGGAATGGGTGTACTGCATGGATTTGTTGAAGGGAAGCAAAAGAGTGACGAACAAGAATGGATAGATGCTCATAGAAAGAGAGGGAGGTGTCTAGGGCCCTGAAGATAAACCAGATGGCAGCAGATTTAGATACATTGAAATGAAGAAAATTTGTCTATAGCCAAGAAGAGACTCGAAGTAACCAGCGATTCATAGGGGCTAGATCCAGGGCTGTGGGGCTGGTATGATGAAGCAGAATGATGTCATAGAAATATGCCAGATTGTTGAATGATGAGTGCGAGCAGGGCCAGAAAGATATTAATAGGAAAGGGGCCAGAACAGAGCCCTGAGGGACACTTCAATTGAGGGGTGTGGGCGGAGAGGTAGAGGATCCAGCTTGAATGGAAAAATAGCATGCAGAGAAAAGGACCGGAACCAGAGGTGAACAGTATCATGAAGCCCAAAGTCATGAAGGCAGGAGAGAAGCATAGAATGATCGACCAGGTCAGAGGCTGAAGAGAGATCCAGAGAAACAGCAAACATGATATCACTGAGGTTGTGGGAAATGTTGAGCTCATTTAGGAGAGAAAGAAGAATAGTTTCTGTGCTGTGACCTGGCCTGAATCCAGCTTGATGGGGATGGAGAGCATAAGTAGAGTTGAAATGAGCGGATAGTTGAGCGAAGACCAAAGAAAAGGGGGATTTGGTACAGGATGCCAGTAAGCTAGGATAGTTGGATCTAGGGTGGGTTTCTTAAGGAGTGGGTGGACCAGGGCATGTTTTTATAGTGAAGGGAAGGTGCCAGAGGAGAGACTAGAATTGAACAAACAGAGGATAAAGGGAAAGAGGGCAAGGGAAGGTTTGGTGAGTCAATGGGACGGGAATGGATTGAGAGGGCAGATGGTCTTATGAGAGGATGTGAAGGCTTTGGAGAGCTCTGATAAAGAGATTGAATGAAAGAAGTACCAGACATGGGAGAGAGCAGGAGTGAGTAATAGAGGAGTGGAAGGGGCAGCCGAGGGGCATAGTGAGGGCAAGGATTATGAAAGAGGACAGGTAGAGAATGTAGTGTGTAACATGAGATTTTGTCAGAGAAGTATGAAGCAAGAAGGGCAAGAGCTGGGACAGTAGAATGATGAATTAGAGATGTGGAGCTATGGGGGGTGGAAAGTGATTAGAGAACATGGTAGAGTGTTGTGTGGAGTTGGTGGATGAGGAGATCAGGTTGGAGTAATAAGCCTTCTTAACATCATTGATTATAGTTCTATACTGGTGGTTGTGGTACTAGAAGTGCGACAGTGAGCCAGGTGAAGGATGTTTATGCCAACGGTGCTCGGCACAACAGAGGTAGGAGCGGTGACGAAGAAGGGAGGAGTTGTACCATGGGTGGCAGTTAGAAGGATGTGGGACGGGAGATGGGTGGTATGGTGCTAGTTGATCCAGTGAGGTCAGAGTAGAATGCCAGGACTGGACCTGGACATCGATGGAAAGGGAAGCGGACTCTGGAGTAAATAGGGTAACCCCAGAGAGGAACTGTTGGAGAGTGGTCGGAGTAATGAGAAGTCTGAGCTTCTCAGTACATCTAAAACTAGCTACAGGGAAAGAGCCAATCAATACAGGTAAAATATTTCATATCTACATAAATCATTTTTTAAAAACTGTCCTTCCCATGTACAAGATAAGCCAGCATGAAAGAGCATTTCTATGGTTGCCATTGCCTTTCTTTCTCTCCCCTCTGCATCTTTTTTTCCTGCAGGATTACCTTGGATGTACAGTAAGCCCAGCAAAGAATCAGTTTGCTTCTTTCATGCAGCAGCTGATGACTGGAGCAACATTTTCTTGTACTGTTCTTTTCCATTCCCCTAAGTCTCTTCTGTTTTGGCATTAATATTAGCCTGAAAGGTAGATGAATGCCTGCCTCTCTGGACCATCCTGCAACATATTTTGCTTGAGCAAGGCAGCTGGCTTTTTATTTTCCTTAGACACTGAATGCATTAGTTCCAGAGTGCACCCAGCCTTCACTAGCCCATTAGCAGATGGAACCCATGATGCCTCTTTCTTCTGAACATCTGGGCCAGCAGGGAAGTTGGATATCCATAAATGGCTTTTTAGGAATGATACTGCAGTGGAGCAGTCCTGAAAATAAGTCTTAGCAGGTAGCAACTACAGTGATGTAGGTCAGATCAGATTCTCAATATCTAATATAGATTCCAAAATTTAAATCCAGAGCTTAAGCTAGCTGTATCAACAACAGTACATGGGACAATATTAGTGGCAGCTGTTATATGAAGAAATACCTGATCCATGAATTTCAGTAGCACTATCTGGATAGTGCTGGGGTGGCATGAGAGTGAAGCATGATCATTCTGTCTAACTCTGCAAATGGTCGGTAATAGTCATCCACTGTACATATAACTATGGTTTAATTTAGGACAACAAAATGGTAATTCTATATTAAACTCCTTAACTAAAACAGTTATTTTACAGACTATCCATAGAGCCCCAAAATCAGGAATGAACAATAAACCACCAAAAGAAAAGTCCTGAATTCCAACAGTTGTCAAAAGAACTCTTTTTGTCGGAGCTACCAAGCAAAAGCGGGCGGAAGGAAATCTGTCCCCTCACTGCGGCTACTCCTTTTTAATCAAATTTAAGGTAAGTAAGCAACTTAAACACTTAGGGGTATGTTTATTAAAACCCTGCTAATGTGCGGGCCCCGGTAGTGTGCGGGTGCCATATAAGGAATGGGCGTTCACCGCTAAAGAAGAAACGCCGGAATTTACATATGCGCTAAGGTGCGCGGCGCCCTTGTGCACCCCGCACCTTAGCGCATCAGACAGCTGCGTGGGAGGCATATGTGTCACGCTGATGGGCAAACAAAAGAGCAGAGCCATAGCACAATGGTTAAGGCACATACCAATGGTGCAAGAAGCAGGGGTTCAATCCCCCACAGAGCCCAATAAAGACAGCTGGCTGAGGTGTTAATTTATGAGGCAGTGAAATAATGGGCAGCATAAGGCAGCATGCTAATGTGTTTGGAGGCATATGAATGATGGGCGGTGTGCTAATTTTCTAGGAGGCATCTCAATATGGGGCGGCATAAGGCGGCACGCTGATGAGCAAACAGCAGAGCAGAGCCACAGCACAATGGTTAAGGCATGTATCAATGGTACAGGGATCAGGGGTTCAATCCCCCACAATGCCCAATGAACAAGGCTGGCTGGGGCAATGTGTATTATGGGGAAGATTGCTTTAGGAGGCATTTTATTTATATTTTAATTATCAATAATAGCAAACGCACTCTCAAAGCGTGTCAACATAAGGCGTCCTATAAGGCACATAGTAAAGTGCACTGTCCGCCACGGCACCCTAACATGTCCCCTATAGGGCACCCTATAAGTTGCGTCACAGGATAATGTATAGTGCACCTTATATGGACGGGAGCCAGAAGGTGCCCTATAGGGCGCCCTATAAAGCGCCCTCAGAGGCACCGTATGGGTACAGTGCGCTATTGATTTAGGAGGCTGTTCTATTATTGGGAGGCATAAGGCGGCGCGCAGATGTACAAGCACAGGATCAGAGCCACAGCACAATGGTTAAGACACTGAACAATGATGTAGGGATCAGGGGTTCAATCCCCCACAGTGCCCAATGAACAAGGCTGGCTGAGGCATTGCGCATTATGGGGAAGAGTGCTTTAGGGGACATGTTATTTTTAGTTTAATTATCATTACTAGCAAACGCATCCTCAAAGCGTGTTAACATAAGGCGCCCTATAAGGCACATTTTAAAGTGCACTGTCCGCCAAGGCACCCTAGAATGTTGCTTATAGGGCGCTTTAGAGGGTGCCGTATGAGGTACCGCAAGGTCAGAGTACTGTTTTTGATGGCAGCACTGTGCAGTTTAAGGAATGAAAAGCATACGTAGGTGCGCTGACATGCATGGAGGAGCAGCAGTGGAGCACAATGGTTAAGGCACTGACTGCTGATACAGGGGTCATGAGGTAGCTCCCCAGGGTGCCTAATACATAAGGCTGGCTGTGGCATCAGCTTTGCAATGTACATATCTGTTCCTGCGGCACCGTATGTTTATTTTATTAATTGCTGCCAGCAAACACGCCCTCACGTGCCGTAATGGAAGGTGCCGTAAAAGGCACCCTATATGGCACTCCATAGGGCACATTATAAAGTGCACTGTCCGCCACGGCACCCTAATATATCCCCTACAGGGCACCCTATACGTTGCGCCACAGGATAATGTATAGTTCACCTTATATGGACGGGAACCATAAGGTGCCCTATAGGGTGCCCTATAAAGCGCCCTCAGAGGGACCCTATGGGTACAGTACGCTGAGGATGTTTTTGCTGGCATCAAAATATGTACATTAAAGAAAAACAATGCTTTGGACAACCCTATCAAATAACCCCACTGTGGGTTTGAACCCATGACCTCTGGCTTCATAGGCAGTGAAGTAACCATTGGGCTACAGCTCTATAGCTGCTAGCAAACCCCTGGCTGGCTGCAGAGAGCCTGCACGTCACCACACAGACAGTCTGCTGTGGTCTCCAGGATAGGGTTAGCCCACCCATGCCCATGATGCACTGCACATGCAAATCAGCTGTCCACAGATGAACACAAGATGGGGAATGCACCCCCACAGCACCTCAGCCTGGTAGGAGGCAGTGACCGGGTGCACCCACACAGCACCTTGGCCTGGTAGGGGGTATGGACCGGGTGTTTTACTGGCACAGAGTAGCTACACACCGTCACATTGTGCGGGTACTGTGCTCACCCTGAGTGTGCGATGAGGCACCCAGGACCAGGTCCACAACACCTTCCATGGCTGATGGAGGCCCAAAGCAGTGTTACTGTGTAAGATAGGTAGCTTTTGCACAAACACCATGGATATGCCTGTCTCAGTCAGGTGTAGCCCCCCCCCCCCCGGTGGGCCATGCACCACCACCACCAAGGCCAAGGGTGGCAAATATGGTCTCCCATCAATAGATCCACATTCTACCTCCCTGCAAAGGTGGCAGCAAAGGGGACCATCAACCCCAGTCCTGCTGAGGAACAGACACCCCACAGGGCAGTCAATGCAGCTCTATACACATCCATAACACAATAGCAGACAGACATTAGACCAGGTTATGGTAAGCTGTACCCCACCACTATATGTTATTCTCCTGCAGCAAGCCATCAGCCACTGCACCCTGCAAGCCACTCCAGCAAGACACATACCAGCTACAAACAGTCTGCTAGTTAGTCCATAGCACATGTTCCCAGTGGAGATGCATGCACCCAGAACTGGGATATCAGCATACACAGCAAACAGATATATCAGTGACTGGACCCCAAAAGGAAACCAATATCTATCACACAAGAGAAATACTATATAGCACTATGGGGGTGCCTAGCCATGCTGTGGTCACTGCACAGTCAGGGTGAGAGTGATCTCTCAGCAGGACATACTGAGGTCACCCTGTCTGTGTAGGTGGTGTCCGGGCACTACAATGTCCCAGTCAGTGCCCTATGCCCTGTGCAGATGCACCCTGGCCAGGCCACCCTGTCCGTCCTAAACCCATGGTACCTTGCTCCTCATTATGCACATTGGTAGCCCAATACTGGCAACATTGCTGGCAGTGTGGGCTGTGGAAGGTGTTTGCAGCCACCACACACTGGATAGACAGACAGCCACCCCCACACCTATGCCAGCATTGTGCTACTATAGAGGAGGTCAGCAGCCATAACCACCACACCAGTCCTGGGCACAGTACAGGCATGGATATGGTACTCAATACTGTTGGGGGTCACCCCCCAGGGTGGTAGACACTGTCAGGGACCAGACCTGCAGCACACACCGCAAACATCAGAATGATTGTTATGGTGGAGCTCAATGGCCAAAATGTGCTTAACATAGGAATTGATATATGTCAGTTATCATAGGAAGCGCTTGATAGCTGTGTACCGTATACCCAGGTGTAGGGTGGCATTGCTAAGGTTTGCAACTGCTAGTATTGGGAGATACAGGCAGGGCCCAATGTCCTGCCTCTCCAGGAGGCATTGGCCAATGCGGTCTGTGGGGGGTGTGTGGGTGTGTCTGGCCCTGTTGGCTGCTGCTTTACGGCAGGGTTTCCGGACTCCAGTCCTGGTGTTCCAAACACTGTTTGGGTTTTTATGCTGTCCCTCATAAATATGCATGAGATACATCTGCATACCATGGGGGTGGTGCATAGATATGCAGCACAGGCATCATTATTAGAGGCAGTATGGGACCTGAATGGTGTGGGGCCCTCCAGGACTGCATTTGGGAGACTCTGCTCTAGGTAATGCGCCTGTTTATGGGGTCTGTGATTGGTGTGGTAAAATGTAGGCGTATTAACAATGCATATGTTCTCAGCTATACAGTTTTGTCCTTACTATCACGGTTTAGTTGTGGGGAAAATATGTGGACAGGTTTGGCAGTAGCCCCAGCTGGGATTTGAACCTGTGCCCTTCTGTTGTTGCACACACTGTCTGTGTGCACTGCACCACTGCGTTGCCACAGATGTGCTGCATTCCCTGGGTAGGCCATGACTGTACATGCGACAGAGCCTGTCTGTTGCGGTGGACCGTGCCAGCCTGCACAGGCCTAGGCCACTGTGTGCTGTGGCTTGCAGCCACTGGCCCCTCCGCCACCTGTACCCTTCTGCCAACATGCTGACATGTTCTTATCTTGGAAAAAGCATGTGACCGGATTGAGTTGTGGCACTCCAGGATTGAATTTGGGGGAATTGGCTGTAGGTAATGGCCATTGGTATGGTTTGTGTGCGGTGTAGGGTAAAATGTGGGTGTTTGCACCATGCTTATGTGCTCTGCAATACAGGGGTGTCCTGACTATCACTGCTTTGTGGTGGGTAAAACTATGGGGACTGGGTTGTCATGAGCCCTAGCTGAGATTTGAACCTGTGACCCTCTGGTACTACAGGCACTGGCTGTGTCTGCTACACCACACTGTGGCCACAGAGACAGTGCAGTCCCTGGAGATAGATAACCTGACCGAACGGCTCAGAAAACCTCTGCACAATTTTACTGTGGACTCATTCAACTTGTATGGTGACAAAAGGGCAAATAAACCTCAAAAATGACCTCGAAATAAGGGGAAAACAAACATAACCAAGCTGGGCACCAGTAATATCAATGGGCAACATTAAAAACACTCCCAGGTAAGCTCCAAAAAAAGGAATGATTTTTGGAAGGGTCTACGCTCCGTAGACCCTTCCATAAATCATTCCTTTTTTTTGGAGCTTTCCTGGGAGTGTTTTTTATTGTTGGCCATTGATATCAATGTTGCCCAGCTGGATTATAGTTTTTAAAGTTTTTGTTGTGGTCATTTCCATTGTTTATTTGACATTTTGTTCTGTGCACATGTATCACACTGCTCACGTCTTTTAGGTTTCCCTGGTTTTGCTGTACATTGCTGACGGAAATGGTTTCTCTTCCCTTTAAATGCAGTCTACAGTGAGTGTTTCACTCGCGGTAGTTTTTACTTGTAAATTCGGCCCCGCTCCTGTGCGGGGAGCCTCTCCCCTCCCACTTTCCACCCATTGACCCCGTCTCTCCGCCCCTCGGGGGCCTTCCTCCGCCCTCCTTTCGCCTTTCCCCGCCTCTATCGCACAGTACCGCACCGCACACGTGCGCGTGTTCGTCGCACATGTGCGGGGCCCGTTAGTGTGACGCGCACTCGTGCGGGGCACTTAAGAGCACTTAAGTGCATCATTTTCGCACGCTCAAGTGCGCCCCGCACAAGTGCGCAGTTTAGTAAACATACCCCATAATGATTGTGGGAGTAGAATGAGTCAATTCCTTATTCATATACTTTCATTTCAAAAACATTACAGTACAGCCTTTGAGACACAGTGGAGCTGCTTTGGGAGGAGAAGTATGAGTTACTTTGTGAATCACAGTGAAAGGTTTTACAAGCAACTAAACAAGCCTATCACTTACTCACTTCCAAATCCCATGGCTGATAGTGTCAGCAGCTCAGCAGGAAAGAAAAAGAATGCACATTATCTCTCTTACATTAAGAGACGGTCAGAGACAAAGATGCTTGTTTCAAAAAGTACTTTGCTAAAGTTAAAAATTAGAAAAATTGCAAAAGCATTAAAAGAGCTTAGACAGGGTTCTGAAAAAGAGAGATAAGTGGTAGCGGCACTAAAACTTATTTTTTTTTAAATCTTTCAGGATTTTCAGGTGTGGGTCTAGAGCCAGACAGAGAATAGTGAGGGAGAAAAAAACCTCAAACAGGACAAGACAATGCAAACTGGCAAGCAGTTATTTTTGCTCTCTCAGGGGATATTTACTTGCGCTAATGTTAGTGCACATTAATTCACCATTGGAGCTGCACTAAAAAAAACACCTATAATGGTGAATTAATGCACATTAATGTTAGTGCAGCCAAGTAACTAGTCAATTTAGTAATAAAGAAAGCAGCTTTAAAACTTTCTAGGCTCTGTGGGTCCAGACAGCCTGCATATTTGAGTCAGAGTGAAAAGGAACTCAAAGGGGTATGTTTACTAAACTGCAATCGGTTTTTGCAGCTATCATAGTAACATAGTAACATAACATAGTAAATGACGGCAGATAAAGACCAGCATGGTCCATCCAGTCTGCCCAGCAAATATACAGCAAGAGTAGGTGCACCTGTCGCTCCATGCAGGCCACCCCTCCCCATGTCTTTGTTTAGGTGTGGACCCACCACTCCATGTAGGACACCCCTATTTGTTGAGAAGTTAGATGGTTCAGTTTATTTTGTTTTTATCCTGTTGCTATAAAGGGATCCGCAGTGCTTGTCCCATGCTGTTTTGAATTCCGTCACCATGCTTGCCCCCACCACTTCCATCGGGAGAGCATTCCAAGCACCCACCACCCTTTCAGTGAAAAAATATTTCCTGACATTGCCTTTCAATTTTCCACCTTGCAGCTTCATGTTATGCCCTCTAGTTTTGCAGCTTCTCCATCGGGCATTAGTTGCAAAAGCTCCATGGTGGCTGCAAAAGTCACACATTATCTGTTGGGGCATGCATAGCATTTCCCCAGCAGATACCATGGTGAAAATGCAGGGATCGTGATCGGCCAGCACCACAGATGCAGCTTTTGCCACCCATTGAGATGGCATTAGGTGCACCCATGGTGACTTTGGCGATTACTGCATGATGTTTATATCCACAGTAATTGCGGTTGCCCACTCTCTGCACTAATTCTGCCCATTTCCCACCCAGGCCTGCAGCTACCACGCAAAATTCAGACATTGCATAAAATCACTACGCTGTCTGCATTTGACCCACGTTAGCTGCTACTGCGGCACGATCATTCTGCATTATCTCCACGGTAGCAGTTAACACACTTTATTAAACATACCCCAAAGAGTGCAAGCAGGGCAAATAAAAAATAATAGCTCATGCCACTCCAGGAGAAATTCAAGGCAAGTTACATTCAGGTACAATACAGATTCCCTTGTCGTCACAGGGCTTACACTCTATGGGACTCTTTTATTAAAGGGCTCAATGTTGTTGTACCTAACATGCCAATAACACTCAAAACCATAGTGTGTTAGATGTAACACTACTACGTTAACTGTCGGGGGTATGGAAGGCATGTTTTCAGCTATTAACATGGCGCACCCTGTCCTAATGCGGCCTAAAATTAGTGTGGGTGCACTTATCTCAACCTACAGAGGTGGCAGTAAGTACATCCCTTGCAGTTATTGCAGGGTGCGTTGACAGCAAGGTGTTCACCCCATCCACTTTCCACTCCTAATCTTCACTTTTCACCCCTAAGCTGACCACCTACCATGTGCAGCACAGTTAGCGTGGCAATCAGGCCAAGTTAATTGTGCTGGCCCATGCTAACAGTTACCATAGGTGAGAGTGTTGGGTTAGGGTATGCTGTAACCTACACTAACTCCACTTTAGTAAAAGGGCCCCTAAGTTTCAACCAGAGGCTGCAAATTCTACTAAACAATTGTACTCAATATTGCGTAAACTCTCTTGTACTACTTCTTATGCTCTGCAGGCTGTAGCACCGGCCCCTTCATCACTTGCTTTTTTCTTCGTTGAAAAGGTCTATAAATTGCGCTTATCTTTCCCTAATCTCTGCCTTCTCTTTTATCTCCTCCCCCCCTAATCCTCCACCTTTTCCTTTGTCTCCTCTCCCCCCTTTTTCTCCTCCCTCTTCCTTGTCTGCCTCTTGTGGGACAGTAGTTTCTCCTGATCCAGTATATCAAGCCTCTCCCCTCTCTAATCGAGCTGTCTCTCATACCTGGTCTTCTTTCCACCCCATCACTTCTGCTGAATTGCTCACGACCTTGTCTAAATCCAGAAAGACCACTTGTCAACTAGATCCAGTTCCCTCACGTTGGCTGAGTGAGCCTTCCTTTCAACTGGTGCCTATTATCGTCTCTATTCTCAATAGTAGTTTGTCATCAGGGTGCTTCCCGTCTCTGTGGAAATCTGCTATTGTCCATCCCCTCCTAAAACAACCCTCACTTGACCCTTCTGTTCTTTCCCACTGGCGTCCTGTTTCAAATCTCCCCTTCCTGGCTTAATTACTTGAATGTTTTGTGTTTTCCCAACTAACATCTCACGTAGAGTCTACTAATGCCCTTCACCCTCAACAAGCAGGTATCCGTGAAGGACATAGTACGGAAAATGTTCTCCTGGCTTTATTAAACGAGATTCACGTTGCCCATGATCATGGAGATGTTACACTTCTTGTCTCCTTAGATTTATCCACGGCATTTGACCTCATTGATCACCAGACTCTTCTCTCTCGCCTGTACGATACTGGTTTACAGGGCACAGTGCTGAAATGGTTCAGGTCCTTTCTCACTTCCTGTTCTTTCAATGTCCATCTTAATAATCAGTCTTAGTCCCCCTTTCCTTTAGTATGTGGAGTGCTCCAGGACTCGGTCCTATCCCCTTTGTTATTTAATATTTTCCTTTCCCCTTTGCCACTACTAATGCAACAATATCCAGTTTCTACATACATCTACGCCGATGATATTGTGCTCCTCTTCCATACCTCTCCTGTCAATCCAGATATTTCACAGCTTAATCAGTGCCTTACTCATATTGCCTCTTGGCTTGCTGCAAATTTTCTTCACCTGAATCCTGCTAAGTCCACAGCCATGTGGGTTTCTTTGAGCACTTCATGTCCCATTGTTGCCCCTCAAATTGACTCTGCCTTTGTCCCACTTACCTCCTCCTTCCACTATTTAGGCGTGACCCTGGATTCCTCCCTCTCTTTTCACAACCATGTGTCAACCCTTACTCGCCGCTCCTTTTTTGCTCTGCGTCAAATCAGGGCAGTTCGTTCCTTGCTCCCTCCCAGTTCACTTACTACTCTAGTATTAGCCTTGGTCATAAGTAGGTTGGACTATTGCAATATAGTCCTTGCTAATTTACCCTCTTATCAGCTTCAACACTTACAGTTAATACAAAATACAGCAGCTCGTCTTATTACATTTGCTCGCCGGTCCGATCATATTACCCCCCTGCTTTATCATCTTCATTGGTTGCCTCTTCGTGTCAGGTTCCAATATAAATTCCTGATCGTGACACATCGGGCTATTCACACAGCAAACCCACTTTATCTGTCTGATCTTATTTCTCTCCACACTCCCTATAGTCAACTCCGTTCATTGCATGCAAATCGGCTATCTTTACCTTCCCCATCTAAAGCCCATTTGGAACAGACTCGACGTGCCGCCTTTTTCTTCCTCAGTCCCATACTTTGGAATGCCCTGCCACCCTCCCTCCATTTAGAACCCTCATACCCAAAATTCAAACAGGCCTTCAACCCCCCCATGTGATACACTCTGTATACCCTATTTAAATTTTGCTTTTATTTTATCTACTAATGATCTATTACTTCTATCCTTTTCTATATTTTTATGGCGTTCTTTTCTATTTCTTATAGCGTAGACATGTTTTACTTATTGTAAACTACCCTAATGTCTCTACAAGGGCAGTATATAAAGTGCAAAATAAAGAGACAATGGAGGATTAAGTGACTTGCCTAAAGTTACCAGGAGTGCCAGTGGGATCTGAACCCTGGCTTTCCTGGTTCATAACTTGCTGCATTATCTGCTAAGCTATTCCTCCACTCTGACATGCAATCATTTATCAGCTGTTACTATTTATCAATTCTAAAGCATGATTAGGTGTATACAGCACTATACAGATGCATTAAGAGAGATAGTCCCTGCTCCTTAGAGCCTACAATTTTATGTGAAATTCTTACAATTTATTTCTGAACATTTTTTTTAAAACAAATAACAGCTCCAGTTATATTAGCACAGCGGAGCACCTACAAAAGCATTAATCTCTTTTCCACCTCCCCCCTTGTAAGGTCAAAACAATACATCCCCAACATGTATACTAGCAGGATACAAAGCATTATGAAATGGAATAAAATCAATAAGGAAATAAATGAGGCAGCTGGGTTCATCCCAAATAGAATCTCAAAATCAACCAAAGAAATCAGCTACGGTTAGTTATATTAGAGTTCCTCTTCCACTTCTCCCACTGAATAGCCATCATTTTATTCACTATGGAGGTGAACGCCTTCCATGACACAAATAAGCTGTTTGGACATGTGCTATAGACATTTTTCTAGTGAAACATCTAAGACCGTATTCTGAAACCCCCATGGACCTGCACATCTATGGCACTAGCACGGGGATTTCAGAATGGGGCAAAATGGGGGCATGGTCAGTCACAGAGACCTGTGTACATTTTCAGTGCTTCTTGCAGATGTCCCCATTATTCCTTCAGAAACATGAAATAAGGTCAGGACTTAGAAAATATTCTGCTCTGCTCTTCAATGCGTCCCATATTGAAGAATCGTTGTGACAATTATATTTTGAACTGGTGTGTCTGCAGTCTGGAAAAACACAAGATGCAGTTTTAAGGAACACAAAGCAGAGGTGAGGGAAGGTAAAAGGTAAAAAAAACATTAATAAACATCCCTACAGAAATATTAAGAAGAGCAATAGTGCTTATTCTGGCTATGCTGACATTTGCTGTTTGTGCTAAAGGAGCTAATCTAGGGTTCCCTAACAATTCCTATGTTCTGAAAAACAGGGCTGTTGATGTAGGGATAGTATGTGAGTGAATATGAAAAAGATTCTTGTTTGGGTGATAAACGCAGATCAGCTGTTCTTGATAGGTGCAGGAATTTAATAATTGCTTCCCAGGACCCTGTTGAAAGTCACAGTGTATACCCATGATCTAACAGAATTCAATACTTAAAAAGCTAATAGCCTGTTGCGAGTGAAACACACAAAATAATTAGATACTGGAGGAAAAAGACCTCAGGGTTCTCACATTGCCAACGCAATGGCATATAACAATGTATATAGACACTTATTCATCTGTTTTGGCTGTTACCGGTTCCACACAGCGAGCATCATACCCCTTACATCGTAGGTCACAGAAAGCCTCCAGTAGTATAAACAATCAAAATGTATCAATGGTAGAATGTAGGGAGTTCGAGCACCATTGCACTTAGATTGTACTTAGTTTAAAAGGCAAAAACAACAGGTAGTCAAACTCTGACATCAGGTGTTTCACCAAGGCTGCTTCAGGAAGTTGAACCGCATACAAAAAGCTAAGCCATCTATAGGAAAACCAGATATACACAAATCCACAACGGCTCATATAGCAGCACTACACTCAAGCAAATAAACAGCCCATCGATACAGAGATAGCTATACTTACATCTTAGTATTTTTAGTTTTTTTGCTATGAATATACTTGAAAAAGGTTTTATTATGCACTTTTGCTTCCACGGCAAGCTTTTTTTTCAAATTGCTAACTTGCCTGTGCTTATGTTGTTTCTGGTTATTGTCATTTGTTTCCTTTTTCAATTTCCTGAAATATGCATTTTGGGATACAACAGCCTTATTGACCTCATCTTTAAACCATGCAGACAGTTTTTTGGCCTTTCTTCCACTTTTCTTAAAGCGTGGAATACATTCGGTCTGGGCTTCCAAGATAGTATTTTTAAACAGTGCCCACGCTTGATGTAAATCTTTAACCTTTGCAGCTTCTCCTTTTAGTTTTCTTCTTTACTATTGCCGTAATTTTATCATAATCTCTGTTTTGAAAGTTAAAAGGTAGTACTGCTGTGGAGGTGCTCAGCTGTTTCCTTCATTGCTGTTTTGTGACTCTATCTGATTGGACCCGGCGATCCTGTTGAGGCTGCTCTGATTGGACAGCAGGAGTTAAGGGGCTATTTCTCTCTGGCCCCGCCGCGGGACGCCTAGGTGCTCAGCTATTTCCTTTATTGCTGTTTTGTGACTCTACCTGATTGGACCCGGCGATCATTTTGAGGCTGCTCTGATTGGGGCAGCAGGAGTTAAGGGGCTATTTCTCTCTGGCCCCGCCGCGGGACGCCTAGGTGCTCAGCTATTTCCTTTATTGCTGTTTTGTGACTCTACCTGATTGGACCCGGCGATCCTGTTGAGGCTGCTCTGATTGGGGCAGCAGGAGTTAAGGGGCTATTTCTATCTGGCCCCGCTGCGGGGCGCCGAGGTGCTCAGCTATTTCCTTTATTGCTGTTTTTTTACTCTACCTGATTGGACCCGGCGATCCTATTGAGGCTGCTCTGATTGGGGCAGCAGGAGTTAAGGGGCTTTTTCTATCTGTCCCTGCCGCAGGATGCGGTTGCGGGCGCGTGTCCGTGGGTGCGTGCCCAAAGGGGCGTGCCCAAAGGGGCAGGTCCCGCCCCTTTGGTGCCCCTTCGGCGCACTTTGGCGTTTGGAGAGATCCTCGATGGGGAAACGGAAGAAGCGCTATCCCCCGGCGGGTCAGATAAAGGCTGTTAAAGTAGTGGGTCCAATGGATGCTCATGTTCACGTTGGGGGAACTCCAGATTCAACTCAGCTGATGGACATCGGTTTGGAGGATATTTCTACAGTGAGTACCACCTCTTCTAGTATCTCTCCATTTGAAAAAGGTTTGGCCCGCTCAGTCAGGAGATTGATTCATTGTCCGGTTCCCCCTTCCCACCAGGAGTAGTGGGTCAAGGAGAAACTGGAGATGTCCTACTTCCCTCTTCTTTTCTATGAATTGAATCCACCTCCGTGAAATTGCCTCCTTCTCTCCCCTCGATGATAACATTTCCTCCGGTTGGTGAGGCACAAGCTCCTCCTGCAGATGTGTCTTTAAAAGATATTTGGGCCGTGCTTTCTCAGATGGAATTGGCTTTGGGGTCCTCCTTTCAGAGAGTTTCTGACTTTTCTAAAGTGACCGTGGAAAAGCTATCTGATCATGAATGTAGGTTGTTATCAGTGGAGAGGATTATTGAGTCTCACGAGACGTGGAATCTCTCACAACAAGGAGTCTTGGCTACATTTATTCAAGATGTTTCTTCTCTGCATCGCCAGGATGAGATATTAGAAAATTCTTTGGGTTCTAGAAATCTGCGTCTATTGAATTTTCCCCGGACACATTATCTCTCCCCTGTGATGCTTTTTCAAAAGTATCTTAGAGAGGTATTATTACTTACCGATGTTAATTTAATTGCTTTGTCTAGAATTTACTATCTTCCTTCGGGGAGTTTAGTTAAAGGTTTTGAGGGGGAAGGGGGGATACAATGTGATCAGTTAGTTTCTTCTACATTGGATATCTCTGAGTTCTTAGAATCATCTGATGATGAGATTCCTACTCGTGCAACTTTGTTAATTACCTTGGTATCTGAATTAGATAAATAAATTTTTTTTGTGCTTAATTTAAAAAGAAGTCTGAGAAATTTTGTGGCCAACTTATTCAAATTTTTCCTGATGTCTCCAGGGCCACACATAATCGTTGTAAGGCCTTTTTGGAGGTTCATCCACGTGTTTTGGCCCTTGGAGCTGTATTTTATTTGAAATTTCCCTGTGTCACATAATTTTTCAAGGTAAACGATTTGTTTTTGGTGAGGTTGAACAATTGTTAGAATTTTTGAAGGAGAAGGTTTAGTTAGTTAACTTGTGGTAGTTTTTCTTTTGGATCCCTGACTATTTAAGGGAATTTATTATCACGGGTCATGATTGAGTCTGCTTGTTTGTTTCTAGTATGAGCACCCCCTTGATGTGGACTGGAGTCATGTGTAATTGCAGTGTTTACTCTTTGTATATTGTATATGTTGTTTCTTTTTTTCCTGAAATGTAATTTAAAATTATAAATTAAAAAAAAAAAGTAGTACTGCTGTGGATTTCCTTGCCTTCCTTTATCAGGATCTAAAAGCAGTTTCGAAGAGATGGGTTTTTATCCTGGATTTAAATAGAGCTAGAGAAGAAGCCGACTGTACTGACTCAGGTTGTTTGTTCAAGGCATATGGAGCAGCAAAGTGGAATGAACAAAGTAAGGAGGAACAGAGTTCCCAAGAAGCGGTATAGGGTGAGATAAGAGAGGTAAGCTGCAGCAGACTGGGGTAGAGCGCCAGAGGGGGAAGGGAGCCATGATTCCCACTGTGAAGCTCCAGCTCAATTGGGGGCTGGGGATTTCCCCATAAAAGCAGCAGCCAGCAGGCAAAGAAGGCAGCAGACTACCGCGACAAACACCAGCTGCAGCTTCCCCTGACCGGGGTAGAGCGCCAGAGTGGGAAGGGAGCCGTGATTCCCGCTCTGAAGCTCCAGCCCAATTGGGGGCTGGGGATTCCACCATAAAAGCAGCAGCCAGCAGGAGCACCTGCGCTTGGTGGGCCCACGCCTAAGGGCCTCGCCAAAGGGCAGATCCTCAAGAGCTGCTCACACAACCGCTGCACTGAAGAACGCACACCCAAAGAGGCAGAGCCCACCGAAGCTACCGAACACCAGAAGAGATGAAGAAGACTGAGGTAAGCAACAGGACCAACTACACGGCGTCCTCACCCAGCACAAACTAACCAAAAGAGCTGGAACCCCCTACAACAGACTTCACAGCTACTGCTATCACGCCAGAAGAGCACAAACCCGAGCACAGCAAAAAACCCCGTCAAAGGATTCACAACAACAGAGTGCAATCCTCACCGTGTCACTCAGAAGGACCTCAGTCACCAACAATTGACCACTCCAGCGACCTTCCCCCACCCCAACTTCCATAACAGCCTGAACTCCCCCATATCCCCTTGGGAGCCTACATACTACAAGAGCTAGGGAGACCTAGAGATCCCCAACACACCCAAGGCAAACAAACATGCATGCACCTTGCCAGTTCTTAATAGCATACTGCACTCTACTAATCCTCATGCAAGGAGCCCAAACAAACATATATATGCCACTACATACATGCCCTCTCTTGCCATCCACAGACCGGACCACCACTTCACAAGGACGCCACTGGCCCAAACGGCCAGTGAACAGACCACCCAAAGGAGTGCAGGCCCCACCGTCATGAATGACTACAAGCAACCCCATACTCACAACAACTATCAAGTGTGCACTAATAAATGCAAGATCAATCCGAAACAAACCGAACACCATACTTGACTACATCCTGGACCAAAAGCTGGACATCATTTGCATCGCCGAGACCTGGCTTACAGACACCAACCAGGTCATCCTGAATCAAGTGACCCCACCGGACTTCACAGCATTCTGCTACCATAGAGAACACAGGAAAGGAGGAGGTACCCCCATAATAGCAAGAAAAAGCTACAGGTTCAAAACAGTCACCGCCAGCTCCTCAAATGAATTGAACACAATCATCATTTCCAACCATCACATCAGCATTTGCCTCACCTACAGACCTCCCATCGCAACAAAGGATAATCTCTCAACAATACTGGAATCAATACGTGCTTGTAGCACCCAACACAAGCCACTGATTGCCTGGGTGACTACAACCTGACCTCATCATCCACTAAAGAAACCAGAGCATTCCTCAAAGCCATGGACTCCCTAAAATACCAACAGATGTTCGAAGCACCATCACACCAACATGGAACCACACCCGACCTGATCTTCATGCCAATGATTCTAATAAGACTGAAACAAACGACAACCCCACTCTCCACTCCAGTCTCATGGTCAGACCACCACGTACTCTCCTTCACCTTACACCTTAAAACCACCACAAAACAACCCAAAGAAAAAAACAAAACAAGGAGATTCAAAGCCTACCACAAGGAGAACTTCCTACAGGAAATAATTTCACAAATACAACAAGAATGCACAGACATCGATAAAGCCATAGCCAAATGGAACTCCACCCTATCGAAAGCTGCATCAGAAAATAACAAGGAAAAAACACATGCCCAAAAGCGAACCAATGCCCCCTGGTACTCAGGCGCAATCAGGGAAGCAAAGCGGGTGCTCAGAAGGCTGGAGAGAAAATGGAGACACACCAGGACGCATGAGACAGCACTCCAATACAAAACCGAACAACAGGCCTACAACAACCTAATCAACAATCACAAACAACAGCACCACACCAACCTCATCCTGAAATCAGCCAACAAACCAAGAGAACTATTCAACATAGTACAACAACTCACAAAAAAAACCCCACCACCAACTGGGCACCAAATAGACCCCCGAGAATTTGCAAACTCTCTGATGAACAAGAACATAAATCTGACAAACATCATACCCAATGAAGAATGCACCCTAGCAGTGCTGGAGCACAACCAGATATACGAAGAATCCCACCAAACTTGGAATGACCTCTCAATACCAACAACACAGCAGATAAAAAACATTGTGGGCACCCTCAATACGACAACAGCACCAACAGATCCATGCCCAGTAGAATGGATCAAGGCTTCCAAAAGCCAACTAAGCCACCACATACACAAAATTGTACAGGAGTCCCTCCAACAAGGGCACCTCCCACGAACTCTAAAGCAAGCTCCCATATGACCAATTCTTAAGGGCAACTTGCTAAACACCTCTGACCTGAAGTCTTACTGTCTGATCTCAAGTTTGCCATTCATCTCAAAAGTCATCGAGAAAGTAGTACAAAGACAGCTGCAGGACCACATAGACCTCCATGCTCCGCTAGACCTACACCAACATGGCTTCAAACCCCATCACAACATAGAGACTCTACTCACTTCCCTCTTTGACAACCTACTGAGGGGGATAGACAACATAAAAATGGTTTCTTACTAATTTTCATCAATATCTCAGCTACCTTTGACATGGTGTCACACTCCGTACTCCTTCAATGCCTCCAGGAAATTGGTCTACGCAACAACACCCTGAAATGGTTCTCCTCCTATCTAAGCAATCACACACAAGTAAAATGCGGTAGAAAAAAGTCAGCCCAATTTCCTACCATGAAAGGAATACCACAGGGATCAGCCCTCTATTCAATGCTATTCAACATCGATATCCAGCCCATATGCAGGATCATCAAGCAGCACAACATACAATATCACCTGTACGCAGATGATATCATGGTGTACACTCCAATCGACCTGAACACCCCTGACATAACTTCAATGACCGAGTGCCTCGAACACATGAACACCTGGCTCGCCAACAATAACCTCAAGGTAAACTTTGACAAGACTGAAGCAATGTTCGTTTCCAGGAGCACCACATTCAACCCACCCCAAGAACTCAACATACTACACAGGACTATTACGACAAAGGACGAAGTAAAATATCTCGGGGTCACCATAGACAAAAACCTAAATCTCCAATCACACATAACCAAGACAGCAGCAAAAGCATACCACCGATTAAAAGTCATCAGATGACTTAAGCCAATCCTCAGCCAAGAACATTTCTGCACCATTTACCAGGCAGTTGTCACCCCCATACTGGACTACAGAAATTCATTATATCAAGGACTGCCCAAACAGTCTGTCCACCCACTGCAACTAGTGCAAAACACTGCAGCACACATAATCACAGGCATGGCTAAATACGAGCACATAACACCAGTACTCCGTCAGCTACACTGGCTTCCAATAAGGGCAAGGGCAAAATTCAAGGCAACACTAATCATTTTCAAAACCTTACACCACTGCTCTGCAGAAAACGTCAGACCTCAATAACCAGAGACACAAACAGTAGACCCAGACGAACCCAAGGTAGCAATAGACTACGCACCCCAGCTGGATACCACAAAATGAAACAAGCAACGTCCAGAAGAGCAATATCACTCTTGGCACCTATGGAACTCTCTCCCTGAGGAACTAAGAGCACAAAAAGACCTCAAGGACTTCCACAAATCCCTCAAGACATACCTAAATACCGGTGGCAAATATCTCTCCATTGGTGACAATAATCTGCAGAGAGAGGTGATACACAACAGGTTTCTAAAGCAATAATTTGTGCTAAAGTTATGAACTGAGTGAACACAGTACATCGTTTTACTACGTTAGATTTATTCCCAGCCCTCTCAAAACCATATCTTCTCTCTGTCATTGTTACCATTTTGTATCTCTATAGGGCACGGATCAGCTGTAGGATACTGACTTCCTCTCAGCAGTAATGGACAGTTCTTTCTGTAAGTTAAATGTCTTTTGCTATTAGTTGCAATACCATTGGAAAAATTCCACTTTCTTACCCAGCATCATGTTTTTTGACCCCATTCTATTGCATACCAGCAGAGCCATAAGCAAGCACCTTAAAGCCCAGGTCAAGCAAGGACATTTATGCATCTCCCCCCCCCCCCCACCTCGCCCTTGAATCTCCCTCCTCCCTCTCATCTCTAATTCTCAGCTGTTTTTTCTTCTCTGCCTCTCTCCTACCATATCTCACCATCAATCCAGATATCAGGGGGAGAACGACATCTGACCTGACTTTTTATTTGTTGTCCGATAATATTTATATCTCAGTCACATTTTGCTTCCTAGGGATTGATTCCCCAGACAGCTGCCCTTCTCACCTCATATGCCAGGCAACAATTTCACATAATTTTGTTTCTTCAGCTTATTAAAAATATTTCATGACTTGTGGGAATTTGCTAAGCGCCATGGGTAGAATATGCACAAAGTTCTTAAAAGAAATGCCTAGAGCCTTAATTTTGATGCACATAGGCTTACTTTCAAACCTAAAATAATCTTTGTATTTTACAGCTATGGAACAATAACATATCCATTATAGCCTTCAGCACTGTGAACTCTGGAGTTATTGGATTTTATCTAAGGTCACAATAAAATCAAGAAGACAGTCAAGGTTATTAAATTGGCATGATTTTTTGTTCTTCAGGCCTTTTGCAAATATTCAGTTAACTGATTACAAATCTTAAAAAAATATGTTTTTCAGATTTCAAAATATGGGACATGAAACATTCAGTAGGTAGATGTCAACACTAGGCATAGTTCATAAAATGATTTACATGTTTGTTTCATTTTTTGCATAAGAGTTATAAGCATCACATAAGATTTTAGCCACATGGCCAGCTAGTTTTGGTGCCTAATTTGTAAGTCTTGGGGTAGTTTCCCCAAATAGGTTAGTTTTGCGCATACCATGACAGTCATGAACCTCATTCCTAAGCCAGGGTATGTGGAGTATGATCTCAGTCTCTCAAATTTACTGCTAATACCCGGCATAGTACTTGCATCGTGCCAAAGAGAGCTTCCTTCTGGAGTTCGTAAGATGTAACATGTATGGGTAGTTTGTCAAGATGTGCTTGGAAATTCTTCTTTATCAAGCCTGTGGCTTTCAGTACAATGGGAAATATTTCTGTATCTTTCTGCCACATTTGCTTGGTCTCTGCATTTCTTGGTATGTCTGTGTAAGTACGTTTTAGACCAGAAATACATTCTGCATCTAGGGTATCACTCTGAAATTAGCTATGGATTGTTACTCTTTTCAAGATTCAATCTGTACCCAAGTGCCTTTGATTTTGTAACTACCATGGTGCTGCTGTTTGAGCATATATTTCCATGATTGTAGGATAGGCAAGGGGATTTGCTAATTTTTATCTCATTTGTAATGCAATTATGTTTTTATTTATTTATTTATTTATTTCATGTTTTTTTTTCTATACCGTGCTATTCATCATCAGTGCGGTTCACAGGCAACTTAATTGTGTAATGTAGAAAGATCTACATTGGACTTACAGTAAACAGGGCGTTTAAACAGGGAGAACAGGTGAACTATATACAAATTGGCATCAAGGTTCTACATGTAATTTGGCATTATTTACATATCAAACAATGTGACTATATACATACTAGTTGTATTTCGCAGGTTAGTAGATAGCTCATCATTATCCTGGATTGTATCGTAGGTCGGCAGGGAGGTGGTTACCGGGGGTTCGCTTAGGTGATCTGAAAAGGTGTGTGAGGTGGATGCTCTGGGGGTGCCGGCTTGGGTCGAGGTGCAAATGGCTGCGTGATGTCGTCTGAATTGGTAAAGTACTGAAGAAACAGATGATGCTTCAGTGCCTTCCTGAACTGAGAGAGGTTGTTTATGGCCCGAATGTCTGGTGGCAGGGTGTTCCAGCAGGAAGGTGCGTAGAGTACAAAGGCTCGGTTTCTCATAGCCTTGGAGCATTTGGGGATAGCTCTCGGGAGTAGCAGGGTGTTGGTGGCGGCTGATCTCCTCAATCTGTTGAAGGGGGTGGTCTGGACGAGGTCAGAGAGGGAGATCGAGGTGCACTTGTTAATGGCCTTGAATGTCATTGTTAAGATCTTAAAGGTAATTCTGCAGTGGACCGGGAGCCAGTGCAGAAGTTTTAAAATTGGGGTGATATGGTCCTTTCTAGATGCTCCATATAGGGTTCTGGCTTCAGTGTTCATTGCAAGCTGCAAGGGGTTCAGTGAGCTCTTTGGGAGGCCGTGCAGTATGGAATTGGCGTAGTCAAAATGAGGCATTACTAGTGCTTGAAAGACTGTTCTGAAGTATTTTGGCTCTAGTAGCTGTCTCATGTGGCGCAGTATCCGAACTTTGTGGTAAATCGCCTTTACCATGTTGCCTATCTGGGCATTCATGTTAAGATGTTGGTCGAGTGTAATACCAAGGTATCGTATCATTGGCTTGGTGAGGAGCTCTGCATTGCATACTTTCAGTGATGAGGGAGGAGTGAATGCCTGGTCTCTGCTGATGAAGAGGACATCCATCTTTTTAAGATTTATTTTGAGCTTCTGTGTATGTAACCAATCCGTGACTGCGTCGAAGCAGGTAGACAGCCGAGAGAGGTCAGGGTGATCTGTGGATATTGGTGTGAACATAAGAACATCATCAGCATATACTAGGCAGTTAATGTTGAAGGACCAGATGATGTTGCAGATAGGTTGCATGTAAACGTTGAACAATAGAGCTGAGAGTGGTGATCCTTGTGGAAAGCCCTTCTCTTGCGGGAAAGGAGTGGATGTGGAGGAGCCAGAGCAGACATACTGCCATCTGTCATTCAGGTATGAAGCACACCAGGCGAGTGCCATGCCATGGATTCCCTTATCGGTGAGACAGGATAAGAGTAATTCGTGGCTGACGGAATCGAAAGCTGCCGCAATGTCTAAGAAGATGAGAGCAAAACCTTGTCTGATATTGTCCAGACCTAAGGTTAGTGTGCTGAACAAGGTTGTCAACAGAGTTTCTACGCCATGTGACTCCCGGAATCCATGCTGGCAGGGGTTAAGGGGTGCGTTATTCTCAATATGGTGGTTCAATTGACAAACTATTTTTTCCATGATTTTAGCTAGGAGCGGGATACTCGAGATTGGCCTATAGGAGTCCATCTTTGCGAGGTCCAACTTAATGTTTTTCAGCAGCGGTCTGATTGATGTTTGCTTCAGGCTTCGGGGGAAGGTTCTGGACTGGAATGATCTATCTATAAGTTTGGTCAGGAAAGGGCTAAGCTCGGTCCGTAGGGCTTTTATCCAGAAAGCCGGACATGGATCATTTGGAGCTGTGGTGGAGTTAATACTCGTGATGATGTCTTGGATGTCGTTTTCGGTTGGGGTTGAGAAGGTGGTAAGGATATGTTGGGCTTCCATTAGGGCTCGTGGGAGCGAGGATGAGGGGGAAGGTTCCGGTGTCTCATCTGGGGGGCGGGTGTTTGAGAGTATGTCGGATTGGCTTGTTTTGGCGCGTAGGTAGTCTGCATATTCCTGTGGGTCCGGGTGGTTTAATTGGTCAGAGGAGGGCTCTTTTGCTAAGGTTTTAACGAGGTTGAAAAGCTCATGTGGTTTATTTATGGACCGTTGTAATATTTCTGTGTGGTACTGCTTCATTCTCATGTAGACCGCTGCTCGGTGACAGTCTAAATGGGCAATGTAAGCTTCGTGGTTCTCAGTCGATCTTGAGCGGCGCCAGCGTCTTTCTAGTTGTCTAAGTTGGCGAAGGGATTTCCGTAGTTCGGGTGAGTACCAGGGTGCCTTCTTCCTCTTGCCAGGTTTTTTATCGATGGTGGGTGAGTCGATTACGGCATTGAGGCTCGTGTTCCATGAGGATATCATGTCGTCTAGATTTTGTTCGAGTGGGTCATTGAGAGGTTGTGCTCTTTCCAGGATCTCATCTTTTATGAAAGTGTGTGACTTTGGTTATCTTTAATTTAATCATATCTTGTGTTATCATATGCTATTCTGCATTTTATTTATTTAAAGTATGATTGGGCTGATATCCAGCCTCAGTGGTTGGCAATTAGTTTAAACACTGACCAATGCAGCTGAAAAAAATCCAGATATTCAGTATCCGGACGGTGGCCAGTGCTGAATATTCAGATTCAGTGGTGACTGGCACTATCTGGTTGGCAATATTGAATCAAATATTTGGATTGAGCTAACTGGATAAAGTCAGAATAGCAGTTAGAATAGCTCTGTCCCGAGTCTGAGGCAGTTAGAGGAACTATTCAGTGGCACTATATGTATACTGTTGCTGAATATCTCACTGGCTGGCATTTGGTGCTGCTAATGGGATAAATGCTTTCCATTATCAATCCTGATATTCTGCTTTGGGTTCTCTTGGTAGGGCATATAATCAAATTTGAGAAACAAATAAATAAATGTGGTCTATATGCATTGGAGCCAAACAGAGATGGCATAATCACCAGCAGACCTGAAGGTAGTAATTTATGGAGCATGTTTACTAAGGGCTATGTCTACTAGCGTGCGTTAAGGATGTGTCCTGTAAGGCACTCTTAACATGGGAAAATGTCCCCCCAGCGGGTGTAAATGGCAGGGGTGGGGAGGAGGTGTTTCTACAAGGGCACTGGTGGCCGGTTAGCGTGCGGTAAACTGACATATGGTACAAGCAGCTAGCGTGCAGGGATAAGGCGCAAAAATGATGGTCGCTGCAATATGGGATAAGGGAGCCTATCTGGAAGTCTGATCTAATAGGGTGCTGGATGGCTTCCAAGGGAATAGGTGATGGACATGTTACATCCATATGTCCCATACGTGTTACACAGTGTGAGGATAATGTGGGAGGCAGTTGGACTGTATCAGTGAGGGATGCAATTCGCTTCTATCTGTGCCCTTATCTTCAATTGCTAACTCCAGACTTCGCTCCTTTCACCTTGCTGCTGCTTATCCCTGGAACAAACTACCTCAGTCTGTATGTCAGGTGCCTTCTCTGGCCCTTTTCAAATCCACTCACCTCTTCGCTGCCGCTTTTAGATCTTGACTCACCTGGTCTCCTTTGTGTTTCCTTACCATTCCCCCTAGATGTATCGCGTGTCTAGTTACTGTGTTGCCTGTCTTGACTAGATTGTAAGCTCCGAAGAGCAGGGACTGTCTTTTATATGTGTCTGTGCAGTGCTGTGTACATTGTAGCAGCTGATAAGCATGCAATAAATAAAACCAGGAGTCAGTTCAAAAGATCCAAGCCAATTTATTGTGCACAGGCCCAGTCAGTCAAAGCTTCAAAAGGAACTGAGCAAAGTTTTTACAGAGACATACTCATTTATACCTCTTTTTCTGTTTGATACATGAGAACTTTCTATTGGTTCCAGCTTGATACATGCAAACTTCCTATTGGTTCCAACGCCCCCTGAACCTGTCCAATCAGAAATCCCTCCGGGGCCTAGCAGCCAGCCCCCTCCCTTAGGACTGTCCTAACAATGGTTCAGTTTCTAGGTTTGATACTTCTCTACTGCAAGGTTATCCCTAGCTCCAAGAATGCATGTATTGAAACATTTCTTTCTTTTGCACACAAGAGAATAATGAAAGACTTATGAATTCATGTAAAACTTCTTATTAAGCAGTTTAAAACAGTTTTCTCATTTTCCACAGATTTTTGGTTCTTTTCTAGCTATAATGGGGGTTGGGATCCAGGCCTAACTTACAGGCCTTTCATATTTGCAGACTACTCTAGGCCATAGCCTGCCACATTCCCCCCTTTGATTATTCTCACCCGCAAGTGAGAAAGGGTGAGAATTAAATCACTCATTAATTAGATCATATATTACACTGGTGTAACAGCATCACCTTGGGGTATAGGGTAATATTGCCACATAGCTAATATTTATTTATTTATTTTATTTATTTACAGTTCTTATATACCGTGCTATTTGGTATCAGTGCGGTTTACAAATAACAGAAACTTGCATCAGAACAGGATCTTTTGCATACATTGTAACAGGGTGTGTAACATGGAGTGTAACAGGGGGAAACTATATACAATTAAACAATAATAGTTGTGAACTATTTACAGTTTATATATCAACTTGGTGAATCATACTGGAGAAGACCTTAAAATCTATGAACATTGGGGAGTTCCTGAGTGTAGGTCTGCTTAGGGTCTCGTCGGTGATTACGTTGTTGGAGCATTCGAGGCTTCGTGTGTATATTGTAGTGTGTGGAATGATTGCGTTAGGTTAGGGTTGACAAAGTGTAGGCAGAACAAGTGGTGTTTAAGGGCTTTTCTGAATTGTGAGAGGTCATTGATTATTCGGAGTTGAGGTGAGAGGTCATTCCAACATTTAGGAGCATAGAATGCAAAGCTTCGATTTCTAGTTGTTTGAGAGCATCTAGTGAATTCAATTGGTGTAGTCAGCGTATTGACAGATACTGATCTTCTTAGCCTGTTTGCAGGAGTGATTGTCAAGAGTGCAGAGTGGGAGAGGGGGGACAGTTGGTTAATTGCTTTGAATGTTAGTAGTAGTACCTTGTAAGTGATCCTGGATTGCACCGGAAGCCAATGTAGGTCCATAAGTATGGGTGTGATGTGTTCTCTTCTGGATATGCCGCAAAGAACCCGGGCTGCTGTATTCATTGCCATCTGAAGTGGATTGAGGGTATTCTTAGGAAGGCCTTGTAAGATAATGTTGGCGTAGTCGAAATGCGGCGTTACAAGTGTTTGGAATACCGTTCTGAAATAATATCTTTGTAGCTGCCTTCCTTTCTACATTGCTATCAATGGCTGCTGACTTTATTCAACTGTGATGAATCCAGGGTTCGAGTTCTGCAACTTTAACTGCTGTTGGGGTTAACAAGATGACAACTTAAGGTCCCTTCCAATGCGGTGTCAATGGTGTCTTTCTCCACTCTTTGATCCACACCGAGACTCCAGGCTTGAGAGGATGCAGGGGTTCTGTTAGATGGATGGGCAGCTGGTCTTGTACCCACGTATGAAGACTCTGCAAAACAGAACTTAAAACCAATAGTTCTTGCCTAGTAATTTCAGATCTAATCTGTTCCATATCTCCCTTTATTTCCTATACAATAGGCGGGGGTCGCCCATACAGAATCTCAAAAGGGGAAACTCCTAAAGACTTAGCAGGGGCTACGTATATCCTAAGAAGGGCTATAGGAAGAACCTGGGGTCACTTCAGGTGAACTTCTTGGCAAAGTTTGGACAACTGAGCTTTCAGGGTTCTATTCATACATTCTATTTTTCCTAAATTCTGAGATCTGTAGGCAGTATGCATCTGATAATGTCAATATCTCGGGGCCATACTTAATGGACTTGCTTCCTGAGGTTATCCATCCTCATTCTTTGTACAGGGCCCCATGTGCATGCAAGGTTGTAAGGGCATACTTGGAATCTGGGTACACATTTAGACAGAGCCCCTTTTCCTATTGTTAGTGCTCTAGCAAGAGCTATCAGTTCAGCTTTCTGTGCTGAAGTTCCTGGGGCCAGGGCTGAGGACTCAACTACCAGATCAAGGGTCACCACTGCATATCTGGCACAACAATGTCCATTAATGATGACAAGACTGCTTCCATCTACAAAGAAAGTCCGTTCAGGGTTCTCCAAAGGAACATCAGTCAAATCCGGGCGGCTTGAGAATATAGTGTCCATAGTTTCTAGACAGTCATGATCATGGGGATCAAGACCAACTGGTAACAACGTAGCAGGATTCAGAGCTTGACTGACCATCAATTGTACAACATACTTTGATACTTCAACATTTGTGAATTTGTGAGCCAGAAACTTCCTTTGTGTTTCATATTGGTCAGAACAGAGTGTGGTACAGTAACTTGAAAATTCTGTCTCAAAGTGAGCTTGTCTGCTTTGCTCACTAGGAGGGCTATTGCTGCAACAGCTCTCAAACAAGGGGGCCAGCCTTTTGCAATTACATCCGATTGTTTTGACAAATAGGCTACTGGTCGTTGCCAAGATCCAATGAGATTGAGTCAACACTCCTAGAACATTTCCTTGTGACTCATGAACATAGAGACTGAAAGGTTTTCTGGACATCTGGTAGACCCAGAGCTGGTGATAACATCAGAGTGGATTTCAAAGATCAAAAGGCTGCATCCTGTTCAAGTCCCTATTCCAATGGAGACTTTTCCATTCCTTTGGTAGCTTGATACAATGGTTTTGCTAGCAGCGCAAAATTGGGGATCCATATACGACAGTACTCTGCGGCACCCAAGAAGGCTCTCACTTGCCTCCTAGTGGTTGGAGTAGGAATACTGCATATAGCTTCTTTGCATTCTGGTCCCAGGCATCAAATTCCGCTGGACAACTGGAATCCTAGGTATTTAACTTGTTTGACATAATTGCGCCTTGGCTCTTGAGACTTTGTATCCAGCCTCATTAAAAAGGTGCAAGAGTTCACTGGTGGCTTGTAGACATTCACTTTCTGAGTTGGTGGCTATGAGCAAGTTGTCCACATACTGAAGAAGAACCCTTTCTCCTGGGTTCACATAGTAGCTTGAAAGATCCTGATTTAAAACAGAACTGGAGAGAGTAGGTGAATTCTTGAATCCTTGAGGTAATCGAGTCCAGTTGAGTTGGCCCCGCCTTCCTGTTGTGGGGTCTTGCCATTCAAAAGCAAACAAAAGTTGACTGGTGGAGGCTAAGCGTATGCAGAAAAAGGCATCTTTCAGGTCCAGGACAGTGAAATGAGTAGCCTCAGCGGGGATCAGTCCCAGGAGAGTATAAGGATTTGGTACCACTGGGTGTATAGTTTCAGCTGCATCATTCACTCGCCTCAGATCTTGTACTGGGCGGTAATCCCCTGTCCCAGGTTTCTTAACTTGGAGAAGGGGGGTATTCCAAGGTGACTGGCACTCCTTGAGAAGTCCATACTTCAATATTTTCATTAGCTGGTCGGGGAAATGGATACTGCTTCACATGCACTGGTTCCGCTCCTGGCTTGAGGGTGACAATGACAGGGGCTATGTTCTTCGCTAGGCCAGGTGGATTATCTTCTGCCCATACTCCAGGTGGGGCTATAAGGTTGGTGGGTATACAGGAACTAGCTGGCTTGATTGGAGATGCACTATAGAACCGCTACTCTTCTTCTCGGGGAACAGTCAGCACCATCAATCCAGCAGGCTTTGGGTTCACATTCATTTTCATTTCTCCCCCTTCAGCAAAGGATATCTGTGCCTGGAGCTTAGCAAGCAGATCTCGGCCCAGAAGTGGAATAGGGCATTCAGGCATATACAAGAACTGGTGCGTTATTTTCTGTCCCCCTAGTTCACACATGCGGTTCTGCAGGAAAGGCTTTATGGCCTTAGCCCCAGTAGCTCTGACAATGGTGATGCATCGAGACAACAAAGGGGCTACTGGCTTTAGTATTCTGCTCCTGTATCCCCCATAAAGTCCATATATTGGTCCCCTATTTTCAGACTGACCATAGGCTCCTGGGGACCCAGGGAAACTTGGAGTCTGGTCTGGCCTAGTCTTCATCCATGCTGTAGCCCTCTTCGGCTGCCACTCTCTCTATAGCTGCTTCCCTCTCTTGCTGGAACACTGTGCTCGGTTTATTCTTTCTAAAATCAAGTACTCCCTCCTCCCCTCCTGGGGGTGGAGTCATGATACGGGCATTCACTTCTCTAGTGTCCTTTTTCTCTGCAATGGGCGCACTGATTCGCACCCAGTGGGGGCCGATCATTTTCACGACCCCTTCCACTTCCTCTGCTCCTTCGATTAGGAAAACCTCCTCCACATCGTTCAACTAAAGCGACTGCAAGAAGATCTGCTTTCTTTTTTACTTTCTCTGTCACATTCATTTTCACAATTCACAAACTTTCTGAACAACTTCCATTAACTGTGCTGTATTCATGCCCACAAATCCATCCAGTTTCTGCAATTTCTGTTTTATATCTCTCTGGGACTGACTGACAAAAATGCAAATTCTCCTGGGCTGCTGGATCACATGGGGTATATAGTGAGGGCTGCCTGCGCTATTTGGATCCCACTTGGGGCCATGAAGGCTGATGGGTCTGCATAATACTGTTCATTAGTTCAATCAAATCCTAAGGTTCCTCAGTGTAGGAGGCATAATGCAGCTTTCAGTTCAGTAAATCAGTGGCAGAAACAAAGCTGGTCAGCTGGCTAGTGCAAAGCTGGCCCTGGACCTAGTGCAATGGGATAACGTGACCCTCCCTTTTACTGGTAGTTGTACTTCTGAAGGCATATGGCAATCGGGACTGTCTGGGTTCCACTTCATGTTCTCGGGCGCTGGCTGTGAG
The DNA here is from genome assembly GCA_033557465.1 of Ichthyophis bannanicus. Classification (NCBI taxonomy): domain Eukaryota; kingdom Metazoa; phylum Chordata; class Amphibia; order Gymnophiona; family Ichthyophiidae; genus Ichthyophis; species Ichthyophis bannanicus. The sequence goes on along the minus strand of CM066032.1, from coordinate 402,301,369 downwards.
TGACCCTGAACTGGCAAATGAATCCCTGCCTGTAGTGTCATCGGTGGACTGTGGCCCACTCGGAGTACTTTAAACTGTGCCGGGGCTTTCGGTCAAGAGGGGGTGTACGTCCTTCTGCTGCGGAGGTGGCTGGTGAACTACTTGGGGTACATTTGCAGGAAGGTGTCCCCCCCCTGCCCCAGGCTCTGCCCAGGGTGGTGGCAGAGCTGAGGGAACTGGCCTGTAAAGATAATAAACGGGCAGGTTTTTTTTTTTTTCCTTTCTCAAACATTTAACCAGGAGTCTATGTAGGGGAACTGATCAGGGAACATTTTCTGTACAATCTGATGAACACAGGAAAGTACGGGGCCATGAAGTAACTAACACTGGCCACTCCCCTTTCACAGAGCATTTCTAATAGGGACGGAGAAATTTTAAGTCTGTAGTCTCCAGCAAAGTCCTTGCTAAAATTCCTAGTCATACATTTCAACAAAATCTGCGTGGACTCTGACCCCCCCCCCCCCCCAGTCAGGCTGCATTTTCCTGTGGACTAAGCATAATGGATGTGTGTGCTCATTCTAAATAAGAACAATTTAGATAAAGTCCTTAAAATATAAAACTATTATTTTGCAACATGTTATAACAACAAATCCAATAGAAAGAACTATGGCTCCTAACATGACGGCCACATATCTGTTACGTATGACTGGAATAAAATTACTTAGCATGGAAACTAACTGCCAGCCGTAATCAGCATGTCTCTGCAAAAGAAATTACTTTAAATCTTACAATTTAGGAAGCAGATATTCAAAAGACATTCCGAATACTTTTTTCATAAAGTGGGTGGATATCTGGAATACATATACACCCCTTTTTCTTCCTATTTTATTTTTATTAACAATAAGTATGTCTTCTATGAGGTGCTTGCCGCAGTATATCAGGAACTAGAATTCAAGCACGATGAACTCCTTATTCACTCAGGATTTAAATCACTTTCAAGTCGCGATCTGGTACTACTGGCTCGGGATGCTTCATAGTCCTGTCAGGGTTCTTAACCACTACTTCGTAGGACAAAGGGAAAACAAAAGCAGTTTCCTGAATTTTTCTAGCATTTCCTATTTAAACCATTACAGTGCTTACTGAAGATTTGAACATAAATAACACAAAACAAGGCTAAGCCCACAAATGCATTATACCTATAGCCCTACAGAAATTCTTCTCACTTGGTCCGTACAAGTACAGGAACTCGAAAGGGGTTAATAAGAACTTAACCCTTTCCAGGCTAAGCCCAAAACTGTCGGGATCCACAATCCTGACTAAACATTCTTATTAAATGATATATAATACATGACCATAGCAGAAGGAACATCACTATTAAAACATATTGAATAAAACAGGTACAATTTTCCTGAAATAAGCACAAATTAACCCAGCTGCAGAGTGTTGAGATTAAGCCTTCACAGGGTTAAAAGATACTGAACATTCCTTTCTCCAGACACGCCCCTTCTCTCTCCACTAGCCAGTTTCATGCTGAGCTGAAGGAAAAAACTGGAATGAATGAGACAGCTTCTTTACTGAAAAAATGACTTCTGAGTTTGTTTCCTTCTGTCTTCTTTTCTGCTTAATACTATTTCTTAATCGGTAAACTGTTCCACAAATTACCCAACAGAATAATCTCACATTTATACCAGAAGGGAAACTCGCGGTTTCAACAGATAACAGAAATCAGATACAGAAAACACATAGTAAGGACAGACAAACACCAAACGCTTCCTCCTTTTCACGACCTGGGCGCAGTCGCCTGGCCAGGAACTGCGCTACTCAGGAGTCCACTCTCGCTCGGTCTGTATTTCAAGACCTCTCAATCACACAGGCAATCATATTATCACAAAAATCATTTTTCAAGTGCCCAGGATTTCTGACTAACTGACTATTTCAAATAAGAAGGGTCGATGGCTTCGGCTTCGGCTTTCTCTTATGCAGAGCGTACTAGGACCGCCCTTATGAGAGGTGATCAGGTTCTCTTGTCACGCGCATACCCATGCGAGATTTCTCAGTTAGTCTATACCAAATCAGTCTTGCGCATACTCATGCAAGACTTTTTCCCCAGGCCGCACTGACTTTTAAACAAGAAAATATCTACTCACCGGATCCAGTTCCTGATACCAAACCAGTTCTTGGGTTGGATCCTGGACTCCCCTCGGGTTCTGAGGTGTTGGCCAGCTGGACCCAGTGGCCCGCCGAGGCAAGGCGGAACCCTCTCCAATACAAAGGGATTGGCGGCGCCTGAGAATTCCCCTGTGGTCAGACAGACATGGTTCCAACCGGACCAAACCTTCGAGGCGAGAAGTCGTGGTATATTTACTTGCATACCATCCCCTGCTCGCACATTCCTGGCCCAACGCACCAAGAATATGTAGCAGCTGATAAGCATGCAATAAATAAAACCAGAAGTCAGTTCAAAAGATCCAAGCCAATTTATTGTGCACAGGCCCAGTCAGTCAAAGCTTCAAAAGGAACTGAGCAAAGTTTTTACAGAGACATACTCATTTATACCTCTTTTTCTGTTTGATACATGAGAACTTTCTATTGGTTCCAGCTTGATACATGCAAACTTCCTATTGGTTCCAACGCCCCCTGCACCTGTCCTATCAGAAATCCCTCCGGGGCCTAGCAACCAGCCCCCTCCCTTAGGACTGTCCTAACAATGGTTCAGTTTCTAGGTTTGATACTTCTCTACTGCAAGGTTATCCCTAGCTCCAAGAATGCATGTATTGAAACATTTCTTTCTTTTGCACACAAGAAAATAATGAAAGACTTATGAATTCATGTAAAACTTCTTATGAAGCAGTTTAAAACAGTTTTCTCATTTTCCACAGATTTTTGGTTCTTTTCTAGCTATAATGGGGGTTGGGATCCAGGCCTAACTTACAGGCCTTTCATATTTGCAGACTACTCTAGGCCATAGCTCTCACTTGGTTTGCAGCTTGTCGTGCTGTGAGGGCTTGCGTGCATCAGTGATGCTGAGAGCTAAACTATTGGTAGTTTAACTACTGGCAGGGTCTCCCAAGATGGACAGGTCTCAGCTGAGGTGCCAGACCAAGACAAACCACCCATCTGGGCAGCAGCAGAATGGGACAGTGTTGACGGCGGAGGATCACATTTTTGTGACAACGGCAACAACACCAAACTTAAACTGTGCGGAAGAAAGTCCCAGCAATCTACTTCTGTATCTTGCCATGAAAACCCAATGGATAGTTACAACAAAACAAATTGTGCTATGGTGCTGGAAGATGAGACCCCCATGAGAGTCAGAAGCTGTAAAGATGTCTTACACATTGGAACATGGAACGTACGAAGCATGAACCAAGGGAAGTTGGAGGTGGTCAAGAATGAAATGGAATGTGTACAACTTGATCTGTTGGGTGTCAGCGAACTGAAATGGACTGGCATGGGGCACTTTGCATCAGATGATCACATGGTCTACTATGCTGGAAATGAAAGACAAAGAAGAAATGGTGTTGCATTTATAATAAAGAAGAAACTTGCAAGAACTGTAATGAAATACAATGCAGTCAGTGAACGCTTAATCTCTATTCGTCTACGAGGATTGCCTATCAACAGAACTATAATTCAAGTATATGCCCCAACAACAGCTGCAGAAGAGAATGAAATTGAAGAGTTCTATGAACAAGTACAAGCTGAAATTGACAGAACATGCAAACAGGATATCCTGATCGTCATGGGTGACTGGAACGCAAACGTTGGCAACAAAGAAGAAGGCAAAGTAGTTGGAAAATATGGACTTGGCAACAGAAATGAAGCTGGAGAAAGACTGATAGAATTCTGCAAGACCAATGATCTATTCATCTCGAACACCTTTTTCCAGCAACACAAGCGGCGACTGTACACATGGACTTCACCGAATGGATTGTATAAAAATCAAATTGACTACATATGTGGAAGTCAACGATGGAAAAGCTCTGTAACATCAAAAAAGACAAAACCTGGAGCTGACTGTGGTACAGATCATCAACTACTAGTATGCAAACTCAAGCTAAAGTTGAAAAAGAGCAAACCACTCATGAATGCAGCAAAATATGACCTTGAGAATATACCACTGGAATTTAAAGACTGCCTGCAAAATCAATTTGCTGCTTTAGATACAAATGACAGAGCTCCGGAAGAGTTATGGAATGACATCAAGAAGGTCGTGTTGGAAGAAAGCGAGAAGTCTCTACAAAAGGTGAAAAAGCAAAAACGGCCAAAATGGAAAAAGCAAAAACGGCCAAAAGAAACTCTGAAAATTGCCCAGAAACGCAGAGAAGCTAAAGCCAGAGGAGAAAGAAAGACAATCGCAGAACTCAACAGAGATTTCCAACGTGCAGCAAGACAGGACAAGGAAAAGTACTACAATGACACTTGCAAGGAAATAGAAGCAGAAACTATTAGAGGAAGAACAAGATCGGCTTTCCTAAAGCTACGAGAGTTAAAGAAAAAGTTCCAGCCTCAAATTGGAATGTTACAAGATGCTCAAGGTTCTATGTTGAATGATGCTGAGAAGATCAAGAAAAGGTGGAAGGAATATACAGAGTTTTTATATGATAAAGATCAAGTGGACCAACAGCTGTTTCAACCTGTACCTTATGATCGGGAACCATTGGTGATGAAAGAAGAAGTTGAAGCAGCATTGAAAGCCTTATCAAAGAACAAAGCACCAGGCATTGATAGCATTCCCATAGAAGTATTGCAGCAATCTGATGCAGCTGTTACCATACTCACAAGGCTCTGCCAAGAAATATGGAAGACAACATCATGGCCAACTGACTGGAAAAGATCTGTGTTTATACCAATACTAAAGAAAGGTGATCCAACTGACTGTGAAAATTATCGCACAATCGCTCTGATCCCACATGCCAGCAAGATTCTACTGAAGATTATTCAAAAGAGACTACAACCATACCTGGAACAAGAACTACCTGAAGTGCAAGCAGGGTTCAGGAAAGGGCGAGGAACGAGAGACATCATTGCGGATGTGAGATGGATCCTTGAAAAGACTAAAGAATACCAAAAGGATATCTATTTGTGCTTTATCGACTATAGCAAGGCTTTTGACTGTGTAAATCACGAGAAACTCTGGGCCACATTAAGAAGCATGGGTATACCAGAACACCTGATCGTTCTCTTGCGCAATCTGTACATTGATCAAGAAGCAACAGTTGGAACGGAACAAGGAGAAACAGAATGGTTTAAAAGACCGAACACAATTTAGGATAGCTATCCAGAGGGTCGCCATGAGTCGACTCCGACTCGACGGCACTTAACAACAACAACTAGGCCATAGCCTGCCACAACGTCTTGTAGCGCTATACAAATGCTCAGTAGTAGTAGTAGAAGTAGGATGCTCATGAAATCCACTGTGATGTCAGTGGGTGCCATGGAAGTGGATATGAGTATGTCACAGAGGAGCGACCATGGCCATGATGTTGCCATAGCAAAAATGACTGCTCATCAGCTGCAGGCGATATGTGAGTGCTACACTCTGAAGAGTGAAGTGGCACAATGTGGGCCAGGGTATAGCAACTGGCAGGAGAAAAGATGAGTGATCGTGATGAGGTAGGCTATGGCCTAGCATGGCCTGCTACTATGAAAGGCCTGTAAGTTAGGCCTGGATCCTAACTCCCATTATAGCTAGAAAAAGAACCAAAAATCTGTGAAAATTGAGAAAGATGTTTTAAAATGCTTAATAAGAAGTTTTCATGAATCATAAGTCTTCTATTATTCTCTTGTGTGTGAAAGAACAGAAATGTTTCAAAAGATGCATTCCTGGAGCCGAAGTTAACCTTGCAGTAGAAAAGTTTCCAAGTTAAGACTATACCATTGTTCAAGCAATCCTAAAGGAGGGGGCCGGTTGCTAGGCTCCGGAGGGATTTCTAATTGGACAAATGAAGGGAATGTATAACCAATGAAAAGTTTGTATGTATCGAGTTAGAACCAATAGAAAATTCTCATGTATCAAACTGAAAAAGCGGTATAAAAAATTATGTCTCTGTATAAACCTTCGCTCAGTTCCTTTTGAAGCTTTGACTGATTGGGCTTGTGCACATTAAACTGGCTTGGACCCTGTCAATTGACTCCTGGATTTATTCATTGACTGCACTTTGCTACATCATATTCTTGGTGCGTTGGGCCGGGAAGTGTGAGTGGTAAATGGTATTCAAGTGAGTAGTCCACGTAATTCGCCTTGAGGTTTGGTCCGGTTGGAACCATGTCTGTCCGACCGCAGGGGAACTTCTCAGGCGCCGCCGATCACTTTGTATCGGAGAGGGTTCTGCCTGCCTCGGCGGGCCATCGGGTCCAGCTGGCTAACACCTCCAACCCGGGGGAGTCCAGGGTCCAACCCACGAACTGGTTTGGTATCAGGAACTGGATCCGGTAAGTGGACATTTTTGTGGTTTAAAAGTCAGTGCAGCCTGGGGAAACAGTCTTGCATGAGTATGCGCAGGACTACTTTGGTATATTTGGTATAGACTAACTGGGAAAAATCTCGCATAAGTATGGGCGAGACAAGGGAGCCTGATCACCTCCCATAAGGGCGGTCCTAGTAAGCTCCGCGTAAGAGAAAGCGGCAGCTGAAGCCATCGATCCTTCTTGTTTGGAATAGTCAGTTAGTCAGAAAACCTGGGCACTTGAAATATTGAAAAATGATTTCTTGTTAAAATATGATTGCTTGTGTGAGTGAGAGGCCTTGAAATACAGGCCGAGCGAGAGCAGACGTCTGAGAAGCACAGTTACGGTTTGTCTGTTCTTACTGTTTGTTGTTTGTCTCTGATTTTTGTTATCTGTTAAAACTGCGAGTTTCTCTTCTGGTATGATGTAAGATTATTCTGTTGGGTAATTTGTGACAGTTTACCGATTAAGAAATAGTATTAAGAAGGCAGGAATCGCGTTTAAATCAAGAAGCTGTTTCATTCATTCTAGTTTTTTTGTTCCTTCAGCACAGCATGAAATTAGCTAGCGAGAGAGACGGGGCGTGTTTGAAGACAGGAATGTGCAGTGTCTTTTTAACCCTGTGAAGGCTTAATCTCAACACTTTGTAGCTGGGTTCATTTGTGTTTATTTTAGGAAAATTGTACCTGTTTTATTCAATATGTTTTAATAGTGATGTTCCTTCTGCTATGGTCATGTATTATATATCATTTAATAGGAATGTTTAGTCAGAATTTTGAATCCTGATAGTTTTGGGCTTAGCCTGGAAAGGGTTAAGTTCTTATTAACCCCTTTTGAGCTCCTCAGCTGTTCTTGATTATATCTCAGCCCTGCTTTGTGGTACGGACCCAGTGAGGAGGATTTTGTAGAGCTAGTATTATGTGTTACAGCATGTTACCTTAAAATAAATACTTTATTCCAATCAGATAGGCAGATTTTATGGTCCAAACAGAAATAATAGAGAAATTCAGGGAACTGCTTTTGTTTTCCCTTTGTCCTAGGAAGTAGAGGTTAAGAACCATTCCGAGCCAGTAGTACCAGATCTCGACTTGAAAGTGATTTAAATCCTGAGTGGATAAGGAGTTCATCATGTTTGAATTCTAGTTTCTGATATACTGCAGCAAGCACCTCATAGAAGACATACTTATTGTAATAAAAAATAAGATAGGAAAAAAATAAATGTATATGTATTCTAGATATCCACCCACTTTATGGAAAAAGTATTCGGAATGTCTTTTGAATATCTGCTTCCTAAAACTATAAGATTTAAAGTAATTTCTTTTGCAGAGACATGCTGATTATGGCTGGCAGTTAGTTTTCATGCCAAGTAATTTTATTCCAGCCATACGTAACAGATATGTGGCCGTCATGTTAGGAGCTATAGTGCTTTCTGTTGGGATTGTTGTTATAACATGTTGCAAAATAATAGTTTTATATTTTAAGGACTTTATTTAAATTGTTCTTATTTAGAATGAGCACACACATCTATTATGCTTAGTGTACAGGGAAATGCAGCCCGCCCCCTCTGTCTGTAGACAAGCACATGTGGGGGAGGGGGCCAATTTTGTTGAAATGTATGCCTAATGCTCTGTGAAAGGGGGGTGGCTAGTGTTAGTTACTTCATGGCCCTGTAGTTTCCCGTGGTTATTAGATTGTACAGAAAATGTTCCCTGATCAGTTCCCCTACATAGGATTCCTGGTTAAATGTTTAAAAAAAAAAAAAAGCCCAGGCACAGTTTAAAGTACTCAGAGTAGGCCACAGTCCAAGCAGGCCACACTACAAGCAGGGATTATTGCCGTATGCCTTCAGAAGTACAACTACCAGTAAAAGGGAGGGTCACATTATCCCATTGCACTAGGTCCAGGGCCAGCTTTTGCACTAGCCAGCTGACCAGCTTTGTTTCTGCCACTGATTTACTGAACTCAGATAGTGCAGGCAGCCCTCACTATATACCCCATGCGATCCAGCAGCCCAGGAGAATTTGCGTTTTTGTCAGTCAGTCCCAGAGAGATATAAAACAGAAATTGCAGAAACTGGATGGATTTGCGGGCATGACAGTTAATGGAAGTAGCTCAGAAAGTATGTGAATCGTGAAAATGAATGTAACAGAGAAAGTGAATGTAAAATAAAGAAGAAAGCAGATCTTCTTGCTGATACTTTAGTTGAATGATGTGGAGGAGGTTTTCCTAATCAAAGGACCAGAGGACGTGGAAGAGGCCGCGGAAGTGAAAGGCCTCAACTGGGTGTGAATCAGTGCGCCCATTGCAAAGAAGAAGGACATTAGAGAAGTGAATGCCCTTATTTTGACTCCACCCCCAGGAGGGGAGGAGGGAGTACTTGATTTTAGAAAAAAAATAAACCGAGTACAGTGTTCCAGCAAGAGAGGGAAGCAGCTATAGAGTGAGTGGCAGCCGAAGAGGGCTACAGCATGGATGAAGACTAAGCCAGACCGGACTCCAAGTTTCCCTGGGTTTCCAGGAGCCTATGGTCAGTCTGAAAATAGGGGACCAATATATGGACTTTATGGGGGATACAGGAGCAGAATACTAAAGCCAGTAGCCCCTTTGTTTTCTCGATGCATCACCATTGTCAGCGCTACTGGGGCTAAGGCCACAAAGCCTCTTCTGCAGAACCGCATGTGTGAACTAGGGGGACAGAAAATAACGCACCAGTTCTTGTATATGCCTGAATGCCCTATTCCACTTCTGGGCCGAGACATGCTTGTTAAGCTCCAGGCACAAATATCTTTTGCTGAAAGGGGAGAAATGCAAATGACTGTGAACCTAAAGCCTGCTGGATTGATGGTGCTGACTGTTCCCCAAGAAGAAGAGTAGCGGTTCTATAGTGCATCTCCAATCAAGCCAACTAGTTCCTGTATACCTACCAACCTCATAGCCCCACCTGAAGTATGGGCAGAAGATAATCCACCTGGCCTAGTGAAGAACATAGCCCCTGTCATTGTCACCCTCAAGCTGGGAGTGGAACCAGTGCATGTGAAGCAGTATCCTCTCCCTCGACCGGCCATTGAAGGAATCCACTGCCATTTGATGAAACTGCTGAAGTATGGACTTCTCAAGGAATGTCAGTCACCTTGGAACACCCCCCTTCTCCCAGTCAAGAAACCTGGGACAGGGAATTACCGCCCAGTACAAGATCTGAGGCGAGTGAATGATGCAGCTGAAACTATACACCCTGTAGTACCAAACCCTTACACTCTCTTGGGACTGATCCCGCCTGTGGCTGCTCACTTTACCGTTTTGGACCTGAAAGATGCCTTTTTCTGTGTGCGCCTAGCCCCCACCAGTCAACTTTTGTTTGTTTTTGAATGGCAAGACCCCACAACAGGAAGGCGGGGCCAACTATCCTGAACTATATTACTTCAAGGATTCAAGAATTCACCTACTCTCTTCAGTGCTATTTTAAATCAAGATTTTTCCAGCTACTATGTGAACCCAGGAGAAAGGGTTCTTCTCCAGTATGTGGACAACTTGCTTATAGCCACCAACTCAGAAAGTGAATGTCTACAAGCCACCAGTGAACTCTTGCACCTTTTTTTTTTTTTTTTTAATCTGTTTATTGAATAAAACAAACTGCATAATACAATCAACAGGTTCACAAAACACCAGCAAGAAATTTTTTGTACTTTACAGAACCCCTCCAGGCGTGGTTGTGTCTGATCCAATGCCGGAGGCCAAGAACCTCGAACAAGGCAAAGCAAAGTGGTCAAAAACTATCCCTAATAGACCCCCCCTCCCCCCCCTTGAGCCCGCAAGACACTAAACCAGGAGCGTCTCTATCCAACCTGAAGCACCGCGCTGCGGGCAATAGGACTCAAATTCTGAATATAGGGCATCCAGACCAAGAGAAATTGGGCCCAACGCCTGGGAGATCCCAGTGTACGGCGTCGCTCAAAAAGCATAAGCTGATGGAAACAGTTACGCCATTCGCAAAATGTAGGGGCCGCTGCTTCTCTCCATCTACGGAGAATAGGTCCTTTCCCCCAGACAAGCCTTACGCACTAGAAGACGCTCCCACCGCCCCTTAGGGTGGAGTGGTCCCAAGCAATCCAACACTACTAGCAACCCTGTCCAATTAACCCGTTGCCGCAAAAGCCCACCAAGATAATCTCCGATGCGCTGCCAGTAAGATTGTATCACCGGGCATTGCCACCACATATGACCCAGGTCCGCTAAGGAACACGAGCACTTAGGACAGCCGCCGGATTCGGCAAGATGACTCCTCAACGCCCTCCTTGGGGAGAAGTGTGCACGAAGTATAGATTTATATTGCACCTCCCGCCATCGGGTCCCCTCCGCTAAGCATCGAATCTGACGTAGTGCAGCCGAGACGGAGCCTGGGTCGACCGCCCGGCCCAGGTCCCCTGCCCAGGCCCGCTCCACCGCAGAGAAATCCTTGGGGCGCTGAAGGCCGTCCAAGCGCTTTTTCAGATCGGCAATAGAAGGAGGGCTCTCTGCTCCCAAGCTCAAAAATTCCAAGATCTGTGTCGAATGCTCCACACAGAGCTCCGACTGGGACAGCGAGCCAACATAATGGGAGAGTTGGGCATAAGCAAAACTGGAAGTGAACCGATTCAAACCATATTCCGCAACAAGCTCCTCCAGTGTCTTACATTTCCCTGCCATATCCACCACATTCCCTAAACGGCCAATACCGGCTCTTTCCCAGTGCAAAAAAGCGGACGATTCAGAACCAGGGGTAAACTGGACATTGCCCCGCAGGGGTAACCAGGACGACACCGCAGGACTGCTGCCCCAGTACTTATTAAGTTGCTGCCAAGTACGCCGCATCGCCTGCAATAAAACACTATTGGTCAGTCGAACCGGCAGCTGCGCCCCGGGCAGCTGCAAGGCCGCTTCAAGGGCATGCGGTGCCATAAAGGCCCGCTCTAACTCACGGGGGGTATACACCGCCGTATCCCCCAACCAATCACTAAGATGACGTGCTTGGCAAGCTAGGGCATACTTCCAGAAAACCGGAACTCCCACCCCCCCGGTCCTCCAGCCACCCCTCAGCCGAGAGAGCGGTATACGCGCCCGGGCCCCCTTCCATAGGAAACGTCGGACTTCTCGTTCCATACGTATCACGTCGCGCCTCAACAGCCACACTGGGAGGGTTTGTATCCAATAGAGTATACGTGGTAGTATAACCATCTGTAAGGCCGCCACCCGGCCCAACAGAGAGAGAGGCAGCGGCATCCAGGCCCGCAGTTGCGCCTGGAGGTGGAGAAACACCCGATCAAAATTGGTCTTATACAGTGACGCGGGCTTTCTGGTCAACACTATGCCTAAGTAAACAAAGGCCTCGTCAGCCCAACGAAGGGGAAAGGTGCCCAACCATCGGGCCCGCAACGAACCCCCAACATCTAGGGCCTCCGACTTCTCTGTGTTAATGCATAACCCTGCAAATCTCCCATAAGCGGAAAAGGCCGCCAACAAAAGTGGTAGGGAGCGCTGGGGGGATGTGAGATGAACCAATATGTCGTCCGCAAAGGCGGCCGTTTTAAAACCCACTGCCCCAATCTGCACCCCCGAGATGGTCGTAGAGTCCTCCACGGTCCATATCAGTGGATCCAAGGATAGAACAAAAAGTAAAGGGGAAAGCGGGCATCCCTGACGTGTACCCCGTTCCAGATGGAAGGGATCGGAGAGCAGTCCATTACAAAGGATGCCCGCCGTCGGGTCGGCATATAACATTGTCACAAAACTTCAAAACTTATCTCCCAATCCATAATACGGCAACAAACCCTTCAAATAATCCCAGTGCACCTGATCAAAGGCTTTCTCAGCGTCGAAGCTGATCAGCAAAGAAGGCATTTCCCGTTCCCGGACCCATTCCAAGGACGCCAAAATCTTCCGTAGGTTACGAACAGCGTAACGCCCTCTCACGAAACCCACTTGCGATTCGTGAATCAGACCATCGAGCACCGAAGCCAGTCTATCCGCCAGTATTTTCGCCAGAATCTTCATATCAAAATTCAACAGCGAAATAGGGCGATATGAAGCCGCCCGAGTAGGATCTTTCCCAGGTTTGGGTATTAAAGTAACATAGGCATGGTTCGATCCCCAGGTGAATCGCCCAATCCGCGCCCTCTGAGCGTACGTGTCCACGAGGACCGGGGAAACCGCGTCCCCGAGCACCTTGTAGAACTCGGCCCCAAAACCGTCAGGCCCAGGCACCTTGCAACATTGTGCTCTCTGAATAACGCCGCGAACCTCCTCTACAGTGATCGGGGCGTCCAGAGCTGCCCGCTGTACTGTGGACAGTCTTGGCATCGTCAGTTTTCGTAAATAACCCTGCATCTCGGACATGGACCCCTCCCGTCATGCATATAGCTGTCGGAAAAAAGAACGGAACTGCCCCACTATGGCCCTGTTATCTTTGTGCAAGTGACCGGTCTCATCTCGTAAGGCGGCTACCGGTCGGACGCCCCGACTGCCACGTAGGCAGCGAGCTAAAAGCCGGCCGGGCTTGTCCCCGAACTGATATAGACAATATCGGTAATAAAAATGAGACTTTTTCGTCCGCTGATGTATAAGTTCATTAAGCGATGTTTGCAGTTCCCAATAACGTTTACGGTTAGCCCCTGAGGGGTCTCCGGCACAGCGACAACGCGCCCGGACCACCTGTTTTTCCAAATGCACAATTTGCCGCGCCAGACGTCGACGTTTCCGCACTACATATTCAATGATATTACCCCTCAGCACCGCTTTAGCAGTCTCCCAAAGCAATTCTGGATCGGCAGCGTGTACTTTATGGTGGGCCATGAAATCCTCCCAGCAGCACCTGAGATGGGCCTGAAAATCCGAATCACGGTCAAGACCTGTGGGGAACCGCCAGATGCGTGTCGTATCAGCTACCACTCCCCACGCCAGGTACACCCAGACCGGGGCATGGTCCGACACCTCAGTGGGACCAATCTGCGCATCGTCCACTTGTGAAAAAATCCCTTCCGAGAGCAAAATATAATCTATGCAGGCACTGGTCCCGTGAGCCCGCGATTGATGCGTGAAATCTCTCTCGAGGGGGTGTAGTAAACGCCACGGGTCTACGACACCCACACGCCGACACAGCTCCCGAAGCGTTGCCGTAGTAGGGGCCCGCCCTCGTCCACCTCCCATCCCAACCGTGTCGATGGCTATATCCAGGACCCCATTCAGATCTCCGGCTAGTATCAGAGGAACATCCGGTAGCTGCTCCACTTGGGACGCCAAGCGGGCATAGAATGCACGATCCAAAGCGTTGGGGCTATACAGGTTCCCGAGAACTATTGGCTTGCCATCTAAGTAACCATAGAGCAAAAGGTAGCGGCCCTCTTGGTCAACAATCTCTGTAATCAGGTCGAAGCGTGTCTTTTTACTAACAAGTGTGACCACTCCACCCTTTCTACCCTTGGCAGGGGCTCCTCTACTCTGCCCCACCCAGGTCCTTTGCAATTTTAAATGTTCGTCGGCCGTCTGGTGGGTCTCCTGTAGCAGGGCGACATCGCATTTGAGTCGCGCTAAAACTTGTAACACTTTTGATCTCTTAATAGGATTGCCTATCCCGCAGACATTCCAGGAAATAATCCTCAGGTTGGATAGTAGACACTCCGCAGATATGAGATGAACCGGCTAGCATAGTGTGGGCGAACCTCCCCAGCCTGAGGTCCCCCCCTGGGTGAAGAAATGCTCCTGGTTAGCCCTACTCGCTCACCCCCCTTCCTCCCTCCCCCTACCTTACCCAACCCCCCCACGCTACTTCCCCCCACCCCACCCTGCCCTCGCCCTACCTTGCCCCTCCCCCTACCAATTAAACTCCTCTCCCTACTCATTAGAGACCTAAAGGATGTGAGGAGGACCCCCCCCCCAGCTATAACCAAACTCCCATCAGCCCTCCACCTCTGTCCAAAGAGCCCATAACCCACCCCATCGCAACCCCATTGCAAACCTCCCTACCCCATCCCCATTGTATTCCCATCAGGTAGCTCAGTAATACCACAGCAGAACAGCACACAAAAAGAAACATCAAAAAGGGGGGGGGAAACAATGGTAAAATACCCCAAATAGCCAAGCGCTACTACAACCGCATCAGTCCAGGAAGTATAGACTAGGATGGGCAGCACTCCACCAGTGGTAGTTAATCGTCAAGGGGGTTTGTGCCAAAAACAGCAACCAAACCAAGCTAAACAAACCGAAAAAAAGAAAAAGAAACCCCCTGGGCCAACCTTAGGGGGCCGCAGACCAAGCGCTGCAGCGGCCAGGGCACACAAACGCCGTGTGGAGTGCTCCCCCCCCCACTCAGCCCTCGAGAAGTCTCCGGCCCTGATCCCTCCGCTGGCAGGTCCAAAAAGGGAGGTCACATATGAGGCGCTCAAGCAGGCGTTCACTCTCTGGGGTCAGATGGAGTAAGGTGTTCCCTTCGGGGGGCAGAGGGGGGGCCCCCAACGCCCCGGAAAAAAGAGGATCCCAGAGGGCCGCAAGTAGCCGCTGCAGGGTTCGGTGCTCAAGCTGCTCTCCGAGAGCACATACCTATAGACCCTCTCTGGAGCCCCCCCCAGACTGTAAGAAGGTCATCCGGGAAATAGCTGTTGCACGCCATCCAAGGGTTTGAACAAACCTCCTACCTGTCTAACGCAAAACAGTTACGTTATTGCAATAAATGTGACCATAAAATAGAAACAGTGTAGCAGTGCGTAGTAACACAGTTGCCTGATGTCCGCTACATAAAAACCCTCTTCTGCCCTCAGTGCCAGGCCGTCTTTTCCGAGGGAACGAAAGATTCCTGAAGAAGACCGCTGGCCTCCCTTCCACCAGCCAGATCAGCACATATAGGGGCCTATACTCCCGCACTGCGCCGGCCGAGGGTCTCCTCCTCAGGGTATTACAGGAGCTCCAGTAAAGTATTACGGTGGAAAAAGAAATTAAACAGATGGCTAAGGGTCCCGCAACTTTGAGTTCCCAGCTTCAACAGGGGCAGTGGCCGGCCAATTTGCAGTCTGTTCCTAGAAAGGCCAGTGCACTAAACGAACCGCCCTTCGTTCATACTTCAAGGGGTGCCTTCTCACTCACTGGGCGAAGTGCTCCGGCTCGTCGCAGGTGCTGTAAGCCTCTCCACATAGGCAGTAGCCTCGCCCGCCGATTCAAAGCTCCGGCGGGTCCCTCCGTGCCAAATCACCAATCGCGCTGGGTATTGAACCTGGAAACGGATATTAGCATCTATAAGTTTCTGGCAGAGGGAGGCATAGGCTTTTCGGCAGTGACTTAGCGAGGCTGAATAATCCTGTGTGACTCGGATGCGCATGTTCTCCCACTCCACCGCTCCTTTCTGCCGTACCGTTTTAAGCAACTCCTCTTTCTGTGGGAAGCTAAGAAATCTCGCCAAGACCACTCGGGGTCGGCGATCATTCGCCGATTGCTTGGGCCCGATCCGGTGAGCGCGCTCCACTATAATGGGGCTGAGCATTTCGGTATCAGGTCGCAAAGATGTCGCCAGAGCCTCCACCAGCCCCCGGAGATCCTTGTCGGGAATGGAGTCAGCGACCCCCAGAAATCTTAAATTATTCTGCCTGGACCTGTTCTCTAAATCGTCCAGCTTGAGCGCCTGGTCCACGGCCAACTTTTGCGCCGCCTGAAGCTCCCTCTGAAGCGTCGCCAAGCCGTCCTCAGTCTGAGTTATTCGGGTCTCGGCCTTGTGCATGTGGGACCCCAGCGCCTCCAGAGAATTTTGGATCGCATCCATTTTAGCATGCAAGGCATCAAATTGCCCCGACAGCGCACTGGTCACCGCTGCCGAGAGTTCAGCCGTCAAAATCGGCGAGGCGGGAGACCCGGTCAGCTTTGGGGGGGATTCCACCATCTTGGATGTCCCGGCGGCTCTGTCTTTCTCCCTTCGCCCAAGTTTAACCGTGGAAGCCATGGCGATTTGGAGGTGATAAACGGTATCTGGGATTAGTCAGGTCTCCTCTCACACCGGGGTAGCGGCTGATGGCTTTTCACGGCGGATTTTCACGGTTTTAGGGAGCCGGGGGCCCAGAGCTCAAACCGGACACGTCCGTTCGAGCTCACCACATCACGTGGTCTCCCTCTTGCACCTTTTTAATGAGGCCGGATACAAAGTCTCAAGAGCCAAGGCGCAATTATGTCAAAAAAGTTAAATACCTAGGATTCCAGTTGTCCAGCAGAATTAGACGCCTGGGACCAGAATGCAAAGAAGCTGTATGCAGTATCCCTACTCCAACCACCAGGAGGCAAGTGAGAGCCTTCTTGGGTGCCGCAGAGTACTGTCGTATATGGATCCCCAATTTTGCGCTGCTAGCAAAACCATTGTATCAAGCTACCAAAGAAATGGAAAAGTCTCCATTGGAATAGGGACTTGAACAGGATGCAGCCTTTTGATCTTTGAAAACCGCTCTGATGTTATCACCAGCTCTGGGTCTACCAGATGTCCAGAAAATCTTTCAATCTCTATGTTCATGAGTCACAAAGAAATGTTCTAGGAGTGTTGACTCAATCTCATTGGATCTTGGCAACGACCAGTAGTCTAGTTGTCAAAACAATTGGATGTAATTGCAAAAGACTGGCCCCTTGTTTGAGAGCTGTTGCAGCTACAGCCCTCCTAGTGAGCAATCTTCAAGTTACTGTACCACACTCTGTTCTAACCATTATGAAACACAAAGGAAACTTCTAGCTAATTCACGAATGATGAGGTATCAGAGTATGCTGTGTGAAAACCCCCAGATACAATTGAAGGTCAGTCAAGCTCTGAATCCTGCTATGTTGTTACCAGTTGGTCTTGACCCCCCTGATCATGACTGTTTAGAAACTATGAACACTATATTCTCAAGTCACCCTGATTCGACTGATGTTCCTTTGGAGAACCCTGGACAGACTTTCTTTGTAGATGGAAGCAGTCTTGTCATCATTAATGGACATTGTTGTGCCAGATATGCGGTAGTGACCCTTGATCTGGTAGTTGAGTCCTCAGCCCTGGCCCCAGGAACTTCAGCACAGAAAGCTGAACTGATAGCTCTTACTAGAGCACTGACAATAGGAAAAGGGGCTCTGTCTAACTGTGTACCCAGATTCCAAGTATGCCCTTACAACCTTGCATGCACATGGGGCCCTGTACAAAGAATGAGGGAGGATAACCTCAGGAAGCAAGTCCATTAAGTATGGCCCCGAGATATTGATATTATCAGATGCATACTGCCTACAGATTTCAGAATTTAGGAAAAGTAGAATGTATGAATAGAACCCTGAAATCTCAGTTGTCCAAACTTTGTCAAGAAGTTCACCTGAAGTGGCCCCAGGTTCTTCCTATAGCCCTTCCTAGGATATACTTAGCCCCTGCTAAGTCTTTAGGAGTTTTCCCTTTTTAGATTCTGTATGGGCGACCCCCGCCTATTGTATAGGAAATAAAGGGAGACATGGAACAGATTAGATCTGAAATTACTATACAAAAACTATTGGTTTTAAGTTCTGTTTTGCAGAGTCTTCATACGTGGGTACAAGACCAGCTGCTCATCCATCTAACAGAACTCCTGCATCCTCTCAAGCCTGGAGTCTCGGTGTGGATCAAAGAGTCGAGAAAGACACCGTTGACACCGCATTGGAAGGGACCTTATGTTGTCATCTTGTTAACCCCAACAGCAGTTAAAGTTGTAAAACTCGTACCCTGGATTCATCACAGTTTAATAAAGTCAGCAGCCATTAATAGCAATGTAGAAAGGAAGGCAGCTACAAAGATATTAGCTATGTGGCAATATTACCCTATACCACACGATGATGCTATTACACCTGTATAATGTGTTAGTTGGCTAATGAGTGATTTAATTCTCACCCTTTCTCACTTGCGGGTGAGAATAATCAAAGGGGGGAATGAGGTAGGCTATGGCCTAGCATGGCCTGCTACTATGAAAGGCCTGTAAGTTAGGCCTGGATCCTAACTCCCATTATAGCTAGAAAAAAGAACCAAAAAACTATGAAAATTGAGAAAGATGTTTTAAAATGCTTAATAAGAAGTTTTCATGAATTCATAAGTCTTCTATTATTCTCTTGTGTGTGAAAGAACAGAAATGTTTCAAAAGATGCATTCCTGGAGCCGAAGTTAACCTTGCAGTAGAAAAGTTACCAAGTTAAGACTATACCATTGTTCAAGGAATCCTAAAGGAGGGGGCCGGTTGCTAGGCTCCGGAGGGATTTCTAATTGGACAAATGAAGGGAATGTATAACCAATGAAAAGTTTGTATGTATCGAGTTAGAACCAATAGAAAATTCTCATGTATCAAACTGAAAAAGCGGTATAAAAAAAGTTATGTCTCTGTATAAACCTTCGCTCAGTTCCTTTTGAAGCTTTGACTGACTGGGCCTGTGCACATTAAAAACTGGTTTGGACCCTCTCAATTGACTCCTGGATTTATTCATTGACTGCACTTTGCTACAACAGTGATGGATAGAGGGAGAAGGATGGGCAGAAGGACTGAAGGAGGTAAATGAGAGTGCATTATAGCCTTGCTGCTGGAAAGAACTCCTGCTGTAACTCTGCACTCAATATATGGAATTTCAACATGTTTTGGGGATCATGTCTTTCTGTATTGTATGTTAAATTAAGGAGCACCCAAAGACAGCATGCTTTGTCTGTATGAGAAAGCATGCAGGATAATGTATTAATCAAGTCTGTGACACAGAAGTCAGAATTTTGTGTGCAGAATCCCAGCAGGAATAAGAAATAGAGCGTTCCATAGTGATCCTCTGGTCATGATCTCAGAAAGGATGGACAGTAATTGTGGAATGACAGATTTGCAGGCCTCTATAGAGAGTGCAGTGGTACTGTATGTATGTATAGTTCACTGGTTTGTGAAGGGCCTGGTCACCAACTCGGCGGCCTACAAACAAGTGTGAGACCAACACACGTTGGGTCTCAGGAGCAGCATCATAATGGGAAGAAGTAGTAGTAGCCTCATGGTCTGAGAAGCAGCATGGATATCAAAAGCATGACAGTTCAGATCCCACTGAAACTCTATGTTGACCCACATAGGTAAAATATGCAGACTTAGCTGCTGTCACTGTCTGTGGTGCATCACAGCAACAACCTTTGATGGCATGAGAGTGCTTGACAATTAGCCACACATCCGTCAAGGGCAGGGCCTAGCCTAAGGGATGGCAGAGAATCAGCACTTCATGTTTGGATCACTGCCATACACAAACAAAGCGACATGGTGGCAGTAGGGGAGGAACTACAGCAAAGGGCTCTGTGGCATGTGAACAAAGTACCAGACGAACACCATCAACATCTCTAATACAGACAAGGCACATATGCCATAGGCTCAGTTTGAGAAGGGCGCCCTCCAGGGGCTGTATGGCAGATAACAGGCATAGTGCCTTGAAAGTGGCTATGAGGCTATCCCATAATGTCACATGTGCGACTGTATGTTTATCCTGCTGCAATGCACTGAGCTATTTTTGACTCCTGCCACTTCTGTTGCACAAAAATCCTTATGTACAAAAATGATCCAAGCTCCTCCAATATCTGTTGTTAGGTTCATCACTGTGTATGACAAGGGGATGATGTATGGTCAGGCTGAAAGCATGCTAAGCAGCCATTATGTGTATATGCTATGTCCATGTGGATAGGCTGCTGTATTGTATTGCTCTAGAGACCCCTTGGGATGGCTGCTGTGGCTACATGCCATGATTGTACTAGTACTATGGAGAAGTGCGTGTGTGTCACCAGAAAGCATGTGCTTATATGTTGTAGCATGCCTCCCATAACCTGCCATTGCCTGATCTCTATGATGTCCCAAGTAACCACACCATGTCCTGCCCATGTGAGCTGTAATGTTGGTATGCCTCTACTGCTGCTGATGTGTCTGCAAATATGTCAGTCATGTGTATTACAATTGCACATAGCTCATAGGCATTTCTGCTAGTACAGTGATAGAGTAATCACTGCATACATCAAAGGCTATGGGGGTTATTCTGAGGCACAAATAGAGGAGATGGACATCCCAACGGGATGTCATCCCCACTATTCGTGCCAGCAGCAGCCCCCGACTAACTTCCCCGCCAGTTGTGCGAAAAAGTTAGTCGGGGGTGGGAAAGAGGTAGCCTGGGGTTGGAGAGTGGGCAGTCAGTGGGTGGTCACCAGCCCTGGACGTACAAGGCCGATTCTAATGTCAGCTCTGTATGTCCAGGGCTGGCGAAATGGCTGGGAAAGTTATTCCACCTCCGAGGTGAAATAACTTCCCTGGACATGTTTTTTTTCGTGGCTCGGGGTGTGGAAGGGGCTTGGGGAGCCAGGGTTTATTCCTCGCAGCCCGCCCTGGCCTTAGGAGGCCAGATCGGGGGTCGGGCTGTAGGAAATAAACGTTAGTTTCTGGCAGCTGACATCGTGGCTTTTAAATGGAGCCATGGTGCCTCGGATCCATTTAAAAGCCTGACTGAACTATCTGGGCAGTGCCTTTACGTGCAGGCCTGATCACGATTCTGATCCCATGGGGGCTAGATGTGCCTCGCGGGATCAGAATCGTGCTCCCCTTTGTACGTCCGGCTGAGACCTGATATAGAAAGGGGCTGTATGTGCGGGTCAGAATGAGGCCGTATGAGTTCAAGACCTACTAGCATTCATATTAGTTGTATGTAAGGTAAGCAGATGTCCCCATGGATAATCTCTGATTTCAGGAACTGCAACCACTACTTGTCCCCAATTTTAGGTGGCAACACAGAAAAGGACACTGCTTGTCATGCAAACCCCTCCAAGGCTGTCTCCATCATCTGGAAAGGTGAAGATATAAAAATATCCCCTGTTTGTGAAAGAGAGGCAATGTGCCAAGAAAAATCAAGACCTCACAACATTAATAAACAACATTTTTGTTGGTAGCTATGCTTCAGTTCCCAAAGGCTGCCACAATCTCTTGGTTACCTTTGGAGCTAATGAATGCCATGTACATTACTCATAATAAACTATAGGGTGGAAAAATGCCACACAATGCCCCTTACACTCCAGCCCTGCCCTAGACATGTGTCCCCGATGAGCTCTCCAAAATGCACCTAATCTCACTTGTAGAGCTTTTGATAAATAGTGAGAGTGCTGCTGGAAACCTCAAACAATATCTCTCTCTGTTGCACAGTTCTCTCATCGGTTCAAAGCACCATACAATGCTCCTGACACATATGCAGATAAAACAACTAACTTGGCTATGATCAAAGGACGTTACAGCCAAAAAGCTCTTCAAGCTGCATGCAAGTGCAAACTGCTCTTTCCAGATAAAGCTAGGGCCACATCACAGATGCTCCCGTGGGGGGGGGGGGGGGGGGGGGCATGGCAATGCCTCCACTCCGTCAGGCTTTAAAGTGCCTGCGCTAGCACACTCATGGCCTGACGCTCCTGCCTCACTCCAATGCAACTTACTGTTGGAGGGGGCAGGAGCGGCACAAGAGTTGGAAGATTTTGCAGTTACTGTGTGGTAACTGCCAACATTAATCTGCAGTAAATTTAAAGTTTTCATAAATTTTGTGCACATGGTTTTATTAAGAGGTCTTAAACATTAGTGCTTGCTAATGAGCATTAATGTACTGTATTTGCCACAAAGCCCGCTTTTATGTACATCACCTCACTCATGTACATATTACCTCATGCACATTCATTGTGTATATCTTGCAAACCAGGCTGGCCATGGAGTTTTGTGGACAGATATGGAAGGCCTTGACCTAAGTGTTAGGTAGCCAAACCTGAAGGATGTAGCCAAACTCCAGTCGTAATATCAAGAATATTCACGCAAGGAATTCTTGGTTTCTGGTTATACAGAGAAAAAATAGGAGAGATTTATTGACAGATGAATATGGTTTTTGACAGATGGGCAGGGGGTAGGCAGGCTGTGGGCAAATTATAGATGGGGTGTTGGTCGGATATGTGCAGAAGTACAGTTATTCATTCTTCACAAGGGGTAGGGATTGAGCAGGGGGAGAACAGGGTTTCATTGATGAGTAGTGTAACCATGCTCTAGGGGGTTTGGGCTTCTTTCCCTCAAACTGTATCGGCACCACAGGTTGTATATGCTTAATTCAGTTGCCTTATCATTCAAGTGATTTCACATGGTGAAAAATAGATAATCCAACTCATACATGGGTAAACAGAGCAGCTAATGAATTCCCTGATTTTGGGGACAGCAAGCCAGAAATGCTTCATTATATGCTAATTAATACTAATTTTACTAATATATGGCGTTCCAGCAAACCTTTCTCCGGGTTTGAATAGCAAACAATTTTATTTGCTTGCCTTGCTGAATAGCTATTTGCCTCTGATTGCCTTCTAGCAGTGAAATGGGCGAATTAATCCCTATATTTGTTTTTCAATACCTACATAACAAAATCATTTATCTACCTGCCTTTGCACCCAAATTATAACTCTGGTGTTTGTCCAGTACCACATTAATATAATTTTGCATTTAAAAAGAAAGAACAGAAAAAGAAAAATGAGTGGAAATGATCATTGTAATTTATTTGGTTCTGGTTTGGAGGTCTCTTCAGTTGCTTTAAGCCGAGCTGCTTCAACAGTTTATTTTTAATAAAGAAAAAAAATAAGCTTCTGAAATCAATTAAATATATCTCACTGCTGGTGGAATCTAGCCATTCTAGCCTTTGATGTATGGGTCAAATTGACTTCAAAAAGCACTGAGGAATGAAAGATCATTTGATGAAATGTATTTTTGAGAATTTATTTCTCCAAGCTCGTCTAGCACTGGAGGGCAGGTAGACACAGCTCATCATCTTCACTTGCAATACTTCAGTAGATTTAAGTGATTGCGAATGTTAAAAATTAACACACTTGAAAGGTAAAATCTCCATGACTACCACGAGGCCAAACTGCTTCATAATTTACAGGATTGTTAGTTTGCTCTTCTAAAAAGCCCTTCATTATAATGCTCAGGCTTATCAAACCCCCGAAACTGAATTCTGAAACAGTAGCTCCTAACCTGTGGTCTGTGAGGCCATTACAGGGGATCTATAGGACATGCAGAAGAGAAAAAAAGCATGCAACTATAATCTTTGCAAGCAGAATGCAGAGGCTGCTACAAAGGAAGATCAGCAGTGGTTGCAGAGATGGTGGTAGCAGCTGGGACCAGAAGAAGCAGCAGCTATGGGGATGGGACTGGAGGTGGCTGCACAGACCGAAAGTAGTAGCAGCCATAAGGGTGGAATGAAAATTGGCTGCAAAGCAGGGGCACCAGGGGGAGTGTGATCACAGAGGCCACAGTCTGGAGGCTGGAAGCAGGAGCACTAGGACCAGTACCAGCCTGCAGTGTCTGGGAATAGCAATACAGCATTAATAGGCGAGGAAAGGGTAAGACGCTACTGGTGGGAGCTACAGAGATGCCGAAGGTAGCCCATCCCAAAGAGTGAGATATACCACCTGAATGAGTGATACTGATGGCCAACGAGTGAGGTTTTTCTCATCGTGCCCCTGTGGTATAAATTTAGAAAAATCTGCATGTTGTATTACTTTACAAATGAGAGGAGCACCAGAAAATCATATTAGCTTTGTTTGGTTTTATTTTAAGACATATTTTTTCACTCTCTCTCTCTCCAGAGCAGAACTGGGACATTTCCCTGTAGAACTCACCCTACCATAAAAAATGTCTGACAGTAACAACAACATAAACCCTTTCCATTTCCAGGTGTATTGTGAAATAATACAAAACCCTACACAATTTGGCATGAATAGAACGCTTCTATTATTCCGTAACAGCTCCACTGAGGACCTACCTAGGAAAAAAGCAGCACTGTAAATACATCAATACCGCCTATGAGGAAAATTGAACAAGCCAGATTACTACTGACCTCTATTCAGACACTCTCGGCTTCAGTCACACATGCTAAACATAGATAAACTCCCACCAGGTACATTACCATAAACTGACAAGAGAAATAAGTAGACAAAAATTAAACTGAAACCCCAACAATCCAGACTCTACATGCAGTGCAACAGCAGAGAAATAGAAAGGGTGATGCATTTCCCCCCGTACTATACCAAATATTAAAACAGCAGATATAAAGTCCAAAACTGACATTACAATCAGTAAATTAAAAATGAAGCCCCCGATATTCAGCAGTGACAGCTAACACAATTACAGCAGCTAGTCGTTGCTGCTGAACCCTAGACCTGGATATTCAATGCCAGGGCCATATCCGCTCACTGGCACTGAATATCTGGGTCGGGGGATAGCCAGGAAACTAACCAGCCAGCGGCAATATTTAACTGTTGCTCGGTTAGCTTCAGCGGTGAAAGTTACTGCTCCTGACTTTTGCTGCTGAGGGATAACAACCTGCTCCTAGCTGGTTAGCTTTGGGGCACCTAGAGGCAGCACCCACAGATATTCAGCACCACCACTCACTCAGTTAATTGTTTTAAATATTGGGCCTGAAATTCTTTCTAACTTTGTTGCCTGGCCATTTTATTTTTCTAACCGTGTTGGTTCCAGTCTTGTTTCTGCTTTCCCTTCTTTTCTCTTAACAGTCTCTCTAGGGTCTCCAGTCCATTTGACCACTTTTCTGTCCCCTGTCTTCTTCACTTCGTCCTCTAAATCCATCTCTATATTGATCTTTTCCTTTGAGTCCCATTCTTCTGGTCAGAGGGACCCAGGGGTCTCCCACTAGCCTTAGGAGCCTGCATCCCTGTTCTTCTGACCGGCGAGACCCATGGCCTCCCATCAGCCTTTGCAGGTCACAACCCTGGGTATTCTGACCAGTGCTACCCAAAGACTCCCATACTCAACCCCACTGTTCATGCTGGGAGGACTAGAACTCTCACAGGCTCTTCGATTTGCTTGTTTTTGGGGCTTGGGGGACCAGCATATGCATGTTTGTTTCTTGTTTGCTTAGCACTGTGGTAAAATTCTCCTTTTTGCCATTTCTGTGCTATCTGTCTTTTCCTCACAAAAAAAACCTGTTCTCTTGAGTCTTACTATCTCTTGTCTCAATTATTGTAATATTATCTATTCTGATCTTCCTTATATGAGTTAAAAAGACTTCAACTGATCCAAAATACCACCATATGTCTACTCTGTAATGCTCGCAAATATGATCATGTCACCCCACTGTTGACTGAACATCACTGGCTTTCATTTGAGGTCCATATAGGGAAAAAAAGATTCTGTCCCTCATTTTCAAAGCTATAGCCCCTGCAAATCTTTCTTCCCTTATCTCTCTGTATGCACCAATCCGAGTACATAAATCACTTCATGATAACCGTCTTGTTATTCCTCTTCCATCAAAAGCATGTTATAAGTCCACCAGGCATTCTGCCTTCTTTTTCATGACCCCTTCATTATGGAATAGTTTATCTTTCCATCTACGGATTGTTCATGTATATAAAACCTTTAAATCTGACCTCAAGCTGTATTTTTTCGAATGCTCATTTGGATTTTCTTCGGATAGGGCGGGTCAGGGATTGTGGGTGCATGAAACTTACCCTTTGTCTTAACTCAAACCCCTTTCCTGTTTAAATGGCATTCTTCCCTCTTTCCTTCTGTTTCTCTAGTGTCAGCACTGTGTGTCCTGTGTCGTCCTTTACTCTTTTATATTTTCTATGTGTGTTCCCAATTTTATTTATTTATTTATTTTTTGTAAACCATTCTGCTTAGACATTAAGGGTGGTATATCAAGTCTGAATAAACCATAAACCATATGCTTAGACAAAATTTGCCCAGCCAGCTGAACCCTCGATCCTGCCCCTATTCTCCCTCTTGACTCTCCCCGCATGGCTAGAGCAGTAAGATGGGAAGAGCTGGCTGGTGGCAGGAGGGGGCGGAGTCTGGGTGGAGAAGGGGCAGGCCGAGGTGGCAGAGCGTACAGGGCTGATTCCAGTTATAGTCTTGTACATCCTGCAGGGTCAAGGGGGACATGCTGCTTATTCCACCTCAAAGCTGGAATAAGTAGCAAAAATGGGGTAATTGGGGCCAGAACCCCACCAGGGTCGGGGCCAGGTGTGGGCAGGTCACCGCTGTCTGATCCAGGACCCAGCAGCCCAGCTGTGGGTCAGGCAGCAGGGATGAAGGGACGAAGAGGGTCTGTACTGTGGGAACTAGGGGATCCTGCGGAGAGGACGTCCCCGCAGGCATGCAGGGACATACCGGGCCAGCCTCAGGCCCGATTCTGTGTGCCATGGGAATGTCTTGCTCTCACGGTACAGAATCGGGTTCTAACGGGTCCATCCTGTTCAGGGCCGACCAAACAGCCCAGATGTGCCCCTACTAGAATTGGGCTCCATGCTTAATCAAAATGCACCAAAAAATCATATCTGGGGGGGGAAGTAATTAAGATGGCGGCGGGATGCTGCCGGCTGTGAGACGTGTTTGCTGAGTCTCCGAGTACCCAGGGAGTCCCCCCCCCTTGCTGTGGTGGGATGGGGCGGTGAAAACGGAAGCAGCTTCCTTTACCTCCTGCAGATCAGCTTTCCTCCTTGGGTCAACGTGTCCTAAGCGATTGTGGTTTTGTGGTCGGCAGTGCAGCAGCGTCTTCGGCTGGGGCGGTAGGAGAGGTATCGCCCCTGAGCATATCGGGTGTTTGACTTTCACTGAGAAGCGCACCCCTCCACCGTGACCCAGAAGTGTGACCTCAGCCGTGCCTGGGCAGCCTGCGGGGTTGCTGGTGAGCACTCCTGTGTGGCGGAACATGGGAGGAGGTATGGCTGAGATGGATGCCCTCCCTGGCATGCAGGTGCAATGTGAGACGGTGGAGTTGGAGGTTCATCGGAGGTGCCGTATGTAGTGATACCGCGTCAGGAGGAGAAGCCTCCGGGGATTCCTATTTTGGAGAGACCTGCGGTGTTTACTTTGTAATTGCTATGGGATGGCCTGGCTGTTCTGAACACCTCCTTATCCACTTCCTTGGGGTCTGTGAGTACTGATGTGTTGGAGGTGAAGTCGACTTGTGCTAATCTCTCTAATGCTTATGCGGAGCAAGCAGCGCGGATTTCCAAGGTGGAAGAAGATGTGGGACAGCTTCGGGACTTGATGTCCGCCCAGCTTAAGGATAAAATGGTGTCCATTAAGAAATTGGAGTACTTGGAAAACCAGGCCCGTAGGTATAACCTACGGTTTCTGAACTTTCCTAGGTCTCCTGTGATGTCAGCTATGGACATGGTGTGAAAGTATTTTGGTGAAGTTTTAAAAATCCCCCCGGAACAGTTTCCACCTATGATTAAGGCCCAATACCTGTCGGCTGGTGTTAAGGATCGGGTTCCAGGTAGTTCCCCCACTTCCCCTGGATTAGGAGACCTCACTGGGTTTCTAGAAAACTCTCTGGAGGTTGTTACAGGGAAGGCTACCCTGCTTGTTACTATGGCTTTAGAGTCAGATAAATTTTATGATCGTAAAATGTATTTCAGAACTATTACTGAGGCTTTTCTAGGTTCTAATGTTAGAATATTCCCCGATGTCTCATATGATACACAGTTGAGAAGGAAGGGTTTCTTGGCCCTTCGTCCCAGGGTTCTTACTCTAGGGGCTACTTTTCAAGTAAAATTTCCTGCAAAGTGTTATGTTATGTATAAACAGAAAGTGCACTTCTTTTTTGAGCCTAGGCAGCTTCAAGAGTTTCTGGAAGCTAGGGAGGAGGTGATAGTAGAAATGGTTGGGCCACCTCATTCGGCTGACGTATAAGTCTACCTGCTGTTGTGTTATATGCTTTTTTCCTGTTAAGACCTTTGGTCTTCTTAGTTTCTTGGTACTTCCCCTTATTTGTTCTGGGGTTCTAATTAGAAGGGGCAGAGGTTATTTCTTTTTTCTTGTTTCTTTTTGTTGAGTATTTCTTATTGATATGCCCCTGTATTTTCTTTTCATTCGAATCTGTATTTGGATGTAATAATATTCATAACTGATAAATAAAAAATAAAAAAATAAATCATATCTGAAAGCTAATTGCTTCTACCATTTTTAATATTTCAGTAGTTCTTTTCCATTGAGTCTAGCTATTGTTGTATACCAAAAGTGACACAGTTGCATGATAGTAAAAGCATTGTAGTAATACAGTCACATGATAGCACTGGCACACTGCATGGGCTAATATAACCTTAACTCATTTATACATGCTAACTAGGTAGTGCATATTAGTACCAATACCATTGCCAATTCCAGTAATGCTTCTATACTGCAGATCACAAGCTAAGTGGTTCAATGGAGTTCATATATCCACATTAAGGGGTATGTTTACTAAAGGGCGTTAAGGTAATAGGTGTTAATAACAGCGATAAGAGGTGTTACATGTTCAAAAGGCTCTGGGCGGGTAGGAGGTGTTACGGCGCTAAGAATGCAATGAGCCATTTAACGGGTCTAACAGGACATCAGGCGTAAAGGTGGCAAGCATTCACCTTAATGCCCGAAAATGGCTGTCACGTTATTGCTGGATAAGGGAGCCCCAGCAAAAGCCAATGTAAAGGTGTTGAATGGAAGGACAGGTCTGAGCTGAAGGGCCTGACAGATCCATGGACATCCAACGTGCCAGCCAGTAAGTGTGATGAGCACGTGGAAGGCAGCTGTACTTATGCACTGGGGGGTGCCCAGGTAAAATGCGTAATGCCAGTATGTGGCATAGGATTGGGAAGACATGTCCCCCAGCGGAGTCTGAAGTGGCACAATGTGAAAGGAGGATGAAAGCAGTGAAAGGAGGATGGAGCAGGAGTGACGATGTGAAGATCAGGCACAGGAGAGGAGTGAGTGAAGCATCCAAACGTGGAAAAGCCATGGTGTAGCAGCTTGTACGAGAAGGCATGACTGCACAGAGCCACCAGAGGCTGATGGATGGGCTGCAGGAAGGATGGTGGAAGAGGAGAGTGTGGCATGGGCTGGAAGCACCGATGTACTAGAGGTGTCATCCCCAATGTATTTGTACTGTGTGGGAAAAACATGTGTCATTGCCACATGTAAGGCCTGATACAAGACATATGGGTCTCACCTGTCCCAGCCACTCAACCACCATACAACAACTCAGACAAAAGTGCATACAACAACTGGACAAGAGTCGCTCAAACTGGGCAAAAGAGGAAGTGCTAACATGATTTGATACTTGCAGTCTTGAAGGACTACAAAAAGGGCACTGCTTCTTCTGGAGAGATATCTGCAATTGTAAGTATTTACTTCTGGGAATTTTTCTAAATCTTGAGGAAAAAGGAATTCTTTAGATTAAAGCTGATTAATCTGTGAACCCAATGTATTTGTTAAATCAGTCAGGGCCTAGTAGCAGCAAAGAGCTTTCAGTTTAAATTTAAAACACAGATGAGAGCTTTCTGGTTAAATTTAGACCCCAAGACTCCCTCTATCCAAGCAAGGGCTGTGGGACTCCCCCTGGAAATTGGTCACAGATTACCTTAGGAGCACAGGACAGGGTACTGGGTAGCAGCCAGGTTGTCATAAGTCTTCTTTCCCTCCCTCCCTCCCCGACACACACAGACACACCCATGGGATAATCGTAGCTTTATAGGTGCTTACACCTCTTAAAGGAAAGGAGGTGCTATATTCACTCTCAGGTGCAGCTGTTTATCCTCATCAGGCATACATTAAGGACCTGAGATTAATTAATCTTCAGGTGAACAGAGTACATCAAACATATTTGATAGTTTTATTAGTATAAGTATCCCCAGCAACCCTTAATAAGTAAAGAACTTAAATACATAAACACAACCTTAAAACTAAGATGCAGACAGTAGTCCAGCAGTGAGATGGGGGCTTTCCAGTCTTTTGCATTGAGTGTCACATGTATGTTTTTCTTCCAGTTGGTGAGGGGTCTTACATGTGCACTAGGTGCAAGGAGCTCTTTGCTCTCAGGGAACGAGTCCGATCTCTGGAGGCTAGAGTAGCAGACTTGGAGGACATAACGAAAACAGAGAGGTACATAGACGAGACCAACAGGGATATAGTCCTGATGACCCACCTCCAGTCTGGCAGCATCCCTGTTGCCATGGAGGAGAGAGGTCATGTGACAGGAGAGCATCACCCTGGTGTGGCAGGAAGTGATCTTGTAGCTAGGACCTGTCCTCCAGGTGTTGTAAAATCCACTCACACCGAGGAAGTTTCTCCAGGGCCATGTGCACATGAGGGAAGGATTAGGACAGCCGTTATAGTTGATGAATCGATCATTAGGTATGCAGATAGTTGGGTGGCTGGTGGACGTGAGGATCGCCTGGTAACATTCCTGCCTGGTGCGAAGGTAGCAAACCTCACGTGCCACCAAGACAAGGTCTTAGATAGTGCTGGGGAGGAGTCTGCTGTCTTGGTACATGTCAGTACTAATGACATAGGAAAATATGGTAGGTAGGTTTTGGAGGCTAAATTTAGGCTTTTAGGTAGGAAGTTGAAATCTAGAACTTCCACGGTAGCATTCTCTGAAATGCTTCCTGTTCCACGCACATGACCGAAAAGGCAGGCACAACTCCGGAGTCTCAATGCGTGGATGAGACAATGGTGCAAGAATGAGGGTTTTGGATTTGTTAGGAACTGGGGAACATTCTGGGGAAAGGAGGGGCTCTTACGAAGGAATGGGCTTCACCTTAACCGGGATGGAACCAGGCTGCTGGCATTATCCTTTAAAAAGGTGATAGAGCAGCTTTTAAACTAGATAATAGGGGAGAGCCAACAGTTGCCCAAGAGCGCATAGTTTGGAACAATTTATCCTTAAAGGATACTACAAAAAGAATGAAGTTAGGGCATATCAGCAGAGAGGTTCCAATAAAGACAAAAGTAGCCCAAATGCCCTTGAGTATGGAGCAGACAGAGCTTAAAGATTCCAAATTACCCCTGCCTACCGATAGCCAGATTAATATGAGTAAAATACAGTCTCTAAAATGCTTGTATGCAAATGCTAGAAGTCTAAAAAATAAGATGGGAGAGTTAGAATGTATAGCACTAAATGAGAGGTTATATATGATTAGTATCTCAGAGACATGGTGGAAGGAGGACAATGAGTGGGACACTGTGATACCTGGGTACAAACTATATCAGAATGATAGAGCAGACTAAATTGGTGGAAGGGTTGTGCTCTATGTTAGAGAGGGCATTGAGTCAGAAAGGATTATAGTTTTGCAGGAAACAAAATTTGCTGTAGAATCTCTATGGAATGAAATTCCATGTAAAAAGGGGAAGGTGATGGCAGTGGGGATATGCTATCGACCGCCTGGCCAGAATGAACAAATGGATGATGAAATGCTCAAAGAAATCAGGGAAGCTAACAAAAGTTACAGCACAGTATGAGTGATTTCAATTACCCTGGTGTTGACTGGGTCAGTATCACGTCAGGACATGCTAGGGAGATAAAGTTTCTAGATGAAATAAACGACTGCTTCTTGGAGCAGTTGGTTCATGAACCAACCAGAGGGGAAGCCATTTTGGACCTAGTCCTTAGTGGAACACCAGATCTAGTGCAAGAGATAAGAGTGTTGGGGCCACTTGGCAATAGTGATCATAGTATGATCTTGTTTGATGTAATTAATGGAGGAGGGATGGTAAGGAAATCCACAGTACTACCTTTTAACTTTCGAAAGTTGAACAGTCTCACAATTGTGGTGACCTCTCCCTTGTAGTTTCCCTGGAACTGTCCTCCGCCTTTGACATCATTGATCACCGCACTCTTCTTGCTCGTCTGGCCGACCTCGGGATCTGCACACTGTCCTTTCCTGGTTCCGTTCCTTTCTGTCCTCCTGCACCATCTCCATTCAGACCAGTTCAGCCAACTCTCCTTCCTCACCCCTTCACTGCGGTGTTCCCCAGGGTTCAGTGCTTGCCCCTCTCCTCTTCAATATTTTCCTTGCCCCCTTTGCACTGATTATTCAGCAATTTGGTATCTTTGGTTATTTCTATGCTGATGACATCCTTCTCCTGCACCACACCGGCTCCCTTGCCCCTGACCTCTCTGTCCTCAATGCCTGTCCCACTCAAGTTGCCACCTGGCTCAGCAGTAATGTCCTTCACATCAACCCCTCAAAGTCTGCTGCTCTTTAGTTCTCCTTTGACACCCCCCTCCCTCCATTTCCCCTTTCCTTTCCTCCATCCCGATTCCCCTTGTTTCTACCCTCCGGTATCTTGGGGTCTCGCTAGACTCCTCTCTCACTTTCCACATCTCCTTACTCATCTGCCGCTCCTTCCTCTCCCTCCATCAGATCTGTGCTGTCTGCCCCTTCCTTCCTCTTGTCCTTTCCCGGCTGGATTACTGCAACGCTGTCCTGGCTGGTCTCCCACAGTATCAGCTCCAGTGGTTGCAGCTTGTGCAAAACACAACTGCCCGTTTACTCACCCACTTCTCCCCTACTGACCACGTTACTCCCTTGCTCCTTAATCTACACTGGCTTCCAGTCAAGTTCAGGTTTGTCTACATACTCCTCACCATCACTCACAGAGTGCTTCACACCGGCACCCCCCAATATTTAGCTGGCTCCTTTCATCTTCAGTCCTCCCCCTGCCTCCTCTGCTCAGCTCATGGCAGCTGTCTCTTCCTTCCCTCCCACTCTCAGGCCCACTTGGAGTTGACCCATCACTCTGCTTTCTTTTTCCTGGCCCCCACCCTCTGAAATTCCCTCCCTCCCACCCTGTGCATGGAGCTGTTCTTTTCACGATTCAAGGGCTTGCTTAAAACTCACCTCTTCCAACAAGCATTCGACCTCCCCGACCCCTAACTTCCCTTCCTTTAGTCAGCCCACTCTCCCTCCCCTCCTCCTACAATCAGGAGCCTTCGGTTCTTTTTCCTTTTGCTTTTTCTCTCTCTCTCTGTCTCTCTCTTTCCTGTCTAAACATTGGCGTTCCTCTTTTCTTCTATTTCTTGTTTGTAGCCTATTTTTATTGTACACCGCCCTGACGTATATGCCTGGGCGGTATATCAAGCGACAAAATAAAGATAAAGATAAAGGTAGCTGATGATGAAGAGAAAATTGATTTAGAGAAGGCGGGATAATCCCACAAGTGATGAAGCGCCTACAGCTTGGGTATTCTTATCACAGTTTATCCGAGGAAAACTGGGCAAATCATTTATTTAAAACACTTATGCCATATGCACATCGCATTTTAGGTGGTTTACAACACAGTAAAAAATAGTCATATGACCCTAGACAGAAACAAAACTATAAAAAATATAATGACAAATTAGTCTAAATGCATCTACTAAGTTACTTCAGAAGGATTTCAGAAACATCATTTTTATCTGCAGATGTTTTATTTTGTCTATCTTCATATTTGTTTGAAAATGAAAAGATATGCAGTGCCCTATAGCTCTCTTCATACTCATTTTTCACATACTGATGTCTAAAAAATATAGGGCCCGATATGCAAAGGCATTTACACGGTTTGCAGACACAGTTAGCACCACTGAATATCCCGCTTAGCACCAGGGCAGGTCGGGGACACTCCAGGGGTGCTACCCGAGGATAACCGTGCAGCAGCGATATTCAGCCATGAGAGTAGGCACAGCAAACGGTGTCCTAACTTTTGCCGTCTAAGCTAACAGGGCAGCGGCTGAATATCACCACTGCATGGTTAGCTTCTGCCCTGTGTGCAGTAGTGTGACTAACCTGGATTTTCAATGCTGGTGGTCAGATATGTTCCTGGATTGAATATTTGGGGTTAAGGTTCGGGGGTGATGGCTATGTGACTTAGAGGCGCATAGCTGTCGCAACTCAATATGGGGCCTATAATTCAAAATGCATGAAAAAAGGAGTTTGCATTACTGATCTACACAACATACTCTATACTTTCAATGTTAAAAACTATTATGAAAATATGCAAGAAGTATTTAAGAATAAGAACCCAAAAAGTATTAACTGCATAGGTCTTCACTGTCTTTGTGATATTAAACCTAAGGTAGGTCCGTTTCCAAAGATTAATTTACGTTGGTCATACTTTTATAGTTGTAGTTTAAGGTTTACAATCTGAGACAACAAAGGGTTACATAATGTACCCAATGTTACAAGGTGCATAAGTGGGATTTGAACTTTGCTTTTTGTAGGTATTCATTTGGCTACTCCTCCGTCCCGAAAACTGTCTTCATCAGGCTCATAATAAGTTAAATAGAGCCCACATGTGTTCAGTGATTGTAGCTGATTAATCTGAATACTCCTGGATGAAGAATCAAGATGTTTCTATCATATGAAATAAAATTTAAGCAAACTTCTAAAACTGCCAAATAAAGCGCTGGTGAAAGTACTCAAGGATAAAATTATTCAAGGGCACAGACTGGAAGATGGCTATAAGAAAATTTCAAGGTATTTGAATATCTCTTGCAGCACTTTCAGGTTGATCAATGTAAATCAGAAACTGTTTGGCATTGTCACAACAGTGCTTGATCAAGCCATCCCTCAAAAGTCAGTAGCTATGGGTTAAGGAAAGTGATGAGGACAATCACTGTGAGGCTTAAGATGGCTTTGAAAGAACTACCAAGGTCTCTAGCTGAGACTGGGGAAAATGTTGACTGTCCAACAATTTCAATATTATTTCACAAACATGAGGGTGGCAAGAAGGAGGCCACAACTGATGAAAAGCCATAGGATGTACCGCATAGCATATGCAAAGACACACTTAGAGGATAGCACATGCATATAGGAGAAAGGTTGCTGGTCTGATAAGCTGAGCAATAAAGCTAAAAAATAAAATCCAAATCCGAAGTGGAACTTTTTGGTCTTAATCCTAGGTAGTCTGTGTGGTATAAAACAAGCACAGAACACCACCTTGCTAGCATCTCTACAGCAAAGCGTGGTGGTGATCCATTATATAGTTAAATTATATGCACTTTCATAAAATATTGAAGATATAGCTGTTTGATGGAAACAAAAGTTTTTGAGGGGAGAGGCTACTGAAAAGGATTGGGAGGTGTCAGAAAGGGAAGGGTGGTGGTTGATGTCATATGTTTTTAATGATAATTGTATAAATGTACTTTGCATTTTGCATATTGTATATTGAACATTGCTCACCTTCCTGATAATTTTTTGAAGGGCAGTCTATAAATCAATAAGTTATTATTATGATTTCTATGTTGTGGTGATGCTTTGCAGAGAGGGAATAGGGACATGTGGAAATTGAGGGAAAGGTGGATCACATAAAGTATAGCCAGATCCTGGATCCAAACCTGCTCCTGTCTACCTTAGGCTTGGAGTGGGAAAGAAGACTCACCTTTCCACAGAATAATTAGCCTAAGCACAAAGCTGGAAACAGTGACTCACCTCATAGCTGGCTGTGAAGTTCTGATGGCAGAAAATTTGTATACAGAAAGGTACAATAAAATAGTTCGTCTCATCCACTAAAGCCAGTGTAGTTGCTTTAGTATGGGTGTTACGTGAACAAATATTGCTGCACAATATAGGAAGTGGGTGGCTGTGTTCTGGGCCATCTGTAGCAGGTTCAGAGCATAGCTTGGAATTCCTTGGTAGCGGGCGTAGGTACCTACAGGAAGGTCAGGCACACACATACATAGAAAGAAAAGTTTAGTATTTAAAAGTATGATGCCCAATTATGCATTTTTACAGGATTGTTGTTAGAAGGGCGGTATTCAGATGACCATGATTGTTGAGTTTAATTATCAAAATCTCAGGGGGGAAACCTGAGCTTCTGCCTAAGGTGTCCAATGGGTTGCCCTGGGGCCGGCCCCAGTCATTGCTGGTATTTAAATACAGTGGACTTCCAACAAGTATCAAGTCAAAGGATGTGAAGACTTTTTGATTTATTTAAATGTCCTGGCTGGCCGATCATAACTGGGTGTGCGGCCCGATGATGGGTCCCACGCTCCTCGGTGAAGGCCAGGCGGTTTGCGATTGGGGGGGGTGGGGGGCCAAGCGACACAGTGGGTTTGTTGGCAGTGGGGGGAGGGGGCGCTAGGAAAGCCACATCACTTAAACTCATTGGTTCCCTTTCACTTTTTGGAAGTGGAGCCAATGAGGACGTCCGGAGGGCCACGGGGAGTGGGGAGAGGGGCAGGAGAGTATACATACTTTGCGGCTGCCTCTGTCCATTCTGGTCCTGGTGGAAGCAGCAAAGGTTTGTAGCATTCTTTGGCTGGGGGGCAATTGCTGAGGACTGTGCAGTTGCGGTTGGCTTTCCGGGTTTCCTGCCGCTTCGGTGTCTGTGCCTGGGTTGGCTGTTTTTGGAGGGAGATTTCTATCATTGCCATCTTCTGGGGTTCTTCTTCATACCCAGCAGCAGTAAATTGTAAGGCGCACAATAACTAAAGGGGAGAGGAGAGAGAGGCTACATTTGCCGTGGGGCTTGTAGGCATGCCGGCACGGCAGGGTAAAGCAGCAAGGACAGTGGGGGCTTATGCTGCCCCTTCCTGGCAGTCTCCATTACACAGACTGATGGTCGTGCGGCAGCTGTAGCGCAGACTTTGGAAGGGCCTTCAGCTCAGCATAGGGACTTGGATAGGGTAAGTACTGTACAGCCTTTAGCTACAATGGGACTTGCTGGGGGGCCTCAGCCCATTGTGGGTGCATGAAGGGGGTGGGGGGGGGGTAAGAGGACATCTACAGGCAAGACTGCTAGGGGAAGGGGCAAAGGCAAAGCTAGAGGTTCACATGGACCTGTGCCTTCAGTTGAGTCTGGCTTGGAGCCTACTTTATTGGATGTCGTGCCCACTGAGGGGATGGGCAGGTGGACTGAGAGGGGTCTGGAGACTCCTCAGGTTCCTTCCTTGGAGGGAGCGTGCAACACTGCTAATGGCTCAGGGGGTAGAGCCACAGCTTCCAGTGTGACTTTGGCGGAGCCTATAGGTGCACGCTGGCCAGTGGATCTGCCTCACTTTGAGGGCTCACCGATGGCTTATGGCACCACAGAGGATTATTGGGGGAGTTACAGTGTGGTTACCCCTACTGGGGGGGGGGCACCCTTTTTAGGGGGATGGGTTAGGGACGGACCTTTGGCCTCTGTATGTGGCCTGGTGCGCACACTGGCTACCTCCCTATGGGAGGTGGTGCTGCATGGGATCACTGGCTCAGGGGGGGTTCAGGTCCGTCTAGGTCATCCTGTCCAGGGTCTTTGTCTTCCATTGTTCCCCTCCCCCTTTTTCTTCTCTGGTCTCTCCGCAGTTGCCGTTGGTGGCGCAGCAGTGCACAGATCAAGTGGATGGAGGTTTTCCGAGGTCTGGCAGCACTGGAGTTACTGGACAACCTTGTCTGCAGCAGATGAGGGTGGAGTGCAGCCCAAGCAGTGGCATCGTACCATCTCATATTCAGAATTGCCCGCTGGCTGCGGTTGCTGCTGCCATAGGTGAGAGGTCAACTGAGTCAAGCGACGGCGGGTAAGACATCAGAGAAGCGAAAGCATACGTGCTGACGTAGATGTGATTTGGACTTCTCCTCTTCCTCTCCCAAGTAATTTTCGTCTTCCTCCAGTTCCATGGGGACGTGGGGGGCAAACGTTCCGAGTGTGGCTTCCGGTATGGGGGTTGGAGTTGGGGCTCCCACCTTGGCTGCCCTCTCTGAGTTGTGGGAAGGAGTTCCACATGCTTATACCGTAGGATCGACAGAGGTGTTATCTGCCTACTCGAGGGGCACAGGTGGTCGGGAAGAGCAAGAAGAAGAGGAAGGAGGATGAGAAAGCAGGCAGAATTAAATGGGTTTCACGTAACATCATGAATTGGACCAGGACTTTCTTGCGTCTAACTAGCGTATGGGGCAATTATGCACTGGAGTAGTACGGGCTTCTATTAGCATACGCAGATTCGATATTGGAGGCCTCGCAGACACACGAAGGTTGGGCTTGGCTGAATTACTAAAAATAATTCAGAGATAAGATGGAGGAGAATGGAGAATATGCAATTGTCTTGGGGGACGCAAGGCATTAATTTATGGTTGACGCACATGTCAGCCAGGGCAGGCGTTACCAATAGTGGGGGTGTAAAAGGGGGGCTAGCACTATCTTCGGGGGCAAACCGCTCCTTTGAGCTCAGGGCTATGGTCTCTCAGCAAAAGCAAGGGGAAGGTGGATCAGAAGATCTCTGTTGGTGATTCAACAAGTTCACCTGCCCTTTTCCAGACTGTAAATTCTGTCACGTTTGCTCCACATGTGGCAGGGGGCACTCGGCAGTTAAGTGTAGATGAAAAGGGGCCTTAGCGGCCCTTTTGGACAATCAAAAGTGATTTGGATTCATTCGGCCTGGCTCCTACCGCTGTGCGAGTTGAGGCCATGTGGCCATAGCTGCAATGTTAATATAGGCATGATGACTGTACTGTCCGAGAGTGATTTTCAAAAGATTTTTTTTATTCCTGTACAGGGACTGGTTTGTTTGCCTTCGGCACACAACGTGCCTTCAGTCCAGTGCTTTTTGAATGTTGTGCAGGTTAAGTTGGCAGTGGAGTTAAGATTGGGCAGAATTGCAGGCCCCTTTGCCTAATGGCTGTTCTCAGATCTTGTTACCTCTCCCTTAGGTGTGGTCCCCAAGAAAGAGCCAGAGAAATTTTGCCTGATCTACAATCTATCATTTCCTGGGGGAAAGCCAGTCAATGACTATATCCTCAAGGAGTCATGTACAGTGCGCTATGCGTCCTTTGATTGTGCAGTTTCCTTAGTTCGAAGGTAAGGTGTGGAGGCCCTTCTAGCCAAGGTTGATATCGAGTCTGCTTTTTGATTGCTCCCTGTCCATCCGTCTGCCTTTTATTTGCTGGGTTTCTGAATTAAGGTGCATTTTATTTTGAGAAATGCACACCTACGGGTTGTTCTGTGTCCTGCACATACTTTGAGATGTTTAGCCCTTTTCTGCATTGGATTTTGGTGCAGCGAATGGGTATCCCAAATGTGGTTCATTATTTGGATGATTTCTTCTTCATGGGGCCGGCTCATTCTTATGCATGCAGTGTGCGTCTCCAGGAGTTCCTTGTTTTGTCTTGTGAGTATGGCATTCCCCTGGCAGCAGGAAAGACTGAGGGCCCTTCAGCAAAGATAATTTTTCTTGGGTATTGAGCTGGATTCGGTGGAGCTGGTTGCCCGTCTTCCTCCCAAATAGGTGTCTAAACTTCAAGCGTTGGTAGCAGTAGTGGGGGCCTCCTGCAAGGTAACTTTGTGGGAAATGCAATCCTTAGTGGGATCCTTGAATTTCACCTGCAGGGTCATTCCAATGAGCCGAGTATTCTCACGAAGTTTGTCAGCATCCATGGCAGTTGTCTCCAAACCCCACCACCACCCTAGAGTAACGAGGAGTTTGCATGAGGACCTGCATGTGTGGGATGCATTTTTAGCGGGTTTCAATGGGACATTTTTTTTTGAGGAGGCAGAGGTTTCCAATGCAGACTTGCAGCTATTCACTGATGCTGTGGGTGACTTGTGCTTTGGTATCTATTGTCAAGGTTCCTGGTGTGCCGATCCATGGCCGTAAGCATGGCATGATTCTGGTCTCACCCGCAACATCATGTTTCTGGAGCTTTTTCCAATAGTGGTGGCTTTGGAGTTATGGCCAAACAGGTTTTGCAACTGTAAGGTGGTATTTTGGTGTGATAACACTGCAGTGGTTGAGGTGATTAATCACTATCCTCCATGCTGCTCCAGGGTCGTGGCCTTAATGCATGCTCTTGTGTTGTCTTGTTTGTGCTTGAAGTGTCTGCCATGGCTCGACATATTCCTGGCTATGTTATCAAAATTGCTGACTCTATTTCCCATTTCAAATGGGATTCTAGCGCCAGAAGCGGATATGGAGTAGCCCTTCGGGTGGATTCATAGTCCGCAGGTTGTTGCAAGGCTGGGAATGGTCCTCCCCAACTCCTCACGACTCCAGGTGTCTGATTACCAACAACTTACTGGTACGATTGTGGTAAGTGCTGTCAGAAGAAGTGGATTCAGTGTATGAGACTGCCTTATTCCGGAGAGTTTTTTGCCTGGCCTTCTTTGTCACATTCTGGGTCAATGAGCTGGTGGTGAACTCCCTGTGGGCATACCCAGGTGTGGGTATGTTGAGGGAACATGTGTGGGTGGAGGTTGAGTAGCCTAGTGGTTGGGGCAAATTGCCTTGGGCTGGAGGACTGGGGGCTCTAATCCCACTGGAGGACAGCAACCTCAGCTGGAGGGGCTGGGGTTTCTAATCCCACAGGTGCTCCTTGTGGCCTTGGGTAAGCCATTTAACCCTCCGTTGCCTGAGGTACATAACGTAGATTGTGAGCCCTTCAGGGACAAGGGAAATATATACCATATCTGAATATACACCACTCTGACCTGGTGAAAAGTGGTATATAAGCATTGCTAAATAAATAAAATCAGATCTGCATTTTGCTGGCCAGATCAAAGATGGACTAATTGGGAAGAGGGCTCTGTGTGATTTTAAATGTGGTAGAAGGGGTTAATACTTGCCTGGTGGCTAGTTTAAGAATCTACTTAACCTTGAGACCTAGAACCGGGTGATTGATGTTTGCTCACCAGGATTCCCATCCTCTGACTCGATTTCAGTTCACAGCCAACTTACGCCTTGCATTGCAGCGCTTAGGGGAAGAACCCGCTGTGTTTGCCTCCTATTCTTTTCACATTGGTGCTGCTGCTACTAGTGCGGCTGCTGCCGGGTGGTCATATCACATTATACAGAGTATTGGCAGATGGCGTTCCTGGGCTTTTGCAGGCTATGTTCACTTATGAGTCTGGGAGCGGGGGGTAGCTACCTTCTTGTGAATTCTTAACAATGTTCCTTTTTTGCAGATGCGCAGTGGTGGCCCCGGCACTGTTGGCTGATTGGTCATTGATTTGTTCACTAGGCTGGTCAGCGAATGGCGGTGAGACCGGTGGGGCTTAATTTGGGCCTCACTTTGGTTGAGGTATCGGTGTCATGGCTGGGTGAGCATGGCCTATGATGGAGCCAACA
This sequence comes from Ichthyophis bannanicus, assembly GCA_033557465.1. Classification (NCBI taxonomy): domain Eukaryota; kingdom Metazoa; phylum Chordata; class Amphibia; order Gymnophiona; family Ichthyophiidae; genus Ichthyophis; species Ichthyophis bannanicus. Next base: position 402,260,104 of record CM066032.1, on the reverse strand, counting down.
TCTGCCCTTGCTGTGGCATCATGATTGGGTGTGAAGTCGCGCTGCGGTGATTCTCCTGCACATAGGAGGAAACAATCTCTGTTCCTGGACCTGCAGACAGATCATCCGGGTGACGAAAAGGGACGGTGGAGGTTTTCCACATGTTCCATGGGGTGCTTTTGTTGTGGTCTGACATCATTCTGAGGCCTTCCTGTACGGACTGGTGACACTGGTCAAGAGGGCTAGCAAAAATCACTCGCCAGATTGGGCATTTGGTTTGCGAACAAGGGGATTATCAGATTATGCACAACTAGGCAGAAGCTGAGTGCGTGGGCCTTTTTCGACAGGATGGTGTCCACTTCTCCCCAGTTGGTCAGAATTTGCTTCTCAATAATTGTCAGGAGGCCTTAGAATGGATTGTTCGGCATGAGGCCCACTGGTCACAGCTTTGAAGGGGGGGGGGGGGGCGGGCGGAGCAGTGGCTCTAGCTTTCACCTTGTGCTGGTGGCGAGTCCCTGGAGGTTTCTGAGGTCTGGAGCCTTGGGAGCATTACAGTTAGATCGTAGTCAGGAGATCACTGCCCGGATAGGTGGGGTGCTAAGGGGCACCCGGAAGCTCGGCCACCTTTGCTAGTCATATGGTGAGGTAGACCCAGTGGGGGCCTCAAGCTAGCCGTGAGCATGCTCGTAGCAGAGGGTGGAGATGGTATCACCTTGCTAGTAATATGACTGGTGAATTGCCTGATCCGGTGAGTTTGGTTATTGTTGACTAAGTTATTCAGTTGTACCTAAGTTTGAGCTGTATTCAATAAAAGCTGCGACCAGTTTGTTTCCAAAATCCGTGTTATGTGTTTCCTTAGCGGTAGGTAAAAATTTGAAGTTGAGGGGGAAGATTGTGGTATAAGTAGGGGGCTAATGAGAAATGCAATGGGAGGTACTGGGCCCATGCTACCTTGGCTACTTATTCTTACGGTAATTACTTTCTAATAAAACTGTTGCTTCATATTTTACATGTGGAATATGTTCTGACGATCAGTAAAACATATTCCTACTTTACCGCATTTGAACTGTATTTTTCAGACAGAGGAATGTAAAAGGCGTTCAAGGATGTGATGACTTTTACATGGCACTGCAGACATGAGACGAATTTGAAGCTAAACATAAACCAGAAAAACTATAATCTAGTTCTGAGTTCAACAAAATTTTGGAATTTTCGTGTTAAGCTACTGAGAAAGTCTGCTGAACTTTCCTCAGTGGATTTAAGATAAATTCAAAGGAAAGCAGAAGTAACAGAAAAACTCAGAGGAGATGTGAAGAATCCTCTTGCAAGTTTTAAAATTAAAACCAGAACCAATGCAATCTTTCAGCTTTTCAAAACTAGCAGGTAATTTTATTTATCTGGAAAGTTCAAAGATTCGCCTCTTCTGGGAAAGTAAATCCAAATCATAAAACAGAAATCACAATTTTATTTGGTTGCTAACTGAACATTTAAAAAGAGGTTCATGGTATTTCTGTTTTAAACAGTACACTGAATGATCCTAGTGTTTGTCGACTAAAAGTGACCAATGTGCTAAAAGTCTGTTAATGCTGTTGCAAGTGTCAATGTATGTTAAAAGCACTGTTAATGCATGCAGTATAATTTATGCACATTACAACAGTTTTTACACTTGCAAATTTGCTTATGAGGGTTTTAATGCAAAAGTTAAGTAATGAGATTCAAAACTAAGCAGAGCAAAAATGTATGCACACTGATTGTCTTACATTAACACAACAAAACCCAACCAACTCTGGAAGATATATTTACATTCTAGTGATAATGTTTGTTGGTAGGCATATGCATACTTTACCATCTGCCTCATTTGCATGTCATTGACATCTGCTGTTCATGTTACTGGCCAATATTAATACGCTTTAGTACATAACCTCCTAAATGCCCTGTACCGCACTACAATATTGGGCTTTTTAATGAATTTCAGGAGAAATCCGATTAAGATCAAACCCCTTCACCTCAATGTTGAGTTACATAATCATTTAGATAAAAGCAAAGAATACCCTATATCCAGATCCAAAATTATCTTCTGTTGTTGTAACTGAATAATAGTATCTATGTTATAAAAGAAAAAAAAATCTTGTCTAGAAGTCGATTGCGTCTATCTTTTTCTTATATTTGAGGAGTTCTTTTAATTTGAGGTTAATTCATGTAGTGAGGTTAATTCATGTCGTGCATGCAAATAAATGCATTGTAGTAATACAGACCCTCGCTGCCGCAGGCACATGGCATGGCGTAACATAGCCTCAACTCATTAATGCACAGCATCTTGACACCCGCTCCCAAGGAGACACATAGACTCCTGAAAGCAGACGACTTAGCCTGGGGTTCTCTGGCTGAGTTTCAGAGCTGCCAGGCACACACCAGCTCATCAATGAATCAGAGGTGGCATGTGTCACTGGTAACTTTCATAGCATATGATTCTCTGCTCTTTTATGTTTATTTTATCCTGAAAACACTAATACTCGCTTGTTTCTGTCTATGCCAACTTTTGAATAAAATGTGCATCCATGAATCAACTTAAAATATGCAAGGAGGAGAAGAAAAATAAGCCCTTCTATTACTGTAAATCTGCTACCTTCAAATAAAGATAAGTTACTGCTACTGATCTAATAAGACTGCAAGACCACACACTGCATTTATCTCCTACTATATGGCATTTATTTTTATATCTGCATGCTGACTCAGACCTCTCCTTGTCAGAGGAAAGAGGAAGAAAATTGTGTTTTTATAGTCAACAATTAAAGAAAGCAGTTTTGTATTATGTACAGATTATCGAAAGAGACTTTGAAGACTTTAATAACAACCAAAATGAAGCTTACGCTGCACATTTTTGCCAGGCAGACAATACTGGGCTCTAACTAAAAAAAAAATAGATATATCTACTTGCCCTAGACATCACTCCTGTGACAATTTACTTTTTCATTCAGTTATCAGGTGGGGACAGATATTATCTACAGAGTCTTCATAAGGGCTAGAAAGACCTCTTACAGTTTATTAATGTAATTGGATTGCTATATTTGCTTATCAGTCCAGTTGTCTCATGGCTATCTGTGCACATCTTCCCTAGGTATATTGGGGGGGTGGGGAGGGGGGCAGGATATTCAGTGGCGGTGGCTAGTTCTTGTATAGCAGCTAGCTGCTGAAGTTTAACCCCATATATTCAATGCTGGGGCCATATCTGGCCACTGGCATTGAATATCCTGGAAATAACTGGGCAGTGGTGATATTGAGCCACTTCCTGGTTGGCTTCTGCTGCTAAAGTAAGGCCGAATACTATTTCCCCAACGGCGATCACCAATTTTTTGTCGGGTATAGTCCGCAAGGTAGAGAGGACATACCTCTAAACCACACGCAGTACATGCCCCTTTTTTTATTTATTAATTTAATTTGATTATCAACTTGTGTTCAGTAATTTTAAAAAACCGAAAATAAGTCCACACTTATCTGCTCAAGCACGACGTGCACGTTTCGAAGCACCAGGCTCCTGCTTCAAGTGTATCAGTGAGAAAGTAGTGTGACCATTCCTTTCTAGATAGGTCTATTATAGGACCGCCTATATCACGCCAGCCAATCACCAAAAGAGGGAAACCCCACATCACAGGGGAATCCCTACAGGTAATTGGAGAGTGTTTAAAGGGTCAACCATTCAATGTCCCTATTTAAACCAACAGGCGCCATAGAATTTAGAGTGAAAATCCACCGTTGTTCCAATTGTCTCAAACGAGCTGTGCGATCTCCCCCTCTCGGATCAACTGGTACATGATCAATCACAGTCCATTGAAGTTGTTCAAAAGCATGGCCAGAATCGATGCAGTGTTGTACCATCGGGGCTGTCACCACAGACTGACTTAAACGAGATGCGTGTTCACCCAATCGGACCCGTATGGCTCGATTTGTACTCCCTACATACTGCTTTAAGCAGGGACAAATCAAGACATATACCAGTTTGGCCAATTTTTGAGGATCCGACGGTTGTGTTTCTCTATAGCCCAATATAAACATCATGCGATGGACTTATGGCAACGATTATCTCAAAAGGGGTATCCCAAATCGGTTATATCCAAAGCGTACGGTAGAGCTTTATATTCGCACTCTGAGTGGTTCTCTGATGTCACTTTAACATCTGTTCGTGATAAGGAGGAATCCCCTGAAAAAGTGACTGGGGTATTGCCTTATATGAGTCATTCTGAAACGGTGGCTTTAATTTTACGGAAACATTGGCCAGTGCTTTCTCTTTGCCCTAGTTTGAACAAGCCTTTGCAAATTGCATATTCGCGTGGCCGTAATCTGCGTGACAGACTGGTTAAATCGGCTGTCCAATGTGATCGGCCTGAACTGCCAGCTTATGGATCAGGTTCTCATGAGGCGTGTGCAAATTGTAGATACTGTGCTCTGGCCATTACGGGGTCTGCTTGGACTGATTCTCTCTCTGGTAAAAGTTTTTATCGGCGATGGCATACTACATGTGACTCGTGCTATGTGGTATATGTCTTGATTTGTCCCTGCTTAAAGCAGTATGTAGGGAGTACAAATCGAGCCATACGGGTCCGATTAGGTGAACACGCATCTCATTTACGTCAGTCTGTGGTGACAGCCCCGATGGTACAACACTGCATCGATTCTGGCCATGCTTTTGAACAACTTCAATGGACTGTGATTGATCATGTACCAGTTGATCCGAGAGGGGGAGATCGCACAGCTCGTTTGGACAATTGGAACAACGGTGGATTTTCACTCTAAATTCTATGGCGCCTGTTGGTTTAAATAGGGACATTGAATGGTTGACCCTTTAAACACTCTCCAATTACCTGTAGGGATTCCCCTGTGAAGTGGGGTTTCCCTCTTTTGGTGATTGGCTGGCGTGATATAGGCGGTCCTATAATAGGCCTATCTGAAGGTTTGAATTCCCTGACGTCACCCGCCATAGATCTGGCGTTTTTTGAAGAAGGAATGGTCACACTACTTTCTCACTGATACACTTGAAGCAGGAGCCTGGTGCTTCGAAACGTGCACATCGTGCTTGAGCAGATAAGTGTGGACTTATTTTCGGTTTTTTAAAATTACTGAATACAAGTTGATAATCAAATTAAATTAATAAATAAAAAAAGGGGCATGTACTGCGTGTGGTTTAGAGGTATGTCCTCTCTACCTTGCGGACTATACCCGACAAAAAATTGGTGATCGCCGTTGGGGAAATAGTATTCTGTTTTTGATGATTGATTAATTGGAGTACTAGCTATTTGGGATTTTTTGGTTTTGAATCGCTAAAGTAAGGCCAGCATTTGCTGTGTCTTATTTTACCCATGTGATGCTAACCAGGCAGCGGCTCAACATTGCTGCTGCTGCCCAGTTAGCAACAGATGCCGCCCCCGAATGCTTCTGACATACCCCGATTCTAAGTGGTTAGCATTGAGGCGTGTAGCAGTGGCTTATCCTGTGGTCAGAAGTTAGAAATGCACCTACAGCAATCTACACATGATAAGAAGACTCTTCTTCAGGCAAATTTAAAGATTTTAGAACAGTCCATTTTATATGTCCCCTTGCCCATTTCTTTTAAGGTGTCTTATGTGCAATTTACGCTCTGTTCTTATTTTGATTTTAATTTTGTGTATGTGGTTTGTTTGTAGTCTTAACCCCTGAAGAAGGCTCCGCCAAAACACGTCCATGTTGGGTTAAATACCCCTTGTGTGTTCTTAATAGGAATTGGATTTCTAGTGCATTCTCAATAAATTTTGTTTGGTCTACCTGCTCTAGACTGGTTTACTCTAGTCTGTGCCTGGGCATCTTTGTACGATTCAGTTAACCGTAGTTCTGTCATAAATGAATGACATAGAAGCCTCATTAGCTAATCAGGCTACAGCTTTGGAGGACCATTGCCTGACTCACATATTTTCCATAGCAATACTGCACCCTGTGGTTAGAGAAAAAACATGGGAACCTTGAACATAAAACACAAAACTGGGTGCTTAAAGTATATGGGAGTCAATTTAGAAGCTCTGTTCATGAATTGGATGTTTGAAAATGGGCACAAAGATGTACAAATCATGGACACATCCTGGAGCTATTTCAGAAAGCCGCATATATAGAAGTATCCAGCACAAGAACATCTGGGCAGCAGGTGGGGCATGATGGAGGTGGGCCCTGGGTTGAGCTAGGGATTTGCATGACGCAGTGCAAATTTAGAATGGCATAAGAATGTCAGGCCCTGAGTGTTGAGGTGTCCATACCTATACCTGCTCCTGATCAAAATAAGGTGCAAAAAAGTGTTCATTTCATGGCTGTCATGCTTCCAGAGGAAGAGAGAATTATGCTTACTCCGCAACAATTAAGAGATCCTGGTCAAAAAAAGCTTCCTGTAAATACATACTCCAAACATATTAGTGGCCTGCTGCCACACATCTGAGGCAGCATGTCGCGGCAGAACATGCTAGTCTCATAACATAGACGTTCCCCTTCTGACTTACTTAGGCTGAGACGTCCATGTACTCGGTTCTGCAGATATGCACTTTGAGGATGTCCACATTTTGTATAATGGCCTACACCCATGCATGTGCCTGGTTTTGCTATCTGCGTGGGCCCTGTCTCCAGAGCAGGGATGGCATTTTTTGGGGTGGGGAGGAGGCTATTTCAGAAGGCACTGCTGCCAGTCCCCCAGTTTTTGGACTTTCTGCTCTGGGCGCCCCAGATTCTTCTTAGAGGTCCCTTCTAAATTGCCACTTCACACATATATGGGCCGATATTCAGCGCACAGCAGTCAACCTATTTTTAAACACTAGCCATCATGGGTAAAAAAAAAATGGATATTCAGAAGCAATATCCAGATAGTGGCTGCCATTGATATCTTGTTTCAGTGTTGACCACTGGGAATTATCTGGAAAGCAGCGATATTCCCGATAGCCAACCATATCAAGTTAGGCCTGCCTTTACCGCGGCTTAACTTGATGCAGTTTGTTATCCAGTTAGCAGGCTGAAAATTGCCAGTAAATGGATAATGCGGGGGCCACTCTCGCCCTTCCCATAGACTGCCCCAGCATACTCTCAGTGCTGCTTTAGCCAGAGGAACAATTCAGTCACACTATTCAGATAGTAACGCTGAATATTCCTCTCACTGGCACATATCTGGTTAGCATGTGCTACTAACCAAATGAGTGCCTTTGAATACTGGGCCCATACAATCTAAAAAGCCTTATTTTTTTTTAAATAGAATGAGGGGGGGTGACAGGGTTTTTCTAAGATGGCTGCAGCAACAGTCTGTTCCGCGTGAGTTCGCTCTAATGGGAAAGAAGCAAAAGGGGAAGTCTGGGCCGTTGCCCTCTCAGCCAGTAGACACCTCTTCGCCGGTTGTTGCTTCTGTGGTGGGTCCTCTTGATCCTTTTCTTCAGCGTACAACGCGGGTTCCGGAATCAGCGGGAGGAGTTTCTCGGCTAGCAGTTTCGCCGGAGTCGGAGTGCCCGACGTCTGCGTCGATTTCAACTATCTCCCCCGTATTGAGCCCTGCACCAAAACTGGCCCGTAGTCAGCCCTTGCCTGAGGGCTTCCTGGAGATATCGACACCGCCGTTGTCGGCGGGGGGTCCTTCCTCATGAGGGCCAGGATGGGCTGTTTCGACTGGGTCTGGGAGTGAGCCAGTTGGAGATCTCGGCTCACAACATGTTTTGGTGCCATTGGGAGAAGCAAGGGGTGAGACGGGGTCTGTCTCATCGTGTGGAGACCGTTCCTTGGCGTTTATGGAGCTGCTTATACCTCCGGTTGTGTCTGAAATGGCTTTTTCTCTGCAGAGACCGCAGAATTTTACACTTGAAGCCATTTGGAATGGGATTGTTTCACTTGGGGAAGCCCTCCTGCCACAGGTATCGTCTTTGTCCAACAAGGTGACTGTGACTTCAAGTTTGGTGAATGAATTAGAAAGAACTGTTTCCAGTATTCAAACGGGTTATGGTGATGTTAACAATAAGGTGGTCTCCCTTGAGGAGTATTCAGAGGGACATAGGAAGAATATACAATCCCTACAGATGAAAACTGAACATTTGGAAAATATCTCTCGTGCTAATAACTTGAGACTCATTAATTTTCCGAGAGCTTTGTCTATTTCGCCCAGGGATATGCTTAAAAAATACTTAGTTGAGACTTTGGGAGTTTCCCCCGAGTTAGACCCCCCTTTGGTAAAAATCAATTATTTACCAGTAGCGAAGCTTGCTTTGGCTTCAGGTGTTATTGGGGGTGATCAAACTCAGGAGGATGTTCTGAATGTTACTGATGTGTTAGAGAATTGTGGTCTTGGGTCACAGGTACCAGCTACGCTTTTAATAACCTTTGCATTGATCTCTGACAAGGAGTGGGCATTGAAATTATTCTTTCAGAAACGAAATATTTTGTTTCGTGGTCTAGCAGTACGTATTTACCCTGATCTCTCAAGAAAAACCCAAAGGCGGCGTAGAGAGTTTTTGCTGCTCCATCCGGGGGTTTTGCAATTGGGAGGGCTTTTTTTCCTTAAACATCCTTGTAAGTGTCTGGTGAAATACCAGGCAATTTCTTATATTTTTTTGGGAGCCCTCTCAATTGCTTGCTTTTATTAGCGTTAAGCGGTCGGAAACCACAATTGGCTCATAGGATAGATATTCCGTTATTGGACTGTTTGCACTTTCTTTGTATATTTGGTTAAGAATTATGATGTTAAACCCCCTTTGTATTGTGGGCTAGGGAGACCAGGCAATTGGATTATTTTCCCGTTGTATTTCCTGTTATTATATCTGAGTGTTACTGTGGATATATTTCTATATGCCTGTTCTATTTCTTCAAGATTGGCTTTGTGTGGCCTTTCTTGTTTTTTTTTCCAAAAATTGCATGAATAAAAAAATTTAAAAAAAAAAATAGAATGAGGGGACCTTATACAGATACCTACAAATGTTCAGAAATGAAGCTGCATATATAAAGGAGATATTCAAAATTAACAGAAAGTTTGTATTACTTCAAATGATGTACTGCTTGGTGGGTCTGAAACATAAAAATTTGGATCAACTATCCATTATTAAATTTATCTTCATTTTGTGGTACACTTCTAGTAGCCATATTGGTTCCAGAGAAAATTAGAGTCATATTAGGCTGTGATGCCCTTCAAAGGCTAACAAGGAAAAGGTTGTAGTAGATATATATATATATGGGGGTATGTTTACTAAAACGTCTTAATGTGCGCCTGGTGACGTTATCGGGCGATAAGGTATCTTATCGCCCAATGAAGGCACGTTACCAGGCGATAAGGTACCTTAGCATGCAATAACGCGCGCAGCGGCGCAAATGAGCGCTGAAGGTGGAGAAAGGCTCCCGGAGGGCGGAGGAAGGCTCCCCAGGGGCGGAGAGAGAGGGTCAATGGGTGGAGAGTGGGAGGGGAGAGGCTCCCTGCACACTAACGCTGTGGATTCCGGGGCTGAAACTAACGCCAGTGAAACCCTGGCGTTAGAGCAGATTTAAAGGGAAAAGAAACCATTTCCGTCAGCAATGTACAGCAAAACCAGGGAAACTGACAAAAAGTGATAAGTGTGATACATGTGCATGGAACAAAAGGGCAAATAAACATTGAAAATGACCAGAAGAAAATGTAACAAAAGCATAACCAAGCTGGGCAATAGCGATATTAATGGGAAACATCCAAAAACATTACCAAAAAAGCTAAAAAAAAAAGATATTAATTTTGGAAAGGTCTATGCTCTGTTCCCATACAAGGTGAATGATCCCACAGTGAAATAGCGCTGATCAGGGTTTTCCCTTTCCATTGGACAGGTTTCCTATGGTGTGCACATGTTACGCAACAGCAGGGCGGGCATGTCGGGGCGGGCATGTCGGAGCGGGCATGTCGGAGCGGGCAACTGGACAGATGCTGGAAAAGGGGACACAGAGGACTGCAGGCGGCACATGCTGTGGTGCAGCTGGGCCACAGTGCGGACTAGGGTGATGCCTAGGTGGCCCATAGGAATGCTGAAACAGTAGAGCAGCCAGACAGCAACTGATTGAGGGCCCAACATGGGCACAAGTGTGTCTCCCACAGTGTCAAAGGGGATGGTACCCAGCAGGTACCCCCAAGGGCAAAGAACATTGGCAGGCGGTGCTGGGGGGAAGCGTGGACATCTATGTAGGCACCCCTACCCCAGAACCCGCACCATAGGCAGCCGCCTACCCGCACACTGGATGGCCTGAGACTGTGCACCACCAGCACCACCAGCAGAAGGGCATGTCAGCATGGTGGCGGAGGGGTACTGGTGGTGGAGGGGGCAGTGGCTGCTGCCCACAGCAGACCCTGGCCTAGCCCTGTTTAGGTGGGTGCCGTTCACTGCAACAGACAGGCTCTGTCTGGCAAACAGTCATGGTATCCCCAGGGAATGAACTGTCCCTGTGGCAACAGTGTAATGCAGTACACACAGCCAATGTGTTCAGGAGTGGAAGGTCACAGGTTCAAATCCCAGCTTTGGTTCCTGCCAACCCAGTCCCCATATTTTACCCACTACTAAACCGTGGTAATAAAGACGGAACCTTTATTGCAGATAACATAAACATGTCTCAAACGCCTATATTTTACCCTACAGAGCACAGACACCATAAACATGCCCATTACCTAGAGCAGAGTCTCCCAAATGCAGTCCTGGAGGGCCAAACACCATTCAGGTTCCATGCTGTCTCTAATAAAGATGCCTGTGCTGCATTTCTATGTGCCGACCCCATGGTATGCAGATGTATCTCATGCATATTCATTAGGGACAGCATGAAAACCCGAACAGTGTTTGGCCCACCAGGACTGGAGTTGGGAACCTCTGCCCTAGAGCAGCGGCCTACAGGGGCAGAAACACCCGCACCCACAGGCTCCATTATCCAAAGCTACCTGGAGAGGCAGGATGTTGGGCCCTGCGTGCATCTCCCAATACTAGCACTTGCATACCTTAGCAATGCCACCCTAAACCTGGGAATACGGTACACATATATCAAAAGGTTGCTAGGATTACTGGCAGACAGCAATTCCTAAGTTAAGCACAATCTGCTCATTGAGCTGTATCATACCAACCTCTCTGATGTCTGTGGAGTGTGTTCCAGGTCTGGTGTCTGACAGTGTTCACCACCCTGGGAAGTGACCCCAACAGTATTGCGTACCATAGCCATGCCTGCACTGTGCCCAGGACTGGTGTGGTGGCCAGGGCTGCCAAAAGCCTCTATAGTTGCACAATGCTGGCATAAGTGTGGGAGTGTGTGTCTGTCTTTCCAGTGTGTGGTGGCTGCCAACACCTTACTCAGCCCACACTGCTTGAACTGTTGCCAGTGTTAGCCTGCCAATGTGCATAATAAGGAGCAAGGTACTGTGGGTATAGACCGGACAGGGCAGCTTGGGCAGGATGCATCTGCACAGGGCATAGGGCAATGGCTCGGACATTGTAGTGCCCAGCCACCACCTGCATGGACAGGGTGGCCACAACATGACCTGCTGGGAGGTCACTCTCACCCTGATTGAGCAGTGACCACGGCATGGCTAGGTTCCTCCATAGTGCTATATAGTATTTCTCTCAAGAGATGTTTATGGGTTCTTTTTCTGGGGCCTGATCACTGACTTATCTGCTTGGTGGGTGTGTCCACATCCCAGTTTTGGGTGCACACATCTCCTCCAGGAACATGCACTATGGACTAGCTAGCAGATTGTCTGCAGTTAGTATGTGTATGGCTGGAACACCTTGCAGGGTGCAGTGGCTGGAGACTGTCAGATAGTGGTGGGGGGCAGCTGAGCATTTCCAGGCCTACTGTCTGTCTGCTATTGTTTTATGGATGCGTACAGATCTGCATTGATTGCCCTGTAGGGTGTCTGTTCCCCAGCAGGACTGGGGTTGATGGTCCCCTCTACCGCCACCATTGCAGGGATGTAGAATGTGGATGTGTTGGTGGGAGATCCTGTCCCCCACTCTGAGCCCCAGAGGGCAGGTTGGGTGGTACTACATAATCCGCCTATGGGTCCAAACACCCCCCCTCCCCCTGTCACTTAAATCATGTGACCATGGCACCCACACAGGATATGCACTATTCTGGGTGCATCATAGTCCATAAGGGCTAGACGTGACTGAGAAATACACATGGACACAGGTGTATCCTAAGTGTGTCTGGAAGGACTACCTATCACACACTGGCACTAATGGGGATCTGCAGCATAGCCAGCTCAGCTAAGCCAGGTGCTGCGGACCTGGTGCTCGGCGCCCCACCTCACCCTCAGGGTGAGCACAGTACCCGCACAATGTGACGGTCTGTAGCTACTCTGTGCCAGTACCACACACGGTCAGTTCCCCCTACCAGTCCGAGGTGCTGTGGGGGTGCATACCCCATCTTGTGATCATGTGTAGACTGCTGATCTGCATGTAAAGTGCTTCATGGGTACGGGTGGGTTAACCCTATCCTGGTAACCACAGCAGACTGTTTGTGTGGTGACCTGCAGTCCCTCTGTAGCCAGACAGGGGTGTGTTAGTAGCAATAGAGATGTAGCACACTGGTTACTTCACTGCCTGTGGAGTCAGAGGTCATGGGTTTGATCCCACAGTGGAGTTATTTGGTAGGGCTGGCCAGGGCATTGTCTATTTTTAATGTAAATTAGTGCTCCCAGCAAAAACACCCTCACAGTGCTGTAACCTTAAGGTGCCTCATAAGGCGCCCCATAAAGTGCCTTATAAGGTGCCCTATGAAGCGCCTTATAGGGTGCCCTACAGGGGACATTATAGGGTGCCTTGGCGGACAGTGCACTTTATAATGTGCCCTCTGGAGTGCCTTATAGGGCGCCTTATGTGGCACCTTAGGTTACGGCACTGTAAAGGTGTGTTTTCTGGCAGCACTAATTAAAATAAAAGTAAAATGCCTCACAAAGCACTGCTTAAATGTAAAGGGTAATGCCTCAGCCAGCCTTATTCATTAGGTGCACTGAGGGATTGAACCTATGACTCCTGTACTGTCAGTCAGTGTATTAAGGAAGGGAGGGAGGGAGGAGTGACCTAGTGGTTGGGGCAAGGCATCACAGGCCAGAAGGTCAGTGGTTCAAATCCCACTAGAGGACAGCAACCTTGGACCAGAAGGACTGGGGTTTCTAGTCCCACAGGTGCTCCTTGTGGTCTTGGGCAAGCCACTTAACCCTCCATTGCCCATGTTCCTTGTAAGTATTAGTGTATGTGTCTCATATCCCCTCATGTTAAATGTATCCCCCAATTGTGTTGTGACCACTTTGATTGAAGGATAAGGTGGTATACAAAACTGTCTAAATAAAATAAATAAATTAATTAACCATTGTGCTACACCTCTGCTGCTCTGCTTATATGTCAGCACACCTACTTAAGATTGACGCATGTTAACGTGCATAGCTCAATCCGTTGCCCGATAATGTGCGTGGCACTTGTTATCACCCAATAATCCTGGTTTGCTACATTTAGACCGGAACACCCACTCCTTTTATGGCATCCTACACACTATCGCCGGGCGCACGTTAAGACTGCTTAGTAAACATACCACATATATATATAGATATATTTCTGTTCTGTAACCTACTTTTGTTGGCCCTTTAAAAAAAATCACAACCTGTCAGTCTTCGAAAAGCCTTCATTGAATCCATATGAACCAGGTAATTACCACCCTATTTCTTCTCTTCCTTTCTTGGAAAAATCATTGAAGAGGTAGTACTTCAGCAATTGCAAGATTTTCTTGCTGAATCTGACTTGTTTGATCCCATATCTGTTTGGCTTTTGCTGCAATAATAGCTTAGAGACCTGGCTCTTATCTAAGCATTGGTGTCATCTACATTCCTGCTTGTGCTGCTTGATGTGTCTTTTGCTTTTGACACACTAGTCCATGATCTTTTGTTATGTTAATTAAGATCCTTAGGTATCAGCAGTCTGGTTCATACATGGTTCTCATCATTTTTGCAAGACAGATCTCAGCTGGTAAGGCTGCATGGTAAATCTGCTGCCTGGACTACAGTACAAATGGGAGTTCCCCAGGGGCTGCCATTATCTGTTGTTCTGCTTAATATCTACATGCACCCACTCTATTCATTTTTGGCAGATCTTGGAATTGGTCATTGGCATTATGCTGACAATATACAGATTTTTTCCAATCAGTTCAGAATATTTTACAAGCTGTCTTGGCAACAGTAAGTGAGTGTATGGGGTTGATTAGTGCCTGGATATCTTCAAACAAATTGACTCTTAATCTGAAGAAAACAGATTTGTTTATCAACTTGAATGGCTTTGTCAAATGTGCCTTCTCGTTTGCATGTGAATAGTTGTGATATTCCCATCCTGACAGAGGTCAGCAATTTAGGAATTACAGTAGATTATGCTCTCAATATGAGGCCACATATTAAAATGGTGCTAGATAAATCCTTTCATAAACCTCAATATTTGTGACTTCAGAACTGTCCAATAAACCGTAGTCATCTTGGTTCTGGACTACTGTAACTCATTATATCATGAGTTACCCACTTTAAAAACGTTAGAAGTAGTTCAGAATGCAGTTGCTGAGTTATTATCAGTTTGCTCATGCTTTGTACACATTGGGGAGTACTTTAGAAGCTCTATTCATGTTTTGGATGTTTGAAAATGGATACTCAGATGTCAAAATCACAGAGATGTCCCCAGAGCCATTTTAGAAAGCAGGTATATGGACGTCCATAGTGCAAGGACATCAAGTAGAATGGGGGCATGGAGGAGTGGCCTGGGTAGAGCAAGGACAATGCACGTCATGGTGCGATTTCAGAATGGCACGAGCATGTCCAAGGAAAGTAAAGGGCATGCTGGAGGAGTGGCCTGGGTGGAGCAAGGAAGATGCACATAATGGTGCGATTTCAGAATGGCATGAACATGTCCAAGTAGAGTAAAGGGCATGCTGGAGGAGTGGCCTGGGTGGAGCAAGGAAGATGCACATCATGGTGTGATTTCAGAATGGCATGAACATGTCCAAGTAGAGTAAAGGGCATGCTGGAGGAGTGGCCTGGGTAGAGCAAGGAAGATGCACATCATGGTGTGATTTCAGAATGGCATGAACATGTCCAAGTAGAGTAAAGGGCATGCTGGAGGAGTGGCCTGGGTGGAGCACGGAAGATGCACGTCATGGTGCGATTTCAGAATGGCACGAGCATGTCCAAGGAAAGTAAAGGGCATGCTGGAGGAGTGGCCTGGGTGGAGCACGGAAGATGCACATCATGGTGTGATTTCAGAATGGCATGAACATGTCCAAGTAGAGTAAAGGGCATTCTGGAGGAGTGGCCTGGGTGGAGCAAGGAAGATGCACATTGTGGTGCGATTTCAGAATGGCACAAGCATCTCTGGTCCTGGCTATTGAAATGTCCATGCCTATACCTACTCCTGACTATGAATAAGGAGGACAAAAGTGCTCTTTTCATCTATACCTATTCCTGACTATGAATAAGGAAGACAAAAGTGCTCTTTCCTTATCACCTCTCCAGTCCAGTCCCGGAATCTCTGGGATATAGGTTCCTCCAGCAGCTTGGAGACTGAACTTGCTCCAGTTTGTTCAGTCTCCAAGCAGCTGGAGGTTGATGATCCTAGAGATTCTACGCTCACTGGAGGGACAATTAAGCATTTTTTGAATTTATTTTTGGAATTCTTTGAATTTATTTTTGTTAAGTAGTACAGTTATTGTGGTTTTAAAGCCTCAGATGTGCCCCCCCTCTCTCCTTTAAATTTTCTTCTCTGTCAGTTTTTAATGCAGCATTTGTGTTCTGGCTCAATTTATTTATTAACAAGTCTCCTGAACATACTTACCATAGGTGAGGAGTACTTATTGGCAGAGTAAGGACAGCTCTTTGTTGTTGTCAGGTAAGTGCTTTTTTTCTGGGAGGCACTGTTTCCTCTGAGCTGCGTCCTTTTTGTTGAGCTGCCGGAGTTTTTCAATTTTTTAACTTCCTGGTTATGCGGCGCATCTGGTTTCTCCTCCGACGCTGGAAAAAAGCTTAGCGTCGGGGAGCCGGTTGATTGGAGATAAGTTTCAAGGGGCTGGTTTCCTGCAGGCCGTGCTGTTTGTTTCCTGCTGCGAAGTTATTCGCTGGTGGCAGTTGCTGCAGGCCGCGCTGTTTTTAGCACGTGCACGACGAAACGCCAAACAGTAGTTGAGTGGAAAACAGTGAACAGTGAGTTTTTCATTCTTCTTAGGTTTCTTTCTGAGGGGAAACTTTGTTTTTAAAAGATATAGAAATTTTTTATTTGCTTTGTCTACAAGTCATGTAGCGGGGGTGGACAATGTGGAAGCCGATTTTTTGAGTCGGGTGAAAGTGGATCCAGGAGAGTGGATTCTCCATCCCCAGGTGTTTCAATAATTAATAAATCATTGGGGAGTTCCAGTAATGGATCTCATGGCAACCTTCAAGTTGGTGAAAGTCAATCGGTTTTACAGTCGAAGGCAAGAAAGAATGTCGGAAGGTCTGGATGCACTCATTCAAAGTTGGTCAGAGCAACAGCTTCTATACGTCTTCCCTCCGTGGGTATCGATAGGGCGTGTTCTACAAAGAGTAGAACAGCACAAGGGGCTAGTAATATTGATAGCTCCAGATTGGCCAAGACGTCCATGGTATGCAGATCTCATAAGATTGTTGGTAGACCGGCCTTGGCTCTTACCGATAAGAGAAGATCTGTTGAGCCAGGGTCCATTAAGCATGCCTCAGGTGGATCAATTCTCACTTACAGCTTGGCTCTTGAAAGGGCAAGGTTAAAGGCCAGGGGATACTCTTCGGCGGTGATTTCCACTTTGTTGAAAGCAAGGAAGAGATCTACCTCTTTGGCTTATATTCGTACATGGAGGATATTTGAGGCGTGGTGTGAAGACAAGTGTTTTGAAGCATTTAAAGCTTCAATTTCTCAAATTCTATCTTTTTTTGCAGGAAGGATTTGAGAAAGGTTTAGCACCGGCGTCATTGAAAGTGCAGTTGGCAGGCCTTTCTTGTTATAGAGGGAGAATAAAAGTGAAGTGCTGGGTGCACATCCGGATGTGAAGCGTTTTTTGAGAGCGGTTTCGTTATTGAGGCCACCGTGTAGACCACGCGTTCCGTCTTGGAGTCTCCATTTGGTTTTAGAGGTTTTAGTGTGCGAACTGTTTGAGCCATTGTCTCGAGCGTCATTAAAGGATCTTTCGCTCAAAGTAGTTTTTCTTGTAGCTATTTCATCGGCCCAAAGAATTACGGAATTGCAAGCATTGTCTTGTAGAAAAACCTTTCTATTATTTTTCAAGAAAAAGGTGGTCTTAAGGCCAGTGCCTTCATTTCTACCCAAGGTGGTGTCGGCTTTTCATATCAATCAGGAAGTTTCATTACCAGTATTTGAAAAAGATACAAAGGAGAATCAATTCAGGAAGTTGCATTTGTTGGATGTTCGTAGGGCGTTAAAGATGTATTTAAATCGAACACAAGAGTTCCGTAAAACAGATAGATTGTTCATTCTCCTTGGAGGTGCAAAGAGAGGTCAGGTGGCTTCTAAGGCTTCTACTGCTAGATGGCTCAAGGAAGCTATAGCTTCAGCGTATTTGTTAAGGGGTAGAACAATTCCTGATGGGGTTAAGGCACATTCAACGAGGGCACAAGCTGCGTCCTGGGCTGAGTATAGTTTGGTGCTGCCTGTGGACATCTGTAAAGCGGCTACTTGGTCATCATTAAATTCCTTTGTTAAACATTATAGATTAGATATAGAGGCAGAAAGAGATTCCTGTTTTGGTTCGGCAGTGCTTCAGGCTGGCCTAGCAGGACTCACCCGTTAAAGGTTTTTACTGCTCTGTTATATCCCAGAGATCCCGGGACTGGACTGGAGAGACGATAAGGAAGGTGAAATTAGACTTACCTGCTAATTGTTGTTCCGTAAGGAACTCCAGTCCAGTCCCGCATCCCTCCCTGCGTTTAGTTGAACTACAGTATAGAGATATGGTATGGTCATGATAAGCCTTATGGCTTATATAGGGAGGGTGATACTTTTGGGGATCTTTATAGAGTATTTTTCTTCTATAGAGACGGAGGGCAGACTATAATAGGAAAATGTATAGTATTACTTTAAGGGCACATTATGGGGTATCTTTACTAAACCGTCTTAATGTGCGCCCGGCAATAGTGTACAGGCTGCCATAAAAGGAGTGGGCGTTTCAGTCTTAAAGCAGCAAAATGGGAGTATCGCGCGATAATGCACGCTGCTGCGCACATTATCGGGCGAAGCACTGCTAAGCACGTTAATGTGCGGTAAACTTAAGTAGGCGCCCAGACATGCAAGCATAGAAACAGAGGTGTAGCATAATGGTTAATGCACTGACTGATGATACAGGGGTCATGAGTTCAATCCCCCAGTGTGCCTAATACATAATGCAGGCTGAGGCATCAGCTTTGACATGTAAGTGTTGTTTCTTGAGGCAGTTTATTTGTATTTTAATTATTGCTGCCAGCAAACACACCCTCACGTGCTGTAACCTAAGGTGCCGCATAAGGCACCCTATAAGGCACTCCATAGGGCACATTATAAAGTGCACTGTCTGCCACGGCACCCTATAATGTCCCCTATAGGGCACCCTATAAGGCGCTCCATAGGATACCTTATAAGGCACCTTATATGGACGGTAACCATAAGGTGCCTCAAAAGGCGCTTTATAGGGCGCCCTATAAAGCACCTTCTGAGGCACCTTATGGTTACAATACGCTGAGGGTGTTTTTGCTGGCAGCACTAATGTACATTAAAAATAGATAATGCTTTGGACAGCCCAATCAAATAACCCCAATGTGGGTTTGAACACATGACCTTGGGCTCCACAGGCAGTGAAGTATCCAGTGGGCTACAGCTGCTAACAAACCCCTGGCTGGCTGCAGAAGGACTGCACGTCACCACACAAACAGTCTGCTGTGATCACCAGGATAGGGCTAACCCACCCATACCCATGATGCACTGCACATGCAAATCAGCAGTCTACAGATGAACACAAGATGGGGTATGCACCCCCACAGCACCTCGGCCTGGTAGGGGGAACTGACTGTGTGTGTTACTGGCACAGAGTATCTACACACCGTCACATCGTGCGGGTACTGTGCTCACCCTGAGGGTGAAGTGAGGCGCCCAGCACCAGGTCCACAGCACCTTCTGTGGCAGAAATAGGCCATGCTGTAGGTCCCCAGCAGTGCTAGTGTGTGAGATAGGTAGTTCCTGCAGACACACCTTGGATGCATCTCTATTTCTCAGTCAGGTTTAGCCCTTATGGACCCATAGGCAGATTATTTACCACCACCCAACCCACCCTCTGGGGCGAAGGGTGGGAAACAGGGTCTCCCACCAACACATCCATATTTTACCTCCCTGCAATGGCAGCAGTAGAGGGGACCATCAACCACAGTCCTGCTGGGGAACAGACACCCTACAGGGCAGTCAATGCAGCTCTATACACATCTATAAAGCAATAGCAGACAGACATTAGGCCCGGAAATGCTCAGCTGCACCCCACCACTATCTGATATTCTCCTGCAGCAAGCCTCCAGCCACTGCACCCTGCAAGGTGTTCCAGCAAGACACATAGTAGCTGCAGACAGTCTGCTAGCTAGTCCATAGTGCATGTTCTTGGAGGAGATGCATGCACCCAGAACGGGGATGTCAGCATACACATCAAGCAGATAGGTCAGTGATTGGGCCCAAAAAGGGAACCCATAAATATCACATGAGAAAAATATTATAGAGCACTATGGGGGAACATAGCCATGCTGTGGTCACTGCTCAGTCAGGGTGAGAGTGATCTCCCAGCAGGACATGCTGTGGCCACCCTGTCTGTGCAGGTGGTGGCCGGGCACTACAATGTCCCAGCCATTGCCCTATGCCCTGTGCAGATGCATCCTGGCCAGGCCACCCTTTCCGGGCTATACCCATGGTACCTTGCTCCTCATTATGCACATTGGCAGGCCAATACTGGCAACAGTGCTGGCAGTGTGGGCTGTGGAGGGTGTTTGCAGCCACCACACACTGGATAGACAGACACACACTCCCACACCTATACCAGCATTGTATAACTATAGAGGTGTTTGGCAGCCCTGGCCACCACACCCTGGCCACAGTGCAGGCATGGCTATGGTACGCAATACTGTTGGGGTCACTCCCCAGGGTGGTAAACACTGTCAGACACAAGACCTGTAGCACACTCCACAGACATCAGAAAGGTTGCCATGATGCAGCTCAATCAGAAAATTGTACTTCAGAATTGCTATCTGCCAGTAATCATAGCAACCTTTTGATAGCTGTGTACCGTATTCCCGGGTTTAGGGTGGCATTGCTAAGGTATGCAAGTGCTAGTATTGGGAGATGCACACAGGGCCCAATGTCCTGCCTCTCCAAGAGGCATTGGATAATGGAGCCTGTGGGTGTGAGTGTGTCTGCCCCTGTTTGCTGCTGCTTTATGGCAGAGGTTCCCAACTCCAGTCCTGGTGTGCCAAACACTGTTCGGGTTTTCATGCGGTCCCTCATGAATATGCATGAGATACATCTGCATACCATGGGGGCAGTGCATAGAAATGCAGCACAGGCATCTTTATTAGAGGCAGCATGGAACCTGAATGATGTTTGGCCCTCCAGGACTGCATTTGGGAGACTCTGCTCTAGGTAATGCGCATGTTTATGGTGTCTGTGCTCTGTAGGGTAAAATGTAGGTGTTTTGGGCATGTCTACGTCATCTGCACTACAGGTTCTGTCTGTATTAGCACGTTGTAGTAGTGGGTAAAATATGGGGGGCTGGGTTGGCAGGAACCACAGCTGGGACTTGAACCTGTGACTTCCTGCTCCTGAACACACTGGCTGTGTGCACTGCACCACCGTGTTGCCACAGAGGCAGTGCATTCCCTGGGGATACCATGACTGTTCATCAGACAGGGCCTGTCTGTTGCAGTGCATGGCATCCACCTACACAGGGCTAGGCCACGGTCTGCTCTGGGCAGCTGCCACTGCCCCCTCCACCACCAGTACCCCTCTGCCTCCCTGCTGACATGCCCGTCTGCTGGTGCTGCTGGTGGAGTGCAGTCTCAGGCCATCCACTGTGCGGGTAGGCGGCTGCCTATGGCGCAGGTTCTGGGGTAGGGGTGCCTGCATAGCTGTCCACGCTTCTCCCCAGCACCGCCTGCCAATGTTCTGTGCCCTTGGGGGTACGGCAGTGCCAGATCCCACAGTACCTGCTGGGTACTATCCCCTTTGACACTGTGGGAAGCACACTCGTGCCCATGCTGGGCCCTCATCAGTTGCTGTCTGGCTGCTCTACTGTTTCAGCATTCCTATGGGCCACCTAGGCATCACCCTAGTCCGCACTGTGGCCCAGCTGCAGCACAGCATGTGCCCTCTGCAGCCCTCTGTGTCCCCTTTCCCAGCATCTGTCCAATTTCCCATTCCAACATGCCCGCCCTGCTGTTGTGGAACATGTGCACGCCATAGGAAACCTGTCCAATGGAGTGGGAAACCCTGATCAGCGCTATTTCACTGTGGGATCATTCACCTTGTATGGGGATGGAGCGTAGACCCTTCCAAAATTCATATCCTTTTTTTGGAGCTTTCTTGAGAGTGTTTTTCAATGTTTCCCATTAATATCACTATTGCCCAGCGTGGTTATGTTTTTTTAATATTTTGTTGGGGTCATTTTCAGTGTTTATTTGCACTTTTGTTCCGTGCACATGTATCACACTTATCACTTTTTTGTAGGTTTCCCTGATTTTGCTGTACATTGCTGACAGAAATGGTTTCTCTTCCCTTTAAATCAGCTCTAACGCAAGGGTTTCACTGGCGTTAGTTTTCAGCCTCGGATTTCACAGCATTAGTGTGCAGAGAGCCTCTCCCCTCCCACTCTCCACCTATTGAGCTCTTCTCTCTGCCCCTGGGGAGCCTTCCTCCGCCCTCCGGGAGCCTTTCTCCGCCTTCAGCGCTCGTTTGCGCCGCAGCGCGTGTTATCGCACGCTAAGGTACCTTATCGCGCGGTAAAGCGCCATTATCATGCAATAAGGTACCTTATCGCGCGATAGCGTCACAGAGCGCACAATAAGACGGTTTAGTAAACATACCCCTATGTGTCTTAATTTATAATTGAAGTATGTTAATGTTTATTATAGTACGTTAAAGTTTGATAGCTATGTTGACTACTTAATTGTTGCTCTGGTGAGTCTGCTTTGTCAATAGGTAAACTGGAGCAAGGAGGTGCTCCCTTGGGTATTTATGCTGGTGACATCAAAGAATGTCATTGTTCAGTCTCCAAGCTGCTGGAGGAACCTATATCCCAGAGATTCCGGGACTGGACTGGAGTTCCTTAAGGAACAACAATTAGCAGGTAAGTCTAATTTCACCTTTCATGGTGGCAATACTACCAGGGGGAAAAACATAATGCCCTCTTATTGCCACATTCAATATTTCTTGCTCAAAAAAACCAGCATGTCAATACATACCCCAAACAGATCACTAACCTGTTACCGCATGCCTGAATGTCGACAATGCCACTGAGCATGGACATCTCCCTTCTGGAAAATGCTGGTCGGGACGTCCAAAAACCTGTTTCTGTGGCCATCCAATTAGGGGATGTCTACCATTCTAAAATCAGGCCAAAACTTAAACATCCCCAGCGTTTTTTCAGACTTTCTGCCCTGGACGTCCTTCTAAAATGCCATTTATTATGTCTTGTCTTCAGAGACTGCATTGACTCTCATTTAAAGCATTGTTTAAGGCAGCAATCTTGATTTTTAAATAATTGTACTGTGATATGATATTATATTTTAAGTTTGGCATTTCTTGGTATATTACTACTACTACTACTATCAATCCTTTCAATAGCACTACAAGACATACGGAGCGCTGCACAGACACAAACAAAAGACGGTCCCTGCTCATCAGAGCTTACAATCTAATCAAGGCAGACAATACAATAAATGAGAATAAGGGTACAAATAGGGAAAGGTAAGGAGACACAAGGAAAAACAAAGGATCAGGATCCAAAAGCAGCCTCAAAGAGGTGAGCTTTTAGCATGGATTTGAAAAGCGGGAGAGATGAAGCCTGACGGACATACTCGGGAACTTTGTTCCAGGCATAAGGAGCAGCAAGGTAAAAAAATTGAGTCTGGAGTTGGCAGTGGAAGAAAAGGGCATAGAGGGAAGCAGGCCAGTGGGAGAGCAGAGTTCACGAGGAGGAGTGTAGGGAGAGAGAAGAGAGGAAAGGTAGTGAGGAGCAGCAGGATGAATACACTTTTTAGGCCACAAGGAGAAGTTTGAATTGGATACGGAAACAGAAGGGTAGCCATTCCATCTTGTCCCTCGATGTCTGCTGATCAAAGATGGTTAGTAGTTCCCCTATTAGGCAGTTTTGTAGAATTGAGTCTCACACTGACTTTTGTCAATTGTGGATCTAACTACTACTACTATTAATCATTTGTATAATGCTACAAGGCATATGTGGCGCTGTATACATACACATGAGAGACAATTTCTGCTAAATAAAGCTTTATGCAAGACAGGCACATACGACAATAAACAGGGGACTAGGGTAAACTAAGAGGAAATGGTTATAACACACATGGGTAATAAGCAGGATAATAAGGGAGTCAGAATCTAAAAGCAGCCTCAGAGAGGTGGGGGTTAAACCTGGATCTTATTTTGTTGAACTTATTTCCCAAGAAGTTTATATTTGAGTGTGATCTGCTTTGTTTTAGAAAAAAGCTTGAGGCATACCTCCTTCAAGAAGGCTTCAGATCTGTTTAAGACTACGAGTAGCTTGCTTTGTTTTTTAGCTTTTCCACTGTTGGGTGAACTTGATGGGGTTAGTTGTCTGTGCTGATTAAATAATAAGTATGGACTTAGCTTGAGAGTTCAAAACCTCTGAAAACTGTTCAAAATGGGTGGCTAAATACAGCTCCAAATTTTACTAGATGGCTAAATCTAGACATAATTTCTGGCCCAAGAAGCAGGGTTAGGTCAGCAGGACAAAGTTAGGTGGCCAGTACTGATTTTCAGTGCTGGCCATCTAATATGGTTAGTGAAATCTAGGAGCTACAAAAGCAGTTCTAAATCTAGTCAGTTATCCTCTCTTCAGGTGAATGTAATGTTTGTTAATTGGAGCATGATTCCTGTAGGGGCACGTCCAGGCACATCCAGGCTGTCCAGACGGCCCTAGGCAAGATGGGCCTGTTTGGACCTGATTCTGGTCTGTGGGAACAAAATGTTCCCATGGAAGCCGAATCAGGCCTGAGGATGGCCCAGCATGTCCGTGGATGGCCCGGCTTGTCCTTGCCTGCCTGCAGGGACATCTTCCCTGCAGGCTCTCTTGGCTGCCCTGGCTTGGCCCACCTCATCCCCTTCGCCTGACCCCTGGCTGGCTAGCCAGGGCCTGGATAGTGCGGCAGGGACCCCCCTGCACCCGTCCCTGGCCCTGGCCCCGGGAGGGGGATCCCCAGCCTGATCACACAAAAAATGCTACTTATACCACCTTTGAAGTGGTATAAGCAGCACATCCCCATGGACCTGCAGCATGTACAGTGCCATGACCTGAATCGGCCTTGAATGTGCTGCTGGGCTGTCCCGCCCCTGCTCTGCTCTGATTCTTCCTGCCACCGGCTCTCTCTGTCCTGATGCAGAGGACATACAGGGAGGGTCGGTGGGGGAATTGGGCCCCGATGGCTTGCAAGATTGCATGTCTAGTTAGCCAGTGTATAGTGGTTTCTTATGACATTATGTTTGTGAATTTTGAGCACCAGATTGGTGTGAGTTGTGTCCGTGCGGCTGTGGTATGTTTTGCATAGTTAAGAATGACGCTTAACATTAGGGTGTGATTGGATGGTGTAGTCGGTTTCGTCAATTAGCTCCGCCCAGTGGGTTGCTGTTTAAAGCACATGCGCAGCGTGTTTTGCCAGTTTGATTCTGATGAAGGCACTTTAGTTGGAAGTGTTGCTCCAATGCCGCAGTGTGTGAGTACCTCGAACGTTCATTGTAGATTTGCAGTTTGTATATTACAGTTGCTGAAATGTAGTTGGCTTTTGGCTAAACATTGGAATCTTTGTTAGGTCTTGTAGGCACGTGAAGCTCTTTAGATTGTTTGATTTTTTTGACTTTCTATTTCCTCATAGTGCCCTGATTATACAGGACAAATATCCTTCTCCCTGATGCAGCTGCGGCGAAACTCCTGGCTTTGTGTTTCAGCTAAGTGAATTGCTGCATGCTGTGTGCAATTTGTGTATGGAGCACAAATAATAGTGATAATAGTGCCTGTATATTCATGTAACATAGTAACATAGTTTATGACGGCAGATAAAGACTAGTATGGTCCATCTAGTCTGCCCAGCCAGGCAGTAAGAGTAGGTGCCACTGCTGCTCCATGTAGGTCACCTTTCACCACACCTTTGTTTAGGGGCTACCCACTGCTCCATGGTGACGTTTATTTAAGATATGAATCATGCACTATTTCAACCATTGGTCTCACGTAGTTAACAGTGGAGTTTTTTTCTGACCTGTGATGGCATGTCTGCGTAGCATACATGTGCCAGTTTTAACTGCGTTTACAGCTACTTTGACATAGAGCCATTGCATCGGCTTGATGGCAGTTTTCACTGAGGTTTTTTTCTCCACGTGTGAGCATTGTTGAAGAGTTTCAGTGCCGGTTGTTTTTCTGTTTTTCTTTTGTTTAGCACTGGTTTACCATTGGTGGGACATTATTCACATATTATTTTCACATTTTAGGTGGATATACCTGTATATACTCACAAAAGATTCTTTATAAAATTGCCCTCATAATTTGAAATTTCAGTGCTATTCACCAAACATGGTCCATGAAATCTGGGAGCTACAAAAGCAGTTCTAAATCTAGTCAGTGATACTCTCTCCAGCTTTAAAAGGCTTACACAGCATTTATACATGTAAATGCCTTAAAAGTGTAAATCCCAGATCCTCTCAGTACCTCCTTCTGAGGTGTACTTAACTCCACATAAAATCCAAAAGAACTACTCCAGTAACCATTTATGGCGCAACTCTCAGATATTCCATTTTGTAAAATGGCAAGTCAGTGGAAGGAAATCTCAGTGGAACTTTCTCTACTCAACCTCTTCAAGCTAATCATTGGTTCCAAATTTTCTGCTGTAATTAGCAGTCATTTCATTTTGACTTCATTTTCTATGTAAATAAAAGTCCTTAGTTGTTAAAACACATCAGATTTTCTGCTTGATGCTCCTATACCCAACTTGGCAACCCAATTTACCCAACTCAGTGCCAATGCTTACATGACAGATTGCAAAATCAGCACCTGCATGTGCAATTGCTGGCACATACATGTTAAAAATCCAAGCAGTATTGCTGTTTTGAACATGTTGCATATATGCATTTTCCAGTGTCCATATCTGTATTTTATAGAAGGCTCCACCTTCAGCAAGCCTTTTATAAAACTCCTTGGAAAATGTGCACATGCCAACCTGGATGTCGCAAATCCTTCCTAGACACCCTATGCAAAATCTGCCATATATTGTTCTAAAGTTCTATGGGCAGCCTTTCAGAGCATCTGGGCTGCTGATATGGGCACTGCCTCTGGGTCCAAGGTTCGGGGCCCACCCTGCCAATATTTTACCCTTGTGGCTTGTTGGTCTAGGGCAGAGCTACTCAATTCCAGTCCTGGTGGCCCGCAACCCTGCAGGTTTTTGGGATATCCCTAATGATATGCATGAGATATATATGCATTAGAGATAGCCTGCCAACCTGACTGGTGTTTGGCCCTCCAGGGCTGGATTTGGAGACCCCTGCCTTACACCTCTGTCATTTAAGATTGTAAGTGGGCAAGGTGCAGATGTCCAAGACATCAAAAAGGTTAGAATTTGTCACATTCCTCCTTGCTTCTCACCACCACCAAAATATTGTCTATTAGACAACTTTTTGGTGGTGTTGAGAATCTAGGAGGAATGTGACACATTCTATCTACCCTTTTGATGTCTAGAACATCTGTACCTTGCCCACTCACAATCTTAAATGACAGAGGTGTAAGGCAGGACTCTCCAAATCCAGCCCTGGAGGGCCACAAACCAGTCAGGTTGGCAGGCTATCTCTAATGCATATATATCTCATGCATATCATTAGGGATATCCCAAAAACCTGCAGGGTTGCGGGCCACCAGGACTGGAATTGAGTAGCTCTGGTCTAGGGATATGACTCTAGCTTTGGGTGTGAGAGGGCCTTGGTTTGAATCCCTGATGAGTCCTCTGCCTTGTGAGGTAAGCTTGTGGGAGCAGAGGCCACATGGCAGTACTTGTCAAACTTTGTGGCTGTCTAGCAGCATAATGGTAAACATAGAGGGTTAGGAGCAAGGTGGCCAGGGTTCAAATTCCAGTGTGGGTCTTTGTTATCTTTCAGTATCTGAATTTAAAAAAAAGCATTGGACAAACAAAGAGGATCTCTAAGGGAAAAAGAGGACTATTTTAGTAGTTGCTATGGAAGGGCAGACTAGATAGGCCATTTGGTCTCTTTCTGCCATCATGTTTCTATGTTTCTATGTATTTGATTCTTGAGCCAGGACTCTGTTCGTCAGGCCAGCTGGATCTTGAGTTGCTGTGGAGGTAGCAAAGATAGGGGTCAAATAAACTGAGTTCCAGAGGAAGCTATGGCCCCTAGCCCTTGCCCAAAGACTGTTACTGTAATGGGCCAAGGTGGGTGGCTGAGGGATGCAAAAAAGCATAAACACCCCAGGTTGTTACACTATTACCTGATAGAGGCTATTTCTAATTGAGCTGGAAGTCAAAAAGAGCAGAGGAAACTTGGGTGGGCGAGAGGGCAAGCATTTAGGAAATGCCATCATTTTCTATTTTCTTTGGGCCTTATTCAATAAAGATTTTCTAATGGGAACAGAATCAGGAAAATTCCTGTCTGAACAAGACCTATGAATGTCACCTTCCACAAACAAAGCATCCTTCATTAATGCATTGCCTCACTTACATGGCTTATTTCCGAAAGAATCTTTATTTACGTGCTAAATGAACCCTACATAAGAATGGGATTGTACATGAATTTCTGCCCAAGGACTTAATGTGCTCTTTAGTACTCTCTCGAAGCAGCAAATTCAAGTTCCAAAAATGGAGCATTATGTTAGGTCTATAGGCAAGAAGTACAGTGTGTACTGAGATTACAAATCTTAACTGGAAATACAGATGGCATTAGATCATGGAATAAAAGCTATGACTGTAGGAGTGTGGGATGCTTCCTAATGATTTAAAATGGCTAATGTCATGTAGCTTAGAAAGTGTTCAAATGGTGGATCAGAGGTTTGGGCAGCTATGCTAGTTAGTAATCAGTATAAAATGGATACAAGGATGCATAATTTATTTATTTATTTAACTTTCTTATATACCGCGCTCTTCTGCATCAGTGTGGTTTACATTAAAACACAACTGTCCAGGGCAGAAGGTCTGCACTGGACTTACAATAGAACATGGGGATTTGTAACTGGGTACAAATAAACAGGGTACAAATAAACAGGGTAACTATATACATATATATACAGGAATATTACATCACAGGTTCAAATATAACTCGGTTGTGTCCTATTGGCTCATCTATGTAAAGGCTGATATTAGAGTGAAGGTGTTGCTACTTGTCGGGTGAAGGAAATATTTTTGGTATCTTTTGAAGTAGAATAAAATGAGTTCACTATGACTTTAGCTAACTTAAAATTGTACTAGAGATGAACTTTTCATAAAATTGTATGAAAGATGAGCAAGTAAGAAAGTATTTCATCCAGAAATGTTGACAGACCTAAAATCATGAGAACATAAGCTATACCATACTGAATGAGACCAAGGGTCCATCAAGCCCAGTATCTTCTTTCCAACAGCTGTCAAAACAGGTCACAAGTACCTGTCAGGTTCCCAAAATGTTTAAACCTGGTGTCAAGGCAGAATGATGATATAAGTGCATATAATATAAAGCACGTATTTGCAGGAACAGAGTACATGCACACATATGCATCGTGTTTGAAACAGGTGCAAATTTGTTTGTTTATTTATTTATTTAAAAGCTTTTCTATACCGTGCTCTTTGATATCAGTGCAGTTCACAATCAACAATTCTTGTACAGGGCAGGGCAAATGTGCCTTGTGCTTACATTGAACAGGAACGGTAACTTGGAGTTGTAACTGGGGGAACTATTTACATATTAGACCATCATAAGTTGTAACTAGGGTGACTATTTACATTTAGACATAATTGCATGTTATGTCTGAGTCTAATTGGTTATTTACAGTGCAAAGTCAGAGTATATATATATTCACATATGTCCGTTGTTATAGTTTACAGAGCTGGTAGTATTTATAGTATTATTATCACAGATTTGTTATATACAACTTTGCTTGACATCATTGGTCATAACCAGTAATTGGGTGTGGGACTAGATTTGTCCTAGTTTGCATGTGATGTGTGGGGTGCTGCTTGAGTGGATTGGGGTGTGGGAGGTGGTGAGCTGCTGTTGGGTTGCGAGAAGTGTAGTAGGAATAGATGATGCTTGAGGGCTTTCCTGACTTGTGTGAGATCTCTGATCGATCTGATGCTGAGTGGGAGGTTGTTCCAGCACTTTGGGGCGTAGAAAGCGAAGGCTCTGTTCCTAGTCAATTGCGAACATTTTGTAGTTTCCATGGGGATAATCAGTGTGTTGGAGGCTACTGTCCTTATTGATCTGTTGTTGGGGGTGTGGGCGAGGAGGGCAGTGAGGGAGGAGGGGGATATCTTGTTGATGGCTTTGAAATTAAGGAGAAGTGCCTTGTATGTGACCCTGCAGTTTATCGGTAGCCAGTGTAGGTCTTTTAGGATGGGGGTTATGTGGTCTCTTCTGGATACTCCACAGAGGACGCGGGCAGCAGCATTCATCACGAGTTGTAACGGGTTTAGGGTGCTCTTGGGGTGGCCGTGCAGAATGACGTTTGCGTAGTCGAAATGGGATGTTACTAGAGCTTGGAATATTGTACGGAAGTCCTCAGGTGCCAACATGGGTCTTAGGTGTCGTAGTGCAATGAAGCTACAGGGTAAACTATTTAAGACTAATAAAAGAAAATATTTTTTCACTCAACGTGTAATCAAACTCTGGAATTTGTTACCGGAGGATGTCGTAAAGGCTGTTAGTGTAGCTGGGTTTAAAAAAGGTTTGGACAAGTTCCTGGAGGAAAGGTCCATAAACCATTATTAAGAAGGGACCCAGGATATCAATGCTTGAACCAATACAAGCATTGTGGAACCTGTGTCCCTTGGGGAAACTGCTAGGTACGTATGACCTAGATTGGCCACTGTTGGAAACAGAATACTGGGCTTGATGGACCTTGGTCTGACCCAGTATGGCATATCTTATGTTCTTATGTTCTTATATTGCCCTGACGGTGTTTATGTGCGCTTTAAAGTCAAGGTGTTGGTCAAGCAAAACGCCCAGGTAGCGTATCGTGGGTTTACTTGGGAGCTCTGCGTCTCTCACCTTTAAAGTCGAAGGGGGAGAAAAGCTTTTGTTCTTCGTGATGAACAGGACCTCATTTTTTTTGAAGTTTATACGGAGGTTCTGGTCATGAAGCCAGTCGGTGATTGCGTTGAAACAGTTCACTGAAATGGTAAAGTCGGGATTCATGACATTGATTGGTGCAAACAGCAGGACATCATCTGCGTAGATCAGGCAGGAGATTTCAAAGGAGCGGATGATTTCACATATAGGCTGCATGTATATGTTAAAGAGTAGCGTGGACAGGGAGGAGCCTTGGTGTACCCCTTGGCTTTGCTGAAACGGTTCGGATGTGTTGGAGCCCATCCATACGTATTGCCATCGGTCTTCTAGGTAGGATTTACACCAATCCCAAGCCAAGCCCTGGATTTCCTTCTCATGGAGGCGTGTAAGGAGCTGGTCATGATTGACTGAATTGAATGTGGCAGCGATGTCAAGGAAGATAAGTGCAAATCCATTTTTGATGTTGTCTATTCCTCTAGTTAAGGTGTTGGTTAGTGCGGTGAGTAGTGTCTCCACTCTGTGAGATTCTCGAAACCCATGCTGGCAGGGATCTAGGGGGACTGCAATGTCAATGTGTTCCTGGATCTGTCTTTGGACAATTTTCTTGATTATTTTGGCTAGCAGGGGGATACTCGAGATTGGCCGGTATGATTCAACCTTCTGCGGATCTAGTCTGTTGTTCTTCAGAAGGGGTCGTATGGACGTCTGTTTGAGAGAAGATGGGAATGTTCCAGTAGAGAAGTATAGTCTCATGATCCTGGCTAAGATTGGGCTGAGTTCCATGCACATCGCTTTGATCCAGTAAGCTGGGCATGGGTCATTTGGTGCGGTGGTGGTATTGATGGTGGCAATAATGTCTTCAATGCTTCTCTCAGATGGAGGTGTGAGTTCTGTAAGCAGTGGCTGTAGGTAGGGGATATGGTTAGGTGTTGGCCTCGGGTCTATGTCTGTTTTGACGGATTTGGTTTGGAGGTAGTTAGCATATAACTGGGGTTGTATTGGTTCTGGCTGAGGAGAGGATGGTTCCTTAGTTAAGGATTTTACTAAGTTGAAGAGGTCCCGGGGCTTGTTTAGAGAGCGGTGAAGGAGCTCGGAGTGGTATTCTTTCATTTTGTCAGATATTGTCTCACGATGCGCTTTTAAGTGGGCTATGTATGTCGATAGGTCCGCTTTGGAGCGGGAGCGTCGCCATTTTCTCTCAAGCTTCCTAAGGAGGAGGAGAGACGTCCGCAGCTCCGCAGAGAACCAGGGAGCTGGCTTCCTTTTTCTAGCCAGTCTGTTGGAGGTTGGTGATTTGTCTGAGGAAGGTAGTTGAGAAAGTGAGCTCAGGGTGTCATTCCATCTAGCGATCATATTGTTGAGGGTGGGTAATAGCTGTTCGAGTATTGGAAGTGCACATTTAGTAATCTCTTCCTTGTCAAGAGATTTGAAGCGTCCGGAGGTTCATTTAAGTTGCGCACCATGATGCGAGTTCTCGGTGACTATTTCATAAAGGCACATAGGTGCCTATGTTTTTTTTTAAATAGGCCGGTGGAAGGTAATTTTGTAAAGTCCGGCACAGTTAACATGTGTTTTCCTGTGGATATTTAATGCCTGTTTTCTAAAGTCAAGTACATGGGTACTTGACTTTATAAAATAGCAGCGTAAGTGGTTGAAAAGGTGTTCAATTAAGATTTGATCATTTACCTCAGCCCTACAGCTATAGTAAATGCCCATACTGAAATGTTTTCAAGAACGTGCATAGATTACATTATTTTCTAATTGACGTATGCACTTGTGTGCTCTTCGCATGGTCCACCCATGTGCACTTCTACAATGAAAACATGCGCCATTGGCCCTACATGCATGGTTATAAAAAAGCAACCGCTAAAGTACATGTATAAAGGACCATTTATGTGTGTAAATCACTAGAATACCATGATTTACATATGTAGATGGTACCAAGCTTTACTCAGCTTCTTACAAAATTACCCCCAAAACAGCTACGTTCTCTCATAACTTCTTCTCAT
Organism: Ichthyophis bannanicus; assembly: GCA_033557465.1. Classification (NCBI taxonomy): domain Eukaryota; kingdom Metazoa; phylum Chordata; class Amphibia; order Gymnophiona; family Ichthyophiidae; genus Ichthyophis; species Ichthyophis bannanicus. The sequence goes on along the minus strand of CM066032.1, from coordinate 402,227,583 downwards.
AAAAATATTCTTCTCATAATTTTCATGTCATCTTCATAAATTGGATTTCCATGTTTTTCTATATTTTTCAATAATGTGAGGGGAAAAAAACGAAAATATTCCTCAGACTAATACCAATTGTGCTTTAGACACTGACCATCATAGGTCAAAATCCCTTTAAAAAAAATGTTCCAATTGCTTATTCCGGGAAAACCTTTCTTTCTAAGTAAATTCTCAAGAAACCTAACTTTCAGTATGCATCCTGTACGGTAACACCATCCCGCTCTATGTTTTCCTGTTTTTTCTTGATGCTGTCTTAAATAGTGATTAGTCTTTTCAGGTTGGAAAGCTTAGAAAGGTAAACATGAACCGAACAATCTGTTGCCTGTGAGATCAAACTTTTCTTTCTTGAAAACACTGCAGATATCAGTCTGCTTTTAGAACAAGGGAGTCTTTTTTCCAGTTAGTCTCAATTTTTTCAAGGTCAAGGAACACGAGTGCATCTTTAACCTTGTTTTCCTGACATATACCTAATAGCTGGTCAAATGAATAAAGGAATCCAATATTCTAGACCCACCCAACCTTGATCATAATTGTTGTCTGGGTTGGTATTTTGCTAATAGCTTTTATTCTATAACCATGTAAGCAAAGGAACTACTACAGCTGAGAGACAGCTTAGAGGTATCTGCTTTCTCCATGTAACTAGACCGCTGTGTAGAAACAAGTAATTAAAAGGGTACAATGCCTGTAATCAATTGCACACAGGTTATCTTTGATTGCTCTTGCACAGGACAAATTATACACAAGACCTTTGCAGGCAAGGGAAAAGAAGTTTCATTATCTTAATCTTTCATTCAAAATCACTTCTCCCTGAAAACAAGGATGTCCCTATTCCAAACCTCTTGATTTAATTAAAAGGACACCAATACTGTATGATACTGCGGCATATCAAATGTTGTCCTGAAACTGCATGGGAGGGGGGAATTTTCTTTTCCATACAGACCTTTTTTCATTTGAGCCATCTGTTTCCTTGTGGTGAAAAGCCCCATTGCTGCTCTCTTGGCATTGCTATGCATGTCTTTGTGCTTGAGGGACATTCAATCTTCCATCGAAGACATGTTGCTCTGTGACACTTCCAAACAACTGAATCTTTGTTCTGCTTAACAGAATCCCTGAAAGGAACCGGGAAATTTGGCATTGGCATACCACAGGAGCAGGCAAGGAAGCCCTTGAAAATCTAATGAAGCAGGGGCTCGGGAGACATCTTTAAATTCCTGGACTATGCTGTAAGTGGCACAGGTGTGCAAAGATCTCGCAAAATGCCTGGTCCTGTATTTTTCACAAACATTCAACCTCAGCTTTTAATATGTTGGGACACGTGCAACATCACAAGTTTAAGAAATTAAAGAGTACAAATTGTAAAGTTTACTCCAGCCACTGATTTGAGATTGAGAAAAATGGTGCCTGGTTCGAGAAAGGCAGAATTCATCATTTGTGGAAAACTGGTATCAGTAGGCTACCAACCAAGCAAATGGACAGAACAGCTAGATATAAGGCTGTGTAGAACTGTTTTGCAAATTGCACAGATAAGGAGAATGTACTTAGCGATACCTATGTCAGCATTGATAGAAATGGAGAGGGCAATTTTCAAAGAAATGAGGGTAAAAAAGTGTTTTACCAGCCTTACCTGACAAAATATTCTCCTCTCTTGATACAAACAAAAGTAAGTGCATAATACCAGAATGCAGATATTTTTAATTTTTAATCTTTTTTTTATTATGAAACAAAGAATACAAGGAGAAATGTCATACCCTGAAGATAAAAAACACTGCAAATTTTTCAACACTGAGCCAGGCATTCCCAGACCCCAATAAATGAATACACAATTCCCCCTCCCACCCTTTCTCCCAACCCCAACCCACTCAAACTTCAGCAGTCCCCTTTGGTCGTCCAGCAACTGCTTCACCCACTTAAACTCATCTCCTCCCACTGGACAAACCCTTTAGTCTGCCAGCCCTGGGGGAACTCCATCTTCCCACGGATGGGCAGATGCACCATCACCCTGGGGTCTTGTTTTAAAAGCTGACACCAGTAACAAAACACTGTCCTCGGTGGGGATAGAATATGACTGGACTGCAGACATCTGGGAACCTGCTGTGTTGGGACATAAATCAGAGACACTAAATCATACAGAAAACACAATTCCCTCACCTAATAGTCTAATGAACCAAGGTAAAAGTAGTCCCCCTCCGCTCCTGCTCCATAGCCACTGGAGTTCAAAATGGCAGCCATGACGTCTAGCAGTAGTCACAGGAGCAGAAGCGATTGTGCTTATATGGCAGATTGACCCCCTAGCAGTAGAACTGTGAGACTATTACTAGGGATCATAGCTACCATTTTATTTATTTAACTATAAAACATTTATACTGCCTTCCTGACAACAATCATACAGTTTACATTAAAGTGCACAAAACTGGAAAGCTCATGCCATGAATAATCAAATGATGTACAGAGTTCTATAGCCCCTCATGTTGCCAACCATGTGAGAACTCCTCCAGCTGCTAGCCACCCACTCTCATTCAAATGCAGCTTGAAAATTAAAGGTCTTCAATTTTTTACAAAAGGTGCTATGGGGCTGGAACAAATAGGGACCGATCCTGCCTTGGTCCACTAGACTAACAGGAAGACTTTTGAGTAAGTCCTAGGGAGGTGGGGGGTAGGGAAGAGTTCAGAGGGTTAGTTGCTCAGTCTACTACTACTAGGGGCTGATCTGCCAAAAAAAGAATTACTGCCCTGATTTGGCAGCTAGATCCCAAGCAGTAGGACCATGAGGCTACTCCTTGAGGTCATAGCTGCCATTTTGATCCTGGGTGAGAATGGTGTAGAAGTGGAAGAGGATTGCCACAAGACTACCAGGTATACCTTTTGGTAAATGTCAGGGGAAGTTGGGGGTGGGGGGAGGGTCAGATGTTAAGCTGAGGGCTGTGCATTGATCAGAGGAGTTTAGTGATTGGGGGGAGTTCAGTGATCAGCAGCGCAGTAAGACTGATTGGGGAAATGCACAGTTATTGATGGTCAGGGAGAGTGATTGAGGGGTATGAGGGGGCTTGTATTAGAGGGTTTGGGGGCTTGACTGCAATATGTTTTTGTTGTTGTTGTTTTTGCTAGCACTGGGACCTTGTTAGAATACATCGCAGTGAGCTAGGGTTCTTCTTTGCTATCTGCCAATGCATTTAAAGCGGGTTCGTGTGGTAAACGTTGCACTGTGCCCTTGCTGACCACACCTCTGACAGTTAGCACACAGCCTTTGCACCTTATGTTTTGCAGTTAAGGTGCATTATGTGCAAAAACTTATCACACTTTAGTAAAGATCCCCCAATGTCATTTAATATCCTGTTAACAAGTATGGTGATTAAGGGAACAGTGAGAGAAAGATAAAGTAATAGCAAGCCAGCAAATTTTCCAAGCCCTGCAGTGGAAGAATAGGAAGAAAAGAGTCAGAATATGTCTTCAGCACTGTTCCCTCTAAGCTGTGTGCGTGTGCGCGCGCACACACCTCACCGAGCGAGCGCACATACTTTATAACAGAGCGCACAAAAATTACGGTTCTGATTCTGATAGAAAACAACACAGACATCTTAAAATTTAAAAGTTGTTGTGTATTTACGGTTTTCACAAGTTCTACAATATTATCTAGTGCAATCAGTGTGGTGTACATACTGTATTCTGATGTGTAGTCATATTTTAAAGTATAGAACTCCGAGTGTCGTTATGTGCCGCACAAAAATTTAACCTTCCTTCAAAAGCTGCACAGCTGATATTTTATGCGCACACAGCCTACAGAAAATTAGAGGGAACATTGGTCTTCAGTCCCTCTCGGTGAAGACCAGTAGAAGCAGAAATGGTGAGGTTTTCTAATTCTTGCTGGTGAAGAAGAAGGGAACAAAGAATGGGAGATGAAGGTGTGCAAGAGATGGAGCAATGGAGAGGGAGATGGTATCCAGGAAGCAGAGGACAGAGAAGCCGATGGCTGATAGAGGCAAGGTTTCCTAGGATTAATGGCCCTTTCATGCCAAATTTTCAATAGATACAAATGAGCTCAGTAGAAAAATTGCAGCAAGTGATATTTAGCTACAGGACCTGGCCTAAAAGGATAAGTCATCATCACTGAGGTATAGTTACCTTTTTTATGGAAACTTGATTGGAAATAACAGCTTAATAGTTTTTCAGTGCTTGTTTCTGAATCCTGGTTGAGTTTCTTTCCTTCCGTGTACTCCATTGGTCTCATGCTCTGGCTACACTGATCTGAAGAATCAGTGTGATCCTTACAGAGCTCTATCCTTTGCTTATGCACTTCTGGGTCAGCCAGCAATGCATGCTCAACTTCCTGGGCTCCTTTTGTCTGGGATGGAGTGACATTCTGAGTCTTTATTCTTTTCAAAAGCCACATTTCCATATAATGCTTGAGGCTTCCACAATGCAGGCACTGATACTACTGTTGCTTGCATTCTCCTTTCTTTCATTCTCCAGAAACGGATGGGGTTCACTTATATGAGTACCAGAGTGTCCTTTCAGAGATCTCAGATAAAGAATGATATGCAAGAAATCCAGTGCGTCCTTCTTTCTCCCCAGGGCTCTCTAGCCACAAATTTTCATGAAGTTATCAACAGCAAGATCATTTTGGGCCAGTTAATCTTAGTTGCAAATGAAAGTCATGTCACTGGGCAAATTGATTCCATGTAACGCCCCCTACCAGCTGCCAAAAGTGAACTGCATAGTGCTTACTGAAAGCATCCATTGTAGAGGTTGCTGCACAGCTCTCTCAGCTGTGTGTACTTGGGTTGAATTTGTGAATATTTCAGAAATGTCTCACAGGAATACTGGCCAGCTAGCTAGTTGAGATTCTCATGCTCAAGCAATGGAGATGCTCATTTGAAAGTGTAACCAGTGAATAGGCTTATCCCTCAGCTTAATTTTATGTGACCCTCACTGAAGTATTAAGGGGACATCATGAAATGTAAAATGAATCCCTGGTAACTGCTATGACTGACATCAAAGCACTTTGGGGTCAATAAGCTAGCAACACAGGAGAGTCTTGCCATAGTAGTCGGAAAAGTCTTCAGTGACTTGTTCCTCACCAAGTCCAAAGGCCTCTACTCGATTCTCATCCTTCTTGACCTTTCTGCTGCCTTTGACACTGTTGATCACAACCTTCTCATTGATACCCTGTCCTCAATTAGATTTAGGGGTTTTATTCTGTCCTGGTTTCCTTCTTAACTCTCTCATTGCACTTTTAGTGTCTGTTCGGGTGGTTCCTCCTCCACCCCATCCCGCTTTCAGTTGGTGTACCTCTAGGTTCTGTCTTGGTTCCTCTCCTTTCCTCTCTCCACACTCAATCCCTTGGTGCACTTATTTCCTCCCTGATGATGACTCTCAGATCTACCTTTCAGTGCCTGAAATCTCTCCAGGAATCCAGGGCCAGATCTCTGTCTGCTTATCCAACATTGCTGCCTGGATGTCTCACTGCCATCTGAAACTGCCGCCAAAACTGAGCTCCTTATTTTTTCCCCTAAATCCACCTCTCCCTTCCTTTCTTCTCTATTTCTGTGGATAACACTACACTCCTCCCTGTTTCCTCAGCTCGCAATCTTGGGGTCATCTTTGATTCTACTCTCTCTTTCTCTATACACATCCAACAGATAGCTAAAACCTGTTGCTTTTTTCTCTATAACTGGCAAAATTTGTTCCTTCTTTTCTACACAGACTACTGTGGCAAGGAGGCCTATCCAGAGTATGAGGGAGGACAAAGAGACAGGGAATTCACCCTAGTAAAGGGCCCCCTTTTACCAAGGCAGAATAGGAAAGACACAAACACAGCTAGGAATCAGAAAACTTCCACATGGCCCACATTCCATGCTCCCCCTAGTGGAAGGGAGGGGAGAGGATACAGAGCCCAGAACCCCTTAGGCAGGGAGTGCTCCAAGTATGCAGGTGCACGAAGTCAGGCTGATTGCCATCACCTGGCTAGGGAGGGGTGGAAGAGAGAGCCCTGGAAGTATAAACTGAAGCCAGAGTGTGAGAGCAGGGTCGTCGTCATGAGGAGAAGCATCAAGGATGGAGGTAGCAGCAAGAGGAACAGCAGGGGAGAAGGAGAAGCAGGAAGCCAAACTGCCACGAGCCGAGGCACAGCTGCAAGCTGGCGAAGCTTGACCGGTGCAGAGCCGAGCAGAGCCCCTGTGCTTCCAAGAGAGGAGAGTGCTAAGTGGAATATAGCCCATCTGCCAGAGGGTTTGAAGCCAGGAACAGGAGAGACTCCAGGATTCCCCGGGAGGCTGGTAGCTGAGGACTGGGAGAGTCTGAGCCTATGCAGCTGGGAGAGCCTGAGGTAAAGCTAAATGGGGAAGAGATTCCTATGGACTGTTCTGTGTGCAAGGCTTTAAACCTGAGGAACAGGGAGAAAATAAGCCAATCCTGAGAGAGAGTTTACCAAGGAAGGGAACCCATAGTCCACAAGCCGGTGGCCCTGATTCCCTCATGTTGGTAAAGGGAACGGTCACAAGGACTAAGGAGTAACCCTGAAAGCTGTGAAAGCTTATTAAGCACCTGCTGCAGGAACAAGGACACTGGGGTAAGAAAGCAGCTTTTGTAACAGAGCTTTCTTGTGCCCTGAATTGTATTTGTTGTTTGAAGGTTTATGCAGCTGAAGAGAAGCTATACTATCATGGACAGTGAATGTGATTTTTGTTTGTGCTTTTGGCCAGCAAGGCTACAAAGGGAGTGAATTATCCATTCTGTTAAGACTGTGTATCCTGCAATATGGAAAACCTTTAAACAGACATTTTTAGTTTGTGTTTGTTTTTGGGAGAATACTCTGTTTCACAAGACCTGAACCAATATCCTGTACGTGGTGAGAATGAACCATTGTGTAAAATAAATTCTGTCATTTGCCTTAACCCTTGGAGCCCAACTACAGCTTTTTGTCTGATGCACACATACAGCCAAGCAAAGACTACCTTTCCTAGAAGGCACTACGGGGAAATAGTTGAAAAGGGCTAAAAAAGCAGACAGCAAAAAGTTCCTATAAAATAACCACGCCCCTCTTAGCTTGAGACGAGCGGTGGTGGCGTGACACTACTAAGACACTTATCCACTCTTTCGTCATCTGCCATCTAGTCTATTGCAACCTCTTCCTTCCTGGTTTCCCACTGAATCATTTCTCTTCTCAATCTGTTCAAAACTCATCTGCACAGCTAATCTTAGCCAGCCTTGATATGCTCATATAACCCCTCTTCTCAAGTTGCTTCACTGACTCCCTATTCATTTCTGAATCCAGTTTAAACTTCTTTTACTGAACTATAAGTGCATTCATTCTGCTGCTCCTCATTACCTTTCTTCTCTTATCTGTCTCTACACCCCTCCTTGGAAACTCTGCTTTTCTGGGAGATCCATTCTATCTGTGCCTTTCTCTTCTACTGCCATCTCCAGCTTTGATCCTTCCACCTTGCTGCTCCTTACGCCTGGAGCAAACTACCTGAGTCTGTGTGTCAGGCTTTATCTCTGTCCCTTTTCAAATCCAGGTTGAAAACTCACCTCTTCGAGGCCGCTTTTGAATCCTGACCCACTTAGTTTCTTATATGTTTCTTTTCCATTCTCCTAGATATATCCTTGCCCTCAGCTGTTGTGTTGCCTGTCTTGACTTGATTGTAAGCTCTGATGAGCAGGGACCATCTTTTACATGTCTTTTATGTGTCTGTACAGTGCTACATATGCCTTATAGCACTTTGCAAATGATAAATAGGAGTAGTAGTACTGTAGATGCGGGCATTGCTGGAATAAATGCTGCTTTTATTGCAGGACAGTTGGCAAACACTCCCCATCCTGACACTGCCTAAGGGTTGGTGAGGGTTCTAAGTTCAGCTTGTATTCAGAAGCAAGATGAACCCCAACGGTTCCCAGGGCAGCAAAGCAGAGGTAGACTGATAACAGGGTGTGGCACATTGCTGATGCAGGGAGATATGTGTGTGTTGACCTGGGCTGTAGGCTAAACTGCAGTAATTTGTTACTCACAGGCTTAGTACCACAACACACACATTAAACCAAAGGTTAGTTCTGTCAGAGCACTCGCTACACATGTAATTGCTTTTCTCCCTAATACCAGGCATAGATAAGCTTTTTAGCTCTGAGATTTTAAAAAAAGCCTTCAATTACTACAGGTTAAATCCAAAGAAAGTTGCACACATTCCACCTTTTTCCACTTTCTTGAAAACTTGTGCATTGTGGGCCATCTAGACTGAGATTTAGAATAAGTTAGATTCACTTAGATTCCTAACTATAATTAAGTTACATGGTTGAATGTTAAATGTAAAATTTCATAGTCTATGTTACCAGGATCACACAGAACTAGGTCTGCTAACCGTGTTAATCCACTTGACCAGGATATTCAGCAGTACTAACACATTTACTGCACCTGAATATCTGCGGGTGCGGCCACTGCATTCTCCAAAGCTAACCGGTTAGCATGAGGGCATTCTGGGGGAGGCATCTGGCATCTGGATAACTGGACAGAGGTGAAAGCTGATTCCCGCATATTACAGCACAGTGAAAGCCAGGCAGAATTAAGGTTGGCCTAACTTTGCCTCTAAAGTTAACAGGGCAGCAGCTAAATATCATCACCTCCCTTTTACTGCATCCCCCATTAAGCCCTCCTCTAATGGGATGGCCAAAAGAGGCACTTTTGGAAAACCTGTTTGTGTCCGGGGTAAGGTGTAACTTCAGATATGAACAATTTTGGTCATACATGTACATCCCCTAAATGAAATTGGAGTTACATGTGTAGATTTTTGCCCCGCCCAGGCAATACCTCAGAAAGCCCCTGGAATGTTTCCTGGCCAAATGTTTATATATGGATGTGCCCAGGGAGGGCAATAATGTTTCAACCATGACCTTTCCAAAATCGTGTTTTATTCGTGGATGCATCCTTCATGTTTTTTGGTTGCCACATCCACATTCAAAATGTGAATAGGTCTTCTAAATAACACCCTGAACTTTCTATAAGTATCAAAAGCATTGAAAGGCATTTTAGAAAAGATGTCCAGAACTTCTGAAAAAAAAGCAGGCAAGTCCGGTGTAGACATGATTTCACAAACGTGTACATACTTGATACGGGGCGTCTACATAGACATCCTCAGAATAGTATTTCAGAACCTGGGTGTCTAGGAATAGCCTAAGATTAGAGCAGTGGGTTAGGCCCAGGGAAGCCAGGGGTTAAATCCCACTGCTATTATTATGATGGTGCTGAGCACTGGGGATGATGGAGTGCTATCTTCTGTATACCCTCTGGAAGTTTTTCAGCCAAAAAGAGCACTTTCCCAATGCTTATTCATGCCTGGACATCTGGGACGTTTCTGAGATTTGCCAGTGATGTCCAGGTTTCCTGAGAATGCCCCAGCCCTGCCCCTATTCAGACTTGGAGGTCCTCATGTTGGGGATTTCCACAGACCTGGCTTCTAAAATGACTCCAGAGATGTTTCTGTGCTTTGGACATTTCTATGCCTGTTTTCAGATGTCCAAAGCATGAATAGAGCTTCCAAAATAACCCTCTTAATGTTATAAGCCTCTGTTTCTGCAGGTAGAGCCCTGCTTTCTATGCAGAAATGGCTTTAACAGCTCTCACCTAGAGAATAATTTTCAAAGTAATTTCTGCAAGCAAAGATGTGCTTCTTAATTAAAAATGTTTTTTATAAGACCATAGGCAAAGTTACATGCATAAGTCCTATATGAGTGAAGTTCTACCTGTAGATTCAGGACGGGAGGAGATTTTGGAGTTAGCTCATACGTTATTTGATGGTAGCTGAAGGAGAGTTACATTTAGATACAATAGATAAATACAATAGGTTATTAATAAATACAATAGATAAAAACAATAGGTTATTTCCTATCCCCAGAGGACTTACAATTTAAGTTTGTATCTGAGGCAATGGAAGCTTAAGTGACTTGCCAGAGGTCACAAGGAGTGGCAGTGGGATTGCAAACCTGGTTTTGCTGGTTTGTATCCTGTCACTTTAACCATAGGCTCCTCCTGCTGAGAGTGAAAGTGGGGCAGTGTTGCACTTATGTACAAAAATATGTGTACCATATACTAGAAATAAATGTGTGCATATTGTTTTCCCGATGCAGTTTTCAAACTTTTGAGCATTCATTTGCAGGGTTCTGTGTTATTACACACAATATCTGGAAGTGGAGTGAATGTGCTTTGTCACTAATGTTTTATTTTATATATCTATATTTATTTTATTTGTTGTTGTTGTTAAGTGCCTTTGAGTCAGTGTCGACTCATAGTGACCCTCTGGATAGCTGTCATAAACAGTGTTAGGTCTTCAGTCAGGCGGCACATTGTTGATAGAGTGACACCAATAGCTGTTGTTATTGTATCGATAGATCTCATTGTTAGCCTTCCTCTTTTGTGTTGACCTCCTACCTCGCCAAGCATGATGCCTTTCTCTAACAATCTCCCTCTTCTCATGATGTGCTCAAAGTCTGAAAGTCAAAGTCTTGTCATCTGAGCTTCTAAAGAAGGCTTAGGTTTGATCTCCTCCAGTACTGACGGGTTTGTTCTTCGGGCAGTCCATAGTATACACAGTATTCATCGTCAGCACCATAATTCAAAGGCATCGATTTTCTTCCTGTATCTTTTTCACTGTCCAACATTTGCATCCATATGACGTTATTGAAAATACCATGGCTTGAACAAGTCGAATCTTTGTATGGAGAGAGACATCTCTGCTCTTAAGAATCTTGTTTAGGTTCTTCATAGCCATTCTGCCAAGAGCAATGCGTCATCAGATTTCTTGACTGCTTATCCTTTCTTTATTGATAGTTGATCTAAGTAGGTTAAAGTTGTCAACTATTTCAATTTCTTCTCCATCAAAGATGAACTTATTGATTTTGCCAGTGGTCAGCATCTTTGTCTTCTTTACAGTGAGGTGCAGGCCCATTTTAAGACTATGTTCATTGATCTTTAGAAGCAAATGTTTCAGATCGTCTTCACTTTCAGCAAGTAATGTGGTATCATCAGCATAGTGGAGGTTTTGGATGAGTCTTCCACCAATCTTCGCACCTTAGTTGTCTTCATACAGTCCTGCTTCTCTGATGATTTGTTCTGCATATAAATTAAACAGGAAGGGGGAACGTATGCAGCCTTGTCATACACCTTTGCCGATTTTAAACCATTCTGTTTCTCCCTGTTCTATTTGAACTGTTGTTTCTCGATCAATGTAAAGGTTGTGCAAGAGAACTATCAGGTGTTCTGGTATACCCATGCTTCTTACTGTGGCCCAGGGATTCTCATGGTTCATACAGTCAAAAGCCTTACTGTAGTCGATAAAACAGATCAAGTTGTACATGTTCCATTACATTCTTCACAACCTCCAACTTCCCTTGATTCATTCTTCTTACATTCCATGTCCCAATATGTAAGACATCTTTGCAGCTTCTGACTCTCATTTCATGCACAGCTACATCAGCATAAATGCTGGTTTTACTCTGAAAAGACTTCAGCTCCTCCCCAGTAGCCAGTTGAGTGCCTTCTGACCTGGGGATCTCATCTTCTAGCACTATAGTGCAATTTGTTTTGTTGTAACTATCTATTGGATTTTCATGGCAAGATACGGAAGTAGATTGCCAGGCCTTTTGTCTGCACAGGTAATTCTAGTGTTGTTGCCGTTGTCACAGAAATGTGATCCTCCGCTGCCAATACTGTCCCATTCTGCTGCTGCCTAGATGGGCGATTTGTCTTGGTTTGGCACCTTACCTGAGACCTATCTATCTTGGAAGACCCTGCCAGTAGTTAAGTTACCAATAGCTTAGCTCTCAGCATCACTGATGCACACAAGCCCTCACAGCATGACAAGCTGCAAACCATTATTTTATTTAATGATACTTATTAATCACACATTCAACATCCGCCCCATGTAATATACAAAATAAAAGCAGAAAACAATACAGAAACAATACCACCCCCACCACCACCATCACCACCACTAATGTGATACCAGAATTTGAATAGAATTCTTTTGTATGTCCACTTCTGTTCTGCATTCATCGCTAGGAGAGTTGTATTGGTTGTTTCGGAATATTCCATATGAATGGATAATTATACAATATCAAACTGATACTCAAAGAGAATAATGCAGACACACGCAAACACATAATTAACCCATCTGTGCATTTTCAAAAAATATATGGATAATGGCTAAATGACCAGATACTATCCCTATATTAGTGAGTCATGATAAGGGAGGAGTGAGAGCAAGCCAAAAGATTATCCAGATAGAGGCAATATTCAGTCACTATTTGAATCAGTTTTAAATATGTAGTGCCACAAGGTCACCTTACTATCCATATATTCAGCATTGAATAAAGGGATTAAGTTAAATGGAATCACCAATGGTTAACTTAAGGCAATGACAGTACCAGCAACAAATTAACTCCTATTTGTGCAGCTCATAATGCAGGAATGCCCCAAGGGGGGAAGAGGCATAAAAAAAAATGTTGGCTCAGGGTGTCACAATTTATTGGACCGGCCCGGTTTTATAAAACATAAGGACATAACATAAGAAGATGAGAAATGCCATACTGGGTCAGACAGGGTCCATCAAGCTCAGTATCCTATTTCCAACAGTGGCCAATCTAGGTCACAAGTATCTGGCAAGTTCCCAAAAAGGCAAACAGGTTCCCGTGTCCTCTTTAATAATGGTTTATGGACCTCTCCTCTAGGAACTTGCCCAAACCATTTTTAAACCCAGCTACACAAACAGTTTTTACTACAGCCTCCGGTAATAAATTTCAGTTTGATTATGCGTTGAGTGAAAAAAATATTTTTTCTTAACAATCTTAAATGGGTTACATTGTATCTTCATTGCATGTCCTTTAGTCTTTCTACTTTTTGATAGTGTAAACAACCGATCTATCTTTACCCGTTCCACTCCATTCATTAATTTATAGACCTCTATCATATCTCCCTTCAGCTGTCACTTTTCCTAGTTGAAAAGTCCTAACCTTTTAAGCCTCTCCTCATAGGGGTATCCTTCCATCCACTTTACCATTTTGGTGACTCTTCTGTGTACCTTTTCTAATTCCACTATATCCTTTTTAAGATACGGCGACCAGAATTTCACACAATATTCAAGGTGCGGTCGCACCATAGAATGATACAGAGGCATTATAATATCCTTTGTTTTATTTTCCATTCCTTTCCTTTTGATTTCTATCATTCTATTTGTTTCAATGTGTTATCCACGATGACGCCTAAATATTTTTCCTGGGTGGTGGTTACTAATGTGTAACCTTACATTGTGTAACCATAGTTTGGATTGTTCTTTCCTAGGTGCCTAAATTTGCAATTGTCCACATTAAATTTCATCTGCCATTTGAATGTTGCCTTCCAATTTATAAAGGTCTTCTTGCAATTTTTCACATTTCTCTTATGTTCTAACAATTTTGAAAAACTGTGTGTCACCTGAAAATTTGATCATCTCAGTCATTATTCCCATTTTCAGGTCATTTATGTATATGTTAAAAAGCAGCGGGTCCAGCACAGATCCCTGGGTACTCCACTATTCACCTTTCTCCATTGAGAAAATCGGCCAGTTAGTCCTACTCTCTGCTTTCTTTTAACCAGTTCCTGATCAACAGTAGTACATCGCCTCCAATCCCATTTTGCCAAGAGTGTCTCATGAGGGATCTTGTTAAAGGCTTTCTGAAAATCCAGGTATACTATGGGGTCTATTCTGTTCCACAAATAGTGGGGATTGATGCCCCATTGAGATGTCCATTCCCACTATTCACTCCCCTTCCTTACCTGGCAGAAGCCTCCCTGTATGAACATGGAGTTTGTATGGGGAGACTTAGTTGGGGGTTAGCTCTGTACGTCTGGGGATGGTAAACTGGACGGAGGACTTATTCCACCTCGAGGTGGAATAAGTCCCTCTGGATGTTGGGGAATGACAGACCCAGGCGGTGTCGAAAATATGAGGGGGTGCAGGGGATTCCCACTGCCCGACCCTGGCCATGGAAGGCCAGATTGAGGGTCAGGCTGCGTGGAAAGAAGAATGTAGTTGGTGGCCGGGGATTGTTGTTCCTGAATGGAGTCACGGTGCAATGGCAATGTGATGCCATGGCACCGTGGCTCTATTCAGGAGCCTGACTGAATTAGCCGGGCAGGGGTCTGTACATGCAGGCTGATCGGAATTGGGTCCCGGCCTGCACGTGCAGGCCTAGACCCTATTCTGATCCCGTGGGGTACGTCTAGTCCCCGTGGGATCATAATTTGGTCTGAGTCTGTGCGTCCCGTTCCGATCGAACACACAGGGGTCTGTACGCACCTTATAGAATGTGCCTCCACACCAACCGGCTCACCTTTGTCTACATGTTTAATCAAAAAATATAACAGAATAGTAAGACAAGATCTTCCTTATCTAAAGCCATGTTGGCTGGCTCTCATTAAGCCATGACTATCTACTGTACATGTTCAGTAATTTTGTTCTTTATTATGGTTTCTGCCATTTTAAGAACATAAGAACATAAGGTATGCCATACTGGGTCAGACCAAGGTCCATCAAGCCCAGTATCCTGTTTCCAACAGTGGCCAATCTAGGTCATATGTAACTAGCAGTTTCCCCAAAAGACACAGGTTCCACAATGCTTGTACTGGGTCAAGCATTGATATCCTGGGTCCCTTCTTAATAATGGTTTATGGACCTTTCCTCCAGGAACTTGTCCAAACCTTTTTTAAACCCAGCTACACTAACAGCCTTTACTACATCCTCCGGTAACAAATTCCAGAGTTTGATTACACGTTGAGTGAAAAAATATTTTCTTTTATTAGTCTTAAATAGTTACCCTGTAGCTTCATTGCATGTCCCCTAGTCTTTCTATATTCTGATAACGTAAACAATCGATCTACGTTTACCCGTTCCACTCCATTCATTAATTTATAGACTTCTATCATATCTCCCCTAAGCCGTCTCTTTTCCAGGTTGAAGAGCCCTAACCTTTTTAGCCTTTCTTCATAGGAGTAACCTTCCATCCCCATTACCATTTTGGTGACTCTTCTCTGAACCTTTTCTAATAACGCTATATCCTTTTTAAGGTATGGCAACCAGAATTGCACACAATATTCAAAGTGCGGTCTCACCATGGAACGATATAGAGGCATTATAATATCTTTTGTTTTATTTTCCATTCCTTTCCTTATGATGCCTAGCATTCTATTTGCTCTCTTGGACGCCGCTGCACACTGGGCCAAGGGTTTTAACATGTTATCCACAATGATACCTAAATCTTTTTCCTGGGTGGTGATTCCTAATGTGTAACCTTGCATCGTGTAACCATAGTTTGGGTTGTTCTTCCCTAGCTGCATAACTTGGGTTGTTATTAGTCTTAAATAGTTTACCCTGTGCTGTCCATTTTGCCTAGTAATGACACCTGTAGTCTGTAGTTTCCTGGGTCAGTCCTGGGACTCTTTTGAAAAACTGGCATTACATTGGCTATTCTCCAATCATGAGTACATGTGTGAGTTGGCATTTTCACAGTCTTGGGCTGATTCTGCGTGCCTATGTCATAAAGGCACATAGGCACCTATGTTGCCCTTAAGACATAGGCTTAAACTAGGTGCATTTTTGGACCTTTCACATAGACATCCTTTTATAAAACTAAGCCCATAAAGTCCATGCACACATTTACACTTCTTTTGAAGTAGGTGTAAATTTGTGCATGGAAGTCATTGTATTAGTCAATTTTATAACAGCGTATAAGTGGCTATGCTGCTTTTCTAAATTAGGTGTCTTTTAGACTTTTCACATAGTTGTCCAGTTATAAATGTAGCCATCAAAAGCCAGCAGTATAAAGAATGCAACTATTTTCTTTCTGATATTTTTTCTAAACGATGTGAAATTCCCTTCCCTCCTTCCTTCATGCCTTCATGCACTGCTAGATAATATTATCAGATCATAAAACATAAAAAGAAAACATCTGGGAACAAAGCACTGATGAGAGAGGAGCTACTGGGAATCAGTCCTGCGCTCATTAGCTACACTTCTAAGACAATCAACGTAAACTTGTCATACTGCAAATAAATGTATACGTGGAAGGATGCAAACATGCATCTTCTCACAGATTTAGCATCCTGTGGTGAAAAATCCCTGTCACAGAATCCCAAGCTGGATGTTCATTCCTGTGAAATGCTGAAGCTGTCAGTCATGTTGATTTATTACACACTCGATTCCCAAGACATTTAGTTAACAGAAGCAGGGCCCATTTTGATTCTTTAGTATATGTGTGTAAGTATTTGAAGACTAGCAACTCTCCAGAATAGATGTGTTCCACTATTTACATATTACTGATCCTATGATATGATGAGGGCACAAACATAATTTTTAAAAACAGTTGTTTTCAAACCGAGTCAATTAAGAATGCATATGATAATATTTCTCCTGTGCGTGAAGCTGAAATCTACTAGTCAACTTTACACAATCTTTGCAGCTCTGAGTGATGAATTGTAGAGTTCAAGGCATAACATATTTCAAATACATGAAGTCCTTTCAATGAAGAACTGAAATATTTTTACGAGGCCGGGAAGTAAAAATGCAGCACACTAAAGGAAAGCACATCTACAGTTGAATGTGCACTGTTGGTTACTAAACTTCAGGATGAAAAAAATTAAAAAGTAAATTAGACCCTTTGCAGGACATCAGGGCATGTTTACTAAAGTCTGCTAAGCACATGACCCTTCAAACACCCCCCTGGACATCACCCGAACTCCACAGGCAAAGTTTGAGGTGGCATGAGGTCAGTGCCCCCCAATGTTGCAGGCACTAAACGGTGAATTGGTCCCCTGCCCCTAATACCAGTATGATTTCCTTACCCTTTGCCCCCCCAAAGTGAGAAGGCAAACTATACCAATGCCATCCTCTAGGATTAGGCTGTCCAGGCCACCCCCAATCCCGACAGCAAACATCTTGGTTAGCTAATAAGGAATGGACTCCACCACAACCCCTGGACCTTACTAGGGCTTCTCTGATGGTCCAGTAGTGGTCGGTGAAGGAGTGGTCCCCTTTAGCTCCTGCCCCATCTCTGGCACCTTTCAATATCAATGTGCTGCCCTCTAGTGATAGGATGTTGATGTCGACGTCCTTCTGCTAGGAGTCAGCACCGCAAGACCAGTACCATTTTATAAGCTGCTGGAGATGGGGCAGCAGTGGAGGAAGCACCAGTAAGGTTTGGGAGTAATGGAGGGATGTTCACTGCTGGGGTCAGGGAGGGCCCACACAGCCTAACTGTGCCATCCAGAGAGGTGTGTTCTGAAGAATGGGGTTTGAAGGGCTATGTGTTGGTGCTGCGGATCTTCCGATTTGTGATCCGGCAACATTTCTGCTTTGGGAGAAGGACCAAGGGTGGCCAAAGGGGAGGTTGAATGCCACTTCTGCTTTCTCCCTTTAGCTCACATTTCCTGCATTGATAGGCAATGCAGGAGTACACACCGCTACTTGCTGGTGATGGGAACGCAGCCCGGTATGGTAATTGCCTGCTCGTGCCGTATCTGCAGGGCAAATGCTGGTCACTCTTTCTGAAGATACCGCACAGGTTTTACACTTCCGGCATGGTAATTTGACATGCCATTCAGTAAGTGCAAAAGCAATACCGCACTTTAATCAACAGACCCCTAATTGCTTACATTGCAGAGATCCTTCAAGAGTCATGGAGACGTTCAAGACTTGGGAATTATTATAATAGAAATGAATTTGAATTGATGTATGGAAGTTTAGCATACTTTTCAATTAAATGTAAATGAATTTTTGAATGTTCTAACAACTAGTATATAAACAGTGAAGAAGTTTACAATTAATTAATAAGCAAGTGGAATGTAAAAGACAAATGTGTTGGTTGCAGGGTCTTTAGCACCCAGTATAAATTGGTATTCAAGAACCATGAATGCCGCTGGTACAGTTTGTAAGTCAAAGAAGTTCCACCCTTGAAGAAGCTGATATGAAATGTAGGCCTTTGTTGGGTGCACTGAGCTGGGAGCTCATGCACTGAAGATCCAGTGTGCATAACAGATAAGTAAGTTTTGCTTAAACACTCATATGATTGAAAGAATTGGATTATTGTATGTACATAAGAAGTTTCAGAAGTTTTTATATTAAAGCACAGTTACAAAAATATCTAAATATTGTGGGTTTTGGGACCAATGATTGAGAAAGTGCTTGATTTAACCGAGAACATGCAGTGCAATTGCTGAGGTTCCTTTCATTGGTTACCTCTTTTAGAGGTTTATCATTTGATATCTTGTACACGACTCCTGCCATATTCTCCTGATCCACTATCTACATGGTTTGATGTTTTCCTTATTGCTAAATTGTATAAGACTCCTAACCCATATGTAAATATTTTAACAAATGTCAGTAAGTTGTAGATGCTCACATTGTACATGTTAATTATCGTTTGGCTGTAAATGTTTGTGTTCTTTGTAAGCTGCTTTGATTGCCTGATAAGGTGGTATAGAAAACTCTCACATAAATAACAAATATTGTGTGAAACAATCTGAGGGAATGGCAGCACAGGTTTGAAGGTATTTTGGGAATTAACTGACAGAGTGGGAGCAAATGAGGAAAGGGTAAGAGGCTGCAGGGGTCTGGGAGTTGAGGACGATAGAGAGAGAACATAAAATATGCCATACCGGGTCAGACCAAGGATCCACCGAGCCCAATATCCTGTTTCCAATAGTGGCCATTCCAGATCTGAAGTACCTGTCTTCTTTCCTAACCAGGGCTCTACAGATCAACAAACAGTAAGGATTTGAGGGTTTGTTTGTATGTTTTTATTATATTACATTGCTAGCTCTCTGACTGGGAGCTCTTAAAAGGGTTTTTTGTATATTTTTTAAAGCAAGGTTACTTTTCTTTTTGGTGCTTTAGGGGAACTTTCCTTGAGCACAGTAGGTTGCTGAATTCTAGTAACCTCCTCAGGTTTAGAAACTGCTAACACCTAATCAGGTGTTAGTTCCCTCCCTACCCACCCGACTCCCACCCACCCCTAGTGAGCAGTCTTGCTTTATAGGGCACCTCCCCCTTTAACAAATCACAGAGAATTGGACCAGCACATTTTGAATATAATTAAAGAGATTTAACTGCTCTTTCTCTGAAAGGACAGCTGGGAAACTGGCTGGTACTTGGTGGATCTCTCTCTTTTGCTTTAACAGATACCTAAGCTCCACAAACAGGACAATGGCTGGGAAAAATCATATTGCTAAAGCTGTTGCCCCCGTTACAGCTTCTGCCTCGGTCCAGACAGAGGTCCTAATGCCAGTTGAAGGACCAGTTCCATGTGCAGGGTGCCTGCATGCTGAAGCTCCGAGGAAACAAGTGGAGGAACTCAGAGAGGAGGTGGCGAGGCTGAGGAGCATTCAAGACAGTGAGAAGTACATTGATGAGATGCTTCTTGCAGCAACCAAGCTCTCCAGCACAGGAGAAGATGGGTGCCAACAGAATGTCGATGGTTAGACACAAGTCACCAGGGCCTGCAAAATCACCAATCCAACTTCTCCAGCCCTTGAATTGAAGAACCATTATGCAGCCCTGGAAGTGGAGGAGGTGAAAGCATCCCTGGAAACGGAAGAACCAGAGTTCAAGTACCCAAAAGTTGCAGAATCAGTGACCAGAAGGAAACAAAGGGTAGTGGTGGTTGGAGACTCTCTTCTGAGGGGTACTGAGGCGTCCATCTGCCGACCAGACTTGATGTCCAGAGAGGTATGCTGTCTGCCTGGTGCCAAAATCCAAGATGTTACGGAGAGTTTGCCGAGACTCATCAAGCCCACTGACTATTACCCAATGTTGCTAATCCATGTTGGAACAAATGATACTGCCAGGTATACCTAGGAACATATCAAAAGTGACTTCATGGCTCTGGGACAGAGGGTGAAGCAGTTAGGTGCACAGGTGGTGTTCTCTTCAATCCTCCCTGTTGAGGGTAAAGGCCAAGGCAGAGAGGCTCGCATCCTGGAGATGAATGCATGGCTGCGTGGATGGTGTCATCGAGAGCGTTTTGGTTTCCTAGACCATGGGATGCTGTTCCAAGGGTTGCAGAGCAGAGATGGCATCCATCTGTCCAAGAAAGGTCAACGCATCTTCGGTAGTAGACTCGCTAATCTACTGAAGAGGGCTTTAAATTAGATTCGTTGGGGATAGGTGAAGAAAGCCCCCAGGTAAGTGAAAGCCCCCAGGTAGGTGATACATTAAATACCTTTATGGAAATGGGTAACAGGGGTAACATATGGAAAGCAGTGTGTATAAATGCCTGTAGCATGGGAAATAAGATCCCTGATGTTGAAGCTTTGGTGGGAGTGGCTGACTTGGATTTAGTGGCAGTTACAGAAACATGGTTCACAGAAAACCATGACTGGGATGTAACTATACCTGGCTATACTTTATTCAGAAAGGACAGGGTAGGAAGAAGGGGAGGAGGAGTGGCACTATATGTAAAAACTACTATTAAAGCTTTGGAATTACAGAGCTTAAAAGGGAGAGAGGAGGAGGCATTGTGGGTTAAACTAGAAAGAGGGAAAGAGAAATCTATTTACATTGGTGTGATATACAGACCTCCCTCACAAGAGGAAGAGGTGGACAGAGAGTTAATTGAAGACATACGCAGCATTGCTAGGAAAGGGGAAGTGCTACTGATAGGAGATTTCAATATGCCAGATGTTGATTGGCACATTCCTGCTGCAGTGTCATCTAGAAGTAAGGAGATCCTGGCTTCTCTACAGGGAGAACTATTCAGGCAATTGGTAACAGACCCCACACGTGAAGGGGCCATACTGGACTTGGTGCTTACCAATGGTGAAAGTGTTTCTGATGTTGTAGTGGGAGATCATTTTGCATCCAGTGATCACCAGATGGTGTGGTTCAGTATTAGGACTAGGGCTGTTAGAGTCCATTCCAAGGTGAGGATCTTAGACTTTAGGAGGACTAACTTTGCAAAGATGGGCCAATACCTCAGGGAGTCGTTAGTGGGATGTGAACAGCTGGGGGATGTAGAAAAACAGTGGGCAAAACTGAAAGGGGGTATTTTAAGGGCAACCAACCTGTTTGTTAAAATGGTAAATAAAGGCAAAAGGAAAAGGAGACCGCTATGGTTTTCGAAGGAAGTAGCTGAAAAAGTGAAGAAAAAGAGGGAGGCCTTCATGAAATACAAGAGATCACAGAGAGAGGAAGACATGCATCTGTATTTGGAAAAACTTAGAGAAGCTAGCAAAGTAGTCAAGAAGGCAAAGATTCAAAAGGAGGAGGAAATAGCCAATGCAATAAAATGGGGGGATAAGACATTTTTCAGATATATTAGTAAGAAGAGGAAGGGCAAAAGTGGCATTGTCAGACTCAAGGGTGCGGGGGGGGGTGGGAATATGTAGAAGCTGATAAGGATAAAGTGGAATTTTTATTTATTTACATTCTCTTATATACTGTGTTATTCTGCATCAGTGTGGTTTACATTGAACAAACTGAAATTACATTGAACAGGGCATTATAGCTTGGAGATAACTATTTTACAGGGAACATGGGCTATGGAGGGTTAAGTGGCTTGCCCAAGACCACAAGGAGCACCTGTGGGATTAGAAACCCCAGTCCTTCTGGCCCAAGGTTGCTGTCCTCTAGTGGGATTTGAACCCCTGACCTTCTGGCCTGAAGTACTTTGCCCCAACCACTAGGCCACTCCACCACTAGGCCACTCCTCCACTCCAATATTTTTGTTCTGTATCCACAGATGAAGAACCAGGAGCAGGACCTCAGAAAACACCCACAAATAGGAATAGAAGCGAGGGACATCTTGAACAATTTTCAGAAGACTGTGTTCATGAGAAACTAGCTCAACTTAAAGTAGACAAAGCGATGGGACCAGATGGGATACACCCTAGAATACTCAGGGAACTTGGGGACGTTCTAGCAACTCCACTGACTGACATTTTCAATGCCTCGTTGGAGTCGGGAGTGGTGCCAAAGGACTGGAGAGAAGCTCATGTGGTGCCTTTACACAAAAGCGGAAGTAAGGATGTGGTTGAAAACTACAGGCCGGTTAGTTTAACTTCGGTGGTGAGTAAATTATTGGAAACACTGCTGAAAGAGAAAATAGTGAGGTTTCTGGAGTCCAGCGGATTACAGGATCCGAGGCAGCATGGATTCACCAGAGGCAGGTCTTGTCAGACAAATCTGATTGATTTCTTTGGCTGGGTGACCAGGGAGTTGGACCGAGGGAGAGCTCTAGATGTGGTGTATTTAGATTTCAGTAAAGCCTTTGACACTGTTCCTCACAGGCGACTTATAAACAAACTGAGCACCCTAGGGATGGACCCTAAAGTTACTGCTTGGGTTAGAAATTGGTTGGGTGGGAGGCGACAAATAGTACAAGTAAAAGGAGCTCACTCTGAGGAGAAGGATGTTACCAGTGGTGTGCCCCAGGGATCTGTCCTTGGTCCGATTCTTTTTAACATCTTTGTTAGTGATATAGCGGAAGGGCTCTCGGGTAAGGTTTGCCTCTTTGCAGATGATACCAAAATCTGCAATAGAGTAGACACCCAGGAAGGTGTAGGTAACATGAGGAGGGATCTAGCTAAACTTGAAGAATGGTCTAGAATTTGGCAGCTGGGATTTAATGTTAAAAAATGTAAGGTCATGCATTTGGGCTGCAGCAATCCAAGGGAGCAATACAGTATAGGAGGTGAAGTACTTTTGTCCACTAAAGAAGAGCGGGACCTAGGCGTGGTTGTGTCTGATGATCTTAAAGTAGCTAAACAGGTAGAAAAGGCGACGGCAAAAGCTAGAAGGATGCTTGGGTGCATACAGAGAGGAATGGCTAGCAGAAAAAAGGAGGTGATAATGCCTCTGTATAAGTCTTTGGTGTGACCTCATTTGGAGTATAGTGTGCAATTCTGGAGACCGCACCTTCAAAAGGATGTGAACAGGATGGAGTCGGTGCAGAGGGTGGCTACTAAAATGATTAGTGGGCTTCATTATAAAGCATATGAGGACAGACTTAAGGATCTTAATATGTACACCTTAGAGGAAAGGCGGGATAGAGGTGATATGATTGAGATGTTTAAATGTATACAGAAGGAACCCAAATCGGATTATATATGAAACACCATCTAAATAAATCCAATTTGCTCCAAGATCACACTTTTTGTGCCGAAAGAATTTTTTTGTCGGAGTTCGTCAACCCAGTGTCCAAAATCTGTTTTAAGAGACACCACCGTGACTACTCCCTTTTATTAAGTAAATTTTAAAATGAACAAAAAGTCCAACACTTAGCTGTATGCCACCAAAACGCCGAAACTCCCAGTGGACGACGTGGCGCACGTTTCGGGTTTTACACCAGCATTTCTTAAAAACCCTGCTTCAGGTCAAGACGGATCAGCAAATGGTAGATCATCAGCTGCATTGATATCACATTGTATAAGGGAGAGTGACTATACCAAAACTAATACAGAAGAACACGATTTTGAGCCATAAAAACAAGATAATAAGGAAGCAAAATTAGAATACATGAGGCAACAATAAAGTGGCAATGTTTTGTTTAATAATTTATATATTGTGTATTGAGGACAATTGAACATTTTCCAGTTAATTTTTTTCTTTACCTTTCAAAGCCAGCTTAAAGAGAACTGTACATACGAACAAAAATTAGCATCACCTTTAGGAAAGACAAGAAAACCTGATAAGCTATAGGCAGTATTCAAGTGTGAATTTTGTCTGCTCCAGGAGAAATGTGATTGCTCTAAACACATAGTGGAGTTCTCATCAGGGATTCATTACAGTCATCATAAATTCCAAATGCTAAGTGTGTGATTAGTTCTTGGGAAACAATTAAGGCTCATCAGATGATTATCATCTGAAGTGTACATGGGAAATTCAAATGAAGCACAAAATGCTCTGCCAGTGCTCACAATTATCTTATTAATGGCAACCTGAAAAAAAATCATAATTAGTCAAATACCATGGTAGGTGTATAAAATATAAATGTTGCCCGACAGACTCCCAGCAATAAATATTTAGGCCCAGGCATAATCACTCGAAATTGTTTCCAAATTTGAAGATGCTTGAATCATTTGATTTCATTTCTGCAGAATATATAAAATTTAATAGTGCTGGGCTCTAAAGTGAAATAGTGCTTATGTGAAATAATAAAAGAAGTTATATTAAATGGGGAGATGCATCGAAGATGTGTTCAGGCCAGTAATGGTTATCACCTATAAACTATATATTATTCCAGTTTTCACTCAGTTACTACAATGCATATGAGCAAAGATTATCAAAATAAAAAGAATCAATGTATACCTTTTTATTGGATTAACTTAATATTTTTCTTGATTAGTTTTCAGTAGTTGACACTCCCATTCCCTTCCAAAAACTGTAGATTATGCATTTATTCTTATTGCTGTTAACTTTTGTTTCCATGCATGTACTATATATGGAATAACACAACAATCATATTACTTTATCCAACTGTTATGATAAAACAATCCATTGATTCATGCAATTTATACTTTACCAACTCCCTGCTTGGTTTTCAAGTGAAAGTAATTACTTATGACAAACTTTATGATGATTTTTGTTTGTTGGTTGTGTCATTATGGACGGTAATTACTAAAATGTAGTAAAATCATGGATTTTACTGCAGCTTAGTTTACTGTGAAAGTCACTGAACATGAGGGCAATATCCAACTGGCAGTCCAGGGATCTCCAGCCCCCAGCACCACCAAGCATTCAGAGCAACCCTGAAAATTAAACGCTCCCCTAAATGCCTTTGATCCCCCCACCCACTTTAAAGGTACAATCCATAACTCATCCCCCTTGCTGACCCTCCACTCCTTAAGACTCCCCTGGGCCTTCCTGAAAGTGGTGGTCTAGTGGGGTCTGAATGGGTTCAAAATGGTGCCTATGATCCCGTAGCAGTAATCTTGCATTACTACAGCTGTGGCTCAACCTAGAAGACTACTGATAGGGGATTGTGGATGCCATTTTGTAGCTGGTGACAGCCCAGGTTGAGAATGAGTGAGGGTTGCTCCTCACTAAATCACCAGACTTGCTTTCAGGTAGGGCTGGGGGATGGGGGCTTAGGAGAGTGTGGGGATTTGGATTGGGGTCAGGGGGGGCTGAGGGGTAGTAAGGAGATTGGAGTGTGGATCATAGCTTTAAAGTTGATGGGCGATTGGAGGCATATGGAGGGGGAGGATGAATTGCGGAAGGGAGGATCCTGACTCCTTGGTGGTGCCAGGTCATGGGGAATCACAGACCACCAGTTGGTTGCTGTCCTCACGACCCCTTTAAGATGGTGGCTGGGAGCACTGGGACACGTGCTAGCAGCCCAGTGCTCCCTGCCAGACAAATAATTCCAGCTTTCAGCAGGCACAGCTTGCGGTGATTTACTGCAAACTGCATCAGTCATTTGAATAATAATGAGGTGTTTGCATGCATATGCATGCTTTGTATATCATTATTATTCATTGTGTGATGCAGTGGCAAATTGTGCTTTGCGGGGAAATTATGCATGCTATTGTCTTTTAATGTGCATTAAGGGCAAAATACCATGTGTTATTCCCATAACACACTTTAGTAACTACCCCACTATATTGCTTGCTTGTCATTTCTTTGTCTGGTTTTTGAGGTGGACTGTAGTCCGTCTCATGTCTGTGATCACTGCTGCTGTCATTATTGTCCTATAACTGACCATTGAAGAGAAGCAATGCATGGAACTGAGTCACACGCTAATGACGCCCCAAATAATTACAAGTATTTTTCTGTGTGGGCTCAGTTCATCTCCTTTCTCACATGAACACATTTTTCTCCTACACGATTCATGATTTGTTTCTTCGGTTACCTATGCATATGATACTCTTCGCTTCTCAGCGACACATTAAGATGGCTAAGGGTTCTTAGTAGGGTTATTTCTTAGTGAACCAAATGCACTGAGATTTTAGATGGTTTGATTAGAGCATTCATATATACACTTCCCTATAACAGTAAAAGTAAAATGGCAACAGTGAGATGCTGTATAAAGCTATTTCTGTGAAAGCTAGCTTACTATGGAAGGCCAGATCTGGACATCACCAGAAAGAGATTTGACATGTGATTTCATGCTTCCTATAAGCTATCAAACAGACTTAACATTTATTTTCAGATCCATATCAAAATAGATGAGATTATACAGAGATTGTGTGTGCTTAAGAGATGTCTATTTAAACAGACTTATTTAAATGAAGTTATGTAAAGAGTGGGAATAATTCACTGACTCTAAGGTGTACCAAATAAAGGACCTCCACTGTAATACAAGTGCTGCTTTACCCTTTAATGATGTCTAGTGTTTGTTATTGCTTTAACTTCATTCATCCCAATTTTTTCTGGCCTCAGGAAAGGGGTTATCTGAAAAAAATATTGCAACTGATTTAAAAACTGATATTCATGAGACATTTGGCAAAAAATAAAATATTCATGAGTTAGAAAATGATATTTGAGTATGCAGGAGAAGATGACACTATAGTTATTATATTAATGCCTGCAGATATGGCTACAAGCACCCATTAGGCCCAATGTATTCTTGTCCTCCAGCCTTCAGACATGAATTTATTTACTTTTCCTCCAGACTGTCATAACTCTGGACTGGAGCACTGCCATAGCTGCAGCTCTCATTATTAGCAGCAGGAGTGGTTTTGAGTTCCAAATGACATTTTATACAAAGGAGAATAGAGCACAGCTAAACGGAGCAACAAAATAATACCCACAGAACATGGGAATGTCTTTTCCTATTTTTAAACAGTTTAACGTTTCCCATGCAAAAGTCACTTTTTAAGAGCCAATGATGTTTTCCATTCCAGAGGTCATTTCACCTGCCTTTTGGGGTTTGCATGAAGCTCGCTAAAATGGAAATTAACTGGATAATGGGATTATATATATATATATATATATATATATATATATATATATATTTATTTATTTATTTAACCAGATTTGTATACCACTTTATCCTTCAATCAAAGCAGTCAACAATACAACTAAAGGTTACAATACAATTGAAGGTTTACATGGAACATATTGCATGCTTAGCTATCTAAGGGGTATGTTTACTAAGTCGGGCTAACAGTTAACCTGTCCTACTTTTAACTACTAGGTCCTCATGTTATTCAATGTGACCAATTACAAATGGCATGGGTTAACCATTAGTCTGGCTTCATAAACATATCTCGAAGATGCTTAGAAAAGTTCTGGTAGCTTTGCTGACAATTTCATCAATTGTTGGAGAAAAGAGAGGTTCTGAAGAACTAGAGATAGAAAGATTTAGCTCTTTTTCATAACAGTAGGAAAGGGAGGTCTTTACTACAGGACAGAAAGTCTGCCTTCAATGGGGTGGGGGCATATATTTTAAAGTAATCACCAGGGTGCATCAAGGCAAGCTACTACATGAGATGAGGGATAAGTTGGTTCCCCCTATTTTACCCAAAAAGGAAGGCATTCTCAGGGAGAAGACGGCATCTCTCACTCAGGCCAGGAGTGGCCACAAGAAAAAGAGAAAGCAATTTATATTTCCAGACTATGGCCCTCATTTTTGAATGTGGGTTGTGGGTTGCGGGGCTGCCCCGCAAGCCGCCTGTACCCTATTCCCCCACCAGCTCTTCCTATATGTCCTGTGCATTCGGTGGGGGGCGGGCTACCTTGGCAGCATGTACAGGGCTGATTCAGATCACGGCCCTGTATGTGCTGCCGGTTCTGCTGGGATGTGCTGCTTATACCACCTCAGAGGTGGCATAAGCAGCACAATTTGCCAGATTGGGGTAGGGGAGCCACCCCTGGGGCCGGGGCCAGGTACAGGGGGTCCAAGCCTTGCGATCCAGGCCACGGGAGGCCAGCCGTGGGTTGGGTGGCAGATATTTGAGAGGCCAGAGCCGTGGGTGCAGGGGGTGCCTGCGGGGAGGATATCCCCACAGGTGGAGGGGGCATGCAGGGCCGTCCTCGGGCCTGATTCTGGCTCCCACAAGAACGTTTTGCTCACATGGACCAGAATCGCATCCTAACAGCTCCATCTTCAGTGGGGATGTCCAGATGGCCTGGACGTCCCCCTTCCGGAATGGTGCTCCACATATTTTAAAAAACATCTTTGCAATCATTGATTATGCTCAGCAAAAGTAGTAGAAGTTTAACTATTTAGCCTGTGATTCTAATATAAGAATATGAACCCTGGTATTGTACATCACACTGTCATGATGTATGTAAACATATGATGAATCCACAGAAATCCCAATGGCCCCCTACAACAATAATGGGTGCAGAGAACTCGGAGCAGCAGCACACAGCCCCGATCGGCATTGGGGAAGGGAGTGGAAAGGTAAGCTCCTCCCCGCTCCCCACCATCAAGCCAATCGGGCCGAAGACAGGGACAAAGACTTTTCAGTTTAAAAGTAGCGCCTCAGGTGTGCCCACGCTTTTGCGGGCCCGTACCTGAAGGCCTCGCTAGAGGGCCCTTTGACGAGGCCTTTAGGCAAGGAACGTAGTGGATGATGCACTCCATAAGCCCTCTACATCCCTCACTACACAAGCGAAACCAAGATATCCACGTTGGACCCTCTCCTAACAAGACTACCCAGCCAGACTACGCAGCAGCAGCAGAAGGACTCCCACATTGATGTAAGTCACTACAAGATATTGTATTATTATTGCACTCACACTCTCATACCAAGTATAGGAGAGCAACATTATCACACTCCTCAGCCACTAGATTAGCCCCTCTTACGCTCTAAGAGCCCTGAAACTCAAGGTAAACAAACACACCAAAGCACAACTGATACCTCTTCACAGCTCTAACTGGCTATCTGCTGAAAGTAAATTCTACTCAACAACAGACAGTAGAGAAATACACTACCAAACATCCTCACATAGCAAGGAGTTCTGCCGAAAAATGACCAACCAAATAAGGATAGACTCCCAGACCTGATCATACTACAACTACCAAAAAGCAAACTCGACACCCCACTTAACAACTTGTTACAATTTTATTCCCTCATCTACTCCCTGAAAACCCTACTTATCCTACCCTACACTACAAATTCCGTCCTACATCCCCACCCAAACCCCCCTGCTACCTCCCCCTTCTTCATCCCCATCACCCCCCTTCAACATAATAGCTAACCTCCCTACCCTCCTCTCAATCAACACAAAACACCTCTTTACCATCTCAGCACACGACAACCTAACTCCCACTAGAACCAAACCAATTACCCCAATACCCCTCAACTGTGTCCTCATCAACGCACGCTCAGCAAAGAACAAAACAACACTCACAAGAAACCTCATCCTCACCTACAACCTGGACATCCTCTACATCACAGAGTCATGGCTCACAGACCGACACAATTTTCTTAAATCAAACTTCAGTTTTTTCCATTACTCATGCACTCATAAAAAAGGAAGCAGCGTCCACATCCTCGCCAAATCTGGCCTAAACCTCACCATGAAAACTGCTGAATTCACTACTACCCTCAACACAATCACCATCACAAACAAACAACTCACCATCTGCCTTGTCTACCACTCCCCATCAGCACCAGCCACTGACCTCTCCGACCTGATTCATTCAACCCTTGAGAACAACACAAAGCATAAGGACCTCATCCTGCTGGGAGAGCTCAACCTCCAATCAGTCCCAACCAAAGAGTTGACAGCCTTCATGGAAGCAATGATGGCAATGGACCTATCACAAATAGTGAACTCCCCCACCCACTGCAAAGGCAACACCCTGGACCTTATCTTCACCAGAAACAATCCCACCCACATCGCCTCCCCCCTTATAGTCCCTTACTGGGACACCTACTGTTGCCATCTTACTGGACAGACTAGATGGACCATACTGGTCTTTATCTGCCATCATTTACTATGTTACTATGTTACCCTGGTCAGATCACAAGGTAGCAATCTTTCAAATGCCTCTCAACAACCTCTGCAATCCACAATCCCCAACCCACACAGGAACCAATTCAGACAATTCCACAAAGACTCCTTCCTCGCCCATACAGTGCATTGCAAAAGTATTCATCCCCTCTGTCTTTGTCCTGTTTTGTCACATTACAACCTGCAATTAAAATGGAATTTTGGGGGTTAGTACTATATGATATACACAACATGCCTACGACTTTGAAGGTGCACACAATCAATAATTAAGGCAAAAAACAAACAAACGTGAAAACAGGAGTGTGCATATGTATTCACCCCCCAAAGTCAATTCATTGTAGAGCCAACTTTTGCTGCAGTTACAGCTGCAAGTCTCTTGGGGTATGTCTCTATTAGCTTAGAACCTCTAGCCAATGGGATTTCCACCCATTCCTTAAGGCAAAACTGCTTCAACTCCTTCAAATTAGATGGTTTACATTGGTGTACAGCAATCTTCAAGTAATGCCACAGATTCTCAATTGGATTGAGGTCTGGGCTTTGACTAGGCCATTCCAAGACATTTAAATGTTTCCCTTTAAACTGGCTTTAGCAGTATGTTTAGGGTCACTATCCTGCTGAAAGGTGAACCTTTGTCCCAGTCTCAAATCTCTGGCAGACTGAAACAGGTTTTCCTCAAGAATTGCCCTGTATTTGGTGCCATCCATCGTTCCTTCAATCCTGACCAGTTTTCCGGTCCCTGGCAATGAAAAACATCCCTACAGCATGATGCTGCCACCATCATGTTTCACTGTGGGAATGGTGTTCTCGGAATGATGGAAAGTGTTGGGTTTGCGCCACACATGGCGTTTCCCATGATGGTCAAAAAGTTCAATTTTCTTCTCATCTGACTAGAGAACATTCTTCCACGTGTTTGGGGGATCCGCTGCATGCTGTTGTGCAAACTCAAAACGTGTTTTCTTATTGCTTTCATTAAGCAATGGCTTTTTTCTGGACACTGTTCTATAAAGTCCTGCGCTGTGGAGTGTACGGCTTAAAGTGGTCCTATGGACAGATAATCCCATCTCTGCTGTGGATCTTTGCAGCTCCTTCAGTGTTATCCTTGGTGTCTTTGTAGCATCTCTGATTAATGCCCTCCTTGTCCTGTCTGTGAATTTTGGGGGTTGACTTCTCTTGTCAAGTTTGTAGCGGTTCCATATTCTTTCTATTTTGCTATAATATTCTTTCTATTTTGCTATAATGGATTTAATGGTGCTCCCTGGGATATTCAGAATTTGGGATATTTTTTTATAATGCAACCCTGATATATACTGTTCCACAAGTTTGTCTCTGACATGTTTGGAGTGCTTCTTGGTCTTCATGTTGCTTGCTTAGTGGTGTTGCAGAGTCAGGGGCCTTTCAGAACAGGTATATTTATACAGGCATCATGTGATACCTCATGTGACACTGATTACATACAGGTGGACCCTAATCAACTAATTATGTGACTTCTGAGGTTAATTGGTTGGACCAGATCTTATTTAGGGGTTTCATAGCAAAAGCAATGAATACATATGCACTCACAACTTTTCAGTTTTTACTTGTTTTTTTATATACAAGTATTTTATTGTCATTTCACTTCACCAATTTGGAATAGATTTTTATGTCCATTACCTCACATCCAAATGAACCTCCATTTTTATTTCAGGTTGAACATAATGCGACAAAACAGGACAAAAGCCAAGGGGATGAATACTTTCGCAAGGCACTGTATCTCCCCAATCACCACCACAGAATCCCAAGACCTTGACTCTGCTATCAACACCTGGAATGAACTCCTCAGCGAAGTCGCCTCTATACCAACCTCAACCCATCCTCATAATTCTGCTCAAAAATGGATCCCGACCTCCGCAAGCTCAAGAAACAAGTGGAGGAACTCAAAGAGGAGGTGGCGAGGCTGAGGAGCATTCAAGACAGTGAGAAGTACATTGATGAGATGCTTCTTGCAATAATCAAGCTCTCCAGCAGAGGAGAAGATGCGTGCCTAAATAATGATGAAGGTTGGACACAAGTCACCAGGGCCTGCAGAATCATCAATCCAACTTCTCCAGCCCTTGAATTGAGGAACTATTATGCAGCCTTGGAAGTAGAGGAGGTGAAAGCATCCCTGGAAAGGGAAGAACTAGAGCTCAAGTACTCCAAAGCTGCAGAATCAGTGACCACAAGGAAGCGAAGGGTAGTGGTGAATGGTGACTCTCTTCTGAGGGGTACTGAGGCGTCCATCTGCTGACCAGACTTGATGTCCAGAGAGGCATGCTGTCTGCCAGGTGACAA
Organism: Ichthyophis bannanicus; assembly: GCA_033557465.1. Classification (NCBI taxonomy): domain Eukaryota; kingdom Metazoa; phylum Chordata; class Amphibia; order Gymnophiona; family Ichthyophiidae; genus Ichthyophis; species Ichthyophis bannanicus. Next base: position 402,195,313 of record CM066032.1, on the reverse strand, counting down.
AATCCTAGATGCTACAGAGAGTTTGCCAAGGCTCATCAAGCCCACTGACTATTACCCAATGTTGCTAATCCATGTCAGAACAAATGATACTGCCAGGTATCCCTCTGAGCATATCAAAAGTGACTACATGGCTCTGGGACAGAGGGTAAAGCAGATAGGTGCCCAGGTGGTGTTCTCTTCAATCCTCCCTGTTGAGGGTAAAGGCCAAGGTGGAGAGGTTCGCATCCTGGAGATGAATGCATGGCTGAGTGGATGGCGTCATCGAGAGCGTTTTGGTTTCCTGGACTATGGGATGCTGTTCCAAGGGTTGTAGAGCAGAGATGGCGTCATTCTGTCCATGAAAGGTCGGCACGCCTTCAGTAGTAGACTAACTAATCTACTGAAGAGGACTTTAAACTAGATTCATTGGGAATGGATGAAGAAAGCCCCCGGTAAGTGAAACATTAAATACCTTTATGGAGATGGGTAAAGGGGGTAACATATGGAAAGCAATGTGTATAAATGCCCATAGCATGGGAAATAAGATCCCTGATGTTGAAGCTTTAATGGGAGAGGTTGACTTGGTTTTAGTGGCAGTTACAGAACATGGTTCACAGAAAACCATGACTGGGATGTAACTATACCAGGCTATACTTTATTCAGAAAGGACAGGGTGGGAAGAATGGGAGGAGGAGTGGCACTATATGTAAAAAATAATATTAAAGCTTTGGAATTACAGAGCTTAAAAGGGAGAGAGGAGGCACTGTGGGTTAAATTAGAAAGAGGGAAAGATAAATCTATTTGCATTGGCGTGATATACAGACCTGCTTCACAAGAAGAAGAGGTGGACAGAGAGTTAATTGAAGACATAGCAGCATTGCTAGGAATGGGGAAGTGCTACTGATAGGCAATTTCAGTATGCCAGATGTTGATTGGCAGATTCCTGCTGCAATATTTTTTATTTTATTTATTTATTTTATTCTCTTATATACCGCACTATTCTGCATCAGTGCGGTTTACATTGAACAAACTGAAATTACATTGAACAGGGCATTATAACTTGGAGATAACTATTTTACAGGGAACATGGGCTATGGAGGGTTAAGTGGCTTGCCAAAGACCACAAGGAGCACCTGTGGGACTAGAAATCCCAGTCCTTCCAGCCCAAGGTTGCTGTCCTCGAGTGGGATTTGAACCCCTGACCTTCTGGCCTGAAGTACCTTGCCCCAACCACTAGGCCACTCCTCCACTCCTCATCTAGAAGTAAGGAGATCCTGGATTCACTACAGGGAGAACTATTCTGGCAATTGGTAATAGACCCCACAGTGAAGGGGCCATACTGGACTTGGTGCTTACCAATGGTGAAAATGTTTCTGATGTTATAGTAGGAGATCATTTTGCAGATGGTGTGGTTCAGTATTAGGACTAGGGCTGTTAGAATCCATTCAAAAGAGAGGGTCTAAGACTTTAGGAAAACTAACTTTGCCAAGTTGGGCCAATACCTCAGGGAGTCGTTAGCAGGGGATGTAGAAAAACAGTGGGCAAAAGTGAAAGGGGATATTTTAAGGGCAACCAACCTTTTTGTTAAAATGGTAAATAAATGTAAAAGGAAAAGGAGGCTGCTATGGTTCTCAAAAGAAGTAGTTGAAAAGGTGAAGAAAAAGAGGGAGGCCTTCATGAAAAACAAGAGATCACAGAGAGAGGAAGACAGGCATCTATATTTGGAAAAACTTAGAGAAGCTTGCAAAGTAGTCAGGAAAGCAAAGATTCAAAAAGAGGAGGAAGTAGCCAATGCAATAAATTGGGGGTTATGACATTTTTCAGACATGTTAGAGAGAAGAAGAAGGGCAAAAGTGGTATTGTTAGACTCAAGGGTGAAGGGGAGAAATATGAGGATAAAACAGAATTGCTTAACAAATATTTTTGTTCTGTGTTCCTAGATGAAGAACCAGGAACAGGACCTCTGAAAACACCCACAAACAGGAACAGAAGTGAGGGGCATATTGAACAATTAATTTCAGAACACTGTGTTTGTGAGAAAGTAGCTAAACTTAAAGTAGACAAAGCAATGGGACCGAATGGGATACACCCTAGAATACTGAGGGAATTTGGGGACGTTCTAGCAGCTCCACTGACTGACCTTTTCAATGCCTCATTGGAGTCAGGAGTGGTGCCAAAGGACTGGAGAGAGGCTCATGTGGTGCCTTTACATAAAAGCGTAAGTAAGGATGTGGTTGAAAACTACAGGCTGGTTAGTTTAACTTCAGTGGTGAGAAATTATTGGAAACGCTGCTGAAAGAGAAAATAGTGAGGTTTCTCGAGTCCAGCAGATTACAGGATCTGAGGCAGCATGGATTCACCAGAGGCAGGTCTTGTCAGACAAATCTGATTGATTTCTTTGGCTGGGTGACCAGGGAGTTGGACCGAGGGAGAGCCCTAGATGTGGTGTATTTAGATTTCAGTAAAGCCTTTGACACTGTTCCTCACAGGCGACTTATAAACAAACTGAGCACCCTAGGGATGGACCCTAAAGTTACTGCTTGGGTTAGAAATTGGTTGAGTGGGAGGCAACAAAGAGTACAGGTAAATGGAGCTTACTCTGAGGAGAAGGAAGTTACCAGTGGTGTGCCCCAGGGATCTGTCCTTGGTCCAATTCTTTTCAACATCTTTGTTAGTGATTTAGCGGAAGGGCTGTCGGGTAAGGTTTGCCTCTCTGTGGATGATACCAAAATCTGCAATAGAGTAGATAGGTGTAGATAACATGATGAGAGATCTAGCTAAACTTGAAGAATGGTCTAGAATTTGGCAGCTGGGATTTAATGTTAAAAAATGCAAGGTCATACATTTGAGCTGCAGCAATCCAAGGGAGCAATACAGTATAGGGGGTAAAGTACTTTTGTCCACTAAAGAAGAGCGGGACCTAGGCGTGGTTGTGTCTGATGATCTGAAAGTAGCTAAACAGGTAGGAAAGGCATCAGCAACAGCTAGAAGGATGCTTGAGTGCATACGGAGAGGAATGGCCAGCAGAAAAAAGGAGGTGATAGTGCCTCTGTATAAGTCTTTGGTGCAACCTCATTTGGAGTATTGTGTGCAATTCTGGAGACAGCACCTTCAAAAGGATATAAACAGAATGGAGTCAGTATAGAGGGTGGCTGCTAAAATGGTTAGTGGTCTTTCTTATAAAGTATATGAGAACAGACTTAAGAATCAGATGAAATGCTCAAAGAAATCAAGGAAGCTAACAAAAGTTACAGCACAGTAATAATAATGGGTGATTTCAACTTCCCCGGTATCGACTGGGTCAGTGTCACGTCAGGACATGCTAGGGAGATAAAGTTCCTAGATGAAATAAATGACTGCTTCTTGGAGCAGCTGGTTCATGAACCGACCAGAGGGGAAGCCATATTAGACCTAATCCTTAGTGGAACACCAGATTTAGTGCAAGAGATAAGGTTGTTGGGGCCACTTGGCAATAGTGATCATAGCATGATCGCCTTTGATTTAATTAGTGGAGGAGGGATAGTAAGGAAATCCACAGTACTACCTTTTAACTTTCGAAAGGGAGACTATGATAAAATGAGGAAAACAGTCAAGAAAAAACTAAAAGGAGCAGTTGCAAAGGTTAAAGACGTACATCAGGCTTGGCTGTTGTTGAAAAATACTATCTTGGAAGCCCAGACCAGCTGTATTCCACGCTTTAAGAAAAGTGGAAAGAAGTCCAAAAAACTGCCAGCATGGTTTAAAGTTGAGGTCAGAGAGGCTGTTGTTGCCAAAAAAGGATCTTTCAGGAAATGGAAAAAAGAGCCAAACGACGAAACCTGGAAACAGCACAAGCACTGGCAAGTCAAATGCAAGGCATTGATAAGGCAGGCAAAGGGAGAATTTGAGAAGAAGCTTGCTGCAGAAGCAAAAACGCGAAGAAAAAACCTTTTCAAGTACATTCGTAGCAAAAAACTTGTGAGAGAGTCAGTTGGTCCATTAGATGATAAAGGGGTTAAAGGAGCACTAAGAGGCGACAAGGCGATAGCGGAGAGACTGAACGAATTCTTTGCTTCAGTCTTTACTGAGGAAGATGTAGGGATGTTACCCATGACTGAAGTGGTATTTAAAGGTGCAGAAGAATTGAAGGAAATATCGATACATCGAGAAGATGTATTACAACTATTAGATAAGCTGAAGAGTAGCAAATCACCTGGGCCAGATGGTATACATCCAAGGGTATTGAAAGAACTGAAATATGAGATTGCAGACCTGCTATTAGTAATCTGTGAACTATCATTAAAATCATCTCTAATACCTGAAGATTGGAGGATCGCCAATGTAACACCAATTTTTAAAAAGGGTTCCAGGGGTGATCCGGGAAACTACAGACCGGTGAGCCTGACGTCAATACCGGGAAAATGATAGAAACCATCATAAAGAATAAAATTACTCAGCATGTAGATAATCATGAACTAATGAGAGACAGCCAACATGGCTTTAGACAAGGAAAATCTTGTCTTACTAATCTGTTATGTTTTTTTGAAGGAGTGAATAATCAGGTGGACAAAGGTGAGTCGGTTGATATTGTGTATCTGGACTTTCAGAAAGCCTTTGACAAGGTCCCTCATCAGAGACTTTTGGCAAAACTAAAGAGTCATGGGATAGGAGGCAGTGTACTATTGTGGATCAGGAACTGGTTAAAAGATAGAAAGCAGAGGGTAGGGCTAAATGGCCAATTTTCCCAATGGAGAAAGGTGAATAGTGGTGTACCCCAGGGATCTGTGCTGGGTCCGCTGCTTATTGACATATTCATAAATGACCTGGAAAGTGGAATAACGAGTGAGGTTATCAAATTTGCAGATGACACAAAACTATTTAAAGTTGTTAAAACCCAAGAGGATTGTGGAAAATTGCAAGAGGATCTTGATAAATTGGAAGACTGGGCATCAAAATGGCAGATGAAATTTAATGTGGACAAGTGCAAGGTTATGCACCTAGGGAAGAACAACCCAAACTATGGTTACACGATGCAAGGTTCCACATTAGGAACCACCGCCCAGGAAAAAGATTTAGGCGTCATTGTGGATAACATGTTAAAACCCTCGGCCCAGTGTGCAGTGGCGGCCAAGAGAGCAAATTGAATGCTAGGTATGATAAGGAAAGGAATGGAAAATAAAACAAAGGATATTATAATGCCTCTATATCGTTCCATGGTGAGACCGCACCTTGAATATTGTGTGCAATTCTGGTCGCCGTATCTTAAAAAGGATATAGAGTTATTAGAAAAGGTTCAGAGAAGAGCCACCAAAATGGTAAAGGGGATGGAAGGATACTCCTATGAAGAAAGGCTAAAAAGGTTAGGGCTCTTTAACCTGGAAAAGAGACGGCTGAGGGGAGATATGATAGAAGTCTATAAATTAATGAGCGGAGTGGAACGGGTAAACGTAGATCGATTGTTTACCTTATCAGAATATAGAAAGACTAGGGGACATGCAATGAAGCTACAGGGTAAACTATTTAAGACTAATAAAAGAACATATTTTTTCACTCAACGTGTAATCAAACTCTGGAATTTGTTACCGGAGGATGTAGTAAAGGCTGTTAGTGTAACTGGGTTTAAAAAAGGTTTGGACAAGTTCCTGGAGGAAAGGTCCATAAGCCATTATTAAGAAGGGACCCAGGATATCAATGCTTGAACCAGTACAAGCATTGTGGAACCTGTGTCCCTTGGGGAAACTGCTAGGTACGTATGACCTAGATTGGCCACTGTTGGAAACAGAATACTGGGCTTGATGGACCTTGGTCTGACCCAGTATGGCATATCTTATGTTCTTATGTTCTTATATGTACACCTTAGAGGAAAGGCTGGATAGAGGTGATATGATTGAGATGTTTAAATACCTCTGTGGCATAAATGCACAGGGGGAGAGCCTTTTTCTATTGAAAGCAAGTTCTGCTACCAGGGGACATGGGATGAGGGTGAAAGGGGATAGATTTAGGAGTGATATGCGGAACTATTTCTTTACAGAAAGAGTGGTGGATCCATGGAATAGTCTCCAAGTGGAGGTGGTAGAGATGAGGATGGTATCTGAATTCAAAAAAGCATGGGACAAACACAGAGAATCTCTAAAGGAAAAAAGGGGACTGTTGTAGTTGTTGATATGTAAGGACAGACTAGATAGGCCATGTGGTCTTTTTTTGTTATCATTTTTCTATGTTTCTAAATCCCAACTAAGGAAACAAGAACGTAGATGGAGAAAATCACAACTACCCACAGATCAAACTCAGTACATGACTCTCCTAAGAGAGTACAACCGAGCTACCAACCTTGCAAAACAAAGCTGCTACACAAAACTAATACAAAGATCCCTCAAGTACCCACGAGAATTATTTACCCTTATAAAGAACTCTCCTCAACACCCATCAACGGCGTAATGAACTGCCCCATCCCTCCTCAACAGCTGGCAGACTACTTCTCTACTCGCCACCCCCAACCCTCATCTCAACCTGACTCACCCCTATCATGTACCAAGCCAACCCACTCATGACCACATTTGAAATGACTTCACCTGAAAACATCCAAAACATCATCTCATCACTTAACACTGTCACTTCCTCCCTCGACCCCTATCCAGTCAGCTGGATCAAAGTCACCTTACTCAACCTTGCACATTTCCTAGCCAAGCTCACCCAATGCTCACTGCTACATGGTTATATACCAGCCTGCCTGAAAACATCCTCAATTCACCCCCTCCTAAAAAAGCCCCACCTTGACCCCTCAGATCCATCCTCCTACAGACCTACCATTCTTATCTAAAATAATAGCGAAAACAATCCAAATCTAGTTACAGGATCACCTCGACACACATGCCCCACTTGACCTCAACACAGAGTAGAAACTCTTCTAACCTTGCTTCTCAACAATATCATAAAGGAAACTCAGAACATCCACCAAGGATTCATCATGATATTCCTCAACATTTCCACTGCCTTCGACACCATCAACCACAATACACTCCTACAGTGCCGATAGTCAATCGGAATACAGGGCACTGTTTTAAGATGGTTCCAAAACTACCTCCATGACAGAATTCAGATGATAAGAATTGGGTCACTATCATCAACCCCATACACCCAAACCCAAGGCGAACCTCAAGGTTCCACACTTTCTGCTCTGCTCTTCAACATCTACCTGCAACCCTCCGTAACATCATCAAATCACATAACGTCAACTACCACATTTACGCAGATGACATTATGCTCTACACACCACTTAACCTCAATAATTCATCATACCTCAAACTCCAACAATGCTTTACAGATGTCTCACAATGGCTATCCGAAAATCATCCATCTATAAACTTGAAGAAAACAGAAGCTCTACTCATCCCCAGGAACATCTCCTTCACCTCCCCCACCTCCATCACCTTCAACAGCACTAAAATTCAAATCAAACCAGAAGTAAAGTACCTGGAAATCACTCTTGACAGCTACCTCACGATGAAGTCACAAATAGCGAATACAGCAATTTATTATTAAAGCTGCACTCTACAACACCTCCATCCTCTCCTCGCCCCATCAGACTTACGCTTAGCCCTCTAAGCCCTCACAACACCCCATACCGACTACTGCAGCTCAATATATCATGGACTTCCAGAATCAATGCTTCAACCCCTTCAAACAGCTATTCACACAGCCCCAGGGACCATCACACACACATCCAAGTACGAACATATCACCCCCATCCTCAAATACCTCCACTGGCTGCCTTTGCAAGGCAAAATACTCTACAAGATCCTGCTAATGACTCACAAAACCCTATACCATCAGTCATCCACTTCCTTATTACTCCACAACAATCGAACAGATCGCGGAGACCCTCCATCATGAACACCCCCCAAGCAATAACAAAGAGTACCCAACAGGCTCATGCCAGAGCCTTCGAATTTTACAACCCAACTTCTTGGAACTCTCTCCAGGCCAATATAAGGAACATCACGGACCTCCCAACTTTACGCAAACTCAAGATTCACCTCTTTACCTTCCACTTTGACTCCACCTCCACAACACCCCAACAACTGCGCACCATTCCTAATTGGCCCCTAAAACCCAATATTACAAGAATACGTAGACAGCTCTCAAACATATAGTCAACACATCAAGCACTACATGAATACATAGATAGATCATCAATCTGTACTTAGTTAATCCTCCCATTCACCCCACTTCTTGCTCACTGTACATAGTTACTTGCTATAATGTACATAGATGCCTGTTATAATGTAAACCCCTTGTTCACTGTACATAGTTACCTGTTACAATGTAAATATTGTTTGTATAATTTCTAGTTCACTTTAAACTGCTTTGACCATTGCGGAATTGGTATATAAACTTAGCCAAATAAATAAATACATAAACTAGGAAATTTCTCTAGAGAACTCACCATACAACAACCAATTGATTTTATGTTATCTTAGTAACAGCCACATAAACTCTCTCCAGTACCAAGGCATATTGTGAAGTAATATATAATAACATAAAAAATGAAACACTGAGTCAGACCAAGAGTCCATCAAGCCAAGGATCCTGTTTCCAATAATAGCCATTCCAGGTCTCAAGTATCTGTCTCATTCCCAAAGGTATACACATTCCATGCTGCTTATCCCAGGGGTAAGCAGCTTTTACTACATCCTCTGGTAATGAATTCCAGAGTTTGATTACACACTGAGTGAAAAAATATTTTCTCTGATTAGTCTTAAGAATGACACATTGTAGCTTCATTGCATGTCTTTCTTCTTTTAGAAAGAGTAAACAACCGATCGTATGTTCCACCGTTCCACTCCATTCATTATTTTATAGACCTCTATCATATCTCCCCTCAGCCATTTGTTTTCCAAGCTGAAGAACCCTAACCTTTTAAGCCTTTCTGCATAGGGTTATCCTTCCATCCCCTTTACCATTTTGGTCACTTTTCTTTGAACCTTCTCCAATTCTGCTATATCCTTTTAAAGATATGATGACCAGAATTGCACACAATATTCAAGATATGGTCGCATCATGGATCTATACATAGGCATTATAATATCCTTGGTTTTATTTTCTATTCCTTTCCTTATGATTCCTAACATTCTGTTTGTTTTCTTGGCTGTAGCTGCACATTGGGCAGAGGGTTTCAATGTACTATCCACAATGATGCCCAGATCTTTTTCGTGGGTGGTGGTTCCTAACCTGGAACCTTGTATTGTGTAACTGTAGTTTGGGTTGTTCTTCATTAAGTGCAATCTGCGCACTTGGCCACATTAAATTTGATCTGCCATTTGGATGCCCAATCTCCCAATTTTTCATGGTCCTCTTGTAATTTTTCACAATCCTCTTGTATTTTAACATCATTGAATAATTCTGTCTCATCTGCAAATTTGATCACCTCACTCATTATTCCCATTTTCAGGTCATTCATAAATATGTTAAAAAGCAGTGGGCCCAGGATAGATCCCTGGGGTACTCCACTATTCACCTTTCTCCATTGAGAAAATTGTCCATTTAGCCCTACTCTTTGTTTTCTATCTTTTAACTAGTTTCTAATCCACAGTGGTACACTGCTCTCTATCCCATGACTTTTAAATTTCTGCAAGAGTCTCTCTTGAGGGACCTTGTCAAAGGCTTTCTAAAAATCCAGATTATACTATATCAAATGGCTCACCTTTATCTACTTGTTTATTCACACCGAAAAAATATAACAAATTAGTGAGACAAGACCTTCCTTAGCTAAATCCATGTTGGCTTCCTGTCATTAATCCATGTTTATCCTCATGTTCAGTAATTATGTTCTTTGTAATGGTTTCTACCATTTTGCCCTGTACAGACGTCAAGCTCACCGGTCTGTAGTTTCCCAGAAACCCCTGGAACCCTTTTTAAAAATTAATGTTACAATGGCCACTCTCCAGTCCTCAGGTATTACAGATGATTTTAAGGAAAGTTCACAGACTACTAAAAGTAGGTCTGCAATCTCATATTTCAATTCTTTCAGCACCCTGAGATGTATGCCATCTGGTCCAAGTGATATGGTACTCTTTAGTTTATCAATTATCCATATTACACCTTCATGATTTATCGAGGTTTGTTTCAATTCCTCTGATACATCACCTTTGAAAATCTTTTCTGGCATTGTTAAGTTGTCTACATCTTCTTCAGTAAAGATTGAAGCAAAGAATTAATTCAGTTTCTCCACTATGGCCTCTTCTCTATCATCTAATCGTCCAACTGGCTCTCTCACAGGTGTTTTGCTATGAATGTACTTGAAAACGTTTTTATTATGCACTTTTGCTTCCACGGCAACCTTCTTTTCAAATTCTCTCTTTGCCTGCCTTATCAATGCCTTGCATTAAATTTACCTGTTTTCATCATTTCTCTCTTTCATCCATTTTCTGAAGAATTTTCTTTTAGCTATAACAGCCTCTCGGACTTCACATTTAAGCCATACTATCTGCCATTTGGCCTTCCTTCTACCTTTCTTAAAGCATGGAATACATCTGGTGTGGGCTTCTAAGAGTATATTTTTGTTGAAATCTCTTTATTAATAATGGCAATATACACATTAGTACTTCAATATCGACACCAGTAGTATGAACAAACTCAAGGTCCATTTCCAATGTTGAATAGATATACAAGATTAATACAGTACAATCCTAGTACAATATTATTAATATTAAAGTTTGTGAGTATTAGAAAGGGGAGAAAACAATATATCCACTGAAGTTATTAACATACCTATCCCCAATGTCCAGGTCTACTGGTGAGCCAAACACGTAACCAGTGTTCTACTGCTTCATTTAAAAACGAGAAAGAGAGAATGGGGGGGGGGGGGGAGTGGTCTGTGGCAAGATGGCGGCATGAACGTTTTTTGGGCTGAGTATGCCTAAGCGAAAGGGCAAAGCAAAGGCTCCTCCCGCGGAGCCTGTACCTGCCAATTCCTCGGGACCGATGGACAAGTTCGTTCAGCTGACAGAGAGGCAGAAAGGGGAGATTTGAGCGGGTGCGGTGCTGTTGGATGTAGTGGCTCCGGTAGCGCATGCCCTGGAGGTTCTCTCTCCCCAGACGATCGATTACAGCCTAAGCGTTGGACCTCTCCGGCGCCTCTTCTCACGGGAGGAGAGGCTGCCCCGCCCGAAGGTGGTGGAGCAGTTTCTGCTGAGCGGGTCTTGCTGGAGGAAAGCTCTGGAGTGCAACCCTTGGAGGTGAGGGTCCAGGAAATGGCCTTTGATACAATCCTGGAGGCGGTTATTCCACGTAGTCGAGCTGTGGGTGCAGATGCTGGGCTTAAGACTTCTACACCGAAGGCTGCTACTATAAAAGGTTCCTTGCTGCAATCCCCTAAGGAGATATCCCTGGAGGCGATTTGGGGAGCTATTCTACAGCTCTCCTCTATGGTCAGTCAGCATATTGAGTTAACAACAACTCGGTTGGAAAAACTGGAAAGTTTGTCGTCTGGAGTTCAGGGAGACGTGGTAAACCTTCGTTTGAAAATTGAAGAGGGTGAACAGAAAATGACTCAGGTTTCAACGTTGAATGACTCTATTGTGAAAGATAATGTATCTATGAAAATGAAGTTAGAGAATTTAGAAAATGTGGTTAGAGCTGCCAATGTAAGGTTGTTAAATTTTCAAGTTGTAGCAAATATGTTGCCAATAGATTTATTTAAAAAATATATGCATGAGAATTTTGGAGTACCAACTGATTTAATTCCCCCAATTGTGAGAGCTTACTTTTTACCTACGGGTAAGAAAGTAGGGGTGGTATCAGAGGGTGCTTTAACTATGGCTACTTTGGATGTTTCTGCTCTGTTACAATCTCCTCGGGAAGACAATCTACCGGTCTCCACATTGTTAGTAACTTTTGCTCTACCTTCTGACAGAGAGTGGCTTTTGAAATTATACTTTAAAAAACATTCTATGCTGTTCATGGGGAAGAGGGTTGGGATGTTCCCTGACGTCTCCAGGGAGACTCAGAAAAGGCGTAAAGCCTTTTTGTTGTTAAGATCTGGGTTGGTTCAGCTTGGGGCTTCCTTTATTTTAAGATTTCCTTGTAAATGTATGGTTTTCTTTCAGGATAAGAAATATGTGTTTTTTCAACCTGAAGATCTTTCATCATTCATTAGTGCCCAGATTGCTTTGTCATCATAATGATCGTCATATTTAGGTTTTTTCTCTGTCCCGCGCCCCTGATGCCATTCTAGATATCTTTTTTCCTGTTACTGGATCAAGGCTTCACTTTCCTTGTGTTTTTTCTAAGGCATTTCCCCCAATATTGTGGGCTACCTAAACTCTTGTAATAAGTATTTTTCCTATTGTATGTTTTTGTATTATATTTACTATGCAAGTAGTTGTTTTCTGTACAAGCGGTTGCTTTATTATTGTAAATTCTATAAATAGAAAATAAAAAAAAACCAAACAAAAAACGAGAAAGAAACATTTCACAGTTTGGATTTTCCACTTTTTTATTTAGTTTTTCCCCATCCTGTCCCCCTTCCCCCTGCTCTCCTCAACCCCCCCCCCCCTGGTTATTGAGATACTTCTGAATTCAGTGGGTGTTGTTTCTTCATCCCCTCAAACTCTTAATTAGTAGACTCTACCCTTCTCTCCCAACCCTATCCCCTCCTTGCCCTCCCACCTCTTAAACTCCCTGCCCCCCTTCCCCTACCCCAGACCCATGGAAACCTCTATTCATATCCATACCCATACCTACTACTGCTAACTGAGGATTCTTGCACAATGGTTCAGCACCCTACTGCGTGCGCAGGATGCCAAAGACTGGAAGTGCAGGCCCCATTCCCTAAGAAAGGCCTGCCATCAGTGGGCATGCCCGCATGCTCTCTTCCTCTCCAATAGAAGCAAATCATGTAGACCAATATGCACTGGCCATAAGTCGGTCCCCCTGACAAAAGCCAGTTATGTAGAACGACCTTGCCAGCCACTACTAACGCTAAGTGCATCCATCCCCGAGGTGATGATCCAGAGCCTCCAAGCTCTCCTCTGTCCATATGTCTAGGACCAGGGTAATAGGTTGGAGAATAAGGTCCGTCCCGATGTATTTTTTGAGGTATTGATGCACCCTGCTCTAGTATTTCTGTACACACTCACAATGCCAAAACATGTGTCCTAATGTTGCTGCATTCACTCCACACCTAGGACATTGGTCTATAGGTGCAATACCTGCTCTCCATGCTCTCCTTGGGGCAAAATGTAGGCAGCAGAGTAGTTTATATTGCATATCCTGGTGCTCCATAAATACACTCAGCGAAAAGATCTGCCCCAAAGCCATCATAACATCTGCCGTATCCACCCTCTACCCCAAGTCCTGAGTCCAGGCCCTAGCTAGATCCTCTTCCTGTACACTTGGGCTTGCTTCCACAAAGACTTTATGTAAATGTATGACCTGAATTCAACTATCCCCTCCCAGAAGAAGTTCCTCCAATCTGGAGCACACAGTCCCTAATAGTGACTCGCAGGGCTAACTACCGACATAGGTCCAGACTTGCAAATATCGAAATACATCCGATGTGTTCACGCAATAGTGTGAACATCACCGGAGACCCTGTCTTGGAAACTACAAGTTCCAGGTTCACGATCTGTTGTTTGAGTGTGAGCACTTGGTCTATGATGATTCCTAGGTATTTTATGTGTGGTTGAATTTGTATTTGTGTGGTTCCTAAGTTGAGGTGTGTAGGTGGGGTGAAGTTTGGGTCTTTGGTTACTATGAGGGCTTCTGTTTTTTTTATGTTGATGGATAGGTTGTTCCTTTGTAGCCAGCTGGAGACTTCTATGAAGCAGTCTGATAGGTGGTTGTTCATCGGGTTGGTGGTTGTGATTGGTCCATAGAGCATTATGTCATCTGCATAGATGTGGTAGTTGATGTTATGAGCACGTATGATTGAGCAGAGTGGTTGTAGGTAGATGTTGAAGAGCATGGCGGATATTGTGGATCCTTGGGGTACTCCTTGGTGTTGCTGGAAGATGGGGGAGGTTGCTAAGTTTGTGCAGATTAGTTGTTGTCTATTGGTCAGGTAGGAGTGGAACCATTGAAGTATGACATTTTTGATGCCAATTTCTTGGAGTCTGTGCAGGAGAATGTTGTGGGAGATGGTGTCAAAGGCTGCAGATATGTCCAGGAAGATCATAGCATATCCAGAGTGCTTGGTCTGTGTGCCCTTGATGAGGGTGTTCATTAATGATGTCATGAGGGTCTCGACTCTGTGGAATGGACGGAAACCATGTTGTTGTGGGTCCAGTATGCTGTTGTTATCCAAGTGGTCCTGAATTTGTTGTTGAACTATCTTCTCGATGATTTTGGCGGTGAATGGAAGACTCACTATGAGTCTGAAAGAGGCGGGGTCAAGGGGGTCTAGGTTTTGGTTTTTTAGGGTTGGGAGGATGATGGAGGTTTTGAGGATGTCTGGCATGTGTCCTTGTTTGAGGGACTCATTAACAATGTGGGTTAGAGGTGTGCTTAAGTCCTCTTTGGATTTCTTTATCCATTCGGCAGGGCAGGGATCCAGTGGAGAGGTGGTAGTATTTAGGGAGGACATGGTGGATTCTATTTTTTGTTTTGTGATTGTTTCAAATGTGCTCCAGTCTGCATCTATGTTAGTAGGGTGGGTTGTTGCTTCTGCATTCAGTTGTGGATTTTGTGGTTGCTGAAGCTGTTTGTATTGGCGTGCTAGTAGTTCTGGTGGGATGTTTGGTAGCTGGTCAGAGTGGTTGGGTGCTTTAGTTAGCTTCTTGACAATCCCGAAGAGTTCACGTGGTTTGTTTATTGAGATGTTTATGATCTTTGAGTGGTAGGTCCTTTTTGCTTTATCAGTTTCTGTGTGGTAAGCGTCCAGTTCATTCATGTATTGTGTTTTATCCTCTTCTTTTTTGGTTTTTCTCCATTTTCTCTCCTCTCTCCTGAGTTTGGTTTTTAGTCTCCGTAGGGTGGGGGTGAACCATCGGCTTTTGTTGAGGTACGTTTGGTTTTGGTGCTGTTTGCTATTGCATGGGATGCAGAGGAGATTGTAGTATTCCAGTTTAAGATTAGTTCATCGATATTGGTGGAACTGGTTTGGAGTTTAGGTAGTATTTGTGCCAGGAAGTCCTCTTTGATGAATGGTTTAAATCTTCTTGTATGTTGTTTGTTCTCTTTTACGTTGGTGTGCTGGTAGGCGTGGGAGATGTTGATGAGATAGTGGTATGACCATGGTACACACTTTATCTCTGGGTTTTTGTATGAGGTGGCGTTTTGGGAGTTCAGGAATATGAGATCAAGTGTATTCCCTTTTTCGTGTGTTGGTTCATGTATGATCTGTGTTAGGTTCATTGCTTCCATGGCGCTGATGAAGGCTTCGGCATAATTGTCTTGGAGTGATGAGAGGTTGAAATCTCCAAAGATTATTTGCTCTTTTGTGGAGATGGCGCTCTCAGATATGTGTTGTAGTATGCCTGATAGGTCGGTGTTCGAGGTGGGTGCTCGGTAGATTAGGCATATGGAGAGGTGCTTGTTGGTGAGGGTGAGCATGTCCGCTTCATTGGTTGTTTCCGCGGCGTGGTTTCTGTGATGGAGGTTGGCTCTCGCAATGATGGCTACTCCTCCTCCTTTGGTGTGGGTTCGAGTGCAGTGGTGAAGACTGTATCCGTTTGGTGATAGTTGGTTCATGAGCACAGTGTCGGTGTCTGTTAGTCATGTTTCAGTTATACATAGGATGTGATTAGGTCTTGGAGCATGTGGTATTTGTTTCTGACTGAGTGAGCATTTATTAGTGTGATGGAGAGAGGGTTGCTGTTTGGGTGATTGGGGGTATCGATTGGTGTGGGCGGTGTGTGGGTTTTGCCCCATGTAGGTGGGAGGTTGTTTGAGGTTTGAATGGTTGTGATGTTTGGTGAGGGATGTTTGGTGATGTTAGAGAGCGTGTTGGTGGTGGAGGGATAAAGGGTTAGGAATGGTGTTAGGAAGTAGATTGGGGCTAGGAAGGGTGGCATGGTTTCTAGATGTACCTGCGTGTCCTGGGACTGGGTTGGTCTTCTGCATTGGTTTCCTCAGGGCGTTGGGTGGTCGTTTTCTTTGTTGTTTCGGGTTGCTTGGGTTTTGTTGTGTGAGCTGGTGTATGCTGACTGCTTGTCGCTGTAGTCTGGGGTTGCTTTGTTTGTGGTTATGCTTCGTCTGTTCTTTGGTGGCTGTTTCTGTGGCCGTGCCTAAGGGCCACACCAAAGGGCCCTCTGGCGAGGCCCTCAGGCACAGGCCCGCCAGGCGTGGGTGCGCCCTGCTTGGGCGCCGCTTTTAAAGTGTCCTTTTGTTGCTCCCACTGCCCCGATTGGGCAGGAGCTTCTGAGCAGGAGGA
This sequence comes from Ichthyophis bannanicus, assembly GCA_033557465.1. Classification (NCBI taxonomy): domain Eukaryota; kingdom Metazoa; phylum Chordata; class Amphibia; order Gymnophiona; family Ichthyophiidae; genus Ichthyophis; species Ichthyophis bannanicus. The sequence continues at coordinate 402,178,983 of CM066032.1, read as the reverse complement.
TTTCCCGCTCAGGCACTCTACCCCGGTCGGGGGAACTGCGGAGGTCGGCTGGGGGTGGCGGAGGCTGAAGTGGCTCCCCGTTTGCTGGGGCGCTGCTTTTAAAATGTCCTTTTGTTGCTCCCACTGCCCCGATTGGGTAGGAGCTTCTGAGCGGGAGGATTTCCCGCTCAGGCGCTCTACCCCGATCGGGGGAGCTGCGGAGGTCAGCGGGGGTGGCGGAGGCTAAAGCTACTTTGTCCCGCATTAATTTGTAGAATTCGCCCTGAAGTTTCTCAGGTCCTGGCGTGGGACCCCCCCCTTACATTCTTTGATACATATTTGAACTTCCTGCAGGGTTATGGACCTCCGTCAATTTTGGAAGATTACAGGCCTGAAGATATTCTTTCAGGCTGGTCTTCCTGGTAGAGTCGCTTATAAAAATCACAAAAGACTTTTTCCACTCCTGCTGCCATCAACCGCAGTTTCCCATCATTATCTTGGAGGGCCCCCACATGACTCAGGCCTCTCCCACTCGATTCAATGAAGACAATAACTTATCTGTTGTATTGCCATAATGTTATAACTTATATCGATAGTACAATATGGATTTTTTTAGCATGCTGTTGAAGAAGCATGTTGAACTCTGCCTGTAGAGCAGCAACCTGAGTCTTAGCCACCATGCTTGGGTTAGAAGCATGTTACCTTCGGGCCACCCCCAGTTTACACTCCGATTGTAAAGCCCTTGTTTTCAAGCGACACTGTTTTAGCTGCACATAACTGATTATTTCCCCTCACATCACCGCTTTACCGGCTTCCCAGAAGAGGGTTGGGCTGTTCTTGTGTTGCCGATTGTAGTGTTCATATTCAGCCCATTTGGCCCTGATGAAGGTTGCAAACCTGGCATCCCCCACCACTACCAGTGGAAACTACCACGGTCAATGTCCTTTTTGGTCCATCCAGCATAATTTGAGTGTGACCACTGCATGATCTGATACCACAACCAGATCTATGTCTTCCCTAACCACTTGGTCAAACAGCCTTGCTGATATAAGGAAATAATCAATTTTCGACCACGTGCCATGTGCCCTCGACCAATGGGTATAGTCACGTTCTCCAGGATGTAGAATATGCCATATATCCAATAGACCATAACCGATACATATAACCGATAACCAGCACGTGCCATGATTATCATGAGTGCCGCCCCCTTGCGACCTATCTACTGCAACCTTGAGGACACAATTATAGTCACCCATCAGTATTATTGGGCAGTCTGTGAACCCTGCGATGCAGCGAGTTAGGCCCTGGTAAAAACCTGCGTTGTAGCATTTGGAGCATAAATAGCTTCGAACACCACCGATCTTCCATAGACTGTGCCCTGAGCAAACACATATCTTCCATCAGGGTCAGTTTCCACTTTCTTTTACTCCCATCCAAAGCCCTTGGCTTTCAATATTGCTTCACCTCCCTTTTTTCCGACTGCAGGTGCACCATACACTTTTCTGACCCACTCACGATGCATCTTAGCATATTCCTCTGTCAACTGGTATGTTTGCTGGAGCAGGGTGACATCAACACGACAAACTCAGAGCTGCTGCAGCACCTTATTATGCTTGATGGGGTTCCCCATCCCACACGCATTGCACGAGTCCAACTTTAAGTCCTTATCCATTATTCCAGACATTACATGTGTTACCTTTTGATCTCTTAAATATGCAGTTCAGGTGTGTGCCCCCCCCCCCCCAGCCTAGGACCTGCACCTCCCACCACAGTCCTACAGCTTTCAGCCACTCGTAACAAACTCCCATCATGCATACCTTCACTCCAATCACACGACTCCATGGATCCTTCCCCCCCTTCCCCAACCCATTTCCTACCCCTTGCATCTCTCCCCAACAGTATCTTAATGTGCTATCTGCATTATTAATTTGTGTATTATCCCTAAACTGAATTTGTGGGCCACCCCTCCAACTTGTGGTCAAAAAATCTCTATCTCCTCTTACCCCCCCCCCCCTCCTTCAGTTCCTTGACTGTCCCCGTGGGTCTGTGACTTGTAGGACCTTCTCCCCCCTTATTTCACCTGTTGATTAGTCATCCCTCTCCAGTTGTCTTGTCCAGTCTTCCTCAGTCACCCCCACAGTCACTCCCCCTCGATCGCTCTTACCCCCATTCATACCAAGTCAGATCAAATATCAATATGCCCCTCCCCTACCTATCCCCCCTCTGTCCCCACCCAACTCGCCCTGCCCAGTCAGCTCCTTTATACCCCCATGGGGATGCAGTCATTCAACCCCAGTCCTTCTAGATTCATATAACTCCAATAGAAGCACACAAATCATTTAGGATCATATAAAGTCCTATCAAATAAGTTACACAAAGCGATGAGCATGACTCTGACGGGCAGGAACTGTCTCTGTATTTTGGCTGCCTCTTGTAGGTAGCTTTACAGCGCCGCGTGCGTGGCGCTATACAAGTGCTAAATAGTAGTAGTAGTAGTAGAATATTCTGTGTTAAATCAAATGAGATTAAATCAACACAGATTAAAATTAGCACAGGTTAAGATCAATTAAGTAATAACTGGTACTGGCAAAAATAAATCAGGCTTCATTGCATTCAGCCCTGTAGGGTATCCGAGAAGCAGGGGTAGGTTAAGGGGGGGGGGGGAATATTGAAGGACCTATCATAACCCTTACTATAACTGAGGTGAGCTTAACAAATTGAAAGAAATGTGGGTAAAAGTTTCATATTGCAGGCCATTTCGCATACCACGAAACCCACTTACTGGAATAAGCCTGAGTAAGATAAAATAAGGAGAGATATATAAAGTTGAAAGAGAAGAGATAAAATAAAGTACCATGAATAAAGACAAATAAATAAAGTTAAGTATATAAACATAATAAATAGCGCAGTATATAAAAGATGTTAAATAAAATATGGTATAACTGAAGTAAATGAATGAAATAAGCATAATAAGTGCAAAAGATGAGCCAAATGAAACCGTAATTAAAGGAATTGAACTCAATGAGTGACTTAAATGAATGAGATGAATTGGTTAACAGGAAGTAAATGAGCTAAAGTGAAATAAAGTATAAATGTAAGTGAAGACCTCCCTGAACGTAAGTAATATCTGATGTTGTCCAGTCCAGGCAAACCCTACTGTTTTCAGCCCCGCATGATATTCAACAGTTTGAGTAGTATATATAGTCTGATTAACACAGTCATTTTGATGTTGAGTCCCTCTCCAGCCAATGCTCTTGGCAAAATACCATGGCATCCTTCAGGGTGGGAAATGCCACCTGCTTTCCCCCATGTTCTAGGCAGAGCACGCCGGGTACGTACTCCGTGATCTGACAAAATGCCGCAGGCCTCCCGATACTCCTGGTGGCGTGCCGAAACCCCTACAGAGTAGTCCAGAAAAATGAGCAGGGCACTGGTGCCCCATTTCTTCCATCACTGCAGCCGTGCCACCCTTAGGTCACAGTCTTTTTTCTTTTTTAAATTTGAATTTAATCAATACATTCAAGCAAATGAATGAAAGCAAATTGGTAAAAAAGGAAAACAGACACAAGCAAAACAAATACAAGGAAAATATACATTAACCCAGTGGTCACCAACCTCCAGAGGGCCGCGGGCTGCACAGCCGACTACCGGGAGCCTCACGGGCCGCACCCCCCTTCTCCCCGCCCCCGCGAAAAAAAACAACAAACGCAAAATTATAAAAACAATGGCTGATGATTCATGCTAGCAGACAAACGCTTAAAGTCCGGCTTCACAGATGACACTGACAGGAGAAGGGATGCTTGCAGGTGGTCGTCGGTGAGCTGCGAGCGCGTGGATGACTTTATCAATTTCATTCGGCTGAACAGCTGTTCGCAGCAGTAGATTGAGCCGAAGAGAGCAGCGACCTTGCGTGCGTTGGCGGCCATGGACGGGTGGGTGGCCACCTGTGTCTTCCAAAATGCGACAGGGCCCATAGCCATGAAGCGCGACTTCTGTGCGTCGTCACACTGCAGTTCGATCAAGTCCATTTGAAGGTCAGAGGGCACGTCGGTGGGGTTCATCTCGAAGGGGGCACTGAAGAGGGCAAAGTCTTGCGAGTGCTTGGTGAAGTCTTGGAAACGAGCCTCAAACTCCGTCTTGAGATGGCTACAATGGCGGGAATCCTTGGCGGGCCGCACGTAATGTTAACCGGGGTAGAGCCTCGCGGGCCGCAGGAAGGGACCTCGTGGGCCGCAGGTTGGTGACCCCTGCATTAACCGAAATCAGCCCACAAAAGCTAAAAGGGAGAGGCAACAGGAAATTATCATAGCACACAATGTATAGAAGAATGTATAATAGCACACGATGTATTATAGCGCACAATGTACATAGCTCCACCTAATCAAACACACAACACATCAGACACACCAAACACGATATACCCTTCACTGCATGAAAACACATGATCACTCCTTTGATTGTTTGTTGTGAAACCGCTTTGATTGTAAGAGAAGGAGGTATAGAAATACTGTTAAATAAATAAATAAATAAATTATGAAATAACATGGCAATGTGAGACTTATGCGTCAGCCGTATGAGACGCGGCAACAGCAACTGATTCCTCCCTAGCAACCAGAAACTCCAGCAGCTGGTGGGGCTCAAAAAACAGAAATAATTTCTCTTTGTAGGAAACATGACATCTAACAGGAAATTTCAACAAAAAAGTCCCGCCGAGGGAAAGTACCCTGGGCTTAAAACCCAGGAACCCCTTTCTCCTCAGCTGGGTATCCCTAGCAAGATCAGGGAAAATGCGGACATGAGAGCCCATAAACTGCTCACTGAAATTTCTAAAATGGGAATGAAGAATTAATGCTTTATCAGATTCAAGAGCCAAAGTAATAAGGAGAGTAGTACGGGCGGTGATCAACTCCACAGGTCACAGTCTTTTTGATGATAATTCAAAAACCGTGTGATGACTGCCTGAGGCCTGTTATTCAAGGGGCGCTGCTGGCCCAAGTGGTGTGCTCGCTCAATGGTTATCTGCCCCACGCCAACTTCCAGTTGCAGATTCAGTGGCATCCACATTTCCAAGTATCCCCGAAGTTCTTTGTCTGTAAGCTGTTCATCTATTCCAATGAACCTTAAGTTCTTTTGTCACCCCCAGTTTTCCACATCATTTATTTGATTGGTTTGGCATTGCAGCTGGTCCTCCAGGCATTTAAGGCAGTCCTATACTTTATCCCGCTCATCTTCCAATGCCCCAATTCACTGTTCCACCTTCTCTAGTCGACCCGTGAACTCGGACACTGACTGCACTTCTGTTGTCATTTGCAATGCAAGCTTGCTTAGTCTCTCCTCTAGGGCATGCACTTCAGCCCAGGTCACCTCTTCTACCATTGACCCAGAGTTAACACTCGATGGGCTCTCGGGTTGTCCGCCTGCCATCTTTGCTTCCATCAGGTGGACTTTCTCCTTGGGCAGGGCTTTTGAAGCCATACTACAGCTACTGCTTCAGCATCCCCAGCTGCTTCGTGGTGGTCTCTGTTGTCTTGTGTACCCTCCGGGCAGTCTATGTCTCACCAGATTTTGCCAATATTATGCAATGGAGGGAAGGAAGGCCCTGGAGTTGGAGAGATCGCGCTTCTCTAGCCCACCATGTCACGTGACTCCCTACACTCAAGACAGTATATTTAAATAGTACCCAGGCCTGATGTAAACTCTTAACCTCTGCAGTTGCTTCTTTTAGTTTTTTCTTAACCATTTTCCTCATTTTATCATAGTCTCCTTTTTGAAAGTTAAAAGCTAGTGCAGTGGATTTCCTTTCATGTTATGATCGCTATTGCCAAGTGGCCCCAACACCTCTTGCACTAGATCCTGCATTCCACAAAGAAATAGATCTAAAATAGCTTCCCTTCAATTCATTTCCTGAACCAGCTGCTCCATGAAGCAGTCCTTTATTCATAGAAACATAGAAAAATGATGACAGAAAAAGACCACATGGCCTATCTAGTCTGTCCTTCCATATCAACAACTACAACAGTTCCCTTTTTATAGAAACAGAAAAAAATTTGCCTAGCATGGCCTGTTGTACCATTGACCCAGTCAATATTGGGGTAACTGAAATCTCCCATTATTACTGTGTTGTAAACTTTGCAAGCTTCCCTAATTTCTTTTAGCATTTCTTCATCTGTCTGTTCATTCTGGCTAGGACCCCCACTGCTATTCCCTCTCCCTTTTTACATTGAATTTTGATCCATAAATATTCTACAGTATATTTTATTTCCTGCAAAACCTTTATTCTGTTTGATTCAATGCCTTCTTTAACATAGAGCACCACCCCTCCGCCTATGTGATCTGCCCTATCATTGCAATAGTGTCCCATTGGTTATCCTCCTTCCACCAAGTTTCTGAGATGCCAAGTATATTTTACCTTTCATTCAGTGCTATATATTCTAATTCTTCCATCTTATTTTTTGGACTTCTAGAATTTGCATACAGGCATTTCAAAGTTTGTTTATTGTTCATATTAACAGTCTAGCTATCGGGATAATTTGGAATCTTTGAACTTGGCCTGGTTTTTTCTTAAAGGCACCTGGCTTACTTTTACCTTTATTGGAACCTTTCTATCGGGGTGTAGTAATTCCCCAATTTTGTTAGTATCCTTCAAAGACACATCATTCTGAACCATACACTTTTGGGCAATAGTCGGCTTTCCTCCATTTTCTACTTTAAAAGATGCTCTATCTCTTTTTAAAGGTTAATGCCAGCAGCCCGGTTCCACCCTGGTTCACTCAGGACTTGGAGAACAAATCTACCATGCCATAGCCACACTAACTTCCAGGAGTCACACAAGGAAGTCACCAAGGAAAAGGCATCAACATAAATATTGCAGTGACCCCTAGAACATTAATGCAGATACTGGGAGCATTAAATAAGCCATATTACTACCGATTCCTAAACAGACATCAATGCTAAGAGAATACCTGCTCTCAGTTACTCATGCTGGACATAGATAGACCCTTATCAAGAATAGAATAAATATTCACAAACTAAAAATTAAACTGAAATCCTAAGAAGCAACATTCAGTATGCAGTAAAACACAATAGAAAAGTAAGCTTGTGTACATAAATGCTGTGTATCAAATAAAGACAAATATAGACAAACATAGAAACATTGATGCATTTCCCCCTATATTGTGCTAAGTATGGAGATAGCAGATATAAAATTTAAAAACTGCCATATCCCAATCAATAAATTATGTTTTCTACCTTTTTTGTCTGGGAATTTTATTTTTTTAATCATGTTGGCAGAACCGTACCGAGCTAGAAATGTGCCCTGTGTAACTAACTAATCTAGTTCATCTCCTCCACTCAGTCACGTTCAGTAACTCACTCTTTTTGAGCTTCCTGGAAGCCCAGTGATGATATTAGAGCCCCCTTCTGTGCTTGCGCCCTGTGCATTCGCACCGCTCGCCCAGCCCTTGGTACAGCCCTACATGCTGGTCCCAGGCTCTGGCTTCTGTTTTTCTCTGTCTTCTTTTGTCTCTCTCCAGGGTCTCCAATCCATCTGCCAATTCTTCTCTTCCCACCTGTCTTCTTCACTCCCTGATCTACATCCATCTCTGACCACTGATTTTTTCCTTTCAGGTTTCTTCCATTTATTTTTCAGCTTTCCTCTCCACTTAGATTTCATTTCTTACTACCGAGCCTTCAGTCTCCCTCTTTTTACTGCATATACCTACAATTTCAATTTCTTTCCCTCATACCAGCCCTTCTATTTCCCATTCTCTTATTTCCCAGTCTTTGAGTAACTCTCCCCTCTCTTCCCCTCATCCAGTATCTTCTCTCTCTCTCTGTCCAGCATCTTCTAGAACCCCTCTCCCCTCTTTCCAGTATCCCCCCCTCTCTCCTTCCCTTCATCCAGAATCTCCTCTCTGAAATGTCCCTCTCTTTCTATTTCCCTCTTCAATCCAGCATCTCTTATCTCTCTCTCCCTCCCCCTCTGTCTACCTACTCCCTCCCATCTAAAGCATCACTCTCCATTCTCCCCGGTGGCCAGGGGCTCTTAAAATACCAGGCACACAAACTTTCAGGAACAAAAATCCACTTTTATTGTGCTTCAGTTAGTCAGAATTCCCTCCCCAGCTTGTTGCTTTCACAAGCTGATTCACTTGGCTTTTGAGTTAGTACATGCTGCTGACAACTATGCTAATCCTACCCTTTAGAAACAGGAAGTCTATGTTGAGGAGGTGGTCCTGGCAGAGCTGTTAGCAAAGTGCATCATCTCAAAAGCACCGTGCCTTTTTTCTTATGTATTGCAACTACTGCATGTCCCAGGAAGTGGTAAATGTGGCATTGCGGAGTGTGGTGGGGGGTAGAGGTTGGCACTTTCTGCACCGGGAGAAGTACTAATACTGACTGGGAGTCAAGTGAGGCTGTCACTGCAGTGGCATTTTGTGGGACACTTTTTGCTGTCCCTTTGCCACCTGAGGTGATTGCCTCACTTGGCCTAATGATACAGCTGCCCCTGGAAGTCACTAGTAACATAAGAACATAAGATATGCCATACTGGGTCAGACCAAGGTCCATCAATCTCCGTATCCTGTTTCCAACAGTGGCCAATCTAGGTCATACGTACCTAGCTGTTGTTGTTAAGTGCCGTCGAGTCGGAGTCGACTCATGGCGACCCTCTGGATAGCTATTCTAAATTGTGTTCGGTCTTGAGTCAGGCGGCTCATTGTTGACAGACTGGTACCCGTAGCTGCTGTTATTGTATCGATCCATCTCATTGCTGGCCTTCCTCTTTTGCGCTGACCTTCTATCTTGCCAAGTATTATGTCTTTCTCTAATGATCTCTCTCTTCGCATGATGTGTCCAAAGTATGAAAGTCAAAGTCTTGTCATCTGAGCTTCTAAAGAAAGCTTAGGTTTGATCTCCTCTAGTACCGACTGGTTTGTTATTCGGATAGTCCATGGTATGTATACACAGTATTCGCCACCAGCACCATAATTCAAAGGCATCAATTTTCTTCCTGTCTATCTTTTTCACTGTCCAGCTTTCACATCCATATGATGTTATTGAAAATACCATGGCTTGAACAAGTCAAATCTTTGTATGGAGAGAGACATCTCTGCTCGTGAGAATCTTATCTAGGTCTTTCATAGCCATTCTGCCAAGAGCAATGCGTCGTCTGATTTCTTGACTGCTTGTTGCTTCTTTATTGATAGTTGATCCAAGTAGGTTAAAGTTGCTCACAATTTCAATTTCTTCTCCTTCAACGATGAACCTGTTGATTATGCCAGTTGTCATGATCTTTGTCTTCTTTACATTAAGGTGCAGGCCCATTTTGAGACTATGTTCTTTGATTGTGAGAAGCAAATGTTTCAGATCATCTTCACTTTCAGCCAGTAATGTGGTATCATCAGCATAGCAAAGGTCGTTGATGAGTCTTCCACCAATCTTCACACCTCTGTTGTCTTCATACAATCCTGCTTCTCTGATGATTTGTTCTGCATATAAATTAAACAAGTAGGGGGAATGTACGCAGCCTTGTCTTACACCTTTGCTTATTTTAAACCATTCTGTTTCTCCTTGTTCCGTTCAAACTGCTGCTTCTTGATCAATGTACAGATTGTGCAAGAGTACGATCAGGTATTCTGGTATACCCATGCTTCTTAATGTGGCCCAGTGTTCTCATGGTTTACACAGTCAAAAGCCTTGCTATAGTTGATAAAGCACAAATAGATATCCTTTTGGTATTCTTTAGTCTTTTCAAGGATCCATCTCACATCCGCAATGATGTCTCTCGTTCCTCGCCCTTTCCTGAACCCTGCCTGCACTTTAGGTAGTTCTTGTTCCAGGTATGGTTGTAGTCTCTTTTGAATAATCTTCAGTAGAATCTTGCTGGCATGTGGGATCAGAGCGATCGTGCAATAATTTCCACAGTCATTTGGATCACCTTTCTTTAGTATTGGTATAAACACAGATCTTTTCCAGTCAGTTGGCCATGATTTTGTCTTCCATATATCTTGGCAGAGCCTTGTAAGTACGGTAACAGCTGCATCAGATTGCTGTAATACGTCTATGGGAATGCTATCAATGCCTGGTGCTTTGTTCTTTGATAAGGCTTTCAATGCTGCTTTAACTTCTTCTTTCATCACCAATGGTTCCGATCATAAGGTACAGGTTGAAACGGCTGTTGGTCCACTTGATCTTTATCATATAAAAACTGTATATTCCTTCCACCTTTTCTTGATCTTCTCAGCATCATTCAACATAGAACCTTGAGTCATCTTGTAACATTCCAATTCGAGGCTGGAACTTTTTCTTTAACTCTTGTAACTTTAGGAAAGCCGATCTTGTTCTTCCTCTAAAAGTCTCTGCTTCTATTTCCTTGCATGCGTCTTTGTAGTACTTTTCCTTGTCCTGTCTTGCTGCACGTTGGAAATCTCTGTTGAGTTCTGTGATTGTCTTTCTTTCTCCTCTGGCTTTAGCTTCTCTGTATTTCTGGGCAATTTTCAGAGTTTCTTCCGTCAATCCCTTTTGGCCGTTTTTGCTTTTTTCACCTTTTGTAGAGACTTCTCGCTTTCTTCCAACACAACCTTCTTGATGTCATTCCATAACTCTTCTGGAGCTCTGTCATTTGTATCTAAAGCAGCAAATCGATTTTGCAGGCAGTCTTTAAATTCCAGTGGTATATTCTCAAGGTCATATTTTGCTGCATTCATGGTGGTTTGCTCTTTTTCAACTTTAGCTTGAGTTTGCATACTAGTAGTTGATGATCTGTACCACAGTCAGCTCCAGGTTTTGTCTTTGTTGTTGTTATAGAACTTTTCCATCGTTGACTTCCACAGATGTAGTCAATTTGATTTTTATACAGTCCATGTGTACAGTCGCCGCTTGTGTTGATGGAAGAAGGTGTTTGAGATGAATAGATCGTTGGTCTTGCAGAATTCTATCAGTCTTTCTCCAGCTTCATTTCTGTTGCCAAGTCCATATTTTCCAACTACTTTGCCTTCTTCTTTGTTGACAACTTTTGCATTCCAGTCACCCATGACTATCAGGATATCCTGTTTGCATGTTCTGTCAATTTCAGCTTGTACTTGTTCATAGAACTCTTCAATTTCATTCTCTTCTGCAGCTGTTGGAGCATATACTTGAATTATAGTTGTGTTGATAGGCATTCCTCGTAGACGAATAGAGATTAAGCGTTCGCTGACTGCATTTTATTTCATTACAGTTCTTGCAAGTTTCTTCTTTATTATAAATGCAACACCATTTCTTCTTTGTCTTTCATTTCCAGCCTAGTAGACCATGTGATCATCTGATGCAAAGTGCCCAATGCCAGTCCATTTCAGTTCGCTGACACCCAACAGATCAAGTTGTGCGGTTCCATTTCATTCTTGACCACCTCCAACTTCCCTTGGTTCATGCTTCGTACATTCCATGTTCCAATGCGTAATACATCTTTACAGCTTCTGACTCATTTCATACGCAGCTACATCAGCAGTCAGACGTCCCGAGGGCTTTGATCCAACCACATCATAAATGCTGGCTTTACTCTGAGAAGTCTTTAGCTCTTCCCCAGTAGCTAGTTGAGTGCCTTCCGACCTGGGGGTCTCATCTTCCAGCACTATAGCACAATTTGTTTTGTTGTAACTATCCATTGGGTTTTCATGGCAAGATACAGAAGTAGATTGCCGGGCCTTTCTTCCGCGCAGTTTAAGTTTGGTGTTGTTGCTGTTGTCACAGAAATGTGATCCTCCGCCGTCAACACTATCCCATTCTGCTGCTGCCCAGATGGGTGATTTGTCTTGGTCTGGTACCTCAGCTGAGACCTGTTCATCTTGGGAGACCCTGCCAGTAGTTAAACTACCGATAGTTTAGCTCTCAGCATCACTGATGCACACAAGCCCTCACAGCACGACAAGCTGCAAACCAAGTGAGGGACGTACCTAGCAGTTTCCCCAAAAGACACAGGTTCCAGTAAGAGAAACGTTAGTGCAGTGTTTTAGATCCAGTGGGTTGTATTAGTAGAGGGGATCATGTCAAACAAATCGGATTAATTTGTTTGATTAGCTGACCATAGATTTAGATGAGGGGCAAGCGCTGGTTGCATATTGTACGTAGATACCTGTATTTCAGTAAACACTTTGATACTGTTCCACAGAAGATTCATAGACAAATTGAGCAGCATAAGGGTGGTCATCAAAGTGGTTGTTCAGGAAAGAAACTGTTTGAATAGCAAAGAAAGAACGCTGGGGGATTATGAGCAAAGTACTCTGAGACCAGTTATGGGCAAGTTCTGTACAATATTTTTATACAGTACATGATATCTCAGAAAGGTTAGTAGATGCTACCGAGATTGCTACAGAATGGGCATGCCTGATGAAGTAGACAAAATGAGGAGTAACCAACGAAAGCTTGGGGAAAGGCCATTTGGCAGCTAATTTTCAATGCAATAAATGGTAGAGTGATACACTAAGATACAGAAGTTCAGTAGAGTTATACATACAGAGGCTACTAACAGCACATCTAAAGAGAGAGGATCAAAAAGCCAAAAGAAGATATTAGAGAGCAAAGTGGATCTCATCCATCATTAGTGCCGCTTCAATTTCATCATCAGTCCAGTAATATTTTTTTGATAACTCAAAGAGAATGAAAGCTGGATTTTTGGTCTCAGGATGGACTGGTATATAATTAGGGCTTTTGATTTTCTGTTGTAACCAATAAATGCCAATAAAAGATTGGTATATAATTAAGGCTTCTGATTTTATGTTTTAACCGATAAATGCCAATAAAACACCCTTGATGGAAAAAAGTTAAAATAGGCATTTAGAGGGTCATTCTAAAAGGTTTAGTTGCAGTTTGGATGTCTGCAGACATCCACAGGAGTGTTGAAACAACAGAATGGACATGCCTCTGTAACCATTCCACAAATGCCATCCACAGAGGTCTCCAGTACTGGGACGTTCAAGTAGGCCCGGTGGTCTGGGGAGGGACAATGGATTTACACATCCCTGTTAGATTCCAGAAGCAGCTGAGCCGTCTGCAGGCACGTATATGTTTGTTCCTGTTCCAGGCAGGTATCAGAAAAGTTTTGTTTTCACCTAAAACACCCAGAAAGTATGGAGAATTAAGTGACTAGCTTTAAGTTGCAAAGTCTCACACGGGAATTTGAACCTTGGCCACCCAGCTCTTAAGGCACTGCTCTAACCAGTATACTATTAGATGCTTTGGCTCTGATTTGCTCTTCTGGGTTATAGACATTTGATATAGGTGCATATCGGACACATCCAGGTTTCTGGAATTGTGTCTAAATTTGCATGTTTCTGCCTTTCTTTTCAGACGTTCTGGCTTTGATGTTCCAGATTGCACTTGGACATCACATTTGGAATGTGCCTCTTATTGAATAAACATTGGAAAAACTCCATTTTTCCTAGTAATCTCTCTCCCTTCCCATAGCTTATCTTGTATCCTTCACTCAGTTTGTGTGCCATTTCTGCACTAACAACTCTTAAGGGACACAAACACACACACTCCTGACTTACGACAAAAAAAGGAAATTAATTCCAATACCTACACATGCCCAATAACTATCCAACTCTGTAACACACTATACATAGCCTCTGTAAATAGCAAATGTAAATAGTTTGACAGTTGTTTGTATTATTACCTGTACACAGTTGAATTCTACTGTTCAATGTAAATGTATACAAAAGTGTACAAGATTGTTAAACTGTTCCATGTAAACTGCCCTTGATCTCTGGAAGGGGCGGTATAAAAGAAAATAGATAAAATAAATAAAAATAAATAAATAAATATATGTATTTTATTCCAACGGAAAAGATATATAGCAATATTACTTATGCCATAAAAACACAAATAAGCGCAAGTTTTTTGTACCTTCAAAGAACACCTAAAAAGCCAGAAAATAAATTAATTTATCAATACTTAAGAACAAAAGCCCTCTGTGTAACTAATTAGATGAGGGCATTGCTATGACTCAGAAGTTTCTTTGAAGCATGACATTCTGTCAGAATTATAGTGGATGAGCTGATATGTGAACCTCAAATTCATATGAGCGACTGTTTTATTAAGAGTTTTTTAAACATATATTTGAAGTAAATGAAATTAAGCTATCAAGAAATATTGTTGAACCAGTGATGAAACTGAAGAGGCACTATGGATGAGACACACGTCGCTCTCTAATATTTTGTTGGCCCATATGAAATAATTGAGTACTGATTGTGAAGAATGGAAAGTTGGATATTTTTAGTTTTGGCCTTTATAAAATAGACACAACATATGCACTCATGTGCCATTATGAAATGATCTCCCTGAAAGCTTCCACTGAAGGCTGCAACTGCTCTGAAACATGCGTATCTTTTCTTCCTAAGTTAGGGAGGATAGACATATATTTTATATTATATGTATGGATCTTGCAACTCTGTTTAAACTTCACCTTCAGGAACACCTACGCATATACGTACTACCTAAAAGTATGTGCAATTTTATAAGCACCTATTTTTACATGGAAAATGTTGTTTTATGTACAACAAGCAAATAGGGGCACGTTTGCTAAACCCTGTGCTGGTAACACACATATGGGCTGCATTGCCAGTGCGGGACTTCAGGCTAAGTATGAAAATATGTATCTCTTTTTGAGTTTATTTTAGAGAAGGTGAAAGGATTCTTCGATTCCTGGTCTAAGATCGATGTGCAGAGGAAGCTGACCCACTCAAGACACCAGGAGATAGTCAGCCCATTTTCAAGGGCAATGAGAAGGACTATCTTCTTGTTGAAAGAGTACTTTATAGGGATAATTTATGTGGCAAAAATGCAAACAAATGGGGCAATTTAATCATTTAAGTGCATAAAGGTAAATGAGCAAGCTTGTGCTGCACCATATTCTGTAAGCATATGCGTAAAAGTGATGGTACATACCTTCACTGCGAGTATTCACAGTGGTGGAGTTTGGGTGGAGTGTGGGTAGAGAGTCAGATCCATGGCTGTTGAGGTTGAAAGAAAACTGCAGAGTGCAGAGGAGCCAGGAGGAGCCACAGCACCAGTCTGGAACTGATCCCCTAAAGGACGAGCGATAGACTAACGCTCTTGTCCCTCTCACTTCCCAAGATGCTGCCGCTGCTGCTGTTGGGGTTCCTGCTCCTTGGGTTTCCACTCTGCTCCCCAGCTTTCCTGCTGCAGAACATGCAAAACCCATTCCGGGACCTCGGACAGCTTCTGGAAGGAGACCAGGAAGGATCTGGCAAAGACGAGCAAATCTTTGATTACTCTGTGGACTTCAGCCAGCTCCCCCCAAACTATCACAATGTGCAGCAGAAGGAGAGAAAAGTGAGCAATGGACTGTTTTCAGCCACAGAAGATTGATAAGGTGACCAACAACCATACAGGGGAGACAAAAGACATTCATCTCTATAAAACATGGGGACTGTGGCCTCATTGATCAATGGAAAGGTGCCATGATGCTGCCAGAAGGACCAGTATTGTCATTCCTCCTTCTTTGCTTCTGAGTGCTGGGATTCTAATGTCAAAAGCATAGAATGCTGGAGGGATGGAGAGTGCTGCCTGGGATACCTGTGCATTTGTGGAAGGTGCTCTGATGGTTTGACTCATGGGGAGAATGGGACAAGTTGCAATCACAAGACACTTGTTCAAAGACTCTGCTGCACCAGCTGGAACTTCCTCTCACATCCAGTCTGTACCCCACTTCCAGGAGAGGGACAAGAATGCTGGTGTCCGAGCAGCCGACTGCTGGGAAAGATTGGTGGGGGGTTGGCGGCTAGGACGGTGGGAACTCTGCTCTTGCTCTCCAGGGCTGGTGTGCACCCAGAGGAGGTTTAACCTAGTCTCTATGTGCCAAATACTGGAGAGCAGGCAGCACGTCACCGAGGTTGAGAGGACATATTTTCTGCAGACCATCCTGCGCTGACATGTGGATTTTGACTACAACAACGCCGACTCACTGCCTTGGCAACTGGCAGATGGTCACATGGGAGTATTAAACCTCCCCCGAGCTACTGAGCTATGTGAAGGTGATGCTGGAGATTCTGACCAAGCGCTGACTGCAAAACTGGTAGATGGTTGAGTGGACAAGAATCTGTTGATGGATGACAACATGGGAGACCCAGACGGTCCTAGCCTACTAAATTTCCAACAATTCAAGGAGCTGGCCTGTCAGATGGGTTGATATTTTGGGCATGGTTTTTCTTGAAATCCTTTGTCTCCCTACTCTGACACACCCTCCCCTCCCCCATTCTAAATATCTAAATGCCCCTTGTCAATTTTACCTTCATTCTGTGTTCTTTGTGTGTTCCACTGTTTGTTTTTCAGTTGCTTTACTACTTTCCTGTTTTAAACATACTTTTTCAGTTAAATTGTCTCTTCTTGCTATCAGTTACACTAATTGGAGTTGCCTAGTGGTTAGGGCAGCAGTCTAGAGTCAGAAAAACCAAGATTCAAATACCACTGGCACTCCTTTTGGCCTCGCTTAACCCTCCATTGCCTCAAATACAAACTTAGATTGTAAGTCCCTTGGGGACAGGTAAATGCATACTGTACCTGAATGTAACTCACCTTGATCTTCTCATGCAAAGGCATGAGCTAAATACTGCAACTGCTAAAGTTATGCACATAGTGCTTGATTCCATAACATGCACATCTGACCCATGGACATGTCTAAATTAAAAACAGGCCCTGTTTGAACTTAATTCTGCATCTGTGGGTCTAGACATGCCCATGGCTCTGGAATCGTGGAGACAGACTTATCCAGCATGGAACAGGCAAAGCGCTATTTTGCCAGCCTGTGCACACATCCAGCACAAGGGTACAGACACAAGCCATGCAATATAATGGAGAAACATGTCCCCTGTCAATATTATGGGACATGGGTAAACATTGTGGACATCTCCGCCCCCACAGTATTCTGAAAATTAACACATTTAGGATCCTGCCCATCTCTGGGATGTACCACGGGCTCCATGTCTCCTTGGTAAAATGTGCATCTCCTAAGCTGTCCTTTACACTGACATTAGTTTGCTGATGCAAACTAGACATCAATACCAATAAGAAATGACTGCTGCTGCAACCTAGAACATATATCGGTCCTCTTCAGGCCCTAAAAAGTGCCAGGTAATCCCAGTGCACCCTAATATGGTATGAGAGAATGTAAATGTGAACATGTATATCAGTATGTACCTTGCATCAAATGGTACATGGCATTATAAAACAGCCCCAGTGATCCCTGCCTTGGCCATCTTTACAAACACACTTTAAACTGCTAAAGATGGACCCTTACCAAATGGACAAAATGCAAAATTGACATTGAAGTTCTCCAAAGGATACATAATATTGCTGAGCAACAAATGTATGCCCCTTTTCATGTCTCTGGCCTATAAGTGTGCTCATTCTGCTGCTCCGCACTACCGTTCCTCTCTCATCTCTTCCTACTCCCCTCCTCGGGTACTCCACTGTTTTGGAAGATTGCTTCTATCTGTGCCCTTCTCTTGATAAGGCAGACAAAGAACGAATTTGAAAAAAAGCTAGCTGTGGAAGTAAAAAAGCATAATAAAACCTTTTTCAAGTACATTCATAGCAAAAAACCTGTGAGATAGTCAGCTGGACCATTGGATGATTGAGGTGTAAAAGGGGCACTAAGAGGGGATAAGACCATAGCGGAGAAACTGAATGAATTCTTTGCTTTGTTTTTTCCTGAAGAAGATGTAGGGAAGTTACCCATGCCTGAAATGGTATTCAAAACTGATGCAGCAGAAGAATTGAAAGAAATATCGATAAACCGGGAAGATGTATTACAACTATTTGATAAATTGAAGAGTAGCAAATCACCTGGACCAGATGGTATACATCCAAGGGTGTTGAAAGAACTGAACTATGAGACTGAAGACCTACTATTACTAATCTGTGAACTATCATTAAAATCATCAGTAATACCTGAAGATTGGAGGATGGTCAATGAAAGCCAATTTTTAAAAAAGGTTCCAGGGTGAGCCGGGAAACTACAGACCGGTGAGCCTGACGTCGGTACCGGGAAAAATTGTAGAAAAAATTATTAAGAACAGAATTTCTAAACACGTAGATAGTCGTGGTTTAATAGGATACTTCATATGCATAGAAAACAGCTCTATTTTCTCACCTTATCATAGTATTATTCATTTAGCAAATCATAAATGGAAAAGGCAAACCTCAGAAAACTCCAAAAGGTACCAATAACCACATAAGTGGGTTTAGGTGTCCTTTTAAGTTTTTTTTTTTTAAACTTTTATTTTCATTTTGCAACAAACAAAAGAAACAACACACCAAAGGAGACAAAACAAGTATACAATAAAGAAAAGTAAACCCAATTACCCCCCACCCCCACGCTTCTTCTCTAGCTGATTATGTCAGCATGTGAGCGCTTCCAAACAACAGTAATTATACATCAAAACAATCAAAAGAGTATCTGCGATACAGAATAATCATGGGACAAAGATATATACAAATTTAGACAGTCAGATGAGAGCATTGAGCAGAATGTACATAGTCATTGAGCATCTTCCATTTAGACCGATGATGAGGAGTCTGAATGGGGGAAGCAAACATACGAGGTATTTGTTCATATTTACTGTAGAGACAGACATGATTCCACCATTCATTGGGGCTCAGATGGGAGCTATTTTTCCAGTATTTCGTAATTAGGGAAATAGCAATGCCAAGCATAAAGTCCAAAAGGAAGTAAGCCGTTTTTGGAAGAGAGGGGATCCCCGCAGCTGAGCGAAGTCCCACTATCCTCCAAGAAAGGGGCTCTTGAAAGTGCAAAATAGACTGGATACGACCCCAGACCCGACGCCAGTAATACTGCAGTGCGGGACATTCATACATAACATGAGGTAGTGAACCAATGGCCGCATGACATGTCCAACAACTATTGCCCTGAGTAGTGTTCCATTTGGCTAATCTGTCAGGAGTGTAAAAACACCGGTGGGCTAGAAAGAAGAGTGTCTGAGTGAGTGAGGCGGATCGGGAGACCCGTGTCACTCTACTCCAGACAAGGCTCCATTGCTCCGGGGTCAAAGTCACATGCAATTCTCTCTCCCATGCTTTCTGCGCTATAGGGGTATCTCTCGTTATAGCATTACATAAGGTTTTGTAAAAATTGGATGCTACACCCGGTGAACTACCGATAGATCGGATAGTCTCCAACCAACCTTGTGTAGGGGAGGCCGATGGCGGGAGCACCTTAGCACTCCGAAGGCAATGCTGAAGTTGCACCAACTGAAAGTAGTGTTTCGCTGGGAGACCAAATTCAATTTGCAATTCACTAAAAGTTTTCCAGCGACCTTCATGGAACAACTGACTAGGAATCCAAATGCCCCTAGTGTACCAGGGGCTCCACGCCATCGGCTTATTTTGTATTCGAAATCGAGTATTGTACCAAAGTGGGAGCTTGTCTAACGGACAGAGTCGGGAGTCTAAAGATTGCATAAGATTATTAAAGGCACCTAAGGTGTCTAAAAGCATTGGTGGAAAGTGGGAGTCTGATGGGAGAGTCATACCAGGAAGAAAAGTAAGAGGAATCGGTTTGCAAAGGTCCTCTTCTATGTCTAGCCACACAGGTCTACTCGGTACTGGATCTTCTAGCCAACGAGCGCCTTGTTTGAGAAGAAAAGATTGATGATACTTCAGGAAATCAGGGAATCTGACACCCCCATTTTCCTTATCTGCTTGCAGCTTATGTTTCGCTATCCTAGGTGTCTTGTTTTGCCACAAGTATCTAGTCAGAAGGCCCTCTATATCTTTATATATACGTCGAGGTAAAAGACAGGGCAACATTTCTAAGATATAATTCACTTTCGGAACAATCATCATTTTTATGGTTTCTAATCGAC
Source organism: Ichthyophis bannanicus (assembly GCA_033557465.1). Taxonomy (NCBI): domain Eukaryota; kingdom Metazoa; phylum Chordata; class Amphibia; order Gymnophiona; family Ichthyophiidae; genus Ichthyophis; species Ichthyophis bannanicus. The sequence goes on along the minus strand of CM066032.1, from coordinate 402,159,121 downwards.
CCCACCAGGTAAGTGTTAAAGGAGTCCAGCGATGAGTAAGCGCCCGGACTTTAGAGGTTAAGTCTTTGGCATTGAAGGAGATAGTGTCTTCCAAAGGAGAACAATAGTGAACCCCAAGGTATTTGACCATGCGAGGTTGCCATAAAAAGGGGAAGGATTGCATATCTGCCTGATGAAGCAAAGGATTTAATGGAAAGGCTACCGACTTGGTCCAATTTATCTTATAACCGGACAGTTGTGAGTATTTACCAATTTGCTCTAGGACAGCCGGTACTGAGTCTATAGAGACAAAAAGCATAAGGTCATCAGCATACGCTGAAATTTTGATTTCCCTATGGGTGAAGGGGACTCCATGAATCTCCTCCGATTGCCGGATTAGTAAAGCCAAGGGTTCGAGTGCAAGATCGAAGAGAAGTGGAGACAGTGGGCATCCCTGGCGAGTGCCGCGTTGAAGAGGAAAAGGCTGAGACTTTAAAGCATTGGCACATATACTGGCTGTAGGCTGTGCGTACATGGTGCGAAGACAACGGAGAAAACCTTCCCCGAATCCGTACCAGCGGAGGACTGCAAATAGGAAGGGCCACTCTAAGCGATCAAAGGCCTTCTCAGCATCAAGTGAGAGGCCAACAAATGGGCGATCAAGATTAACTGCGGTAGTCAGTACATGGCATAGAGTCCGAGCATTGTCAGCAGTTGATCTACCAGGAATGAAACCGCATTGATCTGGGTGTATTAAGGTAGGCATCCTATCAGAGAGCCGGGTAGAGAGAATGGTGGCAAATATTTTATAGTCCGCGTTTAGGAGGGAAATTGGACGATAATTAGCTGTTAGTTGCGGGTCTCTCCCCTCTTTCTCAAAAACTACTACATTTGCCATTGAAAAGGACCCAGAAGGAGAACCCTCCTCGGCCAGAGCAGAAAAATAAAGTTTCAAAACTGGAGCTAAGTCAGCGTGAAAGGTTTTGTAGAATTCAGCAGGGAGATCGTCTGGGCCTGCGGCTCGACCTGAGGCACATTTCTTGATAGCAGAATGAATTTCTGAGACAGTAAATGGTGTGTCCAAGGCCACTCTATCTTCGTCAGATAGGGTCGGTCTTTGTACCCCTGAAAGTAAGCGTTCAAATACATCTGGCTCAAAATCACATTCAGATTGATAAAGCCGAGTATAAAAATCACGAAAGAGTTCTAAGATTTCGGTATCTTTAGTGACCAAGCCCCCCCCCGACGGATTACGGAGGGCGGTAATACGCTTGGCTTCTTTTTGACCTTTTAGGGCATTTGCTAATAATTTGCCAGCACGATTATTTTCCCGATAATATAGCCCTTGTTGTGATTCAATATTTTTAACAGCAGCAGTGTACAAAAGCTGATTGTATTGAAAACGCAAGCGTTGTAAACGGAGTAAAATACATGGGTCAGTACGGGACGTGAGGAGACGCTCCCCAGCTTGTATCTGCTGCTCTAGAATCAGTAAATGCTGCTTTCTTTGTTTCCCCTGCCGAATTTGATAGCTAGTTATAGTTGCGCGGATAGATGCTTTAAAACCCTCCCACCAAGCCCAGCTCGCTGTGTCATGGGGTGAGTTATAATGAATATATTCTTGGATAGCGGCCTTTATATCAACCTGAAAATCTTTTTGACCCAGTAGGGATCTATCAAAAAACCAAGCTCGGGGAGAATCGTCCCGCGCAGTGACATGTAATGATAAAGATATGGCAGCATGATCTGAAATATGGAGAGGATGAGTCCTAGTCGTGTCTACTTGAGAAATCAGTGCTTTGGAAATGAGAAAGAAATCTATTCTAGATTGGGAGTGATGGGGGGCAGAAAAGAAAGTGAACTCTAAGTCGGAGGGGTGAAGCAGCCTCCATATATCTACCAGCGCAAGATCTTGCATCAGAGCTGTAAGGGTAGCAAGACTCTTGGGTGGACTACTCGTTCTAGGCGGCTGTCTATCTATCAGAGGGTCTAACACTTGATTAAAATCACCACCAAGTATTAATGGAGTATTGGCAGAGGCCTGTGCCAACTGCGCAATACTTGCATAGTAAGCAGGGTTGTCCACATTCGGGGCATAAATGCAAATACATGTAAATTCACTATCTCCAACCTTAAGATGTACTCGGGCCCATCTACCCTCCTTGTCAGCGCTAGTATCAATTACAGTAGCTTGCAAAGATTTCTTAACCAGAATGGCTACCCCGCACCGTTTGGAAACGGCGGGAGAATAGGCAGCCACCATGTAAGGCTTAACATTGAGTTTCAGTGTTTCAGCAGAGTTTAAGTGCGTTTCCTGAAGAAACGCTAAATCAGCATGCTCATGGCTAAGATAGCTAAGGATTTTCTTTCTTTTGATTGGACTATTAATGCCCTTTACGTTGAGTGATAAGATTTTACATAAGGCCATTCAGACAAGTTAAAAATTCTGAGCATGATAGCGCACATAATTTCACAATGTCCCTCATATTGACTGTATCTGGCTGTACATATGGCATAAAAGAAAATAAGCTTAGATAATACAATGAAGCGCCCCACATTAAAAAAGAAAAACCGCAGCGCGGTAGAGAAGAAGCAGAACCCCAAAAATTACTGGCGACCATGTGTCTGCGGGGAGAAGCCCCAGAGAAGGCCGAAATTGAAAAAACACATAACCTGTAGGACTGTGCGTGCTCCGAATCCGACCGAGGCACACATCATGGAGGGATAGGAGACCAAAAACAAAAGTCATAGAAAGAAAGAAAGAAAGTCCAGGTAGTCTCTGTGCTTGACTATGACCGCCGCATCGGGCCCTTCAAAATGGCGGACAGAGCCGGCAAATAAAAGTCCAAGTCGTTGGATTAGCGCATCTGCTCTGCTTCTTTGGAGTCTAAAAATGTTGATAGTAGATCAGGATCTTCGAATGTCCTGGTTTGGTTGTGGAGAGTCACTCGGAGCTTCGCGGGATACAACAGGCCAAAGCGAGCCTGTAGCTGTTGAAGTCGAGGGCAAAAAGCAAGGAGTTTCTTCCGTCGGTCAACGGTAGGCTTTGCCAAATCAGGGAAGAAGGAGACTTTGTGACCTTCAAATTCCAAATGATGGTTCGCCCGGGCAGCATTTAAAATTTGTTCCACTTGTTGATATCGTAGCAAGCAAAAGATAATAGGCCGGGGGGTCGTTCGGTTGAGCGCCATGTGGGTAGGAACACGGTGTGCACGATCGATTTCCAGTTCTTTATGAAAGGTGATCTTCAGCAAGGAGGGAAGAGTTTTGAGCAGGAATTCTCTCATATCTCCCGCTTCCACCCCCTCCGGTATTCCAATGAGCCTCACATTATTGCGACGGGCTCGATTATTGCTATCTTCTAACTCCTTTTGAAGATTCTGTATCTGGCGCTCAGCCTTGTCCAGTGTGCCCAAGCGCACCGCGTGCGAGTCGAGGACCCCCGCCATATTGTCCTGCCGTAATGAGAGACTTTCAAGTCGGTCCTGGAGCACTCCAAAGTCTTCTCGCATGGCTCTAAGCGCTTCTCCATTGGACTGCACCAATTCCTTCACGCCGCGTATTTCCTCTAAAATCTCCAGGTGCATTTCGGGGTTTTCCCGAAATGGAGCCATCTTCTGTGGGGAGGACACCTCTGTTTTGGAGCGTTTTCCGTGAGAAGAAGAAGGTGACCCGAAGTCCAAGCGCGCTGGTTTATGGGCCGCCATCCCCCCCGAGGTACCCCGGTCAGCCCGGAGCGAAATAGTAAGTTTGTATAGGTATTAAGTCAGGATTCTAAGTAGGCCTCTCGGGAGCTTCAGCGCGAAGCGTCTTACCCGCTGGACATCAGGCTCCGCCCCCGTGTCCTTTTAAGTTTAACACATCAACGTTCTGCTTAAACTTTTCCTATATCAAAAAGTGGATGCCACTACCAAACATTTTCACCATAATATGGGGACTGTTATTCCTGAGGGGTTGAACTCCTGCATTGATTGGAGAGTTTGTGTATGATGTATGATGTTCCCATTGGTGATGCTTTAAGAATGAGAATAGGTGCCGCCAATTTAACTATATTTGTGAATGAGCAGTGTCTGGAAGTTGAAAGTTGCGGCGTTGGGAAGGCAGAGGCCATGACACACGGAAAGAGGTTTAAGTATTCCGGTGAGGAGGCATGAGATATGAGATTCAAGAAACGCTGGATGGGTGAGATGACTCTGTTTTTAGGTATTGAAAAGGTGGTGGTTTTTGGAGTCGTGGTATGTATGTTAAAGCAAAGATTTTATTTGATTTTTATCAATGTAGTTCTATTCCCCTGAAGCAGCTGAGGCGAAACGCTGGAAGGACGTCCAAGCGGACGTCGGGGCTGATTTACCTGATTCAAGTGGTGACAGCTTGATGTTGAAGAAGAATTTAAAACATATGATAATATAGAATTGGATGAAATGTTTTGTTTGATGGTATGTTATCATATTATGGTGAAAATGTTTGATAGTGGCATCCACTTTTTGATATAGGAAAAGTTTAAGCAGACCATTGATGTGTTAAACTTAAAAGGACACCTGAACCCACTTATGTGGTTATTGGTACCTTTTGGAGTTTTCTGAGGTTTGCCTTTTCCATTTATGATTTGCTAAATGAATAATACTATGATAAAGGGAGAAAATAGAGCTGTTTTCTATACATATGAAGTATCATATATAAGCTCTGATAAGGATCCGAGTTTGTGTTGTATGGTTTAATAGGAGACAGCCAACATGGCTTTAGCCAAGGAAGGTCTTGTCTTACTAATCTGTTATATTTTTTGAAGGTGTAAATAAACAGGTAGACAAAGGTGGGTCAGTCGATGTAGTATATCTGGATTTTCAGAAAGCCTTTGACAAGGTCCCTCATGAGAGAATCTTGGCGAAATTAAAAAAGGCATGGGATAGGAGGCAGTGTACTATTGTGGATCAGGAACTGGTTAAAAGATAGAAAGTAGAGAGTAGGGCTAAATGGTCAATTTTCCCAAGGGGGAAAGGGGAATAGTGGAGTACCCCAGGGATCTGTGCTGGGTCTGCTGCTTTTTGACATATTCATAAATGACCTGGAAATGGGAACAACGAGTGAGGTAATCAAATTTGCAGATGATACAAAATTAATCAAAGTTGTTAAAACCCAAAAGAATTGTGAAAAATTGCAAGAGGACCTTAATAAATTGGAAGAATTTTGAATGGCACATGAAATTTAACATGGACAAGTGCAAAGTTATGCACTTGGGAAAGAACAACCCAAACTATGATTACACAATTCAAGGTTCTACATTAGGAACCACCACCCAGGAAAAAGATTTAGGCATCATCGTGGATAACACGTTGAAACCCTTGGCCCAGTGTGCAGTGGCGGCCAAGAAAGCAAATAGAATGCTAGGAATCATAAGGGAAGGAATGGAGAATAAAACAAAGGATATTATAATGCCTCTGTATCGTTCCGTGGTGCGACCACAGCTCAAATATTGTGTGCAATTCTGGTTGCTGTATATGAAAAAGGATATAGCAGAATTAGAGAAAGTACACAGAAGAGTCATCAAAATAGTAAAGGGGATGGAAGGATACTGCTATGAGGAGAGGCTAAAAAAGGTTAGAAACATAGAAACATAGAAACATGATGACAGAAAAAGACCACAAGGCCCATCTAGTCTGTCCTTCCATAACAACAACTACAACAGTCCACTTTTTACCTTTAGAGATCCTCTGTGTTGGTCCCATGCTTTTTTGAATTCAGTTACTGTCCTCATCTCTACCACCTCCACTGGGAGACTATTCCACGGATCCACTACTCTTTCTGTAAAGAAATATTTCCGCATATCACTCCTGAATCTATCTCCCTTCACCCTCATCCCATGTCCCCTCGTCGCAGAACTTGCTTTCAATTGAAAGAGGCTCTCTCCCTGAACATTTATGCCACGGAGGTATTTAAACATCTCAATCATATCACCTCTATCCCGCCTTTCCTCTAAGGTGTACATATTAAGATCCTTAAGTCTGTCCTCATATGCTTTATAATGAAGACCACTAATCATCTTAGTAGCAACCCTCTGCACCGACTCCATCCTGTTCACATCCTTTTGAAGGTGCGGTCTCCAGAATTGCACACCATACTCCAAATGAGGTCGCACCAAAGACTTATACAGAGGCATTATCACCTCCTTTTTTCTGCTAGCCATTCCTCTCCGTATGCACCCAAGCATCCTTCTAGCTTTTGCCGTCGCCTTTTCTACCTGTTTAGCTACTTTAAGATCATCGGACACAACTATGCCTAGGTCCCGCTCTTCTTTAGTGGACAAAAATACTTCACCTCCTATGCTGTATTGCTCCCTTCATCCTGGAAAAGAGACGGCTGAGGGGGGATATGGTAGAGGTCTATAAATTAACGAATGGAGTGGAACGAGTAAATGTAGATCCATTGTTTACACCATCAAAATGTAGAAAGACTAGGGGACATGCATTGAAGGTACAGTGTAACCCATATAAGACTAATAAGAGAAAATATTTTTTCACTCAATGTGTAATCAAACTGGAATTCATTACCAGAGGATGTAGTAAAAGCTGTTAGTGTATCTGGGTTTAAAAAAGATTTGGACAAGTTCCTGGAGAAATGGTTCATAAACCATTATTAAAGGGGACCTGGAAAATCTACCTGTTGTTCCAATGCAAGCATTGTGGAATCTGTCTCTTCTGGAGAAACTGCTAGGTACAGTATTTGTGACCTGGATTGGCCACTGCTGGAAACAGGATACTGGGCTTGATGGACCTTTGTGCGACCCAGTATTGCATATCTTATGTTCTTATGTACTGCCAACTCCAGACTTTGCTCCTTTCACCTTGCTGCTGCCTATGCCTGTCACAAAGTACCGGAGTCTGTATGTCAGGCTTCTTCTCTAGCCCTTCTCAAATCCAGGCTGAGCTCTCACCTCTTCGTTGCTGCTTTTGGATCTGATCCACCTAATCTCCTTTGTGTTTCTTTATGGAAAGAGTAGTAGATGCGTGGAATAGTCTCCCAGTGGAGGTGGTGGAGAAGAGGACAGTATCTGAATTTAAAAAATCATGGAACGACGCAGAGAGTCTCTAAGGGTAAAAAGAGGATTATTGTAGTTGATATTGAAGGGCAGACTAGATAGGCCATATGTTCTTTTTCTGCTGTCATGTTTCTATGTATCCTGTCCACAGCTGCTGTGTTGTCTGTTTTGGCCTAAGCTCTGCTGAGAAGGGACCATCTTTTATGTGTGTCTGTGAAATAGGTGGCAAAGGAATCTGGGGATGAATTTGATCTAGTCATTGGGGAGGAACAATTTGAAAGAGACAAAAACAGGTTGACAATGGAGAACATTTTCTTAGGAGAACTGGAGGAGTGTTTTATGAGCATGAAGTAGTAGTCTGTACTTGGTGAGGGTTATCTTTGAAATCTTTTTTTTTTGTTTGTTAGCCTTCGGTTAGTCCTAAGAGGGAGGGGTCCTACTCATTGGTCTGTTTCACTATGCTCTCCTTGTTGCCCTTTTTTTTCTGTTGTTTTTTTTTAAGCTGTTGTATTTTAATGTTTTTATATTGCAAACCGCCCTGAAAACTTTGGTTAAAAGTGGTATATGAAGTTTCATTAAACCATAAACCTTCTATGTTCTAAAGCAGGGGTCTCAACCCAGTCCTTGGGACATACCTAGCCAGTCAGGTTTTCTAGAAAACCACAATGAACATGCATGAGAGGGATTTCCATCCGCTACCTCCATTTCCTTGTACTGCTCAAAGCAATAGTTTTCTTTTGCACTTCTAATAAGGCAGGGGGGATTAAGGAGAAGGAGGTGTTAACCTGCATGGAGTTACGACCCTGACCGCCTACTTTGCAGACTGAAAGGTTTGATTGGTCCTTATCTGCCATAATTTATTATGTTACTATATTTCCCCAATACATTAATGTCATAAAAACAGCACACGTTGAAGTCATAAATAAACACGTCCCTTACAAATCCAGGTGAGGCTTTCCCCTTTGGAGCCAGGAATGGCTCTGTTTCAAGCAATGTGTATTAGTGTTTGGTTAAATTTAGGCCTAAGGTGCCCTTTTACTAGTGTAGTAGTAATACACAGTTATTGTGCATTAGATGCAAAATTTAACATGTAGTAACTGCAAAGCACCTGCATTAACTGTTGGGGCGTGTCCAGTGTCTTCCCATACCGATAACATAGAAAAAAATATTTGATCCCTTATCAAATGCATTGCAGCTAATGCAGATGCACTTAAGTAATCTGTGTTTTCAACTGAGGTAACAGTCAACAAATGGTGTTACCATATGCTACCTGCAAGGTGAAGTCCATGCCTATTTCCCACCTCATTTCTTGCTATGACCTAGCATATGGATTATCATCTGCTAAGTGCCAAACCAGCAGAGTAACCATTTGTGGGTCATGCATTAACAATTACCGTGCATAAGTGCTCCATGTACTTTAGTAAAAGGCCCCCTAAACATCCAAAGCTAGTCCTCTTTTCTGAATTTGTTCACATTGATTGTTCACACTTTCATCCATTATAATATTCTAACAATTTCATATAACTTCATTATCAAGTTTTTTATTTACAATATCTATTTGACGTGATATCATGTTTTCAGGTGCCCTTCGCCACTGGGATATTTTATATTTTATTATCCATCACTTTTGTCAAGTTCAGTCCATTGTATGTTCTCAGCATCTCTTCCACTTTCTCAGTCTCACAGGCCATGGAAACATCTTGTGGAAAATATGTTGAGGGATGCAATGGACCAGAACTGAAGAAAGTGGATGGATAATAAGATATTAGGAGGCGGGGAGAGATTGGTGTTAGCCTCTACACGCCGCAGAACAGGACGGCCGGTGACTGTGGGAACATCTGGCCCAAGTGGGGCAACCAGTGCCGACGTCACCCCTTAAACCCCATAAAGCTCCACGTTCTTATGGCGCTTAGCCTGCAGCGCATTTCATGGTTGGCTCCTAAGGGGCGGATCCAAAGGGGCTTATATGCCCCTTTGGAGCCCCTTAGGAGCAACATAGAAGCTTAGAAGGGGTCTTAAGATGCCTGGAGGTAAGCTGAAGAAGAAAAGACTGTTTTCTGTGCCAGTGAGTAGACCCATGGATAAGCATGCGGTATCAACTTCCTCCGTGATGACTCCAGGTACAGTAACATCTGGTCCCTTTGAAGAGGGTGCGAGTCAGCTCTGCTGAGCACACGCCCCCTTTGCCACCGGGCTTTTTTAGAGATTTCCAGTCTGTTCCCTGCTTGTGAACAGAGATTTCAGGTGGAGGTTGAGCTCTCACAGTTGGTAGCCTGGACTCTCAAGTTACGTCAGGGTCATTGATGGATATCTGGCACGTTGTTAAACATACTGAGCAAGTTCTTTCTGAGACAGTACCTCTTTTGTGTCAGTTTTCCCTTGACACGGTAGTTAAATTGCAGGATGTAGATTTAAAGATTGGGGCTCTGGATTCATGGTTAGCTAGTATGGATGCTCAGGTCAAATCCCTCAACTCTGTGCAAGTTACTAATATTAAGGATAGTTTATTGATATGTCAGAAGCTTGAGAATCTGGAAAATATGTCTAGAAGTAAGAATTTAAGAATATTAGATTTTCCTTGTATTAGTTTATTGTCTCCTCAAATTTTATTTAGAAAATATTTGAAGGATGTGCTGCTCCTGCATGAGGTAGATACCGTAGTTTTAAATAAATATTATTCTTTTTCTTTAAAAAAAAGGGGAAAAAAAAGTTCAGGTCCTTGATGCAATAAAGGTGAAAGGTGAAGAGAGGAACCTTGCCTCTTATATTCCTCCCCGGTTTAGTCTGAGACCTGTTCCCCGATTCAATGTGGTATTTTTTGGAATAGTTAGTACGTGGAGCAATCAACTTTACTAGGTTTTGGGTGTTAAATTTGCTCCCACAAAACCCGACTGGAGAAACATTATCTTTCTTTAAAACAACACGGGCAAATGCTGTAGAAGAGGAATTAGATGTCCTTGAGGATAATCATTTCTTGGATTTAACTGCTTTTTTAGAAGATACGCAAGACACTATATCCCCTAGGGCTAGGCTGTTAGTAACTCTAGCTACCAAAGAAGGCAAAATAACTATACTTAAGGCTTATTTTAGGAAGAAGGATATTACCTACTGTGGGAAGAAGGTAGACATTTTTCCAGATGTTTCAGAAGCAACTCAAGTTAGGAGGAAATCCATTTTAGCTCCTAAGGTAAGGGTTCTTGCCCTGAGAGCAGCTATTTTTTTTTTTGAGTTTTCCATGTAAGTGCTTGGTTTCCTTGGGGCAAGATACGAGGCTTATTTTTAAAGTAAGCTCCAATTGGCTGTAGCTTTGTAAACTTTTTCCCCCTGTAGAAACAAGCATGTGTGCCGGCTGCCGGCATGCCTTGTGCAAATGCAGATGCGATTTGCAGTCGTAGCGTCACTTTGTACGGTTTATACTGAGACGTTAAAATGTTTAAGACAATTGAGTGGCCCTCCGACTGTGAAATATGGTCTGTGATTCAGTTTTTGAAAGCAAGGACCGTGTCATCAGCTGACATTCATCGCCAGATATGTGAGGTGTATGGTCCCAATGTGATGAGTGACAGCAAAGTGCGTAAATGGGTGAGATTGTTCCTGGACGGGCGGGACAATGTCCATGATGAACCGCGATAGGGTCGACATTCAGTAATCACAGAAGATTTGGTGTGCACAGTTGACGCAAAAATCCATCAAGAACGGTGATTCATGATTTCCACTTTGTCACTGAAATTTCCACAAGTTTCAAGGCCAGTGCTATACAAAATCATTTCTGAAAAATTGCAGTTCAGAAAACTGCTGGCGATGGGTTCCCAGGTTGCTTTCCGAGGAAAACAGTTGCCATAATCTTGCGTGTTGAGATTGTCTGTTTGGCTTTCACTTTGACTGGAGATGACGTGTGTCTCCATTCCATCGACTGCCGCTTTGATTCTGAAGTCATGTGAGAAACCCATGTCTCGTCCCCTGTGACAATGTGGTCCAAAAGTTCATCTCCTTCCTCATTGTATCGGATCAAAAATGTCAAAGCACTAGCCATTCTCCTTTTTTGGTGTTCCTCGGAAAGCAGCCTGGGAGCCCATCGTGAGCATAGTTTGTCCCGCCCATCCTTGAACAATCTCACCCATTTACACACTTTGCTGTCACTCATCACATTGAGGCCGTACACCTCACATATCTGGTGATGAATGTCCGCTGATGACACGGTCCTTGCTGTCAAAAACCAAATCACAGACCATATTTCACAGTCGGAGGGCCGCTCAATTGTCTTAAACATTTTAACGTCTCAGTATAAACTGTACAAAGTGACGCTACGACTGCAAATGGCATCTGCTTTTGCACAAGGCATGCCGGGAGCCGGCATGCATGCTTGTTTCTACAGGGGGAAAAATTTACAAAGCTACAGCCAATTGGACCTTACTTTAAAAATAATCCTCGTAAATATGTCTTTTTAAAATCTCCTACTGATTTAGAGAAATTTTTGACAGATAAGGAAAAGGATTGAAGGGGGTTGTAGGCTGATTTGGTTCCCTTTCTTTTGATTGCTGGATTTCCTTGTGGGTGGGGGTAAATTGTTTATTGGGCAAATTCTCCCTGTGACGTGGGCTGAAGGTCTTATATTTGTATTGCTTTATTGATTACTTTCAGTTGTGCAGTGTTGAGGTTTCTGTATATTGTTTTGTATGTAATAACTTGAAATTCTTAATAAAATAAAAAGATATTAGGAGGAACCAGAGGGTAGTAGTAAATTAAGTTCATTCTGAAGATAGGGGCTTACTAGTAGTGTGCCTCAGGGATTGGTTCACGGTCCTGGTTTTTTTTTTTTACATTTCTGTAAACAATATTGCGGAAGGTCTGTCAGGAAAGGTATGCCTCTTTGCGAGTGATACCAAAATCTGCAACAGGGCAGATAAGCTCTGGAAGAATGGAGGATTTAGCAATGCTTGAAAGATGATCAAGAATGTGGCAGCTAAGACTTAAGGCTGAAAAATTCAAGGTCAAGAATCTGGGCTGCAAAAGCCCAAGGGAGTGAAACAGTGTAGGGGGTGAAGTATTTTAGTGCACATAAGAAGAGTGGGACATGGGGGTGATCATGCTGGATGATCTTAAAGTAGCTAAACAGATAGAAAAGGTGATGGGAAAAGCCAGAAGAATATTTGGGTGCATAGGTAAAGGAATGACCAGCAAGAAAAAGAAGGTGATAGTGCCTTTCTATAATTCTCCAGTGAGGCTTCATTTAGAATACTGTGTACAATTTTGGAGATCGCACCTTCAAAAAGATAAAAATAGGATGGAGTCGGTCCAGAGGGCAGCTACTAAAATGGCCAGAGGCCTTCATCATAAGGCATATGAAGATAGACTTAATAATCTCAATATGTAAATCTAGGAGAATAGGTGGGAGAGGGATGACAGAAACATTTAGGGGCTCTTTTAATAAAGTGTGCTGTGGTTTTGCTCCTATTGCCCCTAAAGAGTGGAAGTTTAAGCCCGTTAAGTGCAAAGTCACTGTGTTAACTGTTGGGATGTAACCAGCATATTTATTTATTTATTTTATTTATTCTTTTCTTCTATACCGCCCCTTCCAGAGATCAAGGGCGGTTTACAGGGAACAGTTTAACAATTTTATATACTTTAACATGGAACAGTAGATTTTAACTATGTACAGGTAACATTGCATGCAACTGCACCATTGCCTATTACCACACTGCACCATGCCCTAACACGGGGTGCTAATATTGCGGAGGTGGCATTAATTGCACCCATGCTAATTGCCACGGTGACAATGCACGGTGCTAACCCCTGCGTTGACTGCAAAGTGCTCACCATGCCCACTCTGTGCCTCTAACCTTCCCATTTACTACCCCTACAAGTGAGTCACAGCTTTGAAATCGGCCAGTGCTGTTATATCCGTGCACTAACAGTTACCACAGGCCTCAGTGCGCAGCTACTGCATGCCTAAACCTGTGCTAATTCAGAGCATACTTTAGTAAAAGACTCCCTTAATACTTCTATGGTGTAAATGCATAGGAGATGGCTCTCTTCCAGTTGAAAGGAAGCTCTAGAATGAGGTGTCATAGGATGAAGATGATGTAGTAGAACAGCTTCCCAGTGGGAGTTGGGGGAGATAAGAACTGTATCTGAATTCAAGAAAGCATGGGACAAATACAAAGTTCAGCATTTCTGATGGAGAGGAAGGGATTGTAGAACTTAATAGTTCTTACGGATGGTCAAACTGGATTGGCCATATGATCTTTATTTGCCACCATTTTCTATTTTTCCATATAGATATTGCTGAGGCAGTTAACAAAAAATCTGAACAAATGCAGAAAAAGGATGAACTTTGGACCTATGATTAAAATATGCAGGAGAGTGTTTTATGAACATGCAGCCATCATAGTTCATGATGGTCCATGTTCAAAACTTGATTGGATTTATAAAAAATGCCTAAAGAAGGAGTGGGGATCACATTGGAGCCGAGCAGTTGCCTTATGGGTAGAACAGTGGTCTTAAGAGCAAGGGAAGCCATGGTTTGAATCTCACTACTTCTCCTTCTGATCTTGGGTAAGCCACTTAGGGGTATGTTTACTAAACCAGGCTAACGGTTAACCCGGGCTATCTGCAACTAGGTCCCATTGAATAATATGGGACCTAGTGGCACATAGCCCGGGTTAACCATTAGCCCAGTTTAGTAAACATACCCCTTAATGTTCCATTACCCCCTTAGATCGTAAGCTCTCCAGGGACAGGAAAATACCAATTGTACCTGATTGCAACTTACCTTGAACTCCTGAGAAAAAGGTATAAGCTATATCCAATTCCCACAGTAACTCTATTCCCTCAGTTAGTGACTCAAATCTCCTTCGTTTCCTGCAGCTTTGAAATGTAACAAAAAAACATACTCAGCCTCTATTTAGCAAACCTGACATATTAAAAACAGCACTAACTTCTAACACTTAAACATCAAAAGCCCTGAGTTTGTAAGGGGAGCACTACAGTCATTACAATGGACCTTAGAACACCAACAGACCTCATTTGACGATGTAAGCTGGAAAATATGTGGGCCAGTTGTTGATCTCTACACAGAAACTGCATGCTAACAGAACATTTCAGTCAAAGACAGACCCTTGCTAAATACAGAATAAGTGATCTCAAGTTAGAAATAGAAATGTTCAGACACAAATTAAAATGGAAGCCTTAGGAAGCCAGATGCTATATGCAGTGGAGTACTAGAGAATAGAAAGAGAAATGCATTGTCTTCCTGCACTGTGCAATCTATAAAGATCAGAGGCGTACATTTCCCTAAATTATCAGTGGAAATCAAAGACTTTCCACAAAAGAATGAATAGAAAAAGGAAAAATATTAAAATGTATGATACCCTACCACCAGGCTAGAAATAGAACATGAACAGAGAACATGCTAAACACTGCCACAATCCTGAACTTGTTCTTGCTACTGTTCTTTTCACATTTAGAAATGTTATTTCCTATTATTAATACTATTGTTATATTTTTTCTTATTTTTAACCACTATGTGGCAGATTCCATATGGGATGGCTAGCTATGGTGGAAATGTTTAAAGAAGGCATGAATTCTGCAGCCATGGGTATAGATGTGCCTGCGTTTCTAACATAGGTTCGTAGATGTGTCCAGCATAGCATGTCCAACGTGCTGTGCAACAGGCCTGTACACATCTCAAACATGAGGCTTGCACACAGGTGCAAGCATGGGCCAGAGTGAGGTGGAGAAACACATCTCCCGCCAATATTAAGAGATGCAGGTAAACACTGATCATGTTTTGCATGTGCCAGTGTTCACTGTATTCTGGAAAGTTGCACGGCTCCATGGCTGGCCCTGATGGTCATGCCACCTTGGTTAAAACATGCATCTCCTAAGCTGCTACTCTCACTGACAGTAGTTTGCTGATGCAAACTAGACCTGAATATAAATGATAAATGAATGCTGATGCAAACTAGACCATATACTAGTTCTCATCAAGCCCTGAAAATGTTAAGTAAACTCAGGGCACTCTAATATGTATAAGAGAATGTAAATATGAACATGTATGTCATGACATACTGTGCATCAATTGGTACTTGGCATTATAAAAAGGCTTCAGTGATTCTCACATTGGTAATCTCTACAAACACTCTTTAAAATGCTAAGGATGGACCCTTACTAAGTGCACAAAAACCTAAACTAACATGGAGCCGATTCCATAGTTTGCATGTCTGGGCCGTCTGGATGGCCAGATTACGGATGGGGCACAGATGCACCCGATTCTGCAACTGCGGGAGCTAAACTTCCCACAGGTGCAGGATCAGGCACTTAGACGAGCCAGGGCACACAATATCCTGAGTGGGGAGATGTACAGCAAGCTGTCCACCCCCACTGCTCAGTGCTCCTACAGGTGTGCTAGTGCCATGCCATCCTGTCGCTATGGCACTGGGACACCCAGCAGGAGCAAGCAGGCCCGACAGAAAAACATAAGAACAAAAGAACATAAGATATGCCATACTGGGTCAGACCAAAGTCCATCAAGCCCAGTATCCTGTTTCCAACAGCGGCCAATCTAGGTCATATGTACCTAGCAGTTTCCCCAAAACACACAGGTTCCACAGTGCTTGTACTGGGTCAAGCATTGATATCCTGGGTCCCTTCTTAAGGATGGTTTATGGACCTTTTCATCCAGGAACTTGTCCAAACCTTTTTTAAACCCAGCTACACTAACAGCCTTTACTACATCCTCCGGTAACAAATTCCAGAGTTTGATTACACGTTGAGTGAAAAAATATTTTATTAGTCTTAAATAGTTTACCCTGTAGCTTTATTGCTGGTCCCCTAGTCTTTCTATATTCTGACAATGTCAACAATCGATTTACGTTTACCCGTTCCACTCCGTTCATTAATTTATAGACTTCTATCTTACCTCCCCTCAGCCGTCTCCTTTCCAGGTTAAAGAGCCCTAACCTTTTTACCCTTTCTTCATAGGAGTATCCTTCCATCCCCTTTACCATTTTGGTGACTCTTCTCTGAACCTTTTCTAATAACGCTATATCCTTTTTAAGATACGACGACCAGAATTGCACAGAGTATTCAAGGTGCGGTCTCACCATGGAACGATATAGAGGCATTATAATATCTTTTGTTTTATTTTCCATTCCTTTCCTTATTTGCTCTCTTGGCTGCCGCTGCACACTGGGCCGAGGGTTTTATCATGTTATCCACAATGACGCCTAAATCTTTTTCCTAGGTGCTGGTTCCTAATGTGGAACCTTGCATCTTGTAATCATAGTTTGGGTTGTTCTTCCCTAGGTGCATAACTTTGCACTTGTCCACATTAAATTTCATCTGCCATTTTAATGCCCAGTTTTCCAATTTATCAAGATCCTCTTGCAATTTTCCACAATCTTCTTGGGTTTTATCAACTTTAAATAGTTTTGTGTCATCTGCAAATTTGATAACCTCACTCGTTATTCCCTTTTCCAGGTCATTTATGAATATGTCAAAAAGCAGTGGACCCAGGACAGATCCCTGGAGTGCACCACTATTCACCTTCCTCCATTGGGAAAATTGGCCATTTAGGCCTACTCTCTGCTTTCTATCTTTTAACCAGTTCCTGATCCACAGTAGTACACTGCCTCCTATCCCATGACTCTTTAGTTTTGCCAAAAGTCTCTGATGAGGGACCTTGTCAAAGGCTTTCTGAAAGTCCAGATACACTATATCAACCGACTCACCTTTGTCCACCTGTTTATTCACACCTTCAAAAAAACATAACAGATTAGTAAGACAAGATCTTCCTTGTCTAAAGCCATGTTGGCTCTCTTCCATTAGGCCATGACTATCGACATGCTGAGTAATTTTGTTCTTTATGATGGTTCCTACCATTTTTCCCGGTACTGACATAAGGCTCACCGGTCTGTAGTTTCCCGGATCACCCCTAGAACCCTTTTTAAAAATTGGTGTTACATTGGCGATCCTCCAATCTTCAGGTATTACAGATGATTTTAATGAAAATTCACAGATTACTAATAGCAGGTCTGCAATCTCATATTTCAGTTCTTTCAACAGCCTTGGATGTATACCATCCGGCCCAGGTGATTTGCTACTCTTCAGCTTATCTAATAGTTGTAATACATCTTCCCGATGTATCAATATTTCCTTCAATTCTTCCGCACCTTTAAATACCACTTCAGTCATGGGTAACATCCCTACATCTTCCTCAGTAAAGACCGAAGCAAAGAATTCATTCAGTCTCTCCGCTATCACCTTGTTGCCTCTTAGTGCCCCTTTAACCCCTCTATCATCTAATGGACCAACTGACTCTCTCACAGGTTTTTTGCTACAAATGTACTTGAAAAAGTCTTTATTTCGCGTTTTTACTTTTGCAGCAAGCTTCTTCTCAAATTCTCCCTTTGCCTGCCTTATCAATGCCTTGCATTTGACTTGCCAGTGCTGTAATTCATGTTGTAATGCATGTTGTAATTACCCGCTGCCCGACCCTCAGTGCGGTCTGCCAGGGCTGGGATCAGGCTATGGGAACTCACCTTCATTTCTGTCATGGCTTGCTGGGTGCTGCCAGGCCCGATCTCTGCTGCTCCCAGGACTTATTCCACCTCCGACGTGGAATAAGTCCCACATCCATCCATCACCAGCTGGACATACAGGGCCGTGACCTGAATAGTCCCTCTATGTCCGAGTCCTGTGGCCTGCCCCCGTTCTTCCCACTTTCTGCCTCAGTCTCGCCCCCGTCCAGCGCTGACCACACACCGGCACAGTAAGTGTGGAGAGGCAAGGGGGTAAAATAAGGTCCCCGCTATTCGCATTTCAGCATGACCACAATACCAATTCCCCAAAGGATGCATTAGATTGCTGAACAACAAATGTATGCCCATTTAATGACCATGCCCTTCTGGCCATGGCATCTGTTTCCCATATATTTGGGTACTGGCATTTCTCATAGCAGCTCCCTACATGTGGCTGCATCTGTTCCATACAATGTCCACTCTCTGTTCTGGCTTATGTCAGTCTGTATACATCTGCTATTTGTGGGGCAACCCTGTCTGCCTTCCTACAGTCTGTTTTGTGGCAATGCTCCTCTGGTCAGGCCTGTGTGAGCATGGGAGGGAGATCCCTGTGCCATCATACCAGGTAGCCAGTCTCTAGATATATCACCACTCTTGAAGCTTGCATTGATCTTGGGCTGGGTAAGGATGTATGCCTTGTGGCACAATCTGGGGACTGTTGGCACAACATCTGTCATGTCTCCCAGTGTCTGGCCCAGTTGATATATGGCTGCCCTGTCACACTGTCACCTGGTGACACTGTGGTCATCCATACAGTCCAGGTACTGGCCAGGCATTCATGTGCTCTCTGAATTGCAGATCAACACAACAGATCCTGCCAACACACACACACACACACACACACACACACACACACACACACTTGCAGTCACAAAAGACATAATTCAGGGACTAAGATGCTCAGCACCTCTAAAGAAGACCTGGTGTAGCATAGTAGCATGGAATCACAGGACTACAAATATGATCTCCCTTTTTGACCCGGACAAGATCCTGTGCCAGACTCACTCACATACAAATCTTACATCAACAGTTCCATTTTACATAACAGAATAATCATTATTGCTCTTCTTAGAATGTCTTTAGCTTACAAGATTATCTCACCCCTGATTTCTGTTCTTTATAAACAGGGCTGGCCCGTCCATTGTGCGAGAATGTTGTTTGCACAGGGCCCCGCGCTTCAGAGGGCCCCACGTGAACTTCATTCGTACACAATGGAGGGTTTCAAAGGTGAGCCCCGGCTCATCTCTACACAGCCACCAGCGTGAACAGCGGTGTTTTCCCTCATGTTGGTTGCTGTGTTATTGTAAAGCGCGTGAGTGCTGGGAAATGTCCTTTAACCTTTCCCGGCATTCAGCGCGCTTCACAGTAACACAGCCGCCAGCATGTGGGAAAACGACACTTTCCACGCTGGTGGCTCGTGCGGGCTCACTTCTGAAGTCCCTTAGACAGCTGTAGGGCTCTTGGGGGGAGGGTTTAGGATAGAACAGGATATGGCCGATGGGGGCTAAGATTGGAAATGGGTTGATGGATGGGGCTTGAACTGGAAATGGGTCGATGGGGGGCTAGGATTGCAAATGGACTGATGGGGGGGGGGCTTGGACTGGAAATGGGTTGATAGGGGGCTAGAATTAGAAATGGGCTGATGGGGGGGCTTGAACTGGAAAGGGGCTGATGGGGGGCTAGGACTGGAAATGGACTGATGGGGGGCTTGGACATGAAATAGGCTGATGGGGGGCTGGAAAAGGACATTAAATGGCTGATGGGGCTAGTATTGGAAAAGGGCTGATGGGGGGAGCTTGGACTTGAAATGGCTGATGAGGGGCTAGGACTGGAAATGGGCTGATGGGGGGAGCTTGGGCTGGAAATGGACTGATGGAGGTCTGAAATAGGACTGGAAATGGCTGATGGGGGAGCTAGGACTGGAAATGGGCTGATGGGGAGCTTGGACTGGAAATGGGCTGATGAGGGGCTGGAATAGGACTTGAAATGACTGATGGGGGACTAAGACTGGAAGCGGGCTGATGTGGGGGGGGGGGGAGAATGGGACTAGAAGGGATCGGATGCTAGGTGGGGCTGGAACTAGAAGAAAGCTGACATTGGGGGAGGACTAGAAGGGAATGGGGCTGGGGGAGTGAGGATGGAGATGGGAAAAATATATTTTGTGTGGGGGGCCGGGTATTGGGAGAGTAAGTGGGGATTGAAGAAGGAAGGGTGAAATTTGAGTGGATGAAAAAGAAATAAAGAAAGAAATGGAGGAAAGAGCAAAAGGGGAAGATCAGTATGTTAAAGGAGATGTAGAGAGAGAATGGGAAAAAAACTAGAAGAGAAAAGAAAGGACAAATGGACAGCAGATAATGGAGAGTTAGCCAAAGACACGAAGAAATCAGAAGAAAGCGACTGGAGCAATTCAACTGAAAAATAAAATGCCCAAACAACAAAAGATAGAAAAATACTTTTTTTAAATTTTGAATTTATTAACTTGAATATGTCAGCTCTGGGAAATGTATATTGCTAATGTCTGTGTTTTTATTTAGTACAAGAGGAAATTAATTTATAGTTTTATTTCTCCAGTGTTGTTGTACGTTCCAACTTTGGCCTTTGGGGTTCCCAGTTTAATTATTGTCTTTCTATTTCTAAATTGTGTTCCCTTATTTTTTGCTTGGTGACGGTCTATGTTCTGCATGTGTAACCAAGCTAAAGTATTTTGTTTATGTAGTTTCTATTTGACAGTACCACTTGTTCTCTTTCTACAGTAGGAGATGTATTGGTATTCTCTGAGATGTATTGGTTTAATATTTGCAGTGTTGTCTTTTTGATAGATAGGGTTTGGTGCTTTGTGAGTCCTGGTAATGCTGTTATGATATGGCGGGTTTGTTATGGTTTCTAAATGGGTAGGGTTGATAGTACTTCCTAATGTGCGTGGCGGTTGGCATTGGAGTATAGTAATGTAGAAATCTGGTAGTCATTATCCAGACACTCATTAAGAGGTATGTTTACAAAAGTTACTGCATGTTAAAATTATGCAAATATTTATGCAAATGAGGCCTCACAATGAGTCTTCACATATGGCCCCGCACCCACCTTGGGTCATCCCTGTTTATAAATACATCTTGTGGTGTTTTTACAGACTGCATTCACACAAGTTTAAACTTTATACAAACACAGCAAAATATTTTCTAAATACTGGCCTTAATCCACTTCCCTGGCAGGAATAAAGGGCACGTCTGTGGGGAAGTCAATTAACATACACCGGCCTCTCCTAAATATGCTATATATGTCTCTGTGGCAATCCACAGGCACGTTCTGAGAACCTCGTGCAAGGACCATGGATGTGCATGGGCCCTGTGTATTGGAATATGATCGTGGACGTTTTCATGAGATACATGTCTGTCATGTACATGCAAGTGGCCTATTCAGGTTATAAAATAATCCCCTTTATGTAATGCTTTTCTAACACAGGTACACATTTTCAGACCAATAAAGTTTCCTGAATCAGAAGCAGGAATATAGACAGAATTCTCTATATTGTAGATAGGCAAACTAAGAAATGCATTTTTAAGCATAAAAGCGTATAAGGTTTTGATTATATTTCATGGAGATCTATTTTTGACTTTCTCCATCAGTTCCCACAGTCTAATTACACTAGAGAAAGTTTCCTGATGCATAAGCAGTCACAAATGATGGGGCCCACTTATCAGAAGATAGCACTGGCTTTATATCAACATAGCAACAGTAAATGATGACAGATAATGACCGCATAAAAATATAATAATGACCCATGCCTGTTGATCCCTCCTTCCTTACCTTGTCCCCTCCCCCTTTTCTTCCTTATATATGGCTATTAATACATGTCCTGCTATTGATCTCTTTCCTGTCATAATATTGGCATTCATTTCCTGATTTCATATGATTTTAACTTGATTTTATTGTAAACCACATAGCTTGATCACAGTTCTGTGGTATATCAAATAAGCACAAACATAAACAAACAGAACTAAAGAATCAGACACACATTCCAGGAAAAAAGACTTTTGGGTATGTTTATTAAAGGGTGCTAAGGGAGCCAGGGTGTTGTTAACGCACGTTATCAGCACACTTGCATCCTTAACGTGTCTAAAACGCTGCTTTTACGTGCATTAAAGTCTCCAGCAGCATAAAGTGCCTTGTGGGCAGAGAGAGACGTTAATGGGGCAGAGAGAGGGCATTAACAACGTGTGTACCCTTAAAATGCCTTGTGCAAATGTGTCCTAAAGTGCCTTAACGCTGGGAACCCTAATGCAAAGTAAAATCATGTAGAAAGGGTGTATTTTGAGGAGAGAGAGTCCATTTTAACGTCTGCAATGTGATGCACAGGCAAGGGAGCCCAAGATAGTGATAATAATGCTCCTTTAGCAGCAACAGAATAGTGTCCAAGTATGAAAGGGCACCATATTGATGGTGCAATGGGGCAAAGGAGATGGCACATGGGTCATGCAGTGGGGGCAGCTGATGCACAGGGTGGACCAGGCAGCTGCCTAGGTGGCACATAAGAAGATAAAATTAGAAAATATGCCAGACTGTGCCAGACCAAGGCCCATCATGCCCAGTACCCCATGTCCAACAGTGGCTAATCTAGGTCACAAGTACCTTGCAGTTTCCCCAAAAGACACACAGGATCCACAATGCGTGTAATGGGGCAAACAGTGAATATCCCAAATCCTCTTTAACAATGGTTTATGGACCTTTCCCCAAGAACCTGTCCAAATGTTTTTATACCCAGCTACACTAACAGCTTTTACTACATCCTCCAATAATGAATTGCAAGGTTTGATTAGGTGTTGACTGAAAAAATATTTTCACCCAGTAGTCTTAAAAGGGTTAAACTGTAGCCACATTGCATGTCCCCTAGTCTTCCTACATTCTGATGCCATAAACAATCGACCTACGTTTACCAATTCCACTCCTGTTAATAATTTATAGACCTCTATTATATCTCCCAGCAGCCGTGTCTTCCCCAGGTTGATGAGCCCCAACCTTTTTAGCCTATCCACAAAGGGGTATCCTGCCATCCACATTACTTCCCCTGTTGGGGGAGTGGCCTAGTGGTTAGGGCAAGTTACCTAGATCAGGGTTTCAAATCCCACTAGAGGACAGCAACCTTGGGCTGGAAGGACTGGGGTTTCTAGTCCCACAGGTGCTCCTTGTGGTCTTGGGCAAGCCACCTAAACTTCCATTGCCCATGTTCCCTGTAAATAATTATTTCCAAGTTAAAAATGCCATGTTCAATGTAATTTTAGTTTGTTCAATGTAAACTGCCTTGATATCATGAAAGGTGGTATATAAGAAATGTTAAATAAATAAATAAATAAAAGAAATTACCATCCATGATGTCCGTCATGATCTCACAGTGACAGTGGTAGTACATAGACATGCTACTGCTGCGGAAAGGAGATGTATCACATGGAGTGATCCAAGAGTCCTAGCACCCCAGGCAGAGATCTGACTGGCCCTTCCCTGATGCCGCTGAACCCAGCTGTGGAGAAATACACAGATAGTGCCCACAACTGTAGCCCTCCAGGTAGCTGCAACATGCAGGTGCCCAGCAGTGGCTGTCTTCCTCTCTTGAGACGTATCATTGGCAGGCGGTGATGAGGTCTCTGCAGAGGCAGATAGTTTGGGGGGGGGGCTGTGTGGCCATCTATGTATGCCTCTGCCCCCCTTATCCAGACCTTGTGCCCTAAGCACCCACCAACCCACATGTTGGATGGGCTGGAACTGCACACCACCAACATGGACAGCACACGGGCATATCAACATGGTGTGGGAGTGTTGGCAGAGGGGGCAGTTGCACCTTCCTGCAGCAGACCAAAGTCATACCCTGGTCCTGTGCACCATGCACATTGCAACATGTGCCAAGGTCTGTCTGATGCGAAGCATGCCAGCCCCAGGGATTTTTGCAACCAGGACTGTACCTAGCCCTGTGCGAGCAGTGTGGCCATACAGGGTGCAAAGGTTTAAGGGGTGCATTTTAGCTGTCTGCTGTTGCCTGCCATCACCACTTTTTCTTCTGTCAGCGGCGGCAGGCAACGACAGATAGTTAAAATACACCCTTAAGCCTTCTCGCCAGCATGCTAGGCAGATCTGTCCCTCCCTGCTCTTGCAGATCTGCTTAGCATGCCAGCGACTTGCATATCGGGCGCGCCTCTTCTCTCATGCTGTGGGGGGGAGGGGGGCACACGCCCGATGTGCAAGTCGCACAGGGCGCGATTTACACCTGGTACGGCCCTGGTTGTAACTATATGGCTGCACTGTGGCTCAATGCACATAGTTGGTGTGTTTGTGAGAAGAGGGTCACAGGTTTGGGTCATGGCTGTGGATCATGTCCCTGTGGCTAAACCTTAGCCCACAGTACAGGTACAACAACAACATGTGCAACTCCCAATGAATCGGACAGAAAGGGTACAAACATCCATCAGCCAGCCACACAGACATTCTCCACTATCCACAGCTGGATGGAAAGTCAGGCTGATAGCATTGGCACACTGAGCAGGCGTTAACCTCAGAGCGTGCTACTAGCTCCTGCACAATGAGCACACATTAACAATGCTCAAGCTAATATTGGAATCAAGGTGGCAGGCAAGAATGCCAACCATCCCCATTTTTGTTCGTCGATATGAATATGAGTATGTGTGTGTGTGTGTTTATCCATTGTTTTGTGGCTTTCTACACATCACTGAGCCTCGCAGTGCCTAAGCTGTTTCAAGCGTTAGTCTTCAAATGTGCTTGATTAGGAGCAAAGTATTGTGGGTATGGCCTGAAACAGGGCGGATTGGCCAGGATGTGTCTGCATCAGAGGTAGGGTCGATGGCTGAGATGTCATAGTGCCCGTCTGGACTGGGTGGCTACAGCATGTCATGCTGGGAGGGCACTCTCACTCTGACTGAGCAGTGACCATGGTATGGCTATGTATCTACATAGTGCTATATAGTGCCTTGGTCCAGTGATGTGGGTGTACTTCCTGTCCTGAGGGACCTGATCACTGAACCGAATTCTGGGTGCACATAGGTGCTCTGTGCACATGCAATGTGTACTGATCAGTGGACTGTCTGCAGTTGGTATGTGTATATCTGGAAAACCCAGTGGTGGGCAGCAGATGCAGTCTAACTGTGCTTGCTGTTGGTGCTTGTTAGACCTAGGTGATTGGGACGTGAGGTGACCCAGGCCTACTCTAGTAGCAACCCCAATAGATGACATCAGCAGTCTAGCACTAGGTATTGATATGCACTGTTCTGGGAGGGTCCCTGCCAACAGGAGCAGATCACAGTGCTAGATATGAATAGCAAATACGGCATGCTACAGTTCTGCAGGAAACAAAGTGACTAGCATATCACACTGTAGACAATACCAGCCATACACTGGCGGTGATGGGGATGGGCAGCAAAGACCATCTCTAGCACTTCACATTCTGTGGACCTGGTGCCAGGTGCCCATTCTCACCATCAGGGTGACTGCAGAAACTGCTCAGTAGCACAGTTTGTAGCTGCTCTGTGCTGTATCACACACTGTCAGTGTATCTTACTGAGCTGAGGTGATGGATACGTGCATTCTCCATTTGGTGATCAGCTGTAAACTGCTGTTCTGCATGTTGTGATAAGGAAGCTTATCATAGCTCAGGAAGGAGCTATAGAAAAGGTGAAGTGACTCTGAACAAGCAACCTGTCAGTTCTGGTAGAAATAAGAAAACAGAATTTTCCCATAAAAGACTACCAGTCCCAGAATGCACCAGGTTTCCAACAGCCATTAGAGGAGCTGAAGTGGGGAAACGTGTGTTCAATCAGGAGGGCTATGAGGTAATCCCTAAGCACTCATCTCAAAGGGCAGGGCCTGATTCAGCACAGCTGCGCTGTGTTAGGGAGGAGCACTCATCTAAGCAGAATAAAGGTAGAGTTTATTCTACAGAGAAGTATCCTGAGAATCAGCTTGAGCTTGATCATCTTCATCATCAAGAGGATCATCAGAAGCAGAAGCCAAACCGGACGGACAGAGAGGGAAAGAAACCCTTTGGAAGAAGGAAGAGAAAAGCCTTTGGGAGGTCTAAAGGAGTTCATAGCAGTACGTATACTGGAAGGCATTCCAAGGGCCAGCATACACCATTGGACTGGGGAAAGCCAGAGGAATGGTGCTGCAGAGCTAGGAATCTCCAGACGGTACCTGTGAGGGAGACGGCTGCACGTGGAAGGGACCCTAAGACCCGTGCCAGAAGGTATGTGAAGAGAGATCCAGTGTCCAGGGATCTGGATTGGAAGGCTGGACATAAGAACTGGACTACATACTGGCCAGGCTATATAGAGAGGAACTCTAACGGCAATGGAAGCTCAGGTATGAATACTGATCTATGCCCTAGCTATAACCTTGAAAGACAGCAGGGAAACATGTATTCTCCTGAAAGTGCTTCATTGAGAGATTCATCTGTGCCAATGCATGATATTGAACCCATGCTTGTTGAAGAAGAGGGGGTGATAGCAGATGAAGAATCTGGTTACATGGACTGCTCTCTGTCTAAACTCCTTTGGTGATTTTCTGTTATAAAATACAGCAACCATCACAAAGAAATACAAACTTGTTCTTTAATCTACTCAGAAAAGCTCCTGGGTAGGATTTTTAGCCACGCAGTAGAAAGCAAGCCAGCT
Organism: Ichthyophis bannanicus; assembly: GCA_033557465.1. NCBI lineage: Eukaryota > Metazoa > Chordata > Amphibia > Gymnophiona > Ichthyophiidae > Ichthyophis > Ichthyophis bannanicus. The sequence goes on along the minus strand of CM066032.1, from coordinate 402,132,860 downwards.
AAGGGGTTTCAGCTGGATAACTGCTAGCAATTGAGCCTTACCTAATTGCTTGTGAGCTCTATGAGAATCACTTCTGAATCTATGTGGGAAGATATAAGAAGTTTACCTGAAAAGAACAGTTTTTCTCTTCTTTGTGGCTTTTGGTTTGTTGTTTGATACCTTGCTAAGAAAATATTAGCTAAAACTACAGAAAAGACCAGTTTGTTATCAACCAGGTCTTATTTCTTTTGCTTTGATTGCCTGATAAGTTAAAATGTTGTTTTCCTGATTTTGTTTTTCCAAGTTTAACACTGAAAGCAAGTAACCTGATTTATGTGCTACCAAGCATAACTGTGTTGGGAGAAATAACCCCATAAATAAATATCTTATTGGCTTTACACTCAAGCACAACTAATTATTGTGAGCAGCTGTGACTGGTGTGAATGGACTGCATTTCCCACAATCCCTTGCAAATCATATTGATATATGTACTTGCCAAGACTGTGAACATTCTCACCCAGGCAGCCGTCTGACAATGTGCACTGCATCATGGGTACTGGTGGGGCTACCCTATACCCGCACACACAGCAGACATTTTAGGCAGTGACCTGCAGTCTCTTTGTATCCAGCCATTGCTGTGCAGAGAGGTGTGGAGGTAGGGTTACCAACTTTTTCACTGAGAAAAACCCGACACCTGTGGCTCGCCATGCTCCACCCATTCTCCGCCCCTAGTCCCAACCCTGCCCCGCCCCAGCCCCACCCACAAAAATTACCGAGGATACGTGTTGGCTAACTTACTTGGTCAGATAATAATTAAACTGGGAACCCCAAAATCCAAACATGAAATGTACAACACTGGAGAAATAAAATTATAAAGTAATTTCCTCTTGCACTAAACAAAAACGCAAAGATGTTATCAATACACACTTCCCAGACCAGACATATTCCAGCTAATAAATTCAAAATAAAAAGTATTTTTCTACCTTCTGTTTGGGCGTTTTATTTTTCAGTTGCAATTGCTCCAGTCACTTTCTTCTGGTTTCTTCGTGTCTTCTGCGAGCTATCCATTTGTCCTTTCTTCTCTTTTAGATGTTTTCCATTCTCTCTCTATTTCTGCTTTAACATACTGATTGTTTCCCTTTTGCTCTTTCCCCCAATTCTTTCCTTATTCCTTTATCATCCATTTAAATTTCACCCTTCCATTCTCAAGCCCCTCTTACTCTCCCAATACCCAGCCCATCATAGACTTTTCTTCCACACAAAATATTTTTTCCCCTCTCCATTCTCATTCCCCATCTATTCTAGTCCTCCCCCAAAATCAGTTCCCTTATAGTTCTAGACCCACCCAGCATCCACTCCCTTCTAATCCCATTCTCCCATGCCCCACATCAGCCCATTTCCAGTACTATTCCAGCTCATCAGCCCATTTCCAGTGCTAGCCCTCACATCACAGACCATTTCCAGTTCTAGCCCCCCCCTCAATCACAGCCCATTTCCAGTCCAAGTCCCCCATCACAGCCTATTTCCAGTCCTAGGCCCCCCCATCACATCCCATTTGCAGTCCGAGTCCCCCCGCACCATCACAGCCCATTTGCAGTCCTACCCCCCCCCCACCATCACAGTCCATTTGCAGTCCTAGCCCCCCTAATCACAGTCTATTTCCAGTCCAAGTTCCCCCTCCCTCCACCATAGCCCATTTCCAGTCCAAGTTCCCCCCCCCATAGCCCTTTTCCAGTCCAGGTCCCCCTCCCCATCACAACCCATTTCCAGTCCATGTCCCCCCCTCCCAGCCCTTTTCCAGTCCAGGTTCCCCTCCCCATCAAAACCCATTTCCAGTCCATGTCCACTCCCCCCCATAGCCCTTTTACAGTCCAGGTCCCCCCCCATCACAGCCCATTTCTTTCCAGTCCAAGTTCCCCCCCCATAGCCCTTTTCCGGTCCAGCTCCCCTCCCATCACAACCCATTTCCAGTCCAATTCCCCCCTCCTAGCCCTTTTCCAGTCCAGGTCCCCTCCCCCCCATCACAGCCCAGGCAGTCCTTGTCCTCCCCCCCACAAAACCGCGGCTGTCTGAGGCTTTAGAGGGAGCCGGGGAAGCCATTGCCTTTAACCTTTCCCACCAATCGCGGCTTCACAGGAACAGCCGCCAGCGTGAAGGAAAAGGCTCTTCACGCTGGCGGCTGTACAGAGGGAGCCGGGGCCTCGCACGGGCTTCCCCGGCTCCCTCTGAAGCCCTCCGGGTTGGGAGAAAAGCCGGGTTTTTTGCTCTGGCCGCTCCCGATCTTGCGGCCAGAGCAAAAAACCAGCTTTTCAAGGGCCGGTTTTGCCTCTGCGCCGGCAGCCGGCCTGGCCATGGAAAAACTGGCCAGGCCGGCTGAAAACCGGCCAGTTGGCAACCCTATGTGGAGGTATAGCCTACTGTTTAGTCCAATGTCTCCAGGGGTTTGATTTCTGCATTTTTTTGTGACTATGTGCTACTCAGATCATTTTCATGACTGTAACAGTCAGGGCTCTGCAGATCGGTGCTGCCAGCCCATACCACCCTCTCCTCAGCCACTATCCTTCCTTCAGCCCATCTATCTGCCTCTGTCGGCTGTGTACAGACATAACTTCTCATGCAAGCTGCTACACCATGACCAACACTGATACTCTTTTCTGCATTTCGGCTCTTCATGCTCACCTCTCCTGTGCCTGATCTGCACGTCACCACTGCTACTCTGTCCTCCTGTCGCTGCAAACATCCTGATACTTCTGGCTCCACTGGGGGACATGTCGTCCCCTTCCTATGCCATAAACTGACATTGCAGTACTTTACATTGCCACCTATGCATCGGTACAGCTGCCTCCCACATGCTCGTCCGCTTTACTGGCTGCCATGTAGGGTGCCCACCAATATGGCAGGGTCCATCAGCTCCCACCTGTCCTTCCTTCCTTTACATTGACTTTCTTTCATGCTCTATCCAATGTTTGGGTTACAGCCATTTTCGTTCCTTAAGGTGCATGCTTTCCACCTTAAAGCACATTTGTCACCTTAATGTGCCTTAAGGTGCATGCTTGTCACCTTAATGTGCGATGTCTTGTTAATGTGCATTAAAAGGCCCATAGGACACTTTACGCCAGAATGCCCCCTACCCGCCCAACACCTTTTAAAGATTAGCGCCCTTTACTGCTGCAGTTAATGCCTGTTATCTTTATGTGCTTTAATAAAAATACCCCTATATTTATATAAATGTCAGTGGAACTACAAAAAGTGAGCAACAGGGGTATCAGAACTCCAAATGAAGCATATCTGAGAGGTTAAGGGAATAACTACTTCTATAGGTGTTGCTTCATCATCTCACCCCACTGGTTCTAACTAACACCAGAGTCTAAAGCTTAAGAAATAACAAGAGTACTAAGCTTCTCATATAAATTTTCCAGTTTTCCATTTCAATTCCGAAGTCTGTTTCGAATTTATAGTCTCCATTTAACTGCTGAGGACTGTTGGTCAAATTCCAGTCTGTATAACAATGCCCAAATGCGCAACACTTTGCAATGCTGGTGATATTTTGACAGTATACCTGCCTTTTTCGGGGGCTACAAACAGAAAACAGACATAAAATATAAGCAAAAATAATCCAATCTAAAAAGAACTTACCTTGGGTGTGTGAAAGATACTCACTCTCAAAACGTTTTAGCGATAGATAAAGACCAACATGCCCTATGTAATCTGCCCAGTAAGGTGGCTAGTCTTGTACCTTCTGCTCCATGCGAGTTATCCCCTCTAGGGTTGCAAAGTTATCGTGATTCTCTTCCCATATCTTATTGAATTCCATCAATGTTTTTACCCTTCCACCTCCATCGGGAGGGCATCAAGGCATCCACTACCCTTTCTGTTAAAATGTATTTCCTGGATTTTGCTTTTAAATTTACCTCCTTGTAGCTTCATTTCATGTCTTCTAGTTCTATAGCTTCCCCATCTTTGAAAAAGTCTACCAATACCCTTTAAGTATTTAAATCTTTCTATCTTGTCTCTCCTCTCCTCAAGGGGATACATATTGAAGTCTTCGAGTTTCTTCTCATACATCTTCTGGCACAGGCACCATATCATTTGAGTTGCCTTCCTCTGAACCATTTCACGTCTTTTTACATCCTTTGTGAGGTATGGTATCCAAAACTGTAGACCAGTGATTCTCAATCCAGTCCTCTGGGACCCCAGGCCAATCAGGTTGTCAGGATATCCACAATGAATATGCATGAGATAGATCTGCATACAGAGTGCATGCAGATCTATCTCATGCATATTCATTGTGTCTGTATGCAGATCTATCTCATGCATATTCATTGTGGATATCCTGAAAATCTGACTGACCTGGGGGTCCCAAAAGACTGGTTTGAGAACCACTGCTGTAGACAATACGACTTGTACAAGCATTAAAACCACCTTCTTTCTGCTTGTTATTCCTCTCTGTATGCAGCCCTAGTATCCTTCTGGTGTTTGCAACTACCTTGTTACATTTTTTCACTAACTTAAGATCCTCAAACACTATCACTCTGAGATCCCTTTCCTAGTCCATAAACATCAGCTTTTTCTCCCTTATCGCATACAACTCTTTTGGATTCCTGCATCCCAATTGTGACTCTGCATTTCTTCATATTAAATCTGAATTGCTAAGCATTAGATCTTTTCTCATATTGTCTACTCTCTCCGAGATGTCCAGTTAGTTGCAAGTCACTCACAAAGACATTGAACAATACCAGTCCCAGGACTAATCTCTGAGGAACTCCACTACTCATCTTCCTTTCTTCTGAGTGAATTCCATTTACTATCATCCTCTGTTGTCTGTTAGTCAAACAATTTATGATCCATCTCACCATCTTGGTTCCCATCCTCAGGTTGCAGTTTATTTATAAACCTCCTTTAAGGAACAGTTTCAAAGGCTTTGCTGAAACCTAAGCATATCACATCCATTGCATGCTCTTGATGTAGTTCTCTGGTCACCCAGTTTAAAAAAAAATCAATCAGATTTATTTATTTATTGCTGGCACATGATACCCCGCTTATGGTCAATGAAGACCTTAAAGCAGCTTACAGTTAAACACCCCCCCCCAAATATAATCCCCGTCCTCGTACTAACCCAGTACTCCTGAAACTCAATCAACCCTTCCCTCCAAATGCCTCACTGAACAGCTATATCTTTACCCCTTTCTGAAACTGTAGAAAATGTAATTCCATCTGTACCTCCTCTGGAAGACTGTTCCACAGGTCCAGCACAAATTATAAAAAAACATCACCTTTGGGTAGTAGATAAGTGGATCTGTGGAAAACAGGCTACCTGCAATGTACCATGCATTGTTTGGTATGACCACAGAATGGAACATAATTATATTCTTATCAGTTTCTAAGCAAAAATGAACCTACAAAGTGGCTCAAGTTGGTTTATCATCAACAGAGGGCTCCAGGAATGCACACAGATCCAAACTATCTACTAGCGATAGCTAGTCCATCCCTTCCCCCATTTTCTCAAAGACATCCTAGGAAGGTAATATACATTATATCTGAATCAACTCAGGCTGTACAAAAAACAAAACCTCCTTCAATTATTTCTGAAATAGGAGTAATATTTTTTGATACCTTGTCACAGGAGAATTTAAGAAGCGGAGATTGTTCCCCCTAACCTGATTCTTCTTGCTTTCCAACTGTTTATGAATACTTAAAGAATCTTTTACGGAGGAAATAGAGACAGATTGGGATATCATAATTTGTGAGAGCAACTTGTCACACCTTTTTTCAAGATTTAAAAGCCTGGAGTCAAACTCCGAAAGCTTATAAATAGTATCAGAGGAAAAGGTAAAGAATTTATTTATTTATTTTATTTATTTACATTCTCTTATAAACTGCGCTATTCTGCATCAGTGCGGTTTACATTGAACAAACTGAAATTACATTGAACAGGGCATTATAACTTGGAGATAACTATTTTACAGGGAACATGGGCTATGGAGGGTTAAGTGGCTTGCCCAAGACCACAAGGAGCACCTCTGGGACTACAAACCCCAGTCCTTCCGGCCCAAGGTTGCTGTCCTCTAGTGGGATTTGAATTGCTTAAGGGAACTATTCAAAGTAAGCTCCTTTCGAGTCACAACATCTCAAACATCTTTTAAAGATATGTCCTTAGACACTGGGGCAGAAACAAAAGAGTCAAGAGGTGGTAATACAATTGCTTTAGGGAGGGGGAGAAAAGACCCCCTCCAATCCAGATGACAACAATCCCTCAGTTTGAGGAAGGGGAGAGGAGGCTGGTCGCAACCCCTCTCCTACCTGGAAGACTTGACAAGGCTCAGAAGAGCTCCCAAAACAGCCAGGTAGGGTCAAACCTGAAGCGGGGGAGTCTTTCTTTTATTCTTTATTCATCACTTTATATACCGCCCACACACAAGCACCAGAGCGGTTCACAATACAAAAATTAAATTAAAGACTGCAGAAGAAGGAAACGGAACTCCATTGGCTAGACAGGAAAGGGACAGAATCGAGAAAAGAAACAGACAGGCAGACCTGAGAAAGGGAAGGACACACTATACGTGAAGCTAGGGGGAGGCAGGAGGTGGGGAGGATGGTGGAGTCAGATCGAAGGCACTACAGAAGAGATGGGTCTTTAGGCCGGCCTTGAATCTGACAAAGGAGGGCTTGAGGTGGAGGGTGGATGGGAGTGAGTTCCAGAACCTGGGGCCAAGGAAGAAAAAGGCAGAGGAATGGGTAGATTCCAGGGGGGTATGGGAAGGGGAGGGGAGGAACATACTGTTGGTGTGTATGGATCTGAATGAACATTGGGGGATGTGGAGACGGACCAAGTTGGAAAGGTACTGGGGAACACTGGTGTGGATGGCTTTATGGACAAAAGTGAGTATTTTGTACTGAATTCTGTAGTACACAGGAAGCCACTGAAGGCAGATGAGGAGGGGGGGGGGGGTGATGTGATCAGAGTGGGTAGCATATGTAATGATCCGAGTTGCTGTATTTTGAAAAAGTTGAAACCTGTGCAATTGGTACTGGGGGAGACCGGCAAGTGAGATGTTACAATAATCCAGACAAGACAAGATAAGGGAGAGGAGCAGAGTTGTCAGGGAGGAAACTGGGAGGAAAGGATGGACAGCACAGATTTGCCTGAGGGAGTGGAATGAACACTGAATAATGGAAGAGATATGATCCTGAAATGACAAAGCTGAATCCAGAGTGATACCAAGGAAGTGCAGGGAGGAGACAACAGGAATGGAGGAGGAGGAGAGCAGAGAGATGATAGAGGGAATGGGACTGCCAAAGGTAAACCAAATGGCCATGGTTTTGGAAAGATTGATGTGGAGGTAGTTAGCGGACATCCAAGTACTAATGGAGGAAAGACAGAAGTTGAGAGGGGTGAGGTCAGGGGAGGCAGAGTCAATGTGGTGAAGGAGGATGACATCATTTGCATAGTAATATGTGGAAATACCAAATTGCTGCACTAGGAGGATAAGAGGAGCCAGTAAGACATTGAACAGGAGGGGAGCCAGGACAGAGGCCTGAGGGACACCACATGTAAGCGGGTGTACAGGCGAGGAAGAGGAGCCAGAGAGGACTGAAAAATATCTGTTAGCCAAGAACGAGAGGAACCAAAGGAGAACAGAACCCAAGATCCCAACATCGTGAAGGTGGGTGAGGAGGGTGTGATAGTCAACGAGATCAAAGGCAGCGGACAGATCAAGGGAAACAACCATGGAAATAGAACCGTGATTGTGAGTGGAATGTAGTTCGTTCAGGAGAGCAAGAAGGATAGATTCTGTACTGTGGCCAGGGCGGAAACCAGACTGATGTGGGTGGAGTGATAAGATGGCATCTGGATCAGGAAATGAGTCCAATCTCTGGAGGCTAAAGTAGCAGACTTGGAGGACATAAGGAAGACAGAGAGGTACATAGACAAAACCTACAGGGATATAGTCTTGAAGTCCCATCTCCAGTCTGTCAGCATCCCTGTTGCCATGGAGGAGAGAGGTCACGTGACAGGAGAGCATAGCTCTGGTGTGGCAGGAAGTTATCCTCTAGCTAGGACCTGTCCTTCAGGTGATATAAAACCCTCTCACACAGAGGAGGTTTCTTCAGGGCCATGTGCCCATGAGGGAAGGGTTAGGACAGCTGTTATAGTTGGTGACTTGATCATTAGGCATGTAGATAGCTGGGTGGATGGTGGACGTGAGGATCACCTGGTAACATGCCTACTTGGTCCAAAGGTAGTGGACCTCACACGCCACCTAGACAAGGTCTTAGATAGCTATGGGGAGGAGTCTGCTGTCTTGGTATATGTCGATACCAATGACGTAGGAAAATGTGATAGGGAGGTTCTGTAGGCTAAATTTAAGCTTTTAGGTAGGAAGTTGAAATCCAGAACTTCCAGAGTAGTGTTCTCCGAAATGCTTCCTGTTCCACGCGCAGGACCAAAAAGGCAGGCAGAGCCCTGGAGTCTCAATGTGTGGATGAGACGATGGTGCAAGGATGAGGGGTTTGGATTTGTTAGAAACTGGGGAACATTCTGGGGAAAGGAGGGGTTCTTCCGAAGGGATGAGCTTCACCTTAACCAAGATGGAACCAGGCTGCTGGCATTAACCTTTAAAAAGCAGATAGAGCAGCTTTTAAACTAGATAATAGGGGAGAGCTGACAGTCGCCCAAGAGCGCATGCTTGGGAACAATGTATCTTTGAAGGATACTACCAAAAGAATGAAGTTAGGGCATATCAGCAGAGAGGTTCCAATAAAGACAAAAGTAGCCAAAATGCCCTTGAGTATGGAGCAAACAGAGCTTAAAGATTCCAAATTACCTCTGTCTACTGATAGCCAGATTAATATGAACAAAATACAGTCTCTAAAATGCTTGTATGCAAATGATAGAAGTCTAAAAAATAAGATGCAAGAGTTAGAATATACAGTATAGCACTAAATGAGAGGTTAGATATGATTGGTATCTCAGAGACATGGTGGAAGGAGGACAACCAGTGGGACACTGTGATACCTGGATACAAATTATATTGCAATGATAGAGCTGATCAAACTGGTGGAGGGGTTGCGCTCTATGTTAGAGAGGGTATTGAGTCACAAAAGATTAAAGTTTTGCAGGAAACAAAATTTGCTGTAGAATCTCTATGGATTGAAATTCCATGTAAAAAGGGGAAGGGGATGGCAGTGGGGGTGTACTATCGACCACCTGGGCAGAATGAAGAAATAGATGATGAAAGGCTCAAAGAAATCAGGGAAGCTAACAAATGTTACAGCATAGTAATAATAATGGGTGATTTCAATTACCCCTGTATTGACTGGGTCAGTGTCACGACAGGACATGCTAGGGAGATAAAGTTCCTAGATGAAATAAATGATTGCTTCTTGTAGCAGCTGGTTCATGAACTGACCAGAGGGGAAGCCATTTTGGACCTAGTCCTTAATGGAACACCAGATCTAGTGCAAGAGATAAGGGTGTTGGGGCCACTTGGCAACAGTGATCATAGCATGATCGCGTTTGATTTAATTAATGGAGGAGGGATGGAAAGGAAATCCACAGTACTACCTTTTAACTTTCGAAAGGGAGACTATGATAAAATGAGGAAAATAGTTAAGAAAAAACTCAAAGGAGCAGTTAAAAAGATTAAAGACTTACATCAAGTTTGGGTGTTGTTTAAAAATACTATCTTGGAAGCCCAGACCAGCTGTATTTCATGCTTTAAGAAAAGCGAAAGGAAGTCCAAAAAACTGTCAGCATGGTTTAAAGGTGAGGTCAGAGAGGCTGTTGCTGCCAAAAAAAGCATCGTTCAGGAAATGGGAAAAAGAGCCAAATGATGAAAACTGGAAATAGCACAAGCACTGGCAAGTGAAATGCAAGGCATTGATAAGGCAGGCAAAGAGAGAATTTGAGAAGAAGCTTACTGTGGAAGCAAAAACACGTAATAAAGACTTTTTCAAATACATTCATAGCAAAATAACCTGTGAGAGAGTCAGTTGGACCATTAGATAATAGAGGGGTAAAAGGGGCACTAAGAGGGGACAAAGCCATAGCTGAGAGACTGAATGAATTCTTTGCTTTCAGTTACCCATGACAGATATGGTATTTAAAGGTGATACTGCGGAAGAATTGAAAGAAATATCGATACACCGGGAAGATGTATTACAACTATGTGATAAACTAAAGAGTAGCAAATCACTTGGACCGGATTGTATACATCCAGAGTGTTGAAAGAACTGAAATATGAGATTGCGGACCTGCTATTAGTAATCTATGAACTATCATTAAAATCATCTGTAATACCTGAAGATTGGAGGATGGCCAATGTAACACCAATTTTTAAAATGGGTTCCTGGGGTGATCCAGGAAAATACAGACCGGTGAGCCTGATGTCAGTACCAGGAAAATGGTAGAAACCATCATAAAGAACAAAATTACTGAACATATAGATAGTCATGGCTTAATGGGAGACAGCCAACATGGCTTTAGACAAGGGAGACCTTGTCTTACTAATCTGTTATGTTTTTTGAAGGTGTGAATAAACAGATAGACAAAGGTGAGTCGGTTGATATAGTGTATGTGGACTTTCAGAAAACCTTTGACAAGGTCCCTCATCAGAGACTTTTGGCAAAACTAAAAAGTCATGGGATAGGAGGCAGTGTACTATTGTGGATTAGGAACTGGCTAAAAGATAGAAAGCAGAGGGTAGGGCTAAATGGCCAATTTTCCCAATGGAGAAAGGTGAATAGTGGAGTACCCCAGGGATCTGTGCTGGGTCTGCTGCTTTTTGACATATTAAAAAATGACCTGGAAAAGGGAATAACGAGTGAGGTAATCAAATTTGCAGATGACACAAAACTATTTAAAGTTATTAAAACTCATGAGGATTGTGGAAAATTGCAAGATGATCTTGATAAATTGAAAGACTGGGCATCCAAATGGCAGATGAAATTTAATGTGGACAAGTGCAAAGTTATGCACCTGGAAAAAAACAACCCAAACTATGGTTTCACGATGTAAGGTTCTACATTAGGAACCATCACCCAGGAAAAAGATTTAGGTGTCATCATGGAAAACACATTAAAACACTCCGTCCAGTATGCAGCGGCGGCCAAGAGAGCAAATCGAATGCTAGGTATCATAAGGAAAGGAATAGAAAATAAAACAAAGGATATTATAATGCCTCTCAGTTGTTCCATGGTGCGACCGCACCTTGAATAATGTGTACAATTCTGGTCGCCGTATCCCAAAAAAGGATATAGTGTTATTAGAAAAGGTACAAAGAAGAGCAACGAAAATGGTAAAGGGGATGGAATGATACCCCTATGAAGGGAGGCTGAAAAGGTTAAGGCTCTTCATCCTGGAAAAGAGATGGCTGAGGGGAGATATGATAGAGGTCTATAAATTAATGAATGGAGTGGAACGAGTAAACGTAGATCAAGTGTTTACGTCATGAGAATACAGAAAGACCAGAGGACATGCAATAAAGCTACAGTGTAAACTATTTAAGACTAATAAGAGATATTTTTTTTTCACTCAACGTTTAATCAAACTCTGGAATTTGTTACTGGAGGATGTTGTAAAAGCTGTTAGTGTAGCTGGGTTTAAAAAAGGTTTTGGACAAGTTCCTGGAGGAACGGTCCATAAACCATTATTAAAAGGGACCCAGGATGTCACTGCTTGACCCAATACAAGCATTGTGGAACCTGTGTCTTTTGATAAAACTGCTAGGTACGTATGACCTAGATTGGCCACTGTTGGAAACAGGATGCTGGGCTTGATGGACCTTGGTCTGACCCAGTATGGCATATCTTAGGTGAGAGGAGAGCAGGGAGAAGACCAGTTTCTCTAGAAGCTTGGACAGGAAAGGGAGGTTAGAAACTGGACGCCAGTTGGCTGGGACAGATGGGTCCAGGGAGATTTTCTTGAGGATGGGTCGGATTAGGGCGTGTTTCCAGGGAGATGGGAAGGAACCAGAAAGAAGGCTAGAGTTAAATATAGAAAGAATGAGCGGGACAAGGGCCAGAGAGGGTTCAGGGAGCCAGGAAGAGGGGATAGGATTGGATGGACAAGTTGTTTTGCGGATAGAAGCAATAGCCTTGGACAATTCTGGAAGAGTGATAGGCTGGAAGGATGACCAAAGCTGGGAGAATGCTGGATCTTCAGTGCTGGAAGGAGAAGTTGGGAAAGGGGGATCAGAGGAGGTGAGAGAGGGGAGGGGTAAGAGGGAAATGATGAGCGTAGGGTTTGCACCTTGTCTCTGAAATGCAAGGCCAGCGAGGCTGGATCGGGAGTGGGGAGAGGAGGGGCAGGGGAGGCAAAGGAGTGTGAGGCAGAAAGAGAGTGAAGAATGGAATAAAGCTGGTGGGAGGAGCTGGAGGTTGAAGAGATAAGGTCAGAGAAGTAGGCTTGTTTACTGGAGTGAAGAAGGCGGCGGTAATGATGGTGGCAGTAGCAATATTAGGCCAGAGTATCAGGAGAGGGGCGCTTGCGCCAGATACGCTTGGCTCGGCGAAGGTAGGAGCGGTGAAGAAGGAGGACTGAGTGATACTAGGGATGGGCGTGTGAGCGATGTGCTCCTGAGACAGGCTGGAGAGGCCCGAGTCTGTCTAAGGAAGCCGAGAGGGTGGAGTTCCACATCTGGACCTGAAAATCAGGAGAAAGCAAATGAAAGTCAGAGGGGAAAAGGGAATCAGAGGAGGGGAAGTGCGAAAGAGTTGCAGCATTGACATGGCGTGCTAAGGCAGGGGGAGTGACAGGGTGGGAGGGATGGGATGGAGGAGAAGAAAAGTGAGGAATGGAGAAGAGGAGACTAATGATCAGACCAGGGAGCTGGGAAAGTGCGGAAAGCAGAGGGAGTAAAAGGGAAGTTCTGAGGAGACAAAGCAGGTCAAGGGTGTGACCTGCAGAGTGGGTGGGAAGACAAGCATGTTGCTGGAGAGAAAGGTCAGCGATGGGAGAGAGAAAGGAGGTGTCTCAAGACCTAGCGGGATGATTGAGGTGAACATTGAAACCTCCTAAGATAAGGAGATGGGGGTAGAGGAGGGAGGCCTCGGAAAGGGTAAGAAGGAGTAAGTCCCAGACATATGGCTGAAGGGAAGGGGAGACGTAGACCAGGAGTAGGTGGAGGGGGGGAATGGAGCCAAAACGGAGCAAAGAGACTCGGGGTAGTGGAGAGCTGGGGAGGAGAGCTCCTGAACGGGAAGAGAGGAACGACAGAGTGCTGCAACCTTCTCGCCGTTACTACCATGGCAGGGAGTGGAGAAGGCAGAGTAGCCCGGGGGGAGATGATTGAGGAGGGGCTCCTCACCATCCCTGAACCAGGTTTCTGTGCAGAACAGAAAGTCAAAGGAGTGCTGGAGGACCAAGTCATGAATGGGGATGGATTTGGAATGAAGGGAACGACAGTTAAGTAAGGCAAACTGAAAGAGTGGGAGTAGAGAGGGAAGGGGAAGGCCCTGAGGGTGGGACAGAGAGGAGGACAGGCAGTGGATAAGGTTGAGGGAGTTCCTGGCAAAGGAGGTCGGGGGAGCAGGAAATGGGGTGAGGGGTGCCAGCCCCAGTGCACCGGGATAGAAGACAGAGAAAACAATGATAGGAAACACCAGGCTACAGTGGACAAGTGCAAAACAAGTGCAGAGGACTTACCAGCAGGCAAGGATCTCCATGAGTGAGGGTTAAGCATCGGGAATGAAGAGGAGGGGAGAGAAGAGCCCAGCGGGGAACCCTGACACTCGCCCCCAGACTCGCCCCAAGGAGCTCACTTCCGGTTTTGCGGTGAAGGCTAATTGGAGCAAAGTCAGCAGGGGGATGTACTTTGAGGGAAACAGCAGAGTGAGAGGTAAGCACACAGCAGGCAGCAGACACTGGGAAGCAGAACAACAAAATCCAGGCAGACAACAGGAAGTCAGTACCCACAGAGGATGCCATCTCTTGTTATTGCAAGACAAGCTTTACATGCTGATCCATGGGGCCAGTCACTTTTGTTGACTTCTTCCCAGCCATTAATCCTCTTCTCTTCCGCTTTGATCCCATACACTCCAAGGCACATAAACCACTTCACAAACTCCACAAAACACCTTTGTACTCTGAAGGGACTATAAAGGGGCAGAAACCTGCTCCTTTGGACATGCCCCTTCAGAACATGTGACCGTGACCTGCAGAGGGACTCAAGATCTTATAGGCCCCTTCCTGATTTATTTATTTAATTTTCTTATATACCGCGCTGTCATCAGTGTGGTTTACATTGAAACAATACAACAATTGATGTCACTGGAGCAGGCCTTGCAGATGCCAAAACAGCTGGCAATTCACTCTAATCAAGACAGCAATCTCCTTACTGCTCTTTAGTTTATCAAACAGCTGTACTACATCTTCCTGATTTATTGAGATTTGTTTAAATTCCTCTGATACTATACATCACCTTTGAATATCATTTCTGGATGGGTAAGTTGGCTACATTTTCTTCAGTAAAGACTGAAGCAAAGAATTCATTCAGTCTCTCCGCTATGGCCTTGTCCTCTTTTAGTGACCTTTTCACCCCTCTATCATCTAATGGTCCAACTAGCTCTCTCACAGGTTATTTTGCTATGAATGTATTTGAAAAAGTCTTTATTATGTGTTTTTGCTTCCACAGTAAGCTTCTTCTCAAATTCTCTCTTTGCCTGCCTTATCAATGCCTTGCATTTAACTTGCCAGTGCTTGTGCTACGAATACATTTGAAAACGTTTTTGTTATGCGCTTTTGCTTCCATGGCAAGCTTCTTTTCAAATTCTCTCTTTACCTGCCTTATCAATACCTTGCATTTAACTTGCCAGTACTTGTTTCCTGTTCTCATCATTTGTCTCTTTTTTCCATTTTCTGAAAGATTTTCTCTTAGCTATAACAGCCTCCTTGACCTCACATTTAAGCCATGCTGGCTGTTGTTTAGCCTTCCTTCTACCTTTCTTAAAGCATGGGATACATCTGCTCCGGGCTTCCAAGACAGTATGGGCCCAAATTTCAGTCATCTGGATTTTGAAGGGTTATGCGCCGCATCGGCGCATAGCCCTCCCCAACCACTTCTAACCCGGATATTCAATGCCACGGCAAGAGCATTGAATATCCAGGGATCACTGCAGAAACAGTAGGGCACCAAGGCTAACCATGCAGCAGTGATATTGGATGCTGCCTGGTTAGCTCCTGTGCCTTAAAGACAGGCAAGGGTTTTCCTCACCTATCTTTTAGGCACAGGTCATTAACCAGACAACATCCAATATCGCTGCTGCATGAGTAGCCACAGTCTCCACCTCCACTCCGCCCCAGAATGCCCCAACACGCTCCAAAGCTAACCGTATAGCACGGGGGCACGTAGGGGACGTAGTAGGGGACATTCAACGGCACTAACCATGTAGATGCCATTGAATATCCCCGTCTAAGACATTTACACGGTTTACTTGACTGTAAACTGTGTAAATTCCTTTCGAATATCGGACCCCAATTTAAATAATGCCCAAGTCAGATGTAAACCCTTAATCTTTGCAGTTGCTCCTTTTAGTTTTTTCTTAACCATTTTCCTCATTTTATCATAGGGGTATGTTTACTAAACGGCGCTAACATCGCAGCTGCAATGTTATCGCACGAAACGTGATGTTATCGCGCGATAATGGCGCTTTACCGTGCGAGAACGTCACTTATCGTGCAATAATATCTGCGGCGGCGTTAAGGTACGCAGAGGGTGGAGGAAGTGGGTGGGGAATGGGCGGAGAGTGGGTGGGGAGAGGCACCATGCACACTAACGCCGTGAAATGAAGCTCTGAAAATTAGCGCCAGTGAAAACCTCGCACTAGAGGCACATTTGCAGGAGAGAGAAACCATTTCAGTCAGCAATGTACAGCAAAGCCAGGGAAACCCAGAAAAGTGATAGTAGTGATATATGTGCAGGAACCAAAAAGGCAAATAAACATATTAAATGACCAGAACCACATTTGAAATCCCCATAACCAAGCTGGCCAATAGTGCTACTAATGATAAACATAAAGCAACACTACTGACAAAGCATAAAAAGGAAGATATCATGTTTGGAAGGGGCTATGCTCTGTCCCCTTACAAAGTGAATGATCCCACAGTGAAATAGCGGTGAGCAGGGTTTCTCCTTTATATTGGGCAGGTTTCTTACACTGTGGTCCAGATGGGGCAGAGTGCAGACTAGGCAGATGCCTAGGTGGCACATAGGAATGCCGAAACTGTAAAGCAGCAAGACAGCAACTGACGAGGGTCCAACATGGGCACTAGTGTGTGTCCCACAGTGTCACAGGGGATATTAAACAGCAGGTACCCCCAAGGGCACAGAACATTGGCAGGCGGTGACGGGGGGAAGCGTGCATGTCCATGTAGGCACCCCTACATGAGAACCCACACCATAGGCAGCTGCCTACTGGCACACTGGATGGCCTGGGACTGCGCACCACCAGCACCACTGGTATAAGGGCATGTCAGCATGGTGGCGGAGGGTTGCTGGTGGTGGAGGGGGCAGTGGCATCTGACCACAGCAGACCAAGGCCAAGCCCTCTTTAGGTGGGTGCCTTATGGTGCAACAGACAAGGTCTGTCTAATGAACACTAATGGTAGCTCCAGGGAATGATCTGCATCTGTGATAACAGTTTGGTGCAGTACACACAGCCAGTGTATTCAGGGTCAGAAGGTCACAGGTTCAAGCCCCAGCTGTAGCTCCTGCAAACCATGTCCCCATGTTTTACCCAGTACTAAACCATGGTAATAAAGACAGAACTGTTATTGCAGATTAAATAAACAATCCATAAACGCCTATATTTTACACTACAGGGCACAGACACCATAAACATGTGCAATCCCTAGAGCAGAGTTTCCCAAACGCAGTCCTGGAGGGCCAAACACCATTCAGGTGTCATGCTGTCCCTAATAAATATGCCTGTGCTGCAATTGTATGCAACGCCCCCATTGTATGCAAATGTATCTCATGCATATTTATTAGGGACAGCATGAAAACCTGAACCATGTTTGGCCCACCAGGACCGGAGATGGGAAACTCAACCCTAGAGCAGCAGCCAACAGGGGCATAAACACCCACACCCACAGGCTCCACTATCCAAAGCCTCATGGAGAGTCAGGCTGTTGGGCCCTGCGTGGAGAAGCATCTCCCAATACATTCCCACTTGCATATCTTAGCAATGCCGCCCTTAACTTGGGAACACGTTACACATATATCAAAAGGTTGCTATGATTAATGGCAGATAACAAATCCTAAGTTAAACACAATTTGTTGACAGAGCTGCATCATAGCAACCTTTCTGATGTCTGTGGAGTGTGCTACAGGTCTTGTGTCTGACAGTGTTTACCACACTGGGGAATGACCCCAACAGTATTGCATACCATAGCCATGCCTGCACTGTGCCCAGGACTGGTGCAGTGGCCAGGGCTGCCAAACACCTCTATTGTTGCACAATGCTGGCATAGGTGTGTGGAGTGTGTGTCTGTCTATCCAGTGTGTGGTGGCTGCCAACACCCTCCTCAGCCCACACTGCTAGCACTGTTGCCAGTATTGGCCTGCCAATGTGCATAATGAGGAGTAAGGTACTGTGGGAATAGCCTGGATAGGGTGGCCTGGCCTGGATGCATCTGCACAGGACATAGGGCAATGGTTCAGACATTGTAGTGCCCGACCACCACCTGCACGGACAGGGTGGCCACAGCATGTCATGCTGAGAGGTCACTCTCACCCTGACTGAGTAGTAACCACGGCATGGCTAGGTTCCCCCATAGTGCTATACAGTATTTCTCTCAGGTGATATTTATGGGTTTCCTTTTCTGGGGCCCAATCACTGACATACCTGCTTGGTGTGTGTTCTCAGATCCCATTTTTGAGTGCACACAGTTTTTCCAGGAACATGCACTATGTACTAGTTAGCAGACTGTCTGCAGTTAGTATGTGAATGGCTGGAACACCTTGCAGGGTGCAGTGGGTGGAGACTGACTGTGCCCTCTGCTGGTGAATGTCAGATAGTGGTGGGGGGCAGTTGAGCTTTTCCAGCATTCTGTCTGTCTGCCATTGCCTTATTGATGTGTAAAGATCTGCATTGACTGCCCTGTAGGGTGCCCGCTCCCCAGCAGGACTGGGGTTGATGGTCCCCTCTACTGCCACCATTGCAGAGATATAGAATGTGGATCTGTTGTTGGGAGATCCTGTTCCCCCCACCCTGAGCCACAGAGGGCTAGTTGGCGGGCGCTACATAATCCGCTTTTGGGTCCAAACACCCCCTTCACTTATAACATGTGACCATGGCACCCCCACAGGATATGCACTATTCTGGGTGCATCATAGTCCACAAGGGCTAGACATGACTGGGAAATAGAGATGGACACAAGTGCATCCTAGGTATGTCTGCAAGGACTACCTATCATACACTTGCACTGATAGGGACCTGCAGCATAGCCGATCTCAGCCAAGCCAGGTGCTGCGGACCTGGTGCTGGGCGCTCCACCTCACCCTCAGGGTGAGCACAGGACCTGCACAATGTCACGGTCTATAGCTACTCTGTGCCAGTAACACACACAGTCAGTTCCCCCTACCAGGCCGAAGTGCTGTGGGGTGCATACCCCATCTTGTGATCAGCTGTAGACTGCTGATCTGTATGTGCAGTGCATCATGGGTACGGGTGGGTTTACCCTATCCTGTTAACCTAAGCAGACAGTTTGTGTGGTGACCTGCAGTCTTTCTGTAGCGAGCCAGGGAGGTTTTATATAATGTGCCCTATAAAGCGCTCTATAGGGTACATTATAAGGTGCCTTGGTGAACAGTGCACTTTAGAATGTGCCCTATGGAGTGCCTTATAGGGCGCCTTATGCAGCACCTTAGGTTACGGCACTGTGGGTGTTTTTGCTGGCAGCACTAATTTAAATTAAAAAAGGAAATGACTCAGACAGCACTGATTTAAATTAAAGGGTAATACTTCAGACAGCCTTATTACATAACACCACTGTGGAATTGAACCCATGACTTCTGCCTCCACAGTCATTGCAGTAACCAGTGTGCTGCATCTTTATTCATTCTAACACTGAAATGGCATGAACTTAGGGTTAAAGCGCGTTAGCGCACCACCGCGCATGTGCAGCGTGTGCACCGTGCGCGACATGAGTGGCATTGCGCATGTGCGGTGTGCGTGCATGCATCAGCAACCCAGTCACATCCATGAATATGGAGAGGCGCTCACGTCAGCCAGCCTTCACCAGGCGTGATCTAAAACTGCTCGCAAACCTGATCTGCATAAAGCAGACCAGGTTATTTCCTGTATCATCCAGAAGGCAAGACCTCCACCGCGTCAGGAGGGCATGGCGCTGCATCACTAGGCGCTTTAATCGGATTGCTGACCACCCACATGAGGTAAGTGAATGGGGTCAGGTCACACGATGCAAGGTGTGCAACACAATAACCAGCAATCAACGCACATCTTACATGTACAACATGGGAGAGGCAACATTCTGTGGTGCAAGCGGTGCTGAAAGTAGGTGTGGATGCTGCTGTGTGCAAATATGCCTTATCTCCATGAGGCCATGACCTGCTCACAGAGGTCAGGCTTAAATCCTGTAGGTATGGAAGTTGCTGCTGTTCATGTGTTTACATACACCCTACCCCCAGGAGGCCTTGATCTGATTACAGAGGTCAGGCTTAAATCCTGTAGGTATGGAAGTTGCTGCTGTTCATGTGTTTACATACACCCTACCCCCAGGAGGCCTTGATCTGATTACAGAGGTCAGGCTTAAATCCTGTAGGTATGGAAGTTGCTGCTGTTCATGTGTTTATATCCAGCCTTCCCCCAGGAGGCCTTGATCTGATTGCAGAGGTCAGTTATACATCCTGTTGGTATGGTACTTGCTGCTATTCCTGTGTTTACATCCACCCTACCCCCAGGAGGCCTTGATCTGATTACAGGGGTCAGTTATACATCCTGTTGGTACGGTACTTGCTGCTGTTTCTGTGTTCGAATCCACCCTACCCCCAGGAGGCCCTGACCTGATTACAGAGGTCAGGCATAAATCCTGTAGGTATGGAAGTTGCTGCTGTTCTTGTGTTTACATACACCCTACCCCCAGGAGGCCTTGATCTCATTACAGAGGTCAGTTATACATCCTGTTGGTACGGTACTTGCTGCTGTTTCTGTGTTCCAATCCACCCTACCCCCAGGAGGCCCTGACCTGATTACAGAGGTCAGGCATAAATCCTGTAGGTATGGAAGTTGCAGCTGTTCATGTGTTTACATACACCCTACCCCCAGGAGGCCTTGATCTGATTAAAGAGGTCAGGCTTAAATCCTGTAGGTATGTAAGTTGCTGCTGTTCATGTGTTTATATCCACCCTACTGCCAGGAGGCCTTGATCTGATTACAGAGGTCAGTTATACATCCTGTTGGTACAGTACTTGCTGCTGTTCCTGTGTTTACATCCACCCTACCCCCAGGAGGCCTTGATCTGATTACAGAGGTCAGTTATACATCCTGTTGGTACGGTACTTGCTGCTGTTCCTGTGTTTACATCTACCCTACCCCCAGGAGGCCATGACCTGACTGCAGAGGTCAGTTATACATCCTGTTGGTACGGTAGGTGCTACAGTTCATGTGTTTACATCCATCCTACCCCCAGGAGAGCCAGACTTGATTACTGTGGTCTGTTTGAAATCCTGGTGTCAGGGTACCTGCATCTGTTGTGGTTGCACTGCTGAGCCAAAACACCAGGAAACCCACACCTGATCACAGAGGTCTGTTAAAGCTGCTGGTGTCAGCGTACCTGCAGCTGTTGGGGTGTCACTGCTCTGCCCAACCCCCGGGAGGGCCTAGACTGGATAACATAGGTGTATAGCTCAACTAGGTGGGTTTGTGCATGCTCGGTTGCATTCGGCCACAACTGCCCTATTCACATGAGGCCTAAGTCCTGACCACAGAGGTGCTGATGTGCCTGGCCCACCCAATCACTGGGAGAGGTCAGAACACATCGAACATGTTCCTTAGAGAGCTCATGGTGCCATGGTGGGTGTGTCGGCTGATGTGTGTGGGTGAGCCAAATACACATGTGTCTGCCGCAGCATACAGGGAGTTTGGAAATCCCACTTTTGGAGACCAACGTGACCACCACACACATGGCATGGTGCACCCATGTCATGGAAGTAGAGCACCTCATACCGCTCCAAAACACTGGCCAGCAGGATGTTGTTTTTCTGCTGGCTGA
The DNA here is from genome assembly GCA_033557465.1 of Ichthyophis bannanicus. NCBI lineage: Eukaryota > Metazoa > Chordata > Amphibia > Gymnophiona > Ichthyophiidae > Ichthyophis > Ichthyophis bannanicus. Next base: position 402,111,649 of record CM066032.1, on the reverse strand, counting down.
ATCTAACAGCCCTCCTCCGTTCCTCGGCTGGCACCGGTATACGCCTGCGTTTGGCACTGGGTAGCCCCTGGATGGGCTGCGACAGACACGATGGGCTTGCAGCCACCACCACAGGCCCACCTCTCCCTGGTGGCTCTGGGACCCGCTGAACATGTGTCTCACCCTCCTCCCTCCCTGCCATGTCCTGCCGCTCCATCTCACTGCCCCCTGTGCCCTCTCCCTCCCTGTCACACATCTTCACCCCTCCTGTTCTTCGCTTACTCCCCCCTCCCCTGCCCATCGGCTCCTCTGCTCCACCTCACGCCTGCACCTCACCTCACCTCCCCTCCTCTCCCTTGCATCTGCTCCTCAGATCACCTCCTGTCTCTCTCTCCTGCTCCTAGCCTCCCCTCCTCTCACTCTCTCTCGCCTGCTCTGCAACACACCTCTCCTCACCTGCTACAATCTTGATCTCACACTCGCTTGCTCTACAACTCGCCTTCATTTTCCGTCGCCTACACAAACCTCTCAGCGTGTACCACGTGTGCATGTGTATTTATGTGTGCACGTCCTTGCACGCGTTGTGCATGTGCAGCAGCACGAGCGTGAAGGCTGTGCATGTTGTGCACACGCAGGGGGGATGTAGAAGCTGTGTGCCCGGGACCCATGTGACGAGTGCCGGTCCATGCATGTGACGTAAGGCCGGCCGTATGCGCGTAACGGCATGCAGCACATGCGCACGTCTCATGCTCACACACACAGTTCATGCACAATGTGGTTTCCCCATGCACGCACCTTCTGCATGTCCCCTGTGCATGCACAACGCGCGCAAAGATGTGCACACATAAAAAAACACATAAATACACATGCACACGTGGTACACACAGAGGGGTTTATGTAGGCGAGGGAGACGAGGCGTGTGGTGTTGGTTGTTGGTGAAGCAAGGGAAGTGTCAGAGGCAGGTTTGGTGTGGAGAGTGGCTGGGTTGGTGAGTGCTGGTGGAGTTGTGTGGCTGGGTTGGTGACTGGTGGGTGAGGTGAGTGTCTGAGTTTGAGTGAGTTTGAGGAGTTGAGGGGGTGGAGTTTATGGCGGGCTTTGTGGTTGCTGCATGTGCAGTGGGAGGTGATCAGGGGCAGTGGTTGCCTGATGGGGGAGATGGTGTCCATGGGACTGAGGCACAGGGCATGGGTTTAGTCCCGCTGCAACACAGACCTGCAGCTGTGGGGGCAGGCCAGGCAGGGGCTGTGCCGGCACGGCACAGGAGGCATGCAGAGTTGCAGGCTCGCCAGCCTCGCCTCTACAGGCCCAGGGCCCAGCTCCAGGGCATGCGTGAGGACCAGGTCATCTCCCTCTACCGCCTGAGCACGGGGGCTATTAGGGAGCTCTATGAGGATCTAAGACCTGACCTCGAGCCCCTGACTGGTCGGTCACATGCCATACCGGGTTTGGTCAAGCTTCTTGATGCCCTACATTTCTTTGCCTCTGGCTGTTTCCAGTCATCTGTGGCCGCAGTGGGTGGCATGAGCCGCCCAACCTTCTCGTGCTGTCTCCACCAGGTACTGCGTGCCATGATCAGCTGGGTGGGGAATTACATTGCCATTCCCAACACTAGGCAACAGTGGGGGACCCTGAACCAGTCCTTTGAGGTGTTTGCCGGGATACCACACATGATGGGAGCTATTGATTGCACACATGTTGCTCTGGCCCCACCCAGAGACAGGGAGGTAGTGTTCCGCAACTGCAAACACTGCCATTCCCTGAATGTTCAGGTTGTATGTGATGCAAATATGCATATACTGAATGTGGTCCCTAGGTTTGCAGGGTCCACCCATGACTCCTATATCCTGCATCACTCGGCAGTATTCAGACAATGTGAGGCAGGACAGTATGAGGACTGTATACTGCTGGGTGTGTATTTCTCATCTCTGACATGCACTTGGTGATCCTGTGACTAACCGTATGTGCACATGTCTGTCTTTGAGGTGTATCCCTAGTTGTGTGTGTGCCTCATCTGTCTGTGTGTGATCTAACTTTGGGGGGGGGAGGGGTGGTGCCCTCCAGCTCTACCTTGCTATGGTGCTGTGTGATGATGGTAGCATGGATGCTAGCATTTGTGTCATGGTTACAGATTATGTTGATTGCAATCCGTACACCTACCCCTTGTTTTGTGTGTCATAACTTCAAATGCTGATGCATAGTTGTGGTGTCCCATCATGTGCTGTCATATGTTTCTGTCAGGATGTTTTGTGCATTTGGTTTGCACGTACATACTTGTGTCCATTTGGATGGACATCAGCTCCTGCTTTAACGTTCCACATTTCTTTCTGCAGGTGATGCAGGATATGGGTGTCGCTCCTGGTTGCTGACCCCTGTGTAATCAACCACGGACATGTGCAGAGAGGAGTTACAATGAGGCCCATGCCTCCAGCCGCTCCGTCATAGAGCACACCTTTGGCGTTTTAAAGAGTCGCTTCAGGTGTCTGGATAGGACAGGCGGGGCCTTACAATGCAAACCTGGAATGGAGGAGTGGCCTAGTGGTTGGGGCAAGGTACTTCAAGCCAGAAGGTCAGGGGTTCAAATCCCACTAGAGGACAGCAACCTTGGGCCAGAAGGACTGGGGTTTCTAGTCCCACAGGTGCTCCTTGTGGTCTTGGGCAAGCCACTTAACCCTCCATAGCCCATGTTCCCTGTAAAATAGTTATCTCCAAGTTATAATGCCCTTTTCAATGTAATTTCAGTTTGTTCAATGTAAACTGCACTGATGCAGAATAGTGCGGTATATAAGAGAATGTAAATAAATAAACCACAGACTGTGGCAGAGATCATTATAGCCTGTTGCATCCTGCACAACATTGCTCTCAGGCACCATATCCCTGTCCAAATTAATGAGGATCTGGAGGATGATCCTACATGCCCTCCTGTATGTGCCCGTGGTGACATACGTGAGGGCACAGCAGTCAGGCGGTAGGTGATTGAGGTGCTCTTCTCATGTAAGTACTGCATATGTTGTCACATACATTTGTTTAGATATGTGTGTACTACTACTACTAGTGAACATTTGTATCCCAATAGCAGTAAGATGCAACATAACTCCTTTCAGCATCTGCGGCCATCTCGGAGGCTCCCCAGTCGGGGTTGAGCAAGAACAGAGCGAAGCAGTTTCCCGCTCCTGCAACTCCAGCCCTATCCGGGCTGTGGGAGGACCCAGCGCTACTTTTAAAAAGCGCCGCCGGCAGAGAAGCAGCCCTTTCAGCATCTGCGGCCATCTTGGAGGCTCCCCAGTCGGGGTTGAGCAAGAACAGAGCGAAGCAGTTTCCCGCTCCTGCAACTCCAGCCCTATCCGGGCTGTGGGAGGACCCAGCGCTACTTTTAAAAAGCGCCGCCGGCAGAGAAGCAGCCCTTTCAGCATCTGCGGCCATCTCGGAGGCTCCCCAGTCGGGGTTGAGCAAGAACAGAGCGAAGCAGTTTCCCGCTCCTGCAACTCCAGCCCTATCCGGGCTGTGGGAGGACCCAGCGCTACTTTTAAAAAGCGCCGCCAGCAGAGAAGCAGCCCTTTCAGCATCTGCGACCATCTCGGAGGCTCCCCAGTCGGGGTTGAGCAAGAACAGAGCGAAGCAGTTTCCCGCTCCTGCAACTCCAGCCCTATCCGGGCTGTGGGAGGACCCAGCGCTACTTTTAAAAAGCGCCGCCGGCAGGCGCGCCCGCGCCTTGCGGGCCCGCGCCTGAGGGCCTCGCAAGAGGGCCCTTTGGCGTGGCCCTTAGGCGGGGCACGACAGGCAAAAAGCGAAATATATCCAGCGAACAAGCAGCATACAAAATACCAGCTATACAAATAACTTGAACAGAAGCCACTGCCAACGATCATCCATCTAACAAGCAGACTCACGCCCACAGGAAATCCGCCGTTTGCAAATCTCCCACGAATCCAAGCAGCTTGAGCTCCTACAAAGTTGAGCTCGCTCCCATCCTCAACAGAGATTTCATTGATCACAGCAAGTATACCACACTAAATCGAACTATCTATACCTGGAACTTTTGCACACTTGTTATAACGCAACATATACTGTTGTCAGTAATCACTAAATGCAAGTACTGTCTCGCAGTAGCTAGATATACTGTTGTCAGTAATCATTACATGCAAGTACTGTCCCCCAGTAGCTAGATATACTGTTGTCAGTAATCATTACATGCAAGTACTGTCCCCCAGTAGCTAGATATACTGTTGTCAGTAATCATTACATGCAAGTACTGTCCCCCAGTAGCTAGATATACTGTTGTCAGTAATCATTACATGCAAGTACTGTCCCCCAGTAGCTAGATATACTGTTGTCAGTAATCATTACATGCAAGTACTGTCTCCCAGCAGCTATATATACTGTTGTCAGTAATCCTTCTCTCTTAACACACAATGACCTCATCAATGATGCATACACTGGTAACCCTCATCATTACCTACCTCCTCACTGCACTAGTTGGACACTCAAATGCCTTTAATGGCGACCAAAACTCCATACCAATATTAAGAAATAATTGGAAGAGATGGTCAAACAAGACACAAACAGACCCGAACCCTACCCATACTCACCACTCTCATTTAATCCACGTTGCCCTTCAGCTCACCAAAAAATCTCAACCTAAACGACAATACCAACCACCACTGCATTGCGCCCTTATCAATATTAGATCCATCCGCACAAAGTGGCCTCTGATACCTGATCTCATAACAACGCACAACCTTGACATTTTGATGATCACAGAAACCTGGCTATCTGACTCTGATAATATCATCCTCAACCAGATGCTACCCCCAGGCTTCTCAATCTACACGTGTCACAGGACCAAACAAAGAGGAGGTGGAGTACTCATCATCTCTAAAAGTCAGCTACAATTTCAGTTAGACAACAGTATTAGCACAACCCACCTAAACATACTAAATATATCAAACAATGAGCATTCAATCAACCTAGTCTATAGAGCTCCAACAACGTCAGCTGATGATCTGCCAATGATAGTTGACCGTGCCTGCAATACGGAAAAACCACAATTATCTAATTGGATATTAGGAGATTTCAACCTCCCCTCTCTACATGATACTCAAATCGCAGCATTTATAGAAGCGATCGACAACCTTGGATACAACCAGATAGTCAAAGAACCCACTCATACTATGGGAAATACCCTCGACCTAATATTCGTTCCACAAGCCACCTCAGAAACCGACCACAATTATGACATTTCCATAATACCAGTACCATGGTCGGACCACAGCCTAATCTTATTCCAAATTCCCAACTCCTCCAAGGCCATTAACTCCAAATCCACCCTCACCAAACCAACAACTAGGAGGTTCCGCCCATTTGACAAAGACGAAGTACTCAAGAATATTCTCCCAATACTACACACCTCTGAACCTGATTTGGATAGCCTAATCAACACCTGGGATCACACTCTTAGAACCAATTCCCAAACAGCAAATATGACAAGAAAGCCCAACCATCGGACACATGTAGCTTGGTATTCTAATGAACTGAGAACATCCCTCCTCCATCTTCGAAGACTCGAAAAACACTGGAGACGATCCCACTCTACAGATGCCTACACAACCTATTGCAAGTACCTAAAAAAGCATCGCCAGGAAATAGCAGATCGAAAAAAACAATTCCATACTAATCTCCTAAAGCAATCATTAAATAAACATCATGATCTCTTCAACATTGTAAAGACAATGGCAAAGGAACCAACCCCCCAACATACTCAAACGATACATCCACAAGATTATGCTGACTATCTAAAATCAAAAATGAAGAAAACAGCCAACACCTACATCACAGAATCAACAAATATAGACAAGCTATCACAGTCAACCACACTAACCAAGTTTAACGCATTATCAACCAAAGAAATTGAAAACACTATCGCATCAATAAATGCCACCACTGCAGCGAATGATCCATGTCCAGCGGCCTGGATAAAAAATATTAGACATGAAGTAAGCTTCTTCATACACAATATCCTTGAACAATCATTCTCAACCGGAACCTTTCCTCAGTGCCTTAAACAAACCTCAATTAGACCATTACTAAAAAATAACAAATTAGACCCCCTAAAAGTAGAATCCTATAGGCCAATATCCAGCATCCCTCTGCTAGCGAAAATAATTGAGAAAGTGGTACAACGTCAAATACAACAACACATAGACACTGAAGCCCCACTGGACATTGCACAACACGGTTTCAGAGAAGCCCACGGAGTTGAGACCCTCCTCATCACTCTATTCAATACATTAATCACAGGAATAGATAATATCCACCAAGGATTTATCCTTATATTCATGGACATCTCAGCTGCGTTTGATTCAGTAAGCCATCAAATACTTATCGATCGCCTTAAGGAAAAAGGAATACTTGGAACCGCACTTGACTGGTGTATATCCTACCTAAATAACCGTTGGCAACAAGTAAGAATTGAGGAAAAGACATCTGAACCATTTCTGCAAGATCAAGGGGTACCACAAGGATCCTCTCTTTCAGCACTAATGTTTAACATATACATGCAACCGATCTGTGACCTCATCCGCTCCTTTAATGTTACCTGCCTAGCATATGCAGATGACATTCTCCTATACATGCCATTCTCCATCAACCATCCTGATTTTACACCATTGATAAAATGCTTTGAATCAGTAGAAGACTGGCTCCTCTCACAGAACCTAAGAATCAACCATAGCAAGACCGATGTGATGTTTATCACAAGAGACCAAAACTTCACACCTCCCACTACCTTAAAAATAAAGGACAAGGAATTGACAGTAAAACCTACGATACGATACCTAGGTATTACCCTTGACCAGCGCCTCAATATGAAGACCCACATAAAAAACATAACAAAACTAATATATCACAAGATACGCACACTACGCCACTTAAGACCGTTACTTGAACCCACAGACTTCAGAACTGTCTACCAAGCCTTGGTGATGCCTCATCTCGACGTCTCAAATGCAATTCTACATGGTCTCCCGCAATCATCTTTAAATCCTCTACAACTGGCGATGAACACCGCTGCCAGAGTACTCGAAGGAATATCAAAAACAGACCACATAACTCCAATCCTAAAAAGACTCCACTGGCTACCAACCAACGCAAGAATCCACTACAAGATACTAATCATTACTTTCAAAGCCTTAAACAATCAAGCACCATCAACGATCGCCAACCTTTTACACACACAGACTCCCAATAGATCCAGAAGATCAACTACTATAAACTCATTAACAATCCCAAGACAAACAGTCAGATACAATAAAGAAACATCTAAAAGAGCCTTCAGCATTCATGCCCCAATAGCTTGGAATGCACTCCCACCAGAACTGAGAGCCATAACCAGCCTAACACAATTCAGAAAAAATCTCAGACACCACCTCTTCTTAAGCTATTTCCCAATTTAGTTTTACACAAGAGAAACACTACATCCATAACCAGGTCAAGACAACTTCAACTGTAACTAATGTGTATAGACTATTGTATATAGTAATATAGTGTACATAGTTTCCCTTTATTACCAAGTTCAAATTCCTGTTACTTGTAAAATGCACTACAGTTTTCTGTATGTATATGTTTGTTCCATGTAAACCGCGCTGATGATAATAGTGCGGTATATAAGCGATGTTAAATAAATAAAAAAATAAATAAAATAAAACACTGCACTGACATGTAACAGACACTGCCTGGCCATCCCAGCTTACAATCTAGTCATGACTGAAACGCAGAAGATGTGAGCAGGGCACAACAGTGGGTGGTGGTGGATTATGTGTGTCGGGAGTAGTAGGCTTGTGGGAGGTGTTAAGCTGTCATAACTGATTTGTGGCTGATTGGGATAGGGGCTGCTGTACAGCCACAGGTAGTTAGTTTGAGGCTTTGGGTGCAGCAAGGTGAAAGGCATGTAGTATGGGGTAAACAGTAGGAGCACAGACAATAGATGGGACCAGTTGCCTTGATGTGTGTGTTTCACATTTTTGCATTTCAGCTGATTGATTGGCTGGTATGCTTTGATGAGCAGGGACTGTGTGTTAGTTGTTTCTGTATAGCGCTACATGTGATACATAGCACTATATACATGCTGAGTAGTAGTTGGATTACTGGTATTTGAGATCAGTAAGGGAAGTTACTGCAACACCACAGTGTGCCTGTATGTATAGGTCAGCACGTAGCCTTGACATGGATGAGGAAACGGATAGGGAACCTGTGAGGTATCCTGACAGGGGGAGTATTATTGCCATTATGTGTGTGGCTGTAGAATAGCCATGCAGTGCAGTGTTGCATATTTTCAGGCAGACAGAGATGATTCAAGGCCAGATCAGCAAGGCGTAGGTTACAGTAGGCAAGCCGGGAGTTGATTGGGGGGGGGGGGGGATTTGGGTTTTAGTTGTGTTTTCAGGGAGGACTGGGGAAATATAACTGATGACATCTAGACATAAACCAAAAGCCTCAACTACAAGCTGGGTATGTGTGTAGAGGAGGAGAGTGCAGTCCAAGACAACACCGAAGAACACAGTCACAGGCGTGAGGTAAGTGGAAAGACAGAGTCCTTTATTACCAAACGGCTGCCCGACACAGGCCGTGTTTCGAACCCTTCATCAGGGGCTAGCCAGGCGAGAAACTAAAAACAAACATATTCATTTTAAAAACAATAAAGGAACAGACAAGCCATCCTGTGGTAAGACATGCACTAATAAATTTAAAACATAAAACAATAAATATATAAAAACTATACATCTACATAAAAAAATATATAAAAATATATATGTGTTGATAAAAACAAGCATAAGAATAAACAAATGGTCATAAATACAAATGCTGGAGTCAAATTAAGTGCTGATGGACCAAACATGAAAAAGTGCTACATAAAATAAGATAAAATACTGACCTCTGTTGCAGTACGTAAAGAGAATTTAAACTTCACACTGTTGTGCTAGTGTATAAATGGTATGCTAATGCTAAAAAATAAATAAATACAATTAAGAAAACATATATACAAATTGTAACTAGTAACTATAAACCAACTAAGAGGGAGAGCACAGAGGGAGAGCACTGTGCTGCCTTTTTATGTCACACTTATAGACTGTCATCACTGTCGTTTTTACCGATATGGCAAGGTCAGAATTATAATTCACGGGAGTAAGTTCCCTGCATCGGAGGTTCATTGACTCACTCTTATAGTATTTTAAACATACATTTTTTTCCTTTTTCTCCATGTAACACTATGGTTGCATTTACTTTTGATGTTTGCACATGTCCTGTCCTATGTCCTCTTCCTGGTTTTCTCCTTATTGGCTTAGTGATATATTGTTAGTTATTTGTTGCCATAAGTTTCTATTGCTCTCACTGTGTTCTTTTTGGTATTCGATTGATATACTTTGTTTTATGTCCTCTTCCTGTGCTCTCCCTCTTAGTTGGTTTATAGTTACTAGTTACAATTTGTATATATGTTTTCTTAATTATATTTATTTATTTTTTAGCATTAGCATACCATTTATACACTAGCACAACAGTGTGTAGTTTAAATTCTCTTTACGTACTGCAACAGAGGTCAGTATTTTATCTTATTTTATGTAGCACTTTTTCATGTTTGGTCCATCAGCACTTAATTTGACTCCAGCATTTGTATTTATGACCATTTGTTTATTCTTATGCTTGTTTTTATCAACACATATATATTTTTATATATTTTTTTATATAGATGTATAGTTTTTATATATTTATTGTTTTATGTTTTAAATTTATTAGTGCATGTCTTACCACAGGATGGCTTGTCTGTTCCTTTATTGTTTTTAAAATGAATATGTTTGTTTTTAGTTTCTCGCCTGGCTAGCCCCTGATGAAGGGTTCGAAACACGGCCTGTGTCGGGCAGCTGTTTGGTAATAAAGGACTCTGTCTTTCCACTTACCTCACGCCTGTGACTGTGTTCTTCTGTGTTTAGCGTGAGCTGTGCTCTTACGGTGTTGTTGTCCAAGGCAACATCTACATTGCGAACCCTAGAGAAAGGAAGTTATGGCCACACACACAAAGACGCTCTGATGGGAGGGGAAGGCTTAGGTGCACATATAGGATATCCATGCTTTGCCATTATCAAGTTCACACAGTGGGATGACATGCAGCCATCAATGTCAGGTGGCAAGCAGACATCGGGGTGTGGTTTGGCAGACATAACTCAGGTGTCGAGAGATATATTTTCAACTCATCAGCACACAGCTGGTAATGTAAGTCAAGGTATGAGATAGACACACCAAGGAAATGTATATGGACAGAGGATAAGGATGGAGCCCCTGCATATTTCCCTGTGTTACAGGAACTGACAGCGGGGTAGCAGACAACATTGAGACACCAGAACACACACTGAAGGGGCATTGGGAGCGATATGGGGGACACAGGATATTACTGCGGCCTTAGAGCCAAGCAGAGACACAGTAGCAAGAAGAAAGTTCTGTTCCACATTTTTTACGGCAACAGAGAGGTGAGGAAGGGGACAGACAGAGTACGGATCCTTGTAGTTTGCCACACACACTTCAGTGATAACTTTGACATGAAATTAATCTGTACAGTGTGATGGGGAACAGTCAGTCTGTTAAGGATCTTGGGGGGTCTTCGAGCTGAGGACATGAAGGTGCAGTGTGTCTTGCATAGCTACAACATGACATATGTATGTTTCTCTTGTGTTTCTCAATCCACAGGACATACTTGGTGACCCTCCTGGTGCTGTGGTCCATTGGCAGGTCATCCAACATGCAGTAGTTTGGGGTAGGTGGACCTACAGCTACTTTGTCTGTGACGACAGTCAGGGGGAGCACATGTCTGCAGTGATCTGTCATATTGTACATATGTTGTTGTTCACCTCTTTTCCCTGCACCCCCATACCCTATATGTTGCTGTTGGCACACATATCCACATGTGTTCCTGGCCAGTTTGTCTTCTCCAACACTGTCTCTGGGACACGTCCAATAGAGCTACATGTGTGTGCAGGTCCTAGGTGTTTGGGTGGTGGACTGCATGTACACCCTTCCCTGACATTGTAGCATCAGCCAACAGCAGTGTATCATTGCATTTAACAGGCCTTTATCTCCACTAATCTCCAATTGTGCACATACAGGCCATATGCTACTGCTGGCATGCTCACCTTAGCATACTGTGTGGGTGTGTATTTTTGGGTTGGCTGTGTGATGATACAGCGTGCAGGCATTTTGCATTATCATGTGGTGTGAGGGGTCTGTACACCTGGGAAGCGGTGGTGACTGTGCTATCTCTACCTTACTGCTGTTTACCTTGTGAACATTGTGAACATATGTTGTGTGTTGTGAGCTGACCTATCTCTTGTGTGCTGACAGACCACTGCGTAACAGCATTTTTGTATCACAGATATTGCCATAATGTGGACATGCATCAACAGTGGCTGGACATGGGGACATGGTGATTCTACACATTTCGATGACATCTTCTCCCTTCACTGTGAGGTGTTGTGGCCTTTGAGAGCCTCAGGGGATCCCAAACATACACTTAATGCAAACACACGGTAGGTTGCACCTTTGGTCTTTTGTGAATGACATCAGCCTTTACATGTTAATGATTTACTGTTTGTCTCATAGATATTTCATGTTGGGTCTCTGTACACGAACGCTGATGCACAAGGGGAGGAGCTGTGAAATGCCTGTGTAACATGGGCATGGACATGACCATATCCATGTGACACCCTCATCTGCGGTTCCATTTCAAAATGTCCCCAACATGCAGTGTGTTCTGTGTTGTGATCATGTTATGTTTGCCTGTGTGATGTTTCCTTACATACATATTGATGTTTGACTCTCTGCAATTTGGGCTGATGTTGCAAGCAGCATACCAATACATTGTTTATCCTCTCCTGACACAGGGCAGCACATCTACTACAGTGCATCCGGCGTCACCATCAACCACCTGTTGGAGAACACAACAACACCATGGAACTATCCCTGGGAAATGGTGCCATAGGATGTTTGACCTCTGCGAGTGGGACACATGCCTAGGATGGACAGTATTACTGTTGGACTGCTACTTTTGGCATGACAGGCCTGTCCAACACACCGTTGCTGTTGTGCTCTGGCTGGGTGTCGTGTTCATCGCAGGAGATACACATGACCTTTCCAATACTGTGGCATATTGGGATGTCACACTTGACTGTGCATGCCCAGGGTTTCAAGGACAGTTGTAACATGACTTGTTGGATTGCAGATACCCTTTGCACTTTGGACACTGTATACTGGTCCCCACATGTGCAGCAGGGACTGACATTGTTGCTGTATGTTATACATCCTTCTGACATTGTGTTGTTGTATTTTGCCCATGTGTGTGACATGGAACGCAGGATACGCTCATCTGTTTGGTTCAACACGAGCATACAGCCATGCGTGTGGCACAGGGGGAGCAATGGAGAGGTCCTCTTGTCCATGTCCACCTACCCTCCACATGGACATGACACAGTATTTGCCACCACACCACTTTACTGCACACCAACATCTTGGATTGATGTTTGTAATCACCAAGGGTGTTACAGTGCATGTGTGACATCACTGTATCATGTTTCAACGTACACGATGCATGTGCATGTGACTGACTATGTTGGTGCAACACAGCATGTTGCAATATGGCTTCTGTGTGGGTTACTGTAACATGTTTGACCTTTCTTTCCATCTCTATATACAGGTTATTGTGTTTGTTTACTGTACAGACATGACGCTCTGCATTGATTTACAAACCTTGCATTGCATGTCTGCACAGTCCTATTTATCCCCTGAGGTAATGACACTCACATTGCCCCGTTATATTTGGCGTGTGGCAGTGTGAGTATCCATTTTCTTCCTTCATTTGTGCATTCCATGTACCTTGATATATGTGTACAGACACTGTATCCACACCAACAAGTGCAGGGGGACCTTCTGCATAGTGTTATCTCTGCATGTTTCTGCGGATGGTTTCATTTGAATTCTCTGTGTTCATGTGCCTCTGCTACCTGTTAGCATATCCTCATTGTGCATTTGACGATTGTTTAAGGTTACATTGTTGCTGCTTTGATTCCTATATCAGGCATTATGTGACAGCTGTAACATATATTTCGATATGTGTGTTTGCACTTTCTTACTTTTAGCAACATATGCTGTTTCATTTGTGTGCCTCCTGTATTGGCAGACAGATATGTTTTTATGAACAGATCATGATTGATGTGTGTTGGGCCCTCATCATGCACCGCCTACTGTCTACATGCACACATATGTAACAAACACATTTGGGGCAAGCAGCAGCATGTGGGGGGTGGGGTCTAATGCATACTGCACACCATGCACCTAATGCATATTATCTCTCCTGCCCATCATCTGTAGACGGGCCAGTGACTTTTCTGTAACATGTGGGTTGCTGCCCTGCAAAACGTGTTTTCAGATTTTCCCCTGGGATCCACTCACCTTGATATTATGATAGGCGGTATCTACACTATCTGTGATGATTAACCAAAATAAAAATATGTATTTGACGTACATTTGTCTCTGCTGCTGCTTGATCACACTGACACATGTATTTAGTGATTTCCTGGTCATGTACATGGCCCACCTGTGCTCACATCCTTGTACGGTGCCAGCTGTCTATCTGCGAGCCGTTTGCCACATCACTGGGTGTTACAGGTTCCCATACACACATTCTTTTTGAGATAATATTTTTTGCATTGTGCTTGCAGTGGTTGGTATAGTGGTTACAGATGTGTTGTAACACCATAGGTTGCAGGTTTGATCCCCACATGGGGTTTACTTATTTTTTTCTGTTGTGCTATCCTGACCATTAGGTACCTGCAGGTTCATCACCTATGCACACACCCTTCCATCTCTTCACTGTCCACTAAAGTGTGCCCTCTGTGCTGCCTATCCATCACATATTAGCTGTTACATATGTCTCTTTCTTTATGGTGTTTACGTGGCAGTGCGCTTGGGGGTTTGGCATTACTGTGGTTCAGCTGTTCTGTGGCACACCTGTTTGCAGGTTCAATTCTCTCCTTTTCTGTTCCATATTTTGCCCCGCTCCACAGAGCATCCCCTGCCGCCCTTTGGGTTTAGATTCTTTCCTATTTTGCATGCTGTATCCACTGCATAACATTTCATTGTGTGTGTGCATGTAGTTATAGGTGGCTCTGGTCCCAATTACAGACTGTGATCTGATCTGTACACACCAGATCTTCATGTGCATTCCATCATGGTTACTGTTGGAGGTTTGCCTATCCTGGCAGACAGCAGGCTTCTTGTGTGATGCCCTGCAGTATTCTTGTATGCAGCCTTTGCTAATGATCTCACGTTTGTGGTGTGGCCTACCGGTTTGTGCATTGATATTTGTGCTAATGGTCATAGGTTTGATTCCTCTCTGTTCTCTTTCATTTGTATGCCTTTCCTGCACAGTTACTTTTCATTCCTGTGACAGTCATATCTGTGCAGATCTGTGCTGTTAGAACATTGTACCCTTATCACAGTTGCCAACCATCCTTCTGTCCGTCTATGAGTGTCTGCCAGCTGTGTGCCATCCTGCCCTGATGTGCATGCTGCTACCCCATGTCCTGTGCTGCCACCCCATGTCCTGCACTGATACACATTTCTGCATTGCAGCTCTTCCTGGTTGCTTCTCCTGTGTGTGCTCTGCATGGCACTGCTACTCCTCTGTCCTCCGTCATTACACCTATCCTGCCACCTCTACCTCCTCTGATGGACATGTCTTCCCATCCTCTGCCACACACTGTCAATGTTGCATGGTACATTACCATCACCCTGTGCATCGCTACAGCTGCCCCCAATATGTTTGTCCATTTTTCCAACTGCCACATGGGCTGGACGCAGATTTGTCTGGTCCATCAGCTCAGATCTACTTCCTTCCATTACTTGTGCATTGTCTTTTCTTGGTGCTCTGTGCAGCGTTAGGGTTACATCTGTGTTTGGCCCATACCTTTCTTGCTTTTCAACTTGGGGGACCTTACTGCCCTTGGCCAAAATTTTTTGAGTCACCTATACATCCTTGGGGCATCTTTAGCCACACCTTAGAATCAGCCAGCTTATGGGGCGCCTACTATGGTGCCCTGGGAGTTGACAACCTTTCGACATGCCTTCTGGGGCACATTATAACCTGCCTTGACTGACATGGTGGGTTAGGATGTGCCTTCTGGTGCACTAGTTTATGGCACTGGGGTACGGGTATTTTTAGCTGGCAGCACAGATTGTTGGACTGTTTCATGCAGGAAAAGGAATTGCCTTGGCCACCCTTATTCATTAAGCCCACTGGGGAATTGAACTCATGACCCCTGTTGCAGCAGTCATTGTAATAACCAGTGTGCTACACCTCTGTTGCTGTGAGTGCTGGTCAGCACGCGAAGTTAAGGTTAACATGCGGTAATGTGCACGGTTCCCTCTATTGCACGATAATGGACACGGCGCACTTTATCACGTGATAACCCGCGATTGCTACCTTAAGACCGGAACGCCCACTCCTTATATGACATCCTTCACATTATCACTGCAACTAGTGCCGGGAACATTAAGATGGTTTAGTAAACATACCACATAGTCTCCTTTTTGTAAGTTAAATGCTAGTGCAGTGGATTTCCTTGTTAGCCTTCCTCCATTTATTAGATCAAATGTGATCATGTTATGATTGTCATTGCCAAGCAGCCCCAACACCGTTATCTCTCGCGCTAGATCCTCCATTTCCCTAAGAACTAGATCTAAAATATCTTCTCCTTGAATCAGTTCCTGAACCAGCTGTTCCATAAAGCAGTCATTTATATCATCTAGAAACTTTATCTCTCTATCATGGCCTGATGTATATATTTATTTAACAACTTTTTTATACCGCCATATCTACCAGTCACAGTGGCTTACATGGAACTAATTGCAAACTTGAACTTTACATGGAACAATATAAATTAAATTAGCTGTAGGAGTTAAGCTCTCAAAAACTTGGTACAATATAACAATAGAAAATATGCAATTTAACAGTAGGAAATAATATATGGAGAACTATGACACATGAGTTGATAGTACTGGGTGGAGAAGATAAAGGGAAGAACTCGGGGTACTTGTATGTAATTTGTTAGTGGGATGATTGGGTCCATGTGGTGGTTAAGAAGCAGAATGCTCTGCTGGAGGTGGTGGCGCTGGTGCGAGTGAATGCCGTGGGTACAGCCAAGCAGGTATCGTTAATACTTCTGCTTGATCTTTGGCTTTGGGGCTTGGTTAGCAGCGACTGTAGGATATTGACTGAGAGATGTAGGATTGTTTTAAAGGTTGTCAGTGCCACTTTGTATTTCACTCTGCTATTGATAGGAAGCCAGTTTGACTGCTTTAATATTAGTGTTATGTAACTGTGGTGAGGGCTTCATGTGATGAGTCTGGCAGCTATGTTCTGCGCAAGTTGCAATGGTTGAATTGAGTATTTTGGTAGGCCTTGGTAGATAATATTGGCATAGTCAAAGATGGGGGTGATGAGAGCTTGGCAGATATTTTGGAAGTCTTGATTGTCCAGTAGGGGTCTAAGGTTCTTTAGAGTTTTGACACAGTGGGATACTGCTCTTGTGACATGTTCCAGGGGCGGCTCAAGGCAATCTGCTGCCTGAGGCGAAAGATGAGATGGTGCCCCCCCCCCCCCCGTAGAGGGGGGCAGGGCTTTTTCAGAACTCCATTCAGGGACTGAACCAATCCAAAAAGCTGATTAGATTATATGGAGGAAATGCAAGAAAAGGAACTAAAAGAGAGCGAGAACCAACAGCACAGTTTATAAAACGAAATTATAACTAATTTTTATTTTGTTATAAACTTTGTTATGGTTCTTGCTTTTTCTTTTTCAACATATATTTTGCATCCACAGTGGGTGCAGAGCAGAACCAGGACATTCACCCATAGAATTCAATATCTTAAAAAAAAATCTGATTCTGTTCATTTCACTAACAAACATTCTCCAGTACCAGGCATATTGTGAACTAATACAAAACCCTACAACAAAAAGCAAATCTACCATTCAATTCCATACCATATCAGCACCAACTTCCAAAACTCACATAAGGAGCCCATCCAAAAAAGCGTCACTGTAAATACTACAGTGGGTCCTGGAACATTCATACACCTATTTGAAAAGCTGAACTAGTCAAATTACTACTGTACAGTATGCAAATTGCAAGAAGGAGGCAGGCCATGCAAACTGATTTTCAGAATATTTACAATATACATAATGCATCACCATGGAGGTGGAGGCCATGTATGTTAATTCTATTATTCTGAAAACCGGCTGGCTAGACCAGGCTGAGGGCCCACTGTTTTTAGTGGGGGACTGTGAAATGAAAGTCTGGTAGCTTGACAGCTGGCAGGATGAATGGGATACTATCAAGCCAACTGAAGAACTGGATTCTCTAAGGAGCAAAAGTTCTCCTGATGTCATTCCTTTTTCGCCACTAAGGAACCAAGCATTGATGTGTTTCTGCTGTAGGACATTGTTAAATTCATTCTCACTAGACTGGCTGAAAGGCATTACCTAGCTTAGAATTCATCTCTTTGCTAAAAGTGTGCTTAAAATGAGATCCCTCATCAAGGCCAAGGATGAAAGGACTTTTAGGACCGAATAACCTTCCTCCACTCCCTCCAAGATGCTCTGGTGTCCTGTTACATGGCAGAGACTCAACAGGAAGGAATGAGGAAACTGAAGTATGGCTATACTTCATAAGGAGAGATCAAAAACAGGAGGGCCTAAAATGTGGGAAAAACTATAAAAATTAACATTTGCTGGGCCAATCTGTCTGTCCTTCCCAGGAACAGAAAATACACAATCAGACAAAACTTGGCCATTGTTCTCATTTATCATACTGCACCCCCCCAAAGGCAACTCCTTCTTCCCTCTATTTCTTCTCAACCCCCCCCCCCACCTCAGTGTCAAGTGCTTCAGGTTTTTGCAGCCAGTAGACCTTCTGGCCATATACCAGTCAAGAGATCCAATAGTTTGGAAAGCACCCTGCTCTCTCTGAGCCAGCTCAGACTTGGCCAAACCTTGTTACACTTGAATACCTCTTCTCTCCCTATTGTTCCTGTCAACCTATTGCCCTGGCTAGGCTCAGGTTTCTACTCCCCCCCCTTTTCCCCCCAATTGCAGATATAATGATTGAAACTGAATACCCCACAGTTAATCATGTCACAATACACAAAGATGCATCCATGCATAGAATTAGACTACAGGGAAGGAGGAATGGGGAAGAGATTTGACTGCCAGCAAGGCTGCGCAATCTCTGACCAAGAAGGTCAGCTTGGCTGTCTTCTGACTAGCTGAGAGGTTCCTAGTCTTAGCCACAGCTCCTTTGTTTTGTTATTTTTCAAAAAAAAAATATAGAGAGGCTTGAGAAAGAAAGTAGAGAAACACCTTCTTACCGTTACCACTAAGGCTGAGCACACACGGCTGCGGCTCCTTCCTCAGAGCTCTCTCAATGGTTATCAGGTCGAGTGAATCCCCCCCTGCTATCCCCTGCAGGCTCAAGAGTGTGGATAGTGCAGGAGTGATCATCAGGACTGTGATTATCTCCCTGGTGCACCGGAGGGCTTGCGGCCTTCCCTAATGGTGTCGAGTCTTTTGCCACCGTTTCTGCCTCTGCCCGCTTGCGCATGTGCACATGCCTCTTTCATGCGCATCGTTCGTGACCATGTCCAGCAAAGCCCCGCATTGCAGAAAATGGCGTCAGGGAATGGTGCAGAGCACAGAGATTTTGGGGTCTGGATCCAGGGATCTGTCATAGGTGTAGCAATGGTCTTGTGGCAGACGTGACACTTTGACTTAGCTCCTGGTTCTAATTCTCTGTTTCTTAAAGCATGAGCGGGAAAAAAAGCCAGGGGGAGGGGCGGCACTCCAGCAGTTGCGGCTGTGTTTATTTTTGATTTTGTCACCTCTGACCTGCCACTGCCTTCCTGAAGCTTTTTTTTCTCACTCGGACGAGCTTGAGCGGAAAAAAAAGTGACGGAAAGGCAGTGGCAGACCAGAAGCGGCAAAATCAGAAATAAACACAGTCACAACTGCCGGAGTGCCGCCCCCTTGAAATTGCTGCCTGAGGCGAGCGCCTCAGCTGGCCTCATGATAGAACCGCCCCTGACGTGTTCGATATGGGTGTTAAAGTCCAGGTTCTGATCTAGAATGATGCCCAGGTACTTAACTTGTTATTTTACTTGCAATGTTAGGTTAGCAATGTTTATTGTAACTGGCAGTGAGAAGGAGAGGTGCCTAGTGATGTGTAGGACCTCTGTCTTGTTGGGGTTGATGACTAAATTGTGGAGGATGAGTCATTGTGTGACTGCCTCTAGGCCTTTGCTGATTGGGGTAAAGTCAGGATTGCTGGTGGAGAAAGGGGTATAGATGAGGATATCATCTGCGTAAAGGTGGTATAGGATTTTGTGGTTTTGGATGACTTTACAGAGGGGTTGCATAAAAATGTTAAATAGTAGAGAGGATAATGCTAGCCCCTGGAGGAGATTGAAAGGTCTTGACATTTGTGATCCAACTCTGACTTGTTGTGTGCGGTCAGTACTGGGGTAATTGAAATCTCCTATTATTACTGTGTTGTAAACTTTGCAAGCTTCCCTAATTTCTTTTAGCATTTCATCATCTGTCTGTTCATTCTGGCCAGGTGGGCGTTAGTACACCCCCACTGCCATTCCCTTCCCCTTTTTACATGGAATTTCTATCCATAAGGATTCTACGGTGTATTTTATTTCCTGCAAAACCTTCATCCTATTTGACTCAATGCCCTCTTTAACATAGAGCATCACCCCTCCACCTATGTGTTCTACCCTATCATTGTAATATAGTTTGTAGCCTGGTATCACAGTGTCCCACTAGTTATCCTCCTTCCACCAGGTCTCTGAGATGTCAATTATGTCTAACCTTTCATTCAGTTCTATATATTCTAACTCTCCCATCTTATTTTTTAGACTTCTAGAATTTTCACACAGGTATTTCAAAGTTTGTTTTTTGTTCATATTAACAGTCTGGCTATCGGATGACAGAGATAATTTGGAATCTTTCAACTCAGCCTGGTTTTAACTTAAAGGCACCTGGGTTACTTTTACCTTTATTGGAACCTCTCTATCGAGATGCTCCAACTTCCCTGTTTTGCTAGTATCCTTCAAAAATACATCATTCCAATCATGTGCTCTTGGGCGACTGCTGACTTTCCCCTATTTTCTAGTTTAAAAGCTGCTCTATCTTCTTTTTAAAGGTTAATGCCAGCAGCCTGGTCCACCTTGGTTAAGGTGGCACATGTCTTATTAGAAAAGACCCCCCCCTCCCTTCTCTGAATGTTGCCGAGTGCCTAACAAATCCAAAACCCTTTTCTTTGCACCATCGTCTCATCCACACATCGAGACTCGGGAGCTCTTCCTGCCTTTTGGGTCCTGCGTGTAGAATGGGAAGAGTTTCTAAGAATGCTTCTCTGGAAGTTCTGGTTTTCAAATTTTGACCTAAAATCCTAAATTTTGACCTAAAATCCTAAAAACCTCTTTCCCACACTTTCCTATATCAGTGGTACCAACATTTATTTATTTATTTATTTATTTATTTACTTTTCTTATATACCGCGCTATTAAAATCAGTGCGGTTTACAATTGAACAGAACATACTGCAAAGTCACATGACAATTGAGTTTACATTGAACAAGGACAAAACAACTTGGAGGTGAACTGGGGTAACTATTTACAGAGGAGGTATTGGAGTATAAAGTTGTGAATGGAGTTATACTGACTGCTTATTTACAATAATATAGGTCGGTTTTCAGCAATGTTAAAACATCAAACATCAAATAGAGTACATAATGGTGGAGCTAAACATGTACGAAGACAGCAGGCTCCTCCCCAGCACTTTCTAAAACTTTAGCTATGTGGTGCTTCATTAATTTAGTGCCAGATAATATGTTTATCAAGTACTAAATTATTCATGGAAGTGCAGTGCAAATTTATATAGGGGCAGTTCTGGCATGACTAGTTCTGCACCAGTGAATGAGCTTCATGAAGTCAAATTCAGTAACAGTGGAATAAGTTCAATGTGCTTGGTGCATTTATTTGCTGCTTAATTCTGTTAAAATCTCACAGAAAATACCACTTCATCACTATAGACCTTAACGTTTCATGGTACATTGACACTTTTCTGTTAAAAATATATTCTAAGCCAAAAATATAAATAATGTTGGGCTTACAAAGGGAATAGGTGGCATCTGTGACTGGCAGAAAGAATATCAATGAGTTCACTGCATTGGAAATGTTAGCATGCCAGTACCTCGATGGAGATTTTTGGGAATGGACTTAATGGTTGGGAGGGACCAAGATACTTGTATTGAGATTCTGGGTTTATATGTCCCTGCTGCTTTGAGTGGTTAGAGAACTGCCTTAGTAACCAGTAAAGCCAGTGTTTGATTCCCACTAGAACTCCTTGTGGCCTAGGGCAAGTTGCTGAACCCTCCATTGCCTCAGAAGAAATGTCTGGCAGTCTACTTATGGACAAGAAAACCCAAGAGCTTCTTTGTCACCAGGAATCAGCACTGACTCAATAGCACACATTGTATTGTACAGCTTTGAATATAAAAGGAGTAATTTTATACGAGCTGCCTAGAGTTAAATCTTAGCATTTCAATGATATACAGACATAAGTGAGCACTTTCATGTGCAAATGATGCAATTGCTATTTTGTTAGTATGCACATTCATCCAATCACATGTATTTTCACAAATGGGTTTGGGCAGAGGATAGAGAGAGCACAAAGATACAGGCAGAAATGATAAATTCTTATACTGCAGACGTGTTCCTTACAAATTTAGGCAAAGGCATTTACACCAGTCCTAGGCCTGATGTAAGTGCTCCTGCTGTATTGTGACGTGTGTTTTCAGCCATTTATGCTCATATTTTATAAAGCCAAATGTGCACATACTTGACTTTACAAAATAGGCTTGAAAAACATACATAAAACACACATGAACTAGGCAAGAGTTTATAAATTTACTCTCCATGTGAACAATTGTCAGTAGCATGTAGGCAGCTATAATGTCCATTTGAAAAGTGCCCTCCTTCAATGTAGCCAAAATTCGCACTTACAGTTAAGGTAGGATAAAAAGAATATACCTGGGGTTCTTTTTTAATTCCTCTTGGGCGTTTTCCAACATGGACTTTAGGGAGGTTATTTTAATAGTGCTATTCATGATTTGGACATCTGCAAATGGCTATGCAGATATACAAATCACAGAGATGTCTCTAGAAACATTTTAGCAGCTGAGCCTGTTGATGTCCCCAGTGCAAGGATGTCAAAGTCTGAACGGGGCCGTGGTGGAGGTGTGACCAAGGCAATCCGAAAAGCCTGGGTGTCCTTGTCTGATCTCAGAAATGCCCTGGATGTCCTGAATTGCATCTAAAGTTACACCTGCTCCAAGCATGAATAAGCATCATAAAAATGATCATTTCATCAGGCAAGCATCTGGAAGGTATGGAGAAGGAGCTACATTTATGCCCCCTGTATTTTACACTGTATCAGCGCACATTGACGGGGAAAGGGGGCTCATGTTTTCTCTTTGCAATGTCTCTGAGATGGACATTCTCGATGCAGGCATCCCTACTGGGGACATCTATGTGCCTGCCCACAGGCATGTCACGTTTGTTGATGTTTATGCTCCTGAAATCAGCTGGAGACATAGATGTCCCTGGCACTTTGTTGCCTGTTCTGCTCTTGATGTCCCCAGTTTAACTTGGATGTCGTTTCTAAAAACCCCCTCTGCACGAAAGCCAATGCAAAGTCCAGTGGTCCTTATTTACTGCTCTCTGTGGCTAATCTGCATTTTTAAAGTGGAACTCTGAGAGAGGAGCCTCCTTTGAAAATGAGCCTGCCTGCAGGTAGCCACAGACCTCCTTGTCCACGTTCAAAACCGAATCCTATGGGCCCGATATTCAAAGGCATTTACAGAGCTTGCCACCAAGTAGAGGAGTAGCCTAGTGGTTAAAGCAGCTGCCTAGTACCTGGAAGGTCAAGGGTTTGATTCCCACTGATATTCCTTGTGACCTTGGGCAAGTCACTTTGCTCCAGAAGAAAAGACCTGGCAATCTACCTCTAGCAATACATTGCCAAGAAAACCCAGGCAGGTGGGCCAGCACTGGCTTGAGAACATTAAAAAATGCAACTTATTAATGCCCCTAAGTGGGATATTCAGCAGCACTAACCCAGCTAGTGCTGTTAGATATCTGTGGGTACTGCTACACCCCCCCCCCTAATACTATATGGTTAGGAATGGAAGTGGTGCCTGTTGCTTACCAGGCAGTGGTGATATTGGGCCACTGCCTGGGTAGCCACCAACAGGCAAAGGCTGGCCAAACTTTGCCAACTGGACAGTGACTCAATATTGTTGCTGCTTGGTTAGCTTCCAGGCTGTGGTGGCCCCTGGCATTGAATATTCAGTGGCGATGGCTATGCACTTTAAGAGTGCTAGTCAGTGCTGCTGGATATTAGGCCCTACATGTTTAACTGACAGTTAACAAAAAAAAAGGGAAAACAGATGCAAAACACCTCTTCATCCCCCCAAAAAACGAGATATCATAGCCATAGATCTGAAACTATAAACACGTCTAAATATTAAATACTCGACAAGGTTCATGAAAAGGCTCTTCGGTGACTACATGTCTGTATTTACCTACTTGCACATATATACAGAAGTATTATTATTTTTATTTATTTATTTATTTAACAGTTTTTATATACCGTCTTTCTTCAATTCAAGATGGTTTACAGAGAACATAACATGACAGTATATTTCAACTGATTACATAGAACCGAATAGTCACTTTTTGGGGTATTTAATATTTAAAAATGCTTAATATTTTCAGATCTGTGGGTAGTGGATAAATGTGCATTTCCAATAATACTGAATTAATAAAAAGTTAGTCTAATTTACGAAAATAAGTTTCAAAAGTGAGAAAAACACTTTGACCAATGGCTTAAGTGCTGGTGTTATAAAAAATCAAAATCAAAGCAAATGTATAGAGGTTCACATAATGTGGCACTTGGTACGGTAAGTACATTTTTTGAGATAGCATAGTAATTTTTTTCCACCGAATTAGAGATTTCCCAAAGTACATAGATGGGGCTGTGTATGCTGCGAGAGCCTGTCATTCCTGCACAGTTGTACAGTGTATGGAAAAGTCTCTAAAGCAAACCTATGGTACATTACGCTCATCTGGCAAATCCTTGTGAATAAGAGAAGGCAGGGAACTGTTTTCCAAGAAAAATAATGCCTGTTGATTAATAGCTGTCTTTGCAGAGTGGGACAAAATGTTCTTGTGCATATTTTTGTTGCAAGAAAAATTGGCCAGAATCGATAAACTTGGTTCCCCTAA
Source organism: Ichthyophis bannanicus (assembly GCA_033557465.1). Taxonomy (NCBI): domain Eukaryota; kingdom Metazoa; phylum Chordata; class Amphibia; order Gymnophiona; family Ichthyophiidae; genus Ichthyophis; species Ichthyophis bannanicus. The sequence continues at coordinate 402,087,229 of CM066032.1, read as the reverse complement.
TGCCTTTATTGTGCAAGCAAGATTTAGTTCTGCCTGGGCTCATCTGCTTGTGAGTAATGTGAGAACAGTCTTTCTTGCTATATTTACACACAATGTCATGGGTGATTGAATTATCTGAATAGGGGACCTTCCCTTAAGCAGGACATATGCTTATGTTCCAGCACCTTAGTGTGTAAGGATGTTTAGATTTTGGCTTAAACTATTTGCTTATCTCCAATTTATATCAGGATCTGGAAAGCAGAAAAAAGGAAGTTTACGTCAAATAATTAAACTGAATGGATTTTTCTTTATATCCTTGACGTTCTTCAGTTCCATTTCTATGATTTAACCCTTCATTCACTCAGAGGACTTATAGTCCATATGGTTGTGTTGTTGATTCTGTAGGACCCATTGGGGATATCTCCTTCTATTGCACATCCATTACTCATAATATCACAGTGAACCCACTACTCTAGGATTTTCAATGGCACTGTCTGGATAGTGCTGATGGAAATTTCTCTGCTGCAGCTGTGATGTTCTCATCAATAAAGAAGATTGAGGAACACACTAAAAAGATTTGGCACTAAATTTTTAGCATTGTGCTAACAAATCAAAGGCCCTTTTTTGTAAACTGCATTAGGTGGCGTGTAATGCATGTTTAGCACAAAGGCTAACATGCAGTGTAAAGCCTTCAAAGTAACTGACAGGGGCGGGATCAGCATACTACTGGCAGTTAACGTATGGATGAGTACCCTAACACGTGGCACAAGCACCTATCTCCACCTATTGCACCCATGCAAATGGCAACGCATACCGTCTCCTGTATTATCTGCAATGTACTCTCCACCCATTCAGTATCCCAATGTGAGTGTGGCAGTTAACGTGTGATTCAACCTGTGGGAACTGTCATGCCCCCGTGGTAACAGTTAGCACAGGTCCAAACACACCATTACTGTGTCCAAAAATGCATATTAACTGCTTAGTGCACTTTAGTAAAAGGGTCCCTAAATGTGTGCTAATGAATGCACATTCCTAGCAAATATCTCTGGCTATGATCCCTTGAGTTTTCTCTCCCTAAGTCCTAATGTCCTTCTTTGCTTCTTGAGCATCTCCCTGGGTTCCATGTGTAGGAAACTCCTGCTCCTTAATGAATCATCTTTCCATGCTTCGGATCCTTTGTTTGTTTGTGCATTTTACTCTTCCGCCTCCTTCTCAGTTGTATCTTATTACCTCCTTCCCCTTTCTATTTTGGGTGAACACCTCTCCCTTCTTATGACAGGTACCAGTTGGGTATCACACTTTCTTTAATCTTGCTGGGAGATGTGTCTCTCAGGTTGGGAGATCCCTTAGCATGGCTCTCCTTTGTCTCGTTCCTCTTTGGACAGAAACCTCTTTCCATTATAACAGAAATCTACATATAGGAAAACTCTTCTCTCTTGTCACTTGTGGCTTACTCTAAATTCAGTTTCACCCTAAACCAGGGATCTCCAACTCCAGTCCTGGATATGCATGAGATACATTTTATTACAATGGGGGCGGTGCCTGAAAATATAGGTCATGCGTACTCATTAGGGACATCCTGAAAACCGACTGGTTTGCAGCCCTTCAGGACTGGAGTTGGTGACCCCTGCCCTAAACTTATTCTTTGCAATTAAAACCCCACTTGTGTGGAGCCAGAGGGATAAACTCCTGCCCTAATTAATATCAACATAGTCAGCAAGGATCTCCTGCTATTATAGATCAAGGAAGCAACCATTTCAACAACCTTCCAAGGAAGTGCAGTAGCCAAATGTTACACTTCACTAATCTGCTGCACATGTATAGCCCTTTTACAGAGACACACTACTCAAACAGGGGCCCTACACAACAATAAAAAACCCAATAAAATAATGAACATACTTCTATTTTAATACAATTAGAACAAAATATTTTTTATATTACATAACATTATAACATAGAATGAAAGATTGATCCAAAGTTATAATATTTGAACCACTGATTTTCCCAAGTATACCATTGTCAATACTTGGAAAAACTACTGATCTGAGGCATATCATATCCGAGGGAAAGTTTGCTTGAAAACTAATTTTGCATAGCCTTTCAAAAAAATAGCAATGTGTCTCATCCCGAATCTCCTTCAGTGAAGCATTCCATAGCATGGGGTAATCTCAGAAAACGCCCGATTTCTCGTTTCCATTAACTTTCTCTCTCGAAGATCTAGTTGATTGAAAGCTTCCTGCAGGTTCAGGGGTGGATTGTGGGGGAAAGAAAATGGGCTTTGTGAAGTGAAGGAGAGAGGGGCACTGAGGATGCAGGAGAGAGACTCGGCCCTCTCCCACCCTTACGTCCCCTCCCAGTGTCAGACTGCTTCTCTTCTCCTCATGTTATTGCTGGGCCTGTGGCCTTCGCATCTGACACCACTGTTAAGTAGCTAAAACTGCTTACACAAGAAACTTCTCTCTCTGCAGGTCTGGCTAGTGCACTCATCAACTTTATAAACACATTTCACTGCTTATTTTACACGATTCTGCCACTGCACCTCACGCCTCTGTGCAGCACTCGCTGTTACACCAGCACTGAGACCCCCTTGCCCCTCCCACACGAACACATGGCTGTGCCAGTGCAACTCTAAATGAGTACCTGAGGGAACAGAAGATAACAGTGACTTGCTCAAGGAAAACCAGTGGAGAAACAAAATTTGACCTCTGACTCTCTTGGTTATCAGCCCATTGTCTAACCAGATGGGACATTCCTTCCCCAGATTTATCCTTTTGCAAAAGACTCAACATAGGATGTCAGCTGTATGCATTTCCTTCACAGCTGGTTTAGTTTTCTAACCCAAGCTCTTTTTTCTTTTTTTTTTATGAGGACAAAGCTAGCCCCAGTTAAATTTCCCTTGCATGGTGTGTTTGTACTGTATGTTACTTAGAACAACAATTCCTCCCTCCAGCTTTCCCTACCTAGCCACCAATTTCCTTTCTACTATACCTCCAGAAAACAAAGCCAAACCCTGAATACAAGCAATGAAAATCTTCAGTGAGCCACCTCTTTTCTCCTCTTCTGTGCATTTAGTTTGCCTTGTTAGGCTTTGGTTTTTGTTCACTGAGGACCATACCAAACTAGAAATGCACCCTGTGAAACTAACGAATCTGATGCCCCCACTCCACCCAGACATGTCCCGTAACTCACTCTTATTGAGCTTCCTGGAAGCCCAGTAATGACATTGGTGCCCCTTCGGTACTTGCGTCCTTTGCTACTGAACCATGTGCACAACCCTAGGTACATCCCCGTGTTCACTGGGAAAGGTTTTGAATTTTACTGGCCAGACATTTGTTAGTTCTATCCTCCTATGGCCATTGCCATTACCTAATTGCCTCCACTGTAGAATTTAGGGACACAATATTGATTTGTGACGGCTATGTGCTTCTAAGGAGCATTACCATTGCTGCTGAACTTTATTTCTGGATATTTAGTCCAAGGCTATATCTGGATTCAATCTGGGGTCTGCCACAATGTGCTCCAATGAACCGCATGGTGTGGAAGCTAACAGTGAGGTGGCGATATTCAGCAACTGCCTGGTTAGATTCGGTGGCAAAAGTTAGGACAGCTTTTGCTGTGCCTAACTTTTGCCGCTGAGGGATAACCGGGCAGCTGCCCAGTTATCCCCAGGTACCACCCCCGGAATGCCACTGACACCCTCTAATGCTAAGTGGTTAGCATCAGGGCGTATAGTGCTGCTGAATATCCTGTTTAGGGGCATTTACAGGGTTTACAGCTGTGTAAACTGTGTAAATGCCTTACAGTATGGGGCGCTAATTATATTGACCCCGACACTGTAAGGCATTTGCATTGTTTACAGAGTTACAAACTGTGTAAATGCCCCTAAGCAGGATATTTAATGGCACTAAAATGGTTAGTGCCGCTGAATATCCCAGAATAATGCCTCTATATGCCCCAATGCTAACCGCTTAACATCAGGGTGTGTTGGAAGCGTTCTGGGGGAAGTACCCGAGGATAACCTTGCAGCGGCGATATTCAGCCTGGTTATCCCTCAGCAGTGAAAGTTTGGTGCAGCAAAAGCTAACCAGACAGTGGCTGAATATCGCCATTGCATGATTAGCTTTGGCGCTGTGGCGGCAAATCTGGATATTCAATGCTGGTGGCCAGATATCTGGGGTTCAAGTTCGGCAGCAACGGCTATGTGCTTTAGAGGTGCATAGCCATCACAACTCAATGTCAGGCCCATTGTCTTTTAGATCTATCAAAGGTCAGAGACTGTCTTCTTATCTTTTACTTCTCCTGTCCTGTAATGATCTCAAGTCCCACCCACTACCAATTAAACATCACATTATATAAAAATGTATCCCTGGAACTTAGACCCAGAGGACTAAAGCAAACCTACAGTAACAAAACCAGGTCAACATCTGTCCAAGGGATAAAATCTACCCACTTTACTATTACTACTAATCATTTATATAGTGCTAATAGGCATAGATAGCACTGTACACTTACCCATAAAAGACAGTTCCTGCTCCATAGAGTTTACAATCTACTAAGACAGACAAGGACTTGGAACAACACATTTTGAACACACTTAAAGAGATTTAACTGCTTTTTCTCTGAAAGAACAGCTGGGAAACCAGCTGGTAGATCTCTCTCTTTTGCTTTAACAGATACCTAAGCTCCACAAACTGAACAATGGCTGGGAAAAATCGTATTGCTAAAGCTGTTGCCCCCATTACAGAGGTCCAGACAGAGGTCCCAATGCCAGTTGCAGGACCAGTTCCATGTGTAGGATGCCTGCATGCTGAAGCTCTCAGGAAACAAGTGGAGGAACTCAGAGAGGAGGTGGCAAGGCTGAGGAACATTAAAGACAGTGAGAAGTACATTGATGAGATTATTTTTGCAACATCCAAGCTCTCCAGCAGAGGAGAAGATGGGTGCCTACAGAATGACGAAGGTTCGACACAAGTCACCAGGACTTGCAGAATCACCAATCCAACTTCTCCAGCCCTTGAATTGAAGAACTATCATGCAGCCCTGGAACTGGAGGAGGTGAAAGCATCCCTGGAAAGGGAAGAACCAGAGCTCAAGTGCCACAAAGTTGCAGAATCAGTGACCACAAGGAAGCGAAGGGTAGTGGTGATTGGTGGCTCTCTTCTGAGGGGTACTGAGGCATCCATCTACCGACCAGACTTGATGTCCAGAGAGGTATGCTGTCTGCCAGGTGCCAAAATCTGAGTTGTTACAGAGAGTTTGCCGAGACTCATCAAGCCCACTGACTATTACCCAATATTGCTAATCCATATTGGCACAAATGATACTGCCAGGTATCCCTCTGAGCATATCAAAAGTGACTTCATGGCTCTGGGACAGAGGGTGAAGCAGATAGGGGTGCAGGTGGTGTTCTCTTCAATCCTCCCTGTTGAGGGTAAAGGCCAAGGCAGAGAAGCTCGCATCCTGGAGATGAATGCATGGCTGCATGGATGGTGTCATCGAGAGCGTTTTGGTTTCCTGGACCATGGGATGCTGTTCCAAGGGTTGCAGAGCAGGGATGGTGTTCATCTGTCCAAGAAAGGTCAACGTGTCTTCAGTAGCTGACTGGCTAATCTACTGAAGAGGGCTTTAAACCTGATTCGTTGGGAATGGGTGAAGACAGCCCCCAGGTAAGTGATACATAAAATACCTTTATGGAAATGGGTAAAAGGTGCAACATATGGACAGCGATGTGTATAAATGCCCATAGCATGGGAAATAAGATCCCAGATGTTGAAGCTTTAATGGGAGAGACTGACTTGGATTTAGTAGCAGTTACAGAAACATGTTTCACAGAAAACCATGACTAGGATGTAACTATACCAGGCTATACTTTATTCAGAAAGGACAGGGTAGGAAGAAGGGGAGGAGGAGTGGCACTATATATAAAAAATAATATTAAAGCTTTAGAATTACAGAGCTTAAAAGGGAGAGAGGAGGCACTGTGGGTTAAACTAGAAAGAGGGAAATAGAAATCTATTTGCATTGGCCTGATATGCAGACCTCCCTCACAATAGGAAGAGGTGGATGGAGAGTTAATTGAAGACATACGCAGCATTGCTAGGAAAGGGGACGTGCTACTGATAGGAGATTTCAATATGCTAGATGTTGATTGGCACATTCCGGCTGCAGTATCATCTAGAAGTAAGGAGATCCTGGATTCTCTACAGGAAGAACTATTCAGGCAATTGGTAACAGAACCCACACATGAAGGGGCCATACTGGACTTGGTGCTTACCAATGCCGAAAGTGTTTCTGATGTTATATAGTGGGAGATAATTTTGCATCCAGTGATCACCAGATGGTGTGGTTCAGTGTTAGGACTAGGGCTGCTAGAATCCATTCAAAAGCAAGGGTCTTAGACTTTAGGAAAACTAACTTTGTCAAGATGGGCCAATATCTCAGGGAGTCATTAGCGGGATGGGAACAGCTGGGGGATGTAGAAAAACTGGGCAAAACTGAAAGGGGATATTTTAAGGGCAACCAACCTTTTTGTTAAAATGGTAAATAAAGATAAAAGGAAAAGGAGACTGATATGGTTTTCAAAAGAAGTAGCTGAAAAGGTGAAGAAAAAGAGGGAGGTCTTCATGAAATACAAGAGATCACAGATAGAGGAAGACAGGCATGTATATTTGGAAAAACCTAGAGAAGCTAGCAAAGTAGTCAGGAAAGCAAAGATTCAAAAAGACAATGAAATAGCCAATGCAATAAAATGGAGGGATAAGACATTTTCCAGATATGTCAGTGAGAAGAGGAAGGGCAAAAGTGGTATTGTCAGACTGAAGGGTAAAGGGGAGGAATATGTAGAAGCTGATGAGGATAAAGCCGAATTGTTTAACAAATATTTCTGTTCTATGTTTGCAGTTGAAGAACCAAGAGCATGACCTCAGAAAACACCCATAAACAGGAACAGAAGGGAGGGGCATCTTGAACAATTTTCAGAAGACTGTGTTCATGAGAAACTAGCTAAACTTAAAGTAAACAAAGTGATGGGACTGGATGGGATACATCCTAGAATACTGAGGGAACTTGGGGATGTTCTAGCAGCTCCACTGACTGACCTTTTCAATGCCTCGGAGTCGGGAGTGGTGCCAAAGGACTGGAGAGAGGCTCATGTGGTCCCTTTACATAAAAGTGGAAGTAAGGATGTGGTTGAAAACAACAGGCCAGTTCGTTTAACTTCGGTGGTGAGTAAAGTACTGAAAACGCTGCTGAAAGAGAAAATAGTGAGGTTTCTGGAGTCCAGCGGATTACAGGATCTGAGGCAGCATGGTTTCGCCAGAGGCAGGACTTGTCAGACAAATCTGATTGATTTCTTTGACTGGGGGACCAGGGAGTTGGACTGAGGGAGAGCCCTAGATGTGGTGTATTTAGATTTCAGTAAAGCCTTTGACACCGTTGCTCACAGGTGACGTATAAACAAACTGAGCACCCTAGTGATGGGCCCTAAAGTTACTGCTTGGGTTGGAAATTGGTTGAGTGGGAGGTGACAAAGGGTACAGGTAAATGGAGCTCACTCTGAGGAGAAGAAGGTTACCAGTGGTGTTCCCCGGGGATCTGTCCTTGGTCCGATTCTTTTTAACATCTTTGTTAGTGATATAGCTGAAGGACTGTCAGGTAAGGTTTGCCTCTTTGTAGATGATACTGAAATCTGCAATAGAGTAGACACCCAGGAAGGTGTAGATAACATAAGAACATAAGATATGCCATACTGGGACAGACCAAGGTCCATCAAGCCCAGTATCCTGTTTCCAACAATGGCCAATCTAGGTCATACGTATCTAGCAGTTTCCCCAAAAGACACAGGTTCCACAATGCTTGTACTGGGTCAACAATTGATATCCTGGATCTCTTCTTAAATATGGTTTATGGACCTTGTGGTACCGCAGAGCCTATTCATGGAGAAAAAAGGGTTTTAAATCCTGAAAAAAGATTTTATCATCAGCTGCAATGTTATGAGGAGCCCAATAGAGGGAGCAGGAGTGACCTTCCAAGGCCCAGAGAACTGCACCTCAGAGCTGATGAGGTAATGCAACCTAACAGCCAATGGAGAAAAGAGGGAGTTCCCCTGAAGAAAGGCTGGGAACTTGAAAAGGAGGAGCTAGGACAAGTTAGAGAGAGACCAGGGAGAGAGAGACCAAGGAGAGGCATACCAAGGAAGGCCTACCAAAAGGAGGCATATCAAGAAGAGGCTTATCAAGGAAAAGCAGACCACGGAGAGTCACACCACAGAGAGCTTCTGGAAAGGAACCAAGAAGGAGAGCACCATAAGGAGTGTCCAGAGCACCAGAGAGGAAGGAGTTCCTGGCAGGAGGGCATAGTGAATCCGAGGCCACAGAGTTCCAGGAGTCCTTGGTTGAGAGGTACTGGAAAGAAAGGCACAAGGGGAGAAATAAACCCCAGAGTTTGGTGTGAAGAACCGGCAGCAGTAAATGCAAGACACAGTAAGCATTATCTGAGCAAGGATGAAGTCTTTGCTGCAAATGGTAATATTCCTTATTCAAATGGTAAAAGGTGTGAATGTGAGAGAGTGGTGACTCTGCATGAAGGCCAGCTGGAGTGTGAAAAGCCTACTGCTCAAGACAGGCTGAACTACAGCAGAACCAGGCCGTGGGACTCAACTAAACAAGGTAAAATACCTTTTTATTCTGATAAGCAAAATAAGTTAAGAAGACAGGAAACACAAGATACTGGAGTATATCCTCCCTATCAAACTGTTTGTGAAACAGGGCACAAGCCCTTGGTAAAAAGACTGTATAACATAAGGCAGCCTGCAAGGGGAAGTAACTGCCATAACAAACACTCACATGGGCACGGCCCTGACTTGAATGCTGAACATTGGAAGCTAGTAAATGTGTTATATGAGAAACCTCAGTACACTCCTCAAGAGTTTACTGACACTGATTCACAGCTGTCTGATACTCAGCCCATGCAGGTGGAATTCAACGAAGACCCACCTGAAACCCCGATGGACTGTAGCTACTGTCAGACAGGTAGCCTAAAGTCTGTGCATGAAACATAAAACAGTGAACAGTAGCGAATGCCTGTAAAGTTTGTTTATGCCAAGTATTGTGAAGTAACAGTTAAACAAAGCAAGTGTGAATATATTTTCTTTTTGTTGCCTGAAGCAAGGTTTCTTTCAGTTGGTTGAAGTAGTCTCCCATAATTTGAACCATTGTGCTTAAAGGGGAATAAAGCCTTATTTTCCCTACATTCTGGCTAGTGTGTTCTCTTGAACTTTGGCCCCCGGTAGGTCCTGGGAACATTACCAAGACCTCTTACAGAAGGACCAAATTCAAAATATATAAAAAACTCTCATGTCCATCTGACCTGCCCATACCAACCTTGGCCTCTGGGGCGGCAGCATGACAACCTTTCCTCCAGGAACTTGTCCAAACCTTTTTTAAACCCAGCTACACTAACAGCCTTTTACTACATCCTCCGGTAACAAATTCCAGAGTTTGATTACATGTTGAGTGAAAAAATATTTTCTTTTATTAGTCTTAAATAGTTTACCCTGTAGCTTCATTGCATGTCCCCTAGTCTTTCTATATTCTGATAACGTAAACAATCGATCTACATTTACCCGTTCCACTCCGTTCATTAATTTAAAGACTTCTATCATATCTCCCCTCAGCCGTCTCTTTTCCAGGTTGAAGAGCCCTAACCTTTTTAGCCTTTCTTCATAGGAGTATCCTTCCATTCCCTTTACCATTTTGGTGGCTCTTCTCTGAACCTTTTCTGATAACACTATATCCTTTTTAAGATACATGAGGAGGGATCTAGCTAAGCTTGAAGAATGGTCTAGAATTTGGCAGCTGAGATTTAAAGTTAAAAAATGCAAGGTCATGCATTTGGGCTGCAGCAATCCAAGAGAGCGATATAGTAAAGGGGGTGAAGTACTTTTGTCCACTAAAGAAGTGCAGGACCAAGGCGTGATTGTGCCTGATGATCTTAAAGTAGTTAAACAGGTAGAAAAGGCAACAGCAAAAGCTAGAAGGATGCTTGGGTGCATAGGGAGAAGAATGGCCAACAGAAGAAAAGAGGTGATAGTGCCTCTGTATAAGTCTTTGTTGCGACCTCATTTGGAGTATTGTGTGCAATTCTGGAGAACACACCTTCAAAAGGATATAAACAGGCCGGAGTCAGTACAGAGGGCAGCTACTAAAATGGTTAGTGGTCTTCATTATAAAGCATATGAGGACAGACTTAAGGATCTTAATATGTACACCTTAGAGGAAAGGCGGGATAGAGGTGATATGATTGATACGTTTAAATGCCTCCATGGCATAAATGCACAGGAGGAGAGCCTCTTTCAATTGAAAGCAAGCTCTGCTACGAGGGGACACGGGATGAGGGTGAAAGGGGATAGATTCAGGAGTGATATGTGGAAATATTTCTTTACGGAAAGAGTGGTGGATCCATGGAATAGTCTCCCAGTGGAGGTGGTAGAGATGTGGACAGTATCTGAATTCAAAGAAGCATGGGGCAAACAAAGAGTATCTCTAAAGGAAAAAAGGGGACTGTTGTAGTGGTTGATATGGAAGGACAGATTAGATAGGCCATGTGGTCTTTCACTGTTGTCATGTTTCTATGTTTCTTTGTTTCTAAATAAAACAAAAAAGTGACTAGAAATTGTTAAGGGAAATGATCAAAACACACATAGATGAAGACAGGAAAATAAGGGGAGTCAGGATCCAAAAGCAGCCTTGAAGTGATGAGTTTTTAGCCTGGAATTGAATAGGACCTGATATATCGATTCATTGACTTTGATCAATGACTGTCATAAATTCAGAAAGTATCCCAAATCAGAGACATAAATTGTGCTCAAGCAGCCCATACAGAAGGGGGGGGGGGATGGGGGAGGGTGCTCAAGAAAGAAAGGAGCAAAACCTGCAGCCGTTCCGGGATCTTCTGAAGTAGACTCCCCCAATCTGGTTGCCCTTTCAATATTGTTGCTTGTTGTTGTTGTTAAGTGCCGTCGAGTCGGAGTCGACTCATGGCGACCCTCTGGATAGCTATCCTAAATTGTGTTCGGTCTTCAGTCATGCGGCTCATTGTTGACAGACTGGTACCCGTAGCTGCTGTTATTGTATCGATCCATCTCATTGCTGGCCTTCCTCTTTTGCGTTGACCTTCTATCTTGCCAAGCATAATGTCTTTCTCTAATGATTTCTCTCTTCGCATGATGTGTCCAAAGTATGAAAGTCGAAGTCTTGTCATCTGAGCTTTTAAAGAAAGCTTAGGTTTGATCTCCTCTAGTACCGACTGGTTTGTTCTTCGGGCAGTCCATGGTATACACAGTATTCGCCGCCAACACCATAATTGCTTAGGAGTACATAATTTGAACTTCTGACACTGATCCCAGCTCCCCTATCTTCCGAAAAACACTTTGAGGGTCATCCAGAACCTCGAATGGCAGGGATGGATGTCCTGCTTGGATGTCCAACCCCTGCTATTTGCAGGGACCAGATTCTGGACCCAGAGCTTCCCGCATGTACAAGACCTTTGTGCGTGGAGCTCTGGAATGGGACAGAGGAGGCGGTGTCAGGGCAGAGAATGGGAGGAGTGGGGGCGGGACGCACATCCTGGACATACAGGGCTGATTCAGGTCATGGCCCTGTACAACCTGCATTGTCAGGATGGACGTGGGACTTATTCCACTTCAGAGGTGGAATAAGTCCCATGTGTGGCAGGTGTTGGGGCACACAGGGCTGCTGAAGACACAGAGCTGCTAAAGGTATTTGCTCATTGCCCGATACAGGCTGTGGCTGCCCTCACTGAGGACTGGGTGGCAGGGAAAGGAGAGAGGGGGGTGTTGGTCCTTTCAGCACTCCTGCATGGCATCCCGGTGTCATGGCGATGAGATGCCATGGCAGCGAGGCTCCATGCAGGAGCGGAGGGAGGGTTAGTTGTGGAGAGCATTGCTCATCTCGACCATCAGAATTGGGGCCCATCAAAGTGCCCTAATTTTATATACGAGGCCCACAGCTAGAGTGTTATGTAACGGAGTGCTATCAGATGAGTTTACCCTGGAGAGAGGTACAAGACAGGGATGCCCGCTCTCACCGTTGCTTTTTGTGTTGTCACTTGACTCACTGATACGACGAATAGAGATGTCTGATGAAATACAAGGTATAGGCATAGGGAGTCATATGTTTAAGATGGCAGCATTTGCAGATGACATACTGGTTCATTTGCTATCTCCTCAGACGTCGTTGCCCAATTTATTAAAGGAATTCTCTTGTTATGGGGGTTTTGCTGGGCTTTGTATCAATATGGAAAAGTCTGAAGCCATGGATGTGGCAGGGTCAATAAGGGGACATTGGAGAGGAAGTTTTCCGCTTAAGTGGGCAGGTGATACATTTGTGTATTTAGGGATTCTCCTGACGAGAGAACCGCGGGAGCTATATAGGAAAAACATGGAAAGAATCCTTGTAAAAGTTCGTTCACAGCTTCAGGTGTGGTCTCCACTGCCCTTGTCCTTACTGGGCAGGGCGGCAGCACTGGGAATGGTGATTCTGCCTCGGGTGCTTTATTGGCTGCAAACTCTCCCAGTGTGGTTATTGAAGCGTGATTTAAATGCTATTGACCACGAGATTAGGAATTTCCTTTGGAAAGGTGTGCGAGCTCGCATCCCCTTACATAGATTGAGAAGGAGATGGAAGTCTGGAGGGATAGGAATCCCAGATCTTCGGATTTATGCCCTGGCATGCACGGCATATTGGAGACTGGCTAGGGAATACTGAGGTGTATACGCCAAGAGCGCTGGAAGAGGCTCTTGTGGCTCCACAGACCTTGTTGGCAGTATTGCACCAGGAAAATAGGCTCCTGCCTGGTAGAGTGATTAGTAGTGAATTGGTCTACCCGGCACGAAGAGTGTGGCAACATTTGAATAGGCTCTGGGGTGAACCATCAGGGGTTTCAAGCTGGCTACCCATACAGGGGAATGATCAGTTTACACCAGGATCAGAAACGTCAGCATTTGTATATTGGAGGAGACAAGGCATATGTAATATTGGACATGTGGTGGATCAAATGGGGCAGTGTAAATCTTGGGAGACTTTGTGCATGGAGTATGGACTTAGCAGGCGGCATTATTTTGCTTACGTGCAACTCTCTCACTATGTGGCTTCCCTACCACAGGATGCACTGCGGGTGGAAAGATCGGCACAGATATTAGAGTTCTTTGCACTGGGGGAGGAGTCACCGCCTACAATTGCACAGCTTAAAAGACGATTAGATGACTATAGTAGTTTGCCTGATTATAGGGTGGAAGAAGCTTTGTGGGCACAAGAATTGAATATCTTGGTAACTCCTGGTTCACTCCTTCAGGCTTTGAGTGGGATTGCGGGGCTGGTGAGGGGAGCTCGATGGCGGGAGGTACAGTTTAAATGCATCCTACGGGCACATTTCTCTCCAAGACGGGCGTTACGATCCCATCTCACTGAGTTGGGCAGATGCCCAAAATGTCCATGCCCTTTGGCGGACTTAGGACATATGTGGTGGGGGTGTCCGATAGTTTACCTATACTGGAAGAGGATAGCTGATTTTATGAGTAGGATTGTGTTACAGCGAGTCCGTTGGACAGCATCGCTTGTGGTGTTAGATCAGCTTGGACCACTCCACCCGAAAGGGAAATGGGAACGCCTTTTGGTCAGGAAGGCATGTCTGGTGGGTAAAGGCCCGATACTTCATAGGTGGAGAGAAGCGTCAGGTCCCACATATTGGGAATGGCGCAACAACTTTCACCAACTGATGCTTATGGAAAGGAGAGAGGCTAGAGGAAGTGCTCGACGTTGGGCCTTATTCCTGCTAATTTGGGAACCTTATATTCAGATATTGATGCCTCGTGTCCGAAATGAAGTGCTTCAATTGGGTTGAGAAGGTCGTAAGATATTAATAATATAATTAGTATGCATGTTCACTATGGGGGGTTGGTTGCTGAAGGGGGAGGCTGTGGGGTGGGAGGGAGGTTGGTGGGGAAAGGAGGGGAAAGGGGGGGAGAGGGGAATATTGTAAATTCTTTTTTCTTGCTGTATTTGTATGATTGATTTGCTGAGGAATCCAGGTCTGAGAGATCACTAGAAATGCCATTTTTTGAGGTATTTGTTGTTTTTTTAAATATATTGTTTTGCATGTTCTGTATTATTTGGTTTTCAATAAACAGAGTTTACAAAAAAAAAAAAAAGATATCCACATTTAATATTCATGAGATAGTTCTGCATACAATAGAGGCAGTGGATGCAAATCTATATAATTCATATTCATTGGGGATACTACCAAAAGCAGAGAGGTTCCAAAAAAGAGTAAAGTAGCCCAAATGCCTTCGAGTATGGAGCAGACAGAGTTTAAAGATCCCAAATTACCCATGCCTAAAAATAGCCAGATTAATATGAATTAAATACAGTCTCTAAAATGCTTGTATGCAAATGATAGAAGTCTAAAAAATAAGATGCAAGAGTTAGAATATACAGTATAGCACGAAATGAGAGGTTAGATATGATTGGCATCTCAGAGACATGGTGGAAGGAGGACAATCAGTGGGACACTGTGATACCTGGGTACAAACTATATCGTAATGATAGAGCTGATCAAATTGGTGGAGGGGTTGCGCTCTATGTTAGAGAGGGCATTGAGTCAGAAAGGATTAAAGTTTTGCAAGAAACAAAATTTGCTGTAGAATCTCTATGGATTGAAATTCCATGTAAAAAGGGGAAGGCGATGGCAGTGGGGGTGTACTATCGACCGCCTGGCCAGAATGAACAAATGGATGATGAAATGCTCAAAGAAATCAAGGAAGCTAACAAAAGTTACAGCGCAGTAATAATAATGGGTGATTTCAATTACCCTTGTATCGACTGGGTCAGTGTCACAGCAGGACATGCTAGGGAGATAAAGTTCCTAGATGAAATAAATGACTGCTTCTTGGAGCAGCTGGTTCATGAACTGACCAGAGGGGAAGCCATATTAGACCTAGTCCTTAGTGGAACACCAGATCTAGTGCAAGAGATAAGGGTGTTGGGGCCACTTGGCAATAGTGATCATAGCATGATCGCATTAGATTTAATTAGTGGAGGAGGGATAGTAAGGAAATCCACAGTAATACCTTTTAACTTTCGAAAGGGAGACTATGATAAAATGAGGAAAATAGTTAAGAAAAAACTAAATGGAGCAGTTGCAAAGGTTAAAGACTTACATCAAGCTTGGGTGTTGTTGAAAACGACTATCTTGGAAGCCCAGACCAGCTGTATTCCACGCTTTAAGAAAAGTGGAAGGAAGTCCAAAAAACTGCCAGCATGGTTTAAAGGTGAGGTCAGAGAGGCTGTTGTTGCCAAAAAAGCATCTTTCAGAAAATGGAAAAAAGAGCCAAACGACGAAACCTGGAAAAAGCACAAGCACTGGCAAGTCAAATGCAAGGCATTGATAAGGCAGGTAAAGTGAGAATTTGAGAAGAAGCTTGCTGCGGAAGAAAAAACACGAAATAAAGACTTTTTCAAGTACATTCGTAGCAAAAAACCTGTGAGAGAGTCAGTTGGTCCATTAGATGATAGAGGGGTTAAAGGGGCACTAAGAGGCGACAAGGCGATAGCGGAGAGACTGAATGAATTCTTTGCTTCGGTCTTTACTGAGGAAGATGTAGGGATGTTACCCATGACTGAAGTGATATTTAAAGGTGTGGAAGAATTGAAGGAAATATCGATACATCGGGAAGATGTCTTACAACTATTAGATAAACTGAAGAGTAGCAAATCACCTGGGCCGGATGGTATACATCCAAGGGTGTTGAAAGAACTGAAATATGAGATTGCAGACCTGCTATAGTAATCTGTGAATTTTCATTAAAATCAGCTGTAATACCTGAAGATTGGAGGATCACCAATGTAACGCCAAAGCAACGAAAAAGGACCTGACACAAGTCATACGGAAAATAATAGATAACTCTCTCTCCAAGGGAACAATGCCAAACTCCCTGAAGCTAGCCACAATATGTCCAGTCCCCAAGAAAACCACCTTGGCTAAAACTGACCCCACCGCCTACAGACCCATATCAAGCTTACCATTCCTGTCCAAGATCATCGAGAAAACAGTGCAACACCAACTCCAACAACACATCGACATCCACAGTCCACTGGACCCCAATCAACGCGGTTTCCGACCCAGACATGGGATTGAAACCATACTGATTCAGCTATTCGACAGCCTATTGAGGACAATCGACAACACCAGAATGGGCATCATCATGATATTCCTAGACATCTCCTCAGCATTCGACACTGTCTGCCACACAACCCTACTAAACAGACTACAGGAGGCAGGCCTACACAGCACCACCCTGAGCTGGTTTACATCTTACCTCACCAACAGACAACTACAAGTCAAGCGTGGAACAAAGACCTCTCAACCATTCAGAGCCACTCAAGGAGTCCCACAAGGCTCAGCTCTCTCCGCCCTGCTATTTAACATCTACGTACAACCCATCTGCACCATCATCAAGGACCACAAGATTCAATACACCATATACGCAGATGATATAATGATATTCACACCAATCAATCTGGACAACCCGGACTACTCCAACATAGCCAACTGCTTCCAACAAATGGCAACCTGGCTGCAGAAAAACAACCTATCAATAAATTACAACAAAACTGAAGCTCTATTCATCACAAGAAACCGGACATTCTCACCATCGGCCTCCATCAACCTAAACAACACCATCATATCGGTAAGACAAGAAATAAAATACTTGGGAGTAACGCTCGACAAGGACCTCAACCTCCAGTCCCACATTGTAAAAACAACAAAGAGCGCTTACATCAAAATGAGGACAGTCAGAAGGCTCAAACCCATCCTCGCCCATGAACATTTCCAAACAATCTGTCAAGCCATCATCACTCCAACTCTAGTAATCACATCTACCAAGGGCTACCAAAAAAGACAATAAAACCACTACAGCTAGCACAGAACACAGCCGCACGACTCACAACAGATTACACGATTCACAACCACATCACTCCCATACTGTACCACTTACACTGGCTCCCAATCAGCTCTAGAGTCCAATTCAAAGTACTTCTACACATATTTAAAATAATGCACAACCTCTCAGCAGACAGCCTACGTCCTCTCATAAAAACCAATGACAACAAGAGACCAAGAAGAAAAGGAACCTCAGACACAATCAGAACACCAAAGGAATTTGCTAAAACAAGGATGGCCACATCAAGGAGGGCACTCTCCCTGGCAGTACCCGCTATGTGGAACTCCCTCCCAGACCACATAAGATCAACCAAGAACCTCAAGGACTTCAGAAAACTTCTTAAGACTGCTCTATTTACAGAACATTTCAAGGACCTCACATAAATGGCTCCTATTTTCTACCTTCAAGACATTACAGGATCTCGATCCTAGCACGCCTCTCAAACAGTCCCATTATTGTATATATGTATATAGCTCATTATGTAAATAGTTCACCGATATAATCTAACACACTGCTCCACACACCACTCTTCTCAGTTCTCCCACTGCATGCTACAGACCACACATTATTATTGATTTTGATTGATGTGCCAAACCGCCTTGATTTAACGATAAGGCGGTATACTAAATCCTTCTAAATAAATAAAATAAATAAAAATAGCGAGTGAGGTTATCAAATTTGCAGATGACAGAAAGCTATTTAAAGTTGTTAAAACCCAAGAGGATTGTGGAAAATTGCAAGAGGATATTGATAAATTGGAAGACTGGGCATCAAAATGGCAGATGAAATTTAATGTGGACAAGTGCAAAGTTATGCACTTAGGGAAGAACAACCCAAACTATGGTTACACGATGCAAGGTTCCACATTAGGAACCACCACCCAGGAAAAAGATTTAGGCGTCATTGTGGATAACATGTTAAAACCCTCTGCCCAGTGTGCAGCCACGGCCAAGAGAGCAAATAGAATGCTAGGTATCATAAGGAAATGGGCTGTGATGGTGTGGAGGGGGGGGGGGGAACGGACTGGAAATGGGCTGTTATGGTGGGGGGGGAAAAAGACTGAAATTGGGCAGTGTTGGTGGGGAGGGGGGGTAACAGACTGGAAATGGGCTGTGATGGTAGGGGGATAGGACTGCAAATGGGCTGTGATGTTGGGGGGGGGGAACGGATGAAATGTGCTGTGATGGTGGTGGGGGGAAACAGACTGCAATTGGGCTGTGATGTGGGGGGAAACGGATTGCAAATGGGCTGTGATGGGGGGACTGTAAATGGGCTATGATGGTGGAGGGGAATGGACTGGAAATGGGCTGTGATGGTGGGGTGGATAGGACTTCAAATGGGCTGTGATGGTGGGGGGGAACGGACGAAATGGGCTGTGATGGTGGGGGTGGGAACGGACTGGAAATGGGCTGCGATGGTGGGGGGGATAGGTTTGCAAATGGGCTGTGATGGTGGGGGGAATGGATGAAATGGGCTGTGATGGTGGGGGGGGGGGGCTAGGGCTGGAAATGGGCTGTGATGGGAGGGCTAAAATTGGAAATGGGCTGATGAAGAGCTGGATTAGGACTGGAAATGGGCTGATGGGGGCTGGAATAGGACGAAGTGGGCTGACGAGGGAGCTAGGATTGGAAATTGGCTGATGGGAGACTGGAATGGAACTGGAAAAGAGCATATGGGGGGCTAGGACTGGAAATGGGCTGAAGAGGAGCTGGAATAGGACTAGAAATGGGCTGATGGGAACGTGGACTGCAAATGGGTGATGGGCTGGAATATAACTGGAAATGGGCTGATGGGGGCTGAAATAGGACTGGAAGTGGGCTGATGGGAGTTGGAATAGGACTGGAAATAGGATGATGGGGGGCTGGGAATGGAACTGGAAAAGAACATATGGGGGGCTAGGACTGGAAAGGGCTGATGTGGAGGCTTGGGAGATTGGGACTAGAAGGGGCGGATGCTAGGTGGGTCTAGAATTGTAAGGGAGCTGATTTTGGGGGAGGACTAGAAAGGGATGGGGAATGAGAATGGAGAGGGGAAAAGATATTTTGTGTGGGAGGGAAGAAAAGTCTACGTTGGGCCGGGTATTGGAAGAGTAAGTAGAGATTGAGAATGGAAGGGTGAAATTTGAGTGGATGATAAAGGAATAAGGAAAGAAATGGGGGAAAGAGCAAAAGGGGAAAGATCAGTATGTTAAAGCAGATATAGAAAAAGAAAATGGAAAAAATTTCTAAAAGAGAAGAAAGGACAATTGGATAGTTCGCAGAAGACATGAAGAAACCAGAAGAAAGAGACTGGAGCAATTGCAACTGAAAAAGAAAATGCACAAACAACAAAAGGTAGAAAATACTTTTTTATTTTGAATTTATTAACTGGACTATATCAGCTCTGGGAAACGTCTTTTGAGTTTTGTTTAGTACAAGAGGAAATTAATTTATAGTTTTATTTCTCCAGTGTTATTCTACATCCCAAGTTTGGCTTTTGGGGTTCCCAGTTTAATTATTGTCTTCCTATTTCTAAATTGTGATCCCTTGTTCTTTGGTGATGGTCTATGTCAGCGATGGCGAACCTATGGCACGCGTGCCAGCTGTGGCACGCGAAGGCCTTGCAGCTGGCACGCGTGAAGGTCCGCAGAAAAAGAAAAAGCGGGCTCTGGCTGCTGCCGCGGACGCGGCAGCATGCAGTGTCCCGCGGGGCCCCCTCCGCCCGCTAAGCCCCTCTGCAAGGGCTTTCAGATTCGCGAGGGAGACAGCGTCTCCCTAGCGTCTCTGTTAAGCCCGCAGGGGCTAATGGGAAATTTCCCATCAGCCCCTTTAGAGGGACTGATGGGAAATTTCCCATTAGCCCCTGCGGGCTTAACAGAGACGCGAGGGAGACGCTCTCCCTCGCGAATCTGAAAGCCCTTGCAGAGGGGCTTAGCGGGCGGAGGGGGCCCCGCGGGACATTGCATTCTGCCGCTGCCGCGGCAGAAGCCAGAGCCAGCTGCTTTTTTTTTTTTTTAAATTTGCCATGGGGGGTGGGTTAGGACTGCTAATGGGCTAGGGGGGGGGGGGTTAGGACTGCTAATGGGCTGGGGGGTTAGGACTGCGAATGGGCTAGGGGGGGTTAGGACTGCTAATGGGCTGGGGGGTAGGACTGCTAATGGGCTGTGGGCTGATGGGGGCTGTCTGGAAATGGGTGATGGGGGTTAGGACTGGTAATGGGCTATGGGGGGGGGGTTAGGACTGCTAATGGGCTAGAGAGGGGGGGGTTAGGACTGCTAATGGGCTAGGGGGGCGTAGGACTGCTGATGGGGAGGGGTTAGGACTTGAGGTGGGCTGTTGGGTGGGGTTAGGACTGGAAATGGGCTGATGGGGGGTTAACACTGGAGGTGGTCTGATGGGGTTAGGACTGGTAATGGGCTATGGGGGGGTTTAGGACTGATAATGGGCTATGGGGGGCTGGGACAAGAAATGGGCTGATGGGGAGGGGTTAGGACTTGAGGTGGGCTGATGGGGTTAGGACTGGTAATGGACTGTGGGCTGATGGGGGGGGGGTTAGGACTGGCAATGGGCTATGGGGGGCTGACTGGAAGTGGGCTGATGGGGGGTTAGGACTGGAAGTGGGCTGATGGGGGGTTAGGACTGGTAATGGGTTATAGGGGGGGCTTAAACTGAAAATGGGGTGATGGGGGGTTAGGACTGGAAGTGGGTTGATGAGGGGGGGATAGGACTGGTATTGGGTTGGGGGGTTGCTAGGACTGGAAATGGGTTGGGGGGCTGCTAGGACTGGAAATGGGCTGATGCAGGGACTAGAAGGGAATGGATGCTGGGTGAGGCTGGAACTAGAAGGGAGCTGGTGTTGGGTGAGGATTAGAATGGGATGGGGCTGGGAGAGTAAAATGGAGAGGGGAAAAATATTTTGTGTGGGAGGGATAAAAAATCTACAATTGTCCGGGTATTGGGAGAGTAAGTGGGGATTGAGGATGGAGGGGTAAATTTTGAGTAGATGAAATAGGAATGAGGAAAGAGCAAAAGGAGAAAGATTAGTATGTTAAAGCAGATGTAGAGAGAGAATGGAAAAAAAACCCAAGAAGACAGAAGAAAGGACAAATGGACAGCAGATGGAGAGTTAGCAGAAGACACGAAGAAACCAGAAGAAAGTGGCTGGAACAATTGCAACTGAAAAAAAATGCACAAAAGGTAGAAAAATATCTCTTTATTTTGAATTTATTAATTTGAATATGTCAGCTCTGGGAAATGTGCATCATTAATTTTTGCGCTTTGTTTAGTACAAGAGGAAATTAATATATAGTTTTATTTCTACAGTGTTGTTGTATATTCCAAGTTTGGCTTTTGGGGTTCCCAGTTTAATTATTGTCTTCCTGTTTCTAAATTGTGATTCCTTGTTTGGTAATGGTCTGTTCTGCATGTGTAACTGAGCTGAGGTATTCTGTTTATATAATTCCTATTTGACATTGCCACTTGTTCTTTCCCCAGTAGGTCATGTATTGTTGTTCTCTGAGATGTATTGGTTTAATATTTGCAGTGTTGCCTTTTGATAGGTAGAGTATGGTGCTTTGTGAGTCCTGGTAGTGCTGTTAGGATACGGCGGGTTTGCTATGGGTTCTAAATGGGCAGCGTTTGTAGTAGTTCCTAATGTGCCTGGCGGTTGGTACTGGATTATAGTAATGTAGAAACCTTTTAGTCTTTCTTTATCCATATACTCATTAAGAGGCATGTTTACTAAAAGTTAGTGTATGGTAACATTATGCAAATATTTATGCAAATGAAGCACCTTATGCAAATGGAGCTTTAATTGACGTGCTGGCACTTTGAGGAAATTCTTTGGTTTTGTGCGGCAGTTTGGGCACTCGGGCTCAAAAAGGTTAGCCATCACTGGTCTATGTTCTGCATTTTAACCAAGCTGAGGTATTCTGTTCATGTAGTTTCTATTTGACCATGTCACTTGTTCTCTTTCCCCAGTAGGAGATGCATTGGTATTCTCTGAGATGTATTGTTTTAATATTTGCAGTGTTGCCTTTTGATAGGTAGGGTTTGGTGCTTTGTGCGTCCTGGCAGAGCTGTTATGATATGGTGGATTTGTTATGAGTTCTAAATGATCAGTGTTTATAGTACTTCCTAATGGGCCTGGTGGTTGGCACTGGAATATGCAATGCAATGTGTGCCTTCGAGTCAGTCCTGACTCCTGGCGACCCAGAAGCTCCTGGGCTTTCTTGGCAGTGTCACCGGAAGTAGATAGTAACGTAGAAATCTTTTAGTCTTTCTTTATCCAGACACTCATTAAGAGGCATGTTTACTAAAAATGCATGTTAACATTATGCAAATATTTATGCAAATGAGGCCCCCTATGCAAATTAGGCTCCGCAATTAATCTCCGCACATGGCCCCATACCCCCCTTGGGCCACCCCAGCCCTCAAGGGTAAGCAAACAGAAGATCAGCTGTAATTGAATCAAGGAAATCCAGTCTTTGAATATTTCCGCTTATATATTTGTCATTGTCTGGCATAATTCCTTTTCTATGTACTTCCTTTAGTGATAAAAATTTTCATGCATCACAGTAGATGTGATGAACAATTTATTTATTTAGATGTGCTTAAATACTGCATAGTCTAAAAGTCGAAGCGGTTTACAGAAAACGACATGCCAACATGCTTTTACATAGAACCAAAACTTAAAGCAGGGGAAGATAAACAGAAAGGATAATCGGGTAAATTTCAAAGGCAAATAAAACATATATACAAAATATTTGAAATATTGTCAACTGTTATTTAGTGCACTGAATGTGAAGAGTCTCGTCAATTGTAAAATGTTTGATGAAGAGGAGCATTTTGAAGTTTTTTCTAAATGTCATTAAGTCATTTTTGTTACAAAGCTCACCAGGGATTGCATTCCATAAAGTTGACGCAAAAAGGGAGAATGCTTTTTTTGAAGTTGAACAAGTGGTTCTGGTATTAAGTAGGGGTATGCATAGCGTGTTAGTGGAGCTAGATTGCTTGCTTCTGTTAGGTTTTCTTTGTATGAGCGTTTTGAGGTAGATAGTGGAGAGGTTGTGAATCACCTTAAAGGTTGTTAACAGGGATTTAAATTTAACTCTCTCAGAAACAGGTAGCTAATGTAACTGTTTCAGTATAGGGATGATATGTTCATCTTTTGATGTGTTGCAGAGAATAACCGGGGATCCATACCAGGCGCTCGCCATCCTCCCCCACCCTCCTAGGTCACCCCCCCCTTCCCCCCTCAACATTCCCCATACAATTACACAGACACAATTGCTTGGAAAGAAAACCAGGTCGCAGCTTTATTGCCCATACAATTAACATTTTAACAGTCAACAATAACTTAACCATGAATTCCCCCCCCCCCCACCTCCGGCAGAGCGACACGTCACCTGCCCTACTATTAGCAAGGTGACGTCGCTTCCGCCCCTGGTCCGGTCAACCACCGGTCCAGCTCGAACCACCCCTGCTCAACCTCGCCATATCACTAGCAAAAGTAAGCTCAGGGTTCACCGGGTCGTGGGCACCCTGGCCCCGCCCCAAGTAGCTTATGTCCCCGCACCCCGTAAACCTCGGGTAACCCGCCCCCCCCATCCCCCCCCGCTCCTACCCCCCCAAAAACCCCCTAACCCCCCCCACACCCTAAAGGGTGGGCGGGGGGGACGCTGCCGGCTCCCCGCAGACGGACCATGTGCTCTGCGCGCACCCGCGCCGCCGAAGCACATGGCCCGTCCACTCTTCTGATTGGATGCTGGCTCACTCGCGAAGCCAGCATCCAATCCTTTTGAAATATGCTCTCCTTCTCCCCCCCCCCCCCCCCGCGACCGATGGGCCCGCGCCCGGCTGGAACCGCCGGTTACCGGCGTCCGCCGTGACGCTGCCCGCGGCCTTCTCATAACCGGGGATCCATACCAGGCGCTCGCCATCCTCCCCCACCCTCCTAGGTCACCCCCCCCCTTCCCCCCTCAACATTCCCCATACAATTACACAGACACAATTGCTTGGAAAGAAAACCAGGTCGCAGCTTTATTGCCCATACAATTAACATTTTAACAGTCAACAATAACTTAACCATGAATTCCCCCCCCCCCACCTCCGGCAGAGCGACACGTCACCCGCCCTACTATTAGCAAGGTGACGTCGCTTCCGCCCCTGGTCCGGTCAACCACCGGTCCAGCTCGAACCACCCCTGCTCAACCTCGCCATATCACTAGCAAAAGTAAGCTCAGGGTTCACCGGGTCGTGGGCACCCTGCCCCCGCCCCAAGTAGCTTATGTCTCCGGACCCCGGAAACCTCCGGGATCCCGCCACCGGCATAGACACAACTATGTGGCTTTGCTGCCCCATTACCCGGGCAAAAGCTGCGACCTGCCCAACACCTTCTCCACTGCCTCCTGCCAGTCATTAAGCAGAAGGTCAAGCCCAACCGGAGACAAATGCACCCCATCCGACCTGTACAACCCCGTACAGGCCACATCAACCCAATCATGCTGCACATGGGACCCCCCATGCTCCACCACCCACCTCCCAATCTGCCGGTTGATCTTAGCCAACCCCCGAGACCAGCGCCGCTGCCCCGCGCACACCGGTCGGGGGATGACATCAGACCAAAGCAGCACCACCCCAGCAAACATTAACAGAATTCGAGAAAAATCCCACTTGGCAGCATTAATCAATTGCTTACAAGTCCAAGAAGTCAGATCATTACCCCCCAAATGCAAAAGAAGGAACCCGGGCTGTGTGCGAAGACGCGCATGATGACGAAGCAAGGGCATTAGCTGTGGCCACCTCAGTCCTCTCTCGCCCAGCCATGAAAGCGTCATCCCAGCAGACTCTAATCGCAGGTGCCGCCCAAGAGGCCGTTCCTCAGCACGTCTACCAGCCCAGTAGACAAAGGAATGCCCCAGCATCCAACAGCCCCGCACCACTCTGCCCCGTTCTGCAAAGAAAACACAGTGTTAATGATCTGCCCTTGGACTGCCCGCATATCACAACCGCACATAAGTTTGAAAAGCCCTGGACCGCCACCCGCCGATCGCCTGTATTTGCGCCGGCGACAAGCCAACCCCGGCCGCACTGGTGGCCGCCCCGATGCGGAAGGAATGCGCCGAAAACTGTCGGGTGTCCTCACCCATATGCCGCAGCCCCAACCGTAAGACCGCAGTCACCTGGTAACGAGTGACTAGGCGAGTATCGGCATGAACAAAAAACCCACCCGCCGCCCTAGGACGACCCTCCATATATGAGCGAGTCGCCGCTACCGGGCAGGTAACCCCACCAATCGCTCGCAACACCACCCACCGACCCCGACCGTGCGGATCGGTCTTGGACTGCTGCAACAACACACCCGCAGGGAATCCCGTGCCAAGTGCACCTGATGTGTCTGCAGACACCTACACCCCCCCCTGCTCCTGGAATCAGCCACCAACTCACCCACCCTGAAGGCTCCAAAAAATGCCAGACAGAAAAGGGCCTGGAACAGGGTAACCTCGTAGGCCGAAGCAGCCACCGCCGGCAACGCAGAGCAAACCCCAGCCAGCAAGTCATGCGTGAGCGGGCGCCGCGCATCCGGAAATGGAGGATGAACACGTCGCCAACCCTGCATCAACTGCCGCACCAATGAACCCCCCCCACAGGGGACCATCCGAGCACTCTAGCGAAAAAAGAAAAGCCCGCTAGGTGCTGCCGAACAGCCGACCGGGAGACGCCCTGGCGCTTGGCGCTCAGAACATAGCCCCCCAATAGTGAATCTGGTACCACCCCCCCTTGCCATCCCAGCCCCTGCAGGAACGCCACCACTCGCCGGCAGCCCCGACAATAAGCAGTCCACGTGCCGACCGCCAGAGAACACCGCAGCAGCTCCGTCATCTCCACCGCCCACTGCTCCATAAGCTCCATGGGACCTCCGCTCCCACCGGATCCGCCTCCGGGGCCAACAGCCGGAAACGCTGTAATTGCAAACGAGACAAAGCGTCAGCAATACCATTCTTATGTCCCGGAATGTGCCGCGCCCGCAAGGTCAGATTCAAACGTAGACAGGCAAAGACCACCTGCCGCATTAAAGCCGCCACATCCGCACATCGAGGGGAATAATTATTGACCACACTCACGACGGCTGCATTATCACACCACCACACCATCTTCTTATTACGCAACCGATCGGGCCACAATGCCAACGTCACCAAGATAGGGAACAGCTCCAGAAAGGTAATGTTAGTTAGAAGGCCCGCTTCCCCCCAAGCGGCCGGCCATGGGCTCGCGCACCACGATCCCCGGAAGTAAATCCCTAAGCCCACCCCCCCCGCAGCGTCGGTGTACAACTGCAAGTCCTCACTCGAACAGTCCTCCTCTACCAGAACCGCCGATCCATTAAAATCCTGCAGAAAGGCATCCCACACTGCTAAGTCCTCACGCAGACACCTGGAAATCCGAATACGATGATGCGGTTTGGACACACCACACGTAGCCAGTGCCAACCGCCAGAGAAATACACGACCCATAGGAATCACTCTGCATGCAAAGTTCAGGGACCCCAGGAGAGCCTGCATTTCCTTCAGGGTATACTTTGCCGAGACGAGCGCATTGGCCACTAGTACCCGCAACTTCCGCACCTTGTCCGTGGGCAAACGTGCTATCATGGTCGTGGAGTCCAACTCAATGCCCAAAAAATTGAGGGTCGTGGCCGGACCTTCCGTCTTCTGTTCTGCCAACGGGACCCCCAACGCGCCGGCCACAGAAACAAAACCGTCCAACAACTGTTGACACTGCGAAGTGTGGGCTGCACCCACAAAGAAAAAATCGTCCAAATAATGAACCAGATCAGCACAACCCACCTGCGTCTCAACAGCCCAGTGCAGAAAAGTGCTAAAAGTCTCAAAGTAAGCACACGACACTGCACAGCCCATGGGCATGCATTTGTCGAAATAATACTCGCCTGAGACCTTAAAACCCAGCAACGGAAAGGAAGAGGGGTGTACCGGAAGCAAACGAAAGGCGGACTCGATGTCCACCTTCGCCATCAGCGAGCCATACCCGGCCCGCCGAACCAATCGCATACCGGACTGTGCAGCACTCTCGTGGAATATGAGCATTGA
This sequence comes from Ichthyophis bannanicus, assembly GCA_033557465.1. Lineage (NCBI taxonomy): Eukaryota > Metazoa > Chordata > Amphibia > Gymnophiona > Ichthyophiidae > Ichthyophis > Ichthyophis bannanicus. Next base: position 402,060,143 of record CM066032.1, on the reverse strand, counting down.
CCGACGAACCTTCAGGGTAAGACAAATTATGAATTAAACGGAACTTGCCCTGCTCCTTCTTGGGAATCACCCCCAAAGGAGACACCACAAAGTCCTTAAAAGGGGGGTCTGCAAAGGGGCCCACTATCCGACCCAACCTCAATTCCCCCGCCAACTTCTCGCGAACCACTGCCGCAAAACGCCGCACCGACGGTGCGTTTCGCGCAGCAAAAGAAACCACCTGCCCCTTAACCGGAATAACAAAACCCTGCGAAAACCCCTTGAGAAGCACCCCTCTATCCCGCCCCCGAGGGTAAGATAGCAACCAGTCCCGCAATACCTCGAGCCGAATAGGGGATGGGGCCAATGCACAAGTCGCCCTATCACTTAGTGGAGGGCAAGGGGCCCTTTCGCACACATTTCGCTGCGGCATGCCCTCCCCCGCAGACGGAACATGCATGCCGGAACTTACAATCCGGGAACGGGCAAGACGACTTGTTAAACCTCCAACAAACGTCGGCCCCTGCCCCTGCAGCCGGCTTGCCAAGGCTACCCCCCCCCCCCCCCCCGAAAGGGCCGGTTCACTACAGGAATGGCCGCCCCCCCCCAACCTTCCCGCCGCTTCCCCCGACACCCACCCCAGTGGACCTAACGGACATTTGGGTGAGCCACAAATTGATATCCTGCGAACCCCAAGATAACAACTTGTTCTCCTCCATCTTATCCCGAAACTTCTCGTCATAATTGAGCCAGGACCACCCTTCATGGACCTGAGAAGCCTCCAGAATCGAATCAGCATAGGACAAAAGCATCCCGGACTGCTCCGGCCAATGACATCCCCAAACACTCGCCAGGCGCAAGAAAGCCCGCACCCAATTGACCACTGTCCTCGCCACCTTCCGAACCCTACCAGCCTTTTCATCCTCCTTACGCTTCTTCCTGCTTTCCCCGGATCGCTTACGACCCTCCAGGAGCCGAAAAATATCAATATACCGTCTTTTACGAATCCTCCTCCTCAATTTCCTCGGAACGCCCTCCCACAATTCCGACAAAACCGTCACCGCAGCCGAACTGCCTCCCGCCGAACCCTTCACTGCTGCCGGCCCACCACCAGCAGAGGACCCCGTGGAAGAACTGGAAGAAGTGGACGAGGACGAACCAGATCCGTGACGCCGCCGGCAAGTATGCTTCCTCTTCCTAGCCGCCTTACCAGAGGTATCCGCCCGCGCGCCACTCCCAGCCCGAGCCGCGTGCTCAAACGCCGACACACCCGAGGTACCCTGCTCTATCAGCAACTCCCCAGCGGAACGCTCTTCGCCCGCAGCCCCGCCGGCTGGCGCCAATGACAACTCACCCGCAGCCGAGTCCAACGCCGACGACTGGGTCGCCCGCTGTTGCTCCACGCCGGATGAGGACCGGGACTCTCCACTGAACCCCAATCCGGAGGCCGCACTGGTCGCAGGAACTGCCGGCAGAGGATGCATCGCTCCCGCAGTGGCACCACCAGGAACCTGAGAAGACAAGAAAGGGAAAAAAGCAGGAGGAACCGCCGCCGGCCACACCGACGGCCAGGCCCCTGACCAATCCCCTTGAGAGGAACCCAGCCCACCGCCCAGCCAATGCTCCCAACCCGCTGGCCCCAAGGACCCCGCCCCCATCGGAGAACCGGGCAGGACGCCCCCAGCCCCCCCAGCACCCCGCCGAGACCCACGGGCCCCAGCACCCCCCCCGTGGCCTCACCCCCTCGCCCGCTGTCCCCCAACTGCCCCAGCACCAGACCCGCGCCCTGAAGACGCTCTAGCTCCCCGCCCCCCCCGCAACAAGGCAGGAGCCCGTGCCCTGCGGTCCCTGCCCCTGGCAGACCCCTGAGCCTGAGAACCAGGCCCCCGGCCCACACCCCCAGAGACCACAGGCAGGCCCTCCCTGTCCACCCCAATACCGCCTGTTCCGAACCCCGCGGCCCCCCGGGTGCCCCACGGCTACCCTAGGGCCCCGCCGGCCCAACAGACGCCGTCCGGGAGCAGCCCCTCGCTGCCCCCGCCCCCCTTTTGCGCCTTTGCCCCCCCCAGCCATAGTTAGGGAAAAGAGGCCTTGCAAACAAAACCCCGGTACCCACCGCCCACACAGGAAGCCCTCCGGGACACCACCCCACCTACCGGCAGGAACGGAAAGCAAAAAGAACCCCACAGGGACCGCCGCTCACTCCGGGAGCCCCCCCCCCCCGGCCGGCAGTGAAGGCGATGAACGCACTGCCGCGGGGACTGCAATCCAGCAGGCCGGAGCGGAAAATACTCCGCTTCACCCTCTCGCGCCGCTCAGCCGCCCCACCCACACCTCACCTCCGGAACGCAGCACCAGCACTGGACAGGCCGCACCTCAGTCTCTCGGACCGCAAGCTCCCAGAAGGTGAGGAACCCCAGCAAAAGTGAGCTCTGTCTGTTTCAGCTCCGTCTCCACCACGCTGCCGGCTTCCCGCAGACGGACCATGTGCTCTGCGCGCACCCGCGCCGCCGAAGCACATGGCCCGTCCACTCTTCTGATTGGATGCTGGCTCACTCGCGAAGCCAGCATCCAATCCTTTTGAAAGATGCTCTCCTTCTCCCCCCCCCCCCGCGACCGATGGGCCCGCGCCCGGCTGGAACCGCCGGTTACCGGCGTCCGCCGTGACGCTGCCCGCGGCCTTCTCATTTTTGCAGCTGTGTTCAGTGCCATTTTCAGTGGGTGCGTTGCTGATTTGGAAAGGCCTTGAAATATGATGTTGCTGTAATCGATATGAGGCAAAGTAAGGGCTTCTATAACATTGTGGAAATCATTATGATCCAGAAGGTTCCTTAGGTGCAATGCAGTTCTAAGCTTGTGATATACGATCCTTGTAATGTTGTTAATGTGGTAGGATAGTGAGAGATGCTAATCTATGATAACTCCCAGAGAACGAACTTCGTACCCGATATTCAAAAGGCATTTACAGCCTGTTAACTGTGTAAATTTCTACTAACTGGATATTCGACGGAACATATATGAGTAGTGCTGTCGAATATCCCCAACTAAGTGCCCTATGAGCCCTGATGCTACCTGGCTAGGATCGGGGCATGCGGGGGGCATTTTGGGGGTAGAGAGAAGGCGGGGACCAGTGCTAACTGTGCAGCACCAATATTGGAAGCTGCACAGTTAGCACTCAGCACCTACAAGATAGGTGAGGAAAACCCTCGCCTATCTTATAGGCGCTGAGGCTAACCGTAAAGCATCCAATATTGATGCTGCATGGTTAGCCACGGCGGCTTCCAGGCAGTGTAGCCAGACCCGGATATTCACTTTGGTTGCTGCTGAAGTGAATAACTGGGATTTGGGGGTAGGCGGGCAAGGCTACGTGGCACTTAGCCTTGCCCAGTTGAATATCGGGCCCTTCATGTTTAATTTGCAGTTGAGTTTCACCAGTTGTTACATACTCAGGTGGAGTAAAATTATTATAAATAAATTATTATAATGAACAGACAGAAAGAGTACCATTTTCTGTCTAATCAACCAATTCTTATGCTTGGAAAAAAAACCTTACCAAAATATAAGAGCTACAATTACTTGTTCAAGTATTTGTGAAATGTTTTCAACCTACAGAATTTGAAATAAGGCCGTGCTATCTGTTGTCATCCATACAAACCATCATGGTGCTATATAATGTCACTAACACTTGCACCTTAAATTCCCATAAAGGAACGCTTATCTCAGACCACCAACTGCTCAAAGATGCCATTAGTGACCTGACTCAGTGCTAAGAGGCATGTTTACTAAAGGATTTAATGCTGTAAGAAATATAACTTTTACACAATAACAGACTCCTCAGTCTGTTTAATCAATCACTTTCTTGCAAGGAAGGGTGGAACGCTTCAGTGAGCATTTCATAAAGATCCTACATTTCACAGTTCTTTTATAGTCAGCATGCCCATTAATTCATTGGATAATATTATATACCTGTTTCAGGCTATGTGTTATTAGTCACGTAGTCTCTCTTCCCAGAATGCAGACATACAGTAAAGGAAGTCAGAAAATCATTACATATACACCTGTATCAGGTGTAGTCTCTCTTCCCAGGATGCATACAGTAAAGGTGAATCAGCTTTGTACCTCTGCACCTGTGACAGGCTACATATTATTAACCACGTAGTCCCTCTTCCCAGTATGCAGATATACAAAAGTATATTACAAAATGGTGAATGAATGGCATACAAGGATTATATTGCATTGTAAAAATAACATATCACATTTGTTTATAGCAAACCCCTAACTCTTTCTTTTTAAAGTTTTCTTGTAACTTTTTAAATTTACTCCACAGTTCCATAAGAAGCCTCTAACTTAGATAACATCCTTCCTAACTCTCTCTCTTCCATTATTAACATTGCACCTTTGTGCACTGGAAATAATACTATCATTTGTTTAGTGCTTACCGTTTCTATCAGTCTTTGAGTTAACCCTCATATACATGGTATTATGCAACACCCCACCGTAATTAATACTTCAATTACAACAAGTACAGAAGTAAATATAGATACTACCACCCCTTTCCATTTCCCAAACCATGACCCCAACCATCCAGTGAGAGAGGTATCTGTACCTAAATTTTCTGCCAATTCTTCTGCTAAGGTAGTTAGTCCTCGCAGGGGCTTTAGTGATAGTATTATCAGGGGCCCTGTTATTGGGGATGAACATACAAAATCCCCCCCCCCCCCAATATCACACATGACCCTTTTTTCAGCCGTCATTATATCTAAAATCATTTGGTTCTCCCAGGCCATTCTGCTAGTGGCGTCCAATTGTTCTGCTATCCCCTTTATTACATCCCAGGTATAATTGATAATATATACAATTTATCCAATCTACATTTTTGTTTATCATGATTACCCAGTCTGGTTTCATGCTTTATACTCATCTGGAACTCCCCGAGGGACTCCTATTGCATCTATATATATCCTGTCATCAAATGAGGCTCCCAAGGTACTCCTTCTTTCCCTTTGTATTTGCCCCTTGTCCTGTTCTGTGAACGCCAAGGTGAAAGGAACTGTCAATTGAACTATTGCACATGTTCCTGACCATAGGGTAGGTAATGTTGGTCTCAACATCCGCCCTCCACAGTACCACCACAGGTCTGCCCTAGGGATTACCAGGTTGGAGTAGTTCTTCTCTTCTCCTTCCATCCCTGTCAGGTTTAGGCTTAGAATGCAGATGTTCAGTTCCCCCACTTCCCTTGTGTAATTCTTCCCCCCGCCTGGTGAGACAGACGGAGTGATTTCCAAACACTGTTGAAAATGTGGGGAGAACTATTTCCTCCTTCAAGTCTGTAGGGGGAAAGACAAATTCAACGTCTTGCAACTTTCATTTCCCCAAGCCATTTTTTTCTGATACAGAGAGATGAGGCATCTTACTCCATTGGAATCTGTATCCCACCTCAAGGGTAGGGGCACAACCTGTGCAATGGGCCTCCTGGAGGCACATGCGTAGCAATTGCTATGGCAGAGACTTCCTACGGTATATTTAACCCATTCCACCCAGGCGTTCACATCCCCATAACCAGTTTCCACCTCTAGAGTGTCCCTCAAATCTTTAATCTCCACTATTTTGACTACATTAGGGTCCTAATTAGGTTCAAAAGATATCCCCCATCACGACTTATCAGGCATCAAATTCTAGGCTCACTGGTCCCTCTCCCTCTGGTACGGTTACAGTAAATATGTTAGAGTACACCCTTCCCCATCGTGTCCGTGTTTGTATTTGTGGACCAAAAAAACAGATCAGGCACAAAGAGAGAAAGAAGCTCTTGCTATTCCAACAGGAACACAATGAGGCAAGAGATGTGGATGATCACATGTGCTTTATTAAGTCCCCTACGCGTTTCGGCCAAAGCCTTCCTCGGGGGGATATACTTAAACATACAAACATGAAAAACATTAAAAATATAAATAATCATAAAATCAAAACAGGCATGTAACATATAAACACATCAGTCTGAGTAATAATGTGTAAAACATAAATTAATTTAATTTAATTTAATTTAATTAGCAGGTTTTTATATACCGCAACTTCCATAGATCAGCTGCGGTTTACAAAGAACAACAATGAACAAGCAAGGCTGTTTTACAAGGAACGGCAGTAAACATCATGCTGTTTTTACATATAACAGTGTTAACAGTAATAACAATTTCGGTAATAACAATAATGGGTTCAATCTATCAGAACAGGTTGATAGTTGAGAACTATATACATCAAACATGTTTAGAACTAAATACAGTTTTAAATAGAATCTCTGGTTATTTTACAAGGTATTAGTACACATTCCAGGTCGAGGGTCAATTATCATTGCTGGTGCGGCTATCCCTTTTCATGTTGTGTTGGTGAGTTTGATACGGAAGCATAATGTGTTGAGAAAAGGTATGTTTTGAGTTTTTTCCTAAACTCTATGATTTATAATTAATAATAAAATCATACATTAAAACCATATTGTACGTTAAACTTAAATAACCTCTATGAATGAGATAAATAATAAAGCATAAAACACTTAAAACATTAAAATATTGAATACTGAATAGAAAATAAATAAGACGCAGGGCAGAAATGAAGTAAAAAACATAAAAAGGCTTCTACAAAGCACTACTGGTAAAACCAAATGACACAATAAACAACATAAAAGTGTCTACTTACCTTATCTTCACCAAATCAGTTGGGCAACCACTGCATAATAAAAACAAATAAAAACTTTAACTACTACTTAGACGTAAAACTTCAAAAAAGGTGTCACCCGAAAGGCAAATTGTTACCTAGATGCCAGCCTAAGTCTAGTATGATGTACACCATCGTTTTAATGTAAAGATTATATAATATTGTTAAAATCAAAATATAACTACTGTAAGGAGGGAAGTTAAAATGAAGTGACAAAGGCTAAACCTGTATGTATGTCACCTTCGCGTTGGATGGAGGAACATAAGAACAGGCGACTTAACTTATACAAAACAGCCGTGTGATAACGTCAAGAAGAGAATAGTAAAAACTACTATCTTAGCATTTTGGCGCGCATCTTGGTGTCTTTTAGAAAGAAAGAACAGGCAAAAATATTCTTTCTCCCTTTTTTAAGTTTCAAAGCCGGCTGTATATAAATGCTAAGATAGTAGTTTTTACTATTCTCTTCTTGACGTTATCACACGGCTGTTTTGTATAAGTTAAGTCGCCTGTTCTTATGTTCCTCCATCCAACGCGAAGGTGACATACATACAGGTTTAGCCTTTGTCACTTCATTTTAACTTCCCTCCTTACAGTAGTTATATTTTGATTTTAACAATATTATATACTCTTTACATTAAAACGATGGTGTACGTCATACTAGACTTAGGCTGGCATCTAGGTAACAATTTGCCTTTCGGGTGACACCTTTTTTGAAGTTTTACGTCTAAGTAGTAGTTAAAGTTTTTATTTGTTTTTATTATGCAGTGGTTGCCCAACTGATTTGGTGAAGATAAGGTAATTTTTATCAAACAGTTTTAGAGGGAAACGTCCATAGATGCATCAAAAAGTGAACTTTATATGTATAATAGTCCATTTGCCCTTGGGGCTGTCAATTTTAATGTTTTACGCTATCAGTTTATTTATTTTTAACATTCTTTCGTTTATTTCTAACATTCATTCATATATTCCTTCCTAGATGCACGGTTGTGCACATTATATTTATTGGTTGTAATCACGTTTATATGTCCATACAGTGTCATTTAATGGTTTGTTTATTTATATAATCATTTTTATGTTCTTCTTATTTCTTTTTACATCCATTATTTATGCATTACGGTATTTTATAGTGCAAGGAATATACACGCTATCTATGATAACTATACTGGAAGTTTGTCCAGTAGTGCCCTGTAAGTAGACACTTTTATGTTTATTGTGTCATTTGGTTTTGCCAGTAGTGCTTTGTAGAAGCCTTTTTATGTTTTTTACTTCATTTCTGCCCTGCGTCTTATTTATTTTCTATTCAGTATTCAATATTTTAATGTTTTAAGTGTTTTATGCTTTATTATTTATCTCATTCATAGAGGCTATTTAAGTTTAACGTACAATATGGTTTTAATGTATGATTTTATTATTAATTTATGTTTTACACATTATTACTCAGACTGATGTGTTTATATGTTACATGCCTGTTTTGATTTTATGCTTATTTATATTTTTAATGTTTTTAGTGTTTGTATGTTTAAGTATATCCCCCCGAGGAAGGCTTTGGCCGAAACGCGTAGGGGACTTAATAAAGGCATGTGTGATCATCCACATCTCTTGCCTCATTGTGTTCCTCCAAAAAATCAGATACCAGACTTGCAGAGTTTTCAGGTTTGAAAAACCCTTTTCTTTATTGCCCCTACGCGTTTCAGCCTGTGGCCTTCCTCAGAGGGTATCTTTAGGGTGGAAACCTCAAGAAAACAAACATTGACAATTAAAATAAATCATATTAACAATCAAATACAATAAAAATTAAAATCAATAAATATAGATCATAGAGATGAACATATAAAAGCTGGAGAACCAAAAAACGTTACCATCTATAATCACCAATTGATAGGACGTGATTTATAAAGTGCTCTGGATCTGTGTACATGAAACAGTAAAAACAAGAGAACAAACAAGATGAGGAGGACGTAACTAGAAGCATGAATATTCCTATTGGTACCTTCTCTGTATAGAACTTCCGTTAAACATATATCACTAAAAAAGAATAACATAAATAAATAATACATACAGATAAATAACCACGTAAATACAATATGAATTCATCAATAATCAATATGCTCTAATAAATAAATAAATAATTAAAGCATACTTAAGAAACATGACTATAATACATGCATTAGAAACAACTAAAGACGTAAGAAGAACACTCATACAATAAAAATAACATCTTAATTCCCCAAAGGACCAACTAAAAAATAAAAAATATGATGTATTTTAAAATGCATGAGGTTCCTCTAAAATTAGAAAAGGGGACACATTGATTATCTCTATCATCTATATTTATTGATTTTAATTTTTATTGTATTTGATTGTTAATATGATTTATTTTAATTGTCAATGTTTGTTTTCTTGAGGTTTACACCCTAAAGATACCCCCTGAGGAAGGCCACAGGCCGAAACGAATAGGGGCAATTAACCGGGTAGCCAGACCCGGCGCTCACCCTTACCTTATACCTTGCTTCCCCCCACCCCCAGCCTCTTGCCCCCATCAATCAACAGCATTTCTCTTTCTTTTCCCACAAATTACTCTGACAGCCAAGTATGGTAACAACTGGTCGCAGCTTTATTTCCCATAACAACAAAACCATAACAGGAACAATGCACTTCCAACCCCCCCCCCCCAGCAGAGCGATGCGTCACCAGCCGTGCTACTAGCAAAGCGACCTCGCCTCCGCTGCAACCATGGTCCGACCACCGGCAACATTCCGACCACCCCTATCCGACTTCGCCATATTACTAGCAAAAGTCTTCCAGGGGTAGTCCGGGTCGAGGGCACCCCGCCCCCATCCCGAGTCGCCTAAGGTTCCGGACCCCGGAAACCTCCGGGATCCCGCCTCACCCCCCCCAGCTGCGACACCCCTACACCAGCCCCGCAACCGCGAAGGCTGGGCGGGCGGGTGGGCTGCCGCGCCTCCCGCCAAACAGCCTGTGCTCTGGAGAGTCTCCGACACTCCAGAGCACATGGCTGCCTGCACCCTGATTGGCTCCGCTCGCCCGACTCCACGAGCGGAGCCAATCATTTTAAATAATGCCCCGCGCGCACGACCCTGCGCGGCCCCAACCTCAACCCCTCCACCCTTGTGCACGAGCAGGGTCCCGCGCCGGGCAAAGCACCCGGTTATGCGCAGGCGCCGGGACCCTGCCCGCGCCTTTATTTAAAGAAAAGGTTTTTTTCAAACCTGAAAATTCTGCCAGTCTGGTATCTGTTTTTTGGTCCTGTTGTATCTTATAGATACTTTGTTGCTTTTTTTGGTCTTCATGTTTGTATTTGTTCATCTGTCCATCCCTTTCCCTGTCCTAGATCCCATGTCATTCCCCTTAACAGAGAAAGTGATCCCCCCCATCATAGCAACATCATCCACTTTTCTTAGTCCATGTTATAATTTTTATTAGTCCTTGTTAATGAACTCTTCTCCTGTTCTTCTGTGTTTCCTTGGTATTTTCAGGTGCAGAGGGTCAGTAGTTCCCTGGACCTTCCATTGTGCGTCTGAAGGAACTTCAACCGGACCTTTAATCGTCCAACCTTTTTCCACAGTTCTTACAGCAGTCGCAGTACTCAGTAAGACCTGGAACGGGTCTTCCCAGTCTGATTGCAATTTAGACTCCTTCCAGGATTTTATCAAGACCCACTGTCCTGGTTTGTGACCGTGAACTGCAAACTCCAATGGAGGTGTTTGTGCCAACAATCCTTTATTCCTGGGAACAGATAAAGAAGAGGATAGCCTGAGTATATATTCTTTAAGAAACTTATCTTTAGTTTCAAACTGGGGAGGTTCCTTTAATTGTCCCATATAGGGTAATCCAAATAACATTTCATAGGGAGACAATCCTAAATCTTTCTGAGAGGCTGCTCGGGTCCCTTTAATAATGGTTTATGGACCTTTAACTTGTCCAAACCCTTTTTTTTTAAAGCCCTGCTGCACTAACAGCTTTTACAACATCCTCCGGTAACAAATTCCAGAGTTTGATTACACATTGAGTGAGAAAAAAATATTTATTTCCTCTTATTAGTCTTAAATAGGTTACCCTGTAACTTCATTGCATGTCCCCTAGTCTTTTTATATTCTGATGGCGTAAACAATTGATCTACGTTTACCCGTTCCACTCCATAGGAAGGCAGCTGGGTTTAAACACTGATCTGTGGTTAAAACTATGTCATCTTTTTCTATTAATATTGCTTCATATTTCAGGATTTGTGAATCACTGAGCCACCTCCCAGCCCTCTGGGTTAAGATGGTTCTCACTTGATGTGGGGTACTTACTACCAGGGCCCCTCCGAATGTCAATTTCCTACTCTCTTCTACCAATAGGGCTGTTGCCGCTACTGCTTGAACACATTCTGGCCATCCCCTTGACACAGAATCAAAGATTTTAGATAAATATGCTACTGGTTTCTCTTCCCTGCCCATTTTCGAGTGAGTACCCCTAAGGCTACTCCCCCATTTACAGTAACAAACAAATGTAAGGGTTTGTCCAGTGAGGGCAAGGCCAGAACCGGGGCTTCTACCAAGCTCTGTTTTAAATCCTTAACCAACTCTTTCTCTTCTTCTTTCCAGATTATAATGTTAGGTTGCTCTTCTAGCAATTTTGAATATAATCCCTATCCATAATCTACAATACCCGGTTAGTCCTAGGAACTTCCTTAGTTCCCTCTTTGTCCTAGGTAGGGGTAAATGTGTAATCCATTTTATTCATTCTGGACCTGTTCTCCTTTTTCCTTCACTAATTAGATGTCCGAGGTATTTTACTTTATTCTCTACAAATTGTAATTTAGTCTTGGAAACCCGGAATCCTTGTCTTCCCAGAAACTCTAATAGAGCTTTGGTGGCTTCACTTACTTGGGTCTTCTTTTTCCCTGATATTAAAAGATCATCTACACATAGCAAAAGAGTTACGCCGGATGGTGTAGAAAATTTTTCTAACACCTGTTCCAGCATTTGTCCAAATACGTTAGGTGATTCCGTAAACCCTTGGGGTAACACTGTCCACTGGAACTGTTGTTTCTGACCAGTATCGGGGTCTTCCCATTCAAAGGCAAACATGCCCCTACTACTTGGGTCCAGGGGACAGGACCAAAATGCATCCTTCAAATCTATAACACTAAACCATTTATGCTCATGGGGTATTTTGCTCAGTATTGTGTAGGGGGTTTTGTACCACTGGGTGCCTTATCTGTACTATTTGGTTCAGTCTCCTCATATCCTGTACTAACCTATATGATCCATCTGGTTTTCTTACTGGCAAGACGGGAGTATTAAATGGGGACATGCATGGTTCTAATAGTGCATCTTTTAACAAACTTCTTATAACAGGCCTCCCACCCCCCATAGCTCATCCCGCCAATCTGCCAAAAATACTCACTCACTTAATAACATTATCCAAAACTGATTTATGTCACAGGTTGTAAATGTCACAGTTCTGTAAATAATCAAGATTTTTGTTATAATTCTGTAAATAACTAAATGCCTAAATAATCAAAGGTTCATGTTATGAGCTATATATGATTACTTTTATTTATACTGTTCCTTGTACATAGTTGCAATGTTGCATAATGTTCCATGTATTTTTCACCATTGTTCTCTGTAAACCGCCACTGATCCTGGGAAGGGGTGGTATATAAAAGTTTTCAAATAAATAAATAAATAAATAAACAGGCTGGAGGCCCTTACGACCTTCAACGAAATGGGATATTGTTTTTGGCACACTACTTCGCCTTCCTTGTTCAGTTCAACTTTCAATGGCGGGATATTCAATCCTCCCCTATTTCCTTCCCTTGCCCAGACTATAGGGTCTATTTGACTCTCTTCTGCTTCGGTGAGGACAGCCATTTCTACAATGGTTTGGCTGTCTTTCACCTTTATTTCTATGTTTAACTGTGCAATCATATCCCTTCCTAATAGATAACTCCCTGCTTCTGGGATATACAACAACTGTCCCTCTATCTCCTCATGGTCTATTTTTAACAGGGTGGACTCAAATATTGAGACCGAAAAACCCTCTCCTTTTACTCCTGAGACTGTAAGCTTCTAATTTGTCTATCTCATTCCCTCTGGTATATAATTTAAGGATGTCTGGGCAGCTCCTGTGTCTACTGAAAATACTACTTCTATCATATCTCCCCTCAGCCGTCTCTTTTCCAGGTTGAAGAGCCCTAACCTTTTTAGCTTCTCGTCATAGGAGTATCCTTCTATCCCCTTTACCATTTTGGTGGCTCTTCTCTTTACCTTTTCTAATAATGCTATATCCTTTTTAAGATAAGAGGATTTGCTGCTTGACTCCCTATTTCTGGGGTTAAATTGTACATAGGGGTTAAGTCTACCTCTAAGGCAGATCCCTTAGCAGTCTCATCTGCTAATCTATGTTTCTCTGGCTTCAAAAGAATTCCCTGTTTAATGACCGTTTTCATGCACCACTGCTATTCCTTTTTGGCAGTAGCAAACACTTGCTGAATTAATCTTTTCACTGCTTTCATATAAGTTAAGGATTTGACATAACCACCCTTCATCTGTGCCAAATGTCAGCCAGAAGACTGCAGCTAGTGTTTATGCTTTCTCTTTTCTATGTAACACAGCAATTCTTAACATCTTAGTTTTATTTTTATCCTGAGTACTCTTATTATCATTCCAATATTTAAACATCCTCCCTAATTGACTGTCTGGAGGAATGTCCCTGGGGTCCTTATCCCTGACCCCATCCTTACTCGAGTTTCCTTTAGAATTCCTGACACCCATTGAGACCTGTTTCACCAATGTGCTTTTCACGTCATCTCTCTCCGGCCGCACTCCTCGCGGATGTGTCGGAACTGCGGATTGAGACTCCGCACTCACTTCGTGTCTAGGACACATCTCATACACACAACAGTCTGTCTCAATACCCAACCACCAAGGCAATACTTTACAGTCTTGTTTCTTACCCCGGTCTGTGCACAGAATTACTTAGTTGATGTGTTTGTCTCTGTCTAATACCTAGTCTGCTTCACTGAGTCTGTATTGATTTGTCCTTCATGGTCTCGGGATTCTGCTGTCAGCACACTGTTGGAGGCCCCCCCCCGTTGCTGATAAACAAGGCCATTGAACTCAACGGGATGCGTCTCCCCATCCTCAATGGTGGTGTTCTCCTCCAGCGATGACACAATCCTGGACATGAGCCCCCAATCTGTAAGAAATGTAACTTTTACAGAATAACAGACTCCTCAGTGATGCAGAGTTCGTTTAATCAATCACTTTCTTGCAAGGAAGGGTGGAACGCTTCAGTGAGCATTTCACAAAGATCCTACGTTTCACAGTTCTTTTATAGTCAGCATGCCCATTAATTCATTGGATAATATTATACACCTGTTTCAGGCTACGTGTTATTAGCCACATAGTCTCTCTTCCCAGAATTTATTTTATTTATTTATTTATTTCCAGTCTCTTTTATACCGCGCTATTCAACATCAGTGCGGTTTACAATAAACATAAAACTACACATTTCCTTGGGTACTCTGTGCTTACAATGAACAGGTATTTAAACTTGGATAACATGGGGTAACTATTTACAATCTTGCAACATGGTGGGGTTCACATGCAGAATGCAGACATACAGTAAAGGAAGTCAGAAAATCATTACATATACACCTGTATCAGGCTATATGTTATTAGAAATGTAGTCTCTCTTTCCAGGATGCATATAGTAAAGGTGAATCAGCTTTGTACCTCTGCACCTGTGAGAGGCTACGTATTATTAACCACGTAGTCCCTCTTCCCAGTATGCAGACATATAAAAGTATATTACAGAATGGTGAATGAATGGAATACAAGCATTATATCACATTGTAAAAATAACATATCACATTTGTTTATATCAATGCCTGCTAATGAAGTTAACTCATATTAAATATCCAGAAACCTTTATTTCTATGGGTACAGTGGCATTTAACACACTTTAACTTCATGCCCTTAAGTTTCATACTGAAGCCAATAAAATACGAATTCTCCATGGAAAAATATATAATGAATTTTATTAAAATACATCTGGGTAATGGCATAGCATAGAAAACCCAACATGACCATGTTCAGTGTTCAAGCCTTCCTCAGGTGTAAATCATCACACAATTTATGGTTAAACTGGGGAAAACACAATAACCAATATAACTCACATACAACTAATTTTCATATATCATATACAAAACAAACAAGAAATCAAGTTTACCTTCCTGTAGGTAAAGTCATGTGCCACAAATGCTGGCCTAACTTTACTCATGGGTCGCTAACTGGGTAGTGGCTCAATATCACTGCTGCCAGGTTAGGTTACGGGGTCTGTGGCTACACTGGATATTCAATACTGGTGGCTGGATATAGCCTCAGCATTGAATATCCAGGGTTAGTCATCAGCAGCAATGGCTAGTAACACAGTGATCACCAGACGGTGTGGTTCAGTATTAGGACTAGGGCTGATAAAGTCCATTCAAAAGAGAGAGGTTCTTAGACTTTAGGAAAACTAAATTTGACAAGATGGGACAATATCTCAAGGAATCTTTAGTGGGATGGGAGTAGCTAGAGGATGTAGAAAAGCAATGGGAAAAACTGAAAGGGGATTTTAAAGGCAACAAACCTTTTTGTTAGAAAGGTACATAAATGTAAAAGGAAAAGGAGGCCACTATGGTTCTCAAAAGAAGTAACTGAAAAAGTGAAGAAAGAGGGTGGCCTTCATAAAATACAAGAGATCACAGAGAGAGAAAGACAAGCATACATATTTGGAAAAACTTAGAGAAGCTAGGAAAGTAATCAGGAAAGCAAAGATACAAAAAGAAGAAGAGATAGCCAATGCAATAAAATGGGGGGACAAGACATTTTTCATATACGAGTGTTAGCGAGAAGAGGAAGTGCAAAAGTAGTATTGTCAGACTCGGGAGAGAAGGGGAGGAATATGTATAAGCTGATGAGGATAAAACAGAATTGCTTAACAAATATTTTTGTTCTGTGTTCACAAATGAAGGGTCATGAGCAGGACCTCAGGAAACACCCACAAATAGGGGGAGAAGGCACATGTGGCCCCTTTACACAAAAGTGGAAGTAAGGGTGAAGTTGAGAACTACAGTCTGTGGTGATTAAATTAATGCAAACGCTGCTAAAACAGAGGATAGTGAGGTTTCTGGAGGCCAATGGATTGCAGAATCCGAGGCAACATGGGTTTGCTAGAGGTAGGTCTTAGAAAAATCTGATTGTTTTCATTGACTGGGTGACCAGAGAGTTGGACCGAGGGAGAACTCTAGATGTGGTGTATTTGGATTTCAGTAAAGCCTTTGACACCGTTCCACACAGGCGACTTATAAATAAGTTCAGCTCCATACGGATGGATCCTAACTGGGTTAAAGATTGGTTGAATGGAAGGCAACAAAGTGTACAGGTAAATGGAATTCACTCTGAGGAGAAGGATGTTACCAGTGGTGTGCGCAGGGATCTGCCCTTCGTCTTAATTCTTTTTAACATTTTTGTTAGTGATGTTGTGGTTGAGCTGTCGAGCTAAAGTCTGCAATAGAGTAGACACCCAGGAAGGAGTACATATTATGAGGAGGGATCTAGCTAGGCTTGAAGAATAGTTATATATTTGGTTGTTGAGATTTAACACTAAAAAATGCAGGGTCATGCATTTGGGCTGCAAAATTCCAAGGTAGCGGTACAGTGTAGAGGGTGAAGTATTTCTGTCCATGAAAGAAGAGCTGGACCTGGGCGTGATTGTTTCCGATGATCTTAAAGTGGCTAAACAGGTAGAAAAGGTGATGGAAAAAAGCCAGAAGGGTGCTTGGGTGCATAGGGAGGGGAATGGCCAGCAGAAAAAAGGAGGTGATAGTACCTCTGTATATTGTAAATCTCTGGTCTTGAAGGACTACAAAAGGGGACTGCTACTTCTGGAGAGAGATCTGCAATAGTGAGTATATACTTCTGGGAATCTTTCTGAAGGGAATTCTTTGGATTAAAGCTGATTAATCTGTGAACCCAGTGTAGTTGTTAAATCAGTCAGGGCCTAGTAGCAGCAGTTTAAGTTTAAATTTAAAACACAGAAGAGAGCTTTCTGGTTAAATTTAGAACCCAGCAGATAGCTTCTAGTTTAAATTTCATACTAAGTCAGAGCCTAGCAGCAACAAAGAGCCTAGCAGCAACAAAGAGCTTTAATTTAAATCAAATCAGAATATGACTTAGCATAAAAGGCAAAACAAGGTCAGTATTCTTTGAGCAATAAATAAAATCTTCTAGAGACCTTTACAAAGAGGCCTTCTACCTAGGGGGCAAGAGACCCGTGAAACTTTTTAAATAGGTGTTAAAGCCAGGTGGCAGGTCAAAAGGCCATTTTGAAAGACTCCTTCTATCCAAGCAAGGACTGTTAATCACCCAGGAAGTTGGTCACAGCTTATCTTAGAAGCACAGGACAGGGTACTGTGTAGCAGCCCTCTTTTAATAAGTCTTATATCCCTCCCTCCCTCCCCTGGGATAATCGTAGCTTTATAGGTGCTTACACATCTTAAAGGAAAGGAGCTGCTCTCAGGTGCAGCTCTTTATCCAAATCAGTCATACATTAAGGACCTGAGATTAATTAAGCTTCAGGTGAACAAGGTATATTAGACATATTAGGTACACTTTTATTAGTATAAGTATCCACAGCAGCCCTTAGTAAGTAAAGAACTTAAAGATCTAAACACAAGCTTAAAACTAAGATGCAGACAGCAGTCCAGCAGCAAGATGGGGGCTTTCCAGTCTTTTGCATTGAGTGTCACATGTATGATTTTCTCCCAGTTGGTGAGAGGTCTTACGTGTGCACTAGGTGCAAGGAGCTCTTTGCTCTCAGGGAACAAGTCCGTTCTCTAGAAGCTAGAGTAGCAAACTTGGAAGATATAAGAAAGACAGAGAGGTACATAGATGAGACCTACAAAGATATAGTCCTGAAGTACTACCTCCAGTCTGGCAGCATCCCAGTTGCCATGGAGGAGAGAGGTCATGTGACAGGAGAGATTCACCCTGGTGTAGCAGGAAGTGATCCTGTAACTAGGACCTGTACTCCAGGTGATATAAAACCCTCTCACACCGAGGAAGTTTCTCCAGGGCCATGTGCCCGTGAGTAAAGGGTTAGGACAGCCGTTATAGTTGGTGATTCAATCATAGGCATGTAGATAGCTGGGTGGCTGGTGGATGTGAGGATCATCTGGTAACATGCCTGCCTGGTGCGAAGGTAGCGGACCTCACGAGCCACCTAGATAAGGTCTTAGATCAGGGGTCTCAAACTCAAATTGCTTTGAGGGCCAAATGAGGACTTGTAGAGTAACCCGGGGGCCGCACAAGATGCAGGCCTCATTTGCATAAGGGCATCATTTGCATAAGGGATCATTTGCATAAATATTTGCATAATGTTACCATACACTAACTTTGAGTAAACATGCCTCTTAATGAGTGTATGGATAAAGAAAGACTAAAAGATTTCTACATTACTATAAACCAGTGCCAACCGCCAGGCACATTAGGAACTACTAGAAACACTGCTCATTTAGAACCCATAGCAAACCTGCCATGTCCTAACAGCACTACCAGGACTCACAAAGCACCATACCCTAACTATCAAAAGGCAACACTGCAAATATTAAATCAACACATTTCAGAGAATAACAATACATGACCTACTCGGGAAAGAGAACAAGTGGCAATGTCAAATAGGAATTACATAAACAGAATACCTCAGCTCAGTTACACATGCAGAACATACACCATCACCAAACAAGGAATCACAATTTAGAAACAGGAAGACAATTAAACTGGGAACCCCAAAAGCCAAACTTAGAATGTACAACACTGTAGAAATAAAACTATACATTGATTTCCTCTTGTATTAAATAAAGTGCAGACGTTAAAGATGCACATTTCCAAGAGCTGACATATTTCAGTTAATAAATTCAAAATAAAGAGATATTTTTCTACCTTTTGTGCATTTTTTTTCAGTTGCAATTGTTCCAGCCACTTTCTTCTGGTTGCTTTGTGTCTTCTGCTAACTCTCCATCGTCTGCTGTCCATTTGTCCTTTCTTCTTTCCCAGTTTTTTTCCATTCTCTCTACATCTGCTTTAACATACTAATCATTCTCCTTTTGCTCTTTCCTCATTCCTATTTCATCCACTCAAATTTTACCCCTCCATCCTCAATCCCCACTTACTCTCCCAATACCCGGCCAATTGTAGATTTTTCTTCCCTCCCACACAAAATATATTTCCCCTCTCCATTTCACTCTCCCAGCCCCATCCCATTCTAATCGTCCCCCAACATCAACTCCCTTCTAGCTCCTGCCCCACCCAGCATCCGCTCCCTTCTAGTCCCCGCATCATCAGCCCATTTCCAGTCCTAGCTCCCTCCCCTCACAGCCCATTTCCTTTCCAAGCCCCCCTCCCCATCAGCCCATTTCCATTCCAAGCCCCCTTCCACTCAGCCCATTACCATTCCAAGACCCTGTCCCCATCAGCTATTTGCAGTTCAAGCTCCCCCTTCTACTCGGCCCATTTCCAGTCATAGCACCCCCCCCAGTCCATTACCAGTTCTAGCCCCACCCCCCCATAGCCCATTATCGGTCCTAAGCCCCCCAACAGCCCACTTCCAGGCCTAACCCTTCCATCGCCCCATCTTCATTCTTAGCCCCCCAATCAGACCACCTCCAGTCCTAACCCCCATCTGTCCATTACCAGTACTATCACCCCATTTCCAGTCCTACCCCCCCAGCAGCCCACATCAATCCTGCTCCCCCCCCCAGCAGCCCACATCAATCCTGCTCCCCCCCCAGCAGCAGCCCACATCAATCCTGCTCCCCCCCCCAGCAGCCGCCCACATCCATCCTGCTCCCCTCCTCCCCCCCCCAGCAGCCCCCAACAATCCTGCCCCCCCCCCCAGCAGCAGCCCACATCAATCCTGCTCCCCCTCCTCCGGGGAAACAAACTTTAGAAAACAGCTAGCTGCTGCTCCTGCCGCTGCCGCGGCGGTAGCAGCAATACCGCATGTCCCGCGGCCCCCCCCCCTTGCCTGTCAGTTCTTCTCTGCTTCGGCTTTCAGAGCCGCGAAGGGAGAGCTTCTCCCTCGTGACTCTGTTAAGCCCGCTGGGGCTTATGGGAAATTTCCCATCTGCCCCGGCGAGCTTAACAGAGTCGCGAGGGAGCAGCTCTCCCTTCGCGGCTCTGAAAGCCGAAGCAGAGAAGAACTGACAGGCAAGCAGGAAGGGATCGGGGGCCGCGGGACATGCGCGCAGAAGCCGGGTTGTGTATCGCGGGCCGCACAAAGGTCTCTCGTGGGCCGCATGCGGCCCGTGGGCCGCGTGTTTGAGACCCCTGTCTTAGATAGTGCTGGGGAGGAGTGTGCTGTCTTGGTAAATGTCAGTACCAATGACATAGGAAAATGTGGTAGGGAGGTTCTGGAGGCTAAACTTAGGCTTTTAGGTAGGAAGTTGAAATCCAGAACTTCCAGGGTAGCGTTCTCCGAAATGCTTCCTGTTCCATGTGCAGGACCAAAAGGCAGGCAGAGCTCCAGATTCTCAATGCATGGATGAGACGATGGTGCAAGGATGAGGGTTTTGGATTTGTTAGGAACTGGGGAACATTCTGGGGAAAGGAGGGGCTCTTCCGAAGGGATGGGCTTTACCTTAACCGGGATGGGACCAGGCTGCTGGCATTATCCTTTAAAAAGGAGATAGAGCAGCATTTAAACTAGATAATAGGGGAAAACCGACAGTCACCCAAGAGTGCATGGTTTGGAAGAATGTATCCTTGAAGGATACTACCAAAAACAGAGAGGTTCCAGAAAAGAGTAAAGTAGCCCAAATGCCCTTGAGTATGGAGCAGACAGAGCTTCATGCTATTGATCCTTTGGTTCTCTCTTCCACTGTTTCTTCATCTCTTTCTTTCACTATGCCATCTAAGTCTGTTGGTGAAGCAGTAGCTTCCTATAACACTGCACTATATTCTGCTCTGGATGCTCTCGCTCCGCCCATGCCACGTCCTGTGAGGTGTTCTGCACCCCAGCCCTGACTTTCATCCACTACCCGCTATCTACGTTCCTGTGCTCGCTCTGCTGAGTGTGCTTTGCTCAAATCCCGCTCCTTTGCTGACTTTCTACACTTCAAATTCATGCTTGTCTCGTTCCAGTCAGCGATAGCTCTTTCCAAACAAGACTATTATGTCCATCTGACTAACTCTCTTACTTCTGACCCTCACCATCTCTTTACTTCTCTCAGTTCTCTCCTCAAAGTGCCCCTGCCTCTAATCCCTCCCTCCCTTTCTGCCCAAACCCTGGCTGACTATTTCCATGACAAAATCCACAAGATCACCTTCCAATTCTCCACAAAGTCAGCTACTTTCCCTCCTCCCCCTCTTCACTCCCAACTTTCCTCCCCTACCTCTGCTACCCTCTCTTCCTTTCCTGTGATCTCTGAAGAGGAAACTTCCCACCTTCTTTCTTCCTCCAAACTCACCACCTGCTCCTCTGATCCTATCCCCACCCGCTTCCTAAGCCCCATCTCCTCCACTGTTGTCCCTTCCATCTCCCATATTCTCAATCTTTCGCTCTCCACTGCAACTGTCCCTGCAGCCTTCAAGCATGCATTGGTTACACCTCTCCTCAAGAAACCCTCACTAGATCCCACCTGTCCTTCTAATTATCGACCCATCTCCCTCCTTCCTTTCGTTTCTAAACTACTTGAACGTGCTGTTCACCACCGCTGCCTTGACTTCCTCTCCTCCCATGCCCTCCTGGATCCTTTATAGTCTGGCTTTTATCCTTTACGCTCTACTGAAACGGCTCTTGCCAAAGTCTCCAGTGACTTGTTCCTGGCAGAATCCAAGGGCCTTTACTCTGTTCTCAACCTTCTTGACATCTATGCTGCTTTTGACACTGTTGACCACAACCTTCTCCTCGATACCCTGTCCTTGCTTGGTTTTAAGGGCTCTGTACTATCCTGGTTCTCCTCCTATCTCTCCCATCGCTCTTTCAGTGTGTGTTCTGGTGGCCCCTCCTCCTCTGCTATCTCACTCCTAGTTGGTGTACCCCAAGGATCTGTCTTGGGTCCGCTCCTTTTCTTTCTCTATACCCAGTCCCTTGGTGCGCTAAATCTCTTCCCATGGTTTTCAGTACCATCTTTATGCTGATGACTCCCAGATCTACCTCTCTACGCCTGAAATCTCTCCGGCTATCCAGGCCTGGATCTCTGCCTGCCTTTCTGACATTGCAGCCTGGATGTCTCACCGCCGCTTGAAACTGAACATGGCCAAGACTGAACTTCTTATCTTTCCCCCTAAAACCTCCCCTCCTCTTCCTCCTTTCTCAGTCTCTATGGATAACTCTGTACTCTTTCCTGTTTCCTCGGCTCGCAATCTTGGGGTTGTCTTTGACTCTTCTCTCTCCTTCTTCACACACATTCATCTGATAGCTAAGACCTGTCGTTTCTTTCTCTATAACATCAGCAAAATCCGTCCTTTCCTTTCTGAACACACTACTAAGACGCTTATCCACTCCTTAATCACCTCCCGTCTTGACTACTGTAACCTACTCCTTTCTGGCCTTCCTTTGAATCATCTCTCTCCCCTTCAATCTGTTCTGCACTCTGCTGCTCGGCTAATCTTCCGCCAGCCTCGTCATGCCCTCAATACTCCTCTTCTCAAGTCACTTCAGTGGCTCCCTATCCATTTCCGCATCCAGTTTATACTTCTCCTACTGACCTATAAATGCATTCACTCTACGGCTTCTCACTATCTTTCTTCTCTTATCTCTCCTTACAACCCCCCTCGGGAACTCCACTCTTCTGGCAAACTCCTTCTTTCTGTGTCTTTCTCTTCTATTGCTAACTCCAGACTTCACTCCTTTCACCTTGCTGCACTTTATGCCTGGAACAAACTACCTGTGTCTGTATGCCAGGCACCTTCTCTGACCCTCTTCAAATCCAGGCTGAAAACTAACCTCTTCGCTGCAGCTTTTGGATCTTGACTCACCTGATCTCTTTTTTCTTTCCTCTCCCCCTTGTTTTATCCCAGCCTACACCTTCTGTGTTGTCTGTCTTGACTAGATTGTAAGCTGTATGAGCAGGGACAGTCTCTTACATGTCTGTGCAGTGCTGCATATGACTTATAGCGCTATACAAATGCTCAGTAGTAGTAGTAGTAGTAGTAGTAGAGCTTAAAGATGTAAATAGCTCACTGATATGTATATACTGCTCATTATATAAATAGTTCACTGATGTAATCTAGCACACTGCACCACACACCACTCTTCCCAGTTCTACTACTGCATGCTACAAACCACACACTACTATTGATTGTTTGATGTGACAAACCGCTTTGATTTAATGATAAGGCGGTATACTAAATACTTCTAAATAAATAAAATAATTAAATAAATAAGATTCCAAATTACCCATGCCTACCAATAGCCAGATGAATATGAATAAAATACAGTCTCTAAAATGCTTGTATGCAAATAGGAGAGTTAGAATATATAGAACTAAATGAGAGGTTAGATATGATTGGAATCTCTGAGACATGGTGGAAGGAGGACAACCAGTGGGACACTGTGATACCTGGGTACAAACTATATCATAATGATAGAGCTGATCAAATTGGTGGAGGGGTTGTGTTCTATGTTAGAGAGGGCATTGAGTCAGAAAGAATTAAAGTTTTGCAGGAAACAAAATTTGCTGTAGAATTTCTATGGATTGAAATTCCATGTAAAAAGGGGAAGGCGATGGCAGTGGGGGTGTACTATCGACCGCCTGGCCAGAATGAAAAAATGGATGATGAAATGCTCAAAGAAATCAAAGAAGCTAACAAAAGTTACAGCACAGTAATAATAATGGGTGATTTCAATTACCCTGGTATTGACTGGGTCAGTGTCACAGCAGGACATGCTAGGGAAATAAAGTTCCTAGATGAAATAAATGACTGCTTCTTGGAGCAGCTGTTTATGAACCAACCAGAGGGGAAGCCATATTGGACCTAGTCCTTAGTGGAACACCAGATCTGGTGCAAGAGATAAGGGTGTTGGGGTCACTTGGCAATAGTGATCATAGTATGATCACATTTGATTTAATTAGTGGAGAAGGGATGGTAAGGAAATCCACAGTACTACCTTTTAACTTTCAAAAGGGAGACTATGATAAAATGAGGAAAATAGTTAAGAAACAACTAAAAGGAGCAATTGCAAAGGTTAAAGACTTACATCAAGCTTGGGTGTTATTGAAAAATACTATCTTGGAAGCCCAGACCAGCTGTATTCCACGCTTTAAGAAAAGTGGAAGGAAGTCCAAAAAACTGCCAGCATGGTTTAAAGATGAGGTCAGAGAGGCTGTTGTTGCCAGAAAAGCAACTTTCAGGAAATGGAAAAAAGAGCCAAATGGCGAAAACTAGAAACAGCACAAGCACTGGCAAGCTAAATGCAAGACATTGATAAGGCAGGCAAAGGGAGAATTTGAGAAAAAGCTTGCTGCGGAAGCAAAAACCAATAATAAAGACTTTTTCAAGTACATTCATAGCAAAAAACCTGTGAGAGAGTCAGTTGGTCTATTAGAGGATAGAGGGGTTAAAGGAGCGCTAAGAGGCGACAAGGCAATAGTGGAGAGACTGAATGAATGAATGAATTCTTTGCTTCGGTCTTTACTGAGGATGATGTAGGGATGTTACCCATGACTGAAGTGGTATTTAAAGATGTGAAAAAATTGAGGGAAATATCGATATATTGGGAAGATATATTACAACTATTTGATAAACTGAAGAATAGGAAATCATCTGGACCGGATGATATACATCCAAGGGTGTTGAAAGAACTGAAATATGAGATTGCAGACCTGCTATTAGTAATCTGTGAACTATCATTAAAATCATCTGTAATGCCTGAAGATTAGAAGATGGCCAATGTAACGCCAAGTTTTAAAAAGGGTTCTGGGGTGATTCAGGAAACTACAGACCGGTGAGCCTGATGTCAGTACCGGGAAAAATGGTAGAAACCATCATAAAGGACAAAATTGCTGAACATGTAGATCGTCATGGCTTAATGGGAGACAGTCAACAGGTCTTTAAACAAGGAAGATCTTGTCTTACTAATCTGTTATGTTATTTTGAAGATGTGAATAAACAGGTAGTCATAGAAACATAGAAACATGATGACAGAAAAAGACCACATGGCCTATCTAGTCTGTCCTTCCATATCAACAACTACAACAGTCCACTTTTTACCTTTAGAGATCCTCTGTGTTGGTCCCATGCTTTTTTGAATTCAGTTACTGTCCTCATTTCTACCACCTCCACTGGGAGACTATTCCATGGATCCACTACTCTTTCCGTAAAGAAATATTTCCGCATATCACTCCTGAATCTATCTCCCTTCACCATCATCCCATGTCCCCTCGTAGCAGAACTTGCTTTCAATTGAAAGAGGCTCTCTCCCTGAACATTTAAGCCACGGAGGTATTTAAACATCTCAATCATATCACATCTATCCCGCCTTTCCTCTAAGGTGTACATATTAAGATCCTTAAGTCTGTCCTCATATGCTTTATAATGAAGCCCACTAATCATTTTAGTAGCCACCCTCTGCACCGACTCCATCCTGTTCACATCCTTTTGAAGGTGCGGTCTCCAGAATTGCACACTATACTCCAAATGAGGTCGCACCAAAGACTTATACAGAGGCATTATCACCTCCTTTTTTCTGCTAGCCATTCCTCTCCGTATGCACCCAAGAATCCTTCTAGCTTTTGCCGTCGCCTTTTCTACCTGTTTAGCTACTTTAAGATCATCAGACACAACCACGCCTAGGTCCCGCTCTTCTTTAGTGGACAAAAGTACCTCACCTCCTATACTGTATTGCTCCCTTGGATTGCTGCAGTCCAAATGCATGACCTTATATTTTTTAACATTACATCCCAGCTGCCAAATTCTAGACCATTCTTCAAGCTTAGCTATATCCCTCCTCATGTTATCTACACCTTCCTGGGTGTCTACTCTATTGCAGATTTTGGTATCATCTGCAAAGAGGCAAACCTTACCCGACAGCCCTTCCGCTATATCACTAACAAAGATGTTAAAAAGAATCGGACCAAGGACAGATCCCTGGGGCACACCACTGGTAACATCCTTCTCCTCAGAGTGAGCTCCATTTACTTGCACTCTTTGTTGCCTCCCACCCAACCAATTTCTAACCCAAGCAGTAACTTTAGGGTCCATCCCTAGGGTGCTCAGTTTGTTTATAAGTCGCCTGTGAGGAACAGTGTCAAAGGCTTTACTGAAATCCAAATACACCACATCTAGAGCTCTCCCTCGGTCCAACTCCCTGGTCACCCAGTCAAAGAAATCAATCAGATTTGTCTGACAAGACCTGCCTCTGGTGAATCCATGCTGCCTCGGATCCTGTAATCCGCTGGACTCCAGAAACCTCACTATTTTCTCTTTCAGCAGCGTTTTCAGTACTTTACTCACCACCGAAGTTAAACGAACTGGCCTGTTGTTTTCAACCACATCCTTACTTCCGCTTTTGTGTAAAGGCACCACATGAGCCTCTCTCCAGTCCTTTGGCACCACTCCCGACTCCAACGAGGCATTGAAAGGGTCAGTCAGTGGAGTTGCTAGAACGTCCCCAAGTTCCCTCAGTATTCTAGGGTGTATCCCATCCGGTCCCATCGCTTTGTCTACTTTAAGTTGAGCTAGTTTCTCACGAACACAGTCTTCTGAAAATTGTTCAAGATGTCCCTCGCTTCTGTTCCTATTTGTGGGTGTTTTCTGAGATCCTGCTCCTGGTTCTTCATCTGTGAACACAGAACAAAAATATTTGTTAAGCAATTCCGCTTTATCCTTATCAGCTTCTACATATTCCCCCCCTGCACCCTTGAGTCTGACAATACCACTTTTGCCCTTCCTCTTCTCACTAATATATCTGAAAAATGTCTTATCCTCCCATTTTATTGCATTGGCTATTTCCACCTCCTTTTGAATCTTTGCCTTCTTGACTACTTTGCTAGCTTCTCTAAGTTTTTCCAAATACAGATGCCTGTCTTCCTCTCTCTGTGATCTCTTGTATTTCATGAAGGCCTCCCTCTTTTTCTTCACTTTTTTCATCTACTTCCTTAGAAAACCATAGCGGTCTCCTTTTCCTTTTGCCTTTATTTACCATTTTAACAAAAAGGTTGGTTGCCCTTAAAATATCCCCTTTCAGTTTTGCCCACTGTTTTTCTACATCCCCCAGCTGTTCCCATCCCACTAACGACTCCCTGAGGTATTGGCCCATCTTCGCAAAGTTAGTCTTCCTAAAGTCTAAGATCCTCACCTTGGAATGGATTCTAACAGCCCTAGTCCTAATACTGAACCACACCATCTGGTGATCACTGGATGCAAAATGATCTCCAACTACAACATCAGAAACACTTTCACCATTGGTAAGCACCAAGTCCAATATGATCCCTTCACGTGTGGGGTCTGTTACCAATTGCCTGAATAGTTCTCCCTGTAGAGAATCCAGGATCTCCTTACTTCTAGATGATACTGCAGCAGGAATGTGCCAATCAACATCTGGCATATTGAAATCTCCTATCAGTAGCACTTCCCCTTTCCTAGCAATGCTGCGTATGTCTTCAATTAACTCTCTGTCCACCTCTTCCTCTTGTGAAGGAGGTCTGTATATCACACCAATGCAAATAGATTTCTCTTTCCCTCTTTCTAGTTTAACCCACAATGCCTCCTCTCTCCCTTTTAAGCTCTGTATTTCCAAAGCTTTAATAGTAGTTTTTACATCTTCTGATTGTTTTGTTGTGACACCGCCTTGATTTTTATGATAAGACGGTCTAGAAATACTGTTAAATAAATAAATAAAATAAAATATAGTGCCACTCCTCCTCCCCTTCTTCCTAACCTGTCCTTTCTGAATAAAGTATAACCAGGTATAGTTACATCCCAGTCATGGTTTTCTGTGAAGCATGTTTCTGTAACTGCCACTAAATCCAAGTCAGCCACTTCCACCAAAGCTTCAACATCAGGGATCTTATTTCCCATGCTACGGGCATTTATACACACTGCTTTCCATATGTTACCCCTGTTACCCATTTCCATAAAGGTATTTAATGTATCACCTACCTGGGGACTTTCACTTACCTGGGGGCTTTCTTCACCTATCCCCAACGAATCTAGTTTAAAGCCCTCTTCAGTAGATTAGCCAGTCTACTACCGAAGATGCGTTGACCAAAGGTGAGTCGGTTGATATAGTGTATCTGGACTTTCAGAAAGTCTTTGACAAGGTCCCTCATCAGAGACTTTTGGCAAAACTAAAGAGTCATGTGTACTATTGTGGATCAGGAACTGGTTAAAAGATAGAAAGATAGAAAGCAGAGGGTAGGGCTAAATGGCTAATTTTCCCAATGAAGAAAGGTGAATAGTGGTGTATCCCAGGGATCTGTGCTGGGTCCACTGCTTTTTGACGTATTCATAAATGACCTGGAAAAGGGAATAACACGTGAGGTTATCAAATTTGCAGATGACACAAAACTATTTAAAGTTGTTAAAACCCATGAGGATTATGGAGAATTGCAAGAGGAGCTTGATAAATTGGAAGACTGGGCATCAAAATGGCAAATGAAATTTAATGTGGACAATTGCAAAGTTATGCACCTAGGGAAGAACAACCCAAACTATGGTTACACAATGCAAGGTTCGAAATTAGGAACCACCAACTAGGAAAAAGATTTAGGCGTCATTGTGGATAACATGTTAAAACCCTCTGCCCAGTGTGCAGCGGCAGGCAAAAGAGCAAATAGAATGCTAGGTATCATAAGGAAGGGAATGGAAAATAAAACAAAGGATATTATAATGCCTCTGTATCGTTCCATGGTGCGACCGCACCTTGAATATTGTGTGCAATTCTGGTCACCGTATCTTAAAAAGGATATAGCGTTATTAGAAAAGGTTCAGAGAAGAGCCACCAAAATGGTAAAGAGGATGGAAGGATACCTCTATGAAGAAAGGCTAAAAAGGTTAGGGCTCTTTAACCTGGAAAAGAGACGGCTGAGGGGAGATATGATAGAAGTCTATAAATTAATGAATGGAGTGGAATGGGTAAACGTAGATTGATTGTTTACGTTATCAGACTATTGAAAGACTAGGAGACATTCAATGAAGCTGCAGGGTAAACTATTTAAGACTAATAAGAGAAAATATTTTTTCACTCAACGTGTAATCAAACTCTGGAATTTGTTACTGGAGGATGTAATAAAGGCTGTTAGTATAGCTGGGTTTAAAAAAGGTTTGGACAAGTTCCTGGAGGAAAGGTCCATAAACAATTATTAAAAAGGGACCCAGGATATCAATGCTTAACCCTATACAAGCATTGCAGAACCTGTGTCTTTTGGGGAAACTGCCAGGTACGTATGACCTAGATTAGCCACTGTTGGAAACAGGATAAATGGGCTTGATGGACCTTGGTCTGACCCAGTATGGCATTTCTTATTTTCTTATGGTGCAAGCTCATTTGGAGAATTGTGTGCAATTCTGGAGATCACATCTTTAAACGGATGGATTTAATGCAGAGGGTGGCTACTAAAATGGTCAGTGGTCTTCATTATAAACCATAAGGGGACAGACTTAAAGATCTTAATATGTATATGTTTGAGGAAAGGCAGGAGAGAGGAGATATGATAGGGAGGTTTAAATACCTCCATGGCACAAATGCACAAGAAGAAAGCCTCTTTTGATTGAAAGTATGTTTTGCAACAAGGGGGTATGAGATGAGGGTGAAAGGGGATAGACTCAGGTGTAATATGCATAACTATTTTTTATGGAAAGAGTGGTAGATCTTTATCTTTATGTTTATTTGGAAATTTGATATACCTCTTAGCCAAAGCAACAAGCAGTGTATAATAAAAAAAATAAGAAGGCTACTCGGAAATAGAAAGAAACGCCAATAAATGATAGGAAAGAGGAGGACAGCAGGATAGGAAGAAGAGAAAGGTAGAATAAGAGTAGAAGGGAAGAGTCAGAGGGCAATAACAGGAGGGTCAAAGGCCAGATGGAAAATGTGAGTCTTTAAAGCAGTTTTGAACCTAGCGTAGGAAGGCTCAGCATGTAGGGAAAGAGGCAGGGAATTCCACAGGGAAGGACCAAAGAAGAAGAAAGCAGAGGAACGAGTACATTCTAGATGGGCTTGGGTGGGGGAGGTAAGGACCAGGCGGACATTGTGAATAGAGTGGAGGAGGCGGTGGGGGTTGTGATAATGGAGGAGATCGGCAAGATACTGAGGTGTGGCTGAATGAATTATACGGTGAACAAACATGAGTATTTTGAACTGAAACCGAAAGTGTACATGCGTGGAATAGTCTCCCAGTGGAGATAGTAGAGAAAAGGACAGTAGCTGGATCATTCTGAATGCCGTTTAGTTGGTCTGGATGTCCGATCTGAACGTCCAGACCTGCTTAACAGCCAGGCAGCCTATAGGGGACAGAACGTCCTATACAAACAGGCAGTTTGTATGGGGAGCTCTGTTTGTGGGAGGGAGGGGGAGGGACAGAGGCAGAGCGAGGTGGGCAGTGGGTGGAGACTGATCCTGGACATACAGTGCGAATTCTGAGGTTGGGTCTGTACGTCCTGGGCCTCGAATCTAGATGGGGGACTTATTCCACCTCGAAGGGGACCCAAGGATGCAGGTGAGTGGTGCAGGGGGTTACCTGCAGTCCAACCTTGGCCATGGAAGGCCAGATCAGGGGTTGGGCTGCGGGGAATGAAGATTCTGATCTGCTGTACAAGGGGTAGATGGCCTGCACAGTATATCCCTCTATCTGAATTCAAGAAAGCATGGGACAAACACAGAAGATCTCTAAAAAGAAAAAAGGGACTATAGTATTTGATATGGAAGGGCAGACTAGATAGGCCATATGGTCTTTTTCTCCTGACATTTTTCTATGTTTCCATTAATAAAATCCTACTGAATTTCCAGAGAAGTCATGCTGTATATAAAAATGGAGGGAGCCCTTAACTAGATGGGAATTTCTAGGGGAAATGAAAAGCATTTGGCAAAATTGAAAGGAAACATTACTAGGGCAATGAACCTATTTGCTAGAAAAGTTAAAAAATCTAAGTGGAAAAAGAAATAGCTGAAAAAGTAAGGGCAGAAAGTGCAAGAAATCACAGAAAGAAAGAGGTAGCAATATATGGAAAAGTAAACAGAGCTGGGAAAGTAGTTAGGAAAACAATATGGGCCTAATTCTGTCCCGCACATCCAGACACACAGAGGAGATCACGATTCTGATCCCGCAGGACATGTCTAGCCCTGCAGGATCAGAATCGCGAACAGTCCTACACGTGCAGGCCAGGACAGTGATTCTGTCTGGCCTGCATGTGCAAGACTGCACCCGGCTAACTCAGTCAGGGCATTTAAATGGAGCCGTGGCGCCATGGCATCATGTTGCCATGGCATTGTGGCTCCATTTAAAAGCCACGATGCTGGCCACTGACCAAAACTGCAAATTCTCCACAGCCTGACCCCTGATCTGGCCTCCAAAGGCCAGAGTCGGGCTGCGGGGAATGTCCCCTGGCCCCTCCAGCCCCTTCTATGCCCCACGTTAAAAAAAAAAAAATTGTCCAGGGGAGTTATTCCACCTTGGAGGTGGAATAACTTCCCTGGCCA
Source organism: Ichthyophis bannanicus (assembly GCA_033557465.1). NCBI lineage: Eukaryota > Metazoa > Chordata > Amphibia > Gymnophiona > Ichthyophiidae > Ichthyophis > Ichthyophis bannanicus. The sequence goes on along the minus strand of CM066032.1, from coordinate 402,028,763 downwards.
TTTTGCTGGTCCTGGATGTACAGGGCCGACATTAGAATCGGCCGTGTACATCTAGGGCAAGCAACCGTCCACTGCCTGCCCACTCTCTGGCCCTGGGCTGCACATTCCCCACTCCCGACTAACTTGCCCACACAACTGGCGGGGAAATTTGTTGGGGGCTGAAGCCGGTTGTGTGGGGAAGTTAGTAGGGGGCGGTTCAGAATGAACCCCTATGCAAATGAAAGAGAAAATACTAATATAGTAAAATAGAAGGACAAGAATCTTAAGATATGTTAGAGACAGAAGGAAGTGTAAAAGTGGCAATGTGAAACTGAGAAGTGATAGGAATGAATATGTAGAGGCTCGTAAGGAAAAGCAGAATTTTTGTTCAGTATGTTCACTGAGGAAGGGTCTGAAGTAGGACTTCAGTAGTGGACACATATAGGAGTAGAAGTGAGGTACCGTAGACCTCAAACAAATTTCAGAAGATTGTGTTCATGACGATCTAGCTCAATTAAAATTTGATAGGCTTGTGTATTCCTTTTTCTTTATAGATCCAATCTCACTCTCTCGTGATGTGGGCTATATCATGTAAAGTTATTTTCTCTTGTTTTTTGCATTTCTTTTATGACGATTTCTAGATTGTCTTGAATTTATATTTGATCAATGTAATTTGATTAAAACTAATAAAAAAAAAAATTTGATAGGCTTACGCCAGAGGAGAGAGGGACCAGACCAGTCATTCAAATGCAGGTCTTTTCAACTCCACACTTGAATGGCTGGTCTGATCCCTCCTTCCTCTGACGTGAGCCTAAGTCAGAGGAGGGAGGGATCAAACCTGTATGCAAACATGGAGTCAGAAAGCCCCACACCTTTTTCAATTTGAGATCATTACTGCCACCACCGCCACTGAGGGAACACAAAAAGCAGCAATGGGCAAGGGCAGGCATCGTGGGGGGTGAGGGGGAGCCGGCTGGATATGGAAGTGTGGGGTAAGATAGCGAGATGCTGGGAATGGGGCAAGTCGCACAGGGCTCAATTATGGCTTGGTATAGCCCTGCTTGTCAGTATGATATTCAACAGCTTTATCTGGATAGCTCCACTAATTATTGTCTCTGACTGCTTTCACACAATCCATAGTGGGAGCCAGGGTAGAGTTTGTGTTTATCTGGTTAATGGCAATATTCAGTCTACTGCTGGATAACTAATGCCATAAAGTTAAGACCAGAAAAAAGGCAGCCCTAACTTTATGCAACTTGCTATCCAGGTAATGGGTTGAATATTGCTGCTCTCTGGAGACTGGTGCCATACACAGCTGAATCTGAATACTGAGCATCAGCCGCTCTCCGGATACTGGCCCTGAATAGCTGGATTCCATTTAGCCACAGTGGCTGATGTTTAAAAAAATGCTATTGCCACAGCTGAATAGTGGACTTTATGTTTCTACAGAACTGAAGGGCAACTAATACCCTTGCAAGGCTAGAACAAAAATTCTGGTCAGCTGTAAGAATGTGATATTTATTTATTTATTTTATTTAACATTTCTTCTATACTGCGCTATTACAATCAGCGCGGTGTACATCGAACAAAACATACTACAATGCATACAAGCAACATTGAGTTTTACATAGAACAGGGAAAAAAAACATAGGATAACCGGGGTAACTATTTACAGGGTAACTATTTACAGGTTAAATTAGTATTGTCACCAATATTCTAAGTACAACAGACTGTTTTACTTTAGTTAGACATCTTGCAGGGGGACCATTTTAGAGGACCTGCCAAAACCTAAAAACGTGCAAGCAGTTTTCTACAATCCTATGCAAGCTATTTAATGTGCTTTGACTGATATTCCTATTTTTGTTGCAAAAGAAGTAAAAAAAACCGGTTTGAATAGGAAGTCATAGACAGAACATTAAAGACAATGGGCCCGATTTTGAGTTAGGCAGGCTATGCGCCACAGTGGCACATAGCCTGCCCGCTGACCTCCTTAACCCATAATTTAAGGGGTGGAAGTGAAAATTCGGATTATGCTGGACGCACCGGCAGCCATAGAGGCTACACGGGAGGCAGCGATTTTCTATGCTATCCGTGTAGCCTCTGCACCCTTGGATTTCTGCATCCCACATGCCCAATTCTGCACTTTTCATGTACTGAATGTTAGCTGTCAAGTATTCAACCAGACTTTGAGTGTTCTTAGTTCTTTTCTCAGTCTGTGGCAGATCTTGTTGTTTATGATTTATTCAGAACTTAATATACCGCCTTTCAGGACAATTCAAAGTGGTTTACAGAGCAAGGAAAATCGCTGCTACCCATGTAGCCCTTTCCTCCGCCCCCGCTCCACCCCGGAACACGCCTAATATGCCCCAATGCTGCCTGATTAGGGACTTATAGTTTTGGTGCCCTTCGAAAATCCCGGATAAGGCCTTTACACGAGTAACTATGGAAGTTACCCGTGTACAGGCCCAATGGCTATAACTATGTTTTGGCTTATGCTACCTCATGCTGATGTTACTGGGGAACATTCAGGCATGGAGCTTCTGTACCACTCTTCCTTGCTCTCTGCCATTGATACCTCCTCCTCTCATTGCCTACATATGACCTAAGTGTCTGGCATTCTTATTCTACTAATTATGCCATCAGTTTATATGCTCTATGATCAGGGTCTTCCTCTTCTGCCTATCTTGCAACCCTCTTGGTGCCTTGGGTCTTCAATCTACTTATTCTTGTGCTGCTTTACTCTTTCTGCAGTGCCGTGGGGTCTTCTTCTCTCCACAGAATAAAAGGGAACTGATTGCTACACTTTCTAGCCCCCTCAATTGCCAAGTATTCCCCAGGATAAAGATTTCCTCCTAGGCTAACAAATTTCAGGCATTAAGTATCTATGACACTTCTAATGCTGACCTGGTTACTGAATCTCAATGGTCATATTGTTAGTAATAACCCATTTATCTACTGTGCACCAATGCCCAGACCTTTCATCTATAATGCTTTGCGGTCTTCCAGTCAAAATTGACTCCATGTTTCCTCATTCCTGATGCTTTGAGGTCTTCCTGTCACTATTTATTTAATTTATTCCATAAGCTGTGTTTTGAAATGGTGAAGAGTAATTCCTTTGTGAAAACCTGTAGAACAGTATAGACTAGAGATGAGCATTTGGGCTGTATTTCAATTTTTCTTTCAAATAAGAGGCCTCAAATTACTTTATGTGATTTTTCTGGCAATGCAGCAAAGTATGCTCTTGTCATCAGTTCTGTCTTGGCAGATACTCAGATACTCATTCATACAGCACTCAAATGGGCTCATTTTCCCACAAAACTCTGACATTGACCTTACCTTTGGCCTATTTTTGCCCAGTGCTCAGAGGATTTGGCATTTTCATGCCATATTGATGTAATTTTGCCCCCTCTCCTTGTGTCTTGGTGTTTTCCAGGCAATGTTGATGCTACTTTATCCCTCTTCCAGTGTTTAGGGGTCATTTCGCCAATGCTAGTGTTGCATTGCTCCTCTCCCCATGCTTTGGAGTCTTTCTTCCAGCATTTATGCCATGTTGCCCCTCTTAAAGTGGCTTGGAGTCTTCATGCTACTGTTAGGGGCATGTATACTAAAGCACCACCTGGGTAGTGTGTGGGGGGGGGGAGGGGGGGTTGGTAAAGGTATACATGCCTTCAGACCAGTGCTGCATGTCTGAAATCACCATCGAACATGTCCATGGCTATACCTGGTCCAAGGTACAAATAAGATTAGTGAAGATGCTCGTTTCACCAACTGAACAACAGTATGATGAAGAGGAAATGCTCATTTACTCCTTCAGTACTTTTCACTCCTTCAAAGATACCTGCAAGTATGTAGAACAAGCAATCTCCAGGATCCCATGCTGCAAGATGTCTCTGTTTGCAAAATAGCAGGCTTAGATGTGCAGTGGGGAGAGATCCACGGTCGTGTTCTGTGATAGGACAGCATGCACATCTGTGTTTCCTATTCTATGGAGGCGCATATACTATATATTCTAGTTTTTACAGTGCGGAGACTTCCTGCATGTGGTTAGCCCATAACTTTGTGCATCCCTATTTTTGCTGATATGTAGAGGACACATGTAACTTTCAGTATGGCGAAAGACTGATTTTAGAAGGAACTTACACATGATCATCTTCTCGGCTGCCCCTCCCACTGTATATCAGATGTTTTTACTTGGATGTTCTTCTTTATAGCAAGATGTCCTTTCTAAAATGTGCAGTCTCAGGAATTCTTTGCTTTGATCTTTACTAAGAGAATATAAAGAAGCTGCCCATTATAGAAAATGCACTTAAAAGTGATAAGGGAGAAGACCTGAATGAAATCTCAAGAAACTTGGAAGATGTTGTAGAGAAAATTGCTTAATTAAAGAGCAGCAAATCACCCAGACCAGATGGGATATATCCAAGAGTGCTGAAAGAACTCAAAGATGAAATTTCAGATCAACTATTAATAATTTTTAGCCTATAATTAAAATCATCTATGGTACCAGAAGATTGGAGGGTGACCAACATAATGCTTATCTTTAAAAAGGGCTCCAGGAGTGATCCAAGACACTACAGACCGATTAATCTAATGGTAATACCAGAAAAAAATGTTTAAAAGTATTATAAAGAACACCATTTCTTTATAATGGGAAGACATGGTTTAATAGGACAAAGTCTAGCCAAAGGAAGTCTTGCTTCACCAATCTGCTTCATTTCTTTGAAGGCAAGAATAAACATGGATAAAGATGATTAAGTTGGTATAGTATAGTTAGACTTTCAGAGGCATTTGACAAAGTCTCACATGAAAAGCACCTGCGAAAACTAAAAAGTCATTGCTAAGGAAGCAATGTCCTATTGTGGACAATGCTTGGTTCCATATTATGAGTCACTACCTAGGAAAAGAATCTAGGTGTCATCATGGGAAATACATTGAAATCTTTTGTTCAGTGTGTGGCAGCAGTCAAAAAAGCAAACAGAATGTTATGAATCATTAGGAAAGGCACAGAGAATAAAACAAAGAATATCATAATGCCTTTGTATCTGTGATTGCACCTTGAGTATTGTGTGCAAGACTGGTCATCACATCTCAAAAAAGATATAGTGGCATTAGAAAAGGTACAGAGAAGGGCTACCAAAATGATAAAAAGGATGCAATGACTCTCCTATGAGGAAAGGCTAAAGAGGTTAGGGCTCTTCAGTATGGTGAAGAGATGGCTGACAGGAGATGTGATGCAAAATGCAATGTGTTGCCTTCGATTGCATTTTGCATCATATCTCCTGTCAATTATCTATTCCCCATATTGAAGAGCCCTAACCATCCTGAGTGGAGTTGAATGGGCAAAGACTAGGGGACATGCCATGAAGTTACAAAGCAGTATATTCAAAACAAATGTGAGAAAATATTTTTTTTCTCTCAGCGTATAAGTAAGCTTTTTAACTCATTGCTGGAAGATGTTGTAAAAAGCAGGTAGTATAGCTGGGTTTCAAAAAAGGTTTGGACACATTCCTGGAGAAAAAGCCCATAAACGATTATTAAGGTAGACTGAGAGAAAACGACTACTTATCCCTGGGGATAAGTTGTATTGAATTTGCAACTTTTGGGACATGCCATTACCTATGACCTGGATTGGCCACTGTGTGAAACAGGATACAGGTCTTGATGGACCTTTGGTATGACCCAGTATGACAGTTCTTATGTTCTTATTAAATTACATGGAATGAACTATCCACATAAGGAAGAGAAAGGAAAGAAAAATAAGAAAAGCTAAAAAAACCCCATATTCCATATACAATTAGGTTACAAATATGAAGAGATCCAAGAGAAGAAAATCAGAAACATTTAACAATTGGTCACACATCTTCTCCATGTAGCTAAGGCACTTGTTGAATACTGGAAGAAGGTGCCACAACTTAGTCATTGAAAATGCACTATGATAGGGAGAGGTGGCATGGCATAGATTACTCATGCACTTAACTATAAAACAGGGGAATGCCTATTGGGCAAATCATCACTTTGATTGTGAGTTGCAATATTATGGAGGTTATTTTATTTGCAATTTCCATCTATTTTAAACAGGCATTCACACATGGAAATGGTGATTTGCAAAAAGGCTGAATTTGTATATGGATGCCCTTATTACCTAGAAATTGCAAGGGGGTATGCTGGGTGTGGTTAGGGATTGGCCTGGGAAGGCCAAAATTCTACACATGCATTCCTCGTTTCATATAAGGAATACACCTATATGATTGCATTTGCCCATTTCGGGATTTACAGCTGCTCCCTGGTACATATTTTTCAAAAGCGCTCATTTCGACCGACCCTTTACATGAGGGATTAAGGGGGTTGTTCTCTTAAATCCCCTGTTGTATATTTCTCTCTCCAAATTGAAATTTGATAAAGATGGCGACATTTGTAGTTAATTGGCAGCATTTATGCAGTAAGTTTATAAAATGGCCAAAATACATATTTAAAAACCAACTTTCATGTGTAAGTGCTAGCACCTACAAATGCTGAGTTTCCCTTATTAATTTTCCCCATGTGTAGATTTGCAAACATAGGTCCTCTGGCTCCACATATTAGGAAGCACGTGGACTCCTTTTAGAATAGGCTCCATGTTTAGCAGAGCCTTTTCTAAAATACTGCTGGAATTGTATACATTGCAGCCTTGACATCTCAATTACGATCTTCATGTACTATCTAAAATGTGCTTCCACGTGACATATATATACAAGAGTTAGCATTAGTTAGCTTGAATGTTTACCCTGGCGGCCTGTTTGACTAAACCTTCTGAGTATCTTTTACAAGTACAGGGTTTAAAAGAATATATTTTTTTATATATTTATTTCACGACTTGCTATACTGCATTTCGAGCCAAGGCTAAGCAATGTGGCTTACAACAAAGCAGAAAAGGACATTGACGATAGACGAGAAAGAAGAGGAGGGGGGGGGGGCAATGAAGCCAACTGATACTACCCCATCCTGGGTCACATTAAGTTTCTCCAAATGCCTGAATAAAGAAATTCATCTTCAGCACTGCCTTAAATCGAGTTAAATTGGTTTTCTTCTCTCATTGGGGGGGGGGGGGGGAGGGGGGGAGAGAGTTCCAGAGACTTGGACTAACAAAAGAGAAAGAGGTATGTCGAGTAAGTTCCAGATTAAAATGACAGAGTGGAGGGAGTACAAAAAAGATTTGTAACCGGGTAGCCGGACCCGGCGCCCCTTCTCTCCCTTACCCCAACCTTTTTCTACCCCCCAACCCCCTCACTCTCCTTTTGCTTCCAATAACCACAGACAGCAATTCTTGGTGACAACTGGTCGCAGCTTTATTTCAACAACTCATTAACATTAAACAGAAATACTAACCCCACCCACCCCCGCGGATTGATGCACCGCCAGCCTTACAACTAGCAAAGCGGCCACGCCTCCGCTCCAGCCATGGTCCCCACCAACGGCCAAGTTCTGCCACCCCTATCCGACTTTGCCATGCTACTAGCAAAAGTCTTCCAGGGGTTGTCTGGGTTGAGGGCACCCCGCCCCCTTCCCAAGTCGCCTAAGGCTCCGGACCCCGGACCTCCGGGATCCCGCCTTCACGAACCCCCCCTCCCCACCCCCTGCTGCGACACCCCGACTAAATTCCCCCCCCCCACCCTGCCAATTGGGTGGGCGGGAGGGCTGCCAGATAGGCGCCCGATCGCATGTGCTCCGGGCACTCCACGAGCTCCGGAGCACATGCCTCCCCTCAGCACCGATTGGCTCCGCTCCTTACGCCTCGAGCAGAGCCAATCATTTTGAAAAATGCGCACAGCGTCCTAACACTGACGCGCGCACCGTCTTCCCCTTGCACGAGCAGGGTCCCGCGCCGGGCCGCGCACCCGGTTACGGGCGGGCGCCGGGACCCTGCCCGCGCCCTATTACTAACCGGGTAGCCGGACCTGGCGCCCCTTCTCTCCCTTACCCCAACCTTTTTCTACCCCCCAACCCCCTCACTCTCCTTTTGCTTCCAATAACCACAGACAGCAATTCTTGGTGACAACTGGTCGCAGCTTTATTTCAACAACTCATTAACATTAAACAGAAATACTAACCCCACCCACCCCCGTGGATTGATGCACCGCCAGCCTTACAACTAGCAAAGCGGCCACGCCTCCGCTCCAGCCGTGGTCCCCACCAACGGCCAAGTTCTGCCACCCCTATCCGACTTTGCCTTGCTACTAGCAAAAGTCTTCCAGGGGTTGTCCGGGTCGAGGGCACCCTGCCCCCATCCGAAGTCGCCTAAGGCTCCGGACCGCAGACCTCCGGGATCCCGCCACCAGCACAGGAGACAACCTCTACCTGTGCCGCCCCCTCATTTCCCCAAGCTGCGACCAGTGTGGCCTCTCTTGCACCACCCTCTCCAGCGCCTCCTGCCAATCATTCAGGAGCAAATCCATTCCCACTGGAGATAAGTGCACCCCATCATCCCTGTATAATCCAGAGCAGGCCACCTCCACCCAGGGATGCTGAACCTGCAACCCACCTTGCTCGCAAACCCATCTCCCAATCTGCCTATTAATCTTGGTCAGACCACGAGACCAGCGCCGCTGACCCCAGCACGCCGGCCTCGGGATGATGTCTGACCATATTAAGAACACTCCCGCAAACATACGAAATAAAACAGCAAAGTCCTTCTTGGCTGCCCTGATCAGCTGCTTACAAGACCAAGCAGTCAGATCATTACCCCCCAAGTGCACCACCACAATCGCCGGTTGGCCTCTGATGCGATCATGATGACGAAGCAAAGGGAGCAGCTGCGACCACCACAGTCCCCGCTCACCCAGCCATGACACTGCCACCACCGCAGGATCCAAACTCAAGTTCGTGCCACAAGGTCGCTGCGCTGCCTGCTGGCCAGCCCAATAGACGAAGGAGTGCCCCAACATCCAACAGCCCTGCACACACCTTCCCCCATCTGAAACAGAAAAGAATAACATTAGCAACCCCCGGCCCCCCCCCCCAGCTGACCATTCATAAGCGCACATAGCCCTCGAACGCCTTTGAGCGCCACCTGCCAATGATCTGTATCCGCTCTCCCGACAAGCCCGCCACCGCCGCACTGGTCGCTGCCCCGATCCGAAATGAGTGTGATGAAAAGTTACGAGGGTCCACCCCAAGCCGCCGCAAAACCAAACGCAAGACTGCTGTGACTTGAAAACGCGTCAGCGGGGAGACATCCCCGTGCACAAACAAACCACTTACGCGCTCCGGGCGAATGGCCAAGTATTCACGCATGGCGGAGACAGAGCAGGTACGCCCGCCCGTCTCCCTAAGGACCACCCATAACCCTTTACCCTTCTGGTCCGTTTTTGACTTCGCCAACAACACCCTCATTCGCTCCTTATCCATCCATACATGCCGCCGATGCAAGCTGTTCCCACTATCCACCCGTCTCGAAGCCGCCGCCAACTCACTGACCCTGAAGGCCCCGAAAAAAGCCAAACAGAACACCGCCCGGAAAAGCACATATTCGTATGGTGTTCTCGCCACCCGCACCAGCTCCCGGCACACCCTCTCCAGTAACTCGTGCGTTATCAGCTCTCGGAGATCCCGCGGAGCTGGATGAGCCCGCTCCCACCCTTGAAGTAACCGCCGAGCAAGTAAGCCTCCGCCCCCGCATTCCCACCCCACCGCCCTGGCGAAGAAACAAAACCCCGCCAGATGACTCCGCACCGCCGACCGCGAGACCCCCTGCCCCTTCGCCCACGCTACGTACCGCCCGAGCCCCATGTCAGTCACTCCACCACCCGGCCAGCCACTCTCACGCAAGAAAGTCTGCACTCGCGCACAACCCCGCTGATAAACTTCCCAGGTGTTAGCAGCCACTGAGCTCTTCAAGAGGTGCCTCATCTCATCAGGCCAACGCTCCACAAGCTCAAGGGGACCCTGCGTCCCGCCTCGTCTGCCTCCGGCGCCAACTGCCGAAAACGCTCCATCTGTAAACGGGAAAGAGCATCAGCAATTTCATTAACCTGCCCTGGAATATGCCGCGCTTTTAAATCAACATTCAAATGCATACAGGCTAATACTACCCGTCGCATAAGCGCCGCCACCCGACTACATCGAGGCGAATAACGATTAACAACATTGACCACTGCCTCGTTATCGCACCACCACAGAACCCTGCGGTTAACCAGTTTGCCCGGCCACAGCTCCAAGATGACCAGTATCGGAAAGAGCTCCAAGAAGGCAATATTACTCAACAATCCTTCATCAGCCCACTCCTGCGGCCACCTGTCGGCACACCAAGCCCCTGCGAAATATATTCCCAAACCAACTCCACCTGCGGCGTCAGTGTACAGCTGCAGATCGTTACTATTGATCTCCGCCTCGTGCAGCACGGATGCCCCGTTGAAGTCCCGCAAGAACGCATCCCAGACCCGCAGATCGTCACGCATAACCGGAGACACACGAATGCGATGATGCGGCTTTTTCACTCTGGCCGTCGCTGCCGCCAAGCGCCTACTGAACACCCGTCCCATAGGAATGACCTTACAGGCAAAATTAAGGGACCCTAACAGAGACTGCAGCTCTTTTAATGTCACCTTCGACGAGGCCAAGACATTGGCCACTAAGACCCTGAGCTTCACCACCTTCTCCTGCGGCAACCTCGCCACCATGTTCAGCGAATCCAGTTCGACACCTAGAAACGTAAGCTGCGTGGTCAGGCCCACTGTCTTACCCTCAGCCAGTGGAACGCCCAACTCCCCCGCCACACTAACAAAACCCTCCAACAGGTTCCTACAGTTCTCCGACTCAGCCACACCAACGAAGAGGAAATCATCTAGATAGTGCACCACATCCGAGTCACCCACTCTCTGCCAGATAGGCGCCCGATCGCATGTGCTCCGGGCACTCCACGAGCTCCGGAACACATGCCTCCCTTCAGCACCGATTGGCTCCGCTCCTTACGCCTCGAGCGGAGCCAATCATTTTGAAAAATGCGCGCAGCGTCCTAACGCTGACACGCACGCCGTCTTCCCCTTGCACGAGCAGGGTCCCGCGCCGGGCCGCGCACCCGGTTACGGGCAGGCGCCGGGACCCTGCCCGCGCCCTATTACTATTTTGGGATCTTATTGGCCTACTTCATTGTTCTGGGATGAAGACACTAGAAGGTCACAGTAACAGATTTGTGAACAATGACAATTAATTAAAAAGAAATGTTAAATATTAATGGAAGACATGCAGGTCTTTCAGAAGGGGTGTGATGTTATAATATCCACTGGTACCAGTGAGCAATCTTGCTGTACTGTTTTGAAGAAGATGAAAATGATTTAGTGATGAATGGTTGAGGCCACAGTATAACCAGGGTGGCCCAACCATCAGGCAAATTAGGTAGTGGCCTAGGGTGGCAGCTTCTGTGAAAATGGCAAAGTGCAGGGAATTCTAAGCTAAACAATAGATTCTCCAAGCCAGGGGAGCATGAGGCCTAATGTTTGCTCTACTGGATAGAGAACTACAATAATTAAGATGGCTTAATAGTAAGGAATAAATAATTATTTTAAGGCCTTGTAAGAAAAAATACAGTTTCATGAGACATAACTGATAAAGAATGATAGAACCTGCCTGAATAATAGAGGTCATTTGTGGTTCCATGGAAATAAGAGTCCAGTTTAGTTCCTAGGATCATTAAGAGGTCATAAAGGGGAAATGCAGAATCCTTGATAGATGGGATCCAGATTTTTTTGGCCCTAGATTTTGTGAGGTTCATTTGTAGTCTGCTCTCTGCTTACCAGTTTGCACTATAATCAAGGCCTAGATTGAGTGGTGTGAGGTCTGGGGCAGCGTAATTGGTGGAAAATAGTATTTGGATATCATTTGTATAATAAAAGCTGCTCAGCTCCATAAACTGGACTTACATGGCTAGTGGGGAAAGGAATAAGTTAAAAAGAAGTTGGGGTGAGAACTGTGCTTTGGAGAATGCTGACATGGAAATTGTATGTTCTTGAATGGATGCTGTCTATGAGCAGTGTGGATGCACAAGCAGTGAGATTGGATGAAAACCATGGTAAAAGTTTGACTCTGATCCTTAGTCCAGTCAGTCATGAAAGAATAACATATGGTCAACCAAATCAAAAGCAGCACTTAAATCCAGAGAAACTATAATGCCTCCTAATAACGTATGATCAAATCTAAGAATCCAATAAGGAGGGTTTCTGTGCTATATCCTGTCTGAAAACCTCATTGTCTAGGGTGCAGGGTCTGTACATTCTCCAAAGTTGGAGGTGAACTATCTTCTCTAAAACCTTGAACAAAAAGGCAGATTTGCTATGGGTTGGTAGCTGACTAGGTTGGAAGGGTCTATTTTTCTCCGTTTTAATATGGGAGGAATAAAGGCATGCTTCCATTGGGAAGTTAAAACATCACTCAACAAGCTGTTATTGATTAGTTATAAAAAAAAGGAAAGAATTTACACTCATCCCTCTTGATTATTTTTTGACTGAAGACTGTCTGCTTGAGTATGTGTAGATAGGACCATGGCAAGATCCGGTAACCGGATTGAAATTAGTCTCAAAGTGAGAAAGCATTCGTGCGGGAGAACTGGGAGTATTGTAGATAACTGTAGCAAAGAGAGGGCTCTTAATTGTTTGTACTTTATTATAAAAAAAGGTTGCAAGGATATCAGAAGAGAGAATGACTCTGTCAGGGCCTGAAAAAGTCCAAGCAACTTTCATGAATGTGAGGAACTGGAGGAAATAACGGAGGATTAAAATTGTGTTTTGCAAGTACAACCTCTGTTATGTAAAGCCTCTGACATACTTTACACTTATGCCAAAGCCTTTTGGCTTGTCGGCACAGTGTTTTTAAAAGGTGCAGGCCTGGGTGCTACTACTTGCTGGTATGAGAGGAAGGCAGATGATATACTTTACTAGGGGCCAAGTGATCCACTGCAAGTGTGAGACTCTAATCCCAAAGGGAAACTTGGGATTCTATATCTTTTTTTCCTGAAAATCATAGGGGTAAAAAGATGGTATTGAGGAGAACTCACTGCTCAAGATAATAGAGAAGTTCTGCAACTGCTTAACGAACCTCTTGTTTGAATCAGTGCTAGTAGCTTTGGTAGCCATATGGGAATAGACCAAAAAAATCTGACCAGAAAATTGGAACCGTAAAAACGTTAGACACTACAGGATGATTAGGGACTAAAAAACACAAGATCTAAAGTGTTACTGGCCGAGTGAATAGAGAAAGAAATGTATTGTTGGAAATCTGAGGATCAAACAAAGATTTTGGCATAAAATAGTTATATGTTGTACCTACCAAATTCAGTTTATCAGTTTTTTATGATACAAAATGTTTCCAGTTCAATAAACTAAAATTCAACTTACAAGTTATCTTTGAATTCAGATTTGGAACTATAAATGTCTAAATTAAATTTACTTGGATAATCAAAGCCAAGTTCAATCCAGCTTGCATTTGAGAGAGGCTTTTGTTGTTGATCCAGATTTACTCAGTTTATTTGGAAGTTTGTGACTCTGTAGTTTGGAATTATTTTAAATATTTGAAGAATTAAAAAAGTAAGTATTTGTACTTAGGAAAAACAGAGCTAAAATACAAGAATTCTAATACTTCACTTATGTTTTTCTGTGCATAAAAGCATCTAAAGAATTGATAAGAAATGGAAACATGGCAAATATGGAGACTGGAGATGAACTGCTAACTGTCCAAAGTTGTCAGAGTCAATCAACCTGTTGTGTCAACATCCCGTCTAGGAAGTATTCCAGTGTTTGTATGGATTGTTTCAACCCTACCTAAAATATGCTAATTTCTAAAGAACCTCTGCTTGCTAATGAATTTTTAAAATTGGTGATCTCTATATTAAAGGCAGTGGGCTTTCTCTAAAGCCATAAAAGCATAGGGTGCTAATTGTAGTTAAAGCAAATTAACACATAATATGTAAAACATGTATACAATGGGGTGGGAAATAATTATCCTCCGACTTATAGTTGTACATATGTTGCTCTGCATCTCAGTTGGGGAGTTCGATATGGCTTGGTGCCAATAAAGTTCTTATTAAATCCAAGTCAGTTTGCCAGAATATAAATCAATCTAGTTTTTGAATTGTTTTGTGAGTCAGGACACTGTTAGGCTTTAAATGAAATATTAGCTTCTGAGGCTAAAAGTGGCATGCTCCAAGGGTTTTCTGCAATTCCAGAGATTACCTTAGAGCTTATCTGGGTGGTCATCACATGTATAGATTACTCCCCTTCAAATCATATAAATGATTTATATTCAAATACCTAACAGACAGCAAACAAATTATAGCTCCAGAATTCTATCACACCAGAAATGGAGCACTATGTGAAGGGAACTGAAGAGTGGGTCTCCCCATTCCTGGTATATAATGTTTTACTAGCTAAGGAACTTGTTTCTCCATTGGAAAACTGAACTGCTATAGAATACTTTTAGTAGTAAAAATGTGGATTTTAGGTCTATTACAATCTCTCCAGCTATATGCTGAGGAAATATGTATCAGAGATCTGGAAACTCCCCTGTTCAATCCTACCCCTGATAATTTTTGTGTTCTCTGTTTCATTGTAAAGAATTATGTTCTATGTAAACCACTTTAATTGTTTGATAAGGCGGTATATAAGACCAACAAATAAATAAATAGGGATGCGAATGGAAAATATTTTTGGTTCAGTTCGTACTCAGATTAATTACCTATTCAGTTTGTTTTCTGATTCTGAATTATTCAGATCATTTATTTCAGTTGTTTATATTTAAGTTAATAGGTCAAGCAATTTAGCATTAACAGTAGGGTTTTCCATCCATTTGCCAGAAAGACAACAGGAGTGCCATGAATACCCTATAGCTCTGAGAGAGGGACAGCAGGCCCAAACAATCCACTAAGAGAGGGGCAAAGAGGCACAAACAATGACAGGAAGATCCCAAGGCATCAGAAAAGGAGTAAAGCAGCATCAAGATTGGTATGCAGACAGCAAATCCTTTGAGCATTGATCAAGCAGCACCACAGGGTTAGGTGAAAGTTGAGGTTTTCTGCAGAAATAAGACCATTGAAAGGGTGCATGAAAGAATACCTGACTGTCTCCATAGACAGATTTGCAGGGGGTATTTGCAGGGGCGGTCCAAGGGTGATGCGGGGCCATGTGCGTAGACTCATTACTGGGCCTCATTTGCATAGTTACTGGACCTCATTTGCATACATTTAATTTATTTTATTTTTAAAAAGTATATGTTGCCCATCTAAAATTTTAGGCGGCTTTCAAAGGAGCCCTTCACAAGCCTCCTTTTAGTCCTAAGAACATAAGGACATAAGATATGCCATACTAGGTCAGACCAAGGTCCATCAAGCCCAGTATCCTGTTTCCAATAGTGGCCAATCTAGGTCATACATACCTAGCAGTCTCCCCAAAAGACACAGATTCCTCAGTGCTTGTATTGGGTCATGATATCCTGAGTCCCTTTTAATAATGGTTTATGGACCTTTCCTCCAGGAATTGGTCAAACCTTTTTTAAACCCAGCTACACTAGCAGCTTTTACTACATCCTCCGGTAACAAATTCCAGAGTTTGATTACACGTTGAGTGAAAAAATATTTTCTTTTATTAGTCTTAAATAGGTTACCCTGTAGCTTCATTGCATGTCCCTTAGTCTTTTTATATTCTGACGATGTAAACAATCGATCTACGTTTACCTGTTCCACTCCGTTCATTAATTTATAGACTTCTATCATATCTCCCCTCAGCCGTCTCTTTTCCAGGTTAAAGAGCCCCAACCTTTTTATCCTTTCTTCATAGGAGTATTCTTCCATCCCCTTTACCATTTTGGTGGCTCTTCTATGCACCTTTTCTAATAACGCTATATCCTTTTTAAGATACGGCGACCAGAACTGCACACAATATTCAAGGTGCGGTCGTATCATGGAATGATACAGAGGCATTATAATATCCTTTGTTTTATTTTCCATTCCTTTCCTTATGATACCTAGCATTTTATTTGCTCTCTTTGCTGCCGCTGCACACTGAGCGGAAGGTTTCAACATGTTATCCACGATGACGCCTAAATCTTTTTCCTGGGTAGTGGTTCCCAATGTGGAACCTTGCATTGTGTAACCATAGTTTGGGTTGCTCTTTCCTAGCTGCATAACTTTGCACTTGTCCACATTAAATTTCATCTACCATTAGGATGCCCAGTCTTCCAATTTATCAAGATCCTCTTGAAATTTTCCACAATCCTCTTGGGATGTTTACTAATGTGCGTTAAGTGCTGCTGCACTAATAGAAATAAATGGGTGTTGCTGAACTTAATGTGCATTCACAAATGTTAATGTGTGCTAACCTTTAGTAGACATGCCAATGAGTGTCTCAATAACATTTGTATGGGCAGTGAGGATAAAGAAAGATTACCAGATCTCTACATTACTATATTCCAGTGTCAACTGCCAGGCACATTAGGAAGTACTGTACACCCTGCTCATTTAGAATCCATTAATTACATATAAATCACCCAGGGAAGATTATACCACTTACATAAATTACTAATTCCCTATCAACATCCCCTATCAAAATGAATTTATATTCCCTATTTTTGATGGACTATTTGCCATGAGTGGTTTCCCCCTCTCATAGCAAATGTTCCATTTATTCATTTTAATGAGTTAACAACACCCAAATTCACCTAACCAGTGAATCAATCACAATCAATCACAATCAGTGAGCTCCCTTAAAATCAGAAAAAATGCCACCTTAACTTTCCAGGTGAATCCACATATCTTCAATATTCTGGCAGGGAAGAAGAACCGCCGTTATCTTCTCATAAATTCTTATCCAACAGCTTACTTCATTCCCTATGAATTTCTTCAGAAAAACAAAATCGCTGCCTTTGCTTGTACAACAGCGGCCGGTAGCAGAAGTTTCATTTGGAGTAGTATAAACAGCTACGCAGCGCCATGTTTCAGGCCTCAGCTTCCTTCCGACCCTTCATCAGGTCCAGGATTGGGCAGAGGAGTTGGATGTTGCGGATCTTGTAGTAGATTGAGTTTGCCGTTTTCTTCACTTGTTGTTTGAAGGTGAGGTTGTGGTCTAGAGTGATACCGAGGTATTTTATTTCTTGCTGTACCTTGATATGGGTTTTGTTTAAAATTATGGTTGAAGGGGCATAAAAGAGTTATCCTTAGTGATGACTAGGGCTTCGGTTTTCTTGTAATTGATAGAGAGGTGGTTACTGGTGAGCCATTGTGATATTTCAGAGAAGCAGTGCTGTAGCTTTGCATAGGTGGGTTGATTGGTGTTGAAGGGAGTATAGATCAGGATATCATCAGTGGTAGGTGGGTGGTAGAGTAGGTTGTGGGACTTGATAATCGCACAAAGTGGTTGTAGATATATATTGAAAAGCAGGGCAGAGAGGGTGGAGCCCTGCGGGATGCCTTGAGTTGAGCATTGTGGAATCTGTCTGCCTTTTGGGAACCTGTCAGATACTGGTGACCTCGATTGGCCACTGTTGGAAACAGAATACTGGGCATGATGGACTTTGGTCTGACTTAGTATGACAGTTCTTTTATTCTTAACCCCACAATATCAGTCCTCCTTCAGTCACTCCCACCATCAGCTCCCTTTTAGTCCCAGTCCCCCATCCCCAGCTTATTTCCAGTCCTAACCCCCCATTATCAGTTCTCTTCATCCCTTCTAGCATCTGCTCTCTTCCAGTCCCAGTCCCCATCCCTCAACATCAGACCATTTCCAGTCCTGGCCACTCCGTTCCCATTTTTGCCTGTAGTCACCCTTCATTCCATTATAGTCCCTGTTCCCATTTTCGTTCTAGCACCCAATCCCCCCCCCCCCCAGCCATACACCAAAAGGGTCCCCACGTCTGATCAGCTGCAGAGGGAGATAGGGAGGTCTGAAGCCTCAGCTCACCTCTGAACGGCTGTGGGAGTAAAGAGCGATGTTTGTCTTCTCTCCCGTGGCTGTAATAAAAGGGAGCCTGGGAGAGAAGGCAGACGCTGCTCTTCACTCCCGCGGCTGTTCAGTGGTGAGCTGGGGTTTCTGGCCTCCCTGGCTCCCTCTGTAGTCGGTCAGACACAGGGCCCCCCGAGGTGCAGGGCCATGTGCAGGCAACATTTACGCACAATGGACAGGCCGGCCCTGGGTATTTGATGACAAGTACCTAATTTTTCATACACTGCTAGAAAGATTACATGAAAAGACTTACTGTAGGGTCCTTTCTTTGAAACAAAGATTAGAATGCAGCCTTAATGTTCTTCTGTACTGTTCCCCTTTTCACAAAGGAGCTTCTATTGACCAGTTCACAATTCAGCTGCTGGGACAATAGGATTGTAATATGTGAAATTAATAAATAAAAAAAATAGTATGAAGACCCTAAGGCCTCTGGAGAGGGATAAAACAGAACCAACAAAGAATTTTATCTGCATCTTTCTATGCATCAGAAGCAGGTCCTCTAAAGCAGTGTGCTACTGCCCATCTTAAGAATACTTAGGGGTATGTATACTAAACAGCGCTAACGTCGCAGCGGCGGTATTATCGCATGATAAGTGCCGTTATCACGTGATAATGCTACATTATCGTGCGATAACATCATTTATCGCGCGATAACGCAGCTGCGGTGTTAAGGCACCCTAACGTTGTGAAATCCGGCTCTGAAGGGCGGAGTAAGGCTTCCCAGAGGGCGGAGAGAAGGGGGTCAATGGGTGGAGAGTGGGAGGGGAGAGGCTCCAGGCACACTAATGCTGTGGAATCCGGGTCTGAACACTAATGCCAGTGAAACCCTTGCGTTAAGGCACATTTGTAGGAAAGAGAAATCATTTCCGTCAACAATGTACAGCAAAGCCAGGGAAACCCAAAAATGTGATAGTAGTGATACATGTGCATGGAACAAAAAGGCAAATAAACATAGAAAATGACCTGAACCACATTTAAAATCCCAATAACCAAGCTGGCCAATAGTGATATTAATGAGAAACATAAAGAAACACCACTGAGAAAGCATAAAAAAGAAGATATCATGTTTGGAAGGGTCTATGCTCTGTCCCCCTACAAGGTGAATGATCCCACATTGGAATAGCAGTGATCAGGGTTGTCCCCTTATATTGGGCAGGTTTGTTATGGCGTGCACATGTGCCGCAACAGCAGGGTGGGCATATAGGAAAGGGCAACTGTACAGATGCTGGAAATGGGATACAGAGGGCTGCAGGTGGCACATGCTGTGGTGCAGCTGGGGCACAGTGCAGACTAGGCAGATGCCTAGGTGGCACATAGGAATGCTGAAACTGTAGAGCAGCCAGACAGCAACTGATGAGGGTCCAACATGGGCACGAGTGTGTGTCCCACAGTGTCACAGGGGAGATTACCCAGCAGGTACCCCCAAGGGCACATAACATTGGCAGGCGGTGCGGGGGGCGGGGGAAGCATGCATGTCCATGTAGGCACCCCTACCCGAGAACCCACACCATAGACAGCTTCCTACCGGCATACTGGATGGCCTGGGACTGCGCACCACCAGCACCACCGGCATAATGGCATGGCAGCATGGTGGCGGAGGGGTGCTGGTGGCGGAGGGGGCAGTGGTATCTGCTCACAGCAGACCACGGCCTAGCCACGTTTAGGTGGGTGCCGTGCATGGAAACAGACAGGGTCTGTCTGATGAACAGTCATGGTATCCCCAGGGAATGAGCTGTCCCTGTGGCAACAGTGTGGTGCAGTACACACAGCCAGTGTATTCAGGAGCAGAAAGTCACAAGTTCAAGTCCCAGCTGTGGCTCCTGCAAATCCTTTCCTCATATTTTACCCAGTACTAAACCGTGGTAATGAAGACGGAACCTTTATTGCAGATAAAATAAACATGCCTGAAACGCCTATATTTTACCCTACAGAGCACAGACATCATAAACATGTGCAATCCCTAGAGCAGAGTTTCCCAACTGCAGTCCTGGAGGGCCAAACACCATTCAGGTTTCATGCTGTCCCTAATAAATATGCCTGTGCTGCATTAGTATGCACCGCCCCCATTGTATGCAAATGTATCTCATGCATATTCATTAGGGACTTGACGGAGGGTGCTCCTTTGGTTCATCACTTTCAGTCCTCAGGTCATGTTTTTGAGGATCTTAAATGTTTGGTGATAGTTCAATGTACACCTTCGGTGTATGGGGGTGATCTGCAGAAGATTTTGACTTGGTTGGAGCAACGCTGGATTTTTTCCCTACAGACTGTTGCCCCTACTGGCCTGAATGAGTCTATTGAATAGAAGAGCTGCTTATGAAGTTTAAGCTTTATGAAAAACTGGCTTTTTCTTTTTTTCTTCTTTTTCTCTTTTTTCTTTTGTTTTGAGGCTCGCAGTTTTTTTATGTTCCGTGTTCCGATTTTTGGGGTGGATGGTGGGTTTGGGTTTTTTTTTTGCCCATGGCATTATGCGGGATGACGGGGGGCTTTATCACCAGTAATGTCTTGGTTTTTCTTTATAGCCGGTCTTTGATACTATGTTTTTGACATCATGACTGGCTTACTACATATATATAGAGCGCATGCGCTGGCGTTTTGGTTTGGCGGTTGGTATGCTGGCTCGCCACGTCCGCAGCGTTTTCCTGGTGTTTTGTTGTTTATTTTCTACCCCAGCTCCCATATAATGGTAAGCTTTTGGCATCCTGTCTGGTTACTTGATCCTTTTGTTTTAGTTTTTGTTTTTTGTGGTTTTGTCTGGGCGTGAGACATTTTCATATCAACAGTCATTTTGTGTTTTTTAGCTCTTGTATGTTTGTGGAATGCTCCTTTGAAGAAGCTTCTGTTGATACTGACAGCGTGTGGAGAGTGGACCTGAGCTCCCTGAGGAAGCCATAAGGCGAAACATCAGATGTCGGGGCTCCCTGCCTCTTTTATTGGACACATTATATTTTCTTTCATCCTGCTCCTTTAAGACTTATCATCTGCTGTCACCTGTCATCATTTCTCCAACAGATAAGTGACTCTTGTTTTTTCTATTTTTTGGAGCGATTGTGGTTGTTTATTACTATTTTGCTATTTTGGAGCTTGGTAGCTGTATTACCATCATTTGAATCCAAACACAGTTGATTGGCTGCACCAGCCTGAAGTTTGTTCTGCCCTGGCTGGTTGGAGGTTTTTTTGACCGTTGATGTAAAGCGAGTCGTATCATTTGTTTTGATACATGTCTTTGGCACGACTCAATCCCCCCGAGCCATAGGTTGGAGGGTTTGCTGAGGTCTTTTTTCCTCCAGTAGGGTGGGCTTTCTTCTCGGGCTGGTGTTCAGTTTTGGTTCATAAGTCTCACATCCATTTTTTAGTTTTCCATTTTTTAGTTCTTTATTTTGGTTTTGTGCCTAGTTTGGGGTTTTTGTTTTGGTTCTTTTTTTATTCATTAGGGACAGCATGAAAACCTGAACCGTGTTTGGCCCACCAAGACCGGAGTTGGGAACCTCTGCCCTAGAGCAGCGGCCAACAGGGGCATAAACACCCACACCACCAGGCTCCACTATCCAAAGCCTCATGGAGAGTCAGGCTGTTGGGCCCTGCGCGCAGCAGCATCTCCCAATACTAGCACTTGCTTACCTTAGCAATGCCGCCCTAAACCTGGGAATACGTTACACATATATCAAAAGGTTGCTATGATTAATGGCAGATAGCAATTCCTAAGTTAATCACAATTTGCTGATAGGGCTGCATCATAGCAACCTTTCTGATATCTGTGGAGTGTGTTTCAGTTTTGGTTTCTGACAGTGTTTACCATCCTGGGGAGTGACCCCAACAGTATTGCGTACCATAGCCATGCCTGCACTATGCCCAGGACTGGTGTGGTGGCCAGGGCTGCCAAAGGACTCTATATATGCACAATGCTGGCATAGGTGTAGGAGTGTGTGTCTGTCTATCCAGTATGTTGTGGCTGCCTACACCTTACTCAGACCACACTGCTTGCACTGTTTCCAGTGTTAGCCTGCCAATGTACATAATGAGGAGCAAGGTACTGTGGGTATGGCCCAGACAGGGCGGCCTGGGAAGGATGCATCTGCACAGGGCATAGGGCAATGGCTGGGACATTGTAGTGCCCAACCACCACCTGCACGGACAGGGTGGCCACAGCATGTCCTGCTGGGAGGTCACTCTCACCCTAACTGTGCAGTGACCACAGCATGGCTAGGTTCCCCCATAGTGCTGTATAGTATTTTTCTTGTGATATTTATGGGTTCTCTTTTCTGGGGCCCAATCACTGACTTATCTGCTTGGTGGGTGTGCAGACTGTCTGCAGTTAGTATGTGTATGGCTGGAACACCTTGCAGGGTGGAGCGGCTGGAGACTCACTGGGCTTGCTGCTGTAGAATGTCAGATAGTGGTGGGGGTAGCTGAGCATTTGCAGGCCTACTGTCTGTTTGCCATTGCCTTATGGATGCGTACAGATCTGCATTGACTGCCCTGTACGGTGTCTGTTGCCCAGCAGGACTGGGGTTGATGGTCCCCTCTACTGCCACCATTGCAGGGATGTAGAATGTGGATCTATTGTTGGGAGATCCTGTTCCCCACCCTGAGCCCCAGAGAGCGGGTTGGGTGGTGCTACATAATCCGCCTATGGGTCAAAACACCCCCCTTCACTTACATGATGTGACCATGGCACCCACACAGGATATGCACTATTCTGGGTGCATCATAGTACACAAGGGCTAGACGTGACTGGGAAATACAGATGGACACAGGTGTATCCTAGGTGTGTCTGCAAGAACTACCTATCACACACTGGCACTGATGGGGACCTGCAGCATCTCAGCCAAGCCCGGTGCAGCGGACCTGTTGCTGGGCTTCCTACCTACCCTCAGGGTGAGTACAGTACCCCCACAATGTGACGGTCTGTAGCTACTCTGTGCCAGTAACACACGGTCAGTTCCCCCTACCAGGCCAAGGTGCTGTGGGGGTGCATACCCCATCTTGTGATCATCTGTAGACTGCTGATCTGCATGTGCAGTGCTTCATGGGTATGGGTGGGTTAACCCTATCCTGGTAACCACAGCAGACAGTTTGTGTGGTGACCTGCAGTCCTTCTGTAGCCAGCCAGGGGTTTGTTGGTAGTTGTAGAGATGTAGCCCACTGGTTACTTCACTGCCTGTGGAGGCAGAGGTCATGGGTTTGATCCCACAGTGGTGTTATTTGGTAGGGCTGTCTAAGTCATTTCCTTTTTTAATTTAAATTAGTGCTGCCAGCAAAAACACCCTCACAGTGCTGTAATCTTAAGGTGCCTCATAAGGCGCCCTATAAGGTGCCTTATAAGGTGCCTTATAGGGAACATTATAAGGTGCCTTGGTGGACAGTGCACTTTATAATGTGCCCTCTGGAGTGCCTTATAGGGCGCCTTATGCGGCACCTTAGGTTACGGCACTGTGAGGGTGTGTTTTCTGGCAGCACTAATTTAAATTAAAAAAGAAAATGCCTCAGACAGCACTGATTTAAAGTAAAGGGTAATGCCTTGGACAGCCTTACTCATTAAGCCCACTGGGGGATCAAATTCATGACTTTTGTTTCATCAGTCAATGTATTAACCATTGTGCTACACCTCTGCAGCTATGTTTGTAGGTCAGCGCGCCTAATTAAGGCTAACACGCATTAACGTGTGCGGTTCCCTCTATCGTGCGATAATGTGCGTGGCACACTTTATTGCGCAATAATGTGCGCGGCACACGTTATTGCGCAATAATGTGCGCGGCACACTTTATTGCGCAATAATGTGCGCGGCACACTTTATCGTGCGATAATGTGTGCGGCACACTTTATCGCGCGATAATGTGGGCGGCATACTTTATCACACGATAACCTGCGATTGCTACCTTAAGACCTGAACGCCCACTCCTTTTATGGCATTCTTCACATTATCGCTGGAGCTAACGCCAGTAACATTAAGACAGTTTAGTAAACATACCCCTTAGTTACAATAAGCCAGTCATTCTTACATGACTGCATCACATTCTTACAGTAATCCAGAACGTTTTACAGAATATGCATGTGCTCTGCCCTGCCCACACTAGGTATAGCCACTCACTTCTGTGTATTCGCACAGTGAGCCAGACTTTACTAACAGAGCGACTCTCATATGTACAAATTCAATGTGTATGTGCCCTTTGCTCTGCCTTACCCTGCCCTGTCTCCCTGGCAGATCTCTGCTCCTTTACTGTCAAGCCCCTCACTCTGGTGTCTGCCATTTGCTGGGCACTCTGCAGTTACAGCACACACAACCTCTTTTTTTTTTTGCCATGCAGCACTAATCAAGCAGACCAGCCAGGGGTCGGAATTAAGCTTTAGGCTAAAATAGGAACAAAATTTAGGGGCATCCTCTCATTTGGGGGTGGGGAGGGAACAGACAGAGTCTCCTCTAAAGATTGAGGATAAAGGGGAAATGCAAAAATTGAAAGATTGTGTCAAATTTGATATATATAGCATATACAATAGTAACAAGTAAATATGAATCTTTCCTTTAAAATAAGCAAGCTGACAATTCCAAAGATAAAAGAAACATTTCATCAAGAAAGAAGGAAGGAAAGATTATATTAATTATTTCTAAATGTAATATAACACATTTTTAACTCCCCCTCTCCATTCTCTGTTCTGTTGCCTCTCTTCCAAATCTTTCTCCCCCCCCCCCCCCACCAACATCCTGATCTTTTCATTTTGTCCTTCTTTATGGCCCCAAAACAATCCATTTCTTTTCCTCCCCTCTTCCCACCTACCCGTGATTTTTCTGTTTCAGTCAGTGATGACTGTCCCTATCTGCAGCTCCTAGATCTTCTTTTAGTCAAGGCAGACAGGTGCTCAGCAGTAAAACCTGTGGAGTTCTCAGTCCCTTGGTGACTCGACCTGACACAAGTTACACCCCACGACTCGACCCAACTGACCAGCTGGCTGAACAGAGCACAATTTTGCTGCAGCTGCACTAGCTTTCTGAATCTCTGGCAGCAATGCACTGAATGTTTATGTTTATTGAATTTGATACACTGCCTTTCATTATAAAAAGCAAAGCAGTGTACAATTGTCAGAAGTCAAAAGAACGGCCAATTGCCTAGAAATGGAAAGGAAGTCACAATATTAATAGGACAGCAGAGAGAAAGTCATGCATACCAGATAGAGGAGGAGGACACATTGGAGGACAAGAGGTCACACAGAAGGAGTGGGAAGGTCAAAAGCAGAAGAATATAAGCAGGTTTTCAGTCAGGATTTAAAGGCATGGTAATCTTGTTCAAGTCTGAGGGAAACGGGTAATGAATTCCAGAGTGCGGGTCCAATAAAGAAAAAAGCAGAGGAGCGGGTAGATTGTAAATGAGCCTGGGAGGGGGATGGGAGGTGGAAGCGGTTTACATGAAGCGACCGTAGAGTGCGACTGGGAGTGTGAGATTGAGTGAGATCAGCTAGATATAGAGGGGTGTAGGCACAATGACCTGGTGCACGAGGGATAGAAGCTTAAAGCGAATGTGATGATCAATGGGGAGCCAATGAAGGTGACCTAGATTGGCCACTGTTGGAAACAGGATACTGGGCTTGATGGACCTTGGTCTGACCCAGTATGGCATATCTTATGTTCTTATGTAAGAAGAAGTGGGGTGATGTGATCTAGACGGGAAGAGTGGGTAATGATACGTGCTGCTGTGTTTTAAATGCGTTGAAGTCTACCTAATTGGGATTGAGGAATGCCAGCAAGAGCTGAGTTGCCTGCATGGTTTAAAATGTAAACACTGCAATGAATGCATGACTTCATTCAGTGCCTCCCCCCTCCTGCACTCTCCCAGCTCTGTCTGACCACATACACTGAAGTAGTAGGAGCAGTCAGCATTCCAAGAAACCAGGTAAAGATGGAAAAAAAGACTCCAGTAATGTGGTGGGGGAGGCAGAGGGAGGGGGTGCATTTCTATCAGAAAGGATGTAGGGTTTAAAAAAAAAATGTTATTGCTGCTGTGTGGTACATTTAAACCATTTTATTGCTGCTGTGTGGTACAATTAAACCATTAGCACAGACTCAGCACCTTCTAAATTGTGGTGCCAGAGATTTATTTATTTATTTAACCTGTTTTTTTATACTGCCTTATCCTGAAATCATATCGGTTTACATTGCACTTCAAACTCAGACATGATACAGAGATGAGAGCCTTTGTTGTCTATGCATAAATCTGGGCCTAGATCAGCCCCTCTCTATTTGTGCCTGAGCCCTGAAAGTGTAATTTACTTTATTTCTGTCTAAGGCTGATGATATTTTCCAGTTGTCATTTTTTAACTTTCCTAGCATACAACCACAAAGCCACCCTATCTCTGAAATCTAGGAAATAAATTAACAGAAAATGGTGTTGCTTTATTTGCAGTTTCCTGCTAACATCATCATCCATGGGATTTAAAAGAAGGCTGGGATAGGCTTGGTTGGGTGCTTGTCAGACAGTTTCAACACGTTAGTGAAATGAATCTTGCTTCTTTGTTGTCCCTTTCTACTACTGCTACTACTACTATTAATCATTTATATAGCACTACAAGACATACGCAGCACTGTACAGATACATATAAAGATGGTCCCTGCCCGTCAGAGTTTACAATCTAATCAAGACTGACAATACAATAGATGAGAATAAGGGTACAGATAGGAAAGGATAAGGAGACACAAGGAAAGCAAGGGATCAGGATCCAAAAGCAGTGAGCCTTTAGCATGGATTTAAAAATGGGGAGAGATGAAGCCTGACATACAAATGCGGGTAGTTTGATCCATGCATAAGGAGCCTCAAGATGAAAGGAATGAAGTCTGGAGTTGGCAGTGGAAGAAAAGAGCATAGAGAGAAGCAGACCATTGAAGGAGTGGAGTTAGCGAGGAGAGGTGTAGGGGAGAGGAGAGAGGAAAGGTAGTGAGCAGCAGTAGAGTGAATTCATTTTTAGTTCAGAAGGAGAAGTTTGTATTGGTTATGATAATGGAAGAGGAGCCAATGAAGTGACTTGAGAAGAGGGGTTAAATGGGTATATCAGGTCTGGTGGAAGATTAGCTGTGCAGCAGAGTTCTGAATAGATTGAAGGGGAGAAAAATGACTCCGAGGGAGATGAGCAAGGAAGAGGTTGCAGTAGTCAAGATGGGAGGTGACTAAAGAGTGGATAAATGTTTTAGTAGTGTGTTCAGAAAGGAAGGGGTGAATTTTGTTAATGTTAGATATGTGTGGAGAAGAAGAGCGAGGAGTCAAAGATGACCCCAAGGTTATGAGCTGAGGAAACAGGATGAAGAAGAGTGTTATCTACACAGATAGAGAAAGGAGGAAGGGGGAGGAGGGTTTAGGGAGAAAAACAAGAAATTTGGTTTTGGCCATGTTCAATTTCAAACGGCAGTGAGACATCCAGGCAGCAATGTCAGGTAGGCAAGCAGAGATGTGGGCCTGGAGTGTCAGAGAAATATCAGGTGTAGAAAGATAGATCTGAGAGTCATCAGCATAAAAATGATACTGAAAGTCATGGGAGGAGATCAGAGAACTAAGGGACTGGGTATAAATAGAGAAAAGGAGAAAGCCCAGACCAGGCCTTTGGGGTATACCAACTGTGAGTGGGATAACTGTAGAGGAGGAACCCCCAGAATAAACAATGAAAGAGCGATGGGAGAGATAAGAAGAGAACCAGGACAGGACAGACCCCTAAAACCAAGTGAGGACAATGTGTCAAGGAGAAGGTGGTGGTCAACAGCATCTCTGCTGTTTTTGGCAATCTTGAGAGATAGGCCATTTTCCTGGTACCATAGACATTAATGGATGATTTTGGTTCATGCAGCTATTTGATTCATTTGACAGACTTGAATTGAAAATGGCCCACATTCCTCACATTTTATCATAAGTTTTAAAATGAATATGTATTCCTACTGCTGAACCCTTCCAAGGTTTATTATGTTTTATGGGAAGGCCCTGAAAACCTGATGGAGGAATGGTTGGAGAGGACCTTCAAATGTATTCTGGCCAGTGTTTGGACTGTACTTTTGTGACTGAACTGTGATTGTTTATGTTGGATAGAGACCAGGACTGGACACTGAGATTATTCTTTTTAAAGATTCCACATGTTTAGTCTGAAAATCTATGTATTTGTGTAATGTATAATTAATGAGCAAAATATACATGAGCAAAATATATATTTCTCTTATTCTCACCCACAGCATTTAGTTGCCTCCTGAAGGAAGAGCTGGCACTATGGTTCCTTTAATAGATGAGATTATGGTATCTCTGCCTAAATCTTTGCGTGGTTTGAGTTAAAGTTATTTGAGTCTGGTTTAGGATCCATTTATCCCCTTAATAGTGAACTATAGTATTTAGACATTCATCAACTGTTTCCTGTCTTCATTATATTTGTTAATGTATTTTTTTTATTTTATATTCATTGAATTTACATATATATGCAACAAGATTTGCATCTTGATGGGAAAGAGAGGTAAGCAACCACAATATATCATGTACAGAAAAGACCTAAAGAAAAAATAAATCTTTCTCCCTAACTAAGGAAAATCATTAAGGAATAACCTATCATTCATAAAAGAGTTTATCAGACAAAAAAGAGTCAACTGAGATGGATCACAAAAAGACATATTTTACAGTACATTTTTGTATCTAACAATACATTTACATGGATACTTTAAAAGAAACCTGGCCTCTATCTGCAACACTCTTGGATGGAGGAGTAAAAACCGCCTCTGTTTCTTCTGCGCTGTTTGGACCACATCAGGAAAAATTTGAATCGTCTACCTAAGAAATTTCTCAGAACTATGATGAAAAAACAGGTGCATTATAAATCTCTATCTGGCTCAAAGATCACAGTCACAATCAAAGTCGCAGGAGCCATTCCCCCCCCCCCCCCTGCTGAAATCTCAAGTTCTCTTTCCAGTCTAATAGAAGAAATGTAATATATTCTTGAGGTTGAAGAAGAAATTCCCAAGGCATCTTTAAACATCTACCAAGTACTTTATTAAAATCTCAAGCAGGAAAAATTAGACCGGAAAGGTTACCAATTATGAATTTCTCCTCCTACTAATATTTTCTAAATTTTCCAACTTAAGATGGATAGCGTTGTCAACAACCAACGATTCAACATTATTAACTACACCAGTGGTCTTCTGCTCTACGACATTCAACACTGAGCTGAATTCCACCATTTTAACTTATTCTTCCACTTGGGCCTTTAACCTCTGGACTTGATCAATCATTCCTGAGAGCTAGGCTATAAGAGACTTTCCAGGTTGTTCCATTGCCATATAGATTAAGTCTAATGAAATTATTTATGTTAATCAAGGAAAAAGTGACATGTTTAATCACTGTTGGCGAACCTTCATCTACTAGCATGCCTGATATGACCCCAGGCAGGAGTTGCCGATAACTCTACAGCTTCCTTAATAGTTTCCTGCTCAGATTAGGCTCTTTTAGAGGCTGCTATACCCACAGGCTGTGGTGCTTGCAGCAATTGATCCTCCTTATATTCACGGCCTACAGCTGCTGGGTTAGCAAGTGTCCTCTGTTTCTCCTGGCTCAAAGATAATTCGAGAGCCATGGGACAGTACTTTGCTCCTCTCCCAGCTGCTTTCACCTTCATCGATATCTTGGAGAGTTTTACTGGGGCAGTTGCAGTACTTTGAGTACTTAATCCATAAGTTAAACACAGGTTTTATCCTGGCTTTTCCCCGTTCACCTTCCCAAAATTTCAAATAGAACAAGAGGAAAAGAGCAAACTAGCACAACACACAGCCTATTCCATAGCCATCTTGACTCCCCTTTCCCCCCCTCCCCACAAACTGGCAAGTCCAGAGTCATAGTATTTTTTAATTTTTTTCCCTATCATGTTTCTTTCAAACTAGAAGACTGATGTACTAACCCACAGGATTTCCCATGAGGTTAGTGGCCTGTTCTGATGAAAGTTTGACATGGATGCAAATGAATTCTATAGCAAGGTTTCATGAGAAACTTGGTTGCGGGGAAGCCAGCAAGAAAGATATCTATACCTCACGGAGGGGCAATGATCTTTTTTTGTGAAAACTGATCCATGAAGACATCTTCATGAGCTGGTTTTTGTTGAATTGTAAGCTTTTTTTCATGATATTGTATCACAACAGCTTATGTATTTTAGTAAAATTTCACTTGCAACAGATAACATGTCACATATCGCTATATATTAAGAGCAAAACTTGCAATTTGTTTTACTAGCGGGGCTTTACATGAAAAAAAATGCTGTACTCTGAAATGTTCTGCATGTTTTGGAATGTTCCATTTTTTATTTTATATAAACCTCATCGGTGAAAGGGCTGACAATTTTAAGTGGCATTTCCACTCGTAAAACAAGATTATGAGAGTAATTTCATAAGGAACTTCCTAAAATTAGGTAACATTTATGGGTATAAATAACAGTATTTTAATAAATTACACATGTAAAGGGACATTTACCTGTATAATTGAGGCAGATGTTATTCTGAAAGTTCGCACATTATGCCAATGGTGTGTACTTTCACTCCGGGCATGCACATAGGCAGCGCTTGGTCAGAGCATGGTCAGAGATCATAAGCGTTTTTGAAAAATCTAGGTACAGGCATTTATACACACTCTAGGGCTAGTGTCCCTCACTTGGTTTGCAGCTTGTTGTGCTGTGAGGGCTTGTGTGCATCAGTGATGCTGAGAGCTAAACTATCGGTAGTTTAACTACTGGCAGGGTCTCCCAAGATGGACAGGTCTCAGCTGAGGTGCCAGACCAAGACAAACCACCCATCTGGGCAGCAGCAGAATGGGATAGTGTTGATGGCGGAGGATCACATTTCTGTGACAACGGCAACACCAAACTTAAACTGCGCGGAGGAAAGACCCGCCAATCTACTTCTGTATCTTGCCATGAAAACCCAATGGATAGTTACAACAAAACAAATTGCACTATAGTGCTGGAAGATGAGAACCCCAGGTCGGAAGGCACTCAACTAGCTACTGGGGAAGAGCTGAAGACTTTTCAGAGTAAAGCTAGCATATATGATGTGATTGGATCAAAGCCCTCGGGACGTCTGACTGCTGATGTAGCTGCGTATGAAATGAGAGTCAGAAGCTGTAAAGATGTCTTACACATTGGAACAAGGAACATACAAAGCATGAACCAAGGGAAGTTGGAGGTGGTCAAGAATGAAATGGAACGTGTACAACTTGATCTGTTGGGTGTCAGCGAACTGAAATGGACTGGCATCGGGCACTTTGTATCAGATGATCACATGGTCTACTATGCTGGAAATGAAAGATAAAGAAAAAATGGTGTTGCATTTAAAATAAAGAAGAAACTTGCAAGAACTGTAATGAAATACAATGCAGTCAGTGAACGCTTAATCTCTATTCATCTACGAGGAATGCCTATCAACACAACTGTAATTCAAGTATATGCCCCAACAAAAGCTGCAGAAGAGCATGAAATTGAAGAGTTCTATGAACAAGTACAAGCTGAAATTGACAGAACATGCAAACAGGGTATCCTGAGAGTCATGGGTGAATGGAACGCAAAGGTTGGCAACAAAGAAGAAGGCAAAGTAGTTGGAAAATATGGACTTCACAACAGAAATGAAGCTGGAGAAAGACTGATAGAAGACCAACGATCTATTCATCTCAAACACCTTCTTCCAGCAACACAAGCAGCAACTGTACACATGGACTTCACCCAATGGACTGTATAAAAATCAAATTGACTACATCTGTGGAAGTCAACGATGGAAAGCACTGTAACATCAACAAAGACAAAACCTGGAGCTGACTGTGGTACAGATCATCAACTACTAGTATGCAAACTCAAGCTAAAGTTGAAAAAGAGCAAACCACTCATGAATGCAGCAAAATATGACCTTGAGAATATATCACTGGAATTTAAAGACTGCCTGCAAAATTGATTTGCTGCTTTAGATACAAATGACAGATCTCCAGAAGAGTTATCGAATGACATCAAGAAGGTTGTGTTGGAAGAAACTGAGAAGTCTCTACAAAAGGTGAAAAAGCACAAACGGCCAAAATGGATAACGGAAAAAAATCTGAAAATTGCCCAGAAATACAGAGAAGCTAAAGCCACAGGAGAAAGAAAGACAATCACAGAAAACAGAGATTTCCAATGTGCAGCAAGACAGGACAAGGAAAAGTACTACAATGATGCATGCAAGGAAATAGAAGCAGAAACTATTAGAGGAAGAACAAGATCGGCTTTCCTAAAGCTACGAGAGTTAAAGAAAAAGTTCCAGCCCCAAATTGGAATGTTACAAGATGCTCAAGGTTCTATGTTGAATGATGCAAAGAAGATCAAGAAAAGGTGGAAGGAATATACAGAGTTTTTATATGATAAAGATCAAGTGGACCAACAGCCGTTTCAACCTGTACCTTATGATCTGGAACCATTGGTGATGAAAGAAGAAGTTGAAGCAGCACTGAAAGCCTTATCAAAGAACAAAGCACCAGGCATTGATAGCATTCCCATAGAAGTACTGCAGCAATCTGATGCAGCTGTTACCGTACTTACAAGGCTCTGCCAAGAAATATGGAAGACAAAATCATGGCCAACTGACTGGAAAAGATCTGTGTTTATACCAATACTAAAGAAAGGTGATCCAACTGACTGTGGAAATTATCGCACAATCGCTCTGATCCCACATGCCAGCAAGATTCTACTGAAGATTATTCAAAAGAGACTACAACCATACCTGGAACAAGAACTACCTAAAGTGCAAGCAGGGTTCAGAAAAGGGCGAGGAACGAGAGACATCATTGCGGATGTGAGATGGATCCTTGAAAAGACTAAAAAATACCAAAAGGATATCTATTTGTGCTTTATCGACTATAGCAAGGCTTTTGACTGTGTAAACCATGAGAAACTCTGAGCATGCGTATACCAGAACACTTGATCGTTCTCTTGCACAATCTGTACATTGATCAAGAAGCAACAGTTTGAACGGAACAAGGAGAAACAGAATGGTTTAAAATAAGCAAAGGTGTAAGACAAGGCTGCATACTTTCCCCCTACCTGTTTAATTTATATGCAGAACAAATCATCAGAGAAGCAGGATTGTATGAAGACAACAGAGGTGTGAAGATTGGTGGAAGACTCATCAACAACCTTCGCTATGCTGATGATTCCACATTACTGGCTGAAAGTGAAGATCTGAAACATTTGCTTCTCACAATCAAAGAACATAGTCTCAAAATGTAAAGAAGACAAGGATCATGACAACTGCTATAATCAACAGGTTCATCGTTGAAGAAGAAGAAATTGAAATTGTGAACAACTTTAACATACTTGGAACAACTATCAATAAAGAAGCATAGAAACATAGAAATATGACGACAGAAAAAGACCACATGGCCTATCTAGTCTGTCCTTCCATAACAACTACAACAGTCCCCTTTTTACCTTTAGAGATCCTCTGTGTTTGTCCCATGCTTTTTTGAATTCAGTTACTGTCCTCATCTCTACCACCTCCACTGGGAGACTATTCCACGGATCCACTACTCTTTCCGTAAAGAAATATTTCCGCATATCACTCCTGAATCTATCTCCCTTCACCTTCATCCCATGTCCCCTCGTAGCAGAACTTGCTTTCAATTGAAAGAGGCTCTCTCCCTGAACATTTATGCCACGGAGGTATTTAAACATCTCAATCATATCACCTCTATCCCGCCTTTCCTCTAAGGTGTACATATTAAGATCCTTCAGTCTGTCCTCATATGCTTTATAATGAAAACCACTAATCATTTTAGTAGCAACCCTCTGCACCGACTCCATCCTGTTAACATCCTTTTGAAGGTGCGGTCTCCAGAATTGCACACTATACTCCAAATGAGGTCGCACCAAAGACTTATACAGAGGCATTATCACCTCCTTTTTTCTACTAGCCATTCCTCTCCGTATGCACCCAAGCATCCTTCTAGCTTTTGCCGTCGCCTTTTCTACCTGTTTAGCTACTTTAAGATCATCAGACACAACCACGCCTAGGTCCCGCTCTTCTTTAGTGGACAAAAGTACTTCACCCCCTATACTATATTGCTCCCTTGGATTGCTGCAGCCCAAATGCATGACCTTACATTTTTTAACATTAAATCCCAGCTGCCAAATTCTAGACCATTCTTCAAGCTTAGCTAGATCCCTCCTCATGTTATCTACACCTTCCTGGGTGCCTACTCTATTGCAGATTTTGGTATCATCCGCAAAGAGGCAAACCTTACCTGAAAGCCCTTCCATCTTTATCACTAACAAAGATGTTAAAAAGAATCGGACCAAGGACAGATCCCTGGGGCACACCACTGATAACATCCTTCTCCTCAGAGTGAACTCCATTTACTTGTACTCTTTGTCGCCTCCCACCCAACCAATTTCTGACCCAAGCAGTAACTTTAGGGTCCATCCCTAGGGTGCTCAGTTTGTTTATAAGTCGCCTGTGAGGAACAGTGTCAAAGACTTTACTGAAATCTAAATACACCACATCTAGGGCTCTCCCTCGGTCCAACTCCCTGGTCACCCAGACAAAGAAATCAATCAGATTTGTCTGACAAGACCTGCCTCTGGTGAATCCATGCTGCCTCGGATCCTGTAATCCGCTGGACTCCACAAACCTCACTATTTTCTATTTCAACAGCGTTTCCAATAATTTACTCACCACCGAAGTTAAACTAACCGGCCTGTAGTTTTCAACCACATCCTTACTTCCGCTTTTGTGTAAAGGCACCACATGAGCCTCTCTCCAGTCCTTTGGCACCACTCCTGACTCCAACGAGGCATTGAAAAGGTCAGTGGAGCTGCTAGAACGTCCCCAAGTTCCCTCAGTATTCTCGGGTGTATCCCATCCGGTCCCATTACTTTTGTCTACTTTAAGTTGGGATAGTTTCTCACGAACACAGTCTTTTGAAAATTGTTCAAAATGTCCTTTGCTTCTGTTCCTATTTGTGGGTGTTTTCTGAGGTCCTTCTCCTGGTTCTTCATCTGTGAACACAGAACAATAATATTTGTTAAGCAATTCTGCTTTATCCTTATCAGCTTCTACATATTCCTCCCCTGCACCCTTGAGTCTGACAATACCACTCTTGCTCTTCCTCTTTTCACTAATATATCTGAAAAATGTCTTATCCCCCCATTTTATTGCATTGGCTATTTCCTCTTCCTTTTGAATCTTTGCCTTCTTGACTACTTTGCTAGCTTCTCTAAGTTTTTCCAAATACAGATGCCTGTCTTCCTCTCTCTGTGATCTCTTGTATTTCATGAAGGCCTCCCTCTTTTTCCTCACTTTTTCAGCTACTTCTTTCGAAAACCATAGCGGTCTCCTTTTCCTTTTACCTTTATTTACCATTTTAACAAAAAGGTTGGTTGCCCTTAAAATATCCCCTTTCAGTTTTTCCCACTGTTTTTCTACATCCCTCAGCTGTTCCCATCCAACTAACGACTCCCTGAGGTATTGGCCCATCTTTGCAAAGTTAGTCTTCCTAAAGTCTAAGATCCTCGCCTTTGAATGGATTCTAACAGCCCTAGTCCTAATACTGAACCACACCATCTGGTGATCACTGGATGCAAAATGATCTCCCACTACAACATCAGAAACACTTTCACCATTGGTAAGCACCAAGTCCAGTATGGCCCCTTCACGTGTGGGGTATGTTACCAATTGCCTGAATAGTTCTCCCTGTAGAGAATCCAGGATCTCCTTACTTCTAGATGATACTGCAGCAGGAATGTGCCAATCAACATCTGGCATATTGAAATCTCCTATCAGTAGCACTTCCCCTTTCCTAGCAATGCTAGGAAAGGGGAAGGAGTGGAGTGGAGTGGCCTAGTGGTTGGGGCAAGGTACTTCGGGCCAGAAGGTCAGGGGTTCAAATCCCACTAGAGGACAGCAACCTTGGGCCGGAAGGACTGGGGTTTCTAGTCCCACAGGTGCTCCTTGTGGTCTTGGGCAAGCCACTTAACCCTCCATAGCCCATGTTCCCTGTAAAATAGTTCTCTGTGTGCTGTGCTTTCCTGTCTAATCAATGTGTCTATACCTCAAAAAAAAAATTTCCTGTCATGATTTGACAATTTCCAATCTGTAATCAAACCGCTGCTGATCGCTGGAAGTAGCGGTATACAAATGTATACTAAATAAATAAAATAAAATAAATAATGCTGCATATGTCTTCAATTAACTCTCTGTCCACCTCTTCCTCTTGTGAGGGAGGTCTGTATATCACACCAATGTAAATAGATTTCTCTTTCCCTCTTTCTAGTTTAACCCACAATGCCTCCCCTCTCCCTTTTAAGCTCTGTAATTCCAAAGCTTTACTAGTAGTTTTTACATATAGTGCCACTCCTCCTCCCCTACTTCCTACCCTGTCCTTTCTGAATAAAGTATAGCCAGGTATAGTTACATCCCAATCATGGTTTTCTGTGAACCATGTTTCTGTAACTGCCACTAAATCCAAGTCAGCCACTCCCACCAAAGCTTCAACATCAGGGATCTTATTTCCCATGCTACGGGCATTTATACACACTGCTTTCCATATGTTACCCCTGTTACCCATTTCCATAAAGTTATTTAATGTATCACCTACCTGGGGACTTTCACTTACCTGGGGGCTTTCTTCTCCCATCCCCAACGAATGTAGTTTAAAGCCCTCTTCAGTAGATTAGCCAGTCTACTCCTGAAGACGCGTTGACCTTTTTTGAACAGATGGATGCCATCTCTGCTCTGCAACCTTTGGAACAGCATCCCATGGTCTAGGAAACCAAAACGCTCTCGATGATACCATCCACGCAGCCATGCATTCATCTCCAGGATGCGAGCCTCTCTGCCTTGGCCTTTACCCTCAACAGGAAGGATTGAAGAGAACACCACCTGTGCACCTAACTGCTTCACCCTCTGTCCCAGAGCTATGAAGTCACTTTTGATACGTTCTGAGGTATACCTGGCAGTATCATTTGTTGCAACATGGATTAGCAACATTGGGTAATAGTCAGTGGGCTTGATGAGTCTCAGCAAACTCTCCGTAACATCTTGGATTTTGGCACCAGGCAGACAGCATACCTCTCGGGACATCAAGTCTGGTCGGCAGATGGATGCCTCAGTACCCCTCAGAAGAGAGTCTCCAACCACCACTACCCTTTGTTTCCTTGTGGTTACTGATTCTGCAACTTTGGGGTACTTGAGCTCTGGTTCTTCCCTTTCCAGGGATGCTTTCACCTCCTCCACTTCCAGGGCTGCATAATGGTTCTTCAGTTCAAGGGCTGGAGAAGTTGGATTGGTGATTTTGCAGGCCCTGGTGACTTGTGTCCAACCATCGACATTCTGTTGGCACCCATCTTCTCCTCTGCTGGAGAGCTTGGTTGCTGCAAGAAGCATCTCATCAATGTACTTCTCACTTTCTTGAATGCTCCTCAGCCTCGCCACCTCCTCTCTGAGTTCCTCCACTTGTTTCCTCAGAGCTTCAGCATGCAGGCACCCTGCACATGGAACCGGTCCTTCAACTGGCATTAGGACCTCTGTCTGGACCGAGGCAGAAGCTGTAACGGGGGCAACAGCTTTAGCGATATGATTTTTCCCAGCCATTGTTCTGTTCGTGGAGCTTAGGTATCTGTTAAAGCAAAAGAGAGAGATCTATTTATTTATTTAACATTTTCTTCTATACCGCAACTTCCAGAGATCAGGGGCGGTTTACATTAAACAGTGAACAGAACATTTGTATACATCTGTATACATTTACATTTACATTTAGATCTACCAAGTACCAGCCGGTTTCCCAGCTGTCCTTTCAGATAAAAAGCAGTTAAATCTCCTTAATTTTTTTCAAAATGTGCTGTTCCAATTCTCTGTGCTTCGTCAAATGGGGAGGTGCCCTATAAAGCAAGACTACTTGCTAGGCGTGGGTGGGAGTCGGGGTGGGTAGGGAGGGAACTAACACCTGATTAGGTGTTAGCAGTTCCCAAAGCTGAGGAGGTTACTGGAGTTCAACCACCTACTGTGCTCAAGGAAAGTCCCACTAAAGCACCAAAAAAAGTAACCTTGCTTTAAAAATGTACAAAAAACCCAAGAGCTCCCAGTCAGAGAGCTAACAACTTAATATAATAAAACAAACCCTTAAATCCTTACTGTTGGTTGATCTGGAGAGCTTCTGTAGGAAACAACAAGCAGTCAAGAAATCAGACGACGCATTGCTCTTGGCAGAATGGCTATGAAAGACCTAGACAAGATTCTCAAGAGCAGAGATGTCTCTTTCCGTACAAAGATTTGACTTGTTCAAGCCATGGTATTTTCCATAACATCATATGGATGTGAAAGCTGGACAGCGAAATAAATAGACAGGAAGAAAATTGATGCCTTTGAATTATGGTGCTTGCGGCGAATACTGTGTATACCATGGACTGCCCAAATAACAAACCAGTCGGTACTAGAGGAGATCAAACCTAAGCTTTCTTTAGAAGCTCAGATGACAAGACTTCGACTTTCATACTTTGGACACATCATGCGAAGAGAGAGATCATTAGAGAAAGACATCATGCTTGGCAAGATAGAAGGTCAACGCAAAAGAGGAAGGCCAGCAATGAGATGGATCGATACAAAAACAGCAGCTACGGTTACCAGTCTGTCAACAATGAGCCGCCTGACTGAAGACCGAACACAATTTAGGATAGCTATCCAGAGGGTCGCCATGAGTCGACTCTGACTCGACGGCACTTAACAACAACAACAACAACAGGGCTAGTGTAAGTGATCCCCTTAGAGTGGTACGCGTATTTGGCTACTTATCCTTATATTCTATAAAGACAAGTAGGTGCCCACTTTTCTTTAGAAAATAGGCTTGGTATAGGCACATTAAAATGCTCATTAACTAAGTAGGGCTTTATAAATTTACCTTCCGCATATGCAGAAATGGGATTTTTCAAAATTTCCACCGCAAATGAAGGTCCAGTTATGCACATATAGCCAGTACATTCATGGCTCTACCCGTGCATCAGGGAAGCATTCCCTGGAAGTGAGAATGGGGCAAAGGGTACAGTTTTGTGTGTATATTTGGATCTAAGCCATAGTGGTAGTACCAGAAGACTACTGCTATGGGATTTCTGGTGCCATTTTATACCTGATGCTGGCCCAGATGGGAGTGAATGCAGATCATTCCCATTTAGGTCCACTAGACCACCAGGCTTGCTTAAGGTCCCACCAAAAGTGCTCTTAGGGAGGTGATGAGGGTGTACAAATCAGGGTCTGGGGTGGGAGCCTTAAGGGGGGGAAATAGAACTTTGATTGGGCTTTTGGGGGTGGGTTGGGGCATTGTTGCTCTAATGCAGCTTTGGGACTAGAGAGTACTTTTTTCTTATTTCAAAAATAAAATAAAAATCAGTTGCTCTCAATTAAATGTTGTTACAGTTGTGGTTAACATTATTAGCACCATTGTAGTTCAACCACTTAGGGTCCAATTCAGATCGGGGCCCATCTGGATGTACAAAATCTGAGCAGGCTAGATTTTACCACGAACTACTTTTGGCACACCTGGCAGAGAAAGGGATCCAAGACACGGCCTTGAGATGGTGCAAATCTTACCTCTCAGACAGATGGCAGCATGTGAGGACAGGGCCCACGACCTCCAAACCATTCCAGCAGAAACAGGGAGTCCCACAGGGATCCTCACTTTCAGCGCTGTTCTTCAACATATATATGCAGCCCATCTGCGCACTCACCCGCTCCTTCGGCATCTCATGCCTTATATACGCCGATGATGTGTTACTCTACATGCCATATGTGACCAACCATCCGGATTTCTCACCATTAACCGCTTGCTTCGACACCATAACTGACTGGCTTCAAACCCAAAACCTTAAGATAAATTTCAAGAAAACAGAGGCTCTATTCATCACCAGGGACCAGTCTTTTGTTCCGCCAACAACACTAAACGTAAGAGGCGCCGAGCTCCAAAGCAAGTCCACAATTCGCTACTTGGGAGTGACACTCGATCAACAGTTAAATATGAAAGCCCATATATAAACAACACTGTCAAGGCAGTATACTTCAAGATTCTGACAATCCGCCATGTACATCCCCTTCTGGAACCAGATAACTTCAGGACAATCTACCAGGCATTAGTCATCCCACACTTTGATTTCGCCAACACCATCCTTCAGGGTCTACCGAAAAACACTCTGCTCCCACTCCAGCTGGCCATGAATATAGCAGCCAGAATACTACACGGTGCCACCAAGAGGGATCACATAACACCAATCTTGAACATATGAACATAAGAACATAAGATATGCCATACTGGGTCAGACCAAGGTTCATCAAGCCCAGTATCCTGTTTCCAACAGTGGCCAATCTAGGTCATACGTACCTAGCAGTTTCCCCAAAAGACACAGGTTCCACAATGCTTGCACTGGGTCAAGCATTGATATCCTGGGTCCCTTCTTAATAATGGTTTATGGACCTTTCCTCCAGGAACTTGTCCAAACCTTTTTTAAACCCAGCTACACTAACAGCTCTTACTACATCCTCCGGTAACAAATTCCAGAGTTTGATTACATGTTGAGTGAAAAAATATTTTCTCTTATTTATTTATTTATTACAAGCTCTTATATACCGCACTATTTGGGATCAGCGCGGTTTACAGTACAACAAAAGACCAGAACAACAAGCTGTTTGGTTTTACATTGAACAGGAAAACGAACTTGGATAATACCTGGGGAAATTTTTAACTGAAACAATTTGTCTTAAATAGTTTACCCTGTAGCTTCATTGCATGTCCCCTAGTCTTTCTATATTCTGATAGCACCTCCACTGGCTACCAGTCTACCGAAGACTCACCTTTAAGATTCTACTACTGACATTCAAAGCCATCAACAGACTCACCTCCTCATCCATCTCAGACCTCATTCTCCCCACCCCTCCAAATAGAGCTAGAAGATCGGTTTCAGCCAATACCTTATGTATCCCTAGCAAGATTACAAAATGCTTACAAGTAACAAGAAAGAGGGCCTTCATGCTCTATGCCCCATCGCATTGGAATGCTTTCCCACCCGACATCCGGGCAATTACGGACATCACACAGTTCAGGAAGGCACTGAAATACTACCTCTTCCTACAGCATTATGGTACCACACAACAACCACCTAACAGCACTCACCAAGACACATACAACAGACTTCCTACTATACATGCACCCTGCGCGCCACGGTAGCACTACCAGACCCCAGCTAGGGCATGTATATAGTCACATAATACTGTAAAATACCTTAGCCCAGAACTTGCATATAGTTTCCCCAGTTAATCCAAGTTAAATAACCCTGTTTTCTGTAAGTCCAGTATGGGCGTTACCTGTATCTGAACAAAGCTGCTGTTGTCTGTAAACTGAGCTGATTTTAAAGAGCGCGGTATAGAAAAAACTTTAAATAAATAAATAAATTTGCATCCGATTCTGCACCCACGGGAGCTAGACATTCCCGTGGGAGCAGAATTGGGTTCAAAGGGCCTGGTTGGGTAGGACATGCCCTGATTCTGTGCCGCTGAATGTCCAGCTCCCACCCTGTCCAACCCAGCTGAAGTGCCTGCAT
Organism: Ichthyophis bannanicus; assembly: GCA_033557465.1. Classification (NCBI taxonomy): domain Eukaryota; kingdom Metazoa; phylum Chordata; class Amphibia; order Gymnophiona; family Ichthyophiidae; genus Ichthyophis; species Ichthyophis bannanicus. Next base: position 401,987,238 of record CM066032.1, on the reverse strand, counting down.
GGAGTCCTGGTGTCGTGGTGTCCCATTGCCATGGTCCCGGGATGCCATTCAGGAGCCCTGGTTCTCCATCACTGCTCAAATGTACGTTTCCCCACCGCCTAACCCCCTAAAGGGCCTGTCAAGGCCAGGACAGGGCTGCGGGGAACCTCCAGGTGCTCCTCACCCTTTCGGGGGGCTCCTCTGGTGACGCTTCTCTTCTTCAGGGAGACTTATTCCACCTACGAGGAATAAGTCCCCCTTCCAGTCCTGCCGCCCCTGATGTACAGAGCTGCGACCAGAATTGGCCCTATACGTCTGGGTCATGGGCATGTCTTTGTCCCCCCACACTCCTCCTCTGGCCCACCCCCTCCTGCCCCCATCCAGAGCTCCCGGCACATCTCCTCTGTACATGTTTATTTATTTATTTAACAAGTTTTGTATCCCGCTTTATCCTTCAATCAAAGCGGTCAATACAACACAGGTTACACACAGGTAAGGGAAACATGCATCACATTATCAATACATAACAGTATACATAGGGAAATACAGTACATGTCTAACATTACATTTAACTACATAAAGCATGTCAACAAATAGAACCAACATAGATCGGCCGTTCCTCGGTCCCACGCCTAAGGGCCAAGCCAAAGGGCCCTTTGGCGTGGTCCTTAGGCGTGGGCCCGCAAGGCGCAGGTGCGCCATTGGAAAGGCGGTTGTATAGTCCGTTGCTGCCTTGGTCTGATTGGCAGGTGCAGGGGATGAGGCGGAGCTCCCGCTCGCAGCCCCAATGCTGGTCCTTGTTTCCTCCGTCAAATGCTAGCCCAAGGTTGAGGTGGTGGGGGGGCTGGTTGAGGCTTAGGAGGCTTGGACCTCTTGGGTTGGCAAGGAGTCTGAGGTTTCTGCTGACGTTGGTGAGAATAAGGCAAGTAAGCCGGATAAGAGGGGTAATACTTCTTCTTAGGATAGAAGGGTTTCTTAAAAAGAGGCCTTCTTCCAAGAAGGATCAGCTATTTTATGAAAGAGATGCTTCATGGAAAGGTCATCAGTCTCGATTTCTCAAGCCTTCTCCATCCAGCCTTTACTAAAGAGGTTCTCACCTCAACAGGTAATGTCTGCTAATTTGTCTTTGACTCACTATTCATGGTCCAAATCATGCCTTCTGGCGTCAATGCCCACCACTGCAGCTCTGTTGGTAGACTTAAAAGCTGCCCTGGTGATGAACTTAGAACAGTCTTGACCATGTTTAACGAGGACCTGGTAGGCATCCAGCTTCTCTGAAGGAATTATAGCAGAGAACTCATCAAGGATCCTTCACAATGTTCCTAAGGAACATACCCATATAAAGCATATAAGAATTAATGTGGCAAGCCCACATCGATGCCTGAAAGCACAGGCGGCCAAAGACATTGAGGGTATGCGATTCCCTTCTGGGAGGAATCAAATAGTGGTACTTTGTACTTTTGAGCAGGTATATGGCAGACTTGACCACCACAGAATGGTGAGGGAGTTGAGGTTTTTGGAATCAGGAACCCTGTGCATGGTGTCTAGCCTTTAACTGACCGAAGGAATTGAGAGAGGGGTCTCCCACATCCTAAACATGAGGTCCTGCAGAATACAATGGACAGGAAGGGTGGCAGCCTTACAAGTCAAGGGGTACTGCAGTATCTCCAGTTCCTTGGCCCTCGGTTCCATCTTGATGCCTACCGAGACTGAGAGCACCCTGGCCATCTCCCGGTTAAAGTCCTGGAAGGACATGTCCTGAGGTGGGGACCGGCAGCACTCGTGAGGTGGTGAAGAATCCGATGACACATCATGGTGCATCTGTAAAACAAGGGACTCTGCCTCCAATTTCCAGGCATCAGAAATGGAATGGAAGTCAAAACAGTAATGGTCACTGTCACGTTTCCGCTGCCGATCCAATGCCTATGGATGATCAGAATGCCGATGCCCTGAGGCATCGGAACCGTAGAAGCTCGAGGCCAGTTCCTCCTATGGCGGATGGAACTCAGCCAGTTCCAGGCTCGGCATCGACCCCGAGGGTCCCAATGGCCTCTCACTTCCGAGGGAGCATGGGAACTGTGCAATAAACAGGATTCCCGAGAGGGAGTCGACATCGAAAAGGAGTGTGCAGACAGCGTTGAGTCAGATCCAAACAGACACTCATGTTGCTTTTCCCATTTTTTTATTCCTTTCTTTGTCATTTGCTGACACAAGTTACTAGAGTCTGGGTTGTGGTCAGGGCTCAAGCACCATAAGCACCAATTGTGCTGGTCAGTAACCAAAATGATGCGGTTGCAGGAAGTACACTGCTTGAAAACACTGGCTGGCTTCTCAGTGTTGGGAAAAACAGCCTTCGCCAAGTCAATGGTGGCTGGAACCAATGAAAAAACACATGGGAACCGCGAGGTAAAAAAGAAAAGTAGGTTGGAGTGCTAAAAAAGACACCGGCGTCAACAGTCTCGAAGAGAGATGGGGAAGGCAAAAAGAAGAACACACACCCCAAAGGGCATGTGGGGAGCTTTGGGTTGGGAATCAGCCCCTGGTGTTTAGCGGGGATGTACATCAATACCAAAGGTACATCCCCACTAAACGCTACTCAGAATGACCCCTTAATGTCCAATATCTCCTAAAAAAAGTGGCCAGTGAAATTGCTTTGGATTATATATGCATACATATATGACACATACAGTAAAAGAATCAAATAAACAAGACCAATTAAAAAAGGAACTAGTAGGAACTAGTATAAAACTGGGACATTGCCAGGATATGATTACTGGTCCCCTAAAAGCAATTCAAATCATTTTGAACAGAAGAACCGTATTCCTATTGCAGAAAAATTAGATGCACTTGTGATCAATTGCCAGCTCTCACATGACTTGAATCAACCTATGAATGATGGCTCTAATGTTTATGTTTGAATTTGTTTATTCAATTACACCCAACAATAAAGTACAAATAACAAAAACATCAACATCAAAAACAGCCAAGTACAGAGACATTCAATGGCAGAAGGTTCCCACAAAACTGCTAATATCACTAGTAAGATCAAGCTACGCACCATAAGACTGTCTGGACCTACTGCTTGTGGTGCAGCCAAAGAGGTGTTGTTTTACTTTTCACCCCCCTCCCCCTCCCAGAGCACACCCCCCAGCCCCCCCAACCCCCCCAGCCATCCACGCTCCATTGCCCATGCTACCCAGGGTCTAGGTATGTCAGAATCCTACACCCACTCCATAGCCCAGTCCAAACCCTAAACCCCGACCCATTACCCCTCCCCCACTATATGAACCCCCCTACCACCCCCCTCAACACCCATCCCGTCCTTTTCCTTTCCTCTGTCCCCCCCTTCCCAGAAGCCCCCCCCATATCTAGCCGTACCAATCAACTAACCAGGCATAGAAACCACCAACACCCCAAGTTACCCGCTAGTCCCCCCCCAAGATCCGATGGCGAGCCCGAGCAGGCAGCAGCTGAAGATGAGGGCCCCAACCTTGCAAAAAAGGTCCCATTTAGCCGGGTGCCCCTGGGCCCTAGTCCGTTCAAACAGTAAAAGGTTATGCAGTATAATCCTCCACTGCCCATACTTTGGGCCCCCCTCTCCAACCAAGCATGGAGAATGGTCAGGTGCGAAGCTACTAGCACCAGTCGTATCCACCTCCATTCATGACCACGCAAACTTTCCACCCACCCACCCTCCCAAATATCCAACACCAAATTCGCCGCTGTAAAAGTCAACCCAGCCCCCATACATCCCCTCACATGCCGCTGAACTCCCCCCCAGAAACTCCCCAAGTTAGGGCAAGACCAAAACATATGTCCGAACGTGGCCGCTGCCGCCCCACACCTCGGGCAGGCATTTGACGTACTAAGCCCCGCTCGCCATGCTCTATTCGGGGCATAGTACAACCATTGGGTTAGCTTGTATTGCATATCACGATGGGCAACCACCCAGCTGAGCTCTGGGATCGTAGCGATACCTTGCGCAATCCCCTCCCCTGTAATCTCGACCTCCAACTCACTAGCCCACACAGCCGCTAAGCCATCTTCATCCTCCCCCACCTCCAAGGCTTTACGCAAAGATGTCACTCTCGCCCCTTGATCCCCTCCCATTAACACTTCTTCCATCCTCGAGCTTACCGCTCCCAACAACGACCCCTTAGGGATGCAACCAACATAACTCCGGAGCTGGGCATAGGGAAACATATCAATTCCAGTAATCCCATACCGATCCCGCAGCAGAGGGAAGGACTCAAGACTACCATCTTCCCTAAGCACGTGCTCTAACGTCGTGATCCCCAGCCTCTTCCAACGCAGAAAATCCTTCCCCATAATCCCGGGCACAAAGTCCTTATTCCCTTGAAGAGAGAGGAAGGGTGAATGCAGAGGCGAGACCCCAACCTTCCCACACAAATAACGCCACCCCTTCCGCAACACCGCTCTGGTCACCGAATCAACCCCAGCCAGCGACTGGGCATGCAGGAGATAGCCCAAACTCAGGGGCTGCACCAGCGCCTCCACCATATCTACCGGTGTATAATCTCCTATCTTCCAAACCCAATCTCGGACATGCCTAAGCAAGCAGGTCATATTCTACTGCTGGATATCCGGAAGGCCCATCCCTCCCCACCCCCATGGCCTCCACAACCGTCCTATACGGAGCCTGGGCCTGCGCCCCCGCCAAAGCAACATGTTGAGCACCTTATCTAGTTGGCGCAAGTCCTGCCGCATCAATAGTAGCGGGAGCGTTTGCAGCACATACAGCAGCTTCGGAAATAAAGTCATTTTGAACAAAGCGATCTGACCTCCCAACGACAGAGGGAGGTCCCTCCACTTCTGCGCCTTTTCCTCCACTTCCCTAAGGACTTTGCGGACATTAACGCGATAAAGTTCTGTTAAATCCGCAGGTATATAGACCCCCAAATACTTGAACATTCCAGCCGCCCATTTCAAGGGAAACCGCCCTCCCCACCTATCGACCAGCGCAGAGTCCAATGGGAGCGCCTCCGACTTATCTAAGTTTAACCGAAATCCGGAAAATTCCCCATATTCCTGCATTAACGCCAACAAAGCCGGCAACCCGACCCGCGGTTCATCTAGATGGATCAACAAATCATCCGCAAAAGCGGCCACGCGGAACTCAGACGCCCCAACCGAGACCCCCCGAAAAGCAGTCGCCGCTCGAATCTTATGTAGCAGGGGCTCCAGTGTCAGCACGAAAAGCAACGGCGACAAAGGACACCCCTGCCTTGTGCCCTTCTGAATCCTAAAGTCAGATGACATGTGCCCATTCACCATAATAGCTCCAATGGGATCTGCGTACAGTACACGAATCACATCGACGAAGAAGCCACGCACCCCCATAACCTCTAGTACCTGATACATAAACTCCCATTCCACTCTATCAAATGCTTTTTCAGCATCAAAACTGATAAGCATGGATGACCTACGGTCCTTATGGCTCGCGCACATTGATGCCAGGAGTCGGTGCACCCCGTAGACGGCGTGCCTCCCTCTCACAAATCCCACCTGATCTTCATGAACCAGGGCCGGAAGAAATTCCGCGAGACGATCAGCCATGATTTTCGCTAGTATTTTAATATCGACATTCAACAGAGAAATTGGCCGATAGGAACCCGGGGCCAGAGGATCCCTCCTGGGTTTAAGCAAAATTGTAACTAAGGCCTTATTCTGCTCATATGGGAACTGCCCCGCCTTTATTAAACCTTCAAAATAATCACCCAATGGACTTATCACCCCATCCCCCAAGATGCGGTAAAATTCCCCCTCAACCCATCCATACCAGGGGCATGTCCTTTCTTCAAATGTTTGATCCCGTTTAAAACTTCCAATGGCGAAATAGGTTGATTCAAGACCCCTAACTGTTCTTCAGTCACCATAGGTAACTTGCAGGTCTGGGAGAATGAGCGCCCCCCATCCCCACCACCCCCGGCCGCGCCATATAACTGTTGGTAATAATCACAAAAGACGTGTTCAATCTCTTCCGTCTTACTCCGGAGCATCCCATCACTATGCCTGATAACCCCAATGTGCCTGGGTCCCCCCTCTGCGCGCACTAAGGATGACAATAATTTCCCGGCCCGATTCCCATGTTGAAATAGCCTATGTCGGTAGTATATCATTGACTTTCTCACCCGTTGGTGTAACAAGGCATCCAACTCCGCCTGCACCTCCTGAAAATGAAGCTTCGAGGCCCCTCGCTTACACTGGGAGTACACACGCCGAGCCCTGGTTAATTCTCTTTCTAGCTGCAAAATTCTACGATTCATCCTCTGTCGCCGAGAACTGTGATAACTGATTATTTCCCCTCGAAGGACCGCTTTCCCAGCTTCCCAAAATAACACGGGATTATCCCTATGTTGGGCATTAGTAGTAGCATAATCCGCCCACTTTGCCTTAAGGTGAGCCTCAAATGAAGCATCCCCCTCTAAATCCAACGGATAGCGCCATATCCGACTGCGACCTAAGTCTTTGGACCGCAGTTCCAGCATCACCAGCGTATGATTGGAGATGACCGACGGGCCGATCTCTACCCTCGGAATCCAACTGAACAGCTCTTCCGAAACTAGAAAGTAGTCCAAGCGGGACCAAGTCCCATGCCCCCTCGACAGATGGGTATATTCCCTTTCGCCGGGATGCAAAGTTCTCCAAATGTCCAACAAATTATTCCCCTCACAGATACCCAATATACGCCGCGCTCCCCTACGATCTCTAGGTCCTACTCTACCCGAGCGATCCCAATCTTCGTCCATCACCGAGTTGAAATCACCGCCCAAAATCAAACTATAGCCTGCTATGCTAGAAATAAGAGAAGTGAGTCGCTGGTAAAAAGGGGCTTCATACGTATTGGGTGCATACACCGATCCCAAGACCACATGCAACCCATTCAACAGACCCCATGCAAACACATATCTACCCTCTGTGTCTGTCACCACTTTCTTTTCCACCCAGCCCAACCGCTTGGCAATCAAAATAGCCACCCCCCTCTTCTTCCCCACCGCCGGCGCCCCATATACTGTGCCAATCCAGCCTTTACCAAGTTTACCATGCTCAGTATGCGACTGGTGCGTTTTTTGCAGCAGAGCGACTTCTATGCGCTTTCGTTTCAACTGCTGCAGGACCTTGTATCTCTTTATAGGGATTCCCAAACCACAGACATTCCAGGACCCTATCCGTACAGACTGAGCCATAGACACTCCACTCCAGAAAGGAGTATAGTACCAGAAAATTTCCGCCCATTAATGCGGGCCCCCCCAGCCTGAGGCCCACATCACCCAGCCCCCCGAGCACATGTCTGTCCACTACCACCCAGATCTGTAATCGTACATCGCAGTTTATATGCCTGATCGTGTACTTCAATCTCTCTCCAACCCCCCCTCCCCACCCACGGACCCTCATGCCCTATAGCTACCCTACCCCCCCAGACCCTGCCCCCCCTTCCCATCCTCCCCCCTGCCTGTGCAACCCTCTCCCTTCGCCATTGTGCCCTCTCCAGCGCTTCCGTGTCATGTGGAACTCAACCCTCCACCCATAGCTTCTTAGCCTTGGTATGCCCCTTCTACCCCCCTGGTAACCGCCCATTCGAACCCCTAACCTTGAGACACCAATTTACCCATATCTTGGCCAGGAACCACGTTGGAGCCAGCCCAATGAGGCCCCAGGAAATGCCCCCCCACCAACCCCCAAAAATACTGTCAGGTGAATTAAACCTTCAAAATAGAAAAAACCTTGTGTCTCCCTGGGAACCGTAGACTATTCCTCACAAACGATAAGCTCCACACATTTGCATAACTGGTACAATTGAAAAAAATCACAATACCAATAACAGTAACAACCCCAAATGGGGTGGGGGCAGTGAAAAGGAAACAGGAGAGAAAAGTAATAAAGAAATAGGAGAAAAAAAAAAGGAAAAAAGAAAAGAAAAAAGGAAAAAAAAGGGAAAATGCAAGGCAATGGGCAGACCTGCATTATGTAATACCGACAGCGTGTAGCACTGGGGGATGATTAAAGAAATATTCGCTCTTATGTAGGAATGCAAAGGACTAAAACAATGGGAAATCACACTGCCCGTGTAATAGGAAGAATGTCCAACCATAGAGCTCAGTCTTACTCCACCCTGCCGGTCAATGGAGAAAGTGAGATATCAATTGGTCCCGGTAGGAAAGGACTGAATCCTGCTTCACCACTCCACCTGTCGCAGCATTCCTCCAACGTTGTCAGCAAAGGCAGGTCGCAAAACCAAATAGCGGCAGAAGAGGGTTGAAGCTAGGGGCCTGCACGACAATTCACATCTTGAAATACCCATTGCAACTCCCCCTGCACCAGCAGCTGCAAAGTTTAAATCCCCTTCTATCGTCATCTGCACACTGGGAAGCTCTCCTTCTGGTGAGCCCAGGCTGCCGCCGCCAAAGTCCAAAAAGCAGTCAGCCGGCCATCAAAACGAGAAGCCATTCGCCTTTCCCCCATGTGGTAGAATGGACAACACACAGTAATGAACAGAAAGAAACAAAGTCAGGCCGACTCCCGGAACTGTCGGGCTCACCAATGTTGCTTGCAAAATGCCGCTGCCTCCACCGGGGTCTGAAAGACATGCTGCGCTCCTTCCCACTCCACGTGCAGCTTGGCCGGATAGGCCAAGGTGAAGCGCACGCCATGTGCCACCAAAGCCCCACACACCTCCTTGTAGGCCCTCCTTTTCATAGAGACCCCGGCCGAATAGTCCTGGAAGACCAGGAGGTTCGCAGCCGCACTCTCTCCGTCAGTGCGTCGCTGTTTTCTCGAAGCCCGTAGCACACACTCCTTCTGATAGGCACTCAAAAAGCGAGCTATGACTGCTCGAGGCCGGTTTTCCACCACCCAAAGGGGGCCAATACGGTGTATTCTTTCCAGGGTCACAGCGCCAACCCCGTCCTCCAGGTCCAAGTTGTCCCGGATCCACTGCTCAATATATCCTTTCAGATCCCGGTCCTTCACCGATTCCTTAATGCCAATGAAGCGCAGATTTTTACGACGACTGCGATTTTCCAAGTCCTCTAGTTTCTCCGCCTGCTGCTTCACCGTCAACTCCAGGGTTTGCAGCTGGATAGAGGCCTGCGCCTGCTTGTCCTCGAGGGAGCTGATGCGTTGCTCGGCTTGCTCAACCCGGCCAGTGAAGTTCGACACTGCCTGAGCGACCTCGGACATCTGTGAGGCCAGCCCGCACAGCCTGTCTTCCAACGCCTGCACAACTGCTCGCGACACCTCCGCCACCATGCCGCTCGCCTGGCCAACACCCGGGCTCACTGCCTCCACACCCGCCATCTTGGCCTCCGTGCCTCGCGGCTTTTCGCGCCGGCTGAGTTTAGTGGCCATGGACAGTCTCACCAGGACTACTTCAGCACCGTCTCACTGCCCAGCACACACTGGCTGCTATTTCCAGCGATTCTGTCACAAATTCTGTCCAGTGGGTAGATAATATGCCCTAGGAGGGTAACGAGTAACCGGAGCTAGGGAGCATGCGTCAACCCTAGTCCACCATGCCACCGGAAGACTCCGGCTCTAATGTTTAAAATGGCCACATTCACTCCCTGTTCCATTTTCACAATGTTGAAGACAAGAAAGCTGCCTGAGTCCATCAGAAAAGTCAGTTCACCAAACATCAAACTTCAAAGTAGTACAAGACCATCTCCAAAGACCTTGGGATTCCTGTGTCTACAGTTCACAATGTTATTAAGAAGTTTTCTGCTGATGGAACTGTCAAGAATCTCTCAGGATGTGGTGGGAAGGGGCAAATTAATCCAAGAAATCTTCAAAGGTTAGTGGAAACTGTTGGAAAAACACCACAAACAATATCCAAAAAGCTTAAAACTGACCTGGAGCAACCTGGAGTGGTGGTTTCAACCCGTACCATATGGCTCACACTAAACAAAGAAGGACTTTATGGGCAAAGCCCAAGGAGGACCTGACTGCTTAAAGACTGCTTAAAGACAGAGCCCACCTTGAGAAATCATAATCCTCCTGGGAAAATGTTCTGTGGACAGATGAAACCAAACTTGAGCTCTTTGGCAATGTAGACCAGCGATACATTTACAGGTGAAGCAATGAAGCTTATAAGGAAAACAAAATACCCTTCCTACAGTTAAATATGGTGGAGGTTCCATAATGTTGCAAGGCTCTTTTGCTGCTTCTGGAACGGGAGGCCCGGAATGTATAAAAGGCATCATGATGTCAGAAGATTACCAAGGTATTTTGGAGCAAAATGTGCCAACAGAAAGCTTGGTCTGGGTTGAAGGTCATGGGTCCTCCAGCAGGACAATGACCAAAAACATATATCCAAAAGTACGAAAAAATGATTAAAAAGGAACAAATGAACTGTTTTAAACTACTACTACTTCTACTGTTAAACATTTATAAAGTGCTACAAGGCACATGCAGCACTGTACAAACATAGATAGAGACAGTCCCTACTCATCAGAGCTTACAATCCAATCAAGACAGACAAGAAAAAAGATAGGAATAAGGATAAAATAGGGAACGGTAAGGAGACACAAGGAAACAAGGGAAACTGGATAACAATGAGTCCTGATCTCAATCCATTTGAGAACCTTGAGCTGAAATCTGCCATTGCTAAAAGGAATCCTGGAAACTTTCATGAGCTGGAACAAATCACAGTTGAAGAGTGGGAGAAACTACCAGCAGGCAGATGTATGAAACTTATGGATGGCTACAAGAAACATTTGCAGGCTTTCATCACTGCCAAGGGTTGTGCAGCCAAATATTAGTGAAGGGTGCCATAAATCCTGTCCAGGTCATATTTTGTTTTGTTTTTCCTCAGAAATTACTATGTCTAAGTTGTACAGACATCTCTTTTTGTTGTATACCTTTGAACATACTATTAAAATATGATGATGACATACAGTTGGAATATTTCCATTTATTTCTTAAGATATTGTACACAGCATAACCTAAAATGCAAGGGTGTCAAAAATATTGACCACAACAGTAATTTAGGATGAAACTAGCATCGATTGTTTACCATCATTATTGTTAATTCTTTCAGGGGAAATTTTATCAAAGGGTGCCTATGCCCAGTTTCCAAAAAGGCACTTGTGTTGCCTATTTTCTAAGGGCAATTTGAACACCAATATTCCTTTATAAAATGGGCATCTATTCTAGAACTAACCCAGTGGCACACAAATGCCCATGCATCAATTTGAGCCCACTCTGAAAAAAAGTGTAAATGTATGCACCTACTCTATATGTGTGCCTGCATATTCCAACTTCACCCCTGCTCCACCCAAACTATGCCTACCTGCAGATTACATAAAAGTTGGGGGTAATTTTATAACGTCATTTTCGCTCCTATATATGCACTTAAATGGTCTTTTATAAGAAACGACCCAGCAGAAAAGTGCGCATGTTGGCATGAAGACACACTTTGCCGGGCGGTGTAGCTTGGGTGTACAGTCTTGGCAAAGCATGGGTGCAGCTTGCAAGTACATGTGTTGATAATGATCTACATACGTGCTTACAAACTTTATGCATATGCGTATACACTTGCCCTTGAGCATGTATAAATGTCTGTGCCTACATTTAAGGCACAATTTCTGCTTCTTATGCTTGTATTTTATAAAGATACACAGGTGCCTATGGGGAATGTTTACTAAACTGCAGTAATGGTTTTTGCACCTACTATATGACACATGTCAAAATGCTGGGTGGTTGTTGCAAATCTTGTGTGATAATTGTAGGGGGAGTGCCCAGCATCTTCCCTGCAGTTATTGCATCGGGCTTACAATTGCTGCACTGGCCTGCATTCCCTGCAAGGGCAGGCAGTGCGGGAGCACCCACATCACCTGTCAATGCAGGAAACACAGGACCAAAGCAAGAGTGCAGAAAAGGACAAGCGGTAGTAGCTGCTATGTCCTTTCTTTCAGTGGTGGCTCCCCCGTGGCCCCCTGACCTCCAAATGTAAGCACAAGTCCAGCGAAGTTCACTGTATGATCCACGGCACCCATAAAGGCCCCCCTTCTTTCCTACAAAAAATCAATACCCAACATCATGAGACTGGCAGTCCTCCCCCCCAACCGGCCCAGGATAGGAAGTGATAGCAGTCCGAGCCTCCTCCACCCCCCCAACCCTTCCATGGTCTTTATCGGGGTCTCCCTGATTGTCCAGTGTGGTTTGGGACAGGAGTGGTCTGCCTCTGCTCCTGCCCCGTCTCCAGTTCTTCTCAAAAAATCATTGGTCTCATGATGCTGACTCTTAGTGGCAAGAGAAGGGGGGGGGGCTTATGGGTGCCACGGATTGTATGATCTGTGGCACTGAACTTGTGCTTACATTCAGGGAGGGGGGCTGAGGGGCTGCAGGGGAGCCATCGCAGCTGCAGTTGCCACTGAAATTAGCAGTGGTCATGATGCAGCCATGCCCATAGCTCTTAAGGTGGTGCTATCTGCAGCTGCATTATCAGCAATCATGACAGCCAGTGTGCAGCCATTGCTCTCACACTGGCTGTCACCTGCCGCCATGCCTCCTCTACGCCCCGATATCAACCTCTTCCCACATTAACCATTGGAAATACAGATAACCCTGTTTTAAAATGACCCTCTATCTGTGCATATCCCATTACAAATGTATGAGTCCTTTTCCATATGTAAAATATGTTTTACACACAGAAACTGATTTCTAAAACTGCCTTCTGAGCTTAGCAGTCATATCTGTGAAGACCATTAACTACAGCACTGCCTGGACACTGTTGCTTAACAGAGCTTTTTTTTAAGAAGACAGACTGTGATATGTGGCTTTCCACTTGGATCCAGGCTGTTCCATTATGCCATTTGAGCTGCTACTGGTGTGGAAGTTTTATTACTCATCATCCTCGCATCTGTTGCACTTTAATAGACATGATCTTGAAGAATTTTATGAAACATGACTCTACAATTATGTAGGAAATGATTAGTCAAGGTATTGGTATAGAGAAGATATGTGCACTCTCTCTTGTGTATTATACTGCTACATGCTTCTTGGTGATATGAAACTACACTGCAGTATTTCTTATAAAAGGTTTCAAAGTTCGCCCCTTCTCCAACATGAAACTGAAAATGATCTCCCGAGCAGCAACAAAGAGCACAGCACCTAAAAAAACCTGTTGTTACATTTTACAGAAATGGAGGCTACTCTAAGGGGTATGTTTACTAAACAGCGGTAGTGGCTTCCGTGCGATATCAGAGCTGTGGCCCCATTGAATTCAATGGGGCCGCGATTCTGATATCTCAAGGGAAACTAGCCCCAGGTGAGCTCCTTCTGCTCCCAGACCTCCAGGCCAATCACAGCTGCACAGCTACAGACAAAGGAACTTTAAACTTAGCAACGTGCCTAGGTGTGCCCGTGCCTGAGGGCTCGCCAGAGTGCCCTTAGGCAAGGCCCTTGAGCGGGGTACTTCAGCTGGGCACTATAGTTTAGCTGAATAAGAATCCAAAGCAGCATGGATAGAGAAGATCAACATCTCCCCAAAGCCAGCACACCACAAAGAACTGCAATGATCACAAAAACTGTAAAGGGACGGTGTACCTAGAAACAAAAGCGATACGATTATTTATTTATTTATTTACATTCTCTTATATACCATGCTATTTCCCATCAGTGCGGTTTACATGGAACATTTTTACACATTTCAAACTGGTTGATCTGTGTTTACAATTAACAGGTACACAAACTTGGATCGAAACTTGGGTAACTATTTACATCTGTATTATTCAAACTAGACGAGCCTTTTGTTTTGACTAGGTTAGCTAGGTGAGTAGGCACTTGTGGTGCTATCATCAGGATAATGCAGGTTGAAGAGGTAAAGTTTCAAAGCCTTCCTAAATTGGGTTAGGTTGATAATTGCCCGGATGCAGGGTGGGAGGGTGTTCCAGCATTTCGATGCACAGAACCTGAAAGCCCTGTTCACTGTTGCCTGGCTGCTCTTGGTCGTTGTTTTTGGGACTACTAGTTTGTTGACCGCAAGATATCGTCTAGATCTGTTGGGGGGGGGGGGGGGGTTATCTGTACGAGGTCTGTTAGGGATGATGGGGAGAGTCCATTTATGACTTTGAAGGTCAGTATCAAGGTTTTGAAAGTGATTCTGCCTTTTACGGGGAGTCAGTGGAGCTGTTTCAGGATAGGTGTCATGTGTTCACACCTGAATGCCCCATGGAGAACTCTTGCTGCTGAGTTCATTGCAAGCTGTAACGGGTGCAGAGTGGATTGAGGGAGTCCATGGAGTATGGCATTTGCATAGTCAAAATGTGGTATGATCAATGCTTGATACACTGTCCGGAAGTCTTCCGGTTCCAGAAGGGAGCGTAGGTGCCTGAGTGACCGGATTTTATCGTATACTGCTTTTGCTATATTGCTTATATGTGTCTTCATGTCTAGTCGCTGGTCTAGGGTGACTCCCAGGTATCTGATCGAGGGTTTGGTAAGAAGTTCTGCATTCGAGACTTTTATGCAGGGCGGTGTGACGAATTTAGGATTCCTTGTGATGAATAGTACTTCTGTTTTCTTATGTTGTATTCGCAGATTTTGAGATTGAAGCCAGCTGGATACTGCGTTAAAACAGTCAGTCAGTGGGGAAAGGTTGGGGTTCTCAGTTGAGAATGGCATATATAGGAGAACATTTATTTATTTTAATTCTCTTATATACCGTGCTATTCTGCATCAGTGTGGTTTACTTTGAACAAACTGGAATTACATTGAACAGGGCATTATAACTTGGAGATAACTATTTCACAGGGAACATGGGCTATGGAGGGTTAAGTGGCTTGCCCAAGACCACAAGGAGCACCTGTGGGACTAGAAACCCCAGTCCTTCCGGCCCAAGGTTGCTGTCCTCTAGTGGGATTTGAACCCCTAACTTTCTGGCCTGAAGTACCTTGCCCCAACCACTAGGCCACGCCTCCACTCCACTCCACTCCTCCACTCCACATCATCGGCGTATAACAGACACTTCACATTGAAGGACCGGATTAAATCGCAGATAGGTTGCATGTATATGTTAAACATCAGGGCAGAGAGCGAGGATCCTTGCAGGACCCCTTGACTCTGGTGGAAAGGTTCAGATGATGTTTCCCCTGATCTTACGTGTTGCCATCTATCCGAGAGATACAACTTGCACCATTCAAGTGCTGAGTCGCATATCCCCTTTTCCTTGAGGCGCTGTAGGAGGAGTTCATGGCAGACTGAATCGAAAGCGGCCACTACGTCCAAAAAGATGAGCACATATCCTTGCCGTATGTTGTCAGTTCCCGCTATTATGGTACTAAAGAGGGTGGTGAGGAGTGTTTCCACCCTATGCGCAACTCTGAAGCCATGTTTACACGAATCAAGCGGGGCAAAAGCATCAATGTGTTCTTGGATTTGTCTTTGGACATCTTTTTCAATGATTTTAGCCAAAAGTGGTATGCTTGATATCGGTCTGTATGATTCTGACTTCTTGGGGTCAAGCTTGCTATTCTTTAGGAGCGGCCTGATGGACGTACGTTTAAGGGATTACCCTCCTAACTCACCCTCTAGTTTCCCAAACCACACCCTATGGCTCAAAATTAAAACAAACCAAACACCCTAAATATATATAACACCTTACTGATCCTGATTCTCCGTCTCCACCCCACAAAGGCTTTCCACACTACCACCACAACACCAACAGCCGTTATCCACTCACCAATATTCCTGCTACAACAATAACCCACATGGTAAAATACCTTCTGTCACTCAAACAAAAGAAATATCAGAGTTATAATAACACAACCAGCACCATATGCCACCAGCCACCACAAACAGCTCATACAGATCCCCCCAATCAACATAGTACTCATTAACACCAGATCTATACGTAACTAAATCAACACAATTATAGACTACCTCCAATCACACCAAGCAGACATCCTCTGCATCACTGAAATCTGGCTGAAAGACAGTCACCAGATCATCATAAACCAAGTCACAACTAGCACCCACACATCATTCAACTGTCCCAAGATCAACAAAAGAGGCGGAGGCGTGCTAATACTAGCTAGATCCGATCTAAACATCAAAACCTCCAAGTCGATAAGCACAGATCACTGCAATATATTAACCATAGGAAATAGGCAGCTTTCCATTTGCCTTACATACAGGGCCCCCAAGGCCACTGATGAGGAATTATCCTCCATACTGGAAACAGTGTGTGCAAACAGCTCTGCTCACAAACCGGTCATACTATTAGGAGATCCGAACCTCAGCTCGGCACCCAAAAAAGACTCAACAGCTTTCCTCAAAGCAATGGAAGCTTTGCAATTCGCACTACTACACACGGGTCCCTCTCACTGACTAGGCACCACCCCAGACTGCATATTTGTGCCAAAAAACTTCCTTGAAGATAACAATGTAACACTCCCCCAAGTCATACCGATACCCTGGTTGGACCATCATGCTATTGACTTCAAACTGCATATCCAATTCCAAAGAACAACACAGAATGCACCTCAAGCAGAAAGAAGATTCAAAGGTTTTGATAAAGAACAGTTCCTGAAAGCAACTCTCCAGAAACTACTACAAGATTTCACCAAACTAGAGGATGCTATTGAAACGTGGAACACCACCATTGCTGCAGCGGCTAGAGCTCCCCCACAAACCAACCACTAACACACAACATCAAGAATCTCATAAGCTCCCTGGTATTCTATGGATATAAGGGAAGTGAAAAAACTCTAAGAAAGCTGGAACAGCATTGGAGACAAAACAAAACAGCAACCACATTAAAACAATATCAAATAAAACAACAGGAATACAGCAACATAAGCAACCAACACAAACAAGAGTATCATACCAACCTCATATTAAGATCAAGCAATAAACTCAGAGAACTCTTTGAGATTGTATGCACACTGATGAAGGATCCATCTCAGACTACAGAAGACACAATTCATTCTCAAACCTGTGCAAACTTCCTTCTCACCAGGCTTGAGCTCCCCCCCCCCACCCAAAGGACTTACTACAACTGGACCAATCTGAACACCCATTATAATTAGGAGATCCTCCCCCCCCCCCCACACAAATGGGGCAAGTTTCACATATCCACGACTATTCAAGTTGCACACACCATCTCTGATCTAAATGCCTGTACAGCACCCACAAATCCATGCCCAGTAAGATGGATCAAATCAGCCAAAGAAAAGCCTTTCCAATTTATCCACAAGATAATACGCTCCTCCCTAACATAAAGATATATGCCCCTCACACTCAAGCAGGCAATCATCCAACCAATACTCAAAAACAAAGCAGCAGACAATACAGACCCCACATCTTACTGCCTGATATCAAGCCTACCGTTCTTAACAAAAATAATTGAAAAGACAGTACAGCATCACTTACAGGGCCACATGATTCTCATGTTCTGCTTGATCCCCACCTGCATGGATTTCGATCCAACCACAGCATTGAAACCCTACTCATGCAACTATTTGACAACTTAGAGTGATTGACAATATTAAGACAGGTGTAGTCCTCATCTTCATCAACATCTCTGTCGCTTTTGATACAGTAGCTCACATCATCCTTCTAGACAGTCTCAAAGCCACCGGGCTCCATGGCACAACTCTCAAGTGGTTCCAGTCATACCTCAGTGACCGCTGCCAACAAGTCAAAATAGGAACAAACACCTCAACCCTATTCATTACAGAGGAAGGAGTCCCACAAAGATCCTCATTGTCTGCTCTACTCTTCAACCTATATGTTCAACCCATCTGCAGAATCTTCAACAAACATAACATCCAATATACCATTTATGTAGATGACATAATGGTAAGAACACAGAGGGAGCAACCCTCGCAAACAAGAGCAAACACAACGGGAGCGAAAGAATGGAGGTCACAAGTGATTTATTAATTAAAAAGCCCCGACGCGTTTCGGCTTATGCCTTCATCAGGGGGCAAGGAATGGGAAAGTGCTGATATAAAGCACCATAAATTCACATATGAAACGGCTTCAAAACCTTGTAGGTAAAAACAGCGTGAAGTAAGCTGAGCAAGTAAAGCACTCCAACCGTGAATGTGAATTTATGGTGCTTTATATCAGCACTTTCCCATTCCTTGTCCCCTGATGAAGGCATAAGCCGAAACGCATCGGGGACTTTTAATTAATAAAGCACTTGTGACCTCCATACTTTCGCTCCTGATGACATAATGGTATACACCTCAATCCACTTTGACCTACCAGACTATACTAACATGACAACATGCATACATGAAATGAACAACTGGCTATCAAATAACAACCTTAACATCAACTTTAAGAAGACTGAAGCCTTAATCATCATGAGGAACACTTCCTTTATACCCCCAAAATCACTCACCTTGGCAAATATTTCCATCCCTGTAAAAGAAAAAGTGAGGTACCTAGGAATCACCCTAGACACCAACCTAAACCTAAAAGTGCACATCAACAAAATTACTAGAAATGCTTATTACAAAATGGCTACTATCTACAGACTCAAACCTCTTCTTAGCCAGGACCACTTCTGCACAGTATTTCAAGCTGTCATTTTTCCATTACTTGACTACTGCAACTCTATCCTCAATGGGCTCCCGAAACAAACTATCAAGCCATTACAATTGGCACAAAATACAGCTGCCCTAATCATCGCCGGCTCTACAAAATCTGACCATATAACACCTATCTTGGAGTGGAGGAGTAGCCTAGTGGTTAGAACACTGGCTTGGTAACCAAGCAACCAGGGTTCAATTCCCACTAGCACTCCTTGTGGCCTTGGGCAAGTCACTTAACCCTCCACTGCCTCGGAAGAAAGGCCTGGCAATCTACTTCCAGTGACACTGCCAAGAAAACCCAGGAGCTTCTGGGTCACCAGGAGTCAGGAATGACTCAAAGGCACACATTGTATTTTGTAACACCTATCTTACACCAGCTCCACTGGCTCCCAATCACCTCGTGAATCAGATTCAAAACAGTGCTGATCATCTTCAAAATCAATCAAAACCTCTCAGCGCTCATGCTCCAGGAACTAATCAGCACCCAACCCAACAACAGACCACGAAGACAACAGAACAGTGGAAGCATCCAAACACCCAGCATATTCACCAAAGCAAACAACACCAAAACCAAAAGAACCTTATCGTTAGCAGCACCTGCCATCTGGAGCTCCCTTTCTGAAGCACTGAGATCCACCATGGACTTAAAAGACTTTTGATAAAAGCTGAAAACATTCCTCTTCATAGAACACTTCAATGACTTAACACTACAATCCACTCCCCCAAAATACCCGACAAGCCTAAACATCGCCCCCCCAAAGCTCTGATCAATCAATGCAGAAATGTTAAAATGTATATAAATTATGCTTCCAAGCATGTCCTGCATGCCACCCCTATCTATTCCATGAGTTCTTTGTAAAATTGTTGAGTTCTTCTGTAAACCGCTTTGATTTTTTATGATAAGGCAGTTAAAAAAACTTGTTGAATACAAATAAATAAAGCCATTACTGCTGTTTAGTAAACATACCCCTAAGTCTCGAAAACAAAAATGAAGTAGTTCACACTACACATTTTATAGGGGGAAGCACAAAGGGTATTTTTGACTTTAGAAAAGAAAGAGCACAATTTCTGTCACTTTAATATTGCCATAAATGAATTGTTGGAAGGTTCAAAACAAGCATCAAGCACTAGATCACAGGGCAGGCAAAAAAACCTTGAAGCTACAGTATATCACGTAAAGTGGTGGCACCAATCTCCCTGTGTCGTAACTCAGTTTGTCTCAAATCCCCAGGCAGGCTGCATTTTACAAACAAAATCTCAGCAAAGTTGGGTTGCTAATTATTATTTAATTATTATTTATTGCTAATGGTACTGCTTGGCATGATAAACACACATTCAAGACAGCAGTTTCAGCTAGCCAGTGCAAAAATAGAATGGACAGCAAGCAAGTTGTGGGTGATGACTTATTACTGGACTAACTTAATCGGGCTATGTTCCTTTAATCATGTCAGTGCAGAATTCATCATGCATTAAATTACTCCAATAAAAAATTAGCTAGTGGAAATTGCAACCGAACCACATCCTAATACATCCTTCCCAAAGCTGTCCAGGTAATCTCACAGTCCAGCAGGTTGTTAAGATATACACAATGAATATGCATGAGATAAATTTGCATATACTGGGACTGTAGGGTCAACTACGTAATAGTAGTATTCTCAATTTGGCTGCTTTAATTTACAAATTAGCATAATAACGGAAGGTTATGGCACAAAAGGACTACTTTGGCCCATTAAGTCTTCTCAATTGTGATTCTTTCTCTTTGGGGATTTGATTACCCACTGACAAAAGTGCCTAAATGTTTGCAAGGACACAAGTAAATTATAGAATTTTATGATCAACATGCATACCTGTGTGCTCTGCCCATGTTTTGCCCAAACTCTGCCCGTATGCACGGCCACTGGCAAGTACATGCCATCAAGAAATGTGCATACTTTTACGCCGGTTGGTATTTTATAAGAAGCCGATATTGTGTGTATTTGATCACATGCACATGTTAATGACCAAAGTTACTAGAAGAATATTTGTTGACTAAAAGAAGGCATCCTCTTATAAAATTACCTCCATGGCGCATATGGCTGGAGCAAAAATGTTGTGTCCCCTCCCCAAAGAACCTTCTTCTCTGAAGTGGTGAAATGATAAAGAGGACCATGGCTTTTTTGGACATGAATCTCAATCAGAGTATCTACCTGTACATGAATATATCTATGATTTAACGCTCATACAGCTTGATTCCTACTGTGAGATTACTGCTAGGCATCAATTGACACCATTTTGATGCCGGCAGCATTTAGGGCAAGAGCAACTGGGGACTGCTCCTGCCGCCCCCCCCCCACCCCCTACTGCCAGATACCAGGGATAGCACTGGTAGGCCCAGGGGAGTGTCATTGAGAGGTTGGGAGTCCCTTTTAGAGGAAGGGGAGTTCAGTGGGTGTCTTTAGGGGGGTGGGGGGCCTCTTTTGGGGGGGACTCTGGAAGGGTCTTTGCTGGGAAGATTAGAGGGTTGGCATGGGAATTACATTACTTCCAGCCTCTATAAAAATGGCTTCCAGGAAAAACTTTGACTGGCAGCTAAAATAGCACATGATTTTGTTATTTAATGCATGTTATTTGCAAATATCATTTTGTCGTTGTGAAAATAACCCTGGTGTGGCTATGTTTTATTTTCTTCATTCCTTTGGTGGACTCCTGTAGACCGTCCTTTGGTTGGCAAATATCATGCATTATTCCCTTAATGCATGGTAGTAATTACCTCCCTATGCTCCTTTTTATCACACAAGGAATTTCTATCCATAAAATTCCACATTGCACTTTGTTTCTTGCAGAACATTTGTCCTTTTTGACTCTATGCCATCTTTAAACTCTAACACCACCCTTCTATTAAATTGATCCACCCTATCACTTCAATTTAATTTATACACTGTTTCTTTATTAGTTGTCCTCCTCAATGGTATTCCAAGTCCCGTGGGCACCTGGGGTGGGCACCTTCTCCCTTGCAGCCGGCCACCCCTCCCCCCCCCCTGAGCCCACTCAGCAGAGCCAGCATGGTAAATTTAACTTAAAACCATGGGTGGCTTGACGCATGCTAGGGATCTCCCAGACTGAAGTCTTGTGTGGGCTCGGCAGGGATACACTCCCTCCCAGTCAGTACCCACTGCCTTTCCCTTGGCACGCCACTGGTCCTCCTTCCTCCTTGTTTCTGAGATGCCCACCTATTGGGGCTGATTTTATAGGGATGTGTGGGGCATTACACACTAGTTCTGCACATAAGTCCCTATTTTAAATGACTTACGCATGTGAATGGGCACTTATGCAAGCTGTAAAGCTAGAGGGCATAACATGAAGCTGCAAGTGGGTAAACTGAAAGACAATGTGAGGAAATACTTTTTTACTGAAAGGGTGGTGGATGCTTGGAATGCCCTCCCGATGGAAGTGGTGGGGGCAAACACAGTGACAGAATTCAAAATATCATGGAACAGACACAGTGGATCCCTTTATAGTGTCGCGTCCTCTCACCCTGGCCGGTGGCCGATGAGCAAGAGGGCTCGCCTTAATTGCCCTTCTGAATACTGTCCCCAATATGGATGCCAGCATGGACTGCTGGGATATGTAGTTTCAGCTATTCTTTTGAGCAAGCAGTGTGACCACACGGTTTGTTTGGCAAAAACAGAGAAATTTATTTTTCAGGGTTTCCCCCTCGCATCAAATTCGTTGCACTAAACACAGGTAAGGATAATTTCTCCCAAAGGCAAAGGATAAATAAATTCCCAACAGGCTTAACTCAAACAGACAGGAATTTCTTCTTCACAGTGTCAACTCTTAGCTTCCTTCTGGTAACTACCTTCTAAAGCTAAGGCTGTTGACCATATCAAAGTAACTTAAACTTTCAACAAGTTTCTTTTCTTTCACAGCTTCCATAGAAAAGAGGTTATAACTGTTTTTTAAACTTCCAGCAAGTTTCTTTTCCTTTACAGCGTATAGAAACAAGCCACAATTGCTCTCAAACTTCTAGCAAGTTTCTTTCCCTTCTCAGTTCATAGAAACTAGCTTATAATTGCTTTAGACAAACCCTTCCTTCACATGGGCTTGAGCTTAGCACATGTTCAGTTCGTTTGCCTTGCAATAAGACATTGCATTTCTTCAGTGTCACTTTCAGATGGGCTTTCACACAATTCTATTTCCATTTCATGACTAGACTCACTAGAGCTATCTTCCTGTGGACAAGTATCATAGGATTTATGATTTACACCCCGTAGCAGCTCATCCAGCTTTAGCAGCAAGTGTTCTCTCTGCTCTGTAGCAACAGGCTTTAAAGACGGAGTTTCTCTCTCCCTTATCAGCCTTTCAATATCTCTCACTGTTGAGTCACGGCAGTCACTGGCACACTTCTTATTTCTGTCTGAAGTTTGCTTTACAGCCCTCTGGCTAACACAACGTTTGGCACTTTTTCTTAGCTCTCTAACCACTTCTTCAGAAAAAGCTTTGCTAGGAACTTTAGGCAACTTATTCTCTCTACCTCCAGGGCTCAACTGGCTCCCCGAGCTGTTTCCCCACCTGGGAATTAACTCCTCCAGCTTCCTTTCTCTGAGGTACCTTGAGACACGTTTCTGCCTTGATTCCGGGGCTCTCTGCTGCTCAGCTCCCAGCTGTTTCAAACTCTCTTGCTGCGTGCTTTCCTGCAAGTTCTGCCGTGTCTGCTGCTGCCTGCTTTGCTTCTCGCCTTCCTCTTCTCCCCCTTTCTCAAACACTGAAGCAGTTTTAAACTGGTGCCTCTTAGGCACCACGCCTTTCTCCCTGCACATGTGAGAGCTGTTAGGGCTCAACCTAGCTCTAACGTCATTAAGTGGGCGGGGCTTAGTACTAGCTGTAGTCTGCCTTGGAGGCTTGTGGTTACTACGGGAACTCTGTTGATCTCTGCTTTTAAAGGCACAGGTCTCACTTTCTTCCCATTCCATCCCTTCTATACAGCTCTCCTTACCACAATAGCAACAGCATAAAATCAAAATAAGCAAAACTATTGTCGCATCCACCCCTTGGTATAGGCGGTTGCCTAGTGGGAATGGACGGATCACATATTTATTTTATCCTTTTTAAGTGCTGCGGTCTCTGTTCCCTTGTAGTTGTGGCAAAGACGGAGTCAGCAAGGAATTGGGTTAACAATAAGTTTTATTGTTATTGTTGCACAAGTGTCTATCTACTATCCCAATAAACAGAAATAAAGGATTCTTCTCCAAACCCAAGTGTCTTTAACTGATACAGCATTATTCACCTGTTAGACATACAGGCATGTTTCTTCCAAAGCACTTTCTTCAAGCTTCTTTCTGTTATAAAACATTCACTGCTTTCTCCTCCAGCAACAAATGCTTTCTTAAAACAAACCATAAAACAGTAATGTTCTTTTCTTCCCCGGTTGCCTAATTGGCCTGGCTTTTACACTTCGGCAGCTCTCTGCCTCTTCCCGTGTAAAATCCCACCAGCACAATCTCAGGCTTCTTCCAGCACTTACTATTAGCATAACATTTTACAGCTTTCACCCTCTATGGCAAAATGCACAATCTGTTTCCATATCAGAACCCTCAATTCCAATAACAGCTTCTTCAATCTGCATGGGCTCTCCCTCTGAGTCTGATATGCCTTGTTCAATTACAGGCTTCTCCTGAGCAGGCTTCCACTGCTCTAATAAAGCTTTAATCTGTTTCCAACAGGACTCTTCTTTACTCTGAGGTATGGGGGAGGAACTTAGGACACCAGTCTCCTTTAGCACTGACTTAATGGATTCAAAAGGGCTCACCTTTTTCCTGGCCTTCCTTACCCTTTCTGGTAGGCTTACAGGCAACCTCTTGTTCCCAGGCTGCTTCCTATGCTCTCTGCCATTAAGCTTCTCAACAGGGTCTGACTCTGACTCCTGTCTCCAGAGCTTCCAATCAGCAACTTGCTCCCTGTCAGCTGTGCTTCTCTCTGAACTGGAGCTACACACACGCTGCCTGCAATCAGAGTGTCTGTGCAGCCTTTCAAATGGAGCTTTGTTCCTGCTTAATTTCCCACCTTTTACAACAGCTTCAATGGAAGACTCCTGAGAAGAATTCCTCTGGCCTTTGTACCAAGTTTCCAGCCTTTTCTCCTGAGGCCTATTCCTTCTTCTCTCTTCCTCACACTTCCCTTCTCAGTTCCTCTCAGACGTCCCCTCAGACTTCCTTTCACAGCTCCTCTCAGAACTCCTTTCACCGTCCCTCTCAGAACGTTTTTCAGCGTGTCCTTCTCTAACTGTTTCCTCCTGCCTAAATGTTTGGGGCTGTCCTATGGGCTTTGGCTCCGCCCCCTTCCTCTCATGTCAGCTCCCCTAGTTGCCATGGAGCTGAGGTGTGGCTCTCTCTCTTGCTTTCTGTGCCCAGAGTTTTTTTCATAAGTTGAAGGTTTAACCCTTTCCCTTCCTGCACTGCTCTTGGCTACAGGGGAAAAAGAGTGGTTTCTCCTCCTTTCACTAGCGTTTAACCCAGCTGCGCC
Source organism: Ichthyophis bannanicus (assembly GCA_033557465.1). Lineage (NCBI taxonomy): Eukaryota > Metazoa > Chordata > Amphibia > Gymnophiona > Ichthyophiidae > Ichthyophis > Ichthyophis bannanicus. The sequence continues at coordinate 401,962,195 of CM066032.1, read as the reverse complement.
ATCACATAACCCCCCTCCCCCTTAAGATATTCCGGGCTGGCTGGCCCTTTCCAGCACAGCACGGAATCCTATCCTGGGCCTGGTAGCTATCAGTGATATCCCTTTCTGCAGCCCAACGAGTTAAGGCTACATGCTCGTACCAAGGCCGTAGCATCTTTCTATGAAAAAGTTTCCTTTTCCCTTTCCAAGATTTCACCCTGTAGGTGACTGGGCCTACCTGCTTGACAATTTTGTAGGGTCCTTCACATATTTTCTCAAATTTCGGGTTTCTCCCGGGCACCATTACAATGACCTTTTCACCCACCTCCCAGTGGTGAGGTCTGGTACCACGGTCACCATACCTTTCCTGGTGTGCTTGACCAGCTATCCTACTCCCTTCTACTACCTGGGATGTACGTGGCCAGCGCCCCCTCCAATCTCTTTGAAACTTGGGTCTCTCACCCTCCTCCCTGTTGGGCTTCACCCACTGCTCCCACACCTGTCGGACTACCTCCTTCCGCTTAGTTACCGGTAATCCATACGACCTTTGCCGGACAATTTCTCCTCGAAGGTTCACTCTTTCCTGGGCCACAAACCTAATCCCTCCGGGCATATGGGTTAAAACATCCGGAAACTTCTCTATTATTTTCAGCAGGGCTTGCTGCTGATACCAAGAGAGCTCCTCCCCTACCCTGGGCAGTGGCTTGGTTTTGCACTCAGCCAACTGAGGACCAAGGTCCACGTCCACCTTTTCCTCTTCACTAGTGGCTGTCAAACCTGTCATTATGGCCTGTCCTGTGGATCCAAATCCACCCGACCCACTTATCGTAGTGCTCAGCTCTGTAACTTCTTCTACGGGCAGAAACCCAACCCTCTCAAGAATGAGCTGTGCTATCCTGTCCCCAGTGGTAACCCTAAAATCCTTTTTAGAAAAGTTCAATAACAAAACCTTTATAGCTCCTCTAAAATCAGGGTCTACCACCCCGGCACCTACATCAATACAGTCTTTCACTGCTATACCGGACCGTGGAGCGATCCTTCCATAGCATCCGGGCGGTATCTCCAACTGTATACCCGTTTCTACCAATGCTCTCCCCTGCCGCGGGATAACAGTATCCTCGGCGCTATAAAGATCATAGCCTGCCGCTTGCTCGGAGGCTCGCTTGGGAATCTGAGCATTTGGGGTGAGACGACAACACTTCAACAGAAATTTCGTCTTAGTGGCAGGGCCGTGCTTCGGGGTTGTTTCAGTACCTATCTTTCCCTGTCGTGCTTCAAACAAAGGGGCAGGCATTATCCTCAACCTAGATTTTCCCTTCTGAGAGGATGTCACCTGTTTCTCCTTTATTCCCCCTCCTAAGGGTTCCTTTTCTGTTTTTTCTGGGCTTAAGGTTCCTGCATCAGCTATGGTGGATGTCAACCCTTTAACTAGGCCTTTCCTGAACTGTGGCCAATCCTTTCCTAAAACTAAGGAATGTGGTAGTCTGGGTACTACTGCCACAGGAATTTTATTTCTTAAGCCTAGGCCTGTTACTGTGACTGTGTGCAATGGATACGACGAAGCAGCGCCGTGCACACACCTTATCTTTATTTTCCCTTCAGCTTGGTTTACAGAACCTTCACCCTGAGCTTCAATATCCCTCCATAACCTTTCCGAAATCATCGATTGGTCGGCCCCTGAGTCTAAAAGGGCGTCGACCGGGATATTGTCCACCTCGACGGCTAGTAGAAATCCCTCCCCAACCTCCTTGGATTGGGTGGTCACTAGCACTACCTTTTCTCTGCAATCTCTCTTTACATGGCCTTTTTCTCCGCAAGAGAAACATTTCCGCTGTTCCCAACGAGCTTTCCCTGGGGGTCTCCTTTGCACACATTCCCCCAGCATTACCTTATCTCTCCTTTCCGAAATTCCTAGGACTGCTGGACCCGAAACACCCACCTTCCTCTGGCCGACTGCTCCAGCTTCTAGGAAATGCTCGGCCAAGGAAATGGCATCCTTAGTGTTTCTGCAGTCCTGCAGAATTAGGAAAGATTGTAATTCCCCTGGTACAGCATCTACAAATTGCTCCAGAACAATATTATCCAGAATTGTATCAACACTCTTTCCCTCTGGAGTTAACCATTTATACACAAGTGTTTTAATTCGGTGGCATAAGGCCTGTGGTGTTTCGCCTGGCTTCAATTTGCAAGCCCGCAAAAGGCGGCGATAGACCACTGGAGTTAAGCCCATCCGGTCTCTTATGGCCTTTTTCGCTTCCTCATAGTTGGAGGCAAGATCATTGGGCATAGCTCGGTAGGCTGCGAGAGTCTCTCCCGTGAGGGATGTTGCTAGTCTTATGGCCCATTGGTCTTTCGGCCAACTACTTATGAGAGCAATACGTTCAAATACTTCAAGATAATCATCCACATCATCATCTTTTGACAACTGTCCCAGAGATAATACCCCCTTCCCTAGGGTTCCCAGTCCAGATACTGTTCCTAGAGAACCTGACACAGTCCTCAGGGCATCTGTCGTCTGTTTCTGCTCGCCGATCCAGGTGCCTAGCATGTCCAACAGCGGTTTCTATTGGGCCCTCAGCATCTCTGCAGTTCTCTCCTGGGCCTGGGCTGACATCTCTTGCTGCTGCCGGAACCTGTCCGTCATCCATTTCATCAGCTCTGCCGTCTCCATGTTGGTTCAGCTGCAACAAAACAGAAAGCAAAAAAACCCCCAAGTGTGGCTTACACACAATCGCCCCCTCTCTCCGCTTCCACTCCTGTTCTGCAACACCCCCACCCCCTTGTAGCAGAATCCAAAATAACCCCTTCCCATCTACGGGTTACCTGCTACAAGTGGTGAGTCTCACTTCACAGGACAGCAGTGTCACGGGAACACCCGATCCGGTCCGCTTCCGTCGATACTCCACTCCGAGTTTTCCTGCGGAACTGGTCAGCTCTTCAGAGGTACGTGCGTGTTGCTTGGTTTCTTTTCCAGAGAAACTTCTTTGGTAGAGTAACACAAGTCCTTTGTATCAGTGAGGTAGTAGCTTAATCCGAAAAACTACGCCAGCTGTCGCGTCCACCCCTTGGTATAGGCGGTTGCCTAGTGGGAATGGACGGACCACATATTTATTTTATCCTTTTTAAGTGCTGCGGTCTCTGTTCCCTTGTAGTTGTGGCAAAGACGGAGTCAGCAAGGAATTGGGTTAACAATAAGTTTTATTGTTATTGTTGCACAAGTGTCTATCTACTATCCCAATAAACAGAAATAAAGGATTCTTCTCCAAACCCAAGTGTCTTTAACTGATACAGCATTATTCACCTGTTAGACATACAGGCATGTTTCTTCCAAAGCACTTTCTTCAAGCTTCTTTCTGTTATAAAACATTCACTGCTTTCTCCTCCAGCAACAAATGCTTTCTTAAAACAAACCATAAAACAGTAATGTTCTTTTCTTCCCCGGTTGCCTAATTGGCCTGGCTTTTACACTTCGGCAGCTCTCTGCCTCTTCCCGTGTAAAATCCCACCAGCACAATCTCAGGCTTCTTCCAGCACTTACTATTAGCATAACATTTTACAGCTTTCACTCTCTCTGGCAAAATGCACAACCTGTTTCCATATCAGAACCCTCGCTTCCAATAACAGCTTCTTCAATCTGCATGGGCACTCCCTCTGAGTCTGATATGCCTTGTTCAATTACAGGCTTCTCCTGAGCAGGCTTCCACTGCTCTAATAAAGCTTTAATCTGTTTCCAACGGGACTCTTCTTTACTCTGAGGTATGGGGGAGGAACTTAGGACACCAGTCTCCTTTAGCACTGACTTAATGGATTCAAAAGGGCTCACCTTTTTCCTGACCTTCCTTACCCTTTCTGGTAGGCTTACAGGCAACCTCTTGTCCCCAGACTGCTTCCTCTGCTCTCTGCCATTAAGCTTCTCAACAGGGTCTGACTCTGACTCCTGTCTCCAGAGCTTCCAATCAGCAACTTGCTCCCTGTCAGCTGTGCTTCTCTCTGAACTGGAGTTACACACACGCTGCCTGCAATCAGAGTGTCTGTGCAGCCTTTCAAATGGAGCTTTGTTCCTGCTTAATTTCCCACCTTTTACAACAGCTTCAATGGAAGACTCCTGAGAAGAATTCCTCTGGCCTTTGTACCAAGTTTCCAGCCTTTTCTCCTGAGGCCTATTCCTTCTTCTCTCTTCCTCACACTTCCCTTCTCGGTTCCTCTCAGACGTCCCCTCAGACTTCCTTTCACAGCTCCTCTCAGAACTCCTTTCACCGTCCCTCTCAGAACGTTTTTCAGCGTGTCCTTCTCTAACTGTTTCCTCCTGCCTAAATGTTTGGGGCTGTCCTATGGGCTTTGGCTCCACCCCCCTTCCTCTCACGTCAGCTCCCCTAGTTGCCATTGAGCTGAGGTGTGGCTCTCTCTCTTGCTTTCTGTGCCCGGAGTTTTTTTTCATAAGTTGAAGGTTTAACCCTTTCCCTTCCTGCACTGCTCTTGGCTACAGGGTAAAAAGAGTGGTTTCTCCTCCTTTCACTAGCGTTTAACCCAACTGCGCCATCACACTATCTCTTATATCTCAACAAATACACGGAGCGGTGGGTACACCCCTAAACAAAGGGATGGGGAGAGATGACCTGCATAGAGCGGCAAGTGCACCTCCTCTTGCTGCCTTGCTGGGCAGACTAGATGGACCATACTGGTCTTTATCTGCCGTCATATACTATGTTACTATGTTTATTTATTTAACAATTTTTCTATACCGCTTTTCTTGTATTCAAAGTGGTTTACATTGAACATTAAACAGTAACAATGAACATTGCATAGAACAAGGTCGTTAAACTTGGAGAGAAGGCGTTAACATATTATTTACATGATTTCTTGTTACAGGTTGTGGGGTGTTGTTATTATATGGTAGGGACTGAGCCAGGTTGTAAATACTGGTTTTGTAGTGGCTATGTTTCATATATTGGGTCTGCTTCTTGTCCGTAGTACTCCGAAAAGAGGTGTGTCTTTTCTGTTATGCTGCTTTAGGCAGTCACTCTTCTGTAATTGTGTGCATAAGTCCCACTGCGCGTACTCTCAGTTTGGGTGTGAATGTGAAAGAAAAAGTGCAGGAGAAACATACATTTATCTATGTAAGTTATAAAATATTATAGTTTATGTGTGTTTCTGATCAATCTAGGTGCAGGCATTTATGCCTGCTCTAGAGAAGAGGTTAATGCCTATTTTATAAAGTACACGCGTATTTTCCTTTATAAAATAGGCCCCATATGCACATGTGGCAACCCAAGTTACAGTAACTGCTTGGGAGTTTACGAAATTACCCTCATAGAAAGTAATTCTATAATCTTGCGATCAGGCAAAGTGCATTGCTCCATGCATATTTAGGGCCTATTCTATAAAATAAAGCATGCACATGCACAGTCTGCACATTCTAGAATAGGGGCGGACACATGTGCACCGATACGTGGACGTGAAGGTGGTGGTCGGACAGCACAATTATGTGCCAGTCCTGCCATTTGCCCATTGTTACAACACCTAATTTGCATGCTCTGCCCCCAACTGTGTTCATTCATCCCCAACCCTGACTATGTGGCCCAGCTCTGGTTGTTTCACAGAACATATACCCTGTATCCACACTCCTTGCCAGTGCTGGCTGTCCACCCATGTGTGACTGTCCTGAACATATTCTCCTCCATCTACGGCAAAGACCGGCAATTACAAGGGTAGACTTGGAGCAATGTACCCCCATTCTCCACTGATGCTGCTGCTTCTGGTGGTGCATTGGCCCTCCCCCTGCTATCTGTTTGCCACTCAGGCTTGTGCAATCATCTTCCCTGCTGCAGATGTTGACATCGGGGCAGAGTCCATGGGTGCTGCTCTGCATCTGTTGTCTGCAGGATCAGTGCAAAGGCTTTGGGTGCCTTGGGTAAACCTCCAGCCTAGCTCCCTCACCAGCTCATTGCAGCAGGAACCCTCTCACAAGTATCCAGTCAATATGCATACATGCACATCATACTCCTGAGATTAACATTGTTTTGTGTGTATATGTGTGCCCGCTCTCCCAGTAGGTACAGTCATATGCTGCTGGCTCTAGTTATTGTGGCTGTCAGGATCTATTGTTTTGGTGTCATGGCTGCTGTACATGGCTGCCTGTCGATGCCAATTCACTAGTGATCACCTGATCTGTCTATGGCATGGTTGCTTAGGATGTTTGTACCCCTGTTCGATGTAAAACCTAACAGCTTGTTGTTATGGTCATTGTGTTATAATGTAAACCGCGCTGATGCTGAATAGTGCGGTATATAAAAAATTGTAATAAATAAAATAATAAAATAAATAAATGATATATGTGTGAGATGGCTCAGGGCTATTAACTGTATGGGAATCACACCTGTACCATGCATTTTAAACTCACCAGAACAGTGGATGGAACTAGGGCCTGGTCAGGGGCAGATGTTATCTGCACCCATGCTAACAGCATCTTCGTGGTCGGAAGTATCACTAATGCGGCTGTACTAGTTGCACGTAGCTGGTCACATCCACTCTCCACACCAGATCTGCCCTTTTTGCATGGTACTCAGATAGTATGGGATCGTGAGCATGGATGCATTGTTGTTGTGTGCTCCCTGATACCGCAGGGCCAGGACACACACTATTTGTGCATTAAACCCAATGCTCCCAATTACAATGCTTTAGTAAACATGCCCTTTAGTTTCTTTTCTTTTAAAATGAATATTCCACAATTTTCTCTGGCTTTTTTTAGGTTAAAAATGCATACTTTATATGTGTGCCAGGGCTTTTTTGCACACAAAAATCAATTGTTCATAAATTAATTTGTTGGAATACAGGCATGCTAGTGAATCCCAAATTAATCTGATAAGCATCCATAAATGTATACCCCTATTTTGATTTCAGGTAGAGAAATAAATCATCGTTCCAAAGATTTTCACTCCACCCTACTGTCCTTCCCTGCCCTACCCCAGCCTAACATGCTAAATCTCAATTTGGCCTCTCCAGAAAACGAAGGGGGTCTTTTACTAAATGCCGCTAACCAGTTAATGCACATTTTAGTGTGTAGTAATTGGCCACAATGGCCTCTAAAAAGCAGGCATGCCAGCTACCGACTTCTAAAATGCAAGTTAACGGACACTCACGCGCTAATGTTGAGAGTGGGTAGATTAGAGGCAGAGCATGGGCATGGAAAACACATTAACGCATGAGTGCAGTTAGCATGGCACTTAGCATGGATGCCATAAGGTGCACCTGTGCTTTTTGGACACTCGTTAAAGTACTCAGTGACGTGTCAGCTGCCAGAAACATACTGGTCATGGCCCCGACAGCTAACATGGAGACCTTTCATTAATGTATGCTGGTAACATGCATTATGTGCAAAACCTTATTGACCTTTAATTAAAGGACCTCTAAGTCATAGACTGCTTATGCTGAGAAGTTGGTGAACAGACTGTATCCAACAGGCAGCAGAGAGGAGACAAATAGATTTAACATGGAAATAATGTCCAATGTGATAGTATACAACATTTTTTTCTTTTTTTCTTTCCTTGATTTTAGACTGACATGTAATGTAATGCTTCCTCTTCTCAGTCTCTTTCAGCTCTTTTTGTATCCTTTTTCAACTTCTTGGATGACTGTATGACGGTAATTTTATAACATGGCCCCCAGTCAGAACACTTTTTAACATGCCTGAATTAAGCCCTTTTTATACAGACAAGTAGGGGCCCACTTTTCTTTATAAAATACTAGCAGAGAACAAACATTAAATTAAGACACAATCACTTCCACTAGCTATAGGACTGGTATAAATGACCATGCCTACTTTTTGCGAGAATGCACATAAATTATGATATTTTATGATCAATGCAACTATGTGCTTGCGCTGCCCATATATCATTCCTATGCACCTCCAAGGTGAAAGTATATGCCACACAATGTGCATACTTTTACGCTTGTTGGTATTTACACGTATATGTATGTGGCCATTGATGCACATAAATAACTAAAATACTAACATTTATGCTCATTGTTAGCTCCTAAAAATTGACACCTCCTTATAAAATGCCCTCCTATATGTGTGAATACTTCTGTGCTTTCAGATTATAGTATTTTCTGCCTTCTTCAGGTGAAAGGATGATTGCTATGGATTTCTAAGCATGAAACTTTGCTATTCTGTGGTGAAAAGTTTGGCTGTGCTTTATTGTATTATCTATGCTACAGTCACAACAAGGTCTATGTATTAAACCTGGTACTAAAAAATATTAGCATGAACACCAGCAAAAATGAAATATGAATGCTAAAATAGCACTTTATGCATGATGTACAAAATTTTTGCATATTACCTACAGACTATATAAATCATAACATCATGCATATTAACTCAAGAATGGTAATGTGCATGTCAAAGTGAGAGGGCTGGTTACACTGGTCAACAAATTTTTACAAAAGTCATGTTACCGAAATATAAAGTCATTTCTTATCAATTGTTATATGCTGAACACGAATATGACAGTGAAATTGCAAAGTTGGCTCTAGTTTTTATGTAATCTATAAGAATTAATGTTTACATCACGAAATGCATGTCACTAGTAAATATAATAGGCCTTCGGTTAATACCTGTAAAAAAACAAGTCATAGACTACTTCTTAGATTTTTTCGCCTGTCTCTTGTACAGCTGTTCGGGAGCTTCTCTGGGGAGTGTCCATCAGTAGTCAGCCAGCATTGTAGTGGACCATTTTTCCTGGTATCTTTGCTCCATCGTTGCGATATCCTGGTGAAAACGTTCGCCCTGTTCATCACTAACCATACCACAGTTGTCAGGAAAGAAATCGAGATGGGAATCAAGAAAATGGATCTTTAGAGACATATTGCAGCCAGGTTTCTGATACTGCATCAGCATGTCTTCTACTAGTTCCTTGTAGTTTTCTGCCCTAACATTCCCGAGAAAGTTTGTTGACACTAGGCGAAAAGCATTCCATACTTGTTTCGCATCACCCTGCAGCAAGTTGTTGAACCGGTTATCTTTGAAGAGCTCTCGAATCTGAGGACCCACAAAAACTCCCTCTTTAATCTTTGCTTCGCTGAGTCGAGGGAATTTTTCATGCAGGTATCAGAAAGCTGGCGAAGTGCGGTCCATGGCTTTCACGAAGTTTTTCATCAAACCTAGTTTGGTGTGAAGGGGTGGTAGCAGGATTTTGTGAGCCTCAACCAGAGCTGGGTGCTGGATATTCTTCTCGCCAACTGTTACATTTTGGCTGCGATTCCATTCCTTCCGCAAGTAGTGCCAATCCCTTGCTCGGCTATCCCACTCACCTAAGAAACACATGTATTTTATATATACCTGCTGCAGTCCTATTAAAAGGGCAACTACCTTCAAGTCACTACAGAGGTGCCAGCTGTACTTGTTATAGTTAATGGAAGTCAGTAGATGCTTTAAGTTATCATATGTCTCTTTCATGTGGACGGCATGCGCTACTGGAATAGATGGAAGACGGTTTCTATTGTTCAAAAGCACAGCCTTCAGACTCAGTTTCGAAGAGTCTATAAATAGTCTCCAGTCTTGTGAGTCATGAGTGATTTTTAAGGCATTCATGGGGCTTTCAGTATCGGAACAGAATACCAGATTACTTTCCTTTCTGAATAAAGGCTCCAACTGCTGGTGGCGCTTTCGATATGAAGTAATGTTGACATCTTCTTCTAGAAGATTCCATTGTTGGAGTCTTGATCCTAGCAATTCTGCCTTGTTCTTGGATAAGTCCAAATCACGAACCAGGTCATTTAGTTCTTCCTGTGTTATTCTGTGTGGAGTTGATATGCATCCCAGTGAAAATCTGGGTCACTGCATGCTGACGGACCAGGAGAAGAACAGTTTGGCTCACCCTTGTCCTCATCAGATGAATCAAGAGAATATTCTGATGGAGGTTCTGGAATAGGAAGTCCCTCACCATATGGAACTGGTCTCAATGCAGACCTAATGTTTGGGTAGACTATGCTTGACTTCTTTTGCTTCGTTATTCCGCTGGAAAGAGGAGGAACCAAGCAGAAGTAACAGTCATTTATGTGGTTTCTTGGCTTTCTCCACACCATGGAGACTGCAAACGGCATTGATGGTCTTTTGCAATTCAACCACTGTGAAAGCTGTGTTGTACATGTAGCGCAGCATATATGCGGGGCCCAAGGCTTGTCTTGGTCACCAATCTTGCATCCGAAGTAAAGATGATATGCCTTCTTCAGTTGAGAAGTGATACTTTTCTTCTGGTTGGCAAATGTCACTTCCCCACAAGTGTAACAGAAATTGTCAACGGTATTAACGCACTTTCGCGGCATTACTGTTCTGTATTGTACCTAAATGGCTAAAATTATATGATTAATAAAAGTTACATGTAACAGAAGCTTAAACTGTCTAGCACACAGTCTGAAATATTTTAAATGCTCAACCTTTCCGACTGCGTACACTGCTGACATCAGATGGCTTCAGCAGCCATCTGGCAGTAGTATTGCATTGCATCAGAAAATGATGCAATCAACTCTGGATGATATGTGCATGCTGGTATTATGCAATATTACATCATTCAAGGCTTATTTGGGATGTTGTTGATGTCCTACTGGATAAACTTACACGGTGAAACGTCAAAAATGAACTACATGCAATATCTTCAAAACGAGAGCCAATAAAATTTTTTTAATGTTATATTCGTGTTCAGCTCACCAAGATACTACAGATTAGGGCCTTTTAAAGTCAGTAACAATTTCAATGTTGACCAGTGTTATCATGGGAGTTTCCTTTCCCCCTGAATACCTCTGATGATAATCTATTCCCATTACCCCTCAAGCATCATCTGATTTCACTGAACAGCATCACAACTTTCCCCCCAGTAGCTCATTACTCCATAGCCATCAAACATCCATGCCTGAAATCTTTGAGGAAGATCAGTCCCTTCACCCAAGCCTTCTCCAGTCCATAAACAGGAAGCATCCACCTTTCTACATTAAGCCCCAGCTGATCCAACATCTATCTCAGTACCCTGAGTCATTACCATTCTAGATTGTCCTCCATCTTTATGGTCAGAAGGCACTGAATATAATAGCAGATGTGTCATCTAATAGCATTATTCAGTGGCTAAAATACAGCTGGTAGAAAAGCTTTCATGTTTCTCCTGCCCATAAAGATAGGGGAAATGGCATAATGCTAAGCCCTTATTTTGAAGGGATAGACAAGGATTGGAACATCATGTGGAAGATGCTTCATGTTGGAGAAATAGGAGATGGCTGGTGTGATCTTTTTTAGGAGGCTTGGAGGGCGGGTGTCTGATGATTATCTGGAGGGGCTTTTGATGGTTATTGGGAAGAGAAATGATGGTGTTGGAGGAGGGATCAGATGGTGCTTTGAGAGAATGAAGGAAGAAAAAAATCTCCTATGCCACAAGAGATTTCCAGAGGAAAAAACAGTTTAGGCCTTGATATGCATAATAAAGATGTAGCACCTACTTTGAGGAAGGTGTCAAAGTTTCAGCACCAGCGAGTACTGGTGAATAGCATGTAGAGGAAAGCATACTCTGCTATTTTCATGTGATGGTCCTTCACTTCCATGAAGGTATGTGCTAATTTTGTCATGTTCCTGCTATTAGCTTTAAGCATCAATTTAGCATATAGACCTGGCTGTTAGGAGGTAATTTTATAAAGCATTTTTGGTGTGTATATTCCATTATATGCATGTGCAAGTGATGCAATTAAGCACCTACTTGTATATGGCTTTAGAGTAGGTACATTCAGGGGAGGAGTTTGGGTGATGCAGAGGTGGAGTTGCAATTTATGTGCATAGTTTATAAAACAGTTGCTAACATTTCCGCCTAGTTGCTATGTCTGCAGGATTTGTGCTAGTATTTTATAAAGACATATGTGGGCCCTTTTCCTAAAGGTGTGTACATACCGTGCAATAATTGGCAATATCATTGAGCTGTAAGTACACCCTTTATGTTCTGTCAGGCCTACCCAGCTTGTTTCAGGCAGTTAGTGCACGATCATAAATGCTAACATGTGGTGCACTTAACACAGCTGCATCTAAAGACACCCAGAGGTGTCGCTAGGTGCATAAGTGCTAACTGCACAATTGTCACTGAGCACGCGGCAATTGCTCTTGTGCAAGTGGCAATGTGCTTTCCTCACCCACACTCCACCCATTCACCATCCCATTGTGCTATTGCTGATTACTGTGTGCTTTAACATGGGGTCGCTGCCATGAGTTAGAAAGTACATTGGTCGGTTGCCAGGCTTTATAAAAGGCCCATTAGGCACGTATGTGTCTTTATAAAATAGGCTAAAAACACATAGGTGACTTGTTATAAAATTACCCTCTTAGGGGCTGGCTGTTGAAGGTAAATAAATGTAGCACATTTATTTGATTTAATGATTATTGGGAGCAGATCGGTGGGCAAAAAGAATGGCATTTACGGAATGTCTATGGTAATTCCGTCTTTTCTGTTCTGAATATCTATTTTCTATTTGCCTCTGCTGTCAAATGTTTCTAGAGTATTTCCTTTTAGGATGGTTGGTATTGGGAATTTTATCCCACTATTTGTCCTGAAGGGATCCTAACGATTTTGGATGAATCAACTACTTTGTGAATCCAAAAGCGATTTTTCTTATCAGAGCATTTTTTGAAGAGAGCTCCTATGCAGACAGACACAACCACATATCATGAGTTATTTCCATTAGGAAGAGAAAATGGCTTTGAAAAGATCACTGTAAACAAACTGTTCTGATCAGTGGAAAACTTCTCACAGTACACCATTTTTCCTAATAAGACAAGATTATAAAGCATCCAAAAGAAAGATGAGCAACTTGGAAGCACTTGCACAATTTGCAGGCAAGGAGCAGTGCATCTATCTCATTTTGCCGGAGTAGGTTGAGACGAGTAGGTCATCTAGACCTCAAGAATCTCATCTTCTGCCAATTTTTGGTTTTCTCTTTTTTTTTTTCCAAGATTCCAAAACAGGTCTTCCTGAGCTTGGGAAGGTGATTTCTGCTTTCTGTAATAAAGAAAACACACACACACACACACACACACACACACACACACACAATTACAGATATTTTAATTGCCTGGAACAGGAACTCTCGTTTTACTCTCTTCCTTTTTTGGTTGTGAGAGACAGTTCTAAAATCCAGACTCTAAATAAGAGTCTGAGAGATTGGTAATAAATGAAGTATTACCACTCAGGAAAAGGCATCAATTTCATTTTACACAGCAAGCTATTACATCAACTAAAAAAGGTTATTGTATTTTATAAAGCAGCTCGGGACTATTATAAAGAATCATTGTAAAAGCAGTTGTTATGATTTTAGCACCTAGCCAGTTTTATAAGAGTATTGGGAATGAAAAATGCTGCCCTGTTTAGGGGGAGGGAAGTTGTTGTTGTTGTTAAGTGCCGTCGAGTCGGAGTCGACTCATGGCGACCCTCTGGATAGCTATCCTAAATTGTGTTCGGTCTTCAGTCAGGCGGCTCATTGGGGGAGGGAAGAGGTTTTATTAAAACAAGGGATAGCTGTCTGAAAACATGAAGGAGATATTTATGTTTGGCATGGCTTTGGCATTGAACGTCTCAATCATCCACAGGTGATTGGTTTTGATCAGTGATATTTTTCTGCTTCTGCCCCTATGGATTGCACTGCAGAGGCTGATTGGATTGGTCTGCCTGGAGGATTGGTCAGAGGTGTTGAGTACAGGGGAACAGTAGCTAACCTCTGGTTTTTCTGTTCAGGGGCAGCTCTTCATCTGGAAATGCGACGTGCACAGGCATGATGGGAGTTTCCAATCTCAAGTAGGACAGGAGTGGTCATAAGGCAAAAACAAAGTGTTTACTTCCACAGTCTATGGACTGAGTGTTCAGGGCCAATAGGCTGCAGGAGACGACTGAGTAGTAGTGCAGGAAACATCTGCCCACCATTCACTTGGGCTGTATTGCCAGTGCCAGCCTCAGGCTGCCTCTCTTATGCCATACACAAAGAATGTGAAAAAAAACATAAACCAAGGTGGTGACAAACCTTAGGAAAGGAAATGGATTAACTCCTATCATTGTGCATGAATGTGTAGGTAGACAAAATAGTTTTAGGCTTCTGAGGATAGAAACCAGAAATCTAATGTAAATATATGAGAAAAAAGCTTACTAGGGATCCAGGGGGCTGGAGTTTGCGCAGAGAAGAGACTGCAAGTTCACGGTCTGCCAAGCCGTGATGGCATTACTGAGGGCTGGGGTTAGCGGCCTAGGCTGCGATGGCAGTGGGGAGCTGGCATAAATCACAGCTCGAAAACTGAGCTGCAGCTGTAAGGTGGCGTTGAGCCATGTTGTACACAGATTGTGTGTTTTATCTTATTTATTTATTTGGTGGGATTTATTAACCATCTTTATGAAGAGATTCATCCAAGGCACTTAACAATAGGCCTCCCCTGACATAGACAACTCACATTGTAATAGCAGCATAACAACAGCAAAATGACCCCATGACAGCATAATAGATAATATGAACCTTGAGATAAAGTTGGAGATAGGCAATAATAGACAGCAATAACATGATACAATATCTGTAATATACAACTTAAAACAGCATAGTTAATGCAATGTGTGCCTTTGAGTCAATGCTGACTTCTGGTGACCTAGCAGCTCCTGGGTTTTCTTGGGAGTGTGACTGGTAGTAGATTGCCAGGTCTTTCTTCCAAGACAGGCAGGGTCATATATAAAACCCCTGTTTATTGTAAGTCCAGTGTAGGTCCTGCCTGCACTGCACAAATTTGTTACCTGCAAACCGCACTGATTCTAAAGAGTGCGGTATAAAAGAGACATTAAATAAATAAATAAAAAATGAAATGGAGGGTTAAGTGACTTGCCCAAGGCCACAAGAAGTGCTAGTGTTAATCAAGCCTTGGTCTCTTGGTTAGCAAGCCAGTGCTCTAACCATTAGGCTACTCCTCTACTGTGAGACTTTAGCCCTGGAGGAACACCTCAAGTCCTGGAATGCAGACAGGGTGGCAAACAGATTAAAGTAAGTTTGCTGTGCGGAGCTGCAGCTGCTGCCGGAGCTTGGGGGAGGTTGACAGAGGGGGGTATTGCTGCACCACCATTGCCACAGGGGAGTTATTGTACCACCACTGCTGCCACACCACTAGGGGGGGGGGGGTGAGTCATCACAGGGAGGGCCACAATAGGGAGGACCTCAGCAAAAATTTGCTTGGGGATCCCCCACTAGAACTTTTGCCACTGAGTTGGGCTGCAGAATTTTGAATCAATTGGAGCTGGTGCAAACTCTGGTTTGATGGATATACAGAGCGTTACAATACTCTAGCTGTGATGTTACCAAAGCATGAGCCACTGTGATCAGGCTCATCTTTTTGATATAAGGAGAGATTTTTTTAGTTGCTGCAGATGAATGAATCATTTTTATAGTTTGCCTGAATTTATGGGCTCAAAGTATTTGATGCATCCAGCAATATCCCAGGATTCCTGACCTGTGATTTTAAGAGTTCATAGTTCTGAAAGGGGATTATGATGTCAGATATCTGTACGCTTGTTTTAGGAACCCACAGAACCTCTATTTTACTTGGGTTCAGACAAAGGTTGTTTTTTGACCATTCTTGAGTGGTCAATTTGCTCAAAGCTGTGAGTAGATCTGGTTCAATAGGTATGAGCAGCTCTACATCATAAGTCTAGATATCCAGTGCTGTATCCATCATCCAAAACAGTTTAGTTAGAGGCATGAGGTAGATATTAAATAAGATAGGTGGCAGTTTGGATCCTTGTGCTATCCTGCAGTTCAGTGCCCAAGGTAATGCTGTAGTGGTGTTGGCCAGAACTGATTGTTGTCTGTCCGATAGATAAGATTTGAACCATGCAAAGACTGTGCCACTGTTGCCTATTTCTGCCAGTTGTGCAGGCATGATGGTGATTCACAAGCATCAAAGGCTGTAGAGAAATCAAGCAGTACTCAGGGGCGACTCTATAATGAGGCCGAGTGAGGCGATAGCCTCAGGCGGCACCCTTTTGGAGGTGACAAATATTGCCCCCAAAAAGACTGCCTCACTCAACCTTCAAAAAAAAAAAAAGGATGCAGAAGCTGCTGCTGCAGCAGCAACCTGAAGTGCCCCATGGCTGCCGCCTCCCCGAAGAGCCCTGACAGAGCAACCTCCCCTCCTGCTCTGGGATATCCTGTTTCCCATCAGCGCCGTGGGCTCAGCTTCAACAGAGTCGTGGGAAAGGGAAACACTCTCCCGTCATGCAGCTCTGCAAAGCTGAGCCAGTGCGGGGGGGGGGGGAGTGAGGGCTCTTCAGGGAGGTGGCGGACATGGGACTCTTCAGGCTGCTGCTGCTGCAGCAGCAGCAGCAGCTTCTGCATCCTTTTTTATTATTATTCAAGTTCTCAAGAAGGGCTGGGCTCAGAGGGGGTAGCACAGGAAATAATAATGGGCTGATGGGGGGATGACTAGGACTGGAAATGGGCTGGGGGGTAAGAATAGAAATAGGCTGATCGGGAGGGGGCTAGGACTGGTAATGGGCTATCGGGGGGGGGGGGTAGAACTGTAAATGGGCTGATGGGGGTTAAGAATATAAATAGGCTGATCTGGAGAGGGGGCTAGAACTGATAATGGGATGATTGATGGTGTTAGGCCTGGAAATAGGCTGACTAGGGGGGCTAGGACAGGAAATGGGCTGATTGAGGGGCTAGGACTGGAAATGGACTTATGGGGGGGGGGTTAGGACTGGTAATGGGCTAATGGGGGGCTAGCACTGGAAATGAGATAGGATTGGTAATGGGCTGATTGAGGTGCTAGGACTGGAGTGGCTGATAAGGGGGATAGGACTGGAAATGGGCTAACAGGGGAGGGAAGGAGAGTGCTGCTGGCCCTGGAAGAAAACTAGGGGCTAGGGCTACAAAGGGCTGGCTGATGCTTGGGGATGGGATAATAGGACTGGAAGGGAGCGAATACTGAGAGGGTCTGCCAGGAGAAGGAGGGTGTAGGAAGGGAGCTGACACGGGGAAAGGAGAGGGCTGGAATGGAGTTGATTTGGTGGGGAAGGAGGGGGCTGGAATGGAGCTGACACCTAGGATATAGTGAAGGGGGACTGGAAGGGAGCTGACATTTGGGGATGGGAGTGGTAGGTGGCTGGGTAATGGGGAGGAGGCTGCAAGGGAGCTGACATGCGAATGGCACTGGAAGGGGGATGGACAGAGGGTAGGGCGACTGGAAGGGAGCTGACTGGGGTGGGTACTGAGAGTGGATGTGAGTTGATACCTGGGATGGTATTTGGACTAGAAGGGGCTGGACAGTGGGGAAGGAGGGGGTCTGGAAGGGAATGGACACCAGTGGCAGTCGTGGGAATGCAAGGCAGTTGACATTGGAAGGTACAGGGAGGGTAGGACTGGAAAGGGGGCTGATACTGGGGAGAGTTACTGGAACTGGAAATGGGCTGAAGGAAGGAAGGAAGGAAGTGAAGAAAACAAAAGAAGAGATAAAAAATGGCAGATAGATCATAGACCACAGAAAGAGAGCTAAGAGAAGACAGGAAAGCAGAAGCCTCAGATCGGGACCAGCATGATCAGAGAATAAAATGGTTAGACAACAAAGGTAGAAAAAATAATTTTTTTAAATTTTAGTGATTGGACTTTGTGCTTTCTTTATATTTCACACAGTATTGGGGAACTGCATCTCTTATTTATCTGATATTGCATTGCATGTGGACTCTGGCTTCTTGGGGTTTCAGTTTAAATTTTGTCTACATATTTTTATTTTTACTTTAGATTGTGGTTACTTATTCTGTACTTGGTGAGGGTCGATGTTGTGCGTGTGTGACTGAGGTCAGGTGTTCTTTTAACATGGAGTTTGTACATAAAGATCTATACTGTACTGTAGTAATTTGACTTGTTCAGCTTTTCAAATAGGTGTATGGATGTTCCAGGGCCCACTGTAGTATTTACAGTGATGCTTTTTTGGATGGGCTCCTTATGTGAGTTTTGGACGTTTGTGCTGATATGGTATGGTATGGTAGGTTTGCTCTTTGTTGTAGGGGTTTGTATTAGTTCACAATATGCCTGGTACTGGAGAATAGTGGTGGTTGCTGTTGTTAGTGAGATGATCAGAATCAGATTTTTTTTTTTTAAATATTGACTTCTGTGGGTGAATGTCCTGGTTCTGCTCTGCACACACTGTGGATGCAAAATATATGTTGAAAAAGAAAAAGCAAGAACTATAATGCAGTTTATAATAACAAAATAAAAATGAGTTATAATTTAGTTTTATAAACCGTGCTGTTGGTTCTTGCTCTTTTTAGTTCCTTGGTGTGCAAACAGGACCATACCTAGCCCTGTGCAAGCGGTGCAGCCGCACAGGGCGCAAAGGCTTGGGAGTGCATCTCGGCTGTCTGCTGTTGCCCTGCCGCCGCTGGCAGGACAATAGCAGGCAGCTGAAATACTCCCCCCAAGCCTTTTCACAGCACAATAAGCAGGTCTGGTCCCTCCCTCCTCCGATGCAATGTCAGAGCAGGGAGGGACAGATCTGCTTAAAGTGCCGGCACCTTTCAGATCGGGCGCATGCCCCCCTCCTCCTCCCCATACCTCCATCCAGCGCTGCCTGCTCTTTCCCTGCTGCCAGTACCACCATGAAAAAAATAGAGGGTGGCATCAGCAGGGAAAGAGCAGGCTGGCGATCTCCTCCTCGAATAGGCTGCGGAACAACCTCCAAAACTCTCCAACGTAAGTCACTGAATTGATGGCCCGCCTGCTGACAATGCGGGACCAAGGGTGCTCCAATTTGCCTTGCATTAATCCTTGAGCGATTCTCCAGCAGACGTCCCTGTAATTTGATATATGTAGGTCGCACTGTACGCCCGATCCGGAAACATCTGCTGGAGCATCGCTCAAGGATTAATGCAAGGCAAATTGGAGCACCCTTGGTCCCGCATTGTCAGCAGGCGGGCCATCAATTCAGTGACTTACGTTGGAGAGTTTTGGAGGTTGTTCCGCAGCCTATTCGAGGAGGAGATCGCCAGGCACGATTACAACATAAGGAACAGCAATGGATATATCGCTTGGGATCTATGGCCCCTCAGGGTTTGAATATGGACATTGATTGGTGGAGCCTTCAGTTATGACTTTTTATGGGGTGCTGTGAGTGAGTGATTACTGTGGACCTTTGATAGCACGGGATATGATGTCATCCTCGTATTTGTATTTAACCGGAACTGCAACTTGACAGGGTTCATCTGCCTGAGGAAGAGCTGAGAAGCGGGTGCAGCTTGAAACACTGATTGGTGTTGCGCATGAACCTTGTGTGCACTGGCTGAAGAAGGGTTTCTGCTCCTATTTTGAAGTCGTTTGTGGGCCAAGCTGCTAAGCTACTCCCGGAGATGGAGAGCGGGAAGTTGGAAGCTGGCCTTACTTTGCACCGTTGTTTGGGGGTTTCAAATTAGCCCTTCTTTTGCATTGGACAAAGCTAAGTACACCTTCCTTGCTTATTTGGATATGGCTTGGCATTGAAGTTTCAAAGTGTATTATGGACACGGGTATGGACAGCAATGAGTATTGTTTTGTCCGGTTAAGGCCTGTTTGGGGTCATTTTAAAAGTGATTAAAAAGGAGGGCTCACTTTGAGAGAGGAAAAGTTTCTTCTCATGGTGAGCGATCCGACAAAAACAAAACTAAATAATAATAAATATCGAAGGTTTTGGTATTGTAGCCCATGTTAGGGCAGGTGGTATAGATTAGGTCAGTTCCTATAGTAGGATATATGAGGGAAATCGAGAGTTTTTTGGATTACATGTGTTGATTTCCATGGGTATAGTTTAGTGGGAATGGGTTCTAAATGGGCAGTGTTTGTAGTAGTTCCTAATGTGCCTGGCGGTTGACACTGGATTATAGTAATTTAGAAATCTTTTAGTCTTTCTTTATCCATACACTCATTAAGAGACATGTTTACTAAAAGTTAGTGTATGGTAACATTATGCAAATAGTATGCAAATGAGGCCCCTTATGCAAATGAGACCCTGCACCAAATCTCTGCACATGGCCCTGCACCCCCCTCGGGCCGCCCCTGCAGGTAGTCTGTTCCAAGCAAAATGGAATAAAGGGAGTCTGGAGTTGTCAGATAAAAGTGATTTACCTGATGAGCAGATTTCCCAAGGAGAGGTGTAGGGAGAGATGAAAGAGAGAGATAATGAGAATCGTACAGTGAATGCACTGGTAGGTCAGGAGAAATTTGAATTAGATGCAGAAACAGATAGGGAGCCAATGAAGTGACTTTAGAAGAAGGGTTATGTGGGCACAGTGACACATGTAGAAGATTAGCCATGTGGCAGAGTTTTGAATAGATTGAAGGGATGAGAGATAATTCAGTGAGAGATCAGTGAGGAGCAGGTTGCAATAGTCTAAGGGGAAGGTGACTAGAGATTGTATAAGGGTCTTGGTAGTGTGTTCAGAAAGGAAGAGACAAATATTGCTGATGTTATAGAGAAAGAAACAACAGGTTTTAATTATTTGTTGGATGTGTGTAGAGAGTGGAGGAGTAGCCTAGTGGTTAGAATACTGGCTTGGTAACCAAGCAACCAGGGTTCGATTCCCACTAGCACTCCTTGTGGCCTTGGGCAAGTCACTTAACCCTCCATTGCCTCAGAAGAAAGGCCTGGCAATCTACTTCCGGTGACACTGCCAAGAAAACCCAGGAGCTTCTGGGTCGCCAGGAGTCAGGACTGACTCGAAGGCACACATTGCATTTTTTGTGTGTAGAGAAAGAAAGAGAGGAGTGAAAAATGATTCCAAGGTTGAGAGCTGAGGAAACAGGGGGGACGATGGTGTTACCCACAGAAAGAGAGAAAGGAGGAAGGGGGTGGTAGGTTTAGTGGGAAATATAAGGAGCTCTTTCTTGGTCATGTTAAGTTTCAGATGGTGTTGGGATAAAATTTGGGCCTGGACTCCTGGAGAAATTTCTGGTGCAAAGAAGTATATCTGGGAGACATCAGCATAAAAATGGTATTGAAAACCATGGGAGGAAATTAGGGCACCAAGGGAGTAAGTATAGCGAGAGAAAAGAAACGTCCCAAGACAGAGCCTTGAGGTACACTGACTGTTAGTGGGATAGTGGATGAAGATCCACCAGAACATATCCTAAAAGTGCAATGTGAGAGATAAGAAGAAAACCAAGACAGACAGAGCCTCGAAATCCAAGCAAAAATAGGGTATCAAGGAGAGGTGATGTTAGTTCTGAAAGAAGCACCAGATAGAACTGGAAGGATGAAGATATAGTAATGACCCTTGGATTTAGCCAGGAATAGCTCACTGGAAACTTTAGTCAGGGCTGTTTATGTAGAATGTAGAAGACGCAAGCCATATTGGAGTGGAACCAGGATGGGCTGAGATGAAAGTCAAGACAGCGACTGTGAATAACACATTCATGTAGTTCAGCTATGAAAAGGAGAAGGGAGGTGGGTCGTACACACTCCAGACTTTATTTCCATGCAGAAGAATTCATTAAATTAAACTATCGAACAGTTATAATGATAGTTTTACTGGGTGGCTAGAACTGTGGGGTATTTTATGCATAAAGTAGTTGTTGGGGCCTTTTTTTAATATAAGAACATAAGGTTTGCCATAATGGATCAGTTTCCTGTTTCAGTGGCCAATGCAGGCCACAAATACCTGGCAGGATCCCAAAAGGAAGACAGATTCCAAGCTTAATAATATTTATTAACAAGAGCTTATGGGTTTTTCTTCCAGGAACTTGTCCAAACAGTTTTTACGTCTTGCTATGTTATGACCTATACCACATTCTCTGGCAATGAATTCCAGAGCTTAATTATATATTGATTAATAAAATATTTTTTCCAGTTTGTCTAAATGCACCACTTAGTAACTTTATTGTGCGCCCCCAAGTCTTTGTACTCTTTGAAAGAGTAAACAACCAATTTGAATTTACCTGTTCGACTCCACTCATTATTTTATAGACCTCTATCAAATCTTTCTAGCAAATTTATGAGTAGCAGAGGGGAGGGTTGTGATGTAATGGGCATGATATACAGACATTTCACATTAGTTTATTCCCATATACATGGTTTGCCCCCTCCCCCCAAAGTACTTCTGTCTAGACATACCACTGCAGAAACAGTATGGCCCCGATTCTCTAAGGCGAATAGCGCAACTGGACATCCTAATGGGACATCCATTCCCGATGCCTGCCAGCCCCACTGCATGTCCAGATCTGGTGATGGCCCTGTACATCTGGGGATCGCTGGGAGGATGGCCAGCTTATTCCACCTCAGAGGTAGAATAAGCACTGGCCGCCCCCCCCCCCGCCCCGAATCAACCAGCCAGCCCCCCATTGATGATGGCTGATCCAGGTCCCGGCTGCCCCCATCAGGCTTGGGTAGCGGGGAAACAGGGGGTCCAAGGCAGTGGGCAGATTGAGCTGCAGGGAAGATGTCCCTGCAGTGATGCAGGGGCCCACCGGGCTGTCTACATGCCTGATCCTGCAACCGCCGGGCCATCTTGCTCCCACGGTGCAGAATTGGGTCTAAATGAGCCTGTGCTGCTCGAGGCCATCCAGCTGGCCCGGATGTGCCCCTTAGGGAATCGGGCTCTTAGAGTAAATGATACTTACCAGGTTTTTCAGACTTTGAGATACACTACTGGTAAGGTAAATCAGTGAATCCCTTTATATTTTTTATACACAGCTTGTTTCTGTGAAGTTTATTTTGTTTCTGGATACATTACACAGGTACACTACCAAAAAACTGCCTCCAGTTTTGCAACTGATTCCTATAGATTTTGGGGTGCTGAATCCAGGAAAAATAGCCAAAATGTTCCATCACGTCACGTTTTCTTGCAAAATTAGATTTCTTACCCATATAAGGAATGTTCACATAATTTCTTTTTAGCCGACTGCAGTTTATTTTCTTGGCCCAAAATAGAGGTTGTAATGGTTAACTAACTAGAAACACTCCCTCATGATATTTTAGAGTGTTTTGTATTCATTTTATACATTAACAGGACAATTGGGAAGCGGGGGGCTAAATCCAGTACTCGCGCTGGCGCATGTTCTTTCCTGTTCGCCTCGCCTCGTTCGCTCGCTCAAACACGGTGGTTGCGACATGAACGTTCCTGTCAAATTTCAGTTTCTTGCAAGTTCATTATTACCTTTTGTTTGCTCAGTCGTAATCCAGCTTTATTCCGAAGTGGTTCACTACAGTTGTAGTTTGCAGTGCTGTGTATTTGTGAGACTCATCAGATGGCTTTTCCCGATGAGTCCAGTACTTCCGAGTTTGAAACTGAACCAGATCTGAAACCTGAACTTTTCTCTCAAGCTGAATTGAATGATTTAGTCCGGGATTTAGGACTCCCAAAAGATGCTGCCCAACTGCTAGGTTCTCGGCTTAAACAGAAAAATCTATTGTCACCAGGAACAACTTTTTATTGGTACCGCAACCGCGAGACACAATTTTTGAAGTATTTCAGCAAAGAGGAAGATTTGGTATTTTGCAACGATATATACGGAGTGATGGAAAAGTTTAAACTCAAGTATGATCCTGCTGAATGGCGGCTGTTCATTGATTCGTCAAAAGACAGCATAAAAGGTGTTCTTCTTCATAATGGCAACACATTCACTTCAGTTCCTATTGCTCACTCTGTTATTCTCCAAGAAAAATACGAGAATTTGGCCCTGATTCTTCAGAAGATTCGTTATGATGAGCATAAGTGGATGATTTGTGGAGACTTTAAAATTCTATCCATGCTATTAGGGCAGCAATCCGGTTTCACCAAATATCCCTGCTTCCTTTGCTTGTGGGATAGCCGGGCCCGCGACCTACACTGGGGGAAAAAAGACTAGCCAATTCGGGAGTATTTGAGACCCGGTGAGAAAAATGTTCTTCGTGAGAGCTTGGTACCTCGTGATAAAATTCTATTACCACCTCTCCACATTAAGTTGGGTCTCATTAAGCAATTCATCAAGTCCCTTCCAAAAGATGGTGAGTGCTTTCGGTACCTTTGCTCAAAGTTCCCCCGACTTTCTGAAGCAAAGCTAAAGGAAAGAGTGTTTGTTGGCCCTGATATAAGGAAACTCATTTCAGATGGAGCATTCGCTGAAACGATGTCTGAGAAGGAAAAAGAAGCCTGGGATTCCTTCAAGGATGTTGTTCTCAAATTCTTGGGGAACAGGCGGGATGAGAACTATAAGGATATTGTTGCCAAGATGCTCAATGCCTTCAAAGAACAAGGCTGTAACATGAGCCTGAAAGTCCATTTCTTGCACTCCCATGTGAACTACTTTCCCGAAAACTTGGGGGCGTACAGTGAAGAACAAGGTGAAAGGTTTCACCAGGACATCAAGGATGCAGAGAGAAGGTACCAAGGAAGATGGAACACCACTATGATGGCTGATTTCTGCTGGTTGCTGCTGCGGGAAACCCCAGATGAAAAATACGCCAAGCAGCGCACCAAGAGAAGCATTCGGGGGAAGAAGAAAACGGGCCCACCAGGAGATTGATTGACCCAAGAATGACTTTAAAATCTAAACTGTGTTGACAAATATCGTGTTTTTACTAAACTTTGAAATAAAAATTTGCTAGTTATTACCACAGTGTCGGATCTCATTTATTAGAATTTTATTTTCACACCATCGGGTGTTTGTCTTCATGTATTGCAATGGTGCGGTTTGCGTGTTCTATTCTTACATACATACCTGTACAACATTTTTTGCACATTTCTTTGCTTTGCTTTGTGTCTAACCTCGCTCTTATATGCTCAATGTTTGTGCACATGTATGTGGCTGTTTTAAGTGCAGACAATTTTGCTACCATCACAGTGTGTTTTGTTGACATTACTCTATTCTTATGTGCTGCTTTGTTACAATTTTCTTTATTCTTATTTGAATAACTACTAAACAATTAGTATAAAGAATTCATCCAAGAAACTTTTATCTCGATCGCACTCAGTCTGAAACGTTCACCTCAAACTGCTAACCCAATGTAGCAAAAAATCTGTACGTGATGGAGCAAATTGGTTACCAGATTTGGATTCAGCGCACCAAAAAACGTAAAAATCAATCGAAACATTAGAGGCAGTTTAAAAAAATTTTTTTTTAGTGTACCTGTGTAATTATTACAATTTTTGCACCAAACTGACATACAGACTTTTTGAATGTTTTTGTTGCCTTAATTTTGCCTGATATTTAAATGTGGCCTTAGGTTTTGCAATAAAGCAGAAGTAAAACCTCTAAAGAAATCTGCAAAGCATTATTCAATTCAGTAGGACATTGAAAGTTAATTATGAAGGATAATTAAATCAGCCATCCATCCTGTGCAGTAACAAGGAGTGGTGAATGTCTATAATCTATTCATCATTTAACCTGTGCACCTGTCTCCAGCAAAACTGCCAACCACAGCTTGGAATGCTTGAAAATCTTACTTTATATGAAGCCCTAGATTGTGAGACTGTCAAAGAACCCCTCTTTCACACCTAAACAATATGTTTAACATCACCATATGAGATTATGGACCTAATTTACTACGTTTTCTTCCCGT
Organism: Ichthyophis bannanicus; assembly: GCA_033557465.1. Lineage (NCBI taxonomy): Eukaryota > Metazoa > Chordata > Amphibia > Gymnophiona > Ichthyophiidae > Ichthyophis > Ichthyophis bannanicus. Next base: position 401,936,664 of record CM066032.1, on the reverse strand, counting down.
AGAGCGAGGGAATACAATTTAAAAAGCTATTTTGCAGGGTAAAGCAGTGCATTATCCTTGGAAATTGCCTTTTATAAAATTGCCCGCCACATAGGGGCATGTTCACTAAAGCCCAATGCGTGTTAAATTAATGTGTTACGTGCCACTGCACAGATAGAAATACTATAAAAGGGCTCTGAGCACATTAACATCATTAGCGTACATTAAATCCGTTAGTAAACATGCCCCATAGTGACATTTCATGCAAATTTTTATCTGTCTAATGGGGAGATATTCCTGATGGCAGAGCTGGTGCTAGGGTTTTTGGCATCCCTTGCAAGTTTAAATTGACACCCTCCTCCTTCATTAGCCAGAATGGCTATGAAAGACCTAGATAAGATTCTCAAGAGCAGAGATGTCTCTCTCCATACAAAGATTCAACTTGTTCAATCCATGGTATTTTCAATAACATCATATGGATGTGAAAGCTGGACAGTGAAAAGGACAGACAGGAAGAAAATTGATGCCTTTGAATTATGGTGCTGGCGGCGAATACTGTGTATACCATGGACTGCCCGAAAAACAAACCAGTCGGTACTAGAGGAGATCAAACCTAAGCTTTCTTTAGAAGCTCCGATGACAAGACTTCGACTTTCATACTTTGGACACATCATGCGAAGAGAGAGATCATTAGAGAAAGACATCATGCTTGGCAAGATAGAAGGTCAACACAAAAGAGGAAGGCCAGCAATGAGATGGATCCATACAATAACAGCAGCTACGGGTACCAGTCTGTCAACAATGAGCCGCCTGACTGAAGACCGAACACAATTTAGGATAGCTATCCAGAGGGTCGCTATGAGTCGACTCCGACTCGACGGCACTTAACAACAACATCCTTCATTAGCCAGCAATGTGGCTCAACCCACAATGCTGTTATTAATAACAACTTAGTTTTACATTTTTGCCACTTTTATTTTATTTTTCTTAATGTTTTCATTTTTCAAGTTTTTATTTCCTCATTTTTTATTTTCCTGAATTTTGGCACCCTCCAAACATTGATGTTCCCTGCCATGCTTACCTCGTTTGCTCTGTTGTGCTGACCATGTGAGGTGGGTTTCAAACCACACTTCCCTATTTTCAAATGTTTATTTATTTAATGAGTTTTCTATACTACCTTCTCATAAAATTCAAAGCGGTTTACAGTATAACCAACATGCAGTATACATTGAACAGGGATTGTACAACTTGGATGCATATATGGGGCACTTAGGCAAAACATTTACATACAGTTAGTATCAGAAGGTTAGGGTTTTTGGATTGTTGATGGGATGAGGGTGGGGTGGGTGTTATTGGAGGGGGTTGAGTAGCACATTGGGCTGTTGTGGAGGGGTGTGTACCATTTAAACTCTGGTTACATATCTACACAATTTAGTAAGTGCAAATGTATGCAAATAATTTTCCTGGCCTGTTTTTCAAAAGGAAAGTACGCATTACTTTGACTTTGAAAATCCAGCAAAATCTGTATGAAAACAGTACAGGGATAATTTTATGAAGTCATTTTTATGCATCTATTTAGTTTAGTTTATTACAATTTTGATATACCACCAAATCAAAAGCAGCCAGGCAGTTTACAACATAACAATTAAAATGGGCACAAAATAGGCCTTATAAAATTGTAGTAGGTATACAAGTAGTTGTGTCCAGGGCTGGCCCTGCCACTAACTGGACTAGGCATCTGCCTAGGGCAGCAAAGGTCTAAGGGCTGCACTTGGGGCACTTTCCAGACCCCTCTTCCTTAGTAGTCCAACATTTCTCTTTTCCTATCCTCGCTTCCTGCTTGCCCGCTGTCTGCTGGTGCTGTGATCCAGGATCTTACTCCTTCTTGTCTTCCTCCTGCCACCCCTGCTGCCCTATCCTGGATGTCCTCCTGAGCTGCAGCTGCAAGTATATTCAGCATGGCGCTGGGCCTTCTACCACTTACATGTGCATGTTCTAGGCTGATCCCATCCTGCTTCCTCCAACAGGAAGCTTGCATTGGAGTGGGCAGGATAGGACTGGCCTAAGCATGCGTGTGAGTGGAAGAAGGCCATGCTGAATGTGCTTGCAACCATGGCTCCGGATGACAACTGATGTGAGGCAGCAGCAGTGATAATGGGATGGGAAGAGGAGCGAGGAGAGACTTAAGACTACAGGAGGGGGGTTAGAGAAGACAAAGGGGGATGCTGGACTACTGCTGGGGGGGGGGGGTTAGGGAAGGAAGGGGAGATGGACATCTGGGGAAGGAGAGAAAGAAGAGGAGATGCTGGGGGCACAAGAGGGTGGTAAGCTAGGTAAGGAGAGAAGCTGTGGGGATAGGATGGCGCATGGCTGAACATTTCGCCCAGGGTGTCGGATAGCTTTGGACCAGTTCTGGTTGTGATGGCATGTATGTGCCTTCTTTTACTATAGGCATTGCCAGGGTATGGTCTGGGCGGAGCTTGGGTGGAGTTGTAAAGTACATACAAAGGGGCTATATTTATCAAGCGCTTGCTAATCAGCTTGTGCAGAGCCACGTTAACAGTTAGCATGTACCCAAAACAGCCAGATCATTGTTAATTCCATGCTATCTGTGTAGCTTTTGATTGGAAAGAAAATGGGCAGGGTAGGGGAAGAGAGTGGCTGCAGATTGCATTTAGTGTGGCAGTTACTAATGGGCGTTCATTGTCAATGTTGCTGTTAGCACAGATCCACTTAACACCACCTCAGTGGTGCATTCATGTTAAGTGAGAATGCTGTTAGGGCATATTAAGGCATGAATCAGTGTGATATCTGCTGGGGTATGCTGTACATGCCCCAACAGGTAGCACAAGACCATTGCATATATTGCTCATTGATCTCTACTTTTAACATGCGATACCTGCAAAAATATCTCCCATAGGTTATACCATGGACTGCCAGAAGAACAAACCAGTCAGTATTAGAGGAGATCAAACCTAAGTTTTCTTTAGAAGCTCAGATGACAAGACTTCGACTTTCATATTTTGGACACATCATGCAAAGAGAGAGATCATTAGAGAAAGACATCATGCTTGGCAAGATAGAAGGTCAACGCAAAAGAGGAAGGCCAGCAATGAGATGGATCGATACAATAACAGCAGCTACGGGTACCAGTCTGTCAGCAGTGAGCCGCCTGACTGAAGACCGAACACAATTTAGGACAACTATCCAGAGGGTCACCATGAGTTGACACCGACTTGACGGCACTTAACAACAACAACAGGTTATAAAATACTTTAATTTATATGCATACATCAGTAATTTATGCACATGCATTTCATTTCCTTCTGCTCTCGAGTAGTTGAATGTCCACACCTGCAGTGTAAGTGTGATTTCTACAGGGTGTATGTTAATAAATATGGGGCATGTTTACTAAAGTCCGCAAATCTGCGCGGCGCAAAATAGCGCACGGTAACGCGGCATTGAAACGCGCAGAAACACGTTTAAACGCCCCGCACACGTGCGTGTCACCCCCGCACAGGTACGCGGTTCAGTAACGGGCCCCGTACAAGTGCGGGCCCGCAAATGTCCGATAGAGGCGTGGAACGGCTAAAGGAGGGCGGAGGAAGGCTCCGGAGGGGCGGAGGGACGGGGTCAATGGGTGGAGAGTGGGAGGGGAGAGTCTCCCCGCACGGTATCGGGCCCGAATCTACATGTAAAAAATAGCGCGAGTGAAACACTCGCGGTAGAGGGCATATAAAGGGAAGAGAAACCATTTCCGTCAGCAATGTACAGCAAAACCGGGGAAACATGCAAAACGTCAGCAGTGTGATACATGTGCACAGCACAAAACTGCAATGAAAAAGAGGAAATGACCACAACAAAAGCATTAAAATAGTAAATCAGCTGGGGAACAGGTATAGTAATGCGCAAAAGTTAAAAACACACCCAGCAGAGCTCCTAAAAAATAAAATAACAGTTGTTTGGAAAGGGGCACGGAGCGGAGACACCTCCAAAAACGTCTCCGTGTATTGGACCCCTCCTGGGAGTGTTACTTATGGTTGACCATCAATAGCACTGTTGCCCAGCATGGGAATATGCTATCCCCCTCTGTTCGGACGTCATACCCGTGTTATATTTGCACGTTTGTCACCAGACAGGGTGAAGGAGCTCACAGTAATAATGTGCAGAGCAGGTCTTGGAACCCCACCCTGCCAGGTCTACTATCTCCAGGGACTGCACTGTCTCTGTGGCCACAGTGTGGTGCAGTGGACAGAGCCGGTACCTCTAGGACCAGAGGGTCACACGTTCAAATCCCAGCTAAGGCACATGCCAGCACAATCCCAATATTTAACCCACCACTAAACACAGATAGCAGAGACACCCCTTTATTGCACAGAACAAAAGCATGTTGCAAACACCCATATTTTACCCTACACCACACACACACCAGCACAATGTGCATCACCAACAGCCGCGTCCCCCAAATGCAGTCCTGTAGTGCCACAACTGTAGGGGCCAAGGACACGTAGGTAGAGGTTAAGTAGGTAGAGGTTATGTACGACAGATGTGCCTGTACATGCCTTCACCCCACGTGCCAAGGGCCAAGTGTGTCCCTGGTCATGATCACGTAATGGGTGGCCCACGTTCCACAAAAACCTTGCTAAAGAACAACAGCTAGACCGCTATACCATGTGAGCCAAATACAGTCCTGGGGTTACACTACGCAATCAGGTCATATCCCTTTGCAAGGATAAGGACATGCCAGCATGTTGGCGGAAGGGTTCAGATGGTGGAGGGGGCAGTGGCTGCTAGCCACAGAGGACAGTGGCCAGGCCATGTGCAGGCTGGCACCGTCCACTGCAACAGACAGGCCCTGTCGGATGTACAGTCATGGACCACCCAGGGATTGCAGCCAATCAGTGGCTACACGGTGGTGCAGTGCACACAGACAGTGTGTGCAAGAACAGAGGGTCACAGGTTCTGAGCCCAGCTGCAGCTACCGCCAACCCTGTCCACATATTCACCCCACAGCTACACCGTGGTAGTAAGGACAAACCTTTATTGCTGAGAACATAGGCATGGTCAATACGCCTATCTTTTACCACACCAAACACAGACACCATAAACAGGCACATTATCTCCAGCAGAGTCTCCCAAATGCAGTCCTGGAGGGCCAAACACCATTCAGGTTCCATGCTTCCCCTAAGACAGATGCCTGTGCTGCAGATGTCTGCACCACCCCCATGCTATGCAACTGTAGCCCATGCATATTCATAGGGGACAGCATGAAGGCCCGAACAGTGTCTGGAACACCAGGACTGGAGTAGGGACACTCTGCCGTAAAGCAAGAGGCAAAGGTCCAGACGCACCCACACCCACAGGCCACATTGGAAAAGCCCCCTGGGGGGGCATCTCCCAGATCTAGCTCCTGCGTACCCTAGCAATGCCACCCTATACCTGGGTACACGGTACACAGACCACAAACGTTTGATGTGGGTACTGGCAGGTAGACAGTCCTACACTCAGCACTGTTTGCTCCTTGTGCTGCAGCAGAACAAGCTGTCGGCTGTCTGTGGTGCGTGCCCCAGGTCTGGCCCCTGACAGTATTTACCACCCTGGGGAGTGACATGCAGCAGTACAGTGTACCATATCCATGCCTGTACCCTTCCCAGGACTGGTGTGGTGGGCACGTCGAATGACTCCCCCAATAGTAGCACAATGCTGGCATAGGTGAGGGGGGGGGGTGTCTGTCTATACAGTGTGTGTTGGCTACAAACACCCTCCACAGGCCACACTGCCAGCACTGTTGCCAGTATTGGCCTGACAATGTGCATAATGAGCAGCAAGGTACCATGGGTATAGCTCAGACAGGGTGTGCTGGCCAGGATGCATCTGCACAGGGCATGGGGCACTGGCTGGGACATTGTAATGCTCAGCCACCACCTACACAGACAGGCTGACCTCTGTATCTGCTGCTGGTGGATCACTCTCACCCTGAGCGTGCAGTGATGACAGCATGGCTAGGCACCCCCATAGTGCTGTATAGCATTTCTCTCCTGTGATATATATGGGTGTCCTGTTGGGGCCTCTTCATGGACTGATCTCCCTGTGTGTGCTGCCACCCCAGTTTGGGGTGCATGCAATCCTATCAGGACTATCCAGCAGACTCTGCACAGCTGGTATGTGTCCTGATGGAGCTCCTTGCAGGGTGCAGCAGCTGATGGCCTGCTGCAGGAGAATATCAGATAGTGCTGGGGTGCACCCCTGAATATCCAGGCCTACTGTCTGTCTGATAGTGTGTTTTGGATGTGTGTGGAGCTGCTTGGACTGCCCTGTAGGGTGTCTGTCCCCCAGCAGGACAGGGGTTGATGGCCCACTCTACTGCCATTAGTGCAAGGGGGGGGGGGAAAGGATGGGGATGTGTTGATGGGAGACCCTGTTTGTCATGGGGGGGGGTAGGTATGTTGCCCACCTATGGGGGGGGGGGGAGAACCACCAACTAAGACAGAAGGGGTATCCATGATGAGTTTGCAACACCTTCTTATCACACAGGTTAATACTGATGTTGAGCTCTGGCATGGCCGTTGATGTGGACCTGGTCCTGGGCACCACCACCCACCCTCAGGGTGAGCACATTACCTGCACAATGTGACGGTGTGTAGCTACCCCTCGCCGGCAGTCCTCACGCTCAGGCCCCCCACCAGGCCGAGGCTCTGTGTGGGTGGACACGGACAGTTCCCCCTACCATGCCGTGTAGCTTTTGGGGTGCAGTCCCCATCTTGTGTGCATCTGTGGGCAGCTGATTTGCATGTGCATTGCATCATGGGTACGGGTGGCCTACCCCGTCCTGTCTACAGCAGCAGACTGTCTGTGGGGTGACGTGCAGGCTCTCTGCAGCCACACAGGCGCTTACTCAGAGCTATAGTGCCGTAGCCCAATGGTTCCGTCACTGCCTTTATAGCAGGAGGTCATGGGTTCAAGTCCACAGAGGGGTTCTGTGATAGGGTTGTCCAGAGCATTGTACATTTTACTGGACATATGTTTATGGCATCAAACACACCCTTGCCATACTGTACCCATAAGGGTGCCTCTGAGGGTGCATTATAGGGCGCCCTATAGGCCACCTTATGGTTGCCATCCATATTGCGTGCACTATACATTATCCTGTGGCGCAGCATACATGGTGCCCTATAGGGGACTTGCTAGGGTGCCTTTGCGGACTGTGCACTGTAACATGTGCCTTACGGGCCTCCATATATTAACACGCTGTTAGAGCGGGTATACTGGTAGTGGGTAATAAAAATAAACTATAAGGCCTCCTACAGCACACCTCACCATAATACTTACTGCCCCAGCCAACCTTGCTCACTGGGCACTGTGAGGGGTTGAACCCCTGACCTCTGCACCATTGGTCAGTATCCCAACCATTGTGCTAAGGCTCTGTTACTGTTTGCTGTGCACATCAGTGCGCCACCTATGCCGCCCACTATCGGACTGCCCCCTCATACATCAGCGCGCCGCCCTCTGCCCCCCAAACCTAACAGTGCGCCGCCCCCTGCCGCCCCCAATGAACGGTGCGCCGACTCATGCCGTTAAAAATAAACCGTGCGCCGCTCTCTGCCGCCCAAAATTACTATACCTCCCACAACACTTTTTCCCACTACATTTGATGCCGCAGCTGGCCTCTTCCATTGAGCACAATGGGGTGTTGAACCCATGGCCCCTGCACCATGGGTCAGTGTCATCACCATTGTACTACGGCTCTGCTGTATGTTTATGCAGCAGCGGCCCACGTAGCCTTCCCACGCGCCAATGTGGGCCCCGCACATTACTGTGACACGCACAGGTTTGCTCTGGTGTCTGTCCATGTCCGCCCTGAAACGGCCACTCCGTATATGGCACCAGTACACTAACGGGTACCCACACAGCAACCTACTTTAATTAACATCGCCCTTAATATTGGCAGTCATTGCAATGTGAAAGCTATAGCACATCACATCATACAGAAGCCAAAGAACCATTGTGTATGTGTTGATAGGTTCAAGACCCAAATGTGTATACACATCAACATTCGCAAATGGTGTTCAGTTCCATAAGATAAATGACACACAACAGTGTATATGTAATGTGTGTCGCGCAGGTTCTAGCGATAAACTTTTCTGTGCGCATTTGCGTGACGCAGTTGCACGTGATATATTGTAAACATGCGCCAGCTGCGTAGGCCACATGCACGTACTGCGTTCGGTGCGCACATGGACGCCATACGTTCCTGAACTGCGCCATATGCGTGGCGCAGGTGCACGTAAATTTGCGCATCAGGTGCCCTACGCATGGGCGTGATGCACGCTGCGTCCAATCAGGTGATAATATCTGAAAATGGCGCCCAGAGTAAGGAAGCCCTCCTTCAACCTCCGAGAGCTCAGGCACCTGTCCCGGCTGATCGCACCACGCCAGCACAAGCTCTTCCCAGGGGCCACCGGGCACAGGGACAGCTCCAGGGTCCTAAGGGCGTGGCAACGTCTGCAAAGACGCTTCAATAGTGAAGCAGACTACCCACGTGAGGTAAGTGTATGGCGCCTGTACCTCAAAATGAGATCTGTAGCCTGTGCTAATTGCAAATATCCATGCTGTTGTCATGAGTTACTGTGAGTCAGTAATGTGCACAAGATGAGAAGACATAGCGAAATGTATCTGTGTCATTTGTGAGTGTGGTGACCTGCACCCAGGTGGTGATGGACATGGTCATAGAGGTGTCCATGCTACCCTTGTGGCATGTCAGCTGCTGCCATGGCTGTGCCACAACATACTGTAATTATGCTAGACCCTAGATCAGCAGATGTAAATAGAAACAACAACATATGGATATGGTGGGATCAGTACCTGTAACAAAGCACCCTGGGACAAGCACAAGGATAAGTGAAACGTAGCATTGATGGTATGTCACACACCCAGATGAGATGGGCAGTGTTGGCCATGTTGTTCAATACACACGCCTATCTGCATGGGTCCACAGCGCCCATCACAGTGGGCTAGCAATCACCCTGGAGAAATGCGTGTGCGTGCCCATCCAATTTCAGGCATCCCCCCTATCACAAGGAGGACAGAGAGCCCATCACAGTGTGTTTGCTGTCAGCCCTGTGATATTGGTCTGTGTGCTGTCAGAGCCCCAAACACTTCCCCTAACTGCAGAGGTCCATAGAGCTCATCCCAGTAGGCTCTAAGAAACCCATGGAATATGCTTGTCTGTGCATGGGCAGGTTAACACATACACCCTATCCCCTGGATTCCATGTGGACAATCGCAAGGGCTCATCTGGCACCATGGAGATATGCTTGTGTGTGCACTAACAGTTTTGCTCTATGCTCCCTATGCCCTGGAGGCCAGGTATGCCACTACAGTGGCTCATCTGGCACCATGGAGATATGGTTGTGTCTGCTCTAACAGTTGTGCTGTATGCTCCCTATCCCCTGGAGGCCAGGTATGCCACTACAGTGGCTCATCTGGCACCATGGAGATATGGTTGTGTGTGCACTAACAGTTTTGCTCTATGCTCCCTATGCCCTGGAGGCCAGGTATGCCACTACAGTGGCTCATCTGGCACCATGGAGATATGGTTGTGTGTGCACTAACAGTTTTGCTCTATGCTCCCTATGCCCTGGAGGCCAGGTATGCCACTACAGTGGCTCATCTGGCACCATGGAGATATGCTTGTGTGTGCTCTAACAGTTTTGCTCTATGCTCCCTATCCCCTGGAGGCCAGGAAGACCATCCCAGTGTCTAATCTGGCACCATGGGGATATGCTTGTGTGTGCCTAACAGGTTATATGCATTCTCCCTATCCCCAGGATTCCTGTGAGCTGCGCAATGCGTCGTGTTAGTCACCCTTTTGCTAATGTGTGTGCAGCTGATGAATTGTGGTAGGACAACCAGCCCACAGGGGGACAGATCAGCAATAGCTATGGTGGGTATGTCAGTAAGATTATGTGTATGTTCATGGCAGGTAGGTTGGACCTATACCATAGTTTGTGAAGTGAATATCTCATCACACATGTCTGTGATGTCTCCAGATGATATGCTAGCTGCAGAGGTTAATGTGTGTAACAGCACCCCATCCCCCTTAGCCATTATATGTGTTATCAGAAACCTGTAGCAGAGACATGTCCCCATACCACCATGCAGAATGTGGTCCAAAACCTTAACACCTAAGATAAATCCAACAACATCAGACACATGGACATCACTGATGGTGTTTCAGTGACACATGCAACTGATGTTGCTGGATAACACATACATAAACCCACACATGAGCACTGGTGCAAAGAGCCGTTATGTTGGTTTGGCCCCTGTCGATATTGCTTCCACAAAACACCTTCTGTCAGCCCAGCTGAACCAGTGAATATGAACATAACAACATAACCTAGGCCATACAGGAACAATACCCACCCCTACCCCTACATTACGCTGACATCAACTGTGTGCAACGTAGGTTGCACATAGCCAGCAGCTTGCCCATATGACACACCTCCCACAATGCAGCCAGTGGTGCAAGCATTGATATTGTTGGCCCTGTCAAAGGTGAATGTTTATGTTAGTGTCCCCTGTCACAGTCAATAGGGCCACCCACACAATGACTCCTCTCACCACACTCCGCCAATGATTGGTTGCATATCAGTTTGCCAGTGGGGTTGAGTACCAGGATGTCTAAAGAGAATCTCAACATAGATGTGTGTAACACAGCACATGCAGTGTAACTGTGACTAGCATGGACAACATCATTGGCACCAAACTGTGCAATGTTGCTACAAGGTCATGCAAGGGTGCGATAGGGTATGTACAGGATGTGCTGAGGGAGCCATGTACACTGGCCACAGGTGTCACTGCACACATGTGCACAGACAAAGCAACTAATGCAGGTGGTACTGTGACCCCCGAATGTTCTGTGAACAACAGGAGGTAGGCCTTCCATGTGTATCTATATTGATGAAACCCCAGGATGCATGAGCACACACCCCAGTGTCCATTTTCAATGACATCATAAGCAAACTAATGTGTATGTGTGTTGTGATGTTGGCCGTGCAATATGGCTCTTCCTAGGTCATGGATTGCCAAACATCAAGCAGGTCACTGTGTCTGTCATTGCATGACACTAGTTATTGTAGTGAAACACGTGTGGCAGTGTATGTTTAGTTTGTGTGTGTCATCTGACCTATATGTCACAATGTACACAAATGGAGGTTCCATAACCCCCCACACACACGTGAGCCATGAGATAACAGGAGTATGTCACTTTGTAGGTTTCCCCCCGTTTGCCAATAGGCCGTAATGAAATATGAATACTTAAGACGCCTTGCTGGCCACCCCCCACGAACCATGTAAGCTTCCCTGAAGGCCCTTCCAGGCATGGCCGGTTGGGCTGACTGCCCTGGGCCACACCCAAATGATGTCACCCACTTTTATCTGACACTCACACAGGATGCTATAGAAAGAGGTGGGAATAAGAAGGCAGCCACAGTCCATCAGCACACCTGTGAAAACAAACTAGCATGTACATATACTTTGCAGCCAGGTGATAGACCATGTTATGTGTGTATCTGGTGACAGCATAGCCAAACCCCTGTCAGAGTTTACCTGGCGTAACAGCAGCATGAGGACATAACAGCCCCCCCAATCCCCGGGGGGGGGGGCCCAATCCATGTCCGTGTCACTCTCACACGTTTTTCTCAATGTTGATCCCTGTGTAAGCTGTATACCTCACCTGAGAGAGACATGTTGGACAGGGGAGGGGAAGTGCATTCACACTGTGGGATGCTGACACACACCGTCACAAGGGATGAGGGTCAGCTGTGACACACAGGCTCCCTTGTCACCAGCGGAGAACCCATGGCATGACATATGCGTGTTGCCCATGGAACTGCCTGCTGACAGGTGACAAACTATGCAGTACATGACACACACACACACAGCACTGTCGCTGAAGCAGCAAGACCCTGTGCACAGTGATGTGTGTGTGTGTGTGTGTGTGTGGGCAAACCAGCAGAAGGTGACCAGTCACTAATGCCCTCACCTTTCCTTTGCATATCCACAGATCGAGGATCTCCGGAAGAAGGGCAGGGAGCTGCGCCTCCACCATGCTGCATACCTTCAGCGCCTCCAGGGTGAGAACTCACAAAAGGGTGATGATGTATAATAATGAGAATGTCACGTATTTGTAACTTATGTCCCATTATCAGAGATGCCTTTGTGTTACCTGCCTATGTAGATGTGCTATATTTCTGACAGAGAAACGTGCTGATGGCTGTCATGTTCCACAGATGGTGATGGCACCGAGGATGAGGCCACCACCTCTGCACACCTCTTCAGAAGGACACCAACACCACATGATGCAGAGGTGGTGGTCCTGGACACCACAGAGGGGGAGGAGGAGGAGGAGGAGGAGGAGGTGGACGAGGATGATGAGGTGGAGGTGGTGGAGGCGCAAACACCTGCAGCACCTGAAGAAAGGACACAGGAGGGCCAAGAAGGACATTCTGAAGGGGTGTCTGTGGGGGAGGCAGGGTTGAGGGTTGCTGCCGGGGATGTGGAGGGGGGGGATGTTCGGGAGGGATCAGGGGTGGAGGATTTCCCAGAAGGGGTTTGGGAAAGTGATGTTGAAGACAGGGCATCACAGGGCACTGTGGCCTCCCCCCAGCCACTGCAGTTGCCTCCACCATCCAGGGCCACAGACAGGCCCTATGCAGATGCCACCACACAGACAGCATTGACAATGTGTGTGTGTGGTGGCATATGCGTGGACCACCTGTCTGTGGCCTTGGATGGGATGGAGCAACGCATACATGAGATGTGTCACTCTCAGCAGTGGCTGGCGGGAGTGATTGAGAGGGTGGTTGCCGAGGTGGTACGTCTGCCATGTCGGCAAGCACCCCCTCAATGGCGTCACTGGCGTCAGTGATTGTGCTAGTGACGTCACCACATGTGCCCTGTGCTGCCCTGTCTTCCATCAGTGGGCATGCTGGGGGAGGGTGGGTGTCACCTGTGTGTCTGTTTTATGTGTGTGTGTGTTTTATATTTGCGTGTGGGCGTTTGCGGGGAGGGGAGGATGTTTGGGGAGGGGGGGAGGGTGATGGTATTTTCCCCCTTCCCACGTCTGTAAAGTTTATCCCAGTTCTGTTTTTCATCATAAAATATAGTTTTGTAAAAACCTGTATTGCTCACGTGTTTGACCTAGGCAAAGTGTGCGGATGTCAGCATGTGATATGTGTGGGTGCACATATGTTTCTGTGGTGCAAACATGTGTGTGAAACCAACAGCACCCCCCAAATAAGGTGTAGATGTTCATAATTAGGGGTCTACAGTAACCATTGCAACGTAGCAGCTGTCTCACTGATGTACATGGCACAGGAATGGTCCTATGTGGAACAAAGGTCTTCACATATCTGAGTCCCAAACATAGGCAGACCACCCATATCTGCCTCTCTCACAGACGTACCTATGGTGTGTTGGGAGGCAGGAGATTAGTGATGTGGTCAAGGGAAAAAGCCACATATATGCCACCAATGAGTGTTCTATGATGGGTTTCACACGGCGATGAGTATGTGCCGTAAACACGCCATTGGGAACATAGTCCCCCTGTGACCACATGGATGTCTGTGCACACTGTGCCGCTGCATCCCCAAGGATGTTGGGAAACAAGGTGCACGTGACACATCACATGTCTGTGCAGCATGACAATCGTAGCTGACACTGTTGAGGTATTTGCAGCAGGGAACCTGTGTGTGGGTCATCTACTGTACCCATCACTAGATGACCTGGGCGCAGCTCATTTAGGGTTTTCACAAACACCCCCCGCCTCCCTGATACACATGGGACAACATGGACACTCATTGGACACACACACTGTATGTATAGTATTACAGCTGTTTATTGTCACAGAGTAAGTCTCATAATTAGCTTTCCATATACACATGGATATTCTAATGTGTGTGCGTTACAAATTAAAGTGTTACCTGACACCCACACAACATATGATCTGCATATGTAAGCTATTGACATGACACACATAACAAACACCTCAAAAACATGTTGTACTGGATACATAATTGCTCTAACTGAGCATTGTAAGATCAACAAAAACTAGGATTATACCATGTTATTGCATATATCATGTTTCATTGTTGGCGACGTGGTCGGCCACGCCTGACACGTCGGGCACCCTCCCCCCTCCCCCGGCCACGACCCTCTTCTCGAACCCGTGCTGGTGGTGGTGCAGGAGCAAGTCGGCGCATGACATCCAGCATGCCCTCAAGGGCCTCACATATCCGGGTGACGGGCATGTTTTGGACCGCCTCATGTAATTGATGGATCTCACCACACACCTGCCTTGTGTTTTGCTCCACTGCAAGGCGTATCCGCTCCAGAACACGTCGACTGCCTGTGCATGGGATACAGCGTGTTATATTCCATACATCTCCACTACTCCAACGCCATACACAAACATTTAATGTACATGCCACACGATTGGTGATGTGATAGGGCAGACTCAATCACAGAGATGGAGAGGGCCAATATACATAATGTCCACAGTAGTATATGGCAGGCAGACAAACCCACAGGGCACATCACACGACGTAGATGTGGTATGCCCTCACAACGATTTACAGGCTGTGGTGAAACACCCATATACTACAGCTGTGGCAACAGGATTGGCCAATGACAGCTCTCACATAACCATCGTGTAGGGGAGCTTGCGCATGCACGAGCCACAACTACATCAGCTGGACACCAACGGAGATGAACACAGGAAGGTCGAGATATGACATCACAATTGATGACACATGTGGAGGGGAAAATACATTCTCTGACAGGGACATGTGTATGTTAATGAAGCAATGGGATGTCTGGTAGGCACAGGGATGACACACCTTACCTGTACATGTGCACCTCTGCTGCACATATGTGACTCCTGAGTGATACATGTGCACCCTCACTGTAACACAGAGGAGGGTCCTTTGTCCAGATAATGTAGGCCATGTAACAAATGTGTAGTTATATAGTTATTTATGTATTTTACATGTTTTCTATACCGCCGTTTCCTTTAATCACAGCGGTTACCAAGACACAAGAGGGGAGAACAGAGACAGGGGGGCATACACTGACTAAACGTAACAGTGAAGGTAAAATTGGGTGACACAACATCAAGGAACTGTTACAGTAAAACACGTTACATGCAGGCTATAATAATAGAGACTGTTAGATGTCTGTGCCATAGTACTCAGTGAAGAGTACAAATGTCAGTTGTTTTCTGAACTCCTTTAAATCATCCAGGGATCGCACATCGGGAGGGAGAGAGTTCCATATAAGTGGGGCCGATAAGCAAATTGCCCTTTGTGTAGTACATTTACACGCTTTTCTGTTTGGACACAGCAGGGGAAGCACCAGGGGGGGACATCAGAGCTCTACAAAGACATGGCTATGTTTCCCGCTACCCGCAAATGCAGACATTGAGGAATGGTCATATAGCTTAACATATGCTCATTAACACAGCAGACTATGGCTAAGTTGTCATCCTGCTGTGTACAAGACATTTGGGTATCTGCAGAGCGGCAGGATGTAGCTTTCCCAATGTCTGTATCAATTTATGTTGTCATAGAGTGCTGGGCCGTCAGACACATTCCTCATATGTCTGCATCCATGTGTATCAACCTGAACATACACTATTCTATTGGGGGTAGAATGCTATCATTTCAGGTACCCTACAACCTTTGGGTATCACACATCTAAGGTAATCAACCAGAACATGTAACGTGTGGAGGTAATGTTTGATCAGCAACACACACCAACTGTGGACTACTGGTGTGTGTGTTGTGGTTGTGACAGTCTATTGTCACCCACCTTCAGCATCACGGTGTGATGATGCACCATAGGCCCTCATCTCTGCCATCATCAACTCCGGGAGAGGTGTAGGTGTTGGTTCTGCTGGCATGGGTGGTTGGCTGGTCTCTATTGCTGCTTCACGCAATGGTGTCATGGCGCGCACGTGTGGCTACAGGGACTCATCGCCAGCACTTGTGCTGCCCCCAGAGACAGCAGCCTCTGCCTCCATCAGACTCATAGGGGCTGCAATGTAGACCTCCCCCTCCTCCTCTTCCACCACCGCCTCATCCTGCTCCTGCTCCTCCTCTGCCCCCTCCTCCTCCTCTTCCTCCGCACCCATTCGACTGTAGTCACCTGCATTGGGAGGAATCAGAGAGAGCACACATATGTTTTCAGCAAACCACATATGTATACATGTGTGATACATAACACACAGACAGGATGTTTTGCATTCCGTTCATGTGTGCTGCATACCAGACACCGGACACACTCCCATACGTGTGTGTCACCACCATGTGTCTGGGTAAGGGACACATGTGTGTGCTGTGCCCATGCACAGGTGGCAGATCGCCCCCTTCTCCTGTTCATGGTCACATTGCACATGTTTGCCCATAGCATCCCATTCCTCTGTTATGTTACATATTTCCGCACATGCGTGTTACTGCCCCCACCCTAACACCTGCTTTATGCAAATCACTGCATGTGTGTGTTGGTTTGTGAGTATGGGTCATATTTGTATGTGATATGATTGTCTCAGTGCTACATGTGACTCGCAGTGACCCATAGTGCAGCGTATGGCAACTAGGCATCACCTTTGGCCCACTGGGGTGCACATGCAGCACTGTATTGCTGTCATGTCATACAAACATGCCTTTGAAATGACCAACACAGTCATTCAATTTATGGAAATCACAGTTGTTTTGTGTCTGGTGACTCATGTGTGTGTGCTGCATTATGCCATAATCTCGTGGGATGGGTTGAGGAGGTAGGTTTGGATGTGAACCCCAGACATGTCAACAGAAATGGTGAGGTAAGGATATTGCACACACATATCACAACAGGATGGCAACATGATGTGGGGTTTGTGGACACATATGGGAGTGTATTTGCATAGGACCGCCCTGTACGGAATATGGAGATTGTACATGAGAAAGAAATGATTAGTTAGTGTACATACCTGCATGTGGATGTGCGCTATCCAGGGCCTCTGGCAGTCCACGAAGGTAGATGTCTCCCAGCCGTGCTGCAAAGTTCTTGTTCCAGGGGCGAGAGTGTGGGTGTGAGGGGGGGTCCGCCACCTGTGCCCATAGCATGTTGTCTTACAGCAACCATGTGCTGACGGACACCTCTCTTGATGTCAGAAAACCTCTTTTTTAAGCTGTCTACATCACGTGTGGGGCCCCCTGCCCCACACAGTGCAGTACGCAGATCCTCCCACACTGCCATTCTGTTTGCAACAGATGTGCGTGTGCTCATTCTGCCAAATAATACATCGTAGTTGTCAAGGACATGGGAGAGTAATATATGGTTTTCACTGTCACTGAACTTTACAGCTCTCCTCCTTTGTGTTGCTGGCACAGGGACCCTTTTTCTTTTGGCCATTTGGCTGTAATGTGACGGCTGTCGCTCAGCAGATGGCCCTGCCTGTTCGTGGCTAGGCTGTGCAGTCTGTGCCCTGTGTGACTCATCACCAACTGGCTGCCCCACATCCTCCGCCTCCTCACACTGGCCCTCTCTGTCACTGTCCCTCTCCATCTACACCTTGCACACAGGCACCTCTCAAACAACCCCCGTTCACCAACACACAGCAGGACACAGCACACACAACAGATAACAATAACACTACAATAGAGGACACAATACAGTACACTGTAACACAGGTGCTGTGTCAAGTAAATGAGCACATGTACACAGATACTACAGTGATTATTTAATTTATCCTCTCCCTCTATCCTGTGCCGTACCCCTACCTCAGCCTCTCTCTCTCAGACTCTGCTTCAATCTCTATATCCCGCCTTCCTCTGACGTCTTGCCACCACAGCCTCACTCCCTATTGCACACTGTACCTTTATGTCTCACACCTTCCTCTGGACTACCTCTAACCTATCCTCTGGCTCTGGCTCACTCTTTACCTCTGTGTCTGTTTGTGAAACTCCTCTAACATCCCTCACGTGTGCCACGTGTTTGAGGCCTATTTATACGGTATTTGCACGTTTTGATTTCTGCACATGCGCATTTGTGCAGGCGTGTATTGGTGGGACACGCTCGTGCGTCGCGCTCGTGCGCCGTGAGTGTGACGTCATACGCATGGGCGTTTGGCAGGCGTCAACACACATGAGCCGAGGGAAATAGTGCTACGTATGTGTATGGTCACGCATACGCATTACGTGGAGTCCCGCATGGGCGTCTGGGTGCTTTTTCCGCATGCGCAAGGCGATGCGCATCTGCGTGTCACCACGCACATGCCGACACCCATGCGTAGAGTCGCGCATGCGCGTGACTCTAGACCTTCGTCTGTGAGCAGATGCGCATGCGCATTGGACGTCACGGCAAGGAAAAGGAAATATAGGTGAGGGAGAACAGCTTGTCGACGTTGAGGTTTGTAGGCGGAGAAGAGTAGAAGTGTGTTTGGTGAGAGACAGTAAGGGAGTCCGAACAGGTGTATGTGTAGATTGTTTGGCTGGTGTTTGTATTGAGGATTGTATTGTCTTGTGTGTGTATGGTCTGGTGTGTCTTGTAGTTTGTACAGTGCTTAGATAGTTTATTGTGTGTGACATAGTTATTTGTTTCTTAGTTTGGTGGGAGGAGTTTATGGCGCATGTCTATGCTGCTGCATGTGTCCTGTGGCAGTGGGCAGAGGCTTGGGTTGCCGAACACGGGAGATGGTGTCGATGGGGCTGGGGCACAGGGCATGGGTATAGTCCCGCAGCAACTCAGACCTGCAGCTGTGGTGGCGGTCCAAGCCTGTGTTGTTCGTGCACGGCGCAAGGAGGTGTGCGAGGTGCAGGCTCGGCAGCCACGCCTCTACAGGCCCCGTCCCCAGCTCTATGACATGCGAGAGGACCAGGTCATCTCCCTTTACCGACTGAGCACAAGGGCTATTAGGGGTCTCTATGAGGATCTTAGACCTGACCTCGAGCCCCTGACTGATCGGTCCAATGCCATACCTGGTTTAGTCAAGCTCCTTGCTGCCTTACATTTCTTTGCCTCCGGCTGTTTTCAGACATCTGTGGCCGCAGTGGGTGGCATGAGCGGCCCACCTTCTCACGATGTCACCACCAGGTACTGCGTGCCATGGTCAGACGGATGGGGGATTACATAGCCATACCCCACACTAGGCAACAATGGTGGACCCTGAACCAGGCCTTTGAGGCATTAGCCGGGATACCACACGTGATGGGAGCTATTGATTGCACACATGTTGCCCTGGTCCCGCCTAGAGACAGGGACGGTAGCGTACCGCAACCGCAAACACTACCATTCCCTGAATGTTCAGGTTGTATGTGATGCAAATCAGCATATTTCTGAATGTGGTCCTAGGTTTGCAGGGTCCACCCATGACTCCTATATCCTGCATCACTCGGCAATATTCACACAATTTGAGGAGGGACGTTTTGGCGAATGTATCTTGCTGGGTGAGTATGTCAGGGTCTTTTTATTTCTGTATGTCATTATACATGTTCCTATTGTGATCACAGTAGAGGTTTTATATAGTTTGACACATGCACTTTGCATATGATTGATGTTAGTCACAGGACTGGTGTTGGTATACATTATTACATGTTTTTGTACGTCTGGTACGACTAGAAACATTAACCCTACATCATGATTATCCTCTCAGTATATGACCGTTATATGCACATGTTGTAAATGTGCTGCCACCTCAGTGCAGACATCTATGTTGTTGATGAGGACCTCATAGTGAATGTTGGTAGCATATGCAAACATGGGGTGGTTGGTGGGGTGGTTTTGTCCACAACATACACCTGTGAATGATGTTTAATTGCGGGATAATGTTTCTCCGTCATTTAACATGGTCTGGTTCTGGATAACCCTAATAGTACACACATGTCATGTGCGTGTCAGTTTGACACACGCACTCTGTGATGGAGTTGTCACCCAAGGCTCAATATCTGACATGAGTAGGTGTATATTAATATCTGATAGATGAGGTTTGAGGTTTCCAGCAGGGAAAACACGAGTGCATATATTTGGCCAGACATATTTCATATGTCACATCAGACT
Source organism: Ichthyophis bannanicus (assembly GCA_033557465.1). Lineage (NCBI taxonomy): Eukaryota > Metazoa > Chordata > Amphibia > Gymnophiona > Ichthyophiidae > Ichthyophis > Ichthyophis bannanicus. The sequence continues at coordinate 401,916,588 of CM066032.1, read as the reverse complement.
TGCAACAATATGAAGTGCATACAGTAGCCTCTTACACTGTAGTTGAGGGAACGTTTGTTACATCTTGTCTGGCCATTCACATATCACATCACATTGTGGTAAAAGTACAGTTACAGCAATGGGGCGCCTACGTGGGTGCGGATACACAGCGGTAAGGGAACCAGGCTACCAGCGGACGGGGTTATGTGCCTATGCATATGTTTGGGGGCAAACTAATGGACAGGGCCCAGTTGTTGAATGTTGGAACGACCAGCAAACCTTTCATTAGGGCATGTGTACAGGATGGGGACTGGGAAGACTATGGCTATGACATGCATTGGCGCCCGCGCCAAACAATACACAGTTTATTTTGGCCCCCTGACGAAAATAAACATCCTATGTTGCCATTCATAAACAGGATGTCTACAGGTGATAAACGCTTTTTTTCACTTCTTACCTAGCCACCATGGCATTACATGGTTGTGGTTAATGTGTGCCACACGCAAATGGCTGTAGTTGTTTTCTCCCTTGGTTATTCGATTGAGGACCTACCCTGTTGATTATGGGTAGCGCATTGGATTGCTATTGTGTGTCATCCATTGTGGGTTCTGCAGATTGTGGCCAGTAACTGCATCACCATTATGATGTAAGCACACACACATACACACCATTATTATTAAGGGTGACTAATGGTTCTTTTGTGATATTTGAATATGTGTTTACGCGGCTGGATCAAGCCATGTTTACTTGTTTAAAGGCATCATATGTATATCTGATAGAGCTGCATAGTTTTGCAGCGGTATGATGTTTGTCACACTGTCTTGTTGGTTTCTTTGCTGCCTGTCGAACACAGCTGTCAGGACTGTGTCACATGGACCCCCCTACATTTACATGCAACATTTCTTTCTGCAGGTGAT